>OY757188.1:93525307-94790307 GCA_963583895.1 Melanophora roralis | reverse complement strand
GAATAATTGTGATATATTGGTAAACCATTATTCGAAATAAACGAAAATCTATGATTATTAAAGAAGTACGAGTCAGGACTTTGCTATATCGGGGTAACGATATGTACTTATGCACAGGCACATATACATATGCATTTTTCACAAACGTAAGTATTAAAGTGCTATAAGAAATTTTGCCTGGAAAGGATTAAATAAATAAATATCTAGTGATTGTAGGTGAATTATTTATTTAACAATAATCAAACATCACATGGTATTTTTAATTTTATTGGTTTTTTAAACCTGAAAGTCAATAGTTATTAAGTTGTCTCTAAATTTATTGCTTTACTCTGTTTTTGAAAAAAAAAACTATGGTTATAGATAAAGTTTAACCCTTTTATTCATAATTATTAAAGAAGGTTTACCAATGACTTATTTGACATTTGTCCGATAATTTAATTATTATGACTATTATCCATAATTTATGATTTTAAATATAAAGCCACTTTTTGGGCAAAATTGGGGAAGACCCCAGGCTTTTGTTCTTTTTGCTTATTAAAATTTTTTGAAAAGTTTTAAAAAAATATATTTTTGAAAAATTACTCCAAATGCGTTTTTCTAAAAAACTAGAAGAGTTTAAGCACAAAGGACAAAAATCTGTGATCACTTCCAATTTTGCTTAAAGACACAATTTTTTTTAGGTATTTAATAAAAAAATGTAAATGCGTTTATCTCGGAAACTAGGGCAGCTAGAGCAAAAAGGAGGAAAAATGTGATCACTACCAATTTCGACCTAAAAGCCAATTTTTGAGGGTTTTAAAAAAAAATTTAAATGCGTTTATTTTGGAAACTTGAGCTTCTAGAGCAAAAACGACAAAAATCTGTGATTACTAACAATGTCCACATAAAGTCGATTTTTTTAAAAATGTTCATATAAAAACTTTAATTGCGTTTTAATCGGGAACTAGAAACCGCTAAAGCAAAAATGATCACAACATATTAGTAATAAAATACTTTTAGAAATTTTTATGTTTCCACTACATAAGCCACTTTTGGCTGTTATTTGCTTTGCTAATTTCTTTCAAATTTATCTTAGGCTGTTTTGCCATTGTTATAAACGAATAAATTTATTAAAAATAAATTTGGTTACTGGCATATTTTAGCCGTCAACAAATCATTGGAACACACAGCACTAAAATAAGTTAAAAACTTTTAATGATTTTCAATAAATCCTGATTTTGAGTTGTAACTGTTTTTGATTTAGAGTGCGACATTTACATATAACTTTATTTAAATAAGTAGTAATGTTATAGTCGGTAAAGGCCGACAAAATTATACTTTACACCACAAATTTTTTTATATGAAATACCATTTCCAATCCGATTTAAAGAATTTTTGGAGGTTAAGGTGATGTTCGGAATTGGATCTTTTAAAGGCCCCATGGTAAATTAGGAAATGATCATTATAAAACTCCCCATCGTAGCTAGTGGCATTAGGTCAAAAGATATGAAAAATTTTATAAAAATAGTGTAATATCTGCGGCCTTTATACATTAAAATAAATGTCTATTGAGTCAGGGCATTTGTTTGGTGGCTTCTTTTAGAAGTAGGTCAACCATAAGAAAATTTTGTGTCACAACTTATTCCATTAGTTTTCACACGTATGCAAAATTATTTGAAAATATAGTAATATTCTATGCAGTTATAACACAAAATTCTAATTAAGGAAGGACATTTTTATAGGAGCTGAATATGGGATTAAAATGAGTTAAAATGGGCTTAGTGTATGTAATAAGAAAATTAATCTGGACACCTTGCCAGGAAGACGGATGTGCTCCAATCGACTGAGAAAGCGATTTTAAGTCTATTGGTAAATCAAAGAAGGGTCTCAGACTATTATTTAAAGTGTTACAAACAACTGCAAGAACGCACAAGAAGTAGGGGTACAACGTACATACAAGCAAATGTAGGTATAATGAATACAAATGTATGCAGGTTTGAGTAAACCACAAGTTTATTACTTGTATTTGCACAGAACCATTTAATATATTTAAACTGATATGTTTGTAATGCGTACAAACATACATATCCCAGAAAAAAAAGTGCATACGAATCATAAGTATATTCATTGATGAAAATCAATCCGAAGTAGTTCTACTTTTGGGGAAACATCAATGAATTTAACACGTGCTTGTAATAGGAGGTAAGTGATCCAAAGAACTGAAAAGTATGCACTTTAGATGAGCCCCTTGGTATTTGATGAAAATTTTAAATTTTGCATAGTTTTTTTATTAGTGAAATAAGTTAATACTATTAAACAGCTTTTTTTTAGTTGCTTATGAAAAATTAGATCAAAATCATTGGACACATAATACACATAAAGGCTTCCTAAAAACCTACCTAGATGTTTCTAAAAATAGGTGATTCGGAATATAAAATTCAGGACTTAGAGATACTTGTTATTAAATGAAAATGCTGATTTTAGAACAACTTCCACTTTGTTTTGCTGGGATATTGAGTGTGTATGTTTGTTCAAAATAACTTTATTAATAAAATGCAAACAAAAAAAAATATTTATGATTTATTACATTTCTCATGTAAATTTATTTAAATTGTTTACATGCCAACAGACATATTGGTCAGACATTAAAATATTGAAGTAAATCTAAACTAAACAAAATGAAACAGGGTCATCCCAAAATGGTTGCAAATGAGAACAGTGGGAAAAATTATTGTCTGTCTTAACAATATCAATTATAAACTAAATTTTTTACTAAAACTTTAGTAGTATAGGAAATAAAAAATTTATGGTCAGCTAAACTAGAATCATGTAGAAAGAATGATGACATCTGAAAATTAAAATGCTTTTTATTCTCACTTTATATAACGCGTTTGTGCAGATGTTTTAGATGTCAAAATAATGGTCCATCTTTAAGTATTCTGATCGACAGAGAATCAATTCCTGAGTCGGTTTTAGCAAACCCATCCATTCATCCGTCTATCCGGCTGGGTGCCTATACATTCTTGTGATCAAAGTAAGGACGCAAATTCTAGGTATTTTTATTAAAATCGGTACATATAAGGTCTTTGGCCCCCGCACAAAGTCTACTGTTTGTTAGGATGATCAGTCCAAATTTTAACAAAGCTCTCATACAAATGTCCTCCCGGAATAAGCATATTGGTATATAAATAGCTTAAATACTACTTAGCCTTCTTAAAATTTTGCTACCAACTCTTGTAATGAGGAAAATTAGTATCGGTCTTTTTTTCATTTAGCCTCCATACAAAAGTGGTGTAGAGTTTAACCAATTGTAACTTTCTTATTTGTTTAGGTATAATTAAGGTCAGACACCAATATGTTCTTTTTTGTTGTCTGTATTGCTTTATTTAGTTTTCAGAGCTCTAACGCTAAAATAAAAGTACATACTTTAACAAGTAACAGGGCTATATTCGGCCATGCCGAATATTATATTACAATTACATTGTTCGTTTTTTTCTCGTCACCTAATCTAGGCAAGTTTTTTCGAGACATAAATATTATAATTATTTTTGGTGGGCTTAAAGTACAGAGCTATCATAGTTTTTGAAACAGAAAACTCACAACATTTTAACAATTGTATCTGCTTTCCTATGTTTAAAGATCCAAAATATATATAATTTTTGGGGTAGCAAAATGATATTTAAAAGAAATGACAAACAGATATATATCCTTATAAACACTATCACGCAACACACACACACTATGGCTCCTAAAAAACAAAAAAAAAAAAAAATTAAGCACAAACAGTATGAAACGATGTACATCTATTCTCCTTGCAAGAGTGTTAAAGCGATTGTAAGCTATAACTGTCAAACTCCTTTTCTAAAAACAGTCTCTACAATTTTTGCGCTTGAATTGTCAAACGTGTGCCGAAATCAACAACACATGTTTGTACATCCATACGTCCAAACATACACACAGAAACTTAATGCGTATTTATTTAGATCAATATGTATGCTTAACAGCATTAACAGTTGGTTACATTTGTTACATTTTATTTAAGGATTTGAAAGGTCCGTCCACCAATCTTGCTCATTTTAAACCCAAAAATTTCAGGGATACCTTTTATAGTTTGACACCGATCCCTGGTCCGTAATACTTAAATTAACTCCGGAAATTTGATTTTAGCAGACACACAGACAGATAGATGGACAGACGGACATGGCTAAATGGACTTCACTATCTATTAGGATCCAGAATATATATCCTTTATGTCGCAAATGGACAATAAAGAAATTACAAAAGGAATGGCAAGCTTATATATACTAGAGGTCTGCTTGACTACACCCAAATTCCGTTTAAATACATTCGTTTGTTTTTCAACAGCATAGTGTTTTTCATTCAATGTTAAACAAACTAAATGAATGAACCCACAAGCGAAAGCAAATAAAAAACAACTTCAACCGAAAACAAAATATTACCCATACATTCATATAAATAAATACTGAATAGAATGTGTGAATATTGCTGTATGATTGGTGTAAAAAATTATTATTCATTTGTGTTTGCAAATTTGTCGTTATTGTTGTTGTTAAAACATTCGTTAACTCGAAAAAACACCTGAATATTTTTATAAAAAGTCTAACTGTAATGAGACTTTGCTATGTTTTTGTATTTTCAAGTGAGTTTAATACACACTCAAAACGAAAACTGTAAAATGAATGTGTTCTTCTTGTATCATTGAGTGTAACACACAATACATTCTTTCTTGTGTTGTTACTGGCTTAACTTTATTTATCTCCCATAGAATGAAAAATGTTTGAATGAATATTGTTTTTGTTGTGTATAGGCAATTAAATGAATATAGTCATGCAGATGTCTAATATATACTCTTATCACTATGTGAAGGGTTTTAAAAAGGGTTTAGTATATTATAAATTTCAAGCAAGATGTTTGGCTTAGGACTAAGCGTGCCTAATGAAATTGCTAGCTATATGATAAGTACATCTAGATGCCCTGGCTTTATGTTTTATATGCTACTCAGTGGTAAGACTCCCACAATGTAAAGCTAACTAACTAAGTGCTAACGACCTAAACTTTAATAAAAATATTCTAAACCTTTTAATTCCTAAAAATTTCAATTGGCATTTACTTTCTTACAAAGAACAACAAATAAATATAAATTTCTCAAAATTTTTCACTTAAAATTATAAGAACTCTTAGCATTATATTACACACAAAGTGTTGAAATGAATAAAACAAATGACCACAACATGATTGATAGAAAAATCTTTTAGCACAAATAATAAAAAAAGTATGTTTTGCAAACACCATATGTTGTTTTTGTTGCAATAACTGATGTTGCTGACCACAAAATATAAACGTTGGAATACATTAAATTATTTATATTAAAAAAAAAATGAATATAAATTTAAGCATTGCTCGTAAATCGAAATTGAAACAAAATAATTTCATTAATAAAAATTATTATAGAAAAAATAAGGGATTAAACCATTTGGGTAGTTGGAATAAAATTTAATTCTCACTTACAACAAATACACATTACACACGTTCTTAGTAGCTAAAATATTTATGTTATATGCAACATCATCAGCAGCAATAGTAGCTTGCTAATAGTAATTGAGGAGAACAAGAAGAAGAACAACAACAACATTATTGCCAACATGCAATTCCAACAAATTCTAGCATTAATATTGAAAATGTTAAAAAAAATTAGGAAAAATGAGTTAAATTCATTTAATATCCTTATCACGTTCTAACTACAAATAAACACAAAATATGTCCTGCAGCAAATATTTAAACAGCTAAATACATAGATGCAAGTTAAAAAAAATACAAATCCTGCTACAACCTAAATACACTTAGACAAATATGCTAAAGGAGTAAATGAGTGTCAGACTGATGAAATGAATGCTTTATAAAATGTTTTTGTGTACGTTTCTTATTTTTGATTTAAATTTTAAAGGAAATTGAAAATAAGAAAATGTAAATTAATTACAAAAAAACTAATAGAATTTATATTCAATGTGTTTTACGTAACTTAACTAACGAATATAAATATCTCTGTGTGTGTAGGTATCTATATACATATGTAAATAATAAGATGAATTTATTAACGTTTTTCTTACATGACCTATCTTAAGAATATTTTATTAAGGTTTTATAATAAGGATGCTTAACTTAAGAGCAATAGTTTGAAAAGGAAAGCTTTTGTTTTGTTTTAAGAGAATCCTAAAAAGTTTTGAACACAACATGCATGACTAGGAGTCTGAAAGCAACTTCAAACACTTGAACTTTTCTGTTGCAAGACACAAGTTGCAGAGAAAGTTTAAGATATAAAATATTCAACGAATTCTGTATTCGTCTAAGGAAAGTGAGAGTTTATTTTTTTTTTAACAGTTTAACTTCTGCAATAGATAATAAAGGACATGTGGTTTGTACGGGAAATTAAAAAAGGATTTTTAAAGTTTCTTTAATAATAGTTTTTTTGTAAATTAAAGCAAGTAGGTTTTGCGACTTTATTGTATGATTTTTTGTGTTTAATACAATTTTTTTTAAATTTTATTAAAATTGACAAAATTTTCTTGTATTTCGAGCTTACACTGCAAAGTAGAAGGTTCGTGTTTCATTTTCTTAATAATATCGAATATATTAGAATATGATTTGTTTCTATTAACAATTTGTCTGTTAGTCTGTTTGCAGCAAGCAATTTGACTTTTTTGTTCAAAAGGAACTCCCCCTAAACGATTGATTGTTAATAAATAAAAGAAGTTAGAGCCTTTTATGTTTGGCTGAGCCAAACTTTATACATTTGACATAAAAAACTAGTTTCTGTTTATGTGAACTTTCAATGAACTATGAAACGCATTACAATGTTCTTTTGCACAAAGCTTTAAATCTATTGGAATGATAGGCTGAATTCTGAAACGCAGTTTGCTTTGCATCACAAAATTTCAATACTTTTCTGAAAGCAAAGATGAGGTTTTGGATAATATCTTCTACTTCTAAATAAGTGTTTACAGCTATATTAATGTCCTGGAAGCAAAAAGCGTTGTCAAAATTGTAAGGAGTGTGTAAGGAAAGAAGTTAAAATTTGTAATGCAAGGCATACTGCGTTTTGGAATTCAGCCATATTTTCCGAGATATACCGTATCTAACATTTGCATAGCAGCTAGGTACAGGGTGTCTGTTGGCAGATTTATATATTCAAACTTGGATAAAAAACTTAATAATTGACACGGAGTTTTATTAAGAGCGTTGAACGATAGAATGGAATTGCGGATTTTTTTTTTTAACAAATATCTTCCGCCGAGTTGAACACACTATTCAAAACTGAGCCTTGTGTTCTGAGTCACACGCTGCAGTAATCTTGGTTAAATTGAGCTGATATCTTGACGAATATTTTTCTCTAAAGCCACAAAAGATTTCGATTTGTCACTATAAACCCTCTCTTTGAGGTAGCCCCATCAAAAAATCCATTAGAGTTAGATCGGGTGAAATCGGTGGCCATTGGATGTACACAAAGCGACGGATCAGTTTTTTGGGGAAATTTTCCCTAAGCTCTGGTTGTGATGAATCATCTCGTAGGTTTGGCAAAAATAATTCCGTTATCATGCGTCGATAATTTTCACGGTTGGCATTCGTCGCCTGGCCTCAAAAAGTTAAAACAAAAAATGGTTTAATATTCTCATGCGTGGATAAGGAACATCAAACAGTTTCCTTGGGGACATGCAATAGTTTTTGATGTTTCAATCGAGAGTTGCGGGTTCTTGGAGACCAGCAATTGCAGTTTCACTTGATGGCGTGGCCGTTTAAGTGAAAATAAGCCTCGTCACTCCAAAAAATGGGACTTACAGTGCAAAAACGCACGTTTTACAAAAACTTTTGCGTAAATCAAACTTACTTCCTTTTTCTCTCTTATTTATATGTTTTTGGGTTTTTTTTAGACTTATAGTTGTGTGCTTAACCATTTTTGATATGAAAATTTTTTTTAGCTTACTGATTTATTTTAAGTAATTGAATTGTTTTATCATTTGAGTAATCAAAAACTTAACCATTTCAGTAATCAAAATCGTAAAAGTGATTAATTGGATCAGATGTCGTTTTTTCAGTTTTTACAATTTAGGTAATTGATATAACCATTTGGTGAGAGGTGCAAATTTAGGCATTTTATTTATTCATTCAATCATTTTGGTGGCTAAAACCACTTTAAAGTTTTTCTTCTGTAACGCTCCACAATAAAAAAAATTCATTACTTTTTAAGCGTAAGTCTTAGTCTCCATTCTTATATTTTTTAGTCGATACTTTAAATTGCGTAGCACGCGTAGTGCTTTCCATAATTTAAAGAATTTTTACATAATTTCTGCATAGCTAATTCAACGAAGTATGGAATATTAAGCAATTTTTCTTCATGCAAATACGTACATAGTTAACTTTTTTTTAAAAGTGGGTAACCATTTCTGATTAAGTTCATATTGAAGGCCTTTCAATAATGACTCCATATAAAAAAGTTCTTATAACATACTTATGATTCACCTAATAATTTATTATTTTAGAATACAGAAAGAGAAATTACTTAAACTAATCGAATAAAAAATAGTTTCTCAACCCAGTCAAATGCTTTTAAAAGGGGAAAGGGGTGGGAAAAACACACACTGTCTACACCTACTTGTACGATGTTATTTATGCAAGCCTAAAACAAGTTGTCTTCAAATAAAAACTTGTTATAAAAGTTTTTCTTGGCAAAGAATATACTTAATTAAATATAACAAGGATAACATAGACACATGTTAGAAGCATTAACAACTTTTTATGTTGCTAAAGATTAACCAACATTAAGGGCGGTATTATTTATTGGCTGTTGGTCTTTAGCGTTTTTGTAAAGTTTGTTGATAATTTGTTACTATTACGTCATTAGTTTGAGTGATTAAAGCTAATTTATTTGAAAAAGTGAATAAAGAGGTTTGTAGTTTTACCATTTAAAAATTAATTTATTAGTTTATTTAATAAATCTAGAAATAGCTTTTATTGCTTACATAGGTGTGAGTAAAAGTGTTAGTGGGCCGTGCTTTTTAACTAACAAACTGGCGTTTTTATTCATTGGGTTAAATAATAATAATATATCATACCATAAGTAAATAATATTCTATTAAAAGAAATAATAAAAAATATAAATAAAAATTAAAATAAAATATATAAATAAATGTTTATTAAACCAAAATTATGTGAAAAATTTATTTAATCCTTATAAAGTTATTTCTAAATAAGGCCTTAAATATTCATAAACAATTTTTAAATTTATCAAAGATTTATAGACCAAATTTCGTAAAATAATTTTGTTTTATATTAAAATTATTTTATACGGCCGATAATATTCAAAGCTTAATTGGGGGTTTAAATCATTTTTGTATATAAAACATTATTCCTATAATTTTAAGTAGAATTTATATTTAAAACCTTTTAATAATGGAAATATAATGCAAACTATCAAATTTCGTACCACAAAATGCATATTTTATGCTCACTTAGTGTGAGAATATATTATTATGAAAAACAAAAACAAAAAAAACATACTTTTGTGCAGATAAATGCATATTTAAAATATAAAATTTGCAACCATATTTTTGTGGAGATATTTTTACCTCCTCTATGCATTTATGCATATTTTATGAAGTATTAGGTTGGCAAAGATATTCATGTAATAAAGCTAATACAAGTTCAAACCTGTTAGGCCTTTAAAGATCGAAAAATAAAATTTTATTTTCTTCTAGTTTAAAATTATTTAATAGAAATCCCTTAAATAGTACAATTGGATTTATGTCTTTGAAAAATACCTCTTTGCGGCATGTGGCCCTTGACGGCTTTAAAACCAAGTCAATAATTTAAGCATTTTCAGATCCAACTACCTTTATCTCCTTAAAGTACAAACAGATAAAAAATATAAGAAAAAGAATACGAAAGAGCTTCGCAAAAAGGAAAAAAGTTTGCTTTTATGGGTAAATATTTTCAAAATAATGTTCGAGGTGTAAAGCTATTACACCCAGAGAAAAATCAACAATTTCCACATTAAAGAACAAAAAGCTAACCAAATCTCACAATGAATACTCGAAAGATTTTTTTTTTAAATTTAATATAAAAAATTAAAAAAAAAAATATTTAAAAGCGGGTTTTAAAAATAAATGCGCTCTTAAAAGAAAAATATGCCAAAATATGCTATTATATGTAAAATATGCCAAAATATACGCTAAAAAGTCGATGCAAAAATTTTGCAAAGCTTCTAAAACGGATTCATAACAACATTAAAGATTAATGCGAGGCACAGAAAAAAATATATAATTTTGGATATTTTTGGTTGCCCTGTTCATTACCCTTTTAAAAAGATAAAACACAATATATTTTACCTTTATTAGAAAATCCGAAAATATGTAAGAGATAGATATACAAAAGTTAAATTTTGGAAAAAATTATCCTAAGCTACTTTGGAGTTTTAGTTTTAAATTTTAGAACTTTCTAGATAACATGAGGGCTGCATTTTATATTTCGGGGTTAGAGAACAAAAACAAATATTAATCATTGAGAATCACTATACACTTTTGTATGCGTTCGACCCAATTGTCGAAGTCCTTTTGCCACTCTCATTAACGTATCTCTAAAACATGCATTTTGAATACAGCAACCGCTTCTTCAGATGCTTTGAAACATCTATACAGTCGACTGGTGTTTACTTTCGGGCTCATACGCTTAAGTTTTCGAACCATCACCTGTCACAATATCATATGCAGCTTCGGAGCACCGCAATCGTATTTTCTGAGTATTTCTTTCGACCAATCGACACGAGCCTTTTTCTGATCGATTGGAAAACTGTGTGGTATCCAACGCGAACAAATTGTTTTGACAGTCAAATGTTAATGCAATTTTAAATGTATGCTGGTCACACTAATGCCTAAGGTTGTCTCAATCTCACGATAGGTCACATGACGATCTTGCAATATCAGTTCACGCACAGCATCAATGGTTTTTCAAGGAGCAACTGAGTTTGGACGACCTTCACGAAATCGCTCATGGAGTGAACTACGATCACGATTGAATTCAACATACCATCGATAAACACTGGCCCTTTATTGAGCTTCATCGCCAAAAACAGCATTTAGTTCATCCATGCACTGTTGCTGAGTTAATCCACGTCGAAAATTGTAAAAACTAATCGCACGAAAACGTAAACAACACAAATAGCGCTCGTATGTCAAAACGTTCTGAGTACGTAGAAATATCAAACTTTACGATAGAGCTGTCAGTTATCAGATTGCAATAATTGTGTTGCCAAATCCTGAAACATAAAGGCAACCCTCGTAACAACAAAAGTGAAATTAGTTTTTTTGCCCCTCTGTAAAATTCCCTTTTTTTATTTAAATAAATTCTTTTGTAAAAAGTCCACAAATATATACCGCCCTAATGTTTTTTATTTTATACGTTTTATGTGTTTTCATTTTAGCACCGCATGCATACACACATACTAATATGCATATATTTTCTCATATACATACATAACATACATATATATGTATGTTTGCGAGGACATGTATGTGGGTCATCATTTGTAAATGTTTTTTTATACATGTGTTAAAATGTGCAAATGTATGTATATGTACATACATAATTTTATTTTTAAATATGGTTTGTTTTCTATGTTGTTTATCAAAAAAAAAAAAACGAAACATACAAAGACATAAAAACATAAGTGTAAATGAATTCACAAAGGTCAAGTATGGGAATTATAAACCATATTAGCGTAACAAGAACAAATAAAGCCACAAAAGTATACATTTTAAGGGGTTTTATTTGTTTTTAAATTATGTGTTACTTTTGCCATAAAATTAAACAAGACATGGAAAAGTTGTTAAACAAAAGTAATTATTTTTTGTTGTTTTCAATTAGCTGGCGATGGAGGTGTGAAGCTTAAAGGAAATTAAATAAAATGAAGTTAACAAAATACAATTAATTGATATAACTCTATTTATTTTAGTTTGAAATAATTGTAATAACCTTTAATATTTTAAGTACAAAACTATAAAGAAATTTAGCTCACTCCTTAGAAACTGGTAAATGGTACAAGTTTTTTCTTAAAAAAGGTTAAAAAATTTCTTGTTAATCATTAAGGCATGAGAATTAAACTGAGTTTAATAAAACCTTAAAGAGATTTTTTTAAGAACGAATACATACGCAGCATCCACAACTATCAGTAGTATGCTTCACTCAAATTCAAAAACATTAATGGCTTACGCTTAAGGGTCAGGAGTGACACGGTATACGGTATGTAACAATATATGGGTCCCTTAGAAATCTCATTTATACAAATAAACTAAAGCTGTCACCAGCACTTAAAAACTGCGAAAAAACGGCTGCGTCATCAAAAATATTCAGCTGGTTACTTGCAAAAAGCAGATATACTTCTTAACGTCTGTCTAAAAATATACTTCTTAACGTCTGTCTAAAAGTTTAACTTTACTTAATTCTATTTAGGCGGCCATTACAAAACGTTTATGCTCTTAGCCGAAAGTGGAGTCGATTTCTGACACTAAGTTTTAAAGGAATTTCTTTCTACTTGATCCTTTCATTGGATTTTTGGTCTTTTTTTTCTGCGTGATTCGTCCCCAGGTTTGTACTAAAATGATTTCCCAGCTGGCGCATCTTCATCCATTCCGTTATCATGACCTAGATAACGTAAACATTGAATTTTGTTTAGGTGTCGGCATACAGCTCTCACAGCTCATGGTTCATACGACACCGGTATTCCCCGTCAACGCCAATTTTTCTTAGAACATTTCTCTCGAACACTCCAAGCATTGTCTTGTCTTTTTTGCAAGTACCTGAGCTTCAGAGCTATACATACAGGCACAGGTAGTATCAGTGTCTTGTTTATTTTAGTCTGATGCTGTTTATTTTGCTTGTGGTTGTGCTCAAGCAGATAAAAACTTTCACTATTTCACAGTTGTAGTTTTAAACTTCCTTTTCTTCCCAAATCTACTGAACATCTTGTGTGCTGATACCTTAAACTTGGCTTTATCTGCATTTACTGCCAGATCTTTGCTTTGGCTATTTCTTTTTTGACTTTTTCAAACGTCGAAATTACTATCTCGGTATCATCGGCGTAAGCGAGTCACATATGCAGTTTTGTAAATAGTGTGAAAGATCTCTTCATATTTGCGAAACTCAAAACCCTGTTTCTTTGCGATACCTTTGAACGTATAGGGCTGTCAAAAGCTACCTTGTAGTCGACAAAGTGAGTCTGGTGGCATATTTATGTTTTTAAATACGATTATTTGAAAAATTAGTAAACGACTATCGCTTGTGCGGATTTGTCAGTCACGATGTCGCAGTGGTTGAGTGAACATCGCGCGTTCGCTGTGGAGACAGTTTTGAAGATTCTTAATTCTTACGAAATTGCTCATTGACAATTTTGTTTAAAGTTTGGTTATTGGCGAATACCTGATAAACCGATTGAAAATTTGATTTTATCCTGGGTGCAGAGATTCCACACAAGTGCTTCGGCTATGAATGTCTCACTGCCAGGGCCCAGCCGATCTTCAAGTACTTCCAAAAACATTGAAATGGTTGAAAGAGGTTTATATGAATATTCGCAGCTTTCAATACAGAAAAAAGCACCCAAATTGGGACTTCCAAGAGCGACTATTTATGAAATTTTAGGAAAAGGATCTGAAGTTCCTTCCTTTTTATGTCCAAATCGTCCAAGAACTAAAAGAAAGTGACTTTGGCTAACGCAAAAATTTTGTGAAACCTAAATCCCCGTTTCTGAAGCGACGAGGCTCATTTTCACATAAACGGCCACGCCAACAAGAAAAACTGCCTTTACTGTTCTCCAAGAAACTGCAATTCCCGACTGAAACATCCAAACCAATTGCATTGCCCCAGGGCAACTGTTCAGTGTGCCTGATTTACGCATAATATTTTTGTTCGAAAGTTCTTGAGGCCACGCGACGTCGAATGTCAACGCTGATTACGGAACTCTTTTTCCGAACTTGCAAAAACACATGTGGTTTCAACGGGATGGAGCGACTGCACACACAGCGAGAGCTTTGATGAATTCGCTTCGGGAAAATTTCCCCCATAAACCGATCAGTCTCTTTGGGGACATCAAATGGCCACCGAGGTCTCCCGCTCTAACTACCATGGATTTTTTTCATTGGGCTTCCTCAAAGAGGAGGCTTATAATGACAATCCTCAATCTATTGTATCTTTTAAAGAAAATATTTGTGGAGAAATCAGCTCAACTGAACCAAGTTTACTGTAGCGTGTGGCGCAGATCACAAGGCTCCGATTTGAACAGTGTCTTTTACTCGACGAAAGACATCTGGATGACATACTCTTTTAAAAATAAAATCCTTATTTTAATAAAACTTTGTGTAAATTATAACGTTTTTTATTTAAGTTTCAGAATATAAATCTGTCAAAAGACACCACAGATAGTATGTGTGTATATAGTTTTCTTGAGTCTACTCAAAAATTTGTCACAGTGTGTATATCTGATCGATGGTGGATTTGCCAGGTCTAAAGTCGAATTGAACTAGTCCAACTGCCCGTCCTTTTAATATTTTAGTGTTTTTCATAATTCGCTGAAGGTTTCTTGTAACCAATGGAAAGGAGACTGACTTTTCTCTAGTTAACACATACTGTCTTGTCCCCATTTTTTTGTACAGAACATAAAACACATCCTTAGGTATGTGTTTTTCTAGCCAAATTATATAAACAAGCTGAAACATTTGCCTTATAAGCTTGTGGCTTCCGGTCTTAAACAGTTCAGATAGCAACCCATCGGCTCCTTGTACATTGTTATTCTTAAGCTGTCTTATTGCTATTTAAATCTCACTCTGACTAAGGGGTACGCGCAAAAAAATATCTAAGAAAACTTTACTTAAATCAAGCCATAGCGGTGTCAAAAGTACGATGAGTACGGATTTTCTTAAATCAAGTACGAAATTTCTTACTCCAGGTACGATTTTTTTTAGTACGAATTTCTTACTTTTAGCCACAATTAAGCCAAAAAAGGATTGATCTAAGTTCGGAACCGTACTTGATGTAAGTCAAAAAAAGATTGATTTAAGCCGTAAACGGGATTAATTCGAAATAAAATGCCATTTTTTTGACTTATGGAGCTTTATTAAAGAAAAAGAATTTTATATTTTGTTTTTATTTTATAGACATTTAAAATTTACAATTTAAAAATTTAATTTTTTGTACTTACTGAAGCTGAGATTTGAACCAGGGACTTTCTGCACTGCAGCACAAGCGCGTTACCTCTAGGCCACCGAGACACTTTGTTTTCAAATGTAAAATAATATATAAAGGCAACAAGCTTTTTTCTGCTTGATTTGTTGAAGCAATCCAAATAGGCTTGATTTAAGAAAATTTAAATAAGAATCGTACTTAAAAACTTCAAGAAAGATTTTGGATAAATTCAAGAATAAAATTCTTGATTTTAGAAAGCGAGTTTTCTTTTTGTGTATGCACTCATTAGCGTCTTCTGTAATGAGATCTATGATATCTTCATAACCGCATGCATGAAAAATGTTTCATACATATCTTCAGTAAACTAATGTATCAGTCAGGAGAAAGCCTTATCATCTGCTTAGGAATTTGCGCAAACACCAAAGCCTTCAGTTTGGTTTTTAATTCATTGGTAATATTTTGGGGTTTCATTTTGACTCTGGAGATTTTGCATATTTCAATATGTTAATATTTATATTAAATACTATTGTATAGTTTTGAGTTCAAAAAGGAATTGTTTAAAAAATTCGTAAGTTTTGATACGGTTCTAAGTGTTGCATCACTATTTACTTGTTGTTTAAGTTTTACATTTTACATTTACCATTAAACTCTCTCCATTAAAATACCGTCAAAATACCTTATGGGAAAATGTCGCATTTTTAGAATCACCATCCCTATTGTATATCTTACGATTAAATTTATTATCTGTAAAATATTTTAAGCATAACAACAATATATTTTTTGCAAAAAAATAATTATCTTGACACATTTTTCTCTGATATTGAAATAATTAATTTACATTTTAACCACAGTGTTTTACAGTCAATATATAAATGACTTTGTTTGACGATTAATGTTAATGGAATAATACAAACATATGACCAGAGCAAATAAAATCAAATTAAATGAAAATTATACATTTTATTTATAAAAAATTTTAAATAAATTGTTTTTACAGTTTGAATTTAAATTTTTTTGCAGCAAATAAATAAATTTTTATTTTAGTTTTAATGCAATCGAAAGTGTAAATTTTTAAATTTATTATTTTCGCACTTTTTTGCTGACTTGATAGTTTTATTAAATTTTTAGGTCCCTAACTGCATATAAAATTTATTTAAAAATTTGCTTTAATATTCTGTTACTGGATGCACTTTATTGTTCTGAAAGGTTTTGATAGTGTTATTTAGTGTTAAATAAAATTATATTTTGAGGTTTATCAACATGATTTTGCTTATGAACTAATTTATTAGTGCATTTTTACAAATGTAATAACATGAGTGCAGATGTAGTTAGTTTAAGTTAAAATAACAATTTGTATTTAAACCAATTTTGTAATTAAAATAAATGGTTTAAATTACTTTTCTTAATTAAATTAATATTCAACATCAACTATTAAACAAACAAAAAAAATTTATTATGGATACAAAATTTAATTAAACAAAATAAAAATTTTACATTTATTATCATTTTTTAAGAAGGATCCCCAAGAGTTAATTTTATACATTTTATCTGGTTAATGTACAGTTAAAATTTTAAATTAATTTTATTTGATTTAAATTTATAACGAGTTGTCCATATGATTTTTTTTAATTCAAAATTTAAATCATATAAGATTTTACCCTGGTTTAGATTTTTTACATAATAATTTCCTTTTTTTAATTTTTTTCCCCTAAAATACTTAAATATATCAGTACCAAAAGACAGCTTTTGACGAATTATCCTCTTTAAGGTTATTCATCCTAAGTATGCTACTGTACAATAGCTTGAAAATTTGCTTGAAGTATCCTGATTACACTTGAAGTGTATGTTTTAAAGAATTGCAGACTATTTACGTAACATTTTAGTATAAAAGGGAAAAAGTAAATAAGTATGAGATTAATGTGGTGCATTTGGACATAACCCATCTCCTTGGTGAGAAGCAAATCCTACCTTAAACTATATCCGGTCTAGGGATCGCTAAACCTAGCTGCAATACAACTCCACAATGAGCAAAAGTTTTTTTTTTTTGGCAACATGGTTTAAGTCAATACCATCGCAAAGCTCCCAGATGAACCACAGCATGATCACACCATAGCCATAACCCAAGAGGACCCGTTACTTCCGTGGTACCAGAATTAAGCCTTTATTTTAGCTTTGTAGCGGAAGATAATACTAGTAAAAGCCCCAACAGTTTAAGGACTGGCTACTACTCATAGCCAAAGAATTTTTCAGTTTCAATCACTCTCAGAAATTGGTGACTCCATGCCACTAAGGGAAAACACACTCACCAATCAGACCCTTAAGGTTATCACAAGTAATGTTTAACCGATAAATAACACTCACATCTTTCTTTTCCTACGCTTCCTGACAAACATCACATGCTATTCACACTTTTCCATATAGCGAGGACACTACTCATATAAAAGCCAACTTTGGTCCTAATAATTTTTAATTTCACTAAATGCCTTATATACGATTAGTACAAATATTGATAAAACACATGCAGTTCCCAAAATCAACAGCAGAATTACACCTTCTTATCCCAATTATTCCCCTGAAAAATCTAAAAACAACCTTTCGCCATGAACATATAAGTCACACGACTCCTATCACTTCTGTCCCATCAGGGTTGCCACCTTCCGTAAAACATTCACCCAAGAGCACCTTTTTCCCAATAATGCTCTCTTTTAGAGACCACTGTCGTCCTTAAGTGTCGAAATAAGGACAGGAAGAAAGATTTTTTCAACTTCTCTCTAAAAGTCGGGCTTTAGCTATTAGGAGACTTAACCTATTGGGCATGAAAAAGCTTTTTGGTAAGATGTCACACATGTGGTGGAGGCCATTTGAATTACCTCACATGTACTGAAGTAGTTCATAAAGTTTTAAAAATAATTGAATTTAAATGGCCTCCATTCTCAGTGACATCTAATCAAAAAGTTATTTTATTTTGGTAGCAGCTTTCATCAGCAGCCCTGGGTTAGACGACCCTAATGAAGTTTCAAGGTGCAGAATAATTGACTTGTCATACTCGAAGTCTTAATTCAAGTCAGGGTTTCGTTAAAATGGGATCAGCCTAGACCGGCTATACGCAAAAACTGGGTGCCGCGTCTTTTTATTTTCTTTTGTTTTACGTACGTGGCACACATATTGTAGAGAATTAAAAAACATTAATCTATCTTCTCTGAATTTAAAAAAGGCTAGTTGTATTATCGCTATTTGAAAAATTTCACTAACAACAATGTGGAAGGAACAATTAAAGTACGTTTCCTAAGAGTGTCTTAACAGCACGGAAACCATTGCAAATGTAATACTATAAGTTGCCTCTGGCTGCTGTAGACCCTACTTTAGAGCTTCTAAGCAACGCAAACTATAAAACACCTTTAGGAAAAGGTTTTGAAATGAAACAAAATTTTAACAAAATATTTTTTTTTTAATACCAAATAAATAAAAAATTCACGGAGAACGATTAAATTTGAAAAGCCGCAGGAAATTAACACAGTTTTTTTTATTTTATATTGTGTTAATCCTAAAAAAAAATTTTAATACTCAAGATTTTTACTCTCAATTTCTAAAGGTTTTTCAGGAATTGATCCAAATTTTCTTCGTCTATTTATAGGGTTTGTTGTAGGTTAAGTTTGTTCATTGGTTCTCGCACTAAATCATCAATGAAATGCATATGGACGAACTTAACCTAAAACAAACCCAATAAATTTTTATTTTCTTAAAAATGCAGAAATTTCAACCCTCGTATTTATAAAAATTAAAGTAGGATTATTAATCACTTATTTGACAAATGTTTATGGCATAATTGTCAAATAAGCCCTTAATAAGCAATTTTTAAATTTTAATTGCCAATTTGCCTATCAGTGTAATTATTTTTAAACTTAATAATCTAAAATAATAATTTTAATAACTTCTAATTTTGCGAAAAAATTATTAAGCGTTATAAATATTAAGACTTTTTTATGCCCAAATACAGTTTCTATTTAAAGACATATTATTGCCTTAAGTAAATATATTCATAAGCCAAAACTGATTTTAAGTATTTTGTAAAAAAGTTCTATATAAATACAAATGTATGTATTTATTTGTAAGTGGCATTAGTAAAAGTTTTATTTCTCAGACATGTCCCTTTTCCTTATTCATATTATGTTTCAATATTTATTTATGTATTTATGTCATACATATCATATGTTTAAGTCAGTTTAATGTTAAGTTAAACAAACATGTTCCTAATCTTTACATGTATTAGGTTTTATTAACTTTAAGCCTATTTACTTACATTTATTTCAACTAACTAACAGACAAACATACACAATATGCATAAATTAAATAGTTTATTGCGTATTAAGGTAAAGATATGCAGTGTCTAACAAAATTTTATATGTATAAAAAATTAAAAAAAAATTTAACTTATATTTTTAATAAAAAGCATTTATAGCGGTATACAAATTTAAGCAATTTGTAGCTCAGCAAAGTTTGGATAGAATGTCGCTTAGTTAAGTTGCTGCCAACACAGAAAAAAATAAAAACTGTTTCAATTACCAAAATGATTGAATCAAGCAATTAAATGTTTAAATTCGCACCTATCACTTAAATGATTGTAAAAATTTAAAAAAAGGTATTTTTTCCAGTCAAATATTCTAGAAAAGCCCCAACTTAACGTTCCTTGGAATTACTAAAATTCTAACACACCAATAAACATATATTTAACAAGGCTTACGACTGCGGTACATACAGAGAAGAGTTTTATATAAAGCAGCATTTATTACGTTACTACTCAGCTTTTGCTGAGTCTGCATCATCGGATTTAACGGAATGTCTTTCTTTTTCTAATATTTTAACAGCAGGATCGTACAACAATCCAATCAAGGGACAAACAATTTTTTTTTGGAATTATTTGTATTATCTTAATCCAAAATAAACTGTCGACCTTGGACATGGGTTTGTAAGCAAAAACCAGCTAGAAAATTATAGTCGGCAAAGCGCCTCAACCATTGAGAACAAAAAACCTTAAATATACAAAATTTTGTAAAAAGTGAGTAACATTCCGAGGAGCTCTTCGATAAGAAAGTCATTTTTGTGGCTAAAATGTAAAGTAATAAGACGATATTTTAAAAAACTTTAAGTCTTTGCAATTCCATTTAAATTTTTTTATAAAAACGGGGCAAATTTTTATTAGATTTCCTATATTTAAGGCATTGCCAACTTGACCCATCGAGTTAAATTTCGAATCGAATGCCGTACTTTGCCCCATGTACTTTAATTACAATAATACATTGATACCCAGCCTGACGGATAGACGGAAATGCTTTAATCGACTGAGAGAGTTTTTCTTTGAAAACGAATTTAAATATTTATATGTTGAACACAAGTTGTTGGAATTGCAAATATAGTTAATTAGTACTATAAGTAAAATATTTAAATAAAACTACTTTCAAAAAATATTCTACTTCTCAGTCGTTATACATTTAACATATTTTGTGTGCTCTGGACTTTCACAGATTTTTAAATATAATTTTCTGTAAACTACCTTATCTTTCGTTAGACATATTAAATATTCACTGTATTCTAATAAATCCATTTGTTGGTTTTTTGTACAAAAAAATAAAAGTGGGTGTCGACATAAATAATAATGAAGTTTGAATTTAAACGGAAGCAAAATCTTGTAATAAAAAACTACTTTTCTTCTAACATTTGTATCCGTGGATTCGGCCTTAAAAATATTGGCAAAAAAGTTTTATGTATAATTTATTTATTATTCATTCATTCTTACTTTAGTGGAAGTAGTTCAACTGTTTTACGAGCAATTTTAATACATTTTGGTTTTTGTTGTGGCAAAAGTGGTACAAAATTGCACATGTTTATTTCCTCGCTCACTTACGCACTTATGTGTAAAACGCATTTATATAAAAACATACTTAATAAAATACAAGTGCGCATATAAAAATATTTATTTGAGTATTTTATGAAACATAAAAATAAATATTAAAAATATTATATTATGTGACTGACTTATCAATACAAATAATAAATATTTATGTTGACGCTTAAGTCATAATCGAAAATAAGTATTATGGAATAGTTTTTGTGTCAATCGTTGCTTAATCTTTCTTGTAATCAAACTATATCCTTTAACATTATGATATAAGCTAATGTAATGCATCGAAATATTGACCCAAAAATATTGCTTTTCAAAGAATTGTCAATAAAATCACATTTAAATCGTACATGTGTTATTATTTTGTCATCTTGTAATAAAATTTATGTGAATATTTGAAGGGTCACGCAGATTTATGGTCATAGTTTGTAAAGAGTGTGGTTTACTTATATTTTAATTTCCTTCTTAGTTCGGTTTTTTTATATTTTTTAGATTAAAAAAGCTATGAGGATTTCTTTGCAAAAAATTGAGTTGAACTCCAACTATTTTCTTTACTTCACATGCTAAGCATAGTCTGCTTCCGATTTGTTGGAATGCTGACCTAATATTTCTTCAAAAAAGAAAGACCTTAATGTGAATAATTAGAAATTAAAAATTAAATTATATTTTACCATCTTTTCAACGTATAGGTATCCATTAGGACCAACCAGAAAGGAAATATCAGTCAGGTGATTAGCTAGATGATTATTTAATTAGGATGTCCATCCCTTAAAAACTTCATAGCTTAGTGTTACAGTATTTACGTCAGCAAACTTAGTTCTTATGCAACTTAGCTAAATAATTCTCTTCATATCTTGCATCGGTGATTTATCATAAATGTAAAAAAATTAAAAGATACTTACAAAATTAGACCAATAATATAAATTGCAAAGACTTGAGTTGAGGATTGATTATTTTTGAATATTTGATTGATGCAAATCTTTTGTCAGTTGAAGAAGAATCCTTGTTTAAAATATTAGGTTAGTAGATTAGGCAGAACAGGCAGCCGTTGAAGGAAAGGATACAGCTCACTTGGGTCCGCTTAATTCGGTCCCTTTGTGTAACCTGGAGAGGTTCAGATAGAAGGAAAGAAGAAATTAAGAGAAGGATGAGAAAGAAAGAAAGAACAGAGAATGAAGCAAACTTACCAGGTCTCTGGTGGGAATCGAACCCACAACCCCCAGACTGGTAGACTCGTGCACTTACCACTGATCTACCGGGGCACCCTGATCTGCCGGGGCACCCTAAACTTAACTGCAAAACTTAAAGTTTGTGTTTTTTTTCATGATTTCTATGCACTGCTTGGAAATTTAAGTTTTTCTTAATTATAAAAAGGTCAAAATTTATGTATTAAAAACTTTGTGTTACATTTAAAACGTAACTGCTAAGTCTTCTAAAGACGTATGAGTAATAATTAATATTGAAATATTTATTATTACGTATACGTAACATCTATCAGTATGTTAAGCTAAATAAAGAAATAGGAATACATTACCATAGACTGCTCATTGATTTGCTTAACTTTCTTAAAGTTTTGTCATATATTTTCAAACCACATATGTATATTTAAAATCAAAAATAAGATATGTTTTTTGGAGTTTCTATTTTTGATGTTTTTATTTCTAAATTTCAATTGTTTATTTGTTTGTATCCATTTCCGCCTTATTATGTTGTTTTCATGGCTAAAATCATAATTTAAAACCATTAATCTTTGTCATATTACTTAACAACTTTATCTTGAACAAATCATGTCTGCTTAAACAAAAAAATCCAAACCAAACCCATCAAAAGAACTAACAATTACACAGAAGAGGCACATAGTAAAAATTATGTTTCTTAGAAAAAAATGGGGAGAGCAAAGTAAAACAAAAAAAAAATAATAAAAAAATGTTACTAATGAAACATCATCACATGCTCCTAACAATATAATAACGACATGATTGTTATTGTTAACTTGAAAAAATATATATATTTGTTTCTATATGTTTTTGTTTTTAGGCAAAGTTTTAACATTGAACTCCTCTTGTCAGGGTAATTACCATTTTTTATTGGCATATGTTTATGGAAGAGTATGGAAAATTTACGAAATATGCCAAGGGATATGTTATTTTTTAGCTTGATGTTGTTTTGATTTGAACTTATGTGCTGTATTTGTATGTACGTATGTACTTATGTATCCTACATACATATTTCTAAATAACTGGAAATGATATTCACTCTACAAGTAAAAGGAGCAGAAAGGAATAAATAAAATAAATAAATTTAATATGTTACAAGACATGTATACGGGATGGTGAGTGTGAATTTACCACAAAGATGTAAACAATTTTCACCTTAATTAGTTTTGTTATTTTAATACATTATTTTATTTAATATAGTATATTGATCGAACTGTTATGGGTTGAATAAGAAATTGATTAATTTGCTGGCTCAATTGTAATGTTGTTATGATTATCTTTACTTTTTAAAAGTATTATTTTTTTATTGGAGCTCGCTAATATTAAAAAAAAACTTCATTAACAATTTTTATAATAGTTTAAAAACTTTTATAAATTCATAAATTTAGAGCAGAATTCTTAAGCGAAATGTTCATGCAAAATCAATACCTAAGTGTTCTTTAAATTCAAAGTAGATTTTAAATTGCTTATGAATATGGGCTTTGGTACTAAGGCTTCATTGAGAAAGAGAGAAATAAAAGAAAAAATATCTGGTAAATTCTTTAATGAGTATTACGACTTTCAGCGTGAAAAAAATTTTTAATTTATAATTAAATTATGGTTTATTGACTATTCATCTTAAAACTATTATTAACAGTAAATGATAAAAAACTTTTGCAAATGACTTGCCATATTGACAGCTGATAGGCTAGTTTGGAAATATTCTAAACAAACAGAAGTTTTTATATTATGGTTTGTTTAGGGGCTTAAGACCTTTATTGAAGTAATAATAATTGAAACAAGGGCATTTAGCTGGAGAAAGAATGGAGTTAAGCCTATGTTTATGTATAACATACTTTGTTAATTACTTTAAATCGTATCTTAATTAACTACATCGTGTTTTCAAACATCTCGCATAAAATTGATTTTTTTTAAATAACACACACCAACGAAGCATAATTATTATTTCGGTCCTTAATCTGACTACTTTACAATTTTACAAATATATGAACTAGCTTCAATACATAAATGCATGAAAGCATACACACACACATACATATGAACAAAAAAAACCAACAGAGTTTTTTTTCGGATTTTGCATGTTGGCATTCGGCATTTTTAAATGTAATTTCCGTAACATGTTTTGATTCAATGGTGCTTGCACTGCCTTTTGCAATGTCAATTTTTTAGGCGATAAAAAAGCAAACAGTGGCTGTTTGCTATTGTATGTCTACACAAACATATGTTCATACGTAGTTAGCATGCATGTTTTATGGATTGCTTCATATGATTACATGCAAATACAATATGTTTGTATCATGACTGTGACATGACACAAGACATAAATGTTTGTACTTTTATTTAAAAATTTAATATATGTATATATTAATTTGTAATTGCGTTATAACAAAAGCAACTTTAAACTGAAACTTATAGATTTATCAATGACATGATAAACTACTAGCGTTTGTCTCTTGCCAGTTGGGCGATTTCCCGTTTAACTCCCCTTGTCCTTTATGATTAGAAGTTTACAGTTGTGAATGCATGTTTGCTAACTGAAATGCATATGTATATCGATTATGTGTCGATGTTTTTAAATTTGTGTGTAGATATGTTCATAAACATGCATTTAATGCTGGCGCTGACATATTGATTGTTCATAGTGTTCGATGATGTGTCACAGGCAAATAGCATTAATTGGCACTTGGCTTGTAAGTGTGGTTTGGCAATGTTGTTATTTTGTTTGTTGTTTCTCCTTGTTGCTTTCAATTTGTTTGGTACTCCTCCTTGTTGTAGTTGCTTTAATTGGTTTTTGTAAATTCTGATCTAAGAGCCATAAAGGTAGAATTGCAAAATTTTAATATTAGTATAATTTATTTGAAACAATAAAGAAAACTTTAAATTAGAAAACTTTTATTCTCTGGGTTAAAGCCTTATGAAAGTCATCATGAAGGATAAAGTATGTGATTTCTGGGCGCAGAACTAAAATGGGTCCTAAAATAAATGTATGCTATTTATTTTTAAACTCAATGTATCAGCGGACGACACAATTTTTAAAACACGTGAGAAATGTTTCAGACATTTACAACCAAAAATGATATAAGCAGCAGTTGTATGAAGTTACCTGGTTAACTTACCAATAAATCTCTCTTCTCCATATTTAATCAACATATCTTTGAGGATGACATTTGTTGATGTTGTTGATAGACACTGAGCTAGTCGGACAGATGTATGGAAGGGTGGACTTTTGGAAGGACGAAAATGCTTTAGTCGACTCAGCAAGTTATTCTAAGTCGATTGGTGTTGGTTAAAGTGCAGAAACGCATTAGAGCTGCCATGAATTTTGGGTGCGTTAAAATAATAAAAAAGTGTTTAACATCAAAATAAAACCATCTTCCTAATATTTAAAAATTTGCAAATAAATATTAAAATTCAGTTTCTTCTTGCACTTTTAATTTAATAAAAAAAATTAAAATATTTTAAATCTTACTAAACTTAATTGGGAAATATTAAAAACCCTTTAAAAATAAAATTTAAATATTAAATCTGTTTTATTTTACAAATCTCATTTTTTTAACCTCCCCAATGACATGCCAAATAAGATTTAAAGAAAATCTAAATAAAAAAAAATATAAAAACGAATTTGTATTCTTTATTCTTTTTAATTATATTGTATTGTTAAAGAACCAAATTTTAAACATAAATCTAATGTTTCGTTTTGTATTTTCGCTTTGTTATCTATTGTTCTCCTCTTACATTCACGTTGTCACAATTGTTGACTGTCAACAAAAGCAGGTTTATGCATATTTACTCTGCAGTTTTATTTAGTTTGACCATCCAGTATAACTTGTATCTCTCTCTTGAGGCTTCTAACTGCATATTTTTGCTTTCTTTGGGTTTATGGCATTTTTTTCAATTTTTTGTGCCCTTTTCTTTGTATACTTTTAATGTAGTGGTAATTTATCTATGGCTCGCTGCATGTTAATTTCTTTGTCGTTAGTAAATTTAAACAATTTGAAATTTGTTGCAAACAACATCGTCATCTACTACAAAAATGTGTTCGTAACTAAATGTGTAATATACAAACGTATGTATGTACATATAATGCACTTAAGCATTGAAAGCCAAGAATGTCGCCGGGAGACGAACACTGATCAGGTTTTACAACACGAGTACTCACAAAAAACCATAGCAAAGAGAGCAAAATAAAAGAAATGTATCAACAACAAAACAGGAGTATATTGCGTTGTTTTATTTTTAATAAGAACCATAGCGAAAAAGCACCCATACATTCTCATAAATCATTCTCTTTATTGGACAACGCTGCATTAAAATATAGTTTTCTGCTCTTCGGTCAAAGCTATTTTTTATATTGTTGATGTTTAAATAAATAGTAACTGTTTTAACTGGATGTAAATGCATAAAAAATTTTAAAATAATTGTAACAAAAAAGGTCATCTTTTACAGATGTTGGTGTTTCCGCTACTGGTTGCTGTGACAACTCTTTAGATCACAGTGTTTTATAGCTTCTGTTGAAAAAAGTAAATTTTATTGTCAAAGAAAGGAGAACAGATGTGTCAAAGATAGAGCACAATAGTTAAGATCTACATTTTCATTTAGAAATCAAAGTAAAGTTGCAAATTGTCATCGAAAATATAAACTTTTTTACAGTAAGCTTGAGGCTTAATTTCAAGAAAATTATCACTTTTGTTTTTTTAAAGTTATACTAACTTTAATTACAGAAACATTTTTATTACAAAAATCTCTTAATTTTAAAAAAGCTAATAAAATAAATTTTTATATGACATTTAAAACTTTTGTTGAATTTTTTTGCTAAAAATTTTAATGTTTACATAGACGACACATATAAAAATTTTAGTTCCTTTTTAGACCCTGTAACTACATTAAAATACACAAATATTTGTTGTCCTTTTAAATGACACTTAGTATTAATTGATTTTCGTTTTTATGTTTTTGTTTAGCCTTTGTATTCAGTTTTGGCTTTTAAATAAAACCATATTATTTGCTTAAAAACTATTGACTTTCCTACTTTCCTAACCACATTAGATATAAAATTAACTAAGGTTTCAGTTTTAATTATTTTTGTGCCGTTTTGCAATGTCATATTCTCAACATATACTCAAAAAGTATGCTTATATCGACGGCTTAATATAAAAAGGGCAAGCTTGCAGTTTAACTCAATTAAATAAAGCAACAAAATATAATTTAAGTTAAGAAAACAAAAAATTTTGTAATGAAATTTACATCTATTTTTCAAAAAATCGCGTTACGATCTTTCTATATTAAGCCAACTATATGTTAAATAGACCCAATCTATTTTTTGTTTTTGATAATTTATATTGTAAATAGGCTTGTGTTTTTTTTAGAAAACTTTCTCTCTAATCAGTAGTTGGTTATATTTTAATACAAAAGAAACAAACTTATGCTTCAATTGACCAGCAACCACATCATGTGTAAATAAATGTGGTGTTTGTTGTAGCAATTATGCTAAACATGGCTTTTAATTTTAAAATTGAGGCAAGTTAATAAAGGAAATTAGTTCAGTAACAAAAATGTTTTTTCAATACTCTACATATATGCATAGAAACATATTATATAAATTGTTAAGTGTAGTTTATTTATACGATTCGAATAAATTTTTTTTGGCTAAAATTTCTTAGTTCTAATTAGAATTATTTGCAAAAAAAAAATAAACTTTTTAGTCGAACATACCCTTCTGAAATTAAACAAAAGTTATTTTTTTTTATAAAAAATGAAGATAAGGTAGAGCACCTTTATCGTCTTGTAAATTTTTAAATTTTACCTGGAGTTTTGGTCAATCCCAATGCCATGATTCCGCTAGTAGCTTATCTATACAGCCAAAAACTGAAAATTGGTTTTAATTAATAAAAATATTTAAACAATCAATAAAATGTTTAAATTTGCACTTATCACCACTGTGATTATATAAATTATCTAAATTGTAAAAACTGAAAAACAGCGATTATCAAATTAAAAATTTTTAATATTTTGATTGCTGAAACTATTAAAATATTTGCTTAAAGTAATTAACAAGTTAAAAGAAAAAAAAAAATTTATAATTTTTTTTGTGCAATTTAAAACAGTTTATACTATTTGAATGAATTAACAAGTTAAACATTTTTTTTTAATAAAAACTTAACACAACAAGCATAAGTCGGGTACAACAGACAAAAAAAAAAGTAAGAGTGCTATATTCGGCTGTGTCGAATCTAATATACTCTTCACTTTGGTCTTTTAATATACTCAGCTGAGTTATTTTGTACTGCAAAAAATATAATAAAAACACCTTGTGCCAGTCCATAGAAAACTTTTCAAAATTTTAACGTTCGTATGGATAATAGAAATAGATGAAGAAGATTTTAGGTCGGGAGTTATAAAAGTTTTCGACATTATTCGTATTAAAAGGTTAATAAAAGTTGTTAATTTTTATGGGATGTTCTAGTCCCCCTGCTCCTCTCCAACTTTTTTTCCAAAATGTATGAATTATTTGATTATTACTTTTTGTGGAATATTCGAAGTCGATAGTTGTTATAGTTTTCCAGATGTGGCGTATCAAAAATTTCGTAAAATTTGTTAATTTGTATGAGACCTACCCCTTCTCCTGGCCCCACCAAAAAAATTTGTTCTTCAAAGTGTAGACCTTATTTTCCAATTACATTTTGCAGAACATTTGAAGTCGATTTCTGTTATAGTTTCTGAGATATAGCGTATCGAAAATTTTATAAAAATTTGTAATTTGTATAAGAGCTACCCTTCTTCACCCCCCACTAAAAATAATTTTTTTTTAATGCGTAGGTCTTGTTGTCCAATTACTTTTTGTAGAACATTTGATTTCGACATCTGTTATAGTTTCCGATATAAAGCGTATTGAAGATTTTATAAAAATTGTTAATTTGCCACCATCCAAAAATTTTTTTCTTTAAAACGTCCTGATGTCCAATTACTTTTAGTAGAACATTTTAAGTCGATAGCTGTTATAGTTTTCGAGATAAAGCGCATAAAATATTTCACCAAATTTGTGCAATTGTGGCAAAAATTCCACTTCCCCTGGTCCTATCTTAAAAAACTTTTTCCATTATTTAGGCCCCTACTTTAAGAGTATCAGTGCCAAATTTTGTGGCAAGAATGACTATACTTACTGTGATATATAGGGACTTATGCACGTATTTTGTCCTAAAAAAATGGGTTGTTTTGGGTTTTCGGTTATATCTCGATCAATAGTGAGCCGATTTTGCTGATTTTTGACCGTTTGACACCAATAACTGGTTCGTATCTTTTTATTTGACTCCGGAAACTTGATTTCAACCGACGGACAAACGGACATGGCATTATAAACTTCTCTATCTATAAAGATCCAGAATATATATACTTTATTCGGTCGCAAATGGATAATAAAGAAATTAAAAACGGAATGACAAACTGATATATACCCTTATCACTATGTGAAGGGTATAAAAATAGGCAAATAGTTTTTTCTGTGCATAAAGGCATTTACAGAAGAAGAATTCATTCTTAGTCTATGCATGTTACAAAAGTTAATTTCGAATTATTCTGTCATTGGAATCAAAGAAAAAAAAAATAATCAATTGTAAAACGTTTTTTTTGACTAAATTATATATTAATAGTTAAAACAAATTATTTGCATATGCAAATTTGGTGTCCCAAAAGTATTAACAATTATTCTGAGCAAACTCGTATAAAGAGCCTTTTTTACTACATTCATATAAACTCCTATGACTACTGCTGTTAAAATATGGCCTTTTTGTAAATGAAGATATAAATTAATCTAATATTATGATTATTGCAAACATTTTCATTGGCTTTTAAATATTTATGACTGTTATCTCAAATAAACAAATATTTTATGATCAGGCCATTAAGATGAACGAGCAGAATTTAGAGACTTGAACAATAATTTGTTCATACACTTACATATATGTATCTATAAAAAGTTTTTCTAAATATCCTTATAAATTCAAAATTCTTTAAAAAGGCAAAATGCCATAGTTTTAAAATAAGCCTAAATAAAAAAGGAAAAAATATTATAAGACTGATTGTAGTATATCAGTTGTACCATACATGTGAACATTTAAAAAGGATATAAACTTAATAAACATACAAACAAAGAAGATGATTATTCCTAATAAATTCAATATACAAAAGGTAGACATGAGGTTATGTCATGTCATTGACCAATCAAAAGGCAATAAATGTTGACTTTGGCCATAATTTTTGGCACTTTGTTAAAATAACTATTATCGTTTACAACCGGTTTTACTATCTTTGTTTTGGGCGTTTTTTTTGTTGTTGCCATTTATTTCTCTAGGGTTGTCAGTAACAATAAAACCTATAAATAAATGCCAATCAAAAATACAATAAAAAAAATCTATAAATAAATTTAAGACCTAAAGGGTTGTAATATATCGGCCTTTTAATAGTGGCATTTTGCATCTTGAAGCAATAAAATTTCAATACGAAAAAAAATATATTTTTTCTTTTCCTTTAGGTATAAAACTGTTTTAGGTCTTTGTGGCTGCTTTTCCTAAAATAAATTTATAGAATAACACAGTGCAACACGAAAAAAAATAACCATATTCGGACATCACTACGTGAAAGAAGATCAAAAAAGAAAAGACCCGTGTCTCCCAGTTTTGCCCAAAGTCATGCAATTTTTTTGTTATGGGCCCCCAAAGATTTGGGGCCTTTTTGCCATTTTTGCAAAAAGTGATAATTTTCTCAGGCTCATATCTTGCAAACCGTTGGGAATTTTAATTTACTCTTTGAGACAAAGTTGTAGCCCTTTTTAAAAGGAACAAAAGTAATGAACATAAAAAATTAAAAAAAAAATAACTTTAAACCAAAATCGCAAAAAACTTAAAAAAATTCAAATTTTTTTTACCTTTTTTCCCCTGTTCAGGTCCATAGGTAGCAAACCGTTCAAAATTGAAGGAAATAATCAACTACAAAAATTTACCTAACATCCCAATAAACAACTTTTAAGAACATATAAACTTCCTAGGAATGATTCTTAACACCGTTTAGGTAGCTCTTAGGTAGCCGCAAAAGTTAAAAATTTCCCCCAAAATGTGTGTATGTACATACATGTATTTATGAAGTTATCTCTTCCTTACGTTTAATCAAATTGCCTTAATTACATATATTGTATCTGTCTTTAGTGTAATAGAGAACTCTTGTGCATATAAATATGTGAATATGCATGTGAGATAGCCGCGAAAAGTCTTGCAACCTAAACAGGTAGGCAAACTTTAAAATTGCAGGAAACCCTAAACAACAAAATACATCATACACAAATCGTAATAATGATCGTTAACGGCCTTTAATTAAATTATGTACATGCTTTTTTTTTTCTTTGTTATTACTTTTTAATAACTATTGTTTATACCAACAATAAATTACCTACATATGTACCTACTACCAATTTTTTTAGTAAGCGAGGACAATCCAAAATGAAATAGCAATTGGATAAATTTAAAAAGAAGAAATTATTGCACCCAAACTTATCAAGAAATCAACTACAAAAATTTACCTAAGATTTCAGTAAACAGCTCACGCGATCACGCACCGACCGCACACGCATCAAGGAACGCAGATCACAATATAAAAGCGACGCGACTCCCACATTGAGGCATTACACAGCGCGACGTCAACAAGATCTCAGCGGTGAAAGTTATAGAGAAAGTTCTACAGCATAATTCGCACACAACATTGGCAACTGACAATTTCAATATGAAGTGTAAAAATATTTATTTCTTTTGCTACATTTGCGGTCATCAAATCAGAAAAAATAATTATACAAGATTTCAAAAGGAAAAGAATCTTTTACCAGGTGAATTTAAAAACACATATAAGTTATTTTTGGACGAAATAGATTTGACCGGTGAAAATTACACACCTAACGCAGTGTGTCGCCAATGTTATAATAATCTCATAGCATGGTTGAATGGAGGCAAACATAGTATGAAATATTGTAAGCCGGTAAACTGTATTAATCGCCCAGGTGATCATGGTGGAACCAGTTCTTATGCATGCGTTAATTACACATCTTGATTAAATAGACATGATGGGAAGAACAAAATTTTTAAAGCAACTGTAACAGCCACACTTCTAGTACTTGCACCTGAAAATTTTGTATTCCCAAGGCCGCAAACTCCAGATCGTAGGACAGAATTTACAGAAATGACTACAGCAAGTGGTGTTACTAATCAAGATCGATTTGATACCGAATATGAGCCCCAACAGGAAAGAGATGGACCAAAACTAATAACTAATAAAAAATCAAATTCTCCGAAAATAAATGGAAGATTTGCTGTGATTTGAAGGTCATCAATATTTTGCAAGGAATCATCGATGAGGGCGGCTTTCCAAAATTCTTTTGTTTTCTTTGTAATTGGGATTTGCGCTCACCTGTAAATCAATTCCAATGTAATTCATGGGCCCAAGGAGGAAGTGTGCAGGAACAAATGAAACAACATAGACTTAAGAATGCACCTTTAATTGACAATACTCAAGACATTTTGCTGGATTTGCTCCATATAAAATTAGGAATTGTTAAAAAATTCATTGAAGTGGCCGTTGTAAATTGTTCAAGCGATGACAAAATTAAAAAAGCTATTGCAGTAAACTTAGAACGATTTTTTGTTCACCTCGTTGTACTATAGCTATTTACACGATGTTAATGTTTTCTTTTCTGCCCTTATAATTGTCTTCATTTAATAGGCGTACTTAATGGCCCTGACATTAGAAGCTATTCAAGAGCAAATTTGATTCATCGCTTGATGAAAATCATTTAATAGCATGGATTAACCTTCAGCGTGGTGGGGATCGAGACGCGGAACCGCAAGCAAGAGAATGGGTGAAAGAAATGCTGTATTATTTTGAGAAAATCGGCATATCGATGACGTTAAAGCTGCATTTTCTTTATTTTTATTCTGACGACTTTATTAAAGGACTCCTTACCGAATCCGATGAGCGAGGAGAACGGTTCCACCAAACCACAATGCCCATGGAAAAACGGTACAAAGGCAAAAAATTCGACGCATTGCTTGCAGAGGTAATATCAATTTTATTGTTGCATGGTCTTGTATTATTTTTGATTTCTTTTCTAATTCATTTTTGGTATGTTGGTGGAGTCACAAGATAACCCTTTATGATGTTAATAAGGTATGTGAAAAAGAAAAAGCTAATGATGGAAAGCAACGTGCCTGTGGACACCATAAGTTCTGAATCAGCGTCAGATTCAGGCGACGATTTGGATCCTCAACTTAAGATAGCGCGATTTGCAAGTACAGGGACATCAACGAATATTTTTTTTTATTATTTTTTTGTAATAGACAGCACAGTATCTCAATGTTGAAAAAAATAAAAAACAAAGTAAATTCAAAAATTTTCGTAAAATTTTTAACTTTTGCGGCTACCTAAGCGCTACCTACACGGTGTTAAGAATCATTCCTAGGAAGTTTATATGTTCTCAAAAGTTGTTTATTGGGATGTTAGGTAAATTTTTGTTGTTGACTGTTTCCTTGAATTTTGAACGGTTTGCTATCTATGGACCTGAACAGGGGAAAAAAGGTAAACAAAATTTGAATTTTTTAAAGTTTTTTGTGATTTTGGTTTAAAATTATTTTGTTTTTAATTTTTTATGTTCATTACTTTTGTTCCTTTTAAAAAGGGCTACAACTTTGCCTTAAAGAGTAAATTAAAATTCCGAACGGTTTGCAAGATATGAGCCTGAGAAAATTATCACTTTTTGCAAAAATGGCAAAAAGGCCCCAAATCTTTGGGGGCCCATAACAAAAAAAGTGCATGACTTTTGGCAAAACTGGGAGACACGGGTCTTTTCTTTTTTGGTCTTCTTTTACGTAGTGATGTCCGAATATGGTTATTTTTCCATGACTTAAAAAATTACACACAGTGTAATTATATTGATATTTCTTTGGCACATGTATCTATGTATGTATGTGTGTAGTATGTGTTGAAATTTCAATGTTTTTTGATTTTTAAAATATAATTTTTCGCCCTTTTAGGATATCACCTTCAGCTAATAAATTTCTGTCAAATATTTAAAATGTATTGGAATCACATTAAGATTTGAATGGATCAAGAAGTTTCTAATACATGTTTTGCCTAAAAAAATTACAATTTAGCCAAAAATGTTAAGAATTTAGAGATAAGACATTCAAATTACTTCTAGTTTTATATTAATTAAAATATATATGATTTTTTGGAGTCTTTAACAGTCTTACTACAATCATTTAAAAAATAATTTTTGTCTTACACTATAATACTTTATAAAATAAAATAAAACGTAATTTGATTCAAAAATTAGGTACGTAAGCAAAAAAATTGCAAAATGGGTCTATAACGACAAAATAAGGGCATGTTGTTAAGTATGACCATAATAGTGAATTAAAAAAAATAAATAAAAACATACTTAATGCCAATCTGTTAAGATTCGATTTGATTTTTTTCCATATTTCAAAATATTTTTAGGTTTTCTGAATTTTCTTTGGCTAAATTTGAGAATTAAGAATTATCTTTTACCACTTAATGTATCAAATCAAATAAATTTTTGTAAAGTTTATGTAGTTAATTCTCTATTAAATCATTAAAAAAATAGTACATTTTTATTTAAGCAATTCATGAAGTTTTAAAAATAATTTATTTCAAATGGTCTTCACCCTCGGTGACACATATGTGACATCTTATCAAAAATTTGTACTGCCTGGAGGTATGCAGCGAAAATTGCCTTTATTACCACTAGATCGGATTGTTTTTTGGGGATTGGAAAAATATTAGCTATTTTCAGCACACGGGGAATACCCTGGAACGGTATATATTGCTAAAAAGGTTAGTTAATGGGGGCGCCAGATTCACGAAGAATTTTTAAATTGAAATAAAACACAGCTTATGAGAAGTTTTTGGACGTACTGTCGTTTTGGAGTGCAGGTGCTTCTTTTTATTTTTGAATGACTTAGAAGTAGTGAGTTTTTAACTATGGTTTCCTAACGGTTCCGATTGTTTTAGCCTAAGCTTGTTTAGCTGTTCAACTGCTCACATCGTAAGTAATACGTTTTGAATTTTATTACACTCTTTACATGGATTTCAAAAAAATTAATACATTCAATTTAAAAGAGTGATGGTTAACGTGGAGATATTACATTATATAACAAAATAATTTGTGAAATCTTTTTTGGGAAAAAGCAGATAGCCGGAGCTCTCTTATAAAGATCAAGTTCAAGTTTTTGAAAGGACATACTGTTGTTTTGGAGTTTTATTGATAAAGAATTTATGTACTTAAGAAAAAACGGTATTTTAAAATCTATCAATAATTAGTTTATAGTTTTAAAAATATATTTTATTATGTACTTATTAGTATTTTATAGATTTGTTAAAAAGTTCAATATTAAACAAACAGTGAAAAAAACATGTTCTTTAATCAAAGCATTTATTCTTGAGTTTATCAAAAATCCTACATTTTTGATTTGGATACATACTTGGGTTTTCTTAAATCAGGTCTACTCGGGGTTACATCAAAAAATCAAGAAGAAATTCCTTGTGGTTTTTATATATTTTAAAAACAAAGTGCATACAAAGTGATAATGCGCTGATGTTTCAGCTCGAACAGTCTGAGGTTCAAATCCCAGCTACGGTAAGTAAATCAAAAATTTCTCAAACAATAATTATTAAATATTTATAAAATAAGAATAAAATATAAGACTCTTCTTCTTTAGTAAAACTCCTTAAGCCAAAAAAAATTAGTTTATTTTTAAGCTTGTACCAAGTACGGTTTCGAAATTAACCGGTAATCGAGCTTTGTATCAAAAATGATACATTTCGTTTTTTTCTTCGACATAACTTCATTTAAAGAAATTTTATACGCAAGATGTTTTGAGACTTTGTCAACTTTGTTTTGATTGTTATTTTAAACAATATTGAAAAAATAAAGTCCAAGCAGGCTTTGAGAAATTAAGAATATTCATAATTCTAGCTATGTATCATTTTTGATACAAACTGCATTTTAACTTACTTTGTTTTGGTTTTCATATCAGTAGTGAGGTCGTTTTTAGATTTTTTTCTTTTTTTTTATAGTAAAATATATACGTTTGTCTACAAGAACTACCATCAGTAGTGCGTATCGAAAATAATGCCTTATCCGCTTTTTTGACCTTGGAAGAACTTGTGAATGAAGTAATAAATGAAAGTTAAAAGGATGAATATATTTCTGATCTTTATGACTCTGCTCCGTAGGTTTCTGGTTCTGATTCTTTTAACCCCAAGGTAGAAGAGGATAACAGCTCAGATTCAGATGACAGTATAGACATAGCCCACATCGTAACCTGTCGTTTACTGCGAAAGATGGAGCAAGGAACCTTACTCCGTTGGTATGTTCGGAAGTGCAAATATTTTAAATTTGCAACCATAATGGTAGTGACTATGTGCTTATACATCTTGAAATTAAGATTTTGGTCATGTAGGCGTAAGAAAATTTGCATCCAGCCGCGTACATAGCATTCGTGACTCATTTCTGCTACTTTTCCCACCTCAAGAAGCCAAAATTGTAATCGATAACTCCAACAAATATGGAAAGCACCTATTTATTTCCAATCACATTGCAATTGACTAAGATATATTTTCTGCTTATTTGGCAGTGTTTTTATACAAACAAGTAAGTAACACGATAGTTACATATGCGAAAAAATTTAAATTTTAACGCTTACCAGTTCCAAAAACGAGACGTTGCACGATTTATCATTAGCAACCCCCTATATGGAAAACCGAAAAAAATGCCCAATAAATATACTATAAATGGCATTTATTTTTCTAAGCCTTCAACCCAGAATACTAGAGGTTAAACAAATAATGAAGCTGGCCCATCAAGAAAACAGAAACTCGAAAAACCTTCCAAGAAAAAAACGTACTAGATGCCAAAAAAGTGCTACCATTTAGGATAACACAAAAATATGTGGACATCTTCATTCTGTTTCTTCTGTCAAAAACCATGCTGCAATGAAAAGCATGTTAAAAATATTTGCGTAAATTGCATAAACACGACATAGAATTGAATCAGTATTAATAAATGTATATAAACTTTTGAAAAAAATGGCTTTCAAAAATTATGTACATTATGTAAATTATGTACTATTTTTAAAGCTCAATCTACGGTCAAATTCATCAAAATTTGGCTTAAATGTGTCTAAACGTAATAAACTTTATTAGATAAATCGTACTTGGCTTAAGAAAATTCCTTTTTGGTTAAAAAAAACGTACTCATCGTACTTTTCACACTGCTACGACTTGATTTAAGAAAAGAATACTTATTTTTTTTTGTGTAAAAACTAAAATTAGGTTACAGCTCAAATTTTTTTAAAGTAAAAAGCAATGAAAATATAACTTTTCAGGTATAAATTTAATATTTTTTAATATGAAAAAAGGATTTCGACAAACAAATCAATCTTTTTTAAATGTTAAAACAGAGTGTGTCTCTTTTGTAATACAAGTATGAAATACTGCAGGAAGTTTTTCAATTTTATTTTCTATCTGCGTGCTTTAAAAATACTTTGAAATTTTTTGAAACATTTTAAGGTGTAAATATAATGTTTTGTAAAAAAAATTCGTAAAGAAACTTGTCGAATTCAATAAAGTTCTTGTAAAAAAATTATTATCAAGAAGAAAAAAAAGCGTAATTGAAATAAACACTTAAAAATTTCGATTTAAAATAACAATGACAGCATATTTCAATAATATTCAAAAATATACTTTTTAAAATGAAGTATTCTCGCATTGTGTGACGTTAAAAGCAACCTTGAAGTTATCTACTTAAATATGAAAGGGTGTAATTTTTTTAAATTTAAAGCCTTAAATTGGCAGCACTGTTATCTCTTTTAACGGATTTGTTAGCTTTCGATTATTTTGAGAGTTATCTTTTGGTTGCAAACTGGCCTAAACTTTTTTTTTAATTTTTATTGAGTGTTGAAGCACAACGCATTTTGAAGGAGTAGTTTCCAAACCATTAGAAGAATACCATTGATCTAATTGGCTCATGTGTCATCAAAAATTACAATGGTCTTAGCGTTAAAATACTTTAGGAAAGATAAAGTGGAAATATTTTTTTATTTTCTCACATTTTTTGTTTGCCTGGAAGAACCAAAAATTTAAAAAAAAATTTTGGGATCCCAGAACCCCACTTCATAATAATACATATAAACAATTAAATTTGTTTTAAACTAATAGGAAATTTAGATTAAAACGCTAACTTGCTTAGCAGGTTTAAACAAAAATTAAAGGAAATCCATTAAGGAAGTTTAACTATTACTTTTCTGTTCTGTAGTGCGATTCAGTAACTTTTAACGATTCGACGATCGTCATATTTATCGACAGAAATTATTGTTTGCTGCTACGGTTAAGTGATTCACTAAGAAGTTTTTAACGATAGTGGACAAGTTGATTTTTGTTTGTATTTTATTGGTTGTAAAATAAATTTTAACAAAGCGAAAATCATAATTATAGTAAAAATAATATATAATATACAAAACAACCTTTTGTCGATACAGCTAACAACACAAAAATTATTGCCGTTAAATTATCAAGTATAACGATTGTAAAAATTGCTAAAAAGTTTTGCTGTTTACTTAACAATAACAGCTGACTTTAACGGAAGTGAATATCGTTAAAAACTTTAGTGAATCACAAAATCGTTATATTTATTGTTAACTTATTTTAACGATGCGAATATCGTAAAAATAAGTTACTGAATCGCACTACTGATCTTTAATAACTTTTGAAAATTATCGCAGGTGAATCCTAAGCTTGATTATCTGCTCTTATCGATAGTAATATGTTTTGAATTTTATTACACTCTTTACCTTCAATTTAAAAGGTTATTGTAAACGTGTAATATTTTTTTATATATTCAGGGTTTGCGTTTCTTTGGTTCTTACACCAAATCATCAGTAGACTTCAACCCGAATTCCTAAAAAATCTCATGAACATTTTCTGTCTTTATATAATAACCTAAATAAACATATTGAGAATTATTATAAGCAAACCAAAACGTTCGAGTTTTTTAAGAATCCAAAACCAATATTCGCTATTAGCTGTTTTGATTTTTTTATTCTTTAAGAAAAACATTTTTTTGTTAGCAAATTAGTTTCTTTGTGAAGATCTTGTGAAATATTTTTTGGGAAAAAGGGGATAGCTGGAGCTCCCTTAGAAAAGTCAGTCAAATAAAATCTTATAGACCTGAGCACCTCAAATTGGAAAAAAAGCGGAAAAGATCGAGGTGCCTGTAAATTGATTTTATGCCGGCTAATGACCATACCAGTGCCTGGTTTCTGTAAATTGTGAGAAGCTTTCGTATCGAGAAATATTTAAAAATTAAAAAAATGTTTGAGTTAATAAAAGTGTGAGTCATATAATTTTAATTTAATGAACGTTAGTTAACATTATACAAATATAAAATTTTTTCTTTGATTCGTTCTGTCTTTGACAGGGTAACTATAAGTTTCTCGACTCAAGAACTTCTCACATACAATACAGAAACGAGGCATAGGTTGTAGAAAGCCAATAGAATATAAAAAAAAAGAGATCTAGATCTATGAAGATTATTTATTTTTGGCTATACAAACGGCCATCGAGTTGCAATTGGAAACCTGCTGTCGAAACCAAGCATATTTCAGATCAATATTGTGTCACCATTGATTGTAATTACTAAGCCGTCCTTTTTTTCCAAAAAAGCTACAGTTTCGATATTTTTGGATGAACGTACTATAGAAGTACGCTAACGCATCAACAGCGAAATCAGCTTCACGAACTTTAGCAATAAACTTGCGTATACCGGACACTGTTTATCCTTTCCTGCGACCAATATTTTTACGAAACTTTTTTGGGAATAAATTTCCAATAAACTCAAATGATGCTTAAGCATAAATTGATTTATCTCGTTCGGCGGAGATAACATGCTGAATCTTGCGATATAATAGAATGATAAAGGTCTTGTCAGACGCAAAATAAAAAAAGCTAGTTCAAATTTCAATCGATAGATGGCCCACCCGATACAAAGTGCGGGAGGAAACTTAACTACCAAATTAACTTTATACGAGCTAGATGCAGCAGACAAATGCCAAACATATACATATGTACATTAATATTAGAATGTTTGGTTAATTAAGCTGGGGGCAAATTATGGCATTCGATTCGAAATTCTGCTCGATTGATCGGCTTGCCAATGCTTCTTATATATGAATTCTAATAAGAATTTTAAAATTTGGAATTACCGTAATTTGCCCCCTGAATGAAAAACAAAAATATTTTATTTTATTTTTAATTTCAAAATTCTCGCCTCTTAAAAATAACACCCTTTATATTCAAATGCAAACGCTTTTAACGAAATTGAATTGCTTTCTAAACAGGAAGACAAATAACTACAAGCACAAAAGAATTGATTTCAAATTCTATCAAACCAAATCAAATCTTAAATATCGCTTTTGATTATGCTTCCTTGTATAGTTTTATTTACTCATTGATACTTTTGATACTTTTTGTTTTGTTGTTGCAATTATTATTGCTATTGTTGTCGTTGCTGTTGTTCCATATTTAGTTTGCATTTTGATTTGCTTTGCTATCATGTAATTGTGTGAATATTCTCTTTAATTGTATGTATGTTTTACACACACAAGTACATTTAGTTTGGTTTGTTTGACAAAGTGTTTTGATTTGCAGCTTTACCTTTAAGTTTTTTACATGAATCGTATTCATTCGAATGAATCAATGAAAATATCATCAATAGAAATAATAAAAAAATAAATAAAAACAACCGTAGCAACAATAGCAATAGTTTCAAAAATTTCATTGGCACAGCTGAATATAGTGTTCTTAATTCTTTTTATTTACATTTCTCATATTTACATTTTTTGAACTATGAAATATTAATGTTTTCATAATTGCTTTTCCGCTTTTTCACAAGTAGTGATTTTTTATCGCGTTTTTACTGTTATTACCGGAAGTTTTGTTTGAATATTTAATTGAAAGTAGAATTGTTTGTAAATGCTTCATTTCCGTTGACTAAAATTTGATTTTTCCAACAGGTTTTAGGAAATGTGTTTAGTGGTAAATTTTATGATATTTTGTTATATATATACTATAATTAATGAAAGTGTTAGAATATTAATGAAAAAGATAATATAACAAAATATTTAGAAAGCTAAAAATAGTTTCAATCTTTTTTTGTGTTTTTGTTTTAATCAAACAAATAGTTAAGCAGCACTCTCCTGTCTTCATGGTGCTACAATCCTCTCCAGCTAGATTTCTTATTTAAAATATTTATACGTATTACAAATATATGCTCCTATTTGTTTTTAATAGAAAAGCTGTTTTTGGTTTTAATTGATAGAGCTGCAAAACTTATTTGAGTTTATACTGTAGTGTAGAAGTATGGACTAAGAGATATCACAAGGGTGGTGCACTATTGCCCCGATACTAAATTTTGATGAAAAAATCATTATTTGGAATGGCCCAAAAAAAGAGTTTGCTTATTTCTATGACAATTACCCAGCATAATCTATCGTTCCAGCCGTAAGCGGTATACTAATGAATTTCGATATTGAAAGAAAAAAAGGTATTAAAAATGCAGATGATAGCGTTATTCTATTCGGGGAAACATTTCTTCCAAAGATCGGGGAACTTCGCCAATCGGAATTGCATGCAATCTCTTAAAAAATATTGTTAAAAATCGATTGGATGTACTCCCTGGCAAAATGTAACAATTTCTCTTGAATGGGGTATATACGTTTGAGGCATTTAAAGGCTGGCGCTTAATCAAGTGTGGCATGTAAGGCTGAATATCTCAGTAAATTCCTTGGGGGAAAGTTTTAGTAGTTTAGGAATACAGAGGAAATAAAAAATGAAAGTTTTAGCGCATTCTTTGCACGCAGAAAGTCCATACAAAAAGGCTGGGACTTGGCACAAAAAGCGGTAAACTGGTGAAACACAATGTTTGAAAGACCTTTTCTAGCCTATGGATGCACTGTGTGGTAAGAGGCGGTAGAAAAGAGATGTTAGAAGAAAGTTTCCACTTAAATCTAAAGATAAGCTTTCTAAAGTATCTCTGGTTCCTTGAAAGGTCCACCTTGAGCGCAATTTAACCTAATTTTTTACACGGTACGTCTTGAGTTATATCAATTGATTAATAGATTTTAGAAAATGCCGTTCATTTTAGAGATACCTACACTCTTTGAAGCCAGTTTTAAAAGAACACTACATATGGCAACCTTTGGCAAGAGTTTTTTGGATCCGATAGTCTGTATGAAAAGTAAAGCATTTTTATTGACGGATCTTAAGTATATAAGGGCACCGAAAGTGACGTCTATAACATGAGCAAATATATCAAAATATCTGACGATATCAGTGTGTTTTAGGTGGAGAAAGTGACAACTCTAAAGAGCAACGTATTTCAAGGAAAATTTGGTACTATTTATATTGACAGTCAGGTAGCTTTTAGAGCCTTAAAAGCATATTGCATAAAGTCTTGGTTGGTAGGGGATTTGGAAAGAGCTCTTATGATCTTTTTATCGTCAGACCATTTGGGAGGACAAGAAAATGGCGGCAATTCCACCAATCTTTCGCCTAGGGGGTTGTCCTTTGGATTGATATATAAGAAGGCAGTTTCACCCACAATGTACCAATATTGTGTGAAAATTAAAACATGGGTGACTAGCATGAGAAATTTTTAGAAGGAAAGCAAAAGTAAATGTAGGGTAGCTAGGGCTATATAGTCGATAATGAGCTTAGGAGACATTAGTTTACGATTAAACCTGAGAAAATCAATTGGTGCAAATATGATATTATTTAAAGCATTCAAACTGAATTTTAGAAGATGCACTGGGTCAACTGAACTCAAACGGCCAAATTTTCGTCCAAATCTATGCGAAACAGAGGATCGATATTTTTGCAGAAAGGGATACAGAAAGTAAATTGAGGTTTGCCTCGTCACCGGCAAAATATTAAATTAGCCACATCCTTGCTTGCTTGTTGGGGGAACAACATAGGAATTAGCTGCACTTCGCAGTTGACCAGCTTAACTTTACAGCATTAAAGGCCCGAGTAAGATTGCTAATAGACGTGAAAAAAATGTAATTACTAGTCTCTGGTCTAGGGTTTAAGAAATAAAGTTGCGAAGCATGGATCTCAGACAATACCTGGAGCCCTTTTGAACGAAGAGTCTACATAAAGATGATATTAATACAGCAAGGGTAGAAACTGCATGCATGCCTACAGTCCAAATATCTTAATCTAGACAAAATGGTAAAACACAGCCTCCGCAGTATGAGCACTAAACAAAACGAGTTTTAGGGGAACCCACTAAGACTTTTACTAAAACTATATGACCATAATGAGTTTATCAGACAGTCGGTCTCGATTAATCCTGAAAAAATTGTGTCTGATTTCCATGGGTGGCTACCGAAGTTAATTCACTTTTTATTGAAGTTAAAGAATCAATGCAAAAATGAAATCTTTTTAGACATTTAGGCAATATTTGACCTCCTTCGACCTCACTATGCTAGCTTCTTGAAAAAGTTTTGAAATTGTTGCTTGAGCAGCTGCCAATTTTGCAAGCTCTTTATGTCTGTCTTTTTCAACAGACACCTTCTCTGCCAATAACAAATCAAAATGTTGCATATAAGTAATTTGTGGGATCACGAATGGTTATATACGGTTTATTTACAAAGAGATATGTATTTTAGATTTATTAACACTATCGAAAAGCAACAAGAGGCAAATTAATATAAAGAAACAAAGATATTTTAAAATAAGATGAATAATCGACATAAATTATAAAAGTTATTCCTTAATTAAAATTTACAATATTCTTACTCAACTTAATAATCTACTAAAATTGCTTATTTAATTGCCGATTATTACTCAAGAGGATAACTAAGCCCGTCTTCTTCTGTTTCTATAACCCAACCTTAGTTTACGCTAATTATAGGGTGCCTTAAACTCTTTATTAACAAGTGCTAATGTGTTTTTAAAAATTCGATACTAATTTTTGAGCTTCAGTGTAACATGCACAATCCCACTAGATATTTGTCCTTGAGATTTGGATTTATTTAAATTTTTTTTTTGAATTCGAGCTACAATTTGTATACAAACCTGTTATACAAAGTTCATAGAAAATAACTTTAACCCTTCTTAGCATTCATCAAACTCTTTCTTTCGTTTCTCAAATAAGGATATGAAGAGGCCAAAGTCATTTTCAAAAACATGCTTTTAACACTTTAATATGTATTGATGGGTTTCCATTAAGTGAACAAATATTGTTTGGAGAAATGCCAAAAGCGATACTTTGGGGAAAAAGTTTACAATTCTTCTTTATGTTTGCTATTTGTTAAAACTGGTTAACTAAAGAATGTCCCTAAAATGAATGTAGGCAAACTTACATGCTCATAAGTATACAGTATGTATGTATGTACGTAAATAAATCAATGCTTTGTGAACATCTTTTGTAAAAGTATTTCTTGAGGTTTATTTATTTTTTTGCTGAAAACATTTTAAGAGCAAACAATTTTGTAGAAATCTGTAAAAGAACAAATATTTATACGTGTCTTGTCACCAAAAATGATTGATATTTGAAAGGAATTAATTTACTATTGACAAGAACACATTCAAACTTTGATGAATTGCAAGTTTGTTTGTCAGAAAAAAGTTTAACAAGAATTTTTAAAGGAATTACAAAACTTCGAATTTGTTATTTAAAGTTTTGAGGAAATCTAAATATTTAAAAATATTTTTAAATATTTAAAATATTTTTTTTTATTTGATCGAGCTTGAAGTAAATGGTTTTTTGTGTGTAATTTAATCCGATATTCTGCTTAAAAATTATGAAAAGCTTTTTAAGGAATATTTTCTAATATATTTGATAGAAAAAAAGGTTGACCTAAAGCTTGATTGAATAAAAAAAATATTAAAAATCAAGGTCGAATAAATAGGAATTCATTTTAAATATTTTCATATGTTATCCTTTTAAAATTAGTGAAATGTATTTACTTAAATAGGACACAAACGAGTAAACAACAAGTTTAAATCATACCATTAACGGCATTAATGAAAATGCAATAGTAATTTGTTCAGATTCTTTATCAATTAAAATCAAAATTAATTTCAAAATCAACAAAATTCTAAAAATAAGGACAATTTTATCGTATTCAAAACGTTCTCTCCTTAAATTTAATTTTGATTATTTCACCAATACGTTTTGCGAACAAAAGGATGTTTTATGTCAGATTTTAAAGCTAAATAAATTTGACATTTGGATTTGAAATTGTAATCGTAATTATGATGTACAGTTAATAAAAAATCGAATGCCTTAAAAAAGTTAAAGTGATTATTTCAATTTTAGTAAATGTTATATATAAATAAAAAGTTTTAAATAAGAGGACTCTAATCTAAATATATTAAGTTATTTGTTGAGCAATAAAAATAATGTTGCATCTTAAAAAAGTCGTTATAATTTAGCTTTATTTTATATTTGTGCAATTAAATTGATCATAAAATATTTAAGTAACTTATTTGGATTAGAATATATTTTTTGTTTATGATTCTTTAAATATATACATTTCCTATGGGATCTAATTAATAAATATTATTGGCTTTCCGCTTCTAGTGGAATAAACAAAATTTTTTCTATAAATAATATTGTCTTTTCTAATTCTGAAGTTATGCTTTAAATCTAGAATACGATTTGTAAAAAGAAAATTTGAGAGCCTAAACTAACTCTTTTTCCAGTTTATGCGTGACAAGATACCCGGATAGTAAAATAACAGAAACGCCGAAGGCTTTACAGTGATTTCCTCTGCTTATCAAATCGACTACTTAAAATCTCCAGCAACTAATAGTACGCCCAAATAGAAGATTAAATCAGAGAAAAAAGACTGCAGCTTATGAAAAAAAGTTATTCACCGGATATTTTAACGCTCAGATATGCCAACTAATATGAGCCTGGAACCTGTCATGTACTATAATCAAACGTCAAACTTTTTGCTGAAATCTTTGCAAAACACCACGTCACTATCAAAAGAACAACAATAATAATGAACAAAAGTGACATGGATTTTTCCCGATCACTGAACAAGATTCCGAATCGAGCAGCACGTTATAAACTAAAAATGCGTGGCCAACTATTAGGTATAATTAACATAAGAAATACTCATTGATTATCTAATCAGCACTAACTTGTTAAAGAAAAAATATTAAAGATTGTTAGAATTCATTTACAGAACCAAAACCAAAATACCAAAAAAGTTAGACATAGATAAATTTAACCTTTCTGGGGCTCATGGATGGCTCGTCGAAGTTAACAAAAGCCGTGTGTGTTAACAGGCTAAAAAAGATTGCTAGATACTTTGGATTACGATGCAAGTAAAATCACTGATACTTTCAACAAAACCTCGAGCTGAAGCAATTTTTGTGCAATGCATGGAATTTAGACAGGAACCAGTTATTGAATAAAAAAATCACCTTAAAGGTGCTACAAGTACAGCAAGGACATTAATTGTCAAAGCATGTCCACAATTCGAATGGATAAGGAACACCTCAGATGCTCAGGCAATAGCCTGATATGCAACGAACCCAAAATCTGTAAAGAGTGGTGGCTCCTATTTTTTTCTGTATTCAGATAATTGGAGATCAATTAGATAACAATATTATCGCGGGCGAAAACCATCATGTCCCAACAAATCAGAGATCATCGGGGCAAACTCAATTTTAAAATGCCGAAGCATCAGCTGTGAAAAAGATCAGTCTGTAGTTATTCAAATCTGATCTTGCTGTTATCGCAAATCTAATGGAAGCCATCACTGAATATTTTTGGAAGTCATACGCCCCACACTCGGAACTAAGTATATGAGTTTTTATTATATTACCAAAAAGGAAGAACCTTATATATTACGGAAACTGCATATGTCGGCGTAGTAAGTAAAAATGGTTGCGGAAAAAGCTTGTTTATATGGCAATACTTAAAATACAAAGGTGTTATGCCTAAAACCCGCCAGCAGCTTGGGGTTCAAAATAAAAAAATCGCTGAAAAATATAACCTGGAAAACCATTAAGTGTTGGAAATCATTTGATATGCAGTTTTAATTAAATAATTAAAAGCACGCATAGTTTAAAATCTTTAAAGCAATTTATTAAATGCATGAGCTCTAACATATTTTTGACCTTGATTTATAAAAAGTTTTTTTAAATTATTCATGACTTATATGGTTATGTGTTTTTAAAATAAATATAAAATTTTGAAAACTTAATGGTTTTTATAACTTATTTTACTTCAGCTTTCTTTTTCTTTCCTGACTTTCCAGTTAGTAAATTCTGATTGAGATTCTAAATAAATACTTATTCACTACTTTAAAAATTATTTTCTGGTTATAACGTTTTATCTCTGTAAATTAAACAAATTGATATTTTGAGATTTGGTAAAACAAGGAATCGTTTAGTTAAAACATATGGGTTATTGTTATGTACATGCTTTTTCTTATCCATAAAAAGTGCAAAGAAATATTTTATAAAGAAATGTTTTATATATAATTAATTTAAATAAAATTACGTCAAAAATCATAAGCATTCCTGTTCTGCTGGTTGTTTATTTCTGTTGGACCTTGCTCTCTTCGAATAGGGGAGTAGCGTTTTATTACTCTTTATCAATTTGAAGTTTTTTCTTTTATCGTCAGTATAAGCTCTTTGATTTAAAAAATTTTGCGAAATCATCATCAAATTCTTTATACCTAATATTTTATCAGCCTGCCCTGTGCCTTATTGAGAGTCTTAGGTTATAAGACAATAATTCACTGGCGGACCATCCGTCTCCAGACCCAACGACTTTAAAAACAAAGAAACAAAAAATAAGAGATGGAAATTTTTAAAATACAAAAGTCAAAAAATCTCCGAAATTTAGAAAATTATTGAAATTTTTTTTCAACCGCCCCGGTAACCTGGAAAACATTTTCACACAGCAAAATTTGATTATTTCATAGCGCTTTTTGGAAAAATTTAAGGATGTTTAATATAAAGTGTTCTTTTAGTTTAGGAAAGCTGCGAAAATTCAACAAGGCTCAGAAAGGGGTCGTGGGAACGACAAGAGCTGTTTCATGAGTATAACAGTAACAAATAGGAGCAATTTTCCACAAGAGTCAGTTAGTTTATAATAGTGTGTGTATGCTAGTACTAGAATCATTTACAAAAGTGTAGTAAAAACATGTAGTTTTACTTCGATGTCTAAATTTTAGTAATTTAATATTGTTTGACAAGTTTGAAGTGTTAATTTTTTTTTCTATGGGTTTGACCATAATAAAAATAAAATTTGCCACATTTTAGTTTTAACGCATCCTTTGTGAGTACCAGCATTTTGCTTTAAGGCTAACGTGATTAAATCTTTTTAAAAATTTAGAAAAATGATTGGAAATTTTGTCTTTAAAAAGATTTCCAATGGAGATGAAATAGAAGTCTAAAAATTTGAGTTTGTAGCAAATACAGGGTTTCTGGAAGCAAATTTATATTTTGAAATACGATTTTTCCAAAAAATAATAAGCGGTGTGGAAGGAGGGTGGCGCCGTTGGAAATATCGATTGTGCGGATTTGTCAATCACGATGGTCGAGTAAGCTTCGCGCGTTCACTGGGGATACATTTTTTAAGAGTAATGATTCTTGCGTAATTGCTCGTCAAACATATTGTTCAAAGTTCAGTATTTGGCAAATACGTTATGGACGGAATGTAAATTTCATTCGTTTGTGAATGCAGAGATTCCGCGCAACTGCTTTGGCAATTATTGCCCCAAGGCCAGGACCTAGTCGATAATCAAGGACTCCCGAAAACATTGAACTGGTTTAAGGCAGTTAATGTGAGATCCTGCGACTTTCAATGCACAAAAGAGCAGCCTCACTGGGACTATCAAAAGTGATTATCAAAAAAAATTGCATCCTTTTGAAATTCAATTCGTTCAAGAATTGAAAGAAAGAGACTTTGGCTTAAAAAATTTTTGTAAAATGATGTTGGGGTATCCTCGCACCGTAAGTCCAATTTTTTCTTAGAGCGAAGTGGCTGATTTTCACTTAAGCGGCCACGTTAACAAGCGAAACTGCAGTTACTGGTCTCCAATCACCCGCAACCACTATTTTGAACATCGAAAACCATTGAACTGCCCCAGGGTAACTCTTTGGTGTACCCTTTCTACGCATAACTGGACCATTTTTTTTTTTTCTCGAGGCGAGGCGATGAATGTCACAGATGAAAAATATCGACGAACTCTTTTTAAAAACCTGCTCGCTCATCCATCTTAAGTTCCACATATGTGGTCTCAGCAGGATAGGGCGACTGGTCACACAGACAAAGCTTCGATGAAAGTTTCCTCCAAAAACTGATTAGTCGCTTCGGGGACAACCCATGGCCACTAAGGTCACCCGATCTAACTCCCATGGATTTTTTATGGGGGTAATTCAAGCAGAGGGCTTATGATGACAATCTCAAATCTTTTATGGCTTAAAAGGAAAATATTCGTAGAGAAATTAGCTCAATTTAACCAAATTTGCAGCAGGGTGTGGCGCAGAACACAAGGCTCCGTTTTGATGGGTGTGTTTAACACAACGGAAACATTTGGATTATATACGCTTTAAAAAATTAAATACCCATTTCTTCCCTATCGTTTGAGACTTTATGTAAAACTTTATACTATATTTTTGTTTAAGTTTAAAAATAAAAATCTGCCACCAGGCACCCTGTAGTTTAGAGTTATGAGATGCAGTAGGGGCTTAAGGGGTGCCCTTGTTTTTTAATATCGGATTTTTATATACCCATTATTATTAATATTCTATTCTAAATAAAATACCTACTTTTTTCAATAAAATTGTTAAAGTTCATTTAAAACAAAAATGAGCCATATACTTAAAGAACGAGTAATAAAATGAATGCACAAATGTCTCATGTAAAATTTCTTATATTCACACTTGCTCATTAAGTACACAGAAGTAAAAACCCGATTCTAAACTTCTAAATAGTAGCACGCTGAAGCAGCAGGCTGGAGATAGAATCGCTGGTTGGAATCCAAGCTTCGGCAAGTACGGAAAAAGATCTTAATTAATCTTGTCAAAAATAGTTTTAATTTTTGGAATAATCCCGTTTACGCTCAAATCGATCATACATCATCATACATGAAGTACGGTTTCGAATTTTAATCAATCCTTTTTTGGCCCAAATGTGGCTAAAAGCAAGAAATTCCTACAAGATAATTCGTGCTTGATATAAGAAAATCCATACGAACCGTACTTTTGACGCCACTACGGCTTGATTTAAGTAAATATTTCTTTGTTTTTTTTTGTGTGTAATGACTATTTTATATAAATGTTGAAACTACTTATTTTCCAATTATTTATTCTAGTTAATTATTTTCTATCATTGAAACTAAAATGTACGAAAAATTTTTAATTTATGCAGATAAATTCAAACAACTAAGAAAATATAATGAATAACGAAATTTATTACACACAATTTCACATTTATTTTGGGCCATAATAAGCTTGAGAATAACTTTGATTCAACATTAATATTTCATTTAAATGGAAGTATCAACTTTAAATTTAATTGATGTACAAAAACAAAAATTGCTTTACTTTCGTTGAAGTTTCTGTTACAGAAAATCATAAAAATTTTTTGAGTCAAAAATTAAATTAGTCCATTAAAGTATATAATAATTTCAAATATTTCAAATTTTTTATCAATTTTTTATATAATAAAGTTAAAAATTTATTTATAAGCTTCAATTTTATCATCTAATTTCAACACAGTCCCTTTAATATTTCTTAGTTTTTTTTATGGTTTTTAAATTTTTTACTGTGACTCTTTAGGAAGAAATATTTTAATTTCACGGCGCACTAATTTTTTTTCTTTAAATTATGTTTTAATATAAAATCTACTCAATAATTTACAATGAATTTATAATTTAGGTCATAAATTTAAGCAAAATGTCAAAAACTTTTTTAAGGTTTTAAGATTTTATTAGATAATTTTTTAAACACTTTTCGTTGGCTTTTGCTGGTGTAACAAGTAAATATAAATTATAAAAAAGATTTGCTTTTAAGAACTTTATGACTGTCCTTTTTGGCAAATTTCTTATTAAATTTCTTATTAAGTAAAATAGTGGTGTTGGCAACCAATAAATATAAAAATTTATTTCGAGCACAATTTTACGTTAAGCTTTATGTAAATAGGATTTAGTTTAGTTATTTGATTATATTAAAATTTAACTAAAATCTTGTGTTGAAATGTATGGCTGGTACTTAATTTTTTGTGAGTTTTGGGCTTAGAAAACGGGCTTTAATAAATTGTTAACTTTAAAAAGAGTATTTGGGCGGCTTATTCTTTGGAGTAAAAAACTAATTTAATAAAAAGCTTTTTTAAAATAATCTTCTTAGATTAGATATGTTCTATTGAAAAAAGATTTCGAGATAGATTAATTCCATGATTTATTTAATTTTTTTTTTATTTTCTCTCATAAACCTGTGCTTTACAAAAGCATTTCTATATAAAAAAGAACAAATTTTATTTTCTATACTTTCATTTTATTTTATTTTTTCAATACATGACAAAATACAGAATCGAAACGATATTCAAAAATATTTTTGTTTTACAAAATCTGCTTTGAATTTATTTGGTCTATATCAGCCAAAGTTTAAATATTTCAAAGATTGTATTTTTGAAATGGTATTTTTTAAATTTGTATTTTTAAAATTTTTGTCTGATTTATTAAGCTGCTAACTATTACCAGGGGATTACTTAAAAAAGAATTTAAACAATTTACAAACATTTTTGTTGGCCATTTTCTTTTTAAAAAAGACCTATTTATTAGTGTGCTGTTGCGTTTTTTTAGATTCTCTTTTTCAATCTCCAGTGCAGCCTCAGTTCAAGGAATAAGACTTTATAGGAGCTGTGGTAAAACAAAGGCCGTTTACACTAAAATTAAGTTCAACAAAAAATTTCTAAAACTGTGGAATATGTCAAAATTCGCTGAATTAAAAAAAAAACTAATTTTCAAAGGCCTGGTCTTCATACCAAAAAGGTACTCTTTGTCAAATTCAATCAAAATGAAAAAAAGCGTTTTGTTTGGTAGAATCTCACACCTCTTCACGACATAAGAAATTCATTTTATTTGTTTTTGATACATATAAAAAAATTACCGCAAGAGCCTTCTGGTAGCAGGAATACCATTTTGCATTATTTTTTCCATAAAAATATCTTATATCAGGTTAAAGGTCATCAGTTTTTATCGTCTATATTTCCCAATATTGGTTGATTTGTACTGCTACACTCAAACAATTTTTTTTTTCAAAGTGTAGAAATTACACTTAACTGATTCAAAGTCTATAGTTATGATAGTTTACAAGTAGGTCATTTTACATAAAAAAATATACGCATTGGTAGGGAAAATACATCTTTCTTTGCTGTATCCAGAAAAATTTTTTATATCGGTTTACCGTCAAGTTCTTTTGTAACAGTGACCATAGTTTCACAATTATTAGAAAATATATACGAACAGTGTCCCAAGAAACGAAGTGATTTCATGTCAGGATAAAAACATTGTAGCAGGATACCCACGTCTTCGTATGCACAAATTTATATATTTGTTTAGCAAGATACTTAATGCAAATGGATGCTTTATATGAATACTAGCTAAGCCCCGGTGTGCTTCGCTACCCCAATCATAATAAAATTATTAAAATATTATTATTAATATAAGTTGCAATAAATAATAAGTCAGCCCAGCCCTACTGTTTACTTAGCACATAAAAATTAGAAATTTACCAGGCTTACAGTTTTGGAGATATTTAGAAAGCTTTATTAAGCAAAAATTATTTATAAACTTCTATATACATATAATCTTAGCCCCTAATTAACATATTAACATTTTTTGGTAACCTGACGAATGCAATTTAAATTATGTTTCACCTTAATTGGTTTTAAAGTTACGAAAAGTACTAAAACATAATTTTAACCTTTTTTCCCCCTAAGAGTCCAATTATTTAAAAAAGACCCAAAAACGTACTCATATTTTTTAGGCCTGTCGCATCCAATTTGAATTATTGGTTGAAAAGTAACAAAAAACGCATAAAAAAAAATCAAAATATATTTTTAACCCTGTTTTCCCCTTTTGGGTCCAAAATTAAAAGAGTACGAAAAACGTAATAATATTTTTTTAAGACCTATCGAACGCAATTTGAATAATGTTTATATCTTTATTGGTTTAAAAGTAACAAAAAATACCAAAAAGTACCAAAAGATAATTTTAGCCTCTTTTTCCCCCATTTCGGACCAAAATGAAAAAAAAAAACTCAAGATACCTGTCTGTTTCTTTCTTAAGGAAAACGCAAAACTTTTTAAATTTTGTTTCTATCTTATATACATCAAGAGATAGTAGGTTACCGATTTTTCCCTTTTTGTCCCCTTTTTATCCCTTTACGGGCCCAATGTTTAAAAACTCATGTGCATTTAAACATGTAAAGCTTAACACATGTTGTAAATTTCAGATATTTAGCTCTACGCGTTTGAGCAGTATGGCTCTGGGTTATTTTGTTACTTGACCTTCCCACACAAATGGGCGTAGTGTGGGCGTGGCAGCAATAATTTCCAAAAAAAAAGTATCCTATTGTTCCATTCAGACTTGAGGTAACACTCTATAAAAATTTCACAAAAATCGATCCACTGTTGTGGCCAGCTATAAAATACAAACATACATACATACATACATACATACATACACCCCTTCTTTATATAATAGATAGATAGATACAGGGATCACATATCAAATATTTTTCAAAAGGTGATCAAACTTCTCTTATATTGTTAAATTCAAATTTTATTATGCTTTTAAGCAAATTTTTGTGCCTCACCAAAGAAAAAGGTCTGAGACCCACCTCCAATTATACTGATCGACACAGAATCACTTTCTGAGTCGATTAAAACCTGTCAGTCCATCCGTCCGGCTGGGAGTTAGGTGGAATTCCAAAACGCAGTTTGCTTTGCATCACGAAATTTCAAGTTTTTCCTGAAATCAAAGATGATGTTTCTGGTAATATCTTCTACTTCCAAATGAGTGCTTACAGTTATATTAATGTCCTGGAAGCAAAAAACGTTGTCCAAATTGTAAAGAGTGAATAAGTGAAGAAGAAGAAAATTTTTAATGCAAAGCAAACTGCGTTTTGGAATTCAGCCTTATTAATGTATTCTTGTAAACAAAGTAGAGACCGCATTTTTGCAGATATTTCGATGAAATTTGGAACAGATAAGTTTTTTGGCATAAGAAAAAAGCATGTTGTTTGTGGTGATGATCAGTTAATTTTTCGACAGAGCTCCCATACAAATGTCCTCCTGGATTAAGCGTTTTGGGCTATAACTGGCTCAAATATGGCCTTATCTTCACATTATTTTGCACGTTTGTCTATCTTTATGCCACCCATTTTTGTACCGAAAATAAATATTATCGGTCTATTTTTGAGCTTCATAAAAATTGCAACAATAGAAGAACCAGTATGAAAACTTACATTTTTGTGGGCGCTGCAATCCTCCATTTTTGTCCTTTAAAATTTCGGAATTAGAGGCCTTCTATATGTGTGCCAATTTTAAAAAATCAGTGCAATAAAAGTACCAGCATAATAAGTTTAACTTTGATGGGCGTGGCACCGCCCACTTTTTTACCTTCAAAATTTTAACTTTAAAAGCCGCTTATGTGTTAACTAATTTCCAAAAATCGGTCTGGAAGAGGAATTTAAATTATGTTTCTATCTTAATTGATTTTAAAGTTACAAAAAGTACTAAAACCTAATTTTAACCCTTTCTTGCCCTTAGGATTTAATAATTAAAAAAGTATCTAAAAACGTACTCATATTTTTTAGACCTGTTACACTTAATTTGAATAATGTTCCTATCGTTATTGGTTTAAAAGTTACAAAAAACGAATAAAAAAATCAAAATATATTTTTAACCCTTTTTTTACCCTTTGGGCCCAAAATTTGAAAAAAGTACGAAAAACGTAATCATATTTTTGTAAAACCTATCGAACGCAATTTAAAAAATTTTTCTATCTTTATTGGTTTAAAAGTATCAAAAAAGTACCAAAAAGTACCAAAATATAATTTTAACCCCTTTTTTCGCCCTTTCGGACCAAAATTTAAAAAAAACCTCCAAATACCTGTCTGTTTATTTCTTAAGGAAAACGCTAAACTTTTTAAATTTTGTTTCTACCTTATATACATCAAAAGATAGTAGGTTACAGATTTTTCCCTTTTTGCCCCCTTTTTATCCCTTTACGGGCCCAATGTTTAAAAATTCATGTGCATTTAAACAAACATGTAGAGCTTAACACGTGTTATAAATTTCATGTATTTAGCTCTACGCGTTTGATCAATATGGCCTTGGGTAATTTTGTTAGGCCATTCATAACCTAACCTTCCCACACAAATGGGCGTATTGTGGGCGTGGCAGCAATAGTTTTTTAAAAAAAAGTAGCCTATTGTTCCTTCCAGACTTGAGATAACTCCCTGTAAAAATTTCAAAAAAATCGGTCCACTGGTGTGGCCAGCTATAAAATACAAACATACAAACATACATACATACATACATACATACATACACCCCTTCTTTATATAATAGATAAGGAAATAAAAATTGGCTCAATTTGCTTACAATAGTCCTTAATCCTGGATTTTTATTTTTTTAAATTTTAATGTATATTTGTATAGTCTTCGTCAAATGGTTTTCTGAACTTAACCTGTGTGAACTATTCCTAAATTTATAGTTCTACACCATTTCCAATTGTATTTCAGAACTTTCTAATTGTATTTCAGAAATTTCTAATTCAATTTCAGAAATTTCTTATTCAATTTCAGGAATTTCTAATTCAATTTCAGAAATTTCTAATTCAATTTCAGAACTTTCTAATTGTATTTCAGAAATTTCTAATTCAATTTTAGAAATTTCTTATTCAATTTCAGAAATTTCTAATTCAATTTCAGAAATTTCTAATTCAATTTCAGAACTTTCTAATTGTATTTCAGAAATTTCTAATTTAATTTCAGAAATTTCTATTTGTATTTCAGAATTTTCTATTTGTATTTCAGAATTTTCTATTTGTATTTCAGAATTTTCTAATTGTATTTCAGAATTTTCCATTAGTATTTCAGAAATTTCTATTTGAATTTCAAATGAAAAATTCTGATGTAGTGTCAAAAGTATAAAAAAAGTATATTTAGTCTACCTAAAATGCAAAAAGGACGAAATCTGAAAAACATTTTTTTTCCCACTGAGATACTCATTCTGGATCACTCTTTTTTAATTATAATTCGTAGGACTTATTATTACCCAAAAATATTAAAAAAGTACCAAAGGCGTAAAAAGTACTTTTTGATAATTTAATTGACCTAAGTAATGTTTGTCAAACTGCGTTGTTTTACCATACTTTGCTCAAATTACGAAAAATGTGACTTGCAGCCTTAATCTGGGTCAATAATTTTTAACTTAATTTTTCTAAGCACCTAGTTTAAAAACAGACCGAAGATGTGAGCACGGTATAAGTTTGTTTTTCTTGCATAAACCATCTCAAACCTTATATATGTTTCCTAATGCTTGCCCCTTTATTTCTTGGCTTAGATTCTTTGAAAAATACATTTTAAACCGAAAATATAATTTAATTTATTAATTTTAAAAGTCAAAAATTTTACCAAACACATTTTGAACAATGCTTTTATCTTAATTGAATCAAAAATTGTAGTAAGAACTTTAACTTCAACTTACACAATTTGGGGCCTTCCACTTCACCTGCCCCTTTCAAAATAATTTTTGTTCCAAAATAAAAGTATTGATACTCAATTACTTTTTTTGGTACATTTAAGGTGGATAGCTGTTATAATTTCCGAGATATTGCGTATCAAAAATTTTTTAAATTGTTCACCTGTATGGGGGCCACCACTCTTCCTGCTTCTAATTATCTAAATTTTTTTCCAAAATGTAGCGCAAACAAAATCTCCTGAACTGGTTCAATTGGGAGGAAGGGGGGACTCCACTTTCCCTATTAAGAAAAAATATCCCGAATTCAGCCCACTACCTTTAAGGTAACTGCATAAAGTTTTGAGACAGTAGTCCTAAAATATATAGTTATCTTAGACCTTTGCTTATATCTCGGTCCGAAATGAAGTGGTCGTGTTTATTTTAAATGGCGTTCTCCCTATGAATATTCTCGACAATTTGATAGGCAAACGCCTTCCATTTAAGAGAAAAACAGACGGATAGACTAGATCGACTTCGCTATCTATAGGAATTCAAAATATATTACAAATAAATTTCTTTGTACAGTTTCATTCTAAAAGATGTAAAATTGTATTTAGTTTAAAACCATTGTAAACTATCTTTAAAAAACAAACATTTTATCATTTTAAATGATTATACAACAAAAAGTTTACTTTGTGAATTAAATTTCACATAAAAGAATTTTAAGTTTAAAAGCATATTTCAAGTTTTAAAAATTTACATAAATAAGTTTTTACATCCTTGTTGAAATAAATGTTAAGACTAACATTAAAAGGAGAAAAAATGTCAGTATGTTAAAATTTTTTGTAATAATATTAACGATTGAATTAAATTCTTCAAAAAAAATATGTGGCCTGGGAGTATGTGTTGCCTTTTTGCTTGAGGATTTTCTTTTAATTGCTACCTGAAAAGCTCCTTGTTTGTTAACTTGTTGATTTGAAATATTTGTATTCATGTGGGAAAACATATGCCATAACAGCTTTTATTTTATTCAATTTTAATTAAATTAAAAAGGAAACGATATGTTGTTACTTTCAAAGTACTTACTAATATAAATTTCTTAAATAAATTTAATTCTGTATATAAGCAAATAAGTTTTTTAGGTTTTTTTTTTAGAAAATTCAACATGAATAAAATCTCCTGGGGTTTGCATGAGTTTTATGTAATTTGTTACATAAAAATTAATTAAACATTTTCAAAAGATATAAGTAATCAAATATTTTAGCTTAAGTAAATATAATAGAACAAATGTTTTTGAGTTTTTTGGTTAGAAAGGCAAGGCACTGCCGATAAATTCTGTAGCTTGATGTTAATATATATTTCTAAAATTTCTATACGGAACATTGAACCATTACAAAGTTATTCCAAGCAGTTTTCTTCTCAACCTTATTGTGTCACTTCGACTCAAAAGTGTTCATACAAATTTGGTTCTGTCTTAGGTTAAAAGACTGATGCACACAAGAAAGAATTATTTCATCTTTCAGTATTAAAAAATGCAAAAAAAAAATTTTGAAAAATTCTAAACAAAAAATTAAAAAAAATTATAAAATAGATTAACGGTCAGTTTTAGTTTTTTTAAAACTTAAACTATACTTAACCCTAAATCGGGTTTTAAATTGTAGATTTTTTTCCTACGTTTTAAAAAAGAAAATTAAAATTACTTTCCCTCTGCTTGCATTACTGTCCTACAGTTTTGCGCAAGTATTTGGAACGTACACGAGAAAAAATTATTTTGTGTTTTTGATAGATTTGAACAAATTATAAAATTTAGATTGATATCAAAATTGAAAAAAAGAAGAGAAAAATTAGACGATATATAAGCCGAAAAAATTGTGGGTGGTAATATAAAAATGTAATTTATTTTTATTATTAAAACATGCAAAAATATTTTTTTCTTTATAAAAATTGCTCAACAATTTTGTTGTTTTATTTTAAATTTTTAATGTTGTCAAGGAATTTGTTAAAAAGTATGTTAATTTTTCTTAAATGGCTGATGCCATTTTATGACAATGATACTTGTAGTTGGATTATCATTGTCCTTCTTTTATACTTGTTTATAAATTTCGAATAAGCAGTCATCTTTGCTTTACTGCTTATTTTATGATTATAATACTATTATTTTATTGCTAAGAAAAATTGTGTAAAAAGAAACAAAAATTAGGTGATTTAAAAAAATGTAACAAAGGAGTTGAGAAAATAGATTGGGTTTTTAAATATGAATTTTAAATAATGCAAATTTTATATTACTCATACGTATTTAAGCAATTTGCTTTCATTGGGCAGCAATTATACGCAATGTGGTGCTTAATGGCAATAGAAATGTACATATTTAACAGTTTTGTTTATCAAATTTTAACTTTTACCTAAACATGACATGTCAGTAAGAAATTAAAGCAAATTTTTGGAAAATTAATTCTTTTTTTTTAAATATTGAGTATATATTTTTTTTATTGCACATACCGCCGCAATATATTACTCTCCTTAAACAAAGAATGTTTGACTTTTTTTATGCTATATCTTTGCAAATTGAACTGCATCTTATAAGGTTTGATCCACAATAGAAAATTGGCAGGGCAACACATGCCAGTTAAAAGTGGTATTGGTGACTCTGTAAGCCAGCAGTTAGGGGGAGAGACTCATTGCGATCTTTTTCTGGGTGTGACTCATAACCTGCAATGCCCTTTGCTAACACCCATGTATTTTTTGGCAGAACTATATTTTGTTTTTTGTATCTCGACGTTATGTTGAAGGTCTTGTTACGATGCTACATTAAAAACAAAACTTTATAATGATGCTAATATATACATATCTGTATTGAAACAAAATAACAAAAGGTTTTGGTAATTAATTTTATATATTCTGGTTTAATCTTATCTATCCATATCATTTTTTGTTATCCATTATACCAAACATGTGATTGAAAAATAAACCTTTTAATTAAAAACAAATAAAAAATCTCCGTCTATAAGCTAAAGATGATTTTCCTAAATATTTCATTTAATAAAAATATTAAATTTTATTATTTTTTTAGGCGCAAAGTCAATTACTTTCTTTATTAGCTTTTTTAAGGATCACTTAAAAATTGTCTTAGGAAAAATTGCTTGGAAAAATACACAATTTTTAGTAAAAAAAAGAATCAAATCCCAATTATTGAGAATGTGAAATGGCCCAATGAAATAGGATCCTAAAGCAAAAATTAAAAACGACCCTAAAAAATTTTTTATTAAGGACAAAAAATTTGATAATTGGGGCAATTTTTAATTTCTTAAGTAAGGATAATTTTGTAAATCACTATATTTTTTATTATTTGGGGCTAGAGATAAAGTTTAAGTGTGTTTAATCTGCCTTTGGCTTTATGCCGGGCTCGAGGATTTAGAAAACTGAAGTTTAAAGTCTTTGCAACATTCAAAGCAGTCGATTTGAATCCACAAGAGGCCAGAGCCCTTATTTTATTGTAGAAAAAATTTTACGATTTTTTTCTAAAATCGGTCTGGGTTTTCACCTCAATCCATATTTGTAAAAATTACCATTTGTAACTTTTATTTGTGAACAATTTTAAATTGAGTGATTTTTTCCCCTTTCTCATGTGCGATCATTTTTAATTTTCTTAAAAAAATTCTCACTTTTTTAGAAGCTTTTTTTTGTATTTTTTGGGTTTTAATTTTTGGCCTGGAATCGTGCTTATTTTTCTAAAATCTTAGAAAATAAAAAACTTAATAATTTTTCATAATATCAAACATTTGACGATAAAAATGGCCAACCAAGTTTGAAAATTAGTGGTGGGCTTAGAAATAAAAAATTGTGAGTTATTTTATAAGGACCTAAACATATAAATATAAGTTTTCATTCTTAAATAAATTTTGTAAAATTTTTAATATTAACATTTTCAGAAACAGCATACATTTTTAGACTGCTGGGTAGCTTGCAACACATCTTCTTTGCAAAATCAAATTCCAGTGTGCTTCCATAAATGTTTTTAATCTTATTAGTATAGGATTTTCCCAATATCAAAAAGTTTTTAAATATATTTATATAAAATTGCTTTTTAGAAATTATTTTTGGTTGTGCTCAAAAACCCTTACAATTTTGTGTGCTTTCTTTGTTAGTAATCACTTTTATAAAATGTTTATGTTTTTTGAGAGGTCATCAGTTTTTCTTTTAAACCCATAGGGGGTTTTAACATAACTACAGTGAATATATTAATTTTGTATATATTTGCAATTAATTTGTCCATTGTGTAGATTTTCTATTTTACAAAAATGTCCCTTTATGAAAATTGCCATTTAACTTACTACACTAGGGATATTTTAAATAAGCTGTTTTAAAAAGTTGTTAGTTTAATCTACTTTTTTACCCAAAATATATATACATATTATTGTCATTACTATTGAAAAGTGTAAAAGGTTTTGCATAATAAACATTATTTTACAATATTTACAAGTTGTCACAATTCTAGTATATTTTTTACACTGTCGTTAAAATAAACCAATCTAAACTGTATATTTGTATATTAATTTGAAATGTTTAACTTAAAACCAACTTTTATAGAAATGTGTTTATATTATTTATTTTTTTTATTTATTTCATTTATTTATATTAATATAAAACATAATTTTTTGCAAGAAAGTTTATAAAAAATCTGAGAAAAAATATATAAAGAGAGCTTTTTAAAATTTTAATAATTTTGATAATTTAAGGCAAAAAAAAATGTTTTTTTTATCATTTACTAAAACAACAAAGTCTTGCTGCTTCTTATTAAATGTTACTGAAAGAACCTCTTTGCGTATGATTAATAAATAATTTCTTGTTAAAGCATAAATATCAATCATACGTTCCCGGTGTCTATATGCAAATTTTTCTTAAAATTGGCTATGCTGTTTTAATTAAAAAAAACAGACAAATTTAAAAGAAATCTTCAACATTTTAAAATTTTAGAAAATAACAAAATTAAATTTCTTCTGATATACTAAGCTTTTCTTAGCCATTTGCATAGCACAAAATGCCTAGAACATTAAAACATCTTGTAGCTGCTAGAATAACAAACACCCTTGGCATCAAAACAATAAAGATTAAAAGAGGTAATATTATTCTGATTCACACGTAGGACACATCATTTAAAAACGATTAATTGAATGGCTTAGGCGTGCCGAGAAAAACAAAATGTCACATATTTTTGCAACAAAAAAGAAGCATTGGGTTTGCTTGCGTTATTTTATATTTGCCTTAGAAAGCCCTTAAGTTAAAACGTTCATTGAATGAATTATTTGTGTTTGTGAATGCTCTCATTTTCAAAATGTTTTACTTTTCTTTCTTTTTGTTCCCAACCTTTTATTAATATTTCAATTGATGTAATGTTGTTGTCTGTTCAAATGTGACATAATATTCCATTTTCTAGATGCAAACCCGATTATTTTTTACTACCTTTCTTCATGTAGCTAGAATATTTTTGGCAATTGTTTTTGTGATTTTTTTCTTTATTCTTCGTTTTCTGATAAATGAAAATTTTTTTCATTAAAAGAAACCATAAAAATATGATTTGGCGACTGGAATTGTTACGTGACATTTTTGCTGATTGTGTTCACTAAATTCCTTAGGAATATTTGGGTTTTTGATAAAAAAAAAATTTAGTGTTTTTTTTTTTGCTTATAAGAAAATTGTTGCAAATTTGAAATACTTATTAAAATCTGGGAATTTGAATCAAAAGAAATGTTTATGATTTTTGGTGAAAAATTAAAAAAAAATGAACATTTTTTAGTTTTAACTACAAATTTAAGTTTAAACTTTTGTTGTGCTTAAAGCTTCTTGTATTTCCTTAAGTTTTCTAAAATTAAGAGGCGCATAACACATACATATTAAGTCTAATGAGTTTGAATTAGGAGGTACATTGTGGAGACTTACATCTAGTGCCGATTAAGGTGAAATAATTACGGCGTCAGTGATGACGAACAAAGCACGTCTTCTTTTTTTGGTAATAACCAACACCCAAGGAACTATTTTAATCAAAAAAAAGGCACTGAATATTTGATTTAAGTTTGTCGACGTAAACTGTGACAGGAAATATATCCTTAGGAGGTTTATTCCACATATGAACTGTACGACTAAAAACCAAATAGGGTTATGTGAAGCCTTATTAGGAAGCTTCCTATAGCAATTATTTTCTACCGCGTTAAACCATTTAGTGCAACAATGAAGATTACAAGGTCGTTATGCAAATCCAGCTTACCACCCCTAGTCATATGCTTAAACCTTTATACGCCTCCTTTGGCGTATTACTTTTCCACGATATTTTAAAGGAAAAACCCAAGATACGTAGCCTCAATTGTCAGCAGAAGCTCCATTGATACCAATTAAGTGTTGGACTTCTTAAGCCCCGCACTATAACTTACCTGGCAAAGGCGTTACTGTAAAGGCAGATCCGTGGAGTGAGGTTTTGGTATTGCACCTTAAACAAATACATCAACTCTATAGAAAAATAATTTTTAATATTAATGTATGTTTGCAATATATTTATGCACTATTTGAACTAGTTCTTATTTTTTCTTGGGATAATTCAATAAATCATTCCCACTTTTCTTTATTTAATTTACTTTTTCCTTTCCTCTTTTACTTTCTTTCAATAATAGTTTCTATGAGCACAAACATATTTCTACTGTTCATGTTAAAAGGAATAGAAATATTTTAACCAATAATGGAACAAGGAAACAAGAAAGAAGCGTAAAAATGTTTTATGATGAAAATCCCTTGAAACCGTATTTAACTGACAGTCATTACATTGAATTCAAACAATATTACAATTGCAAAGAGGTAAAGGAGATAAAGAAATAAAGGGTGATTGTATGCATTTTTGTGTTTTCAGATAAAAAGATTTTCATTGCAATGCAGAAAAGTCAATTCAAAATGAAACTAAAATTGGTTCTTTTTATATTAACTCCCAAAACTTATTTTTTAAAATTTTTATTTTAAATTCTTTAGCAAAATAAGGGATAAACACACTTTAATATATAAAAACATATTTTAAGGCAAATTATAAAATAGAACTTTCCTAGCAAAAGGCTCATACTTTAGCACTGCTTTTTCCTAAAAAAATTTGGAAATTTCATTCATTAAAAATAAACTTGAATAAAATAAAATAAAATAAAATAAAATAAAATAAAATAAAATAAAATAAAATAAAATAAAATAAAATAAAATAAAATAAAATAAAATAAAATAAAATAAAAAAAAATATCAAAACAACTTATTGTATATAAAGAAATATTTAAGAGACTTTTTTTGCTATCTTTATACAAATACGATATCAAGTATTAGTTACAATACAACCATATTAATTTCTACACTTTCTTTACCAGACAGCGAAAGTGCTTCAAAAAGCAGAAACAACATTGGTATTTGAAACTGAAATAAATCCATGTAAGTTTATTGCATTATTTGGATGTCATAACACAACAACAAATTTAATTTATTTTCCTTGACTTTTGAAAAATCTAAAAAGGAATCGAAAAAGAAATGTATATCGAAAAACACAACGATATTATATTCAATTGTAAAAGTTCAATGTTACATTTATTTTGCTAAAAATAATATTTTTATTTAGCACAAAAATATAAGTATAAAATGTTTTGACCCATTTTTTTACTCATGCATTTGTTTTGGTATTTCGGATGCTAAAATCAATATAATAAACTTATACGTAAACTTCTTTTATCTGTATATCTAATTCATAGTAACATAGTATAAGTGCTTGCATTTGTTGAAGTGTATTATGAAAAATAATACGATAAAAACTATTGACAACCGAATGAACACACAAAAACAAACATAAACTGACAATGATTAAATGATTGTTGAAAATGTGCTGAAACTGCTAAAAAGTTTAAACTGAAAATAAAAATGGAATAAAAATAATTTTAATCTTTAATTTGAAATTTAAAACTTAAACAAAAAAACTTAATTCTTTTACTTTTTTTAAACATAACAAGTACAATAATTTTTTAAAATATTTACTGAAGTGCTATATTAATTTTTGTATCTTGTTTAAAAGGGCTTAAAGTAAAACCTTTAACAGATCCATTAATTTTTGTTCTATAAACAAAATTGTTTAACCGGACAAATAACTAGTTCAGAGCCTTATAAATTTTAATTTGAAAAATACTCTTCTTTTAAAAAAAGAAGCTTATGCTTTTTTTCTCATATTTTGTTTTATATAAAAATCAATTAAAACAATTTCTATAAATTACTAAAATATTGACTGAAAAAAATTCTTTAAAAAAATTATTTATTTGAAAAAAAAGTCTGAGTATTTCTGTGTATTAACTATTCAAATGTCACAGAAGTTTGCATGGTGATGAAATTTCTCAAAACTAATTATTTGCCTGGAAAAACTAGTATCTCTCCGAAGATAATAAAAGCGGATTTTAAAACGCGTAGAAGAAAAAAAATAAATAATACATTTTTAATTAATACTATAACTTTGATTAGAATTCTGAAGGCGGGAATCCAACATACCAGAAAAAGTAGACCTTACGGACGCCCTACCACTACTATACTTGGCATGATAAGCAGGGAGATAGATCGAGTTAATAAAATTGGTCAACTGATTTTTTTTCTTCTTTCAGAAACTAACTAGCAGTGTTACGTGATTGTAAGTCTTAAAAATAATATTAATATCGTGAGAGTCTTTGCAGAATTAAAAAAAGTCGTTTGACATCCTAGTTTACAAATCTGCATATAACGCATTGTAAGAGCATTTCTTAGAATTCAGAATATTTCTTAGGAAAAAATTAAAAAATAAGCATCTTAAGAACAACAGCAGTATATGTAAACGCCGAAGATCAAGTTTGTTCTTAAATACTCTAAATACCTGCAAACTCTTTAAGATCAACGATTTCTTGGACTAGTTTTCCTATTGCGAGCACTTATTGCACAATAAAACAGCAAAAATCAACTTTAAATAGCTTCCCGGTCACTAGAGAATAAATTATTGACATTTTAAGATATCTCCAAACAAAATAAGTTTTCCTTTTAAACAGAAGAGCACAAATTTTTTGGACAACGCTTACCATAAGCACCACCCATTTAAGAAATTTTAAAAATTTAAAATAAATTGTTAAAAGTTATGCCCCATTGACAAATTTTAAAGTTAAAACTCTTAAAGCTTTTGATGCCTTTTTAAGGCGGGTTTTCTTAATATTTTGGTTCCAGGATATAAATTAAATTTTAAGATCTTATTCAAAATTAAAAATAGAGAAGACGGTATTTAACAAATAAAACTCAATTTCAAAAATCTTTATCTAGGTGTGATATCTTTCTTAGGGGTGGAAAAAACATCATTTCCAGAAAAAAGGCAATATTAAAAATAATGTCGGGCTTTTTTATTTCATAGTAACATTAATGCAAACATTTTTCCCTGGTCCTTATTGGCCGTTTCTAAAAATTTGAAAAAAAATATATGCAAAATTTTGTGGCCATGGATCAATGTTAATGGGTTAAAATCCCAAAATGTCTTTCCCAGGAATGCATTTGTTTAGAATATACTTAAAGAAAAGGGCCAGACATACAAAGATCTCAACAAACAATTATTGTAAAATTTGTAACAGTTTTGCAAAATGTGGTGAATATATTGTATTGATCGAGGCAGCTACACACAAAAATGGTTATACGCAGGACTGGATCCCTGTACAAAAGTTTTATCTCTGCCAGTTTTATCAAAATATTTTCTTTGTAGGATACCAAAACCTGGATAACAAGATAATAAATAGACTCCTGCATAAGGCTACAAAAATAAAATTTGGAGACTACTTTGTCTCAAGCCACATAAAATACAAAAAAACTTTAAATCCTTTGTAGTCTTCTCCTAGTCTTATACGGAAACATGTCTGATACTTTTTAGAAATTTTGGGCCCTGACGAATTAAAAAGGGAAGGAATTGGGTAAGATGTTCAAACGGGCTAAAAAAAATGATTTTAGAATTTTTATCCCCGTCACATTGTGATAAGGGTATATCAGCTTGTCATTCCGTTTGTAATCTCTACAATATACACTTAAGACCAATAAATATACATATATAATCTGGATCATTATAGATAGGGAAGTCAATATCAAAATGTTCATTTGTCCGTCTGTCCGCTCAAATAAGGCCGCACAGGAAACGTGTTGATATCAAACAATCAGTAATATTCCTAAGACAATCGTTATTTAACATCAGCAAAATCAGTTAACTTTTGACTGAGATATAAGTTAAAAACTAAAATAATTATTTTTTTTAGGACAAAATCCGTGCATATATCCCTACACATATTTATCAGTAAATATAGTCACTTTTGCCACAAAGCTTGGCATTAATACTCTGAAAAATTAGGGGAGAACATTTTTTTCGATAAGAGCAGGAGAAGTACGCTAAATCTGAGAAACTATTACAACTTTAGAATAAAAATGTTCTACAAGAAGTAGTTAGACATTAAGACCTACATTTTGGAAAAAAATTTTTTTGATAGCAGCAGCAGGGATAGCTCTCATACAAATGAACAATTTTTTTGAAATTTCCGATACGCTATATCTGGAAAACTATAACCGCTATCGACTTAGAATGTTTTACAAAAACCAATTATATAATAATCCTTATATTTTTGAAAAAAATATGTGAAAAGGGACAGGTGGAAGAGAATCCCCATACAAATAAACAACTTTTATTAAACTTTTAATACGGATAATGTCGAAAACCGTTAAAATTTTGGATCTTAAACCATCTACATGGTATTTCTATTGTACATACAAACGTTGAAGTTTTGTATTTCGAAAACATGGATTGCTATGGACTTGTACCCCGGCACAAGGTATTTTTATTGCAATACGAAATAACTAGTAGACTAGATAACTGGATATATAAAAAAACCAATGTATAGAGTATAAAAGATTTGTCAGTGCTAGCGATAAATTTCTTTTTTCTTCCTTTTTAACTGAAATTTTTCTGTAAATTTCAACACAGTTTATGAATTTGAAAAATCTAAATTTTGTAATAAGGACAAACCAAGTATAGAGAAATGGCAAAAACGAAAAACCGCAAATAATTTTATATCTCCTTTGTTAGGTACTTAGGCTTTATGATTTTATAACATAATTAAAATTTTACAGGCAGCAACTCAAGCATAGAATTATATAGACAGGAAAAATAAATTTTTACACAACCTTAACACTCTGGGACTAAAGTTACTAAATTCACATACTCGTTACGTACTTTTTTTGCCCTTCTTCAAGATACGTAGTTTTGGGGTTTTCGATTTGGAAATATTAAACTAAATAACATTTTTGGTACTTTTTGAAATTTTGAGCCTTAAGTAATACCCATGTTGATACTGAAAGTCAATGAAGTAAACAAAAGTAATTTGCATTGTTTTTGTGCCTTTCAAATGTTTTTACTTAAAATAAAAAAATTTTTGTGATATATCGTTAAGAAATCTTAAGTATGATAAAAATTGTTTTAAACCAAATCATATAGTTTATATATAAAAATTTTTAGGAATGTATAGTTATAACTGTACTGAAATTTTGTAAGTTTTTCTTTGTGTGCTCATAAGTAGAACTCATTCTCATAACGAAGCTAGTTAGTTAGTTAAATAAGCTTATAGTTTATTTAAATTATATGTGCATTTAAAAAGACAGGCGAGCTAATTGCTTATTTTTTGCTCGCTACTGTATATAGGTTTGACAAAAATTTATTATAAGAAAAATTCCAGTTGCTAAAAAAGTTAACACAAGATACAAAATTTGTGTTTCACGTTTTGTGTAAACATTTAACACGTACTTTGTTGTTGTTTCTTTATTCAAAGTTATTTTTTTGTACACGCATGTAAATTACAACGATATAAATATCTTTATGTAAAGACAAACATAAGTTTTTTTGACAAAAGTATGAGGTTGTGTCCTGTTTATCTATTAATTTTAATATTTTCACTTTACCATAAGCCCATCAGCAATCGCGTGACTATAAAAATTCAAAATGTTATCTAGATAAATAAGCCAAAAACATAAACGCACGTATTAATGTAAAAGAAAAAGTTTATATATGCGTGTAATAGACATTTTAACAAAGATTTTTATTATGTATTTATTGAATATTGTCAATTTCTAAAACTTTTTTCATACGTTTATATCCCTATAAAAGTTTGACACACCATATAATAACAGTAAACAACTAGGCCAACAACATTTAGGGAATAACAAATATGTTTGTGCAAGTAAGGAAAGAAATGAGTGAAATTAGCAGAATTTTTTAAATCACTTACCTGCTGTGATAAATTATTTAACTATAAACTAAGAAACTATTTAATAGAAATAGATAAATAGATAAAAAAAAATTTTTTTATTTTTTTTAAGTTTTTGATTTTAAAAATTTCCGCCATGATCTAAGATTAGAATTTTTATTTATTTTAGTCCTTATTCTTTAACATCTTCATATGTATGCATGTTATTGCTAACAAACGTATGTACATATGTATATGTTTACAATTTCATAAAATTTTCAAATTTTTTTAAGCAACAAAAAAACAATCAAGACAATGTTTATGACTGTAACTAACATTGTTTTGGCATGTGTGATGTGATATCATGTCTGCTCATAAAAAACAAACGAAAAACGAACATGTAAAAATCAAAACAATAAGAACGTTTTGCAGAAAAAAACATTGTTTCATATAACTCTAGAAAAGCAATAAACTAAATAAAAATTGAAACTATTTTATGTTAAAATAAGATTTCAAAGTTGATTTAAATTTTAAATAAAATATTTTTAGATAAGGAATGTTACAGTTGCCATTAAAAACGACAAATTAGGAAGGACGAACATGTAGAATGTGCCTTAACCTACACTATACATGATATGGCAATTTGGGTTAAGGGTAAAAATGTTTTTTTTTATTTTAAAAGTCTATTAAAGCCTTTCCTGAACATATTAAAATTATAAGAAAAAATTGTTAAATAATTTTAAAAACCCGGTTTAGACTAAAAGATTTAGCACCTCTGTGTTATCCACGACTGGTCTGGAAAAAACTTTTGACAAAAATAAATGCTCCAGAATTATTTATTATTTTATCTAAAAATTTTAATATTTTTTGCTTTTTTGAAAGAGGAAGCATAGTTCTTTAAAACTCCAAACTTATTTTGATGGAAAATTATACCCTTCACATTAGTGACAGTGGTATATATAAGTTTGTCCTTTCGTTTGTAATTTACTTAATATTGATTTTCGACTACATAAAATATATTGTTTTTTTGATTTTATTAAAAAGGAAAGTTTAGCGATGTCTGTCTGTCCTTCTGTTCACCTGTCCGTAAATCTGTAGAAATCAAGTTTTTAAAGCCCCTTGATATATCTCAGACCTCTTTGTGATAGAAGAACATTAGGTGTTTTGGCGAAAAATTTGCTATTGATATAGATAGATTGACAAAGATATAAGCCAGCAACCAGGACAACGTCTGTTAATTCCTCTAAAATTTTTATACAAAAACTTTTACAACTGCCCTGGAGTTGCCCCCACATGGGTGCAATGAAAGTCTGACTCCAATTAGGTTTTCCTCATTTTTGTAAAATATATTTTCACTTTATCTCCACACAAATATTAATTTTTTTAAAATTTTTTTTTAAATGACTAAAACAAACTCCAGGGTGCTTTTAAAAGGTCAAATTTAAGACCGATCCCAATTATTTTTTCCTCCCAAACATTTTTGTGGAAAATACTTACCGCCTATCTCGATCATCTACACAAAAAGAAAAAACATTCTAAAATTAAGAATATTATTCTTGATTTAATCCAAAATCTTACTTAAAATTTTTAAGAAAGATTCGTACTTAGATTTTCTTAAATCAAGTCTATTCAGATTACTCGAACAAATCAAGAAAAAAAAATTGTTTAAATATATTTTTTACATTTAAAATCAAAGTGTATGTGTGGCCTAGAGGTAGAGCGCTGGTTCTAAAGGTCAGAAGGTCTCTATACACTAAAATAAATTAAATAAATAAAGAAAACTTTACTTAAATCAAGCCACAGCAGTGTCAAAAGTACGGTGAGTACGGTTTTTCTTACATCAAGTACTTTCCCATACAAAGAAAGGGAAATTGTAATAAATTTGTTTAAAAAATAACGATTTAATTTTTTTTAGTAATATCCTCAAATTATCGGGTAAGAGCTAAACAAAAATTTCACACTATTTTTTATAGTAATTTAAGCTTAAAAAAAACAAAGTAAAATACATCACGTTTTTATTGAGATTAAAAAAAATAAAACGAAAAACGATAAAGTTTTAAATTACACATGAGTTACACATGCAACCACTTGAACCTGGGCTACACATGAAACAAAAAACTAAACATGAAATGTGTAATTATACATAAGGTACATAAGGAAACATTGATGTGTACCAAGGTTGGCGAACTTTTTTAAATGTATTTGCTAAGAGAAAATTTAGTTTGGTTTTAGTTTTCAGGCTAAAAAAATAAAGAATTTAAGTGACTACTTAGCGATAAGGGGCAAATAGTACGGATCATTATTTGATGAAGCGATCATAATATTTTAGTCTCACAGATGCAAAAAGAAGCACGCAATCATTTGAACCCCCTGCAGAAGATAAGTAAAGATTCCGGTGCAAAGTTGGAGGCCTTGCAAAACAGAAAAAGGTAGGTCTATTTTTATGAACTTTGCTCGTCTTGTTCTTGGGTTTAAAAAAAAGTATTTAAATGATCAAACTAGCTGTTTGTGCAGCTACAGTGCGTAGCGTTAAATTACATCCATATGTACGTCTGAACAAACTTGATAGAAAAGGAAAACATAGTGGGGAAAAAATAAAACGATAAAGGAAATCTGTTAGTGCACCTTAATTGCCATGAACAGTCATCGCAGTAATGGCATGATCCCGAAGATAATACAAAAATGTTTACACAACATGATCGAGGTTTGGGGCAAGCACTACCACCCTTACCTTCTGGCTACAGCCATCCTTATTAAACTGATGGGGCAGATCAGAAATTTTATTAAAAGACTCAAAGGAACTAAGTTTTAAAATGTGGCGAAATCAATACTAAAGTCATGAGTTTCGGTTCGAATACAAGTATTGGAAGAATATTATTAATTAACCCGAGCTTATGAGCAAACAAAAATCTGAAAAGTTATCTGACTGAGGAAATAGTTTCCCAAAAACTTAATCAAACAAACAATAATATAAATTGGCGTGGTATTAATACATTAGAAGTCTTATTTAAACAAAAATAGTTGCACGAAAATTCCCAGCCAAATGCCAATAGTTTAGCTCATATCCCATAGAAAACCTTCTTTAGAAAATTGCATTTTACTTTATAGCTAACTTTACTACTAAGATTGCTATTAGAGAGCATTGGTTCCATTACTGAATGTAGAATTGATTTCCAGCTGCTTTAATCCTCCAATTTCTGATACCAAGTTTTGAAATACCTTTCTCTACTTGATCCTTTGGGATTTTGGACCTCCCTTCTGCATAATCCGTCGCCAGGTCGCTGGAGTATCTTCATTCGTTCTTACTACATGATAAAGACAACGTTAACTTTGAATTTTAATACGACGCGGCACTATGTTAGTGTTGGAAAACGGCTCATACAGCTCACGGCCCATATGAAACCAGTATTCTCGCCAAAGCAGACTTTTTAAAGGTTTTCCAAAGAATTTTCCTCTTGAATACTCCAAGCACTACCAAAACCATATACAAGCCTGAGTAGTATTATTGTCTTTTAGAGAGTGACTTTTGTTTGGCGGGAGGTGGGTTTGCTTTTAAACTTAGTTCAAAGTAGCACATTGAAGAAATTTTTTTTTAATAATTAAAATAATTATTGAAATATGATTGATAGTATATATCCAAGTCCTTTTCAATTTAAAAATGGCCTTTAAAAATATTCTTTCGAAAGCCATCTTAACTCGCCTGTAAATTTTAAAAATTTGAATATTAAAAAAAATCAGTGTAGTGTTTAATAAAATCGAACTTTTCTGACCGCACAATTCTTCTAAAATTTATTACTTTAAGCAACACTTCTTCTTTTACTTTTTACAAAACCTTTTTAATATAAAATAATAATTTTTGTAAATTAAGTACCTTAAAGATCATTATAAAAATGTAAAAAAAAATCCACAAGAGACAATTTTATTAGCAAATAAACATGAAACGTTATTAAATATTTATACGTTTTTAAAAAAAGGTGACAATATAAAATGTGTCTGGCCGCCAATACATCATCTTGCAAATTGCAAATAAATAAAGTACTTTATTACTTTGACTCCTTTAAGAAACCTTTTAGTTATATTACTGAAATATAAAAAAAAATATTTTTATGGTTATTTTGATTTGTCTTCTTTTTTTTACACATAATATTTAACCACAAATGTGTTCCACAGCATCCGTTCACATTTTAAGGATTTTCAAAACATTCAAATATGTTTCTTTTTTTTTTTTGGAATATCAATTTTTATACTTTATGAGTATGTGTGGTTTACATTTTTATTCATTTTCAATTTAAATTACTTTTCATTTTGTCCTTACGGCTGATTTTATGAGTTTTTCATATGTACCTTTATGTAGATATACTTACATATACACATAAACGTAATTGAGTGTGTATGTGCCTTTGTACGTACTCAAATAACACACAGATGTGTCCAATATTTGATTTTATTATTGTTTTCTTTTAACTCTACAGTTATGCTTGACATTTTTGTTTGTCTGTGTTTGTGTGTGAGTACGTTTGTGTTTGTGAAATTTTTTTTTGTCCTTCAGCAGAGAAAGGGTTTTAAAATAATCATAAAATTTTAGCAATCAATCAAAAAGCATAAAATACAAATAGACGAAAAAAACCCTGAAGCAAATAAAATTGCAATTCAATTTCATTTAAGTCATAAAAACCTATTAAAACTTAACGTTTGTATAGAAGATGACAAACAAATCATTATAAAAATAAACAAAAAATAAGTTATATTTGCTGCTTCCGGTCAATAGTTTTTAAGGAGTTAAAGTTACTTTTTGGCATAAAGAAAAATAAATTTAAAGTTTTTATCACAAAAGACCAAAATATTTTAATAGAAAAACAACAAAGTATTTAGCAATAAAACGGCATTAAACGTACAGTAATTTACTCTTAAACATAAAGATAGAGTGACCATACGTACACACTTCATTAGTATATGTACTGAGCTTTGGTTTAGTGTACTGATTGAAAATATACTTAAACGTATATAAATTTAAAAAAAGGTACTAAATATACTATTTTTAGTTTTTTCTCTAAAAAAATGTTAAATTACAACCAAACTAAACAGTTACCCCAGCATATATGCATGAAATGACCTGGAACTTCACAACTGTTCCTTACCGCTGTTAAGCTCTTTAAGAAGGGGGCTCTAACAAGTAACCTTGGCGATTGCCAAGCCAGCGAATCTTCGTTTATGTGCTTTTGAGGTCATTAAAGGATTGTTATTTAGCAACAGCCTTATTTAGTTTTGCAACTAATTTTTTCCAGCAACATTTTGACACTTGTTGTGCAAATACTTTTTTCTTTGTAACATTCAAACGATCCTTAAAAGAAGGCTTGATGGGCTTCTATCGCCTTTTGCGTTTTCTGGCATTAAAAAGGTGACTTTGAATTTGTTCAAGTTAATTAAAAAAATACATTTAAAATATATAAAAGTTTAAAAGTGCTTTTAAATCAATCAAAGTTATTAAAAAAATAGTACGCGGCGTTTCTAAATCGCCTCATTGATCGTTTTGGTGATTAACATTGGCCTGCAAGACTGCCCGATTACACCGATCCAGACTTATTTGTGGTGTTTGTTAAAGTTCCGCGTTCCTAGACCGTGGAAGCCCTCAAGGACAATATTGGACACGAGTGCGAGAATTTGTCGCCCGAAGTTCTTGCAGAAGTAAAAAAATGCCGTAAAAGAGCCCGTATAGCAATCAATTGTAATGGCACCCATTTGGCCAATGTTATCTTCTCAACTTGACCAATAAAGTTCTAAAGGTTCAGACAAGCATAATGAAAAAACAGAATCGAACTTTTTCATTTAGAAAAATAAATGAGAGCAAAACAGCATCAAATGACTTCTTTTGTATATCGCAGCAATCAGAGAGTTTAAAACTATAATTTTTAGTGGTCACCCTTTTTGAGGCAGTTATTTCACCGATCTGAAAGTATCTTTTGTTAAATTTTCCCCTCAACTTGGGTCAGTTGCCAAAGTTTCATAACCCAGATCTAAATTTGGGACAAAGCTCCCCACGTTTTCAACTTTAAAACTTACAAAAAACTTCAACATAAGGAAGTTAAATTATTGACAATAATGTAAATTGTTTTTTTTTTAAATTTATACTATGGACTAGTAGAGCAAAAGTGGTTACTTATAAGATGCTTTTATACAAAAATTAACTTTCAATTGAAAAGGGGTCATAAGTCTCTCTATTAGAGGCCAGCTCAAGACGACACTAAATAAGGCATCATCTCGAATTTGCAATTCATTTCATATACCTTACGTGTGCACACACAACAATAAGTGCTGCGTTGTATTGTTTTCCATCTCTTTTGTTTACTTAACTTAAAGGAAAAATATATTCACACTTAAGCACACTTAAGTAAACAACAACGGCACATCAATTCATCATGATCACTCACTTCAATTTCAATTCATCTCGAAACTTTACTGTTGACAGGATGTTCCTGGTGTGTTAGTTTTAAAAACGGGGGTTGATTTTTAATGTATGTATGTAATGTAATGTAATTACGCATGAATTTTATATTGATTTTCCTGCTTGTATATATGTTTGTTTATGTATCTATTCAACATTGTCTGTAATACACATAGTTTTGTTGTTGTTGACCACACATCATCACAGTAATTTTTTTTATCGACCACACATCATGACATTATTTAAGTTGTATCAACAACAGTGCATGACACCACTCCACTGTGGCAGCTACACTACATTACAGCACTTAAATAGCTTAACCGCACAACAACACAAGAATTAGAAAATTATGCGGTTCTTGAATTTGCTTAAATTGGACTTGATGCAGGTCTCTAATTTCTATTAATAAGAAGCACAAAAAAATAGAAGTAAAATATAGTATAGAGAAGCAAATTATTAAAATGTAAAATTTTTAAGTGGACTTAAGATTAAGTTTGAAAAAAAATAATTTTAACAATAAAATTGTTTTTATTTAATTATTTTTTTAATTAAGCTTAATTTAAATATTGATATTTAAATAAGACTATAAAAATCAAACCCAACAAAGCACAAGTCATTATTAATTATTGTTTTAATAATTTATAACTTTTTTTAGAATCAGATAAGTCAAAACTAAACTTTTAGACTTATGTGTATGAACTGACAAGTAAATAGTATTAGATAACTACTGATAAAAAACATAGAACTAAACTTATCATACCGAAATATTATTTATTAAAAAATCATAATTTTTTATCTAATATTTTATGACATCTAGATATTAAATCATGCAATTTTTATTAATGTTACACTATTTCTAAACTCTTAAACACTTCCATTCTTTACTTTATAAAAACACTTAAATTAGTAAAAAAGTCACGTACTTTTTACGGTCGACACTGTTTCTGTAAATGTTATCAAAGAACAAACATTAAATATTAAAATTCCAACATCATCTCTCAGTCTGCAGGAGGTGAGTAAAATAGACGAGATGTAGATGAAAATCAGTATTTTTTATAGAAAATTCAATTGTATAGGGCAGTATTGCTGCAGACACACAAGAATTTAATTATTTAATATTTAATGTCAATTTGACAAGCAAAATTTCAATAGACTTAATTAGATATAAGGAAAAGGTAAACAAAAAAAATTTTAATATTTTTAGAGAAAGATATTTGTGATTTGTTTGAGTTCTTTTAAGAGCTAAAGGTTGGGATGTTTAAAGTGAAATAAAAAAAACTCCAAATAATCGGTTTTGTATTTATAACCAGTTTATTTTTAAAGTTATAAAAGTTTAAATAAAAGACAAATTTTCTGTTATTTAAGTAGGATTTATACTTTTTGGATTGGTTTATAAAGATAAGCCCCGCGATACATATTAATGACTTAAGCAAATTCTAAAGGTAAGAGATCTTTGCTGCCAACAAATAACATATTGTTTACAAGAACGACTACTGCGTTGATAATATGAATAAAGTACTCTTGAACATGTTGGGAGGCAATGTATTCGCCAACTTTGTTTCCATAGATTTTTCCTATATATTAAAAGATTCCTATTCTTTAGAATAAAATAGGGTGCCCCGGAAGGTCAGTGGTAAGTGCACGAGTCTACCAGTCTGGGGGTTGTGGGTTCGATTCCCACCAGAGACCCTGGTAAGTCTGCTTCATTCTTCTGCTCTTTCTTTCTTATCCTTCTATTTGCCTCTCCAGGTAACACAAAGGGACCGAGTTAAGCGGACCCAAGTGAGCTGTATCCTTTCCTTCAACGGCTGCCTGTTCTACCTAACCTAACCTAGAATAAAATAAATTTTTAGAAGCAGTTACAAGAATTTGAGTGCAGTCAAAGAGTTTAAAAAAGGGACTTCCAGTATGACTATATCATCGATGTCTGAGAACTGGTTTATAAAATCCAGAATTTAAAGGGTAGATCTCTGGAGAGTAGAGACCACCACAGTCAGTCATTTTTACACCTTTATTCTGGCTTTTTGTTTTTGACTCTTTATTAAGAAATTTCGGTACTTAAAGATAAAAGGCTGTTACAAATGCAAATAATGTGGGCACTCTGGTCAACGGAAATTTTTTTGAACGGTAAGGGGGGGCAAAAAATCTTGTTCTCTTTTTCAAAAAGGAAGTTTTCGGGACTTTGCAAAAATATACTTCAGATGGTGCCTTTGTAGTGGCGGAAGTCTTTATTTTACACGCAGTATCTGTTGAGTATTAGGTGGTGAGAATGACGGCCAAAAACTAAGCCAGAGTAGGCGAATTAGAATGAAAATTTTTTTCTTTAAACACAGGTCATACAAAGATTTTATAGGCACTTGGCTTTAAGCCTCTAGATAAAGTTGCTAGACAAAATATATTTTAAAATATAATGAGAAAATTATTAACGTTGATAGTCATGCAGACATTTGGTCCTTAAAAGCGCATGCCACAAAGTCTTAATTAGTAAGGGACTATTAGAAGGCTTTTGTTAAGATTCTTTCAACGCCAAGATATGTTTAGTCTCAGGGCACACATTTGGTAATTATGGAAATAATAAAATATGGGTACTTAACATGATAAATCTTCAGTGAAGGTCCGGTTCTTGAGTTGGAAAATAAGTGGAAAACTATAGGACCGCCAAAAGCCTAATATCATACTGTTAACCTAAAAGGACCAAGTTTGCAGGACTTAGTGTACTTTTTCATTTAAGAGGCAGCTTAAAAAGAAATTTAAATAAAAAGTAAAAACTTTAGTTACTTTAACTAAAAGTGCAATAATTTTTAATTCCATTTGAAATAATATTTAAAAACATCTGCTCCCCAACAGAAACACACAAAATAAGCAAGAAGGATTTCTGTCAGACTCCATGAAAAATTTTTATTAAATTTTTTTATTTTTTTTATTTTATTTTATTTATTTTTTTTTTGTTAAAGATTTATCATTTACAATTTCATTTTTAGTGAACATAACATTGATTCTAGAAAGTCAAACTTAATATTAGTTTTATATTATTTTTATTTTATTACACCTAATTAATCTTGATTAAAAATCAAAAATACTAAAAACTGTTTTGCCCCAAGAGCTGTTTTTAACTTCATTTTATAAAGCCTTTTTGTGTCCTGTCATTCAAGAGCACACATACACTCAAATATATATACACACACACACAAGTCCCCCTTAGCACTATAAAAAATTCAATTCCAATGGTTTTAACACAGACATATTTCAATTATGGCGTTCAAGCATACAATACATACAAAGCTTTGTGTGTGTATTTATGTGCAAAGTGTTTTTTTTTTAGTTGATCTTAGTCTTAGTAACTTTATATTTCGTGTACGCATTAATATTCTTTTTGAATTCAGATTTATAAATGTCAATGTGGAAGTGTCTAAATAAGTGTCCTTAATTTTATTGATCCTTCAAATTAAGTGCAATGCTGTGTTGACTATCGAAATCTTTCAATCTCATCGTTATCTTTACAATTGCAATTATTTTATCTCTATGCGTTTTAAATATTCAAAAATGTACAAAATGTACTGCAGATTGTGGTTATTTCCCTCCACAAATTCAGCATACATTTTTATTTAAATTTCTAAAAATTTTTAGTTCTTTTTTAACGTATTTAACTGAATTTTATGTGTGTTTGTTTGCTGCTTGACCGACTCTCACTTCGGTTTTTATACTTATTATTGTCAAGTGCAGTTGCAAACTGTTTTGCTTAGATATTTTTAGGGGATTTCCAAGTAAAGCCTGTTTAAGTTTAAGATTTAAGATGTGTATGTTTCTGAGTGCTAAGTATGAATTATTTTATGCTGAAAAACAAATATTTAATAATACAAACAAACAATAATACCTGGATTTTTGTCAAATAATACTGCAAACCGAAAAAAACCGATTATATATTTTTTTGATACTTTTTAAATAAAATAAAATGGACCGTTTACTTAAGTTAGTTTTAACCTGTTGCTTTAAACTAATCCTTTTCGCGAAACTTTAATTGAAATCTATAAAAAAAAACGACGATAAAGATATTTTTTATTGTAAATTTTCTTCAACTGGATTATTTTATTAAGTTTGACTTTTTAAAATTTTAATTTATGATTTTTAGTTTGGCTTAAGTTCAAATAATTTCTTTTTATTAGAAGAAATTATTATTTTCCATTAATGTTGAAAGAAACTTTTTTAATTTTAAAAAAAGCCGATTTTTCTACCGATACTAGCCGAGTAGAATGCATTTTCGAAAGCAGCTACGCAATTTCATCATCAGTACTTTTTGAACGGTAGTAGTGTATCTGGTTGTAAACATCACTAATTTAACTTACATGTAACAGTGAAAGGGATACGGCATTACTGTTTTCTTTCGTTCTTACTTTGTAAGTTAGGTACGTTAGTTAAGCACAAATAAATGCGACCAGCTAATCTTTCTGGAGTCAACCTAATTGCTTTTTGGCTTACAATCCCATACACTATAGACGAGTAACTTTGCCAATCTCTACTGTATTTGCAGGTTCAATTTAACTGTTAGTTGACAAAAAGAAACTATAATTTAGTATAATGGGCTAACAATTACCACACGATCTACTGAGAGGAGCCAATAGTTAAGTCGTAAGTTAATAAAGCATACGAAGGGCGATGAAGACAAAATAGAAAACGTTTTATAATCTGTATTGAAATACCAACTGAGTTTTTAATTTAGAAAGAAATAACAAGGCAACTAAAATTTAAATGTAAAACTACACTTAAGAAATTGTTACAGTAACTGACTGTAAGTTATTTAGAAAGTATTCCGTAAAGTTGTTTTTAAATAAAAAAAAACAGTTAAACTTTTTTTTTTTTCAGTTGAAGTTAAATCTGTCAATTATTTTTAGAAATATTAAACTTTGTTATTTTTTTTTCTGATACTTTGTATTTTGCTGTAAATGACAAAAAAAGGAAGTTCATTTTAGACGAATATGTCAGTTAATTTATTTTTTTTATATGAAATATTTTGTTAATTTAAATGAATGAATACCTTGTTGGACGGTTTTTAAATGAATATCCAGTTATTTTAAATAGGTTTCTAGCTGATTTTACATAAATAATTTTTTGAGTGTATACTTCAGTCACCTTTTTCATTTAAAAAGCCAATATAAGTATGTGTTCCAGTTTATATCTTGCTTACTTAGTTGCTCGTTTAATGTTTTATATCTACTTGACTCTTTTGCCGCAATGCTTATCCCAAGGCCCATTCTTCTCATAATCAAAACATTAAAAAAATCAATGCATTATATAAAAGAAATCCTTCGTACGCAATCTTTCATTGCTTCGCACCATGCCTATAGTGCTTTATCTACCCTATAATCCCTTCTGCTTTTTTACTAAAGATTATTTATGTTAAGCACCCTTGCCCGAATTTTTACATAGTATAAACCAGTTATTGGTCTTACAGTCTCTTCCCTATATGCCAATTTAATGGTAAGGACACTACCAGCAATTGCGTCTAAAATTTTGTTGCAATTTTTTTTCAGTGCCTTGGAACCTAAAATTTTTGACGTTAAAAAGTTTTTTGGCCCAACTGCAGGCTCTTCTGCAATTCCTTACTTACCTAGACTTTACTCAATGGGCCTTTACGCTTCAAGAAACCCAACTATTTGTTGGAACTTATTCCTTTTTAACACCTGTTAAGTTTAAATCTCCACCTCCACTTTGGGATAATCAAATGTCTTTTCCTACGACTGTAAGTGCCCTTTGGGTCCTAGTTTTTCAAAATATTATCGATTGCTCTATCTTCACAGCTATTAGAGCACATTCTACATTTAATACAGGAACAAATTAAAAGTTCTATTAAATTAATAAAAAAAAAAGGAAAAAGAAAATCAAAAGAGCTGAATAACGAAAAATAGTTTGTTGAGTTTTTTGAAAGGACTTTTTCCAAAAAAGTATCTATTTTCCAATATTTTTCTTCCCTTTATTTCAAAACTATTTTTTGTTTTGTATATCCCAGCAAAAACTGCTGCTTCGCCGTAGGTAGGTTTGTAAGGGAATATCAAGACAGCAAAGCTTACCAACCTGCTTACGTATGGCATGATATTTGTTCGCGATGTCCCACTTAGTTGCATTTCATGTTAAGTGCTTATTTCGGCGCTATAAATATCCAGTTAATTCATGTAGTTTTGGTGCTTCTTTAGTTGTTTGAATTTTTTGCGTCATCGAAATAAATGTTTTGCCGTGTTATTATGTCCGTTACTTGACGAAAAACGAATGTTTTTTTTACTCACTGCCTTACATTAGTGCTTCCTAGTATGCACTTGAGTAAGCGAGTGTGTATAACAGTAAAAATTTTACATTTACTGCCATACACTATTGCATTTATTGAAGGAATAGATAAGTGCTTGCTGCGAAGCGCATTAGTATACTAGAAAAAGTATTTACTGCTTACAAAATCTCGATTATTTTTTGCTGGGATGGTTACCCCAGTCCCGAAAGTGTTTATTTTTATAGAAGACACATAGACAGAGAGAAAGAGAAAGCGACAAGAGTTTAAAAAAAATAATTTATTATATACTGTGTCTATAAATATACATTAAATAAATTTCTAATATTTTTTAGTTGATACGAAGTTTTTTTTAAAATTAAACTAAAATATTCAATACTCTGCCATGAAGCTGCAAAATCCATATCAAAAGTAATTTTAAATTCAAGCACTTCAAGTTTAAATAGCACATAACCTTTAATATTATTCTTTTAAATTAAAACCCTTATAAACAAAAATATTTAAATAATCCAGTTAACAAATGATTTTAAATTCCTTTGTCCAATTATAATAAATATGCTAAACCGTTTCCTTATAAAACAAATTAAGTTATGAATAATGTTGACAAAAATGCGTTTAACTATAAATTGACATTTACTTATGTCCCCAAAAATAATTCTATAAACACCTAAATAAACCCTTTTTACGGTTCAGTGGATATTTAAGCACATTTGAAAATGAATTTATTCACAAACAAATGTGGTGAAAATCAAATTACGTTTTATATTGATATACTAAGAAAATATTGAAAATAGCAATATTAACACATCAGCGCACATGGTTAGTGATGTTGAAAAAGTTAGGAGAATTAAGAACATTTGTATGACCAGAAGTCAATATTAAATTTAACAATTTGGTAAAATCTGTTTTTTTTTATTCCAAATCAAACGGATGCGCAAGAATAAATGCAAGATTTAAATTAAATTAAAAATTCATTTTATGCCTTTAGTAGAGCTGATTAAGGATTAAAGAAAAAAATCTTGTTTTCTATATCGTTATTATTCGTATTGTCCTTATTTAAACAGACGTAGTTTGATAAATATATACAACTTCATAAGATATTTATTAAAGACATAACTTTAAATAAAGTTTTTTACTTCTTTTATAGTAAAATACTTACCCATACCAGAAAACATTTTTTATATGCTTTTATAAGTTGTTGCTATAAAAAAGCTAATCTAACGGATTTCCTTGTGTAATAAGATTCCCATTAAAAGCCATGTCGTACAATAACTTTCAAGTTGTATAGCATTATCCTTGTTGCTTACGATTTATTTTTAATTTTATTTTTATACATCACTTTTTAAATTCATACACATGAATGGCAAAATAAATGTTAATATTAACTTAAGGAAAACAACTAGAGAGCAATTTTCTAATGTGAGCAAATAAACATACATAAGTGCAATAAATGCATGTTTAAATAGATGCGGAAATAAGTGAAATTTGTTTTTCTTATAAAAACCTTAAAGACAGTAGTTTGGAAAGCTAAAAATTTATTACAAGACATTTAAAGAGCTATTTTTAGTGAATAAATTTGTTAGAATTTTTATGAGGGAAAGTAAACATCACGCTGGTTAGCATAACGATTTTATTATACATATGATCGTTACAAGTCTTTTCATTGTAAAAATGAACGTCTTACTTAATAAAAAATATGCGTAAAACTTCCTAAAGATGTTGCTACCTATAATTCGCATTCATATACTAGAAAAAAAGCGAAAAAAGCGGACTGTTGAAATTTGGCTTAACAACTGTGGGAAGCTTAATACATATTTGAAATGATAGAATATAATAAGACCCAAAATTTATCGCTTTACCTTCGAGGATTCATTTCATCTTTAATAGTCCTCAAATGAAAATTGCTTTCGTGCAGAGAAGAAATATGATCAAAGCTAACTTTCATTAGTTATAACATGCTTTGCGATCTTTCTAAATTAAGTTTCCTTTCAATCAAGGATAAGTGTACCTCAAATACATCCTTTTTCACAACGTAAAAAAATAAACCAATGTTTTGGCAACAAACATATATGATATCAAAAAATAAGACAAAAAAAATTGATCAACACAGACAAAATTATACCCTACATCACATTTGTATTAACTTAGACAGACACATGCATCGCAAACAAGAAGCTTTGTGCGAGTGCCAAATAACTTATCGCCGCCAAATTTCGTTAAAATACCTTGAAATTCACGACCTGTACTTTAATTACAAAAGTACATTGAGACCCAGCCGGCCGGACAGATGGATGGACGAACATGCTTATATTGACTCAGGAAGTGATTCTGAGTGGATCGGTATACTTAAAGGTGGGTCCCAGACAATTAGTTTTGGAAGTTAAAAACATGTGCCCAAACGCATACAACCCCTGGACTTAGTGGGGTGGGTGGTGGTAGATCATGAACAATTTTTTTTTGGGATTCTTTAAGTTTCAACTTTTTAAAACTTATCGCTTTTACTTCTGTAAACTTTTAGAAAAAAAGGTAAAGAGCATGTGACAAACGTATACAATATTCACAACTTTCGTTAAACCTCTTTTTTGACACAATCGCGTTGTTTTCATGTTTTCTAAATATAATACTTATTAGATATAACATCTTTAAAGTTAAAGAAGTTAAAAAAACAATATTTTTGATTATAATAAAATGAAGTCTTGAAAACAAACCTGAATCGCAAAAATTTTAAAATAGCTTTTTCGTTATAATTGAAGTTATTCTGGTGTTAATGCGACAGTTTCCCACAATAGGAATTACTCTATGTTGCGCTTATAAGAATTTTAGTAGAAATGATTAAATGTTTCTTTTCCTTACGCCAGATTTTACAGGTGTGGAAGAATAAATTTGATTATCGTGATTTATTCTGCATACAGGGTGCTGGCACAGTGCTTTAAGAAGGTTTAATAACTTTCCGAGAATGCATTTTTATTTCGTTGCTTTACATGTGGCCTTGTCTTTTATTATGTTAAATGCCTTTTGAAAATTTATAAAAGTATGATTCGAAGATTTCTGCAGTTCACCTATATTTTTAATTATAAGGCGAAGTGTAGCCATGTCGTCAATGCAAAATGTTCGACTGCGAAAGCCATGCCCAGTAGTTGCAATTTAAATTGAAAAGGCTTCAAAAAGTTAATTTCTATATTATAAAAATAAACTTAAAATACTTTTTATAAAAATGGCTTAAATATACCAAAATTTTGAAATATATTAAAAAAAATCTATTTTAGTGTTACGTATACGTGTTTTGATCTACAAAATTACTTATACGCTTAGAGAGAAGATTTTAGTATCGCACACTAAATCACAGACACAATTCAGAATAATTATTATTTTATTAGATTATTTTGCTTTGGTTTTTAGTGATAATGAAAAGGAACATCAGTATAGATGTCTTACAATATGTTCGGGTTCGTAAAGCCTTAGACCTGGAAAACGGCTCAAAAAATTTGTTTTAATGAGTTTTGGATATGGCGGTTTATAAATTACGCATGCTTTATTTTTATTCATATGCAGTCTAACTATTAAAACAGCTAGAAAGTTTAAGTCTCTATTACACTTTTGCAATTCATAGAAAAATTAGAGGTAAATTGTTAAATTTAATGCGGATTGTTTTTATGAAACTTTTTAACCCTCCAGCTCTGCTCCTTATGGGCCAGTTTGAGTCTTTTTTTGAGAAAGTCACTGAAGGCTCTAAAATTTTTAACGTAAATTACGTCTTTAGGTCTCAAAAATATATAAATATGCTTATGATACTTTTTTGAGACCGGATCCAACCCGGAAAAGTTATTATAAGAGATTATTTTAGAAATTTTAAAACCTATTTTAATAGAAATATTATTCACTTAGAGGTAAAAAGGTCGTTTTTGTATCTCTAAGGTACTTTCTTTAATTTATAACGAATAAAGTAATAATCATAAGTAAAATTTTGGGGTTTAGTATAGCAAGAATATGTAGAAAAAATAAGCTTTTTTTGGCTCTTAATCCATGTAGAAGCCGGAAGTAGATTAGTTGGTCAAAAAACAAACCACATATTTGGTGTTTTTTTTATAACGTTTTTGAGACAATAATTCTTTAAAATATATACTTTAAATTAAAAGATTTACCTTTTCAAATTTTTGAAACATTTTCGCATATATAAACAATTAGAGACCCTGAATTAAGACTTCAATTTAAACTTTTATAATAATAATATTTTTTCGCATTTAGACCTTTGTCATGGCTAGTATTTAAACTGCACTTATAAAGTAGCGGAATAGCGAAAAGACATTTCCTAAAATTAAAGGTTGGTCACAAGTGGAGTTTTAATTACAAAAAGTATCTTTAATCTATACGTTCTCCACAAATACCTAAAATGATCTGATTAATGTTTTAAACGATTGTTTATTATTACCAGTAAATTATTGTTAAGATTAAAAATGTATATTTACCTGTATTTTTCATTTTTGTAATGAATGTGTTTTTTTTATCCACCACCTCAGGAATAACAAACAACTAATCGGATTACTGTGTCTACTTCATTTAAATAGGTATGTTCGCACGTATGTATGTGTGGGAGATATTTGCTACTAAAGCTACCTTGTTTGGATCTATTTTATGGTTAGGTTGTCTTAAACAATGCTTTTAAATAAATTCAGTTGAGAATAATAAGAACAATAACGAGCATAAAAGTTAATGCAGTTAAAAAGTAAATTATGATAAAACAATAAAAAAAGTTACATTAATATTTTATGAAACGAAATGCTTTTTTTGATATTTGAACATGTTCGACAATAAAAGAGATACAGAGATACTACCTATAACTTCAAAGTTAAAATATAGCTAAATATATTATAACAAGACCGCTATACTCCGCTGTTTCGAATCCTTTATACCCTTCACAATTTTTTTTAAATTTTGTGTGGTAGCCCCCTTAGTAAAATGTTTATGAATTATTGAATGTATGCTTGTTCCACTAATGCCTAAAGTTGCCTCGACCTCACGATAGGTCTTGCAATATAAGTTCACGCACAGCATCAATGGTTTTCGGAACAACAACTGATTTGAACGACCTTCACAACCTTCGTCTTGGGCGGTTTTTCGAACTTACGGCGCTGTACAATTCTATATTTCACTTAATTTCTACTCGTTATTGCTCTTACATTGTTTATATATATAACCATTCTTACGAGTTATACAGACCGACTCCTAATGTTGTAAAATGTGTAACAAAAGGTCTTTCTTAACTTTTATTATTAAATGATATTTTGGAGACACCTAGTTGACCAAAGGTTCTCCTTTGTACTAACGATGGACATAATTTGCTATCCTCAACATCATTATATATAATCATTGCAAAGATAAATATTTAATTGTTGTTGACTTACACAGTATGTCTCAGTATGGTAATAAGTTAATGTGTGTGTTTTCTTATGCGTGTATGTGTATTGTTTTGTTGTGTCAATGTGTTAAAGTTGTGATATTAGTTTAATGACATTTTGTAACAATAATTAGCTCTTTAGCTTAATCGCACTTCTTAAACTATTTTAGCAATTATTTTAATGTTTGACACATGCTTAAGCCCTAACGTATGTATATTTGAAAAATATATTTGCAAACGTTTATATTTATTCTTACAGGTAAATGATAATTATGAAATTAGGACTCTACTTTTAAAAAGACAAGTTACCAACTTTTGTAAAGATAGGAAATTATATGTAAAAATTCATTTTAATTAAAAATGATAAACTAGATTTTTCTTAGGCAGCAAACACAAAATTATTACAAAGAGAGAGAGAGAGTATTAGACGAAGCATCATAATTTTGTTATAATATTTTAATACAGACTTTTGATTAACTATCCATTGTTGTCGAGATGCTTTAAGACTCGTTTTCTAATTTTTAGTTTTTATTAAAACCTTTTTAAACACACTTAAATATGTTTTTTGTATTTTAAATTAACTTTTCGTCCCTAAATTTTTGTCACCATTTTTTCACATTTTCTTTTTGCTTTAAAACTACTTAAATTTTATTATGCACACCCGTTAAAAAATTAAATGTGACCAAATTCACCAAATGTCATTGTCAGCAAAAGCTGTATTTTTACAGCTGCAGACAACTGAACAAAAGGGGACATTGATATGGGGTTTTGAAAACAGTAAAAACTGCAGTGAAAGTGACACTTAACTTTAATGTGATAAATAAAATCTTAGTTTTTCCCCCCTTTTTGTCAAATTTAAACAAACGATTTTGTTAAGCAGCACTTAATTTTGAATGGGTTTAAGAAAAACTCACATTATGAAATTTAATCTATATTTAGATTATATCAATGTTAACCAGCAGATGTAATATTAAAGTGAACGCATTTGTGAAATTAAAGCGTTTTAAATTTTCTTTATATACATACATATGTATGTGTATTAAAACTTCACAGTTCAAAAACAAGCTATATTTTGGGATTTATTGTTTCTTATTTTTATTTAAAAGGGGATCATTTAAGAATGGCTTGTCGATTTTGCGTATTTTTTTTATTTTGTGTTATTGGAAATTTTTCTTAATAAATCCGCAAACACAAAACATCGTTTTTTACACAAACACGTTAAATTTTTTCATTATTTTACTTCCATAAAATTTTTGCTTTTCTACACAGCTTGTCTGGAAACATAAAATTTCATGCAAGCAATTTTAAGAAAAATTTTATCGTGTACTTACACGATGTGGAATAAGTTTTTCCTATCACGAAAGGGTAATTCTTTTTTTGCTTTTTTTTCCAAACGCAGTTTGCTATGCATCACAAAATTTAAAGTTTTTCCTGATAGCAAAGATGAGGTTTTTGATAATATCTTCTACTTTCAAATGAGTGCTTACAGCTATATTAATGTCCTGGAAGCAAAAAACGTTGTCAAAATTGTAAGGAGTGTATAAAGGAAGAAGTTGAAAATTTTTAATGCAAAGCAAACTGCGTTTTGGAATTCAGCCTATCTTAATCCTTCTAGACAATGTTTTTTAAGGTTTTTGTAAGGTAACAAATTTTATTTCAACAAAGCAGTAATTTATTCGGTTCTTCGTAAGCACAGATATAATATTAATAACAAAAGGATAACTTAATTCTAAAAAATACTCTCAATAAAAAATTAGAATTTGCATGCCTTTTAAAAAAAGTCCGAGAAATCTGCTTTTTTATTGTAGTTTTCATTTTAATTTCGAACTCAATTTGTGCCAATCATTATTAAATACATACTATCTACCTATGTTATGGGGCAGAACATATCGAAAATAAAAAGGAGAAAAAGTACCAAAAATGTGAAAAAGTACGTTTCACCCAGTAAGCTTTATTCCTTAAAAGAGCCTATAGCATTTACTTTCTTAGTTTAATACTCGAAATCGCAAAAAAAAAAAAAATTACCTAGCAAGTACCGAAGTGTTATATCTACCCTCTTTTAAGGCCGAAATTGTACAATAATTTAAAAAAGTACCAAAAATGTGCTCATATTTTTTCAACCAATTTAACGCAATTATCATTACGCTTTAATGTTAGTTTTAAAGTAACAGAAAGTCTCTTAAAAGTACCAAAATATTATTTATATATTCTTTTTACCCCTTTGCTTTAAAATTTTAAAAAAGTGGCAAATAACGTGTTCAAATTTTTTTAAAACCTGTAGAAAGCAGTTTGAATAATGTTTCTATCATTATAAGGAGAAGAAGAGGAAGCCAACTGTTGCCCTTAAATGAAACCTTTAGAATTGTTTTATACTTAAATTTGAGATCTTAAATTTTTATCTGGCATTGGCTGGACTAATATTAACTATTAAGCTTTAATATAAAATAAATACTTGTTGTTAGTTCGCTAATGGTGATTATTATAGAATAAAAAATATAAAAAAATTAAAGATTAAGAGTAATAAAACTGATTTAAGCAGTACCCAAAATATTTTTTTCCGAAAAAGTACCAAATATTTTGAATAGAGTACGGTAATTTTTTAAACTTTGTTTCTATCTGTAGGAGAAAAATTTTTTTTTTTATTTTTTCTTGTTTAACGCATTTTCATTCTCTTAGGATTTAAATTTCCTGCAATCCCATCTTAGTGGGTCTGTTTATCTAGAGAGGGACCCGCAGACCGAATTTCAAATCCCTTATCTGACGCGTTTCGGTTGTACGGAAAGAATGAGTCAGTCATTGAGTTATCCATTTAAAAAAGTAGAAAATAAATAGTAGATATTAACTCAAATATTTTTAAGTCAAAAAAATCCTTTAAATAAAAATAGCGGTTAATTTGATATCACCCATGTACTCATAATGCCATCTTTAGCGTATCATTGAGTTATCCATTTAAAAAAGTAGAAAATAAATAGTAGATATTAACTCAAATATTTTTAAGTCAAAAAAATCCTTTAAATAAAAATAGCGGTTAATTTGATATCACCCATGTACTCATAATGCCATCTTTAGCGTATTACAGTTTCCTTCCTAAATGTAAGCTAAGGGAGGCTATCCAATACGATCAAGCTTATGGGCAGCTCCATTGCAGACTATGTTGCTGTGCTCCGAACATATCCTGGTGTTGAAAAGTTAACTATTCCAGCAACGGTCCTTATGTGCTTTTAAGGACCCAAGAGCTGCCAGAGTGTAGACATTAGCAGAGTTCTCACAATATGATCTGTTGCCCCCATAATAGCCATCATCTTTGCCTGAAACACACTATTCTTATCAGATAAATTTTAAGACAGCTTAAGAACTTCCAATATTTTTGAAAGCCGGAACAGCTTTTAAGGAAATATTTAACAAAATTTATCAGCTTGAAAACAAAATAACCTACAAATCTATTTTCCTTTTATGCATGTATTGATTTTCTTATTATATGAACTTATATTCTTTTGTGTACTTGTTCAAAGTATGCTACTTTCTACATATACAAATGCATAAATTATGTAATCTACAGTGGTAGCAGGCATCAGCTGTACTATAATTGCCCTTAAATATTTAATTATTCGGTCAAGTAAATTTGCACTCCACCAGGATTTAATTAACTTCAACATCCAAAATGCTTATGAATACTTTCAAGGTATTCATGTAATTACGATAGTAATATTGTTTAGCATTGGTGGTTGTGGTCGATGTGGGCATAAATGGCATTGACCGAAGAGTAAATGTGAATTTATTTCACACACACACACACACATACATTTACGCATATTTAAATGCATTTACTACAAATTGTGTTTTATTGAATTATAATTAAGGCCTCAATGGAAAATAACCTTTATGGTAATGAAATGATTAACAGCTATTTTACATGTTTATAATTTTAAACGTGATTTAATTAAATAAAGTTTTTAAACTAAAGTATATGAATAGGTATGAAGTATTAAAATTAGTTAAAGTTTAATACATGGTTTATATCCTTAATGTTCTTTCATTAATTTACTAAAACAGCAGCATGCTTTCACTTTTCTCATACCTTTTAACCTAATATTTTAATTTGGAAAATACATGTATGTATGCTTCTTCTTAGCTTATGTGTGTTGGTAAAAAAATAAAATAAATAAAATTCATAGTTCATAGAAGTGCCAGTTATGTTGGCTGGCTGGTGTGTTTTTTCTTGTCCACTTTATTTGTTTTATTAAGTTATTCAAACATACTTACATTACTTACAAAATCACTTACGCTTGTCAACAAAAAGTGACTCATGTTACACATTTTTTAAGTTATTTTCTACTTATTCTTGATGACATGATTTGCAAAAATAATAAAAAAAACAAGTTTTTATTTGTTGACAACAAAATGTTGCCGGCATTTTTATTGGTGTAAGATATTGTTATAAACATTACAAATATTTTTTATTTTTTTTATCATGTTATGAAAGAAATAAAAAACCTGCTAAGATAAATTTGTTTATAAAACAATAGTAACATGCTAGGGAGCTTAAAAATATAAACTACTTGCGCAATATAAATACAAACTAAAGATTTGTCACTGTTGATAAAAGTTACAAAAGGAAGAAATAATTTAATGCAATTAAAAGAAAACTCAGAAAAATAATAGCTTTGGTAATGATTTGGAATAGGGTAAATATGGCATTTTAAACCTCACTTGCTTAATACTATAACGAGATGTGTGCAAAAACATAGATGTTAAGAAAATCAAATTTTAAAATTTTAATTTTTTCTTCTATGACTAAATAAAATTTGACAACAAAGTCTAACTTTTATTTAAAAATATGTAGACAATATAAAATATGAAATAAAATCAATGTTTTTTAACATACAGCCTTACTACTGAAAATCTCCTTAAATTTAGCAGAAATTGTCTGAAAATAAATACATATGTACATATACAATATTTTAGGAAAAATATTTATTAAAATACTTCTGGTATTAAAACTTAAGGTGTTACAATAACAAAACATTTTAGAAGCCAATGTTTTCAGGATTATTGAATTAGAAATTCAGCCTACGAGGCCCATTCTGCATTAAAGTTTTTGCATTCGATTAACGAATTTTATATATGTAGTAGCATTTCATTTGTAATTTATTTACTATCCATTTGCGACTCCATAAATTTTATATTTTCTAAGTCCTTATAAATAGGGAAGTCGATTTACTAGTGTCGGTCTTTCCGTTTGCCCGAGATATTGTGCAAATCTAATTTTTGAAGCCTCGCGATGTCGAATAGACCCATAAAGGGAATCAAACTATCAGAAATATCTGCAAAAAATCACTATTGAAATCAAGCAAAATCGCCTAATAGCTGACAGAGATATAAGAAATAACACCAGACTACATTTGTTTATTTTTCTAAAATTTGTACATAAAAACCTCTGCAGCTGCCCCGTGCAATTGAAGAGGAACTTCCATTATTTTACCTCATAAGCATTTTTGTGGAACATACTTTCACTATATTTCCGTTCCTTAAAGGGTTGCCATACAAAGTTAAATCTTTTTTTAATTTTTTTTAATCGCTTCCACAGCTTCCAGGGTGTTTCTACAAAGGTCACATGTCAGACCGACAACAACTAAATATAATAATGATGTAAAAACAACCATAACTTACCAGAGTCAGCCTTAAAGAAATAAAGTACGACCAACCCCCATTACTTTCCATTTGTAAACACATTCCTAGAATGTACCTACCCCGTATCTCCCACACATAAGGTGGTTGCGATATAAAATTTACAAAAATTATGTAAAACGACCATAACTTTTTTAGAGTCGACCTTACAGAAATAATGTACGATTGACCCCCATTAGTTTCCTCTCCCAAACATATTCCTAGAAAATACTTTCCTCTATCCCCATCACCTAAGGGGGTAACCATGCAAAACTTAAAAAAATGATGTAAAACGATCATAATTTCCCTAGGGTCGGTGTCAGAGGAATAAAACGTAAGACAGACCCCCATTAGTTTCCATTCCCAGACATATCCTTGTAACATATATATATTATATATTTAATCCATTAAGTTCCTAGAAGAAACATAGGGCTGTAACAAATAAATTCCATTCAGTTCGGTCTAGTGCTAATTGTTTGATTTCGTTCCAGCTCTTTCCGTATTTTCCAAGCTCAAGCTCGACTTGTCTTCTCTAGGTATTTCGCGGTCGCCCAGGCCTTCGGCTTCTTTGCGGGTTGTAATCTAGAATTTTCTGCGTAAGATCATTTGCCGATTTTCGCAAGGTGTGGCCTAGCCATCTATATTTTCGGCAGAGAATCTCCTCAGCAATGGGGGGTTGGCTGGTTCTGAACCACAGGCCAGTGTTAGAGATAGTGTTTGGCCAGAACACTCGAAGAATACGTCGAAGGCATCGGTTAGTAAAGGCTTGTAGACGTTGAGCATTGACGGCGGAGACGTTCCAGCTTTCGCTGCCATACAGAAGAGTTGATTTTACATTAGTGTTAAAAAGGCGGAGTTTTGTGTGCAGCGAACATACGTAACATACTTAAACCTTATCTCTATCGCCTAAGGGGGCTCCCATACAAAATTTGGGAAATTGTTTTAAGCCCCTCTACAGCTTCAAGGGTGCAATAAATTCACATATATCTAGTTATATACGTCTGCTTATATGGAGCTTCCATTGCCAGCTGAGTTCTAACAAGAAAACGAGATGTTGACCCTTACTTAAAAGAAATATCAAAAAATTTCTTTACATTTCAAATAAGAAACTTTTATGAAAAGCGAGTAGAAAAATTCTTTAACTGGCCTCAGAGCAGATTTGTACCAAGTGTTTTGTGGGTTCCAGATGGAGATGCTGTCAATATTAAGGGCAACGAGCCTACATTATATTAGTACGTGGGGCTTAAAAAAATAGACCGATATGTTTTATATTCAGAATAATAGTTGGTGGCATAAATATTTTAAGAAGGTGAAGTAATATTCGAGCCATTTATAACCTTAAATGCTTATTTGGGGTGGACGTATATTTTTGTTTAAGGTACAAGATAGTGGGGTAAAGTTAGATACATGTGCAATATCTAGTGAAGATAGAGTAATATTCCAGTCAGTTATAGCCAAAAGGGTCTACTTCGGGAGGACATTTGAATTAGGGCTATGCAAAAAAATTTATGATCATAACGGGAAACTACAAGCTTTATGCCAAGATTAAAAAACTTATTTGTGCCGAATTTCATCAATATTTTTTCGAAATTGCGACCTGTAGCGTGTTCACAAGAATTTATGGACACCCAGCCACACGGACGGATATGCTTAAATCAACTCGGGAAGGGTTTCTGAGTCGATCGGTATACTTAAGGGTGGGTTTTTTGTCATGACTCTTAGGCTTTTCAAAAATCTGCATGAACACATAATACCCCTACCACGTATGTGGTGTGGGTATAAAAAGCAAAGTTTTAAAGATTTAATAAACACTTCGTAGCACATTTTGTATATAAACTTGACAGAATTTCCCACGAAATACCCTGTTTTATACTGATGTTTTTTGATTTCATAATTAAATTACTTTTAAGTATTTTGTTTGATATAACTTTAAATAAATCTTTTGTAGCTAAATTGTATACATAAATTCATTTCCTACCATAAGGGAAATTCTTTTAAGTTAAAACACAACAACAAAAACCATATTTAAAACATTTAACCTAACTTTGCATTGTTCCCGATTTTAATGAAAGCAAAACAGTTTAATGCATTTAAAGCCCTCTTTTATGTTTAAGTACTTTTTCTCGGTTTTAAGCTTAACCTCAATCATGTCATTGTTTGTTCTTTTCTTCCATACAGTGACACTTTTACTGTGATTGTAAGAGTAACAATTTGTTCTTTTTCAAATCTGAAATCCTAAAAGAAAATAAGCACCGTATATAAGGATCTATTTGTCCTCTTACTTTATTTCTTATTCTACTTATGTACTTTTAGTTTTACACTTATTCTGAAGTTTTTACTCTTTTCAAGCGAAAGTAAAAAAGGATTTATAATTATATTAAAAAATTAAAACAATGAAAATTTTTCTTTTGTGTTTTAAAGCCTCATTGCTTTTGTATAACTTTTACACTTTTTGAGAGAACAATGAACGCTTTTTTAAAAATGCTTGTAACTTTCTTTGAAGTGCAGAGAAAGTAATATTGTTGTAGTCAAGATAGTAATAGGTGCAAAAAGTCCTTAAAATAAAGTCTTTTGTTCGGACAAATATATTTTTTTCTAAATGTGAAAGTTAAAAATTTAATGTCCTTGTTATAAAACTAGGACTTGCATGAGCTGGCAGGCTTGAAAGACTACTAAAGTACTCATTTTGGAGGATTTAAAAAAAATAATGTTAAATTTGTGTTATATATTCGCTCCATTCTTGTTCTGTTTTAAATGAGTTTTAAGTGACAATCAGTAAAACATTATTTTTTAGAATATGATAAATTTTTATAAATTATTAACCGTTTAAGTTGTTATTAATTTAATCGCTGTAAATAAAAACGGATCGGCTCTGATTCAAATTATTTTTTGTTTACAGAATTTCCCTTCAGAAAATTTTTTTGATATCCAAAACGGAATATTGTGATTGGAAATAAATCTGTTTACAATTACCAACATGTTTTCTGGGTAAAATAATAATATATTAATTATTATTGTTTCAACAAAATTCCACATATAAACGAAAACTATTCAATATATAAAAAGTTCCTTTTAAATCCCATTAAATTTGTGTGGCTTCAAAAATATCATTGCTCAAACTGCTATAAAGGATCCTTATTTCCAAATCATTTTTATAGAATTAGTCATTTATAAACTACTAAAGGTTGTTAAAGATTGCATGACACTCGTATTCAAGTTTACGGTGTAAAATCTTAAAACATTTAAGTATTCAATATACATTTCATTCTTCCAAAAAATTATTTTAACAACAGAAGATGTCAAGCACATAATTACCCAGACTTGTTTAATAGAAGCTGTTCTTACTTTTAAAAATATTCAAAGGACTTCATTCGTAAAACAAAAATTTTTCAAAATTATAAAAAGAGCTTACAATGGAGTACTTTGCCATTTTTGTTACGGGCGGAGGTTGTGTAATTACGATTGAACGAAAACAATGTTGCCAGACCGTCGGCCGCGCTGGTATGCTGGCGTTTAAGCTCCGGCTGGGGCTCACTTTAGACCACCGATGCTTGGCGAAGCTAGGCTTATATTGGCGGAGAGTGTCAGATATCTGGAAATCGTCCTGGTTAGCAATTTGTGTTGAAAAGCAAAGGTGAAGGAGAGGGTTTAGAAAGCTCTTAAAGCTGTAGAAAATCTCTAAGTAATAACTGAGGGCCGCAACTAGTTATTGTAAGCTGGGTTTACATATCTTTTGTAATACGGAGTTTAACATATGGTTGTCTCATATGGATTAATCAGCAAGACTTGTTGTCGTTTATTTATATGATAACATTAAGAACCTTAAAGGGTTTATGTGGGCTTATGCTTAAACTAACCTAACTTCGTCTGGAAGGAGGCAAAATATGATGTTTTATACTAGACATTACAATTGCCAGGAGCAGTAGACCACAGGTTGCTCTATATATAGTTTTACATTTCCTAGGCTATGAGAATTTGGTGGCAGTATTTAGGCTAAGTGCATCGCAAGTACTTAGTGTAGGGTCAACAAGACACTCTTCTTTGGCAGGCAGACTCCTTGGGCACTTATTTTTGACTTTCGTGAGTTTTTATTTCAAAGTATATGTGGTTAGTCTTTCTAAATGGGGACGATTAAAATAGAATCTGAAAAACTATTTGAGGGGTGTGCAGTTTTTAATGATGCATTGAAGAAGGATACAATCAGGCATTTGGGTTAATATTTATATATTGAATCGGATAGTTCAGTTATCATTTAAACTTTCAAATGAATGTTGTATTTTCTTGAGAATACTCAAGAAGGGAGGGAAGCTAAGTTGATAGAAAGATATATAGGTCTAGAGATATGGACGACTGTAAATGTATTTGCAAGGCCATTGCGATTTACCGGGAATAAAATATATTAAAACCCATCAGGATTTGAACGTGATCCTATAAAGAAATTATTGGGTTATTATAAGATAGAAACATGGCTGTTGGATAAAGTTGGCAGTGCCTGAAGACAAAAAGAGAATTGGGAGGCTTCCAGACTAACATGTTTTTCTATAAGAGCATGGGAGATATAATGTGTGTAACTAGGACTATAACAGGTCACAGCAATGTGAGTTATATTGCCAGTAAATGAAATGGAAGCTCTTAAGACTTCTTTTAGTTATACCTGAGGAGGAAACCGATAACACTTTAACCACTGCTGCCCAAGGCTGTATATCTGCCAACAAAGCAAAAAGCTGGGAAAGCGCTTCTACCATGAATTTGGTGAGATCGTTGGTTGTTAGTTGGAACATATAAAAGCATTCATCATAGTGTGGAGTAGCTAAGTAATGGGCAACTTTTCACAGGGTTTGGCAATTGCGCATGATTTGATGGACCGGAATTTTATCTCTTACTTGCCTTTTCTGTTTTAAAGCATTTTTTTAAATTTGTTTTCTAAATAAAATTTCTAAGTTTTCTTTTCCTACTTTTTCTCTAGGTAGAAATGACAAAAAATCCTTTGTCCCTGTCCTTCGAAGTTTAGGCTGATGTTGAATTTCCCCTTCAAATGCCTGTTCCCCTGATAGCTGATGATATTACTTTTTCTTACTTCAGCCTTAATCTTTAACCCGAACATTTATTTTTGGGGCTATATACTATCTGACAGGAATAAAAATCACTTTCAATTTATTCTCATTTGTGGTGATTCTATTTACTCGCCCTAGCCCCAGCTAGCTAATGTGTAAGTGCTCAAACCTAACCTGCCAAGAAGGAGGAGTACCTAAGTGCCTGCAGAGCTAAAAATTTAAAATAGAGCCATAAATATTTACCAGACACTCCTATTTCTTTTACCTAAATTTTTTTAAAAACAAAGTTAAGCAAAAAAGCAGAAAAATTTATATGTGTTTAGTGGTTAAATACTTTAATTTTCATTATAAATTTGCATTCTTAAATTTTATATAGGTTTTTTTGATTTAAACTAAAATAAATAAAAAATAAGAAAACAAGCACTTCAAAATATTTAAAATTAAAAAAAAAAAAATAAAATTTATTTTTATTGCAAAACCAATAAAACACTCTGCCATAATAGATTTTTATGTGGTTTCAACAGCAATAATGTTGTGGTCATGCTTGGCACAACATTCGACATTTTTTAAAATCTATGACTTTGCAATAAATTGTTTTTTTTTTACTTCGTGATTGCTATGTAAACAACCATAAATATATACTTTTGTTAAACTTTATTAGAAAGGAGATAGGACATATGTCCTTACACTAGTAAAAGCAATATTGATAATAATTGCTAATAAACGTATTGACCACAATACCTAACATTTATCAACAGCAGCAACTGGCACACTTCAAAAATAAATAAATGCATAAAGATAGAATTGAGAAAATTTTGAAATTTGCTTGCATTAAGGGTGACCCCTATATGATAAAAGGTAAGTTAACTTAATCAAAATAAATAAATAAATTTAAACGAAATCTTTTTTAAACAAACTGCAAGGACTTCTTTTAATATTAACCTCTTTCCATAAGAGCAATTCAGAATGATTAAGTCGATATTTAATATATTTTTAATACATCCCTAATGTTATCCTTTTTTTTCTAACGTTCTGTTACTTGCTAACAACCAAAACAAAATTAATGTCTGTTTTACCACTAAATCATCAATAAATATAAACGAAAACCTTTTAAAAAACTAAGTACTTGAGCTGTAAGTATGTGTGTGCTTTTGTATGCATGTAATTGTGCAAAATAAATTTTATTTTATTTTTGTATAAGTTTTTCTATGTTAAAGTATTGAGGTTTTGCTTATATTATTATGTTTGCAAGTACGTACGTTTGTTTATTTAATAGAAATCCTTACAAATTGTGGTTTTGTTAAATGATGATTTTAAAATTGAATTTTTTTAACTTTATCTTCTACTTGTCAAAAAAAATTGAAGAAAAAACCTTCTTAAGTATTCAAAACTTACTGGAAAATTAAAGTCTTTGAAATAAAGTTGTTTCCATAGATTCTGTATTAAAAATATTTCAAAGTGAAAAAAACTTGTTAAGAGCGACTTAAAAGTCTCTATAACATTTTTTGTACTATTTATTGAAAAAAATATATAAATAAAAATTCTTATAGATAAAGAAATTTTAAAGTTAAGTGAGATAAAATTTTCAAACTTAACAAACAGAATTTTTATCTAAACGAGTCATAAAAAAACAGTCTCTGTGCCAAACTTTTACTTACTATGAAAGCTTGATCATAGATCCAAAGCAAGCCATCAAAGCGGGAAGCCAGTCCAAATAGCCACATCGACACTTAATCCTTATACATATATAGGGCGCAAAGTTAATACTCTCTGTTTGGTTGGACAAAGAACTTACTGTCTATTATGAGCTGCTTAAATTTATTTAGACTATCAAAACAGGGAATGCTTAATCGATTTAAATTATTTCTGTCTTCAATACGTAAGGGATTCTTTGGTGTGGAGTTCATATATTGCCAAAAGAGTTGGAAATGGTCTTAGATGATAAGGTAAAGAAGTTTATATTTTTTTTTTTTTTTTTTCATGTATTTTATTATTGAATCTTCGCTTAAGCGAACTAACAATAAGTATTCAAATCTTAAAACTAAGTAATTAATACTAGTCCAGTCAGTACCAGACTAAAATTTAAGTTCTCACAACAAAATTATCTTATTTCAAAGGATTCATCTAAGAGCAATAGTATCCCTTCTTTTTAGGCGGGTGTGCCCACTATGTTGCAGGATGCTTCGAGCAAGCGGATTTGGATGTGATTCCAGCTTATTTAAATACTTGTCCACATATTTCAGGATTTCGCATTTTACAAGTGGAACTTAAAGATCCTTGTGGATGTTGCTGTTTTTTATATACCAAGGAGCACCAGTTATCATTCTTAGAATTTTGTTTTGACGGCGTTGAATCTTTTCTATATTGGAGGCGGAAGCAGTGCCCCATAGTTGTATCTCGTAGCACCAAATTGGTTTTAAAATCGAGTTGTAGAGTAGAAGCTTACAATCAAGATGTAGCACAGAGTTTCTACCAATTAGCCAGTGGATTTGAGCAGCTTTAAGTTTCATTTGAGTCAGCTTTGCATCTATATGAGACTTCCATGTAAGGCGGCGATCTAGGTGAATACCAAGATATTTTGTCTCAGATCGTTGAGGCACATAATGGTTGTTGATAGTGATTGGAGGGCACGTTTCTTTGCGTAAGGTAAAAGTTACGTGAGTGCATTTTTGTTCATTTATCTTAATCCCCCATAACTTTGCCCATTTCTCAACTTGGGTTACGTGTTGCTGTAGTTGGTTCGAAGCCTCTTTAGGGTCTTTATGAATACTAAGGAAAGCAGTATCATCAGCAAATGTTGACGTGTGTGTAAAACTATTGGTTGGCATATCTGCCGTGTAAAGCAAGTACAAAATTGGGCCTAGTATACTTCCTTGAGGGACACCAGCCTCTATTGGTTGGGAACAACTTATTTGGTTTCCCTCTTTGATCATAAATTGTCGGCCTGTTACGTATTTTTCTAAAAGGTTGAAAATATTATCTGGAAGGTTGAGCTTTAGTTTGTTTAAAAGGCATTCATGCCATACTTTGTCGAAAGCTTGTGAGACATCGATAAAAAGCCCGGAGCAGTACTTCTTTTCCTCAAAGGCTTTTCTTATAACCTGTACCAACCTGTGAATTTGTTCGATGGTACTATGTTGACTTCTAAAGCCGAATTGGTGATTTGGAATGCAGTTGTTGTCATTCAGGATCGGATTTAGCTTGTTTTTTAACAGTTTTTCGAACAATTTTGACATTGTGGGTAACAAACTTATGGGCCTATAAGATTCTACCTTCGAGGGATCTTTGCCAGGCTTAGGAATCATCTTTACTAAGGCAACTTTCCATATAGGCGGAAAATGTTCAAGCCGAATTATCGCGTTAAAAGTAAAAAGAATGATTCTTTTACCAGTAAGAGGCAGCTCTATGAGCATTTTGTTGCTTATTTTATCAACGCCAGGAGCTTTTTTACCATTTAGGTTAGCGATAGCCTCTACAACATCTGCAAATCGGAAACGTATTTCTAAAGGACGTCTGGCAACAACAGGCGGTAATTCCCTCACGTCAGTGCATGTATTGGGAGTGAATACGTTTTTGAAGTGATTTGCGAACAGATCGCATTTTTCTTCGTCATTTCTAGCCCAGAATCCTCTCAGATTGCGCAGTGGTGGTTTTGCGATAACAGGTCTTTTAAGACGTCTGGCTGATCGCCATAGGGAATAAATAGGGAAGTTTATATAGCAAAAGTATTTTCCAAATACTTACTTATAGAAATGGCTATTACAGAACGTTTGTACCTTTAAATGAACACAGAACCAACTTCCTTGAACTTCGTCCTTTTGCTTTTCTCCTTAAATTTTTGACAGTAAGTTTTGAGTTTTCTATCTTTGTTTTTTCTTTTAGTGAAAAATTCGGTCTTCTCCTTCTGCATGATCCATTATTAGGATTAGATTCAAATCACTTTCTAACTGGATCAATTTTGTTTATACTTACAACATGACTTAATAAACGCTAGCAATGAATTCTAACTATATCCACAAATAGCTCATTTAGCTAGTGCCTTATATTACCCTGGTAATTCAGTTCTGGCAGTTAGGTTAATAGAACTTCCTAAAAATTTTCCTCGTGAAGTGTGCAAGTACTGCGTCGTATGCTTTTGCAAGTACCGATGTTTCAGAGCGACATAAAAGCACGTGCAGTATCATTGTCCTGTAGAGAGAGGTTTTTGTCTGCCGAAAGTACAAAGTAGTATTTTACTATTAGCCAGAACTGTATTTCTTTTTATCTCAAAACTGGCTCTATTCGTTTTTTTTGGCGATATTGAGGTAATTTAAAACCACTGACTATATCAAAGAACTAACTTATAAGTTGCACTGTCCGACCAAGTCTGCTTAATGTTTTTTGCGTTAATACCATCAGCTTGGTTTTATTAACTTTTTCTGCCAGACTCACTCTGCCAGATTCCTACTCGACCTTTTTAAAAAGGTGCAGTAGCTGCCACATGATGTAGTAAGACACATGTGCTTTCTATACATAATTTTTGCGGCAACTCTCTTCAGAACGTTTTTCCAGAGTATGTTAAAAAAATCACAGGAAAACAAAACTCCTTGTCTCAAACCTTGTATGATACTATAAGGCTAGGAGATTATCTTACCCATTTGATCTGATACACAATATCAGTAAAGTCATTTTAAAGGGACCCCAAGGAATTAATGTTATATTCATCAAGAGTTTTGAGCGCGGCTGTCAACAAATATTGTCACGTCCTTTCTCCCTCCTACATTCCTCTCTATCAAATCAGGTTTGTATGACATCTGAACTATCCTATCCAATATATAAATACCAGCCCCAGTGTCTCAGTATATCCTTCTAAGATCCATTAATAAAAACTGCCCATCCCTCAAGTAATTTTTTAGGTAATTTTCTATCGTCCCCACTTGTAGAAAATTCTAGGGGCTAATTTTAACCTTACACTCAAGAAAGTCAAGGGTAACTACCCTAGGAGTCGGCTACCTCCCCAGGTATTTCAGAGAAAGCGAGCGTATCTCATTGACCCTATACTTAGCCATGAAATCCTTAATGCCCAGGAGAAATGCAAGCTCCCTCTGGTATACTATTGCTGGCATTTGTAATGCGTAGTAAAAAACATTATAAGTTGCCTTTTTCCAAAGCAATCTCAGCCTCATTCTGTCTAGGCAGTGTACGCTTATTGCTGCAAAAAAATAAATATAAAATTTAAAATATTTAAAAACTACCGCATCTAAAGCTTTAATTTTTTTTAATTATAATGTAACGTTAAAAAATTATTTTGCCAAAATCTCGAACAAATCCAAACCCTTACAAATTGATACCAAAGAAGTAAGTGTTCAGCTCTTTATATCTTTATTATTTATTTATCTATTTTTTCTAGTTAATATTATAATCGTTATATAAAAAAGTCGAAAGCTAATTATAAAACCAATATAACAAATATAACAATTTACTGATATAACCTCCAGATGATGCCACACAACAGAGTGGCGAAATATTGAAAAAATTGTACAAACAAATATATATTAAACTATACCTAAACCATAAAAAAATTGACTTATTTATTTATTTTTATGTAATTTTTTGTAATAACTGAGTTTTAGTATTTGTAAAAACTTATAATTTTAAAGATTGTGCAGTGAGTCTCAGCACCTTAACGGCTTTGATAAAACTCGTGACTTGTGACTTAACTTAAATCCGCACCCGATAACCCTCAACAGAGCCTTCAAATTATTTATTAAATTATGATAAATCGAAATCGCCTAAAAAAGAAAAAGAAATTGATACATTTAATTTAATAAAATAAATTTGTACCACTTCCGGCATAACTTATTACACCAGTGTCAATTTTCCTGTTAACTACCACATCCACTTAAAGTGGCTTAGGTGACATTTTGCCTTAGCAACCTGCTATTTTGTTAAGTTAATGCGATACAAAATTTAAACTAATTAGTTTTTATAAAATAACACACAAGCGGTAACACAAAATAACAGACAGGTAAAAGTTAAAAGTTTTGCAAGATGACAAACTAATAAACGTTAGAATTAACGACAGTAATGAGCCATAAATAAACTAATTAGAGCTGTTTAAATTAGCTACAAAACCAAGTGAATTAAACGTCAAGGAAATGGCATCAAAAATTTCAAAATTTTTCTTTTAAATAATATTAAGCACGAGTTTAGTTCAGTTTAGCTTTTTTTTATCATTTTCTTAATATTTATTTGCTGCTTTTTTTAAGGTTTCCCAAATTTTTTTGCTGGGTTTTAATTGGCTTGAGACTTATTGTGTGCTTTACTCAATGTGTGTGTATAACTTTCTTTGCTTGTGTCATAAGTGGTGGGATCCGCCTAAACACATTATTTGTTTAACCATTACAATTATATTGTAGTTAGAAGTATGTGACAAAACTTATTTTATTATAATTAATCTAAAAAATAAAAATGAGAACCGAGACGTGACAGACTTTTCTGCCAAAAACAGACATTATTGAAGCAAGTAAATGGTATTTTACCAAGTTTTTATCCCACAATTAGGAACTTAAAAGAACAAAGAATTAAGCGAGAAATGAAAAAGTGTGTATGTGACTGTGGGTGTGCAGTTTACACATGACAGGATTTATAATTATAACTTAATAATAAAATCGTTGTATACAAAAAACAAAGAAAAAAAAAACGTGAAACATAATTTTGTTATGAGAAACAAATCTGTAAACAACTGAACACTGTTTCTTGAAAGAAGCTAATAAAAAAGCAATTAAAGTAAAATATTATAAAAGTGTCAACCAAAGATATTTGAAATAGTATGGGTAGAGTTTGACAGAGTTATACACAGTATTTTGTGACAAAAACAATGATTTAAATAGGTATCCTAGAATTAAAGAAAGCAACACAAAGCTTGTAATAGAACTTCCTGTTAGGGGACAGTAAGCGGTTTGAACTGTTAGATTTTTTATAAAAATAGAAAAAAAATTAAGGAAAACAAAATTTCTTTAAATATCGTTGTCGTTGAGGTTGGTTTTTTGGCAAATATTATACAGCTTTGCAAAATGATGCTAAAAAAAGTGAACGGCCGTCAAAATACGAGCGAAACTCCAGGAGCGTTTAAAATAAAAAGATGATAAATCTTTATTTTTCATAAAACCAATACAAATGTTGTGATATATGGAAAGCATTCATCTAGTGTGCTAGACGTACGATCGATCCGAGAAACTAGCCGGAATTGATCATTAGTTGGTCGCAACATAGATTCGTCTGAATGTAGCAGAAAAGCGATTTGATACAGTACGGAAATTCTGCAAAAAGCTGCAGAAACAAGAAACGGCAACGTCTTACCACACTGGAATTAACCCGTTTTTCAAGGAAAGTATTTCTTGTCCAAATAATGCTGCAGTGCAATGGATATCACTGCCCACTACAAGGAAGGAGCCACAAAATTCGTACTTGGGTACCAAAAGTTTTATTTAAGCAAACCATGGCACAACTAGGTGTGTCGTTCCGCTTCTCAAGTAAAGACTGTGGCCGACAGAGCAATTCTGCAGCCAATAGCAATACGTCTTTCGAGGGAAAGGTATCAGAAAAAAGTAGGGGAAAAAAACTTTTAATCCACAACAAGAAGAGAGAGAAAAGGGTTGATCGTGAGCATTTGGAGATGTTCTACAGTAAGAAGTGCCACCGAACTGAATGCTAAAAGAAAGAAGCTGGTAATGAAGACAACACAGAATGAAACCTAAGTGACGGTACTGAGTGACGGTACTGAGTGCATATGATATAAGGCTGAAATAGTGGTCGAAAAATAGTAACCCGGCTTAAGAATATTAGGGCGGAAGTATTTAATCAGTTGCTTGTTGAACTGGTTAAGACCGCCAACGACAGGATGATATTTACAGGCTTGTTTGGTCAATCTGTCAGAAATAACGCTTACGCAAGGCTTAGAAAATCAGTGGCTTATATCCTGCAAACAAAAAAATAAGAACAGTGCGAGCCAACTACAGAGGAATGAATTTCCTTCCTTTTTTAATTATTAAATAAATATTAAATAAATGCTTTGGACCAAGCAAATTCACTATCGAGTATATATACAAACAGTGCCAAATCCTATAAGATACGCAAGAAAAACAAACATACACATACCATCTACGTGTCTACTGCAAGGCCGTTTTCGTCAGCCCCATACGCTCAAAGATCTTCCGAGCTTTGTGTGAGTTTGATAGCCCTGAAAAATGAATACGACTTTGCAGGATGACCTTAACTGATGCACAGTCCCCAGATTAAATATGAAAGAATTTTTCCAAGCATTTTAGTGCCAAAAAAAATTTAGAAAAGGAGGCGGCCTTTTATGTAGTTTTTTTAACATTCTTTTGAAAAGATAAATTGGGACTCAAATGTGAATAGAATTTTCACACTATTAACAAGAAAGCACATGTTAATGGCTTACGCTGGCGATATTGACATCTTAAGGTGAAGATTTTGAACAAAAACTGCCACCTAAAAAAAGGAAGAGAATCTGCCAAACGCACAAGGTGTAAAAGAGCCTAGGGCTGACAGTGGAAATTTAAACTTAAACTTTGAAATATTCAATATGTTTTACCCCATCTCGGTGCCGCATAAGTAAAACAATTTAGCAGTTTTGAGAACAACATTAGCTAATAAAAAGTAAACCCACCTTCCCACAGACTCAATTCGCTCTCTGAAAGGCACTGATACCTCGAACAACATAAATGACAAATGCCGCCAATACCAAACCTAAGAAAACCTTAAAGGTGACATGTACGAAGAGCTGTTCAACTGGGGAAAGTGAACACACTCCTGTATACGTTCATTAAGTTCTAATTCAACAAGTGGCAATATATGGTCAAGATGACCAATAAAACATTTTGAGGTTTTCTCATAAATCTTTAAGGACATTAAATTTTGCAATGATTTCTTTGCCTTTGTCTTTGCCCTTTTGAACCTCTTTGGTCTAAGCTACACGGAAAGAAAAAATATGTTCTTAAATCAAGAACTTCATTCTTAAATTTTTCCAAAATCGTATTTGAAATTTTTAAATATCTAATATACGTTTTTAGATTTTCTTAAGTCAAGGCTATTTGGGACTATTTCGAAAAATCAAACAGAACAAGTTTTTGCTTTTATATATGTAAATTTTTACATAAATAAACAGTTTCCTGTTCCAGGTTCAAATCTCAGCTACGGCAAATACAAATAATAAATAATAAATATTAAGTAGGAATACAATAAAAAATAAATACAAAAATCTTCTTCTTATTAAAGCTCGGCAAGTCAAGAAAATTACTTTGAATTTTTGGATTTGACCCTTTACACTTAACTACGGTTTTGAATTTAAATAAATTCGTTTTTGACTTATGATCGTCTAAAAGGTAAGAAATTCGTCCTACATATATCCTGTTTGCTTAAAGAAAATCTTTGGTCATCGCACTTTTGTCACCGCTACGGTTTGATTTAGGAAAATTTTACTTGGCTAATTTTTTTTGTGATCGATTTTTTTTTGCTAAGTTTGGCCTGACCACGGTAGGGGTTCTTCCTTTTCTAATAGCATTTAATGGGAATTTAACTCCTTTTTTGGATTTCGTTTGCTTAATTATAGTTTCTTATGCTTTCGATATTCAATGCAGTTGTTTTCTATTTACTTCATTACACTTTTCGCTTCTCTATTTCCTTTTTTTTCTAAACTTCATTCAAATTTATAGCTGCACAATTGGTTTTACGATTAATGGCATTTATTGCCTTTTAATCTTAACAAAACACAAGCAATGATTCATTTGAACTTTAAAGATTCCTTTAACATACATGTGAACGTACTTAAATATGTGAGTGTGTGTGTATAAAAAAATTGTTTTTCTTTTTATTTTTAAATTTTAATATTAATGGAGTTCATGACAAATATTACTGTGATGCAGAAAGGAAAAGATGCTTGGTTCTCCATTCTTATATAATTAACCGCATAGTTTTAAGTAAAAAAGTTAAACTCAATTTAATTTATTAGAAGGAAAATACATAACAACAACAAACTAAAACACCTTGTTATCGATTCTTTTAGATTCCAATTTTTTTTCTTAATCAAAGAGTAAAGGAAAATGTGATAAAACGATTATAAATTAAATTCTGTAGTTTTTTTTTTAAATATTTAATTTTTCTAATGTTTTTATCTAAATAAAATAAATTTTAGTTACAATGCATGTTCACTTTAAATTTCAAATAAACATAAGATAATTAAGAGAAAAAAAAGGATATTGGATGTCATAATTTTTTTTTTTGACACCTTAAAACAAATGGAGTTTACTTGATACTGAATTAAAATAAACTTAAAAAATAAAGGTTTCTTATCTTGGGCCTACTAGTTTTGGAAATTTTCTAAATTGCCAAAGGGAGAGAACTCAACTTGAATACCTTTATTGTAATTTTATGTATAACTATGTATGTATGTAATTTTAGTTTATAACGAAGCCATGAATATTTATTATTATGTTATTGCTGTTTTTGTTAGTTGAAAAAGCAATAAAAAGTTTTATTGGGTTTGTAATACAGAAAAAGGTGCATCCATATGAATGTAAATTTAATCCTTACGTGACCTTTGGTATTATGACTTTACACTATTTAAGGCATTGGCTAAACAAATTGCTAGTTATTACATGATAATTTGTCTAGATATTAGACAAAGATGTAAAGACCATTCAAAGGCGTCACAAAAAAATGTATTATTTGTATAAAAAATTAAAAGAAAATAAACAAAATTTTTTTAATAATCTTGTATTAAAAAGTGTTACTTTATTTGCTATAAACATTTTAATATCGAAAAATATATACGAAAACAAAAATTAACTGATTTTCTTATTAATACAAAGAATGGATTAGAGACCTGTATCAAGTCCTATTTCAAGCTAATTCAAGAACCGCATAATTTCCTAATTCTTGTGTTGTTGTGCGGTTAAACTATTTAAGTGCTGTAATGTTGTGTAGCTGCCACAGTTTCTTTGACGCAATGTATTGTAGTTAAGAATAAATAATGGTGTCATGCACTGTTGCTGATACAACTTAAATACTGTCATGATGTGTGGTCGATAAAAAAAAATGACTATGATGATGTGTGGTCAACAACAACAAAACTATGTGTATTACACACAATGTTGAATAAATACATAAACAAACATATATACAAGCAGGCAAATCAATAAAAAATTCATACGTAATTACATTACATTACATACATACATTAAAAGTCAACCCCCGTTTTTAAAACTAACACACCAGGAACATCCCGTCAACAGTAAAGTTTCGCGATGAATTGAAATTGAAGTGTGTGATCATGATGAATTGATGTGCCGTTGTTGTTTACTTAAGTGTGCTTAAGTGTGAATACATTTTTCACTTAAGTTAAGTAAACAAAAGAGATGGCGAATAATAAAACGCAGCACCTATTGTTGTGTGCGCACATGTAAGGTATATGAAATGAATTGCAAATTTGCGATGATGCCTTATTTAGTGTCGTCTTGAGCTGGCCTCTAGTATGGATGTATAAAATGGAAAAAGCTGCTGAGCATATCAATATTATGTTTTAATTCTTTTATATGTATGTTTTTGCTAATAAAAATACAAATTCAAAAAGATTTAATTTTGCTGTTGTGAGTTTCGAAAATTACAACTCTTTAAGGAAATTGCAGACTAGAAAATAAAAAGGGACAAATCCCAAAAGGGACTGCGTTTGATTGATCACTATAGATGAATTATGAAAAAATTTCCCTCAAATCAACCAGAACAAAAATTTTCTGCTGTTTAGCAATGTTAACCTTGCCAGTGTATTCTTCTAATGCTAAAAATTTTTAGTGTTGTCCCTTAAGAGGGAAATACTGAAAACCATAGAAATTATCAATAAATAGCTTTTTATTCAGCATTCTAAAAAGTTAGGAGAAGTATTGTTAACCACCTCCGAAGGCCAATGGTTTGTTCAGTAGCTTCAAGTCTTTAAATATTTTTGTAGCGTTTGACAGAATCTGGCATCTTTCGCTTTGACCTGAACTCATTTCTTTTGGTGTTGGCAAAAAATGATATCTTTCAATGAAGGATTACAAAAATGCTCCTTCCTTTCTTCTACTTTATTAGACATATTCGTATTGATTTTATATGTCAAAATAATTTTTTTTTTTGCCGAAGACAAAATACTCTTTTGACAACAGGTGTAGCTCTTAAAAGAAGTTGGAGCAATAGGGTAGATTAGGAACGACCTTCTCAACTGGGATTAAATGTTAATCTTCGACTAAGGCTGTGCAAGTAGGGTAAACCTAAATATCCGTATGACTCAATGTTGGTTTTGATACATAAACCTTCATCAACAATTCTGGATTATCTGTGCATGAAAACCGCCAGATGGAACACGTTTTCCTTGCAATGAAGGAATCTTTTATGTGTCTTAGATTCTTGAAATAATAAAGAAATTACTCTTTCCCGTATGTTTTTTTTCAATATTTATAGCACCAATATACGAGCGAAAACATAATACAAGTCTAAGATAGGGGCTGGTGACGATAGATTATCTATCTATTTACTTGAGCACCATTTAAATATAAGATGTGTTTCAGTGTTCAATGGATGCTACATCAGAAGGTATCGGGAAATTTATTTTCAAGCCGCAGGATCTTGTGCGTGAAAACGTCGTTTTTTTTAAATCACTTCTATTTGTGAGTTGCTTCACGTACTACAGAGAACATTATATTTTTAGTTCCACAGTTAAGATGTGGAATTAACTTCCTAAAGATGTCTTCTCTATCAAAGTTAATCCCAGTTGCTTATTGAGCTACACCTCGATCGCGCAGTTGCAAATAGGGACTTAATATTAGAGTAACCACTGAAGATTCCGATAGGCAGCTATAGATTTTAGCAAAAGGGACTTAGACATCCTACAGACTAAAGCGTCAGCCCAATTTTTACTTCTCTGCCTTTGAGAAACCCTATATGTCATATACAGCACACACATAGAGGATAATGAACCAAGATAATTAACAAACTGGCATTTGTTCAAAATTTACCTCCTGGTTGTTCATCCAAAACCTCATTCCAAAAATTCCAGAGTATTTAATTTTCTTAAAACAAATTTTAAGTTCTTCATAATTGTAACTGTAGTTTTGGTCTTTAAAACTAAAAAAAATATGAATAAAATTTTTAAAAAACTACCATAACTTTTTTTTCATTTACTAAGCCAAATTTACTTTTCAAAAAATATAATTAAAAAATTTTGCAAACTGTGCATAATAAGCGCAATAGAATCCCTATAACAATTAATTATTAAGGCGTTTTTGAAAAAAAATAGAAATTCAAGTCTTTTTACGCTTTTGTAAACGTAATTTAAAAAAAATTTGCGTCTATACAATATAGATTAAAATATAATTAAAAGGAAAAACATTAGTGTAGAGCAAGTTAATAAAAAAAATTATAAATTTGTTGTTGTTGTTTTTTGAGCAAAACGATTTTTGCCAGGATTTTTAGTTTTTAAATATTTATATCCTAAAATTTTTACTACTATAGTTCTAAAAAGCCATAATTTACACACATAAATATTTGATAATTTTTTTTTTAATTTCAACAGTTATAAAATGCTGCCTTGATTAAACAAAACAAATCGCATAGCAATGGCTATAAAAAGTTAAAAAAATCATTGAAATTAAATATGTATTAACGTATCATCATGATGTATGAAAAAAGCAACCAAACATAAAATAGGGTCAAGGACATTTTCAATGTTTTTTAAAGCAAAATAATGTATTGCTATGACTTACATATGTATTGAAGGTGTTTTTTGCAAAATAAATCAGTTATTTTTTTCATGTGTAATAAAAAAAATTAGAAAATACTTACTCAAATACTTAAACCGAATATTATTGTTTTCACTAAATTCCTTGGATTTTTTGCAAAATTTATTTCATATAAAAATTTTTATGCAGCTATTTACCTCTGTGGTTTGTTTTTTTTTTCTTTCTAAAAATTCCTTTAAGCTTATAACTATTGTTACATTATAAAACAATAGATTTTTATGGAATTAAACTAAAGTACATAATAAATATTTGCTCTAACAAAAAAAAATTTAACACACACACTAACAAAAGTTGAATGTATTCAGTTCTTTAAACATTATTTTGAATTATAGGAATGAGCTGCTATTATTCAATTTTAAATCCGCACATTTTACAACATATCCAAATAAATCATTCATGATGTTCACATGTAAATGCATAATACACACATATTTGTGCTTAGAAAAATTTGCATGAGTGTGCTTAATTGTGTGTACCTATGTATGTGTGTGTAATTTGAGTTACATGCAAAAAAAAACACTACAAGTAAAAAGAGTAGAAAAAGGCTGAACGTAAAAAAACTAAATTTTTTTTAATATTATTTTTTTCGTCCTACAGAAATTGGAGTTCCTAAAAAACCTCAGATATTGTGTCAATAAGAAAATTATTCGTTAAGTGTTGTTCAATTCATTTAGTGGAACGGGGCACTTTAAGTTTGCAGTTGCCCAATTTTTTTCAAATAAAAGTCACATATACTCCTGATCTTGAACCGTATTTGCCTCTTTTTTTAAAATATTGTGCGTATAATCTGAAAAAATTAAAAAAAATGGTTTTAAAAGAGGTTTCTACATCAACTGCCTAAACAAAAAAGTTCACCACTAAACATCTTATGATTTATTTGGAAAAATTAAAATACGTTTGGCTATTTATTTCTATAAAAAATCCGAAAATATGCAAAATGTCCCTTATTCAATTGCTTTTAGTTTTCGCATTAAATTATAAATATGCTTAAGTTGGCTTTACATGGTAATACAAAGTATTTAGATTTTGTATAATCAAAATATTATGAAATTCTCTCCGTGCTTAAGAAAAGAGAATAAAAGAGATTGGTAAAATCAAAAGTGGTTATTTCCTTGCCAGTATCCTGTTGGGGTAACGCCATATGGTTAAGGTTCTACAATATTAACAAAAACAACATGAAAAAATTCATCTTTGACTTTGATTGTTTGTGTATTGTTTCATTAAGTTTAGCCACCTTCATGAGATGCTGTAAATGCTGCCAATCTTTCACACCTCTGGTGTGATGAGAATACACAAGTTTCTAAAATGCATTAGAAAATAAACATTTACCGAACACTTGTAAAATTTTGTATCCGTATTTGCTTCCACTCAATACATTGTGCTTTTACATGATGAGATTTTGTATTATTCTACAACATATTTTGACAAGTCAAAATATATCCATTGCCATGTAAAAGTACCTTTACGAATATATAGAACAAGTACGCAACCAAAGCAATGGTTATAAATTAAAAAAAAAAACTGCGAAAAATAAAATTTACTGCTTGTCATATTAATATTTTATATCCGTTTTAGTTTGCTTGATATTTTATTCACAATGAAAACTAAAACTACCTACACAGAAAAAATTATTTCTAAATTGTATTTAATTAAAGGTTGAATTAAAAAGCCAAAACGTTTTTAAACTTATATTATATTTGTCCTAATTAAATACATAAGCTTTATTAAAAATTTAACCAATGCCCTGATGCTTATTTAAAAATTCTTTAAAAAGCATTAATTTTTTCTTGTTTTTTCTAAAGTTAAGAACTCAAAAATAAAAACAAACATGAACGGATATATATATAAGAGTTTAAACTTCGAAAATTCAATATTTCTGTAGCCAAGTGATTACAGTCTAAACATAGCAATCAAAAGGTGCCAGGTTCAATCAATAAAATTTTTTTATTTTTCTTGAAACTTGGACCTTATGTTTACAAGACGTAGGCTTTTATCCTCTCAACCAAAGAAGCATTCTGCTTTTAAAAGTGTTAATATTACTATTATTTACTTACCGATACATTAAAAACTTAAAGCAACTGATCTGAACTAAATGCACCTCAACAACCATACACATAAAGAAAAAACACAATTAATCAAGAATTTTATTCTTGAATTTATCCAAAATTGTTTTGAAACTTTTAAGTACGATCAGTACTTAGATTTTCTTAACTCAAGCCTATTCAGATTGCTTCAACAAATCAAGCGAAAAAACTTATTTTAATACATATTTTTATATATAAAAATAAAGACGTAGCGCGCTGGTGCGGAAAGTCGCTGGATCGAATCCCAGCTAAGGTAAGTACAAAAATTAAATTTTTAAATTTTAAGTATTAAGTATTCATAAAATAAATAAAAATTACAAATCTCTCCTCCCTTAACAAATTAAGCTCCATAAGTCGAAAATATTACATTTAATTTTTGGGTTAATACCGTTTACGCTTAAATCAGTCTTTTCAAGCTTACATTAACTACGATTTCAAAGATAAATCGTAATTGGCTTAAGAAAAATCGTACTCACCGCTCTTTTACCACTGCTACGGTTTGACTTACTTTTTGTGTAAATATATCTACTTGAACCTAGGACCTTCTTATTGCCAAGCTGAGACTGTAAAAGACATTGCTTTTTCGAAGTTTAAATTCTTGATTGTAAGCACCCTAGCGTTAAGCTACAAAATATCTATGCAAAGTTACTCTTTTTTTAAAAAACATCAGTACTTTGGTCAAATTTCTATAAAAACCTGTATATTTTATTAAATCAATTAAATTATTATTTAAAACTGATTTTGGGTTTTTAATAAGTTCGTTAATTGAGTTAAATATATAAATTTTCTCTGCGTGTAAAAATGGTATGAAAGCATAACACTATTACCATAAGGATACTCTACTTATGACTGTTTCATCTCACATTGATTCGAAAATGTTACTAAATAAAATAATTAAATTTGGATATCCTCACAGCTATGTGTTAATAAATATTATATTGAAAGCTTGAGGCAAAAACTTTCTCATCTCACATTGATTCGAAAATGTTACTAAATAAAATAATTAAATTTGGATATCCTCACAGCTATGTGTTAATAAATATTATATTGAAAGCTTGAGGCAAAAACTTTCTTCGATTTCTTAGCAAAACTTGTTGTGAGATTTAAAAATAGTTTTTAAAATTTCTTCCTCACTTTCATATACTTCAATATAATCTTTTCTGTAAAAGGAAAACATACAATTTTGCTTAGTCCCTTTAGATTATATACAACAAACATTTTAAAATATTATTCGTAAATTTTTTTGTACGTTTGTATGTAAATGCAGGTGCTTTATTTAGCTACATTATTAAATTGTACGCAAAGTAAATATATACAAGGTGGTAGCGCAGGTATTACGAATACAACACCAACAACCATAAGGCATTTTGAAATTAAAAACTTTAGAAACAACAATTAAACGTAAAAAGCAAGAAACAAACACACAAGCAAACACAAAAAAGATTTCCAGCTTTTTATACCTAAGTTTTGGAGCAAAGCAAAACAAACAATAATCAGCCGACGAAATAACACCACCTTTTATATAAACACCTTGATTGTATGTAAGATCGAGCATATGTGTTCACATGCAATGTTTTATTAAAATATTTGATTCTCTTTCATATTCTAGCTGCTATTCACAGACAAATTTGTAAGCAGACAAAATTTTTGGCAAGAATTTTGACTATTTTTGTTTAGTTTTTTAATTTTATGTAACTTATTTAATTGAAATTGCAGGTATCACATTTCATATGTCTGTACACATCAGATAGAAAATGTACAAGATTTGTGTAACAAGGTATCTTGCTTTTATGAAATTAAATTTGGCAAAAAAAAAAAAAAATAATTTGCTTTACTGTGCGTTTTTACACTTTTTTGAAGATATTTTTTATCTGAAACTAACTTTTGAATGTAAGGATTAAAGATATTTTAAATTTTAATTTTAACTTAGTTTTAATTTTACAATAAGGAAATTTCCGTTTTCGGTTTCAATTAAGAAAAAATCTCATTCTGGAGGATTTTAAATATACAATTTTGAAAAGCAAGTTGCTCATACTTAGTTACAATGAAAGAAGTTCAATTTTTTTTTCATCTCAAATGCAATGGTCGTGATTTACCATTTTTCTCGGTTCCCCTGTATGCGATAATGACTTTTGAGACTTTCAGGTGGTTAAAGCTTAATAACTTTCGTCGTTTTCTCTTGTCCATAATTAAATTTTATGGTCTTAACAAAAGATTATGCCAAAAAACACAAACATTTGAAATTCCTGTCGTATCGGCGACGTCACTTAAAATGCTTTTCTGGTGACTTTAGGTTAAAGATCACTCTAACTGTTTTCCTATTAAATAATAATTTTAAGTTTTTAGGTTGACATGCTTGTGATTGTCATTTTTGTGCTTTCTCCTTTGCGTTATTGTTGTTTATTATCACGGAAAAAATACGTTTTTTGTTAATATTGACGCATTCTTATTTGAAAGAAATTTGGCAACCGTAAAACTGGGATATATTCGTAATCTAATGGGAAATCATTCGCGTGTCGTTCTCCAGCAAGAGCACTGCAAAATAAACCGCTGATATCAAAGAAAAAGAAAAGATTTACAAAAGTAACGAAACCTGTTACGTAGCATTTAAATAATCAATTAACGCTTTGTTAGCGGAAACTCTGATATGTCCCCATTTCTCTAAGTTGGCAATTTGAAGCCGGCAATCAACAGTGGCATGTAAATAGCCATAATTGTTATATACATTATACGAAATTTTAAATACAGGGTGTCTGGTGAAAAATTTATGTATCTAAACACGATTATTTCAAGAAGTAATAAACGGGGTGGAGGTGGGGGAGGGGGGTGCTGCCGTTGGTAGAATCGATTGTGCGGATTTGCTAGTCACGATGTCGCAGTAGCCGAGTGAACACCGCGCGTTTGCTGTGGAGACCATTTTGTTCAAAGTTCGGTATTTGGCAAATACGTGACGGAAGAATGTAAATTTTGTTCGTTCGCGGGTGCAGAAATACTGCGCAACTACTGTCTCACGGCCAAGGCCAAGTCAATCTTCAAGGACTCCCGAAAACATTGAACTGGTGAAAAGCAATTTACGTAAAAGTCCGCGACTTTTAATACGGAAAAGAACCGCCTTTCTGAGACTTCCAACAGTAATTATTTTTGAAATAAAAAAAAGGATCTGAAGCTCCATTCTTTTAAAATTCAAATCTTTCAAAAACTGAAAAAAAGCGATTTTAGTTAACGCAAAAACTTTTATGAAACGCTTTTAAAGCGTTCTTGCACTGTAAATCCCATTTTTTGGAGCGAGCAACGGTGCTTATTTCTTCTTAAACTGCCACGTCAATAAACAAAATTTCCACTACAGGTCTCCAAACGTTCGCGACTCTCAATTAAAAAATCAAAAAACATTACATTTCTTCGGGGTAACTGTTTGGTGTGCCTTATCCACGAATAGAACCATCAGCAGTGAAAATTATCGACGCATGATTTCTATATTCTCATTCAAAGCCTGTGGCCTCATTCATTGTACTCTTCATACCTGTGTTTTCAGCAGGATTGAGCGACTGCACAGAATGGATTTATAATGACAATCTTCAATCTCTTGTGGCTTCAAAGGAAAAATTTTCGTTGAGGAATCAGCTCAATTCAACCTAGTTTACTGCAGCGTGTGGTGCAGAACACAATGCTCCGATTTGTGCAGTATGTTCTACACACATCTGGATGACATACTTCTTAAAAAACATAATCCAGATTTCTAATCTATAGCTCAGTTTGAAAATATAAATCTTCCACCAGATACCCAGGACTTAATTAAAAAAGTAAAGTGTACTTTAAGTAAAAAAGTAACTCATTATCGGAAATAAAGAAATTATTTATAGAGAACTAGTTTTTAAGTCATACGACTTGGGAATGCAATCGTTTCGTAGTCCAGTTGGAAAGAGGTTTTCATAGAAATGCTTTTAATCTCACACTCAATTTTTTTTGTCAACATTTTTGCTGGGTAATTACTAACTGGGTGCTACTATTATAAAAAGTTTTTAAATAGCACATATCCCAAGCTTTTAATTTTAATTTTGATTAATGTTAGAAAAAATTTATACAATTTTAAAAATTCTGTTTAAAATTTTGTTTCAACAATTATCCTGCTAGTTTAATTATATTATCTTAAACAAGACAACAAAAACCTTTCGTATAATGTTCTTCTTTGAAAAGATTAAAACAGGTGTTTCTATCAAGATTTCTAACTGGCAATTAGTGTAAAAATTAAATCTTGAAAAGACACAAACAAAGAACCAAATCTAATTGTTTTTGTTTTCTTTACTTTTAAAGATGTAATTATTAACAAGTACTGTAAACTGCCACAATTACTGCTAGTTAAAAATAAAGCTGCTGTAAAATAGATAAGACTTAAAGTATCGAAGAACATTATGCCATTGAAAAAAAAGGATTCTTATCATTGTAACGACTTAAAAAAATTTAAAGAAGAAAAACAACGGCCAATTACCACATTTGCCACTGATGGATATCGGACAACAATGACTGTGGTTACTTTATGTATGTACTGGAGCTGCTGCTTTAATACTCAAACGCATCATTGAAATTATAAATTTGTACGTTTATATAGTGAGGTATGGAAAAGCAGAGAGAGTACAATGCAACACTTTACTAATATTTATAAACTTATCTTGATATAAACTGATTTTAACACAACACATTTTAATCACGTAGCAATGCTTCTAGTGGCTGTTACCTTGCCTTTAATTCCCCCCAATGGGATTTTGGAGCAAGAATAAGAGCAACATAGAGCAATAAGAAAAAATAATTCTTGTACAACAACTTGTATTTAACAAATGCAACTAAAGAGCAAAAAAAAAACAAAAGAACAAAATTGCAGAAGATGGACACAGCAATTTAACATGAAGAACTTAACCGAAAAGTATATTGAGGATGCGAAACAAGACACAAAAACCACAAGGTGCCACATCCGTTGTTGATGATGTTGCTGATGAGGACAATGTTAATACAGGTTCACTCATTCACTTGTTTTTTTTCTTGTTGGCATCTTGTTCATTGTTCTTAAGAGTTTAAAAAATTTTTTTCTTGTTTTCAAAATTGTTGTTTTTGTAACAAAAAGTGCTTTTGTCAGAAATTCTGGTTTAACTGGCGCGTGTACAGAAGCAAGCAGTTTTCTGAATGAACTTAATTGTTATATGCTACAAATATACATATGTATATAGCTCTTGCTAATTTGTGAAAAAACGTCATAAACCAAAAAAGCCACTTTGAGAAAAATCCGTTTGAATTTTTTTTTTGTTTAGATTTACTTAAGAATAGAATCGATATTTTCTCTTCGAACAAAAAAACTAGAAGTTTTTAAAGAAAAAATTTATACACAGTATAAAACATTACATCTTCAAGCATTTTGCATTGTTAAAACCAAAAATATTTTTTTTTGACTTTTTACGTTGTTTCAGCAAATGAGCGATATGTATACAGGTTCAATTCGACTCGAATTTGCATTGAGCATGTCTTTAAACAAGTTATTGGTAGTACATATGTTAGAAAACAGCAGATGTTTTCCTGGTTGTTAAGATTGAACAGGTTCTTTGGAAAATTAAAGCTAAACAAATCGAAGTTTTAAAATACAAAAAACAAAAGACATGAAATGCCTAAGGGGACACAAATTATAATTAAAAATTATGTTTGGTATTTTGCAATGCAAATTTCAAATAAATTCAGTAATGAAATCAGTTTATAGATTTTAAAGAGACTTAACATGTTCCACCGTTTGCTTTTGAGGGCAAATGCTGATGGTACATATATTTATCAATATTGATTTATTGAATAAAAGGGAAAAACAAAAGTTATTTATAAAAAAATTAATCATAAATTCTGCTTCTGTCGTGAATGGCATGCAGCCAAAAATTTTCCTCGAAGGCAAACACTCCGGGGTTTCTCTGGACCGAAAGTTAAACTGAAAATAGAATACTACAAGAGAGCCAAGAAGAAACTAAAATCTCTATATCGCTTGCTTAATATTACAAACTTGTATGTAGTATTTCTTTAGGTTTTGAGTTTACAACATATCGGAGTAGTATGGGAAAATGTGCAAAACAAAGTGTTGATCCGGAGATTGTGGAATGTCTTTAGCCCCCGCAAGCAATAGTGTTTTATATGTGTATGTCACAAAGCGTACAAGAGTTAAGAGGGCAAATTACGGCATTCAATTATATGTTCAACAGTAAAAAATTTTTAATGATTCAAAAATATTTTTTATCTCTTTGGTTAATTCTTATCATATTTTAGGAAATTTACGTCAGAATGACACAAACAAATCTCAACGTGCGATTCCAAAATACAGACATCTGTTCTGCTTAAGGCTTCAATTCTCCGTGCCTTAACATAACGTCATAACTATAACCGTTGCCATAAAAACCAAAACTCAATTGGTTTCTATGGTTATGGTTATGGCGTAATGGTAAGTCACAATACAGTGTTGCCCATAAGTTTGGTTCGAACAGCTGTTTTCTGTGGTTATGGTTATGTCATGTTAAATTTAACCTTAACTTATCCTTACCGAAAACAGATTACAGTTTGAGAGTAAAGTAAAAGAAGAGCCACCTGGCTACCGACAATGATACCGATGTTTCCGCGACTATTCCTATCATGCTTATCTGCAGATTGGAACACATCTCGATTTAAAAACTTTTTATTAATACGTAAGTCAATAAAATCTCCAAAACACAAGCTTTTTTATTTTGATACCATTTAACTTTGCAGTAGTTTATTTAAGAAGCTCTGTTTACGTAAATGATAAACAGCCAGAGAGCTAGTTTTTTTCTCTTTCACTATTTACCTTTAACTTTACCTTTTCGATGAGAACACTATATAGACATTTTTCCAACGTGTGCAGAATCGTACACTCAAAAAGATTATTTATGTGATATCAACTGGAAGTGCTAGTTTAAATAACTGGAAATTCATTTAAAACCCTTTAACAAGATATTCATTAAAATTAACAAAATATTTTATTTAAATATATACATTAAAAAATTTACTTACATAAACAATTAAAATTAACTATATTTTAAGTTATTTATAACAAAACACAAAGTATCAAAAAATAACAAAGTTAAATATTATAAAAAATAACTGATATATTTAACTGCAACTAAAAATAAGTATTTTCGTGCATCTGAAGCTTTGAATAACTCTTCAACCAGTTAAAAAACATTTAAAAACAACGTAACGAAATACTTCCTAAATAACTTGCAGTCAGTTACTATGATAATTTTTTAAGAGTTAAAGAAATAATTCCATTGCTTGTTTAAAACGCCTCATGTTTTCAAAAATATATTTTGGAGTTTGCCCTAAAAATTTATTGTTTTACGTTAAGAGACACAGAAAGAAAAAATATCTTATAAAACCAAGACTTTAATACTTGAATTTATCAAAAATCGTACTCGAAACTTTTAAGTACGATACGTTCTTAGGTTTTCTTTAATCAAGTCTACTCGGGACTACTTCAAACAAAAAGCAGAAAAAATTTGTTGTTATAAATATATATGAACATTTGAAAAAGTGTTTGGGAGGCTAAGATGGTAGTGCGTTCGTTGGTGCTACAGTTCGCAGAGTTCCGTGTTTAAACTCCAGCTACCGCAAGAACCGAAAAAATTTTCAAATAATAAATGCATATGTTTAATGTAAAAAATGTATACTAGATAAATCGTACTTGAATTAAAAAATCTCTACTTGCCTAAAGAAATCCGTACTAATCGTACCTTTGACCCCGACACGACTTAATTCAAAGAAATATTATTTCCCAGCAAAAATGTACACTCCTTTTTAATAAGTAAAGGTGCTAAAAACTACTTACACATTAGCATTTTAACTCATTATTTTGACATAGCCCTGACATTAGAGACAAGTGCTTACCATGCCCGTTTACAAAGAGGGCGTTAGAAAAGTGCTTACCACGCTCGCTTACAAAGAGGGACCTTAATAAGCTATTACATTATTGGCATTAAAATAGCTTTTTCCTGGGGCCCAAATTACTCATTGTGGCATTAAAAAAAATTTTTTAAGGGTTTTTTTTTGATGGTTTGGTTAAAACTTATTTAAAATATTTAATACGAATAAGTTAAAAAATGGTCTATCTAAAACTATCTGCTTAATTTTAGACAAAAACTACTTTCTACTTTAAATATTATTGTTTTCATATAAATAAAAAATCTCACTTGCCTTATTGCAATTATCTTCTTCCTGTTTGCGTCTTAAAAGGCTTATTATAAGTTTTTCTATTTAAAAGATAAAGAATGACATTTTAATTAGCATTTTTCTTAAGTTTGTGTTTGTCTTGGCAAATAATTTCAATTATATTTGAGATAAGTGACACTAATGCACTTGCTCTACTCTTCTTATTTTAATTCTTTTGCAACTGTTTGTTTTTTATTCATAAACTTTGGCTTTTTGTTTTTAAAAAAGCTAAGATATAGAAAAACAAAATATAAAACAAGTTAGCAGCATTTGCATCCTTTATTTATTAGAATAAAACCAAATAATTATGTCTTCTTAAGATGACAAAATTTCATTTTAACTGACACCTTGAATAGAAAAATTAAATATCTGCAACAAAAAAAAAAATAATAAAAATAAAAAAAAAAAGTACAAGTGCGCTGGGTGCTTGACATAGAATTTATTGAGATAATATGCAACCAAAATATCGTCAATGCAATCATAGTCCATAGAAATTTTTTAAATATCTTATTTAATTAAACTAAGTATTATCATAATTTTTTTTAACAAACAACCAACTACACAAACTATATATATTATAGATTTTAGTACTTAATTTACAAAAAGGTGGGTAAAAAATTATGTCTAAATCAGAAAAGCACCTATTAACACCTTAATATCTGCAGAGACGGGACTTGTACAATCCTAAATTCTTGCCCATGTTTTGATATAATTAATATTTTTAAGACAAATATTTGCGAAATTCGACTCGATGAATATCCCTTTAATAGACTTTTGCTAATTTTTTTACGCTTCTTCTGTGAGCTATAATAATGTAAGGGGACAATCTAAAATCATTGTTTCAGACACAGACGCTCCTACACCAGACTGGGGTTTCCCTAGGGGAATAAAGGTCAACCTGCATAAAACTAAAATTTGTCTGCTTCTCCTTGAAAACGCGTATTACGGAGAGCCTCTTTGCTTGGGTGAAAAATTGTAATACCTGAAAAAGTAAAGTACCTAGGAGAAGGCTGCAAGCCTTACTTGGAAAAACGCAATGCACATCAATTCAAGGTTTATAGAATGTCTATAGGCTCCAAGTTGGATCTTATTGCAAAAAAGAAATACTGGCTAAACGGAAGCGAAACTATACCATTGCTAGTCTACGCTTCAATGGTATGGTGGTTACAAATGAACCAGAATTAAAAATTTATAAATTTGCAAAAGGTCTTACCTACATGTTGCTTTGAAATAAGCAGTGTATTGAAGACCCCTCCAATAGGGGAACTAAATACAATTTTAATACCCAGCATATTAGTGTATATTTAAGTAGCGATAAGAGAATTGTCCGTTCTTTGTATCGAGTAAAGGTCAAGGATAAATGTACTAAACCGATACCAAATAGGCAATTGCATGGGGCTCTCGAATAGCTGTCTCAAGGAACGTATTATTATACATATGGCTCAAGGTGGAGGATAGGATAAGACTAGGTGCTTTTGCAATAAGAAAAACCTTGAGAGCACTAAATCAAGGATAATGTTGGAATGTCAAAAGCATTTAAATGATTAATCGAAATAAATACATTGCAAATAATGTGGCGATTAAAGCACTAATTCAGCAGACAGTTGACTTTAGGCACACGTAGCGTTTTATTAGGCGAAAAGTGCCCATAACTGGAGAAATAATAAAAATTCTCTGAGGCAGCCCAACAGGAATAAGATTTTTGCAGTTCTAAAACTGAACGATTTTAAACTAAGCTTGTAATAATTGGCTACTCAAACAGCAACAACTGCAGCAAGGAAATCAAATCGGTGCAGCATTTTCTGTGCTATGCCCAGTTTTTTAACAGGACAAAGCCTGATATTTAATGTTTGATATTGTTCCATATGTGGCTTACTCCTGTGGGTGTTTTGGGACTCACTTTAAGGTCTTCTTTGAACCAAATCTGAATAAACCAATCTTACCTTCATATAAGATTAAAAGTCAACTAAGTGTACTTCTACACATTTTTTGGGTTGTTTTGTTTTGCATATTTTGAGTCCAGATATATAAAATCGAGGACTATTAGCTTAGATTGAGTGTTGAAGTCAACTAAGTGAACAAAAAGTTCTTATTGAAAATAAGTGCTCAAAAAACAATTGTTGTTACACTTTTGGTACTTTTTGGAATTTGTATGGGGGCTTTTTCAAAAAACCGATCGTTACCAGAAAAAGGGTTTCGTGCCAGGGCCAAACATCTTATCTTCGGCAAGTTTTTTTTTCAAAATATCTTCTAAATTGCAACCTGTATCCTGCTCACAAAAATACTTGGACACCTAGCGTGATAGACAGACGGACATGCTTAAGTTGATCCAGGAAGTGCTGATCGATATATATAAAGGTGTTACTCATATCATTTCTTCTGGGAGTTTTCGGCTGCTAACAAAAATATTTATTCGATTTACAATTTATTATCTTCCCAGCAAAAACTTGGGAATCATTAGGCATTACAAATTTCTTACTTTTCAGCTACTATTACACACCGTCTGTATTACTTAGCAGTTGTCAATTTTTATCTAAAATTTAGGCAGATATTGTTAGTTTTAGAATTTTACACATTATTTTAGTTTAATATTTTAAGCCAGTTTTAACCAAGACATTAAAGAAAAAACTTTTTTTTTTTTGCCAATAAAGTAAAAGCTTATGAAGGTCTCTCTTTATAAGCGAGCATGGTAAGTAGATGCCTCCAATATTATCGCCATATCAAAATTATGGGATAAAATGCTATTGAGTAAGAGTTTTTTGGATTTCAACTTATGACAAAGCAGTGTAAGTTTTTGCTGGATTTGTAAGTATCCCAGAAAAAACTTCGAAGATTTTCTTACTTTCTTACTTTTCAACTTCTATAACATATCGTCTGCATTATTTAAAAGTTGTCAGTAATGAGTTTTTTTTATCTAAAATTTTATTTAATATTTTTTATTTAATTTAATATTTCAAAGTAATTTTCGTTAAAACACCAACGAAAAAACTTTCATATAAAACAATGAGTAACCGGGCGCCCCGTAAGTCCCTTTTTGTAAGCGAGCATGGTAAGTACTTGCCGCCAATGTTATCGGCATGTTAAAATATTGACTTAAAACTCCAATGTGTAAGTAGTTTTTAGCATTTTATCTCATTGCAAGGCAAAGTAAGTTTTTGCTAAAACTATTAACAATTTGGTTGTTAATATGACAATTTGTTGGTAGCAACATTTTTCTGTGCAAAATAAAGTCTAGGAAGTTTAGATCCATCAATATAGTTTTAAGGTTTTAACATAATTTTTTTCCAATTTTGACCGCCCTTGCCACTTTGTGCAACATGGGTTTGAAACAATGTATATAAACTGTGAATCAAAATTAAAATATTAATTAAATTATTTTATGTTGGGTTTTAAAAAACTGTTGAAAACTTCCCTTTTAATTTTTATACAAACAACTGTTTCGTATTCGTAATTTCACCCAATAAATATTTGAAATATTTGATCCAAATTTTAATGAAACTTTTCACATTGAAGAAAGCATCAACGTAAGTTTAAATTACAAAGACCTTATTAATATATTTATTTTACCAATAATGAATAATTTATTTTACACAATTACAAGCTGTGCTTGAATTTATAAGAATTTATCTGCATAAGAATAACAAGAAAAACTTGTCCTTTTCATTATTGATTGTATTAACTTTATTGTGTTTTTCTTTAAAATTTAAGTGCTTTTGTCGCTGGAAGTAAACTCAATATACAACTCCTTAATTAACATTGTGGTCAACAGTATATCTGCCTTGAAAAGAAATTCAAACTTAAAGCAAATGGAACTTGATAACTGTAACCAACAGGAAATTCTTATTTAAAAACTTCTACATTTACAAAATCTATTTAAAGTCCAGTAATTGATTGGATGGGTGGATTGGGGATAGTTGCTCTGTATGTTGTATTTTATTTTTTTGTTTAGGTTTTAATTGTGTTTTGTTTCACCATTTCATTCAATGAGAAAACCAGTGAAAGGAAATACTCAAAATAATTTGACCTTTTTTTTTTATTTTATTTCCTTCGTTGTATTTTGAGGCATTCTAAAGTCATTGACAACATGAAATTTGATTGTCTCTTCTGGTCATCATCATTAACAGCAAATACAAACAGCAAGACCAACAATGGCAATAACAACAACAATAATATCGTTAACATTCTATAAAAAGTATTAAATGTTATAAAAAAAAACAAAAAAAGAAATATTTAAGTCATCATATTACTATAAGCAGTTACTGAAACAAAAGCATAAATTCTCACTCGTACCGATATACATACAAATGTTTATGTGCATACGTATGTTGGAGATACAAATATATCTGTTTTATATGCGATACAATTTGCAAATTGAGAACAGAAGAAATGTTGTTGTAATTTAAAACCTGCTATCGATTAAACAGCCGACCGACCATTCATTCTTTCAGTTTGATTCAAGAACAATACAAATGCCAGACGATGAGTGGAACATTGTTTCTCATTGAGACCACTTCAAAAACCATACAACATGCCGTATCTTAAAACTTTAGTAAGAATATCAGTTGAATTAAAATAAAATAAAAATTAAACATCAAGAAAAAGAAATGCTTGTAATTTCCCTACTGTTACCAAAGCGTATAAGTGAAGGTAAAATATTATTGAAAACCCCACAGAGTTTAAGTACCTCCTCATTTTTGTGATTTTTGTTTTATTACTTTATATTCAATGTCATATGATTTCTTGAAGTATTTGAAGGAGTATTTTAGGAATTTAACATTAAGTGTCGTTAAGGGATCTCACAGTTTTACTTGGGTTAGGGTAAAGTAACGGGGTCTTAAAGGTAACCCTAAAGTGCAGCAGGATATAAAATTATCCAAATATTGGTTTGTTATACGCTTCTAGTAATACAAAATTAATTTTGAGAGCGAACTTGACAGAAATATGATGATTTGGATAACTCTCATGAAGGGCACATTTGGCTTAAGATGAGCCCTACAGTCTCGGGCTATGGTCTTTGCAAAAGAAAAGAAATTGATCCATTCATTCGATTTTCAACTCGCATGTCTGTCGATAAAATGTACTTGATGGTTTGATTGATCCATCAGCACACTCATCACTTTGTTTTATTCTTATTCGGATCGTCCAAGAAACCTTGTCATTTTTCATTGCAACACTGTAATCCTACTGTGCTCCCAGTGGCAGTTTCTTTTATTGATCCTTGGAAACAGACGTTTGGTCTGCGGGTATTCTCTGCTAGATTCCATGATTGCTAAAACCTCCGTTTTTGTTGTGATGTTGAAACTCTTGCTGGATCTTGGCTCCAAGTTTTCAACATGGATGCCAAGTCCTTTTCCCCTCTGAGCGTATAACAACATGTCCTTTCGCTCATCTATCATAGAGTCATAGCGCACTAGAATAGGTGGTCTTGTATAAGCGCAATGAAATCAGTCTCGACCTTCATCTAGAATATAAGTAAGATCTGGTGATTTTGCTTGCTCCGTATAATCCTCTTGTTTCTTTAAAGAACATTGATGGTCACAGTTACGAACCCCGTTTTTTCTTTCCCCCGTTGTCAGCAGAAGTTTTCCGCAAGTAATGACTGGTAGCTTACAGAGATTTAAATGAGATGAATGTTTAAAACTCGTAATGTCTCCAATGTGGTTACGAGGCTTGTTATACCCTTCACATAGTGATAAGGGTATATATCAGTTTGTCATTCCGTTTGTAATTTCTTTATTATTCATTTGCGACCCCATAAAGTATATATATTCTGGATCCTTATAGATAGGGAAGCCGATTTAGCGATGTCCGTCAGTCCGTCTGTCCGTCAGTCCGTCTGTCCGTCTGTTGAAATCAAGTTTCCGGAGTCAAATAAAAAGATACAGATCAATTAATGGTGTCAAACTATTGGAAATATCCCGCTAACAATCGCTATTTAAAATCAGCAAAATCGGTTCACTATTGACCGAGATATAAGCGAAAACCCAAAGTAACCCATTTTTTTTAAGACAAAATCCGTGCATATATCTCAGTAAGTATAGTCACTCTTGCCACAAAACTAGGCACAGATACTCCTAAGGGAGGAACCTAAATAGCGGAAAAATTTTTTTCAGATAGGACCAGGGAAAGGGGTATTTTTCTTACAACTGCACAAATTTGGTAAACTATTTTATGCGCTACATCTCGTTAACTATAACAGCTATCGACTTAAAATGTTCTACAAAAAGTAATTGTACGCTAAGAGCTACACTTTAAAGAAAAAATTTTTTGAGTGGGGGCAAAAAAAGGGGTAGCTCCCATACAAATTAACGATTTTTATTAAATATTCGATGCGCTATATCTCGGAAACTATAACAGATATCGAAATCAAATGTTTTACAAAAAGTAATTGGGCAATAAGACCTACGCTGTAAAGAAAAAATTTTTTGGGTGGGGGCAAAAAAAGGGGTAGCTCCCATACAAAATAACGATTTTTATGAAATTTTCTACAAAAAGTAATTGTACATCAAGAGATATGTTTTTAAGAAGAAATTTTTTGGGTGGGGGGTGCACAAGGGGTAGCTCCCAAACAAATTAACAATTTTTATGAAATTTTCAATACGCTATATTTAGGAAACTATGACAGATATCGAAATCAAATGTTCTACAAAAAGTAATTCGACATCAAAGTCTACGATTTGAAGAAAAAATATTTTGGGTGATGGATGAAGGGGATCTCCCATACCAATTAACAATTTTTATGAAATTTTCCATATGCTAAATTTAGGAAACTATAACAGAAATTAACTTCAAATGTTTTGCAAAAATAACAAAAAAAGTTTTTTTGGGCAGTGGCAGGGGAAGGGGTAGCTTTAATACAAACTAAGAATTTTTATGAAATTAGCGATACGCCACATCTGGAAAACTATAACAACTATCGACTTCGAATATTCTACAAAAAGTAATAATCAAATAATTCATACATTTTGCAAAAAAAGTTGGAGAGGAGCAGGGGGACTAGAGCATCCCATAAAAATTAACATTTTAATATAAATAATGTCAAAAACTTGCATTACTGTCGACCTCAAACGTTCTTCATCTATTTCTATTATTCATACGAACGTTAAAATTTTGTTATTTTTTCTATGGGCTTTAAAACTCGCAAAAGGTTTTTTATTATGTTATTTGCAGTACAAAATTACTCGGCTGGGTATATTTAAAGACCAATGTGAAGGGTATATAAGATTCGGCACAGACGAATATAACGCTCTTACTTGTCTTAATTAATGATTTTCTGTTTCTTGTTGAAAAGACAAATTTAAGTTTTATCTGGGTTAGCTATCAGTACCTTAGGCTAAACCCAGTTGTGTTTTATAACTCACGTTGTCATCTGCCCTTTTGCAAAGCTGTATTGGATCGTTTTTTCTTACAATCATAGCCCAATCGTTTTCAAAGCAAACTGGTGCAATCTACTAATCTGTCTAGATCTCCCTTTAAGGGTTCAACGTTTAAGGTTATTCTTAATTGCAGCATAATAGAATCCGAAAGATATCCCCCTGTTTCTGAACATGGACCAATCAATATCATTTAGGCATGCTGTCTAAGTTCCTTCTTTGAAAAATGTTATATACTCTCTGCTTCATAATTTAAGCAGGAACAAAGTTAGACTTATAGGTTAAAAGGCTGTAATGTTCCCTTGCTGGACTCGAAAATAGAATCTACCCTGGAACTTTGCATGTCGGATTCAGTAAAAAAAGCAAAGGTAATGGAAATACAAAAAGTCATTACCAAGAAAAACGATATTGATTTTTCCTCATACGGGAGGAGATCCGGCAAGATACCATCTGTTGTGCTGGCTGAAGCAGGTAGCCATTCCCTTTGGGATAAAAAGCCGCTTATAATATACTTCCTTAACTAGTCACCATTTCTCTGAGGGTGCTGCGATGTCGGTAGGTAAACGGTCGTTAGCAGAAATTTCAGTTTTTTTTTCTATTGTCAATTCCATCATATTTAAAATATCATTCGCTAGGGATCAGTACTGATAAGTTAACTAAAACTTCTTTGATATAAATCGCATTGTGATCAGTGTACTCCAATAAAGGCATTCGTAAGGCATTAATAATAATTGATGTAGTTCTAAAAAGCTTAACCGCAAGTAAAATGTTCAGTGTAAAAAATAAAAAAAGATAAAAGTGTTTTTTTTTATAATTTTGGTCTAACAAACTTTCTATATATTTTTAGTAGCGTGCTTCCTAAGTCCCTCACTACCTTACTACTTTTACTTATTCCTACTTATTCCATCCTTAACAATTGATATGAAAACCACTAAAACATGTGGAAGTAGCAAACTGTAATAAAGTGCAATGAAAGCAAGTGCAGAAACACACGCACATATAGGCAAGTAAATGCAAGTAAATAATATTCAAGTTGAACCTTTGCCTGGGTTATTTTTAAATATGTAGTTACCCACCTTAATTTAATGCAAAAGAAGAAAAGACTAAAGAATAAAAATATATTTATGCATGTTTATCAACATAGAAATAAATACCCTTAACAGGCCTTACGTGGTACTTCAAAGCGTATTTAGTTTCCCCCTTTAAATATTTTCTGGTTTCTGTTTTATTCAAAAATACAAATAATTCTTGAATTTTATTCCTTCTTTGGCTGTTTTTTATTTTACTGGATGTTAAGCGCCCATAACAAAATAATTTTAATAAAAATATGCAAATTAATTGAATGGGTTTTTTTTTAGCGAACACACGCACAAATATTTTACTTAAAATATTCTTCTATTTGGAAGGTAATAATGTAAAGCTTCTCCCTGAGTTCCTCCCTCTAGCTTGTCAGTTAGTAAAATAATATAAAAAATATTTTGTTGAATATTTTATTTGTAAAAGATATTTGATAAATACATTTATAATATTTTTTATTTTTAGAAAAATCGAATTTTTTGCCTTTTTCTCAAACATTTTAATTTTCTTTGGGCTATAAAAACTTTTTTTTTATTTTTTCATTGAAACAAATTTAACGTCACCCTATTAAAAAGGTAATACTGCTTTTTTCCCCTTTTTTACCATTCATTTTCGTAAAGCTTCTTATTTACCTGCAATTGTTGTTGTTATTTAAAGTTAAATTTGATTCAATTCATCAACCATGATTAAAGTAGGTTGGAATTGAAATTTGAGTTAAAAAAAAGTTGTTGGTCGACTGTTTTTTGTGTTCAAGGGGACAAAATATATATTTTTAGTTCTAGATTTTCATTTGTGTGTTCAAGCGGCAATGTTAAAAGGTTAAGGTATTAATTTACTTCAGATTTAAGGTAATTAAAACTATTTTACATACACTTGCATCCAAAATTATATTGTGATTTGTTTGCGTACATCCGTTGACGATTAATTAACAATTCGCTACTTAAAATGCAAAATATCTTAAGGAATATGTTAGAGCAATTTCAGAAAAATTGCATTATAATTCTTAAGAAAGGTTTGCTGAATTTTTTAATTTAACAATATATTTAAGAGACAGAAAATAATAAAGAAAAAGTATTTTGAAACATCTTGTGAAGTCAGATATACTAAAATTGATTATTTTCCTTTATTCAATGATGTCTTGCATCGGGATGAACACCACTGTTCGGCTTACTCACTCAGGTTTTGTTATACTAAGCATTCGTGCCTTAATCTTTTTATAATAGTGATTCAAAAGTGATCTCATAGTTTCATCTTTATATATAGATTTAAGGTCCAAATCAATACTATCGAACTCGCCGGCTACTTTATTGCCAATTTTGTCATAGTTTTCCGGAATCTAATATAGTCATTAAAGTAGTCAATAGTTATGCCATGGTACAAATACCTTACAAGGTAGTATCGCTACGGAAACAACTACAACATACTCGATACCAAATTTATTAAGTTGTTGTAAAAGCAACCTCGTTTATGGCAAAAAAGTACTGTTTGACAGATTTAACGAGTGGAAAAACTCGAGCAAAAAATAGTCAGCTGTTGAATCGATACTAACTTGTAAAGTTATTGTACCATGAGTTATGCCAAAGACTTTTCTACAATCCCTATCCTAGGCTTGATGGTAAATTCACATTTACAGAGAACATGATCCATTTTAAGATTTGCTTTCTTAATAGAGTCAGTATCTTTGCCTGAATCACGCTATGCTCATCTAACGCCTAAAAGGCCATCTCCGATCTTTCAATCAAAATCGCGGATTCGGTATCCATACAAGATTTGTCAGTGAAGGCTTAACACCCATCATGTAGACTGTCGTATCCTAACCAACAATCCCTCTCATAATATTAAATAATTAATTTTCTTTTTTAAATGACCTCTGTGACCATATATACCCTTCGATCACCAGATCTAATCCAAGATATTTGGCCTAATTGTGTGTCGGGCTTTTTAAAGCAACAACTATATACTTTCTGTTGGATCCATCTACTTTAGATAACTGTCGGTCCAGTTCTCTGACACCAACAAAGAAAGTGCATATAACGCCTATTGCACTAGCTTTCTGACGGTTTAGAAAACCTTCCGCTAATCAGCAGTGTTTTTTCTTAGTCAGTATTTTTCCTCAAAACACGGTTAATGCATATGAGCCATAATAAAGGTGAACCCCCTAATTTGTGGTATCTTTCTGGTCATTATTCTTTTAAACTCTACCTGTCCTAGCTTAGAATTTCAAAGCCTCCTCTTAAGTACTGAGGTTATTTATTTGACAAGGAATTCTTATTTTACTACTAAGCTCCCTAAGACCCGCATCCATCCCCTCAAACTTCACTTTGTTATAGACTCCTTCCTAATCTTGGAATACCACCATAAAATACTCCCTATTCTGCAGCCTCCATTTTATATAACAAAGCTACATGTAAGCGTTTTTAGCATTAAAATTACTCTGTGGATCAAAAAAACCTTAAAAAAAATCTACCAATCGTTTCAACGTCTTTAAGAGAAAATACGATAAAAGGAAAGGCCTTAATTCATTTTAGGATGGGATATCCGACGAGATTTCGGTATAAAAATTACTATTACCGCTTTCCACCTTTTAAACATACATGTGCGAAAGAACCATGATCTTAAAACGCTCACCAACAGTAAAGACAAAATTATTCGTAGTGTTGTGTAATATGACAGCTATAATCCTATTCAGGTTTGGTTTGAAGTTCTTTAAACTATTAACATCTTATTCCATTTTCTTGTTCATCGTAAGTTTTTTCACTGTTTACTAGTTTTAGTCCAGTAAACCTGGGATCATTTCTAAACATCTGTCACTGTGCTATCGTCAACATGCCTTCAGCCGGCAAAGTCTGTATTCATAAAAAGTTCTTAAATTTCTCACATAAAGTAGGGCTTATCCTTTCATTTAATGTATCCAATTACCATTGGGTCGTTTAATTATATTTTTTGAAGCCCTAAAAATCATTTACCGACTCTTATGTTGCAACAGTTTTAAAACCAAGGACTTTCTGCTCTTTTTGATTCTACTTTGTGCGTGTTGAAATCCACTCTTTGGCCTTATCAAAGCCAATCTATTCCACGAGCCTTTGTCTTATTAAACAATCTTATAGCTCTAGGTCTTCGAATCATAAGGTCAACTGCTTTGGTTCCATTTTCTTATCCGCAAACATCAATGGACGCGCTGAACTACAGTTTTTACCTAAAGCATTGACTATTTCTTTCACTATTGAATTTATCTGTGTATTTGACTTCCCCTAGTGTGACTTTTACACCAGACTTAATTATTTGCCAAAGGTGGCCTTATGAGCTTTACGGAGTTTGTTAACTATAAAGTTTTATCTAAGGTTGTGCATAGCCTATTCCACAATTGTAGGATGGAAAACGAGTAATAACTTTCCAATTTTTTTCCCTTCACAAAACAATACTCATAAGAGGAAGTAAAATAAAGGAATGCCCTTCTATTCTTTGTTCTAAACTCTAATAAATGTAAAATCTTTTTTTAAAAACCAAAACCTTCTTACCACATTTTTAGACATCCTTTTATACCTTTAATCAGGTTTACCCTCCTTCTTTGCTCTCAGAGAGTCCATCCTCTCATAAAACATGTAGACCTAGGCCAGCCCTAGTTATGGTCAGCCATGGGCATCTCTTAATAGGAGTGTTGTCGCATAAGCTAAGAAAAGTTTGAAAAATAAAATTTTGTTATTTTATGTTTTTAACTTTATCTGCAGCAGACGCAATGACAGCACATACCTTTACCCTCAAACCAAATGCTAATTTATTATTAATTCAAGGTTCCGGGATCTGGGCCACGTTCTTCTGAATTTAGTAAAGGTTGCTTTTTCGTTTACAGCTGTGTTAGAGCGATGCAGCTTGAAAAGCACATATCTTAACTTCTACACAGAAAGAAAACTCGCTTTCTAAAATCAAGAATTTTATTCTTGAATTTATCTAAAATCTTTCTTGAACTTTTTAAGTACGATCCATACTTACATTTTCTTAAATCAAGCCTATTCGGATTGCTTCAACAAATCAAGCAGAAAAAAACTTTTTGTTTTAATATATTATTTTACATTTGAAAACAAAGTGTCTCGGTGGCCTAGAGGTAACGCGTTTGTACTGCAGTGTAGAAATCCCTGGTTCGAATCGCAGCTTCGGTAAATACAAAAAATTAATTTTTTTAATTATAAATTTAAAGTATCTATAAAATAAAAATAAACTATAAAATTCTTCTTCTTTAATAAAGCTCCACAAGTCAAAAAAATGACATTTCATTTTCGAATTAATCCCGTTTATGGCTTAAATCAATCTTTTTTTGGCTTACATCAAGTACGGTTCCGAACTTAAATCAATTCTTTTTTGGCTTAATTGTGGCTAAAAGTAAGGAATTCGTACTTGAAAAATTTTACTTGGAGTAAGAAATTTCGTACTTGATTTAAGAAAAACCGTACTCACCGTACTTTTGACACCGCTATGGCTTGATTTAAGTAAAGTTTTCTTAGATAATTTTTTGTGTGTATGGATCTTAAAGTCTTTAGCAACTGGCATTTATGTAAGCCAGTGATGGAACATATTTTCATTGGTTGTTCTAGTCAAAACTAATAAAATGATTTAAACCTTCCTCACAGACGGAAGAATCAGCTAAACTTTTATGATTAAAGCAACGAATTTTCAATAATATTTTTTTTTTATTTTTTTATGGTATACGACTGAATTTTTTTGCTTTTTACCACTAACGTTATAACATAAGTCACAGTTATCTATTATTATTTCTGAGTATATTTAAGCTTAAAATATGTATAAAATAAATAAATGCCTAACGAGCATCGATTAGATACGTGCTTTTTTCACCGAAAATCAGTTTCAGCGATTTGTTTTTACAAATCATTTTAAATCTTTTTTTACACTTGGACTGTTATAAATGCAACACCTTTCTACATACATATGTAGATGTCATAATGAGGTGCTTATTTTTTAATATTCAAAACATAAAACCCTAATCACCAAAATATTCCTTTTAAGGTACTCATTCTTAATTACTTGCCTTTAGAAATTTTAATTATTAATAAAAACTTTTTTAGACATTTTAACTAAATACAGGTTTTATATAAATTTGTATTTTCAAATTAAATTATCACTTGCATTTATACATACCTTTATTAAATGACGTGTTAAAACTGTTATTTTTTTGCCTTAAAAATGCCGCCCAAAACATGCTGATATGATAAGAAAATTAAAATTTATGCCGAACCTAAAGTGGAAATAAAACAAAATGACAGCACAAATAACTGCAGAAGTGTCATAGAAAAACACTGCCCTTTAATTAAATTGTTTAACTTGTCAACAATTTTAAAATTCTAAATTAATTAATATTCCAATGGTGTATTAAAATGTAGACAAGTTGCAACAACAGCTTGTTAGTCGGCACACAGAGTTATACAAATGCATGACTAACAGCATGTAGCATTCAACAAAACTAATACAACTTTTCTGATGGTTTTTATTTAAAAATGCATAAGTGTGCCTCAATTAATTTGCATATAATTATGAAATTCTTTTTTTTTTTTTTTTGTTAGTTTTCTGAAGTTTAAAGTAGTCAAGTGAATGTAGACCACTTCAACGCAGAAAAGTTTTTTTTAAAGTAACCAGGGATGACCCCCATACATGCATTTCATTGTATTTGTATCGAAAAAAAAGGTCAGGGGAGGAAGGATAGAGGGAGTAGTGTTTATGGATATTTGATTTAAATTTCTCGATATTAACCATGACAGGACACATTCCATTGTAGTACCGATAGAGATAGAATAGTGAAGCACGAGTCACGTTGCGACGATGTTAATGAGGCGGTTAGATATCACATTGCTACCCATGAGTACCTTCGCCCGTTTCTGTACGAGCTCAAGTAGTTTCAAAATAAAATTTGGAGCCCCTTCCCATACATGAGAGTTATATTCCATTTAAGACCGGATAGAAACGGTGTAAGGGGTGAAAAATTTAGATGGCATCGGACATCGCACTGGATATTCATGCCAAGAACATCAAGAGTTTCCTTCTTCTCAACATTTAAAACATTCATTATAACATACGATGCAGCATGGTTCACTGTACCTTTATGTTTCAAAAGACAACATTAAATTCCACGGGCATTTAAATCAAGCCTTTTTGCATGGCCGAAATCGGAGATTAGGTCTAAAATTTTTATTCATACTCTGCCTCATGGCTCCAGTCTCCAAAAAGCCAGGCCTGTAGTCAAATGAGTATGAATGGCATATGTTGTTTTCGTCTGCAAATGAATAAATAGAATTCGAAATCTGACAAAGAAGAACATTAACAAAGATAAAAAAGAAAATAGGAGAAAGGACGGAGCCTTGCAGTACCCCTGGGTTGATTGGAAATGAACAGTGCAACCAAAAATTAAATTTTCTATTTGAATTTTTTAAAACATCAATTAAATTGTAAGGCGATGTGGAGTCTAACACTGATGTGTCTAAGATAAACATTCGTAATAGAGCTTTAGTCAGTCACATTCAAACTAGATTATCACTATAGAGATATAGAGATATCTGTTAAAAGCCAGCCCTGGACTTAGCTCGGCAGATCAATATATTAAGCAGAGAATGCATGGCCATCTGTATAAAAAGCTAAGCTGCTCTTAATGCACTTAGTTACAGCCTAGGGAAATCGAAGGCGATCAGAGACTGTTAGTTAGCGCTTCATGGTTGTCAATATCTTCTAGATTTTAGGGCACTCAGGGATGTCTGTAATCGGATTTTAGATGAATTAGCACAAAGGACATCTGAAACAGATGCCAGTACAGCTTGTGAATGAATTCTATAAAAGGGTAGCGATATATTATAAAGATACGGTGAGCAGGTGCTGGACTGAGGCTAAGGGCTGTATGTTGTTAGAATACCTACGGCAAGTAGAATTCGCTAATAGAAGCATAAGTACCATGTTAAGGAAGACTTAAGACCACTCAGCGATATTCTCGCTGGTCACTGCAGCATAAGGTCTTAGTCGGCGTACTGGCAGCCAAATACGGTTATATACTGCCGCTTGTTTAAAGGCGCAGACAAGATCGATACTACGGATTATCATCGTCAGTTGATGATGCCGATATTTTGACGACTACTTCGTGCCCCATTAATCGGCTTTGGTGGACTGTGATCTATATGATACGCAACAGGAATTGTCTCAAGCAGCAAACAGGTAACATCTTTCTGTATTTCTACAAAGACTTGTCGTTTTTCTATCTTCTTACTTTCTTTTTTTATTTCTTGACTTAAATAAGGGCGACAAAATGGGAAATGGATTATCCCCGAGTAGAGCAGACAAGGCCATACAAACTACTGCTTGTTTTTGTCCATTTAACGAATGATTTCCCGTAATTTAATAAAGTCTCTTACATTGAAGCCAAATTGATTTTTATTCATCAATAAAAAAAATTTAAGGTGGCTTACAGGATGGTATATTAAGGTTAATGTATTTATGATTGAAAACACAGATATATAACAAACCAAATTCTGTAAAACTGACGAAAAAAATTATTTTTCATGTTGTTTCTTTACTGAAACAAAAAAAAATATTGATTGTGCCATTCTGCACCCCTTTTCCCCACCTCTTAACACTTTTGTCACTATAATATCGCCGTTCACAAAATCCTTTCTTGGGCATATTTAAAGTTATATTTAAATATCAAATTATAATACAGGGTTGGGTTTTAAATAGAATTAATAGGTAAATGTTGTACTCCAAATTGTTTATTTCGAGGGCCACACATGGGTAGGGTTACCAACAAATTAAAATGCTTGTATGTATATAGTTTTAATAATTTATTCGGTATAAGGACAAACCAATAATTGTATTAGGAATATTACTCCGTTTAAAATAAAAAAAGAAACATTTTTTATTATATAATTTGCTTAAAATATTTAATTTAATTTTCTTCATAACTTGTTGGGTAAAAACTATTCGTAAACACCATCACTTATGTACTTTTGGTTATAGGTCTAGAAGAGCAACGAATATTTTATGCCATAAATGAATTGAGGAACTTGCGAACGAACCATTTAGCAACAAACACAATCACTCACAGCCATAAATACTTCATTCATTTTCATGTGCAGCATGTTGTCTATGCGACTTCCGTTTTGTTATTTTTTTTTTGTTTTGCTTTCTTTTAGATTGTTTGAATTTGTTTAAGTTTTTAACTCCAGGCTGGCCGCAAGAGCTTGTTTTTTTATATTTATTTTTGGTTTGACAGACAGACAGATGTATGTAGATGGTGGCTTTGAACAATGTTTTTTTTAAATATATGAACGCTAAAAATTAAATAGGAAATATTTAGACAAATTTAAAAGCACTATGGTAAGCTTGAATCATTTTTGTTGTATATAAATTTTGAATTTTAAAATAAAAACTTTGTTTAATTTTGTTGTTGTGTTTTTATTCTATCTACGGTCAAATTTCGTTGCATTTTTTTTTTTGCATGTCCGTCTTTGGGAAATATATTTTATGCCTAAAATAACATATGTTTCTTTGGTTTTCTGTAATGTTTTCATAAATTTATTTATTATTTATTAACTTTTATTTTTTAGCGGCTCTATTGCAATGGACCCGTTTTGAATGATAATGCGTATGTTTGTGTCGAAACATAAACCAGCAGCACTGGACTTTAAAGCACTTTTGAATAATGTTGTGGAAAATTTTAAAACAACTTGTAGCGTAGATAGCGTGGCGTCCAAAAATTTATATTCATGTTACATTTAAGACTCGTATAAGTATGTGGATTTTCACATATTTTAACCTAAATGTGTGTTTTGTTTTTAGAATAGTTTTTGGCTAATGTAAATTATATCAACTTTAATATTTATTCATTTTGCTTTAGAAGTGATGGTTATATTTTGTTGAATTGTTTGGTTGAATAAGATTTAAGATATTTAAAATAATATATTTTGGATAATTAATTATAAGAAAATAATGAACATTGTAACCCTGGTGCCGTATTCGTTTCGAATCGAAATTAAAAAATTCCGGCTAAAATTTCTATGTTAAAAGCATTGACAACTTGATCGATCGATTCAAATCGAATGCAACGATTTGACCCCTGGTTGGCTTTAGGACAAATTAAATTTTTTTTACGTTCGCTATTCGGTAGCAATTTGTGTGCTTCTTCTCTGTTTTTTGTTATCAAGTTTCGAGTTTTTATTTTTCCTTTCTGCATGACCTATTACCAATTCATAATCAAATGACATTAAAACTGAAATATCTCTAAAAATCTTAGAGTTGCAGTAATAAAATTCAAATGTCTAACCATGTCTACCCCTTTACATGCAATTCGATGTTAAGGAATCAGGAAAGTAGATTATGGGAAAGAGAAAAGATTCAAAAATCTTGGCTGTTAGATAAGCATGAACGACAAATTAGGGAAGTTTATTCCCTAACCAAACAGAAAAAATAAAAAATTAATTTTCCATGAAATGAGAAAGAGAGATTTGCTGGCCAGCTTACAATAAACGGATGGGTTGTTCCAAAAAAGCGCATATCACATACACACATACAATCACGGGATAAGAAATAAGTTTTCTTATTTACAAAAAGCACATTCAATAGAACATTGAAACACATGCCAAATAATGATGAGTATTTTCGCCCTTTCTAGTGTGCTGTCAACTGTTCCAAAATAGACTTAAGACAGCAGTCCATACATAAGAGTTGTATTTCAATTTCAGTCAGATAAATTTGATTTAATTATTTAGAGTTTCTACACTGTTTAAGGTTCAAGAAAAACGTTTTCAGTCCAGCAGAAATCACAATGAATTCCTTTACATTTTCTCTATATATTAGTGTAGACGACGCAGGGTAATATAAAAGATATTCATGGTTGTTAAGCCTTAAAATATTTGCCTACTTAAGGCACACCTAACCATGCCTCAGTTATAAAATTGTGGCCTTTAGTTTAATAGTTATGGATTGTTGAAATGGAAACTATGAACTGCTGAGTATACTGAACGTCGACCCCAATTGTACGGCTCTCACTTAAAATTTCCATTAGATTGTGGTTGAATATATTGTTCATACACTGTCTCATAACTTCAATCACAAAAAATCTAAAATCAAATAAGTATAACTGGCATTCGGTGTGTTGTGGGCAGAAAAAAGAATAGGAATTTAAATATGGCAAAAAAAGTTCATTGCAACGATAAGAAACAAAGTAGGAAGGAGAAAAAATCCTGCGGAACCCCTTAACTGACTTTGAGCCCAACGAAAGGGATTTCATCTATAACACAATTGGTACGATCTTTACCCAAAGAGACTTTATCAAGCGCTTCAGATAATCTAAAACCACTCTTGTACTATCACCACTTGTGTACTACAAATTTCACAAACTTTGTATTCCTGGAGAGTGCTGTAGTGGCCAGGGTTCCTAACTTTCCTTTTTTAGATCAGAGCTTAACTCTAGCTATTTTTCAGCTAGCTATTAATGCTGAATGTTTTCTGTCATACCTGACTGCATTTTTGCAAGGCTGATTAATCATTATTTCTGTCTATTCTACTGGAGTTGTTTTCTAACCAGAAAAAAATCAATTCTTAGTCAAACTATTTTTTCCCTTTTTTCGAAATGCCATTGTCCTGTTTTTGGGCCCAGACTTTTTCTGTTCTGATTATTTTTTGCTTTGATCGTTGTAAAATGATTCCTTTTAGAATATTGTATCCCGATGCAGTCCATATGTTAAAAAAACATTGAAAAAATGTAACAACTCACTCAATACCTTTATTAACTTTTTGAGTTTAATTAAATTTTTCATTAGAAAACAAATATCAATTAAGGTATATCATAGCCAAGCCATTATAAAGTTTATTGAGAAATTTTTGTAAAAACAGACCATTTAACATTTTTAATTACATTCTAGTCTTTCCAGAACCCTGTGCACGATTAAAGTAATCGCTTATTCTCCCATTTTTGGGTCAAAAATGTATATTTTGTTGGTAGAAAATTTTACGCTAATCTCGACTCCTCTAAACGAGTCTTTTGTGTGTCGCGTGCGTGGCTGATTTCTGATAAGGATTGTATGAAAACTACATTTAATACATATAGATGATCAATTAATGATTACATACACTCTATAATTATTTTTTTGTATTTTTTAAAATAGTCGCTTTCTAAGCATTTGCCGCTATTACTTTCGAGTAGAGCTGTGCCAAATCGTTCATTTCAGTGATCGCTCAGTTTCGTTCAATTATAAAAATTAACCCGTTCGTTCAATCGTTCACTTCTGAACGACAGTACGGCAACATGTTTTTTTAAAGATTTGTTTTGACATAGCTTGTGGTTTTGACATTCAAAATAGAAAAAAGTTTTTGTGAAATAAAATTTAAATAATCCATATATAAAAATTGTGTAAAAAGTGTATAGTAATCCATAAAAACACAAACACTATAATAGATCAAACTTCTTAGAAAAAGACTGTTAAACCAAATTTAAAAAAATTATGGCAGTGCCACAGCGATGCTCAAAAGAAATATGTACGCACATTCGCAAACTTTTTAAAGCAACTCTTATCAATACACAAACAATCAACTGAAACAAAAGAACATAACATAAAAAACACATCTGAACGAACGAAATTGTGACATAAAAAAGACCTGAAGAAAGAAACATTGAACGGAACACAATTGAACGAAAAGCGCTCAGTAAAATAACCGGATCACTTCGTTCAATTCGGTGATCCGTTCATTTTGACCCGTTCGTTCATGAGCTACACAGCTCTACTTTCGAGCTTTTTTTTTACGTACGTGTGGGAAGTCAATTTTCAACCTTTTTTGTGAAGTTTAAAGTGATTCATTTTGATGACCAAGAAATCTTTCAAATTTTTTTTGAGAGTATTCTGAAAAAGTATAATATTGAGGCTGGATTAAATTATGCCAATCGTCGCTGTTTTAAGAACGCCTTTTTGTATCATAAGGCCAAGTGATTGTGCAAAATTTGTACAACTTTGTAACAGACACACAGACGGACAAATAACTCTTGACTAAATATACATTTTCGTTACAAGTAAAAAAGTTATAGTTTTAAAATCCCCATTATCTCAAATCCTACACAACAACTTATTAATCAATATAAGGTGACTTTCAGTGGTGGGGCTTGTATGGAACCCCTGAATATATATGGACCGATTCTTGTTGAATTTATTACACATATAGAAAACTTTATTGAGGGTAACATTTGTAACCCAAAATTAATATACTTGAAGAACATTTATAAAGGGCATTATAAAAATGTGGACTCAACATATTGAATTGCACTAATAATACCAAAAAAAATTTTATTATTCTTAAAAGGATTCTAAGTCGATAACTGTGCTCACTTTGGTCCGTTGAATTCGGTTATTTTGTGTTACCTGGAAAGGCAGATAGAAATGACAGATATAAAAGCAAAGAAGAAATTTAGAGAAGGATACGAAAGGAAAAATTTAGGATAAAGCAAACATACCAGAGTCCCTAGTGGGAGTCGAACCCACAGCCCTATACTGGTAGACTCGTGCACTTACCGCTGATATACCGGGGCAGGCATATTACGCCTACCAAGTATGCGGAGTATAAAAAATAATGAAACTATGCCGTCACTTTACCAAAATACTGTGGGAGCCCCAAAGACATTCTCCATTTTTATTTTGATTTTGCTTTATAAAAAAATGATTTTGGCAAACAAAAGAGAACTTACAAAAAGTTTTTATATTCATTAATCATAAAATTTGTTTGACTTTTCAAACTCTGCTATATGTTTATGTTAATAATGGATGTATTAAGAAAAACCTTTAGATATAAACATACATTGATATACCCAAATCTTTAAAAATAATCCCAAGATGTTTAAAAAAATCTCTTTAGCATTATTGTTTGGTTTTAACTTAAAAAATACAAACCTAATTTATTACTTCAAGGACATAAAATTGAATAACAAAATAATCAATATTTTCATTGATCTTTAGGCAACTACTTAAATATATTTTTTTCTTTAATAGCCTTGTCTGGCCACCAAACTTGAGAATAAGTAGTACTTTTGTAATGACATTATTTAACAATAAATTATTTATAAGTTAATAATTAGGTTTTACTTATTTATATGAATTGACAACAAAATGAATTCAAGTGTAGAATATAAATCTGGAAAATTGCTTTTAGAATACTCAATAAATTATTCTTAAAAAGCCAAACAAACTTATGGCGGCTTAAAATGTTTGTTTCTATTTTTTTATAGTGTTACCCGTAAATTTAAAATGCCAAACATTTTAACCTTGTAATTGGGCAAAAAAGAGATATAAATTTTGCTTTACACATAACTTTGAACAAATGTTTGAAATAAAATTGAATGAATGGGAAAAGAAAAGAAGCAAACAACTATAAATTCTTTATAAAATCTTTGGCTAGAGGTCTTTAAAATGATAAAAATTATTATAATGGGTGTGGAGAAATGGTTAAAAAATATTTTTTTGTTTCTGAATAAATAAAATTTATTTTATAAAATTATGTCAAAATAAATTAAACTCCTGTAGTCGGCTGGTATAAACGCATAAAAATAAAAGTAATTTAAAAAACATAAAAATTTCAAAAGATTTTGTTTTTAAACGTAGCGTTTTTAAAAATAGTAAAGGGATACATTTTTTTGATAAAACCCCAAAAAATGTATTAAATTTAAAGGTTAAATGAAGCTGACAAATTCTGAAATACAGGGTGCCTGGTGGAAAATTTATATTTTTAAATACGACTATTTTTAAAAGTAATAAACGATGCGGAGGGAGGGTCCACCATGCGCACTTGTAATTCACGATGTCGCAGTATTCGATTAAGGATGGCGGTCGCGTTCGCTGTGGAGAATTTTTAAAGGGTAATAATTCTTACGTAATTGCTTGTCGGCAATTTGTTCAAAATTGGGTATTCGGCGAATGTGTAATGGACCGGCTGTAAATTTAATTCGCTCGTGGGTGCAGAGATTCTGCGCAACTGCTTCAACTATGAAAACTAGGAAAAGGATCTGAATTTTATCCTTTTAAAATTCATATCGCTCAAGAGCTTAAAGAAAGAAACTTAGATTAACGCCAAAATTGTTAAGAAACCATGTTGGAGTGTCTTCAGCACGGTAGATTCCATTTTTTAGAGCGACACAGCTCATTTTCGCTTAAACGGTTACGTTCTAAGAATCCGTAACCCCCTATTAAAACACCAAAAACCATTGCATTGCCTTGAGGTAACTGTTTGGTGTGCCTTATTGACGCATGAGATAATTAAATCATTTTTTTTCGAAAATTCTCTAGGCTAAGCGATGAATGTCAGCGGCGAAAATCATCGGCGCATGACAGTGGAATTTTTTTGCCAAAACTGTAAGCCAAAACTGTAAGCGCTTTACACACGTGGTTTCAACAGGATAAGGCCACTGCCAAAGTTTCAATGAATTTGCTTCGGAAAAATTTCCCCCAAAAATTGAGCAGTCGCTTTGGGGGCAACTCATGGCCACTGGGTTCGCCCGATCTAGCTTCTATGTATTTTTTATGGAGGTGCCTCAAAGAGAAAATATATAATGACAACTTCTAATCTCTTGTGGCTTTGAAGGAAAATATTAGTCGAGAAATCAGCCTAATTAAACCAAGCTTACTGCAGCGTAGAAAATAAAATCCGCACCCTTTTAAAGCTTTGTGGGACCACCCTCTTTTAGAGTGCAAAGTTCAAACTCAAATCTTAACCAGTACCCTTTAACTTAGTCAGTTCTTTGTAATTTTAAATTCAAAAGAACTGCCCATTTAGAAACCTAAAACTTATTTCAAATTTTTCTAAAAACTCCCCCTTTTGCTTAATGGTGCGTGAACTTTTCGGACGCAAACAAAAAATAAAGGGAGTACATCTTTATACTTTCAATGCTGTATTCAAATATGGTATGGCGGTTTTGGTATCTTCAAAAAAATTTCAAAAAAATTGCGCTTATTAAAAAACCATTTTCCCAGACGGATAGGCTTATTGACTCAGCATGTTATATTCAGTTAATCGACACAATTAAAACTTTGCTTAAGACTTTTAATATTGGGCGCTACGTATTATATAACGCATAAGTCCCATGATAGAATGGGGCTACAAAATCTCATTTTCGCTCACATGATAACAAGGAATATATAAAAGTTGAGCATATAACAACAACAACTTTCCTTGCACATATATACATATGTATGTAAACACCTTCAATGCGTATTTAAAAATTTAATATTATTTTTTAGTATAGTTTAAAGCAGTAATACTTTTTAAAATAAAATTGAGTCTTAATATTTACTTTAAAACTAAAATAATGGCTGATTAAGTAAGCAAAAATAATAAAAAATCTGTTTGATGTTTAAGCAATGGAGTAAGTTTTCTTTAATGGACAAGACGACATCATAATTTTGGATGACTAATAACTAAATTTTTTTTTGCACTGAAATTGTTTGAAAGGAAATATAATTCTAATATAATTCTTGTGTTTACATTTGTATAAGTGCTTGAAATATAAATGCGTCAGTGCGACATTTAAAGTAGTCTGCTTTAGCAAATTTCGTAAGCAAATTATTCTTTTGTCATAACTTTCTAGATAAAGTTATCTAAATATAGTTTCGTCTAACAGAAGCAAATTAAAAAAAAAACATTAGTACTTATGCACATATGATAATATTAATAAGATTTTTAATTTTTTTTATTTAGTTTTTCTACTTTAGTTTTCTTAATATTGACAAAGTTTTTTCTCTTACTTAAACTGAGCAAAAAATTTTAAAAGCAACTTTAAAAATAAGTGAACAAGAACCTACTCGCATTCCCATCTTTGCAATCTATAAATGGAAGTGCAGAAATTATATTTCATAGTTTTCTGAACATGTCAAATGCATTTACGAATGTGTTTTCATAAACACAACTACTTTATTGTCACACTCAGCCATATCATAATGATGATGATGTTTATCATTTGTTGTCGAAGTTTTGAAATTGATTGATTAATTGACAAAAGAATACCGTTTTATAGTTACATATGCTAATACATATATGTAGATATAAAGTGCATGTCATTTGCTTATTAATACTTATATGCAAAAACAGCCATACTTATGTAAAGGGAGCAACATAAAATAACAAATGCATATTATAATCAACCTTCCGCTTTTCTGATTTTAAAAGTCATTTAATTAAGTTTTTTTTTTTGTTTCCCATTTAACAAGAAAAAAATGTTTCTATGAGTGGCATTAGCATTTGAACTGAACTTAAATTAATGTCTCTTTACCATTTCTATAACTGCAACTGCAAAAAAAGTATTCTAATGATAATTCCAATTACATCTAAGTAGTTAGAAACATACAAATAATGCAAGTTTGTTGACTTAAGCTTTCAAGTAAATAATTTTATTTAATTTGTTGCAAAATTGTTATTGTTGTATGAGGGCACACATTGTTTGCTAAATATGTTTGCATTTAATGTACTCGTACATAGTTTATAATTTTGTGATTTTAACAAACAGACATACATTTATGTTTATTTAAATTTATATTAAAACATACAAGAACATATTTACTAATGCACACAGGCATATATACATACACATGGATGTATAAGTTTATGTTCTGTGTGTCAGCCTGTATATTATATGCCTACAATAACATCATATGGTTGACTGTGTTAGTGTTGCTAAATATTGAATAGTAAATTAAACAGGCTAGGCTGTTTATTTTAAATATAAGGACTTAAATTTTTTTTTAATTACGGGTTTCAACATATTTAATTCAGACAACTTTGAAAATAAAACACAAAAGTTTAATTAATATTTTTGCGGTGAGACTTGTATAGAACTCATTGTAACTTTAATAAAAATATGCGAAAAAATTTCGTTTAATTATTTTCTTTTGTGTAAAAGATAATTGAATCAAATTTCAATCGGTTGATTTTGTAATGCTTGGGGTGCTGAAAATTTATCGATTTTTAGGTAAAGGCGTTATATGCGGGGCAGAGTAAAAAGTTGAACATCGTGAATCGTTTCTGTTTCAAAAAGATGTTTGTATATAAAGTTATGCGGAGCTGAAAAATGTTTTACAAAAATTATGTTAATTAACTATGTTATTAGTTTATTTTTATTATGAATATTTTTGTTAAAAAATTTTTTACTGTTCCATTTCACAGCAGTGATACCAAACGCAATATAATATGCAAGTTGAAGGCCTCATTTACGCTTAGCGTTGCCATAAGTGTTATTTCTGCCGGCGTTTGCTAGCGACTTAGACGCTTGCAATCGCCCGCGATCAAGCGTGCAAACCAAATGCTTCTCAATCGCTTGCTATTTGGTTTAAAACACCTACATATTTTGTTTTATTTTGATTTAGTTACACGTAAATGCCGCTTTCTATAATTGAGGAGTTTTGTTTATTAGATAATTGAGTTTTGAGGCATCGATTACTTAAAAAAAAGGAGACAATTCGGAGTTAATGCTATTTACAGAATCGTCAGTGAAAGAAGGAATTTCATTGTAGAGCTGAGAGCTGTTTACACTTCTATTGTAACAATTTTTAACTTGTTGATCTCACAAATATCGACGACTATGAATATTTTCAATTAATCTTTCAGTATTCATTTTTAACAAATGATTTCAAGCGATTAAAAACTAACAAAAGTGATCTATCGAATTTCGTAGCGCGAATTCGCGAGTAATCGAATTGATGGCAGCGGTAGGCATAAACAGTCTAATTGAAACGAGTATGTTTAAACTAGTGGCAGCACATGGCAGCATGAGGCAGCATCGCTTATGACAGCGCTAAGCGTAAACGAGGCCTAATATTTCAAGTTAGAATTTTTAATTTTACCCTTCACATAAGAATTTTTATAAGTTTGAAATCGATTTAGCGATGACCGTCTGCCCATCTGTCCGTGTTATTGTTGAAATCAACTTTTTGATGCGCCCCGAGGCTGGATAGTGATATCAAATCATTAAAAATATCTGCGGAAAAACAGCTTTTGTATTCCAGCAAAATCGCTCGATTATCAACCGAGTCATAGGTCAAAAGCCAAGACTATCTCTGTTTATTTCTCTAAAATTTGTACAAAAAGAGCCTAACAACTGCTCTGGAGTTGCACCTATATGAGTGTAGTGGTTCACCAACTCCCATTAATTTTTCCTAACGAACATTTTCGAGAAACATACCAAGACATTATCTATCCACCTTCTAACAGGGTTGCCATACAAATTTTAATTTTTTTTTCAATTTAATTTTTAAATCGCTCCCACAGATTCCAAGGTGCTCCTACAAAGATTAAATTTAACACAGAACGAAATAAATTTTTCTCCCAAACATTTTTGAAAAATATATAGATAACCCCTATCAGCAGCCCTTAACAGGGTTACCATGCAAAATTTAAAAAAAATTAGGGTAAAAATTTCTAGAGCTTCCCCGAAGTAGACCTTAGAGGAATAAAATGTATCAGAGACCCCCCAATATTTTTCCCTCTCAAACATATTCTTAGAACATGTTTTACCTCCCATCTCCATTACCTAAAGGGTTACCATACAAAGTTTACAAGAATGATGTAAAATGCAAATCACTTCGCCAGAGTTGGCCTAAGAGAAGTTAAGTGAGCGACCGACCCCCATTAGTTATCGCGCTTAAGCCTATTCCTAGAACATACTTACCCTTTATTCCAATTGCCAAAGATGCTTCCGAGGTTTTCGTTGATAGGTCAAACGTAGAGCTGACCCCAACTCATTTTTCCTTGCAAACATTTTCCTAGAACATACCTACCCCCATCATCAGCCTTTAAGGGGGTTTGCATTGCAAGATTTGAAAAAATTAGTGTAACAACCCCTAGACGCTGTGAAGGGTATATAAGATTCAGCACAGCCGAATATAGCGCTCTTACTTGTCTTTTTTTATTCTTTTTCATTTTTTTCTACAGTTTCAAGAGTGTTATATAAGCTTTAAAAAGTTTTTATGTAAATTTCGGATAATTAACTTTTTTCCAAATCGTGTCTAGTAGCTTCTTAAGTTGCCATCTAAGCTATTCTAATCAGAATTAGGTAAACATGTTTATTGTTTTAACGTTTGTTGCATACTAATTGCTATTGCTTATGGAAAATATGTATTTCCGTAAGATTTATTTAAAAGCAAAGTTTTAACATATTTTTTAGTTTTATACTCAAAACGTAAAACTATAAACACACACAAACTTACATACATACTAACAGATTAATAATAATTATTCATTAAATTTATGCCTTGAATTTATATTTATTAATGACCTCACACAAACAAACACCACTCACACTAACTACACCACATTTAACACAATACAATATTTATGACCATAATAGGACAGGGGAAGTGTTAATGATTTTGTTGAAAGTATTTACCATAGAAAATCCAAACAAGAACTTAATGTTTGTTGTATACATTGTTGTATGGTCAAAGAATTATTGTCTAAATGGTTCTTAGTTGTTTGTGTAATTAAAAAAAACCTGCATACAAATGTGACAATTTATTTGACAAGCTATTCTGTATACAAGTGCATAAAAAGAAAAAATTGACTGACTAACTGACTGACTGAACACGTAAATCTAGAAGCTTGAAATTGAGACTGTGATTACCTCTCCATATGTGTAAATGTTAAGAAATGTTGATATCTACTAAATTATACTCCACAGAAATAAAATTTAAAAATAATGAATTTTACTCATTAAATAAGCGGACCTTCGTGTGGAACGTTTTTTTGGCCCTTAATTTGAAAAAAAGTTTAAACTATGTTTAGATACTGCTCAAGTTCATTTTAGTACTTTTAAGCTTATAAAGACAGAATCAAATTGCATTTGGCATGTCGCGAAAAATATGAATGCGTTTTTGGTACTTTTTTGAAATTTTATTTCACTTAGGGTCTTAGATAGGGTAGATAGTAAATTGCGGTACTCCTTAACTACTTCTTAATTTTTTAAGAATTTTGACTATTTAGATGTGAAAAGGGGAGCTATGGATCACCATTAAGGCCGGAATCTAACTGACTGAGAACAAAATTTAATTTTTAAATATTTTGGTACTTTTTTGAATTTTTTAACTTCATGATACAAATTTAAAAGAGATTTGTCCAGATTAAGGACGAAAGTCAGAAAAATATACAAAAGGTACTTTTTTACAGTTTTGGTACTTTTTGTATTTTTTGAGATTTTGGTTCTATAAATATATGAAAAGGGTATTATGATCCCTATTAAGGTCAGCACTCAACACAGTGGACAAAGAGTACTTTTTCATATTTTGGTTTTGATTTTGCATTTTTGGCATTTTTTTAAGGTTATGAGTTTAGAAATATTTAGTAAACGACTACCTTACTAGATTGAGCCCTATTTGGCCTCTTGATAGTACTTTAAAATTTTTAGGAGCATAGATTTTCCTGAGATTTTTTTGTAGACTTTAATATAATTCAGCAGCTTTAGATGTATATTTCAAAACTAATAACTTAAAAAAATGCAGCAAAGTATGAAAAATATGTAAATAGAAATGTTTATTCCAAAAGTATTCAGAAATTTTTAAAGCTGGATTTTTAGCCTGCCTGTACTATTCAATACATCAATTGTGCAAGTAATAAATAAATGGATCTTAAAACTCAAAAAATTTCAAAAATAATGCAAATGGGAAGGGTATAATAAAGGTGATAACTATTCAATACATTTTCTTTTTAGAAAATACTGTCTATTGTCTGATGATTTATTGAAAACAACAACAACAGTAATTTAAGTATTTAGTTAAACTCTTGTTGTTATTCTAATAGTGTTATTGTTGCATTATTCTTGTCATTTCTACTGTCATTAAAGGCACAATAGTTTAGATGAAGTGTTAAAGTACACAAACTTGCAACTGTTTGCATGTGAATTAATTATAATTTCATTGTTGTTATTGCAAATATGTTTTGTAAAATAAATGTATTTCTAATGTTTTTATAAGTACATAATATGTTTTACTTATATTTTTTATTGAACCTTTAATTTCATAGCCTAGCAATAAGTCTTTAAATTTTGAAAATAAAATTAGGAAGTACCAACGAAAAATTCTGACATATAAAAAAAATTCTAGGATGCAATTAGAAAGTTCTAAAATATAAATAAAACAAAACCGGATATACGAAATAAATTGCAATTGGAAAATGTTTCATTACAAATTTTTTAAAAATAAAATTAGAAAAATTTGGAACTGATTCAGAAAGTTTTAAAATACATTTGGAAATAATGTACTTTTTAAAAACATTTAAAAAAGTTTAGTTTTTTATCATGCGATGGACTTAATATTTATTAGCTTTTTCTGTAACTTAAAAATTTTTTATTCCCCAAAATTTTATTTATAAATAAAAGATTATCTTCTACCACTTTGCATAATCCTTGTTAATTTATTATTAGCTAATTACAAAATGCATTTCTAATTCTAAATCAAAAATCTTCTTTCCATTACGATGCAGTTTAAATACAAATAAATGATTTGTGGCAAAAGGCTTTTAACATAATTTTTGTCACGCAAAGCTCAGTTTACAGGCAACAACAAAACATTGTGGTAAACAAATCTATGAAGAGTTAAAAGTAAACTTTGTAAAAACTTTTTGTCAATTACTTAAGAAATTATTGCTTGAAACAAAAATATGCCAAATATATATTCCACTAAAATATCTAAAAAAAAGTGAAAACTATTTCAAGGATATGTTTTGATATTTAATTTTGAAGCAAAAACAAAAAGTGAGGAAACAGAGAATTGGGAAATCTAAACTAAAGCACCTAAACTAAATCATAGTGGAAATATAAATTAATTTTCAAATATAAATTTCTGGTAAAGCAAAAAAAGAATAAGGAAATTAGTACCTCTAAAGATTCAATTGAACAAAATATACAAAATAATAAAAAATAAATAAAATATTTTTTAAGGTCGGAATTTCTAACACTAATATCTTAGACTCTCCTCTTTCAATAACTAAACATTTAAGTTAATGCTACTTCCAAGTTTTTGATCATTATAACTTAACAAAAATTCTTTTACCCAAAAAAGTTTTAACCTTCTTTTTTTAGAAAATTCTATTTTTTAAACTTATTTTAAACACAAAAGTCATTTTTGAAAAGCTATTACAAACAAATTTGCTGACAAAAAATTTTGTTATAAAATGCAATAAATCTAAAGATGATTTTTGCTTTCTAATTCTTACATAAAAAACTTTAAGTTCAAACAAACAGTATGACAAACGACAGGGATTTAAGCATCCTTTTAAGAAGAAAAAAATATTCTCTTAAATTAAAAAGTCAAAAACTTCAGTGCGCATGTTGACAAACAACTTTAAGTTCCAGCACTTGCTGCTCTTTAATTTCATATTGTTGTATGTTCGTAGTTTAAGCAACTTAAGAAATATATTGAAAATGTATTTTTAACTTGTTTTTTTATTTGTACCTACATATACATAAATACATATTTTCTCTATATATATGTGAATGTGTACGAAATTAGAGCATTGTGTCAAAGGTCGGTTTGTCTTAAACTGTTGTGTGTCGTAAGTGCAAGTTCATAATGTATACGGCAATGACAGAAAACGATGCTGTCGATTAGGTTTGTGTTTAATATTTGTGTTTGCGTGTGTGTGTGTGTTGGTCTGTTGGTGTGTGTATGAGGCTAATGAAAGTAGCAGTGTTTGTAAAATGCCATTGTAGGTTTTGTTGTTGACAGGCCCACATTTTAGAAGGGTTTTTCTTTTAATTTTTTTCGACTTGCATTTAAGGCACAAACAGTATTTGCTGCTTTAGAAAAATACTTTTTTCAGTAAGTTTTTATACTATTTGTACATATTTTTTATTGCCACAAGATATGGATACAATATTTAAAAATTAAGATTTTTGAATGAAAAAAATATTTACATTTATTATAGTTTTTCCACTGTAACAAATATTTATCAAACAAAAAAAATATTTCACTGATGCCAAGATACAAAAATTTCTAGCAATGTCTTATGCAATTAAATTTATTTAATTAGCTTTAAGTAAAGAAACTCCTCTTCCGGCAGCCTTGTTAAAAGCAAAAACCCCATTTATTTTAATTGCCACCATCAAAGGCTTAAATCAACCGCATGCAATATTGGCCACTAAAAGCCGGTTTAATTTAAGAGAATGTTTTCTTACAAGAGAAACGAACGTATGAAACCAGAAAATAATCTCTAAGCAAACATGTCTGAAAGTCAGCATTATTAAAGCATAAGTATGAAGTTGCAGCATAAATTTTGATGTTGCAAAAAACATAAACTTTTGTACTGAGTAGAAACTACATCTTTATTAAATTATTGAATTAATTTAATAATAAGGATGACAAGTAGCCCAATTATCTATTGAAGTAGCTAATAACTAGAAAACGTATTTGTATTTAATATGATCAATTTTTCTATAAAAATGAGCCAGATAAGCATATAAAATTTAAAAAACTAAAACAAAAAATTTTAAAGCTGAATGGTAAGCAAGTTTTCTGGTTGCAAGTTGTTGGTTGTGTTTGACTCCTCTTTAATGTTGGTGCTGTTACAAAATAATTGAAAGCAAGGTTTTGTTCAATATGTTTTAGCTTGTAATTGTGTTTTGCTTTTCAGCCTTTTTTTCAAATCGTTGTTTTATTTTTGGTCGCATACATTTATCAACAGCTTTACAATAATATACGAATTCAGTATTTAACGTAAATTCAAAGCGTACGGTACCCGAAGAAGGGCGATTAAAAATTCTGCAATAAAAAAGCGTTAATTTCAAAATAATATAAAAACCTTAATAAAAAAAATGACAGGATAAAATCCCGAAATTTATGTGGAAAATCAATTAAATACAAAAAAAAACTCTGAAAACTATTTAAAAGATTACAAATCTTTATCGACAACTCCTGAAATTGCATTATATTGAGTATTGATATGCTGACCTAATATTGCAAAAACTATTTAAACATGCAAAAGTGCGTCTGCATTTATCATTTGCATTACTTTTTAGTATTTTGAGAATTTCTTTTGGGGACTTGGAGTTTTTAGTGTACATATAAGGTTCTACAAGTTTTGTATTTAGTTTTAAAAAATTATTTACAAATTATTTTTTCTAAATTTATTTTTACTTAAAAAATATTAAAGTTTTCTATTTTATATAGTTTACTAAAAAGAACTCTTTTGTCATTTGTCTAGTGTGCTACATGCAAGTTCAAAGCTGCTTTTGATTGATAACTTTATCGCTGCAAAGGGTTACAGCTAAATGTGTTTATTTTATATTGTTTTATTTAATTTAATTTAATTTTATTTCATTTTATTTTATTTTATTTAATTTTATTTTATTTTATTTTATTTTATTTTATTTTATTTTATTTTATTTAATTTTATATTATTTTATTTTATTTTATTTTATTTTATTTTATTTTATTTTATTTTATTTTATTTTATTTTATTTTATTTTATTTTATTTTATTTTATTTTATTTTATTTTATTTTATTTTATTTTATTTTATTTTATTTTATTTTATTTTATTTTATTTTATTTTATTTTATTTTATTTTATTTTATTTTATTTTATTTTATTTTATTTTATTTAATTTTATTTTATTTTATTTTATATTATTTTATTTTATTTTATTTTATTTTATTTTATTTTATTTTATTTTATTTTATTTTATATTATTTTATTTTATTTTATTTTATTTTATTTTATTTTATTTTATTTTATTTTATTTTATTTTATTTTATTTTATTTTATTTTATTTTATTTTATTTTATTTTATTTTATTTTATTTTATTTTATTTTATTTTATTTTATTTTATTTTATTTTATTTTATTTTATTTTATTTTATTTTATTTTATTTAATTTTATTTTATTTTATTTTATTTTATTTTATTTTATTTTATTTTATTTTATTTTATTTTATTTTATTTTATTTTATTTTATTTTATTTTATTTTATTTTATTTTATTGAATTTTACTATGTTTTTTAATTATTGATAAATTATTTATAGTTATGTATTATTTGTTTTTTTAAGACGCACATGACAATAACTCTTTTTTATATAAAAAAGAATGCCTTTAAAAACAAATCACAAGCACTGCCTTTGTAGTTAAAAGAATTGTTTTGATTCTTCTGTTAAATTAAGAAAAATTTTTTACGTAGTTTTGCATTTCAGCTGACGATATGCGGTTATTACAAGAAAAGCAATGATTATACTATTTTGTGTTAATTTAGAATAAAAAATAATTTCCTCCCTTCTTAGATCGTCTGATCTTTAGTATTTCTAACAAGCAAATCTACATTTTCTAATACATTTAGTTATGTAATTGAGGGAAGCTGTAAAAGCACGTCTTTGTTATAGTGTAATTGACTTCTTTAAGAAAGAAAAAAAAACAAAAAACAAAAACGGAAACATTTCGTAAAATATTATTGTAACTGATTGTGGGCAATTTGATTTTTATGCGTGTGTAAATGTAAATCAGCTGTAAGCAAACAATACAAAATAAACGTACAGCAACAACAATAACAATAACAACAGTAGCAGCATCAGTTTTACCAGCGAAAACGGCAACAGCAAACAACAATATTTTCCCCGATAAAAATCATTTTGTTTCATTTCTTCCGTATCCGTAACGTATCGCACGTACATTTATTTGTATTTGTTTATTTGCAAGAGTTTTCGCATGTACGGATGTTGGCCTGTGTGTTAAAGCAATTTATTAATACAGCTTAATGATTGTGTTCTTGTGTATTTGTATACAAACGTAATTGCTATATTTATATTTGTTAACTTTTATGTTAAAGTATAACAACACCAGCAGCAGCAGCAATAAAAATAAAGATTTTTTAAACTGATTTATAAAAAAGCAGGCAAAGTCCTTTAAAATTAAAAACATTCAAAAGAGAGAAATATGAAAAAACCCCAAAAGTTTCGTTATCAACAATTAATAATTTATAGAGATTTGGCGTGAGTTTAAAGCGAAAACATATAAAGTAAAATGAAATGAAAAATTATTTATTACAAATATTAAAAATTTAAATAATTGAAATTTTATAATGAAATTGAAACGTGTGTTTATCTAAAAGGAGACAATTTTTTTTTTTTTTAAAGTGAACAAATTAAAAATTAAAATTAAAGAAAAATTATAAAACGAGATTTTTTTCAAGCTACCCATAGATTTGATTCTGTAATTTTATATGGAGTTTATGTTGCATTAATAATAAAGGTAAGTGAATCAAAAAACGTCTTAGTATTAATAAAGTAAAATTTTTAAAATTTTCTTAGTGCCTTGCAGTAACAAGTTTTTATAAAAAATATTAGTAAAAAATGCCGCGGTTAAGTTCCAAAGAAAGTAGCATCGTTCAAAACAACGTTTTTTTAAAGATATAAAGTATCTCTTAAGGATGTGCAAACATTGCACAAAGTACGAAATGTACTCAAAATTTGATCTTATACATACCAAATTCATTCACCGATTTTATATAAGCCTTACCACTTCCCATACCGTCATGTTCCTGTGGGACTGGAGTTCCCTTTTAAGGCCTCCAAACGAAATTCACTTTTAAGTAAATATTTAGTAAAAATGGGCTTAAAATAGAAATTTCAAAATAATCTTAAAACCACTTCCAGGCAGATCAAAATAAGTAGATAGGGAATGCCGGTTCTAATCCAACTTGACTGCGCAGTCGCTACGCAGTCGGTATTCCTGCACGTGCATGCTATAAATCATGGGTAATAAAACTGTCAAAAAACCCATTAAATTAATTGAAGCGTGACGATAATTTTAATTGCTTTTACAGTACAGTGCAATAAAAAAGTATGTAAACAAAAATAATTACATTGAATCATGCGTGGCTTCTTTGTTTAATTTCCTATTAGGTGATCTTGCTTTAAGAGTTGTTAGTATTTTACCAAATATGTTTTTTGAAATATGATGCTACAGATTAATGTTTAAAGATTTAATGAAGGAGGGAGGCAAACTAGAGTGAGCGCAGTCGATATTTATGCAGCTGACAACCATAAAAAACCCATTAAATCAATTGAAGTGTGAAAATAATTTAATTGCTTTTAAGTGCAGTATAGTAAAAGTATGTAATAAAAAATAGCTAGATTCAATATGCAGCTGTATAAACAAACAAGTACAGTTGCTTCAGGAAAGATTAGTTGTATGTATATTACAAAGGGGAGATAGCAGATCAAACAGCGTTTGCTGAGAAAAATATTTATTTCACAACGATTTAGTTGTGAGTTTCTTGATAAAAAGGGTTCAATGAACTATGGTTTATAATTTTAAGTGTAGTTAATAAAAAGAAAAATTTTATTGTTTAGTTAGGCGGTGCTTAGCATGTGTATATTTATGGAGTAATTGAAAATCTATGCTAGTTTATGATCTTTTAATAATTCTAATGTGTGTGTGTGTGTGTGTGTGTGTGTGTGTGTGTGTGTGTGTGTGTGGTGTGTGTGTGAAGATTATTTTTTGGGGAATGCTGTATGACTTCATTAATTTTTGATTTTATGACTGGTGATATTTGTTCATAGTAGATGTTTAAATTTTTAAAGATAAAGAAAAGCAAGTGTGGAAACGAACAAGTGCGGTTTTAGGGTGGATGTATGTATGCATGTTTATATGCATGTATGTATATATGTATATTAAAAAGCAGATCAGGCAATTAAATTTATAATATGAGTCATGTTTATATGTATGTATGTATATATGTATGTATATTAAAAAGCAGATCAGGCAATTAAATTTATAATATAGGTCATGATGTTTGTTTATGGTAAATGCTTATACATATGTGTGTAAATAAAGGAAAATACAATTATTTTGAATGCGTAAAGTAGGATTAAGCACGTGTCAAGTATGCTGTTAAGCGTAGTTTTGCAGTTAACAAGTATTGTATACAACCAATAAATTTATAAATAGCTATTAGTGACAGAGAAAGGGAGAGCAATGCGAACGTTTACAAACATCTGGTGGTTAGCGATCTTTTACTATATTTAATAAAAGTATGCTGTTATTGAGGGTTTCATGACTACAAATATATTGTTATAGAGGGTTTCATGAGTAAAATGTGTTATTGAAGAGGATTTCATGTATACAAGTGTTTCGATCTGCAAATGCAATGTAAATTCTTCAATTAGAGAGGTAAAGATTAGATTAGAAGTTAGAGTATGCTACAGGCTTATACTTATCTGAAAACTATATGAGCGGTGGAATTTATTTAAATTTTATATAGATATGTATGTTATATATGCTTTTGTTACAAGTGTGAGAATCAATATTAGTTTGGCATTTCTTAAATATTAGTTTAGTATCTCATTAGGAGATGTAATTTTATAAAAATGAAATAATATATATGAAAGGAAATAGTATATATATATATATATATATGTATGTGATAAGAGTTTCAAAGCATGTTTTGGAACAGGTAAGTATATTAGTATTTTTAATTCAAGTTACATTCATTATGTTAAAATACGTTTTAACTATTAAGTTCTTTGTTTTAAAAGGCGGTAGGGAGATTATCTTAAGGAGCACACCTAAAAACTAATTGAAATATATGGAATATATTTTTATGAATTCTATACACTTTTTATTGCTTTTTTTTATAATGCTGTTGTTGTTGTTGTTGTTGTTGTTGTTGTTGTTGTTGTTGCTGCTGCTGTTGTTGCTGATATCCTCAACTAGCGTGTATATGTATACCTATATACATCCGTGTCACAAATAGATATACAAATAGATAAATCAGTCTATATGCCTTGATGGTAGACAGGCCGTCAGACTGAGTACTAGATAAATATGTTTATAAATCTACAATCGTTTATTATTTTAATTTTTAGATATTGCAATAGAGTTTTGCAAAATGTAGTATAGAAATAGGGGTTACTTATATGCTTATTTGAATAAATTTTTAAGCTAGGAGACCTTTTCACTTAAATACAGTTAAACTAAATTAGTTAAATACTAACTCATTAACATTACTATGTGTAAAGTACTTTTAATAGTTTTTAGTATTATTTTTAAATTTCTATATAAAACTCGTTAAAGCGAGTTAAAGCTAACTAAAAATTATTCGTCTTCTTTCACTTAGTTTATCGTTTAATTATTAGTTTTGGCATAATTTACTAATAATTATTAGGAAAAATCTGCTAGAAACATTTAGAATAGTTGCAAGTATATTACTCTTAAAAATCAAATGTGTATTTTATTAACTGAACAAAAGCACAATAAATATTAATACTCTTTACTATGTTGCTTATAAAATTGCTATTATGTGAGAAATAATAAAAAATGTAAAGATGAAGGAAATTAGTGAAGACATCTTATGAAAAACTGACAAAATTTTATTTAAAACGTGAAATAATAAATAATATTTTTTTTTTTTCCAAGTGTATATTAACGACATATGTATATTCGCTTATAATGAGTAATATATATTTATATATGTTTACAATATCAAAGAGCATAGAGCATTAAGAGCGATAGTAGTTAGTGTTGAAGTAACTTATAAACAGTGCTATTTTCAAAGGTGATGTATACCGTAGATTGAATAAAAACGATATGCATATGAGAGAATTCTACCAACTTCTTTTCATTTTACACACTTAAAATAGTGAATGTCTTTTGACATGTTACCGTCAGAGAAATTTAACTAAAAATATTTAAACATACAGTTTGCATCGAAATACTATTTTTATTGATAAGCAAAGCTTTGAATTTAACACGAACGGTTTTATTCTAAAAGAAATCGCGATTGTTTTTTAGTAATAGAGAGTCTGTAAATTTAATCATTAAAAGGTTTATGAATTTACCTGCTTATTTAAAAAACGCAAAAGGAAGCGAAATGGCTCTCAAATTAATATTACCATATAACATGGAATGATAGAGAAGTGACTTATAAAAGTATCATTCAGTTTATTAAAGTCAATACCATTAACTGGGAGATCTATATCATCTGAAAAAAAGATTAATCAGAGAATTATAAATACTGAGGAAATTAGATGTATCAAATTTAAAGAGCTAGAGTTAAAGTAGCATTGTTATAATCCCAAATATAGAGTTTGTGACTTATTTAATTCCCTATTACTTGAAAGGGAACTCTAAATTTTAAGTTGAATTAAAATATTCAACAAATATTATTCTTACATGTACATACATAGTTTATGGGAATTAGAAAATCTTAAATTGTATTATCATAATTGTTAACCTACTTCTACTTATATACATAAGATACCAGTTGACATCAATTAAAGGATTTTAAGAAACTTGTTTTCAATTTTTTTTATTTATTAGGATGAAAAATTAATAATTGTTTCTAATCATTTTGATATTGCAAACACGTTAGAAATATCAAGTGTATACAGTTTACATTGCTCTATTAAAATCAAAATATATATCATATAGAAACACAAGACTTATTGGAATGTGTCTCTTAAGAAGTTAAAATTTTTTATAATTAACAACTATCAAGGAAGGTAAAGACAAATGGGCGGAATGACAGAAAAAAGGATGAAATAAAAAAATAAGAAGTCGAGTAAAACCAGCACTTTCAGAAACTATAAATTACAACTACGAACAATCAAAATTTTCATAATTATATACACATTAAGATGACACGTATTGCTTAGTTAAAAAAAGGAAGCATATCTGTTCATACCAAACAATCAATACAATCAATACAAAGTACATTATTTTACATTTATTATTCTTTCGCATGACTGCAATTATTATATTCTTTATTACACTAACAATTGAGTAACACTAACGAACTATAACTTATTGATAGAGTTGAAAAAACTATATAGCATACAAAAAAACTTTATATGTTGAAAGAAGATTCACATCATTATTTATTATTTAATACTCACTTTGCTTTGACTAAATATATATGAATAACCCATACACAAAACAAGTAAAGTAGGTCTCAAATACTAAGATCAAATAAAACCATCTATACCTACGTTTAGTTATAGCCACTTTTTAACGCAAATAAGCTTTGTTGTTAAGTTACATTTAAAAAAATTTTATTAAGCAGCTTTAATTAGACTATTTTATATACTTATAAAACTGATTTAGCAAATTTTTTTTGATTTTCACAATCAAAATAATGACTTAACGTTAATACACATAGAGGAAAATAGTAGGAAAGTAGCTGAACTGTCCCATAGGAAAAAGCTAGTTGATTATAATAGAGGTAGGTTTAAATGTGAACAATAAATAGAAGTAACCCTATTTTATTTTCTAACAAAAACAATTACTTAAAACATACATTAACTTAAATACTACATATATACTTGTAGAGTTAAAGTTGCACTCAATAAATTATTAATGTAAAATCAACTGGAAATCTATTTAAGATATCTGGATATTCATTTAAAAACCCTCCAACAAGATATTCATTAAAATTAATAAAATATTTCATTTAAATTCAGACATCAAAAAATTAACTTACATATTCATCTAAAATTAACTAGATTTTCTCTCATTTACAGCAAAACATAATGTATCAGAAACAAATATTACAAAGTTAAATATTACTAAGAAATAACTGACAAAATTACCTTCAACTGAAAATCAGTATTTTTGTTCATTAGAGGCCTTAAATAACCATTCAAACCAGTTAAAAAAATTCTATGAAAATTAAACTTTTTTTTTTTTCATTTAAAAACAACTTTACGGAATACTTCCTAATAACTTACAGTCAGTTACCGTAATAATTTTAAGTGTGGAAAGTAAGTATTTAAAGAGTTGTTTAAGCTATTGTATGGTAAGATCATGAAAAGTGTGGATAAAAGAAAAGACTATCAAATATGGAAAATATATGATTTTTACTGCTATTTAACTAAATGACTTTTATAATATTATTACAAACATCGAAATAGTACTTTAATTTCCAGAAATTTTTATTTATTTGAAATGAAACAGTTTTGAGTTCATCTTTTATAAACACTTCAAGTATACTTATAAGCAAATAAGTGCAAGTGCATATACATACACCTATACAATACAAAATATTTTAAATAATAAGGAAAAAACAAAACTGATCTAAGCGGTATATATCTACATCCATACAAAACTACAGTAGCCTTATATTCCTTGAAGGAAACGCTACGTTTACGTATTTACAATACACACATGATAAATATCTATAGCCAAAAACACTGCACAGGTTATAGCTTATCAGTAGTACTGGAAACTAAAACTGATGAAAGATACTAGTAAAACACTTGTCGCAATGTCTACATATAGTCCCCCCAAAAACTGAATTAACAGTAGTACTAATGCTAGTAGTGGATTTTCAATGACTTATAAATGTTAAATATCTAATGTCAGGTATACAGCTTGTTAGTAGTCCTAGTGATAACGTCAACAGTGAATCATTACAGTTTTACTATTGACATTTCCTGCAGAATAATTACAAATTATAGTGGAAACGGTAAACTAGAACTGAACTTAACTGAATAAAAAACTAAGCTAACATAATAGCACATACATATAAATTTTTTTATTTTATTATTGTTTCATCTTATTATATAATTTTAATGAAAACCAAGTAAAAAAAAGACTTTGTAAACAATTACAATTTTTATTGGAATATATCATTAATATTTATAAAAATAATTTATTTTAACTATCTCATTTCAACTGTAGTAGTTCAAGTATTTTATAGAAAAGTCCTGAAATGCAAACACAATTGTGTATACGCTACGTACAATGTCAATGCATTTTTCAAATGTTCGTATAAATCGTTGTACTGATAGACATTCGATTCTTTAAGATTTCTCCAACGCAGAATAAATAGTAAGCTTGAATTAGAGTTCAACTATATACAACTAGATTTTACTACTTTTCTTTATTATTTTCTTTTTTTTTTGTCTGCGACTACGTTGCTATAATAGCTTATAAATAATACATAAAGCTTAATCAAAAAAAATCCTATAAACTTTTATACACTAACCTTCGAAAAAGCGAACTGCCTTCATAAAACAGTCAAACAGCTATATCAAACAGTTAAACAGCTATATTAAACAGTTAAACAGCTATATTAAGCAGCTAAACAGCTATATTAAACAGCTAAACAATTATATCAAACAGCTAAACAGCTATATTAAAACAGCTAAACAGCTTTACCAAACAGCTAAACAGCTATATCAAACAGCTATATAAAATAGCTAAACAGCTATATCAAACAGCTAAACAGCTATAATAAACAGCTTTCAAACAGCTAAACAGCTATATTAAACAGCTTTTAAACAGCTAAACAGCTATATTAAACAGCTAAACAGCTATATCAAACAGCTAAACAGCTATATTAAAACAGCTAAACAGATTTACCAAACAGCTAAACAGCTATATCAAACAGCTAAACAGCTATATTAAAACAGCTAAACAGCTTTACCAAACAGCTAAACAGCTATATTAAACAGCTTTCAAACAGCTAAACAGCTATAATAAACAGCTTTCAAACAGCTAAACAGCTATATTAAACAGCTTTTAAACAGCTAAACAGCTATATAAAACAGCTTTCAAACAGCTAAACAGCTATATTAAACAGCTTTCAAACAGCTAAACAGCTATATCAAACAGCTAAACAGCTATATCAAACAGCTAAACAGCTATATTAAAACAGCTAAACAGCTTTACCAAACAGCTAAACAGCTATATTAAACAGCTTTCAAACAGCTAAACAGCTATAATAAACAGCTTTCAAACAGCTAAACAGCTATATTAAACAGCTTTTAAACAGCTAAACAGCTATATAAAACAGCTTTCAAACAGCTAAACAGCTATATCAAGCAGCTAAACAGCTGTAAGAACAATACAAAAATGGATTTACATTACAATTATAAAAGACTTATTAACGTCTGATGGCTCTCAAACCACAAGTTCTTGTAAAATGTTGGACTAACACACCCACCGTCATTGTTGGGATCACCCAACGCAAAGACAATTAACAATGATTTTCATATGAAAACCAGAACATTGCATAAGATCACGTTTTAAGAAATTCTTATGTTTAGTCAGGAACATCGAGCTGTTAACATAGGTTCGATTATTAGGAAACCTTTTAATGTTTTCAACACAAAGCATAAAAATATAGCGATTCACCAAGCTTCGGATGGAAGCGTGTAAGGAAAATGATAACATTTTCACGAGCACATTCCTTGATGAATTTTCTTATTACCTATAGAAACAACGTATTGGTTTATTTTGACCAGTATCTTTATATTTATTGTACTGAAGAGATCGTTTTCCCCTTGCTTTATAGTTCTTCTTCCATATAGTGTATAATAACGGTTGTTTGATGTTTATTTATTTACTTTACAAAAAGAATATTTAATAAAATTTCCATCAATCGACGCTTAGACATTCTGGGATATAGCTTCAAAATACTTAACAGTTGTCAGAAATACTTTTCTTCCTTCTTCAACCTTAGATAAACTGACAATTTATCATACAGCTCTCTATCAAACAAACTACACCTTTTGGGGTTTCAATTCTGTGGATCTTGAACTAAACTTTCCAAATAAGTTAAAAGAGGTGGTATAAAAGTAAGTGATATATATATGTATAAAAGCTGTAGTAGCCTGTAACTTATAGCATTGTTTATTTTTAAAACATAAATTTAAATAAAATTTGTAAGCATATAAAGGATCAGCTTAAAAGGGATTATAATTAAAGGAATCATACTTAGAGCCATATATTACAATATATATATATATATATATACATATGTGTAAATACGTAAAAAGAAACATAACAATACAGGAAAAACATATTATTATAATCAGTTAAAGCAGTAATAACAATCGTTAAATATAAAAACTTAAACTGTTTAGATCATTAAGCGCACAAAACTTTAAAGGGATTCCTATAGTTGGAAACTGTGACGGGTGTGTCCTTACAAATTTTAATTTTAGAGAATTTCTACTAAGGGATCGAGGTATATAAAAAATTCCTGAGAACTGGCGCAATTTTTTATTTTTAATTTTAACAGTAGCTTAAAATGTTTTTAATCATTGAATTTAGAGGAATTTCGACTTTAAAATCGATTTGCATAAAAAAAAAAAAATGCTTGAAAACAGATTTTTTTATTTTAATTTTTTATTTTTAATTTTAATTTTTATTATGAAGTGTGACGGGTGTGGCATTTTTCTCAAAATTTTAAGCAAAGAAGAGCTCACTTTTCAATATATGATCGTTAATTAAAAATTCAGCTCTTCTTTGCTTAAAATTTTGAGAAAAATGTCACACCCGTCACACTTCATAATAAAAATTAAAATTAAAAATAAAAAATTAAAATAAAAAAATCTGTTTTCAAGCATTTTTTTTTTTTATGCAAATCGATTTTAAAGTCGAAATTCCTCTAAATTCAATGATTAAAAACATTTTAAGCTACTGTTAAAATTAAAAATAAAAAATTGCGCCAGTTCTCAGGAATTTTTTATATACCTCGATCCCTTAGTAGAAATTCTCTAAAATTAAAATTTGTAAGGACACACCCGTCACAGTTTCCAACTATAGGAATCCCTTTAAAGTTTCGTGCGCTTAATGATCTAAACAGTTTAAGTTTTTATATTTAACGATTGTTATTACTGCTTTAACTGATTATAATAATATGTTTTTCCTGTATTGTTATGTTTCTTTTTACGTATTTACACATATGTATATATATATATATATTGTAATATATGGCTCTAAGTATGATTCCTTTAATTATAATCCCTTTTAAGCTGATCCTTTATATGCTTACAAATTTTATTTAAATTTATGTTTTAAAAATAAACAATGCTATAAGTTACAGGCTACTACAGCTTTTATACATATATATATCACTTACTTTTATACCACCTCTTTTAACTTATTTGGAAAGTTTAGTTCAAGATCCACAGAATTGAAACCCCAAAAGGTGTAGTTTGTTTGATAGAGAGCTGTATGATAAATTGTCAGTTTATCTAAGGTTGAAGAAGGAAGAAAAGTATTTCTGACAACTGTTAAGTATTTTGAAGCTATATCCCAGAATGTCTAAGCGTCGATTGATGGAAATTTTATTAAATATTCTTTTTGTAAAGTAAATAAATAAACATCAAACAACCGTTATTATACACTATATGGAAGAAGAACTATAAAGCAAGGGGAAAACGATCTCTTCAGTACAATAAATATAAAGATACTGGTCAAAATAAACCAATACGTTGTTTCTATAGGTAATAAGAAAATTCATCAAGGAATGTGCTCGTGAAAATGTTATCATTTTCCTTACACGCTTCCATCCGAAGCTTGGTGAATCGCTATATTTTTATGCTTTGTGTTGAAAACATTAAAAGGTTTCCTAATAATCGAACCTATGTTAACAGCTCGATGTTCCTGACTAAACATAAGAATTTCTTAAAACGTGATCTTATGCAATGTTCTGGTTTTCATATGAAAATCATTGTTAATTGTCTTTGCGTTGGGTGATCCCAACAATGACGGTGGGTGTGTTAGTCCAACATTTTACAAGAACTTGTGGTTTGAGAGCCATCAGACGTTAATAAGTCTTTTATAATTGTAATGTAAATCCATTTTTGTATTGTTCTTACAGCTGTTTAGCTGCTTGATATAGCTGTTTAGCTGTTTGAAAGCTGTTTTATATAGCTGTTTAGCTGTTTAAAAGCTGTTTAATATAGCTGTTTAGCTGTTTGAAAGCTGTTTATTATAGCTGTTTAGCTGTTTGAAAGCTGTTTAATATAGCTGTTTAGCTGTTTGGTAAAGCTGTTTAGCTGTTTTAATATAGCTGTTTAGCTGTTTGATATAGCTGTTTAGCTGTTTGATATAGCTGTTTAGCTGTTTGAAAGCTGTTTAATATAGCTGTTTAGCTGTTTGAAAGCTGTTTTATATAGCTGTTTAGCTGTTTAAAAGCTGTTTAATATAGCTGTTTAGCTGTTTGAAAGCTGTTTATTATAGCTGTTTAGCTGTTTGAAAGCTGTTTAATATAGCTGTTTAGCTGTTTGGTAAAGCTGTTTAGCTGTTTTAATATAGCTGTTTAGCTGTTTGATATAGCTGTTTAGCTGTTTGGTAAATCTGTTTAGCTGTTTTAATATAGCTGTTTAGCTGTTTGATATAGCTGTTTAGCTGTTTAATATAGCTGTTTAGCTGTTTAAAAGCTGTTTAATATAGCTGTTTAGCTGTTTGAAAGCTGTTTATTATAGCTGTTTAGCTGTTTGATATAGCTGTTTAGCTATTTTATATAGCTGTTTGATATAGCTGTTTAGCTGTTTGGTAAAGCTGTTTAGCTGTTTTAATATAGCTGTTTAGCTGTTTGATATAATTGTTTAGCTGTTTAATATAGCTGTTTAGCTGCTTAATATAGCTGTTTAACTGTTTAATATAGCTGTTTAACTGTTTGATATAGCTGTTTGACTGTTTTATGAAGGCAGTTCGCTTTTTCGAAGGTTAGTGTATAAAAGTTTATAGGATTTTTTTTGATTAAGCTTTATGTATTATTTATAAGCTATTATAGCAACGTAGTCGCAGACAAAAAAAAAAGAAAATAATAAAGAAAAGTAGTAAAATCTAGTTGTATATAGTTGAACTCTAATTCAAGCTTACTATTTATTCTGCGTTGGAGAAATCTTAAAGAATCGAATGTCTATCAGTACAACGATTTATACGAACATTTGAAAAATGCATTGACATTGTACGTAGCGTATACACAATTGTGTTTGCATTTCAGGACTTTTCTATAAAATACTTGAACTACTACAGTTGAAATGAGATAGTTAAAATAAATTATTTTTATAAATATTAATGATATATTCCAATAAAAATTGTAATTGTTTACAAAGTCTTTTTTTTACTTGGTTTTCATTAAAATTATATAATAAGATGAAACAATAATAAAATAAAAAAATTTATATGTATGTGCTATTATGTTAGCTTAGTTTTTTATTCAGTTAAGTTCAGTTCTAGTTTACCGTTTCCACTATAATTTGTAATTATTCTGCAGGAAATGTCAATAGTAAAACTGTAATGATTCACTGTTGACGTTATCACTAGGACTACTAACAAGCTGTATACCTGACATTAGATATTTAACATTTATAAGTCATTGAAAATCCACTACTAGCATTAGTACTACTGTTAATTCAGTTTTTGGGGGGACTATATGTAGACATTGCGACAAGTGTTTTACTAGTATCTTTCATCAGTTTTAGTTTCCAGTACTACTGATAAGCTATAACCTGTGCAGTGTTTTTGGCTATAGATATTTATCATGTGTGTATTGTAAATACGTAAACGTAGCGTTTCCTTCAAGGAATATAAGGCTACTGTAGTTTTGTATGGATGTAGATATATACCGCTTAGATCAGTTTTGTTTTTTCCTTATTATTTAAAATATTTTGTATTGTATAGGTGTATGTATATGCACTTGCACTTATTTGCTTATAAGTATACTTGAAGTGTTTATAAAAGATGAACTCAAAACTGTTTCATTTCAAATAAATAAAAATTTCTGGAAATTAAAGTACTATTTCGATGTTTGTAATAATATTATAAAAGTCATTTAGTTAAATAGCAGTAAAAATCATATATTTTCCATATTTGATAGTCTTTTCTTTTATCCACACTTTTCATGATCTTACCATACAATAGCTTAAACAACTCTTTAAATACTTACTTTCCACACTTAAAATTATTACGGTAACTGACTGTAAGTTATTAGGAAGTATTCCGTAAAGTTGTTTTTAAATGAAAAAAAAAAAAGTTTAATTTTCATAGAATTTTTTTAACTGGTTTGAATGGTTATTTAAGGCCTCTAATGAACAAAAATACTGATTTTCAGTTGAAGGTAATTTTGTCAGTTATTTCTTAGTAATATTTAACTTTGTAATATTTGTTTCTGATACATTATGTTTTGCTGTAAATGAGAGAAAATCTAGTTAATTTTAGATGAATATGTAAGTTAATTTTTTGATGTCTGAATTTAAATGAAATATTTTATTAATTTTAATGAATATCTTGTTGGAGGGTTTTTAAATGAATATCCAGATATCTTAAATAGATTTCCAGTTGATTTTACATTAATAATTTATTGAGTGCAACTTTAACTCTACAAGTATATATGTAGTATTTAAGTTAATGTATGTTTTAAGTAATTGTTTTTGTTAGAAAATAAAATAGGGTTACTTCTATTTATTGTTCACATTTAAACCTACCTCTATTATAATCAACTAGCTTTTTCCTATGGGACAGTTCAGCTACTTTCCTACTATTTTCCTCTATGTGTATTAACGTTAAGTCATTATTTTGATTGTGAAAATCAAAAAAAATTTGCTAAATCAGTTTTATAAGTATATAAAATAGTCTAATTAAAGCTGCTTAATAAAATTTTTTTAAATGTAACTTAACAACAAAGCTTATTTGCGTTAAAAAGTGGCTATAACTAAACGTAGGTATAGATGGTTTTATTTGATCTTAGTATTTGAGACCTACTTTACTTGTTTTGTGTATGGGTTATTCATATATATTTAGTCAAAGCAAAGTGAGTATTAAATAATAAATAATGATGTGAATCTTCTTTCAACATATAAAGTTTTTTTGTATGCTATATAGTTTTTTCAACTCTATCAATAAGTTATAGTTCGTTAGTGTTACTCAATTGTTAGTGTAATAAAGAATATAATAATTGCAGTCATGCGAAAGAATAATAAATGTAAAATAATGTACTTTGTATTGATTGTATTGATTGTTTGGTATGAACAGATATGCTTCCTTTTTTTAACTAAGCAATACGTGTCATCTTAATGTGTATATAATTATGAAAATTTTGATTGTTCGTAGTTGTAATTTATAGTTTCTGAAAGTGCTGGTTTTACTCGACTTCTTATTTTTTTATTTCATCCTTTTTTCTGTCATTCCGCCCATTTGTCTTTACCTTCCTTGATAGTTGTTAATTATAAAAAATTTTAACTTCTTAAGAGACACATTCCAATAAGTCTTGTGTTTCTATATGATATATATTTTGATTTTAATAGAGCAATGTAAACTGTATACACTTGATATTTCTAACGTGTTTGCAATATCAAAATGATTAGAAACAATTATTAATTTTTCATCCTAATAAATAAAAAAAATTGAAAACAAGTTTCTTAAAATCCTTTAATTGATGTCAACTGGTATCTTATGTATATAAGTAGAAGTAGGTTAACAATTATGATAATACAATTTAAGATTTTCTAATTCCCATAAACTATGTATGTACATGTAAGAATAATATTTGTTGAATATTTTAATTCAACTTAAAATTTAGAGTTCCCTTTCAAGTAATAGGGAATTAAATAAGTCACAAACTCTATATTTGGGATTATAACAATGCTACTTTAACTCTAGCTCTTTAAATTTGATACATCTAATTTCCTCAGTATTTATAATTCTCTGATTAATCTTTTTTTCAGATGATATAGATCTCCCAGTTAATGGTATTGACTTTAATAAACTGAATGATACTTTTATAAGTCACTTCTCTATCATTCCATGTTATATGGTAATATTAATTTGAGAGCCATTTCGCTTCCTTTTGCGTTTTTTAAATAAGCAGGTAAATTCATAAACCTTTTAATGATTAAATTTACAGACTCTCTATTACTAAAAAACAATCGCGATTTCTTTTAGAATAAAACCGTTCGTGTTAAATTCAAAGCTTTGCTTATCAATAAAAATAGTATTTCGATGCAAACTGTATGTTTAAATATTTTTAGTTAAATTTCTCTGACGGTAACACGTATAGATTTTTATTAAAACATCAAAAGACATTCACTATTTTAAGTGTGTAAAATGAAAAGAAGTTGGTAGAATTCTCTCATATGCATATCGTTTTTATTCAATCTACGGTATACATCACCTTTGAAAATAGCACTGTTTATAAGTTACTTCAACACTAACTACTATCGCTCTTAATGCTCTATGCTCTTTGATATTGTAAACATATATAAATATATATTACTCATTATAAGCGAATATACATATGTCGTTAATATACACTTGGAAAAAAAAAAAATATTATTTATTATTTCACGTTTTAAATAAAATTTTGTCAGTTTTTCATAAGATGTCTTCACTAATTTCCTTCATCTTTACATTTTTTATTATTTCTCACATAATAGCAATTTTATAAGCAACATAGTAAAGAGTATTAATATTTATTGTGCTTTTGTTCAGTTAATAAAATACACATTTGATTTTTAAGAGTAATATACTTGCAACTATTCTAAATGTTTCTAGCAGATTTTTCCTAATAATTATTAGTAAATTATGCCAAAACTAATAATTAAACGATAAACTAAGTGAAAGAAGACGAATAATTTTTAGTTAGCTTTAACTCGCTTTAACGAGTTTTATATAGAAATTTAAAAATAATACTAAAAACTATTAAAAGTACTTTACACATAGTAATGTTAATGAGTTAGTATTTAACTAATTTAGTTTAACTGTATTTAAGTGAAAAGGTCTCCTAGCTTAAAAATTTATTCAAATAAGCATATAAGTAACCCCTATTTCTATACTACATTTTGCAAAACTCTATTGCAATATCTAAAAATTAAAATAATAAACGATTGTAGATTTATAAACATATTTATCTAGTACTCAGTCTGACGGCCTGTCTACCATCAAGGCATATAGACTGATTTATCTATTTGTATATCTATTTGTGACACGGATGTATATAGGTATACATATACACGCTAGTTGAGGATATCAGCAACAACAGCAGCAGCAACAACAACAACAACAACAACAACAACAACAACAACAACAGCATTATAAAAAAAAGCAATAAAAAGTGTATAGAATTCATAAAAATATATTCCATATATTTCAATTAGTTTTTAGGTGTGCTCCTTAAGATAATCTCCCTACCGCCTTTTAAAACAAAGAACTTAATAGTTAAAACGTATTTTAACATAATGAATGTAACTTGAATTAAAAATACTAATATACTTACCTGTTCCAAAACATGCTTTGAAACTCTTATCACATACATATATATATATATATATATACTATTTCCTTTCATATATATTATTTCATTTTTATAAAATTACATCTCCTAATGAGATACTAAACTAATATTTAAGAAATGCCAAACTAATATTGATTCTCACACTTGTAACAAAAGCATATATAACATACATATCTATATAAAATTTAAATAAATTCCACCGCTCATATAGTTTTCAGATAAGTATAAGCCTGTAGCATACTCTAACTTCTAATCTAATCTTTACCTCTCTAATTGAAGAATTTACATTGCATTTGCAGATCGAAACACTTGTATACATGAAATCCTCTTCAATAACACATTTTACTCATGAAACCCTCTATAACAATATATTTGTAGTCATGAAACCCTCAATAACAGCATACTTTTATTAAATATAGTAAAAGATCGCTAACCACCAGATGTTTGTAAACGTTCGCATTGCTCTCCCTTTCTCTGTCACTAATAGCTATTTATAAATTTATTGGTTGTATACAATACTTGTTAACTGCAAAACTACGCTTAACAGCATACTTGACACGTGCTTAATCCTACTTTACGCATTCAAAATAATTGTATTTTCCTTTATTTACACACATATGTATAAGCATTTACCATAAACAAACATCATGACCTATATTATAAATTTAATTGCCTGATCTGCTTTTTAATATACATACATATATACATACATACATATAAACATGACTCATATTATAAATTTAATTGCCTGATCTGCTTTTTAATATACATATATACATACATGCATATAAACATGCATACATACATCCACCCTAAAACCGCACTTGTTCGTTTCCACACTTGCTTTTCTTTATCTTTAAAAATTTAAACATCTACTATGAACAAATATCACCAGTCATAAAATCAAAAATTAATGAAGTCATACAGCATTCCCCAAAAAATAATCTTCACACACACACCACACACACACACACACACACACACACACACACACACACACACACACACATTAGAATTATTAAAAGATCATAAACTAGCATAGATTTTCAATTACTCCATAAATATACACATGCTAAGCACCGCCTAACTAAACAATAAAATTTTTCTTTTTATTAACTACACTTAAAATTATAAACCATAGTTCATTGAACCCTTTTTATCAAGAAACTCACAACTAAATCGTTGTGAAATAAATATTTTTCTCAGCAAACGCTGTTTGATCTGCTATCTCCCCTTTGTAATATACATACAACTAATCTTTCCTGAAGCAACTGTACTTGTTTGTTTATACAGCTGCATATTGAATCTAGCTATTTTTTATTACATACTTTTACTATACTGCACTTAAAAGCAATTAAATTATTTTCACACTTCAATTGATTTAATGGGTTTTTTATGGTTGTCAGCTGCATAAATATCGACTGCGCTCACTCTAGTTTGCCTCCCTCCTTCATTAAATCTTTAAACATTAATCTGTAGCATCATATTTCAAAAAACATATTTGGTAAAATACTAACAACTCTTAAAGCAAGATCACCTAATAGGAAATTAAACAAAGAAGCCACGCATGATTCAATGTAATTATTTTTGTTTACATACTTTTTTATTGCACTGTACTGTAAAAGCAATTAAAATTATCGTCACGCTTCAATTAATTTAATGGGTTTTTTGACAGTTTTATTACCCATGATTTATAGCATGCACGTGCAGGAATACCGACTGCGTAGCGACTGCGCAGTCAAGTTGGATTAGAACCGGCATTCCCTATCTACTAAAATACCAATCATATAAGTATTTTAAGAGCTTTAATGCCTTTCATAACTAGAATAAATTTCTTTAATAATTTTCTTACAAATTTAATTCCAAATTCTTTAGTTTTTTTTTGGTTAAAAATAAATTCAATTTTTTTCTCAAAAAACATTATATATTCAGTTTATTGACAAGGTTGATAATAAAGACCAGACAGTCGCACACAAATATGTTATAAACAGCAGACATAAACATCGAAATTAAATCAATTTGAAAAAAACCAAATTGTTTATTTGGAGACAAAACCAAAGTAAAAATTGATGTAATAAAATAATAATCGTATTTACGTGCTAAAACAAAATAAAGCTTAAATTGTGCATTTTATAACTTCTATATCTTTTTTTTTATTATAGACATTTAGAAAGTTTTAATAGAATTTTGTTGTTTTTGCCAACTAAATTTGATGGAAAATAATTTTGTTTTTCTCAAAACGTTTTCGTTGTTCTAGTAAAGTGTTATTACACATGAAGCATTTAAAACATATACTTTTACCTAAAATAAAGGTTTTAAGTAGTAAAAAGTAAAGTACAAACGGATACAATAAATCAATATTTATATTGTTTACGTGCTAAAACAAAGTAAAAGTTAAACTTTTGTATTAAATGTTGCAAAAAGCTTCGTTGTTTTTAAATATCTTTACAGAAGTTATATTATCAGATTATTAAAACATTTTTATTGTGGTTTTAACAATGCCAAATATTTTTATGTTTTCCTAAAGGGTAACTTATCAATTATGCTAAATGAGGCTATTTAATTTGTTCCTAGTTTTTATGTATTTTCTAGTTTCACCTGTTTTGATAAAAATTTTCCTTATAATTACTTTTTGACTTATTTCGGTTTTTTCTTCTCAAATAATTTAATGTAAAAATTTCTCTACGGACAAGGGAACTGGCGCAGAACTATTTACGTGGCCGGTTTCTTAGGCACTGGGATTGGTCCTAGCACAGAAAATTTTTGACAAACCGAATTGTGAATGCAATTATTTTTTTTTTTGAGTTGTCACTAAAAGTTATAAACAAAATTAATAAAAACTGTAAAAAAGATTAATATTTTTGTTCACCTCCGGTGTAAATGGATTTTTTAAGCTGAAAAAGCTATGGAGAATCTTACAATAACATTCAAGTACAATTGGATTACCAAAAAAATCTGGCAACAGTTAAAGTAAATAATGAAAAATTTCTTGTAATAACCCTACGGGGAAAGGACTGGTCTAAGACGTGTACGGTTCTTTAGGGTAGGGACTGGTTCTAGTTCTTGCACTTTATATGAAGAAAAACTGTCATTTTTATATTTCGCTGTCATTGAAGGGGGCAATTGGTTAAAAATTAACACCTCAGAACGTGTTACAGGCCAATCCTATATAAGCAAATTTTTCATTTATTGTTAAGGTTCCTATTCTACTTTGTATGTATTTACGCGTGTGTGTGTATAAATTTAAACAGATGTATTTTTGTGTGTAGGGACCAGTATTTCTACTTTTTCCCCTAACCTCTTTAACACCTTTTAACCAGTTACTTGATGTGTGCCTTTTTAACCGATCACGACCAATAATTTTTGTCTTTTTGTCATTTTTTTCTGTGAGTTTTACATACTTTCGCATGGCGTTGTCATTGGAGGGGGAAATAGGCTCAACTTAAGTACCTTATATATACGGTTCCACGCCAAACTTAAATAAGTTTGTTTAGCGCCAGCTAATTAAAAATCTATTCAGGCAATTCCTCCTATTAAACCTTTTATGAATTGTTAATACTTATTTTTTATCTCTATATTCATAATTTTTTGCACAACTTTTATTTTGTACAAGTCACAGAATTGTTTAAGAAGAAGTGTCACCCATTGCCCACCGGGCTGTTACGCCCACGCCACATATGTGAAAGGGGTATTACGCGTTTGTGCAGATCTTTGTAATGCTCAAAAGTAATTGGATAAAACCCACCGTCAAGTGTACCAATTAACTGAGAATCACTTCTTGAGTCGATTTAAGCATGTCCGTTGACCTGTCAGTCTGGCTGATGTATTTTTGTAAATATGCTACAGATCGCAATTTTGCAGATATTTGATTAAACTTGGCATAAATAAGTTCTTTTTCACTAGCACGAACCTTATTAATTTTGGTGATAAATGGTCAATTTTTTGGCATAGCCCTAATACAAATATCCTCTCGGAATAATTACTTTGGGCTATAACTGACTCGAATAATCCACACGTGTTATTTTGTCGAAGAAGGACTTTACAAAAAAAAATGGTGTAAGTTGATCTCTAACAAAATTCTTATTGCCAAATTTATAATTTGTGGGTAATTTAGCCAAATCGCACACTTAATCGAAAATAGTTCAAAATCAAAATTAATTTTATAATTTTTTGCAAGAATTTCGTTAGCATTTCATTAAATTAGTAAGAATTGTTTAAAAACAAGAAATAGAGCTTATAGAAGCTATTTGTTTTTTAATTTGACAAGAGTGTTATGTATTTAGGGCAACAGAAAATACGTATTTGAAAAAATCAATTTTACCCAAAAGGTTCTGTGGGTTTTTTTGGGTTTTTTACAGAAAAACAAAGCAAAACTTAATTCTCTAAAACTCAAATTTGTAATTTTATTTATTAATTTTAATTACATAAATGTTTTTACTATATATTATTGTTAACCAAAATTAATTTTTAATTAATTTAATTATTTTTTTTTAATCCTTTATTGTTATTTCTTTAATTACTTAGTTATGTTATTTGAAACAATTGGAAAATTAATAATTCCTAACTAAAAACCATACAAATAATTTTCTTAATAAAACAATTTAAATGAGAAACCCAAAAACCGAAATAACTTGGTTTTGAACCAATTTAATGAATTTATTTTAATAAAAAGGCAAAATTTGTTTCGTCTTAAATAATAAGCAAATATCTGTGCACAATTATAGCACCCTTCGTACTGACATTTTGTTTGGTTTACTGATTAAACATATGTGTACTTAAATGCTCCGATTTTGAAAATAAAAAAAATGATTGTACTGATTTTTCAAGATGCTTTCTCAATGAATTCAAGATATCCAAGGCAATTATTCAATTAAATCGTATCAAAATAAAATTATCACATACAAAGAAAATACAGAAATCAAAAATTGTCAAAAAAACACTATAATAAAAAGTGAAATTATTTTTTTTTCTCACATCTTGCTTTGAATCAATTGACAGGTCCTTAAAAAATTTTTTGGATAAAATTTGTTCTGTGTCAAATATGTTAAAATATGCCACCTTTTCTTTACCAACAAGTATAAAAAGGCACCCAAAGAGACGGGCATGCTTTAATCGGGTTAAAAAGTGATTTTTCACGATCGCCATAATTGAAGATAGTTTTTAGAGCATTACAACGAAAAAGCGTACAGATTTTGAAAGATAATTGAATGATCACCCTACTTGTAATTCACAGTGCTACAACATGTGCAAACTTTCAAACGATAAGCAAGTAAAAAAACTTAAAGAAAAAAAATTTATAGGAATGAAAATATTCATAAAAGCTTTTAAATATAGAAAACTATGAGATTTTTAATTTAAAGCTACTTATCTAAAAGTAATGTATTTTAAAAATATAGTCAGTCATTTCAGCTAATTAAAATGCTTAAATAAATTTTTTTTTTTTATGACTATTGAATCATCCAGAGGTACTAAGAGTCATTCAAATGAAACTTTTGGCTTTTCCTTAAATTTGAATTTAATTTACTTTAATACTTGCTGCAACTAAATTAAAAAATTTAAATTTCCTTTTTACAAATTATACATAAAAAATATACTTTTAAGAGCTGCTGGTTTTTTACTGCCGACAGAATTATATGACCCAGAAATATTGAAAAATATAAATTTTGATTAAAATTATAATTTGTAAAGGAAATTACAAAAATAAAAAAAACTTTCTTACTTTCAATAAAGATAGAGACAGATCAGACACAAAAACAAACATATTGTTAAAAGAAAACCATAAATATATGGAAACACTATTGATAACTGAAGATAAATATTTTATGACGATAAATTTGGTGTTAAAAAAAATAAAACAGAAAATTGAAGAATTTATTATGCATAACGATGATAATAATGTTAAAATTGATGAAAATATTTTTAACTGTAGACAAATGTATGTATATAGTCTTGGCTATGAATATTAACATACACACAAATACATACAACTAGTGCGTTTATTCATAATTATCCTTTTGGTTTTGGTTTCAAACTGAATGATTTCCATAGAAAATTCAATGCGATTATGAAGTTGACATGTATTTTGAAAGTTAAATTATGCCATAAATACTTGACTCCTACAATAAATATTATACAAATATTTTTTATTATGTATTTAATTTACTATATAATAACTTATCTCGATTAAAGTTAAAGTATTAAATTAGTTTTTATTATTATTTTTTATTCAACTACTTCATTTTATTTGAAAACTTAAGAATTAGCAAAACCAAAAGTTAAAAGATAAATAAATAAAATTACTAAACATAAACTTAAAGCAAAAATGCAAAAAAAAATTACTAAATCAGATTTGGAATTTTTTAAAGGAAATATTCCGAAAAAGGTTGTTACAGAAAAAAATTAAAAAAAAAATTTTTTTAAATGTAAAATTATATTTTTTTGTGTTCGTTTCTTACGCAATCAATTAAAAAGGAGGTGTGGCTACGAGCATCTAGCTAAAGCACATTTTGTGAAATTTACTTTGACCGGTAAGATCTTTAAGCTCTAAATTGTGTTTGATTTATTGAACTCTCTTACTTCTGGACCTTTATATATCCTAAAAAACGTTAAAAAGGGAGGGAGAATACACTAAATGTTTTAAAAGTCTCCACCTTATTTTTTTCAAATGCAATAATAATTTTTTTAGATTACTGTCCAAAAATAATATCCAAGAAGATATTCTTATGCTTCATTCAATGCAAAACTATTCTTCCTAATGGCCGCTTAAAGTTTCTCACTTACACTAAGTTACATAAAATAAATTATTAGCCATAAAAACTAACAAGTAGGAATCTTATTTTTATTAAAGATCATTATGTAGGAAGACATAAATGACTTTTGTTTATGTTTAATTACAATTTATATGCTTTCATATGGGCAATTCCATTTTAACGAGTGTGCCTAATTTATTGATATTTTCGCTTATAATTTAAACTCCAAATTTTAATTTAAAAATAAGCTATGATTTTCAAGGATGTTATGCTTTTAAACGTGTAGTCGTAGGTAAACACTAAAAAAATACAATTTCTGCTTACAATAGCGGAACCTTAGAAATTTGCATTTTTGCGAATTTCGATTTTTCAATCGTGTTGTGTAAAATTTTTTTAATAAAATTGGAATAAATAAATAAATAAAGTTAACTTTATTTAAATAAAGTAAACTTTATTTATTTATTTACGTTGGACTTCTTAATAGTTCTAAAACTTTTTTTCAAAAAAGCCTACAACTAATACGTGTCAGAGCAATTGGACTTAATTTAGATATTTAATATACGAACAATTTTATTGAAAGTCCTCATCAGCTTTATATATGTGACGAAATGAAACATAATATTAGAGCCTAAGATGTCAGAAATTATTTTTTCGGGGGTTAATGGGAATAAAAATTTACTTAATTTCGGAAACGTATGTTTGTGATTTATTAATATTGAAAAAGAAAGAAAAAACTAATAATCAAATATTATAATAATTATTTTGTACTTTCATTTGCTATGCTCAGGAATCCTTTCCTCGTTGATAACCGAGTAGCTCACCACAAATGGTGTCTACGCGATTGACTTTGTATTTATCTAAATAAGTTAAAAAAATTATTTGTCATTAGGATTATATAATTTGATTAAATAATGGCTATAATTTTAACTAGTTACTTAAATTAAATACATACTTTCGGTATGTTAATGCAAGCCACAGTGCCTGATCAAACCTCGCTGTCTCGATTATCTTATTGTTGGTGACTGACTAATTGTGCGAAAGAAAAAATTATTGCCTACGTAGTCAAAATCACGAAGAATGCCATGTAGGTCTCATATTTTTTTGCGGTGCTTCGTTAACTGCAGAGCCTATAAAAATTTTAACTAGTATTGGCCAAAGGGTATGTGTATCAGGTGACCTCAGTTAATCAGCTGAGAACAGTATTTCGGTATTAAAATGTCAAAATTTGTTTATGTTTAGTATTCAGCAGTCTCTGTAATAAGTTAAATTAGACTTTTTTGGCCTAAACGCTTCAAAATTCAAATGTTACTTTTGATTGTTTCTGTTTCATTAGATATTATCTTCGTGTGCAAGTTTTTTAGATTTTTTGGGGTAAAAGTAGCTTCAAGTAATAATTTTTTCATGCTTAATCACTTGTTCGTCTGCTGTCTTACAGTTGGAAAAGGGTCAGATGGCACTGTCTGTACATTACATATTCCCCATTTAAAATTAGAAAAACCTAGAAATTTTTAAAAAAATTTAGACAAAATTAATGGGAATATCGTGCTCAAAACATTTCACTGATAAAAATTTGAAATTTTTTCTAGGCATTACTTAATCCATATACATATATTGTTAAAACTTAACTTTTAAATATACACAAGGTTTAAAACTGATCATTATATTTAATATATTAAAATCATTTCAGTAGAATTGATACAAACCGGATTTTTTTTTTTTTGCGTGGTTATAGTAGCTTCATTCTCTTGTAATTCCAGGACTTTTTAACATTCCAAATTCATTTGCAAACTTAAATTAAAAATATTCGGAAGGGCGTAGTAAAGCCCATTTTTTAATCTGAAAATTTTTATAAAAACTGGGTTAGAAATTATATAAAAAAAATTCGTTAGTATTAGGGATGTCTGCCCCTTTTTGTTGTAAATGAAGCTTAATTAAGTTTACTAAAATCCATGCATTATAACTAATATGAAAGCAGTTTTAACTTTGAGTGGGCGTGGTCTTAACAGCTTTTAGAATAGTAAAGTTTTACTGCCATCGAAACTAAAGACGGTGCTTTTCAGTCAGATTTAATAAACCCATAAAAAACGAAAACAGATGATTTTTAATGTCAAAAATAAAATAAATTAATCTGTTATGTGAATAAAACCAACAAAAATTATCTGCGATGTATATTTTCTATTTAATGAAAGTTAAACTCACTTTCTTTTATATTGTTGAAAAAAAGGTCACCTGGTGATAAAACTACAGAATTTTCTTTCTATTGCCTTCTAAAAATTTAAAATATTTTTTTTTTATTTAAAACTATGAATTTGGCAAAAAAAAAAAAGTGAACCACAAGGCATCTGGGAAAATTGCTTAATGCAGTCCTTTTGGGAGCAAGAGCCTGGCCGGAAACTAAATTCTAACTGACATTTACCTTCTGAATTTAGTTTAAATTCTAAAACCTATGAACTTATGCTTAGCTTTAACTGTCATGCTCTTTTTACTTTTTTTTAATTCAATTGTCATATAAAAATATATAAAAATATGCTCCTCTATACCCATCTCCTCTATTTGCATTTTCCTTTTTACTTATAAATAGATTTTAATATATTACTTGGAATATTTTTTTTTCTTACAATGTGGTTCCTGTTTTTTTTTTAATTTTCAAAAATTAAATAAAACACACAAATATTTTAAAACAACCAAATGTTAACAAAAGTTTTGTTATTTAAAGATTCTAAGCAACATAAAAAAATTGACTAGCCTCAAACTATACATATATAGCGCTTATTCACATTTACTATGAATATTGCTTACACAGCATTATATACTTCAAATAATATAATACAATATTTGCATTGATATACACACAAAAACATTCATTTTAAAAATGATATATGAATATTAACATATTGTCATAATATGATTTATTACACAAAATATTTCTTTTTAAAATATACAAAAGGGATCCGGAACCAAAGAAGGGAAACAATGTGGTCAACAGGGCTGGAACAATTAATTAAGTTGAAAATTTCTTAAACTTTAAATTCCATTTTATAGATCGAAATATATAATCTCTTAACTATTAATAATAAATGTTAGAATCTTTTTACTTTAATTATATTATTAAGAACCTAAATTCAATCCTTCTTTCTTGTGCGATATCTTACATATATTTCTACTGACTTTAACTGATTTTTCTTAGTGTTACATAAAATGTATGTATCCATCCCTGATTGCTTAGTGTGCCATTGCCATTAGGCACATTAATTTATGTTTTTTTTTGCTTACAAAAATATATTTCTAAATTTATAAATGTGACACTTCATAATACCAATACTTATACAAACACGCTTAAAGGATTTCAAAAGGTACAAATTAAAAAAAACCAAAACATATTTTTTTAATTTTTGTTTTTTTTTTGTTATTCATAAGCCTTTTGAGCCTTAATTAACAAACATTATTTATTTATGCCTTTAAATTTTTGAGAACTTTAAGGGCATGCTAAAACTAAAGAAAAATATATTTAAAATTTGTCATATCATTAACGAGATAAACTTTTCTTTTAGGGTCTTTGTCGCCTCTTCCTATAACAGCTATTTTAATAGCATTTAGAAAGCAAGAGGAGAAAGAAGAAAGTGTTAAAATTTTCTCCGGCGTACAAAAAACTAATTTCTTCCGCTTCCGCTTAAACTAAAAGTTATGTTTTTGTTGTTACTTTTTGTTATTTAAGGGAAATTTTTACAATATTAAGAAAAATACTTTGGTGTTATGGAAAACAAGACTTGGTTTTTTCAACGCATATAACAAGAATTTTTATCAAGTTCATTATTTTTATATTTTTCTTCATAATTTCTCAAACTTGCTTTTTACTATTTTTGTTTCTTGTATAGCGTTGTTTTTTTATCTCTACACTTGTTTAAGCTTTGTTTTCCTTTTTTGCTTGAACTGTTTTGTTGTTCCCTTGCCTTTTAACCTTCATTCTTTTAAGAACTAAATCTTAAGTTAATGAGCAGGATAATGTTTTGGTTTACAAAATAGCACTTTTTGTAGTGGCATATTTATCTTAAGTGCAGTTTATAGTTCGTTGTTATTATTTATATTTTTTTTTTTTTGGAACGAAAAATGATTATACAAAAGTTCTGGTGGCCAAGTTTAAGAAGGAAAATTTATAAAAAAAAAAATTAATATAAATTTAAGCTTTAAGTTAAGACTTTGGGTTTGTAAAATTAAAAATGCTATAATAAACCACTCGTAATCAAAAATTTGGAAAACCGAAAAACAGTGCTTTCTAAGATTTTTAAATACTTTTAAGTAGACTATTTTCAGTCTAGAAATTAAAAAAAAATATTTATAAATTAAAACTAAATTTGGTAATATGTATATAAGTTTTTTCAGCGTTTTGTTGTAACTATGAAAAAAGTTTTCCTTGAGCTTGAGGCTATCAAGCAGTCAAGAAACTTGATGAATTTTTTTGCTTTTGACTCCAAAAAAAATTTTTTTGAGGCAAATCCCTGCATCCAATTGCATAAAAATTCAAAATTAATTTTTTAGTTCCTGTAGTAGGAGAAAAAACTCATCGATTTTGGTGACATTTTGGCCAAACAATTTTTTAAGCTAAGTTTTTTTTAAATTATTTTTGTTCTGTTCGGTCTGTAATATATTGTATTTTCCAAAAGTTATAGAATACAATATTAGTCTCGAAAAAATCATTGTGCTAATAAAAAAAGTGCGCAGATTTTTTTAAATATAAATGGCCATTATATACCCCGCCTGGTTCAAGTTTTACAAAGAAAAGCTAATAGTACTAACAATTTTAAAAATATGTTTGCTTAAATTTAAAAAATATTAAGATCAAACAGTTTTTGTAAAAATTAAAATAATTTTTCGAATTTCATGATATTTGGTTTATAATTTTCATGGTCCCAAGTAAGCATGTAAGCGTATGTATGTATGTAAAAAAGCATTAACATTAGTGACTAGTTCTGAAGGGGATAAAAATATGCCAAGTAGAAAAAAATCCGAAAGTGGCTTTTTTTCCAACTATATACGATAGAACTTTAAGATAATCAAACTTTTGTCTGGTTATTTTTATACCCTTCACATAGTGATAAGGGTATATGTATATCAGTTTGTCATTCCGTTTTTAATTTCTTTATTATTCATTTGCGACCCCATAAAGTATATATATTCTGGATCCTTATAGATAGGGAAGTTGATATAGCCATGTCCGCCTGTCCGTCTGTCTGTCTGTCTGTCTGTCTGTCTGCCTGTCTGTCTGTCTGTCTGTCCGTCTGTCTGTCTGTCTGTCCATCTGTCCGTCTGTCTGTCTGTCCGTCTGTCCGTCTGTTGAAATCAAGTTTCCGGAGTCAAATAAAAAGATACAGACCAGTTAATGGTGTCAAACGATTAGAAATATCCCGCTAACAATCGCTATTTAAAATCAGCAAAATCGGTTCACTATTGACCGAGATATAAGCGAAAACTCAAAGTAACCCATTTTTTTAGGACAAAATCCGTTCATATATCCCTTTATATCTCAGTAAGTATAGTCAATCTTGCCACAAAACTTGGCACGGGTACTCCTAAAGAAAGGACCTAAATAATGGAAAAAGATTTTTCAGATAGGACCAGGGGAAGGGGTAGCTCCCATACAAATTAACAGTTTTTATTAAATTTTCGATACGCTATATCTCGAAAACTATAATAGATATCGACTTAAAATGTTCTACAAAAAGTAATTGCATGCAAAGACCTACACAACAACGAAAAAATCTTTTGAGTGGGGCCAAAAAAAAGGGGAGCTACCATACAAATTAACGAGTTTTATGAAATTTTCGATACGCTATGTCTCGAAAACTATAATAGATATCGAAATGAAATGTTCTACAAAAAGTAATTGGACATCAAGGGCTACGCTCTTTAGAAAAAACTTTTTGAGTGTGGCTAAAAAAAGGGGTAGCTCCCATACAAATTAACGATTTGTATGAAATATTCGATACGCTATATCTCGGAAACTATAATAGATATCGAAATGAAATGTTCTACAAAAAGTAATTGGACATCAAGAACTACGCTCTTAAGAAAAAATTTTTTGAGTGTGGCTAAAAAAAGGGGTAGCTCCCATACAAATTAACGATTTGTATCAAAATGAAATGTTCTACAAAAAGTAATTGGACATCAAGGGCTACGCTATGAAGAAAAAACTTTTTGATTGGGGGCAAAAAAAGTGGTAGCTCCCATACAAATTAACGATTTGTATGAAATATTCGATACGCTATATCTCGGAAACTATAATAGATATCGAAATGAAATGTTCTACAAAAAGTAATTGGACATCAAGAACTACGCTCTTAAGAAAAAATTTTTTGAGTGTGGCTAAAAAAAGGGGTAGCTCCCATACAAATTAACGATTTGTATCAAAATGAAATGTTCTACAAAAAGTAATTGGACATCAAGGGCTACGCTATGAAGAAAAAACTTTTTGATTGGGGGCAAAAAAAGTGGTAGCTCCCATACAAATTAACAATTTGTATGAAATATTCGATACGCTATATCTCGAAAACTATTACAGCTATCGACTTGAAATGTTCCACAGAAAGTAATTGGACAACAAAGTCTACGCTTTAAAGAAAAAAAATTTTTGGTGGGGGGTTGAAGAAGGGGTAGCTTCCATACAAAACCACAATTTTTATAAAATTTTCGATATGGTACATCTGGAAAACTATTACAGCTATCGACTTCGAATATTCTACAAAAAGTAATAATCAAATAATTTATACATTTAAGAGAAAAAGTTGGAGAAGAGCAGGGGGACTAGAACATCCCATAACATTAAACAAGTTTTATTAACCTTTAAATATGAATAATGCCGAAAACTTTTAAAACTCTCGACCTTAAACCTTCTTCATATATTTCTATTATTCATACGAACGTTAAAATTTTGTATTGTTTTCTATGGACTTTAAAACTTGCACAAGGTTTTTTATTTTATTATTTGCAGTACAAAATTACTCGGCTGGATATATTTTAAGACCAATGTGAAGGGTATATAAGATTCGGCACAGCCGAATATAGCGCTCTTACTTCTTTAAATTCTCCTCCCATAGGACCCCTAGTGGCAAAATAGGGAGAAAACTATATATTGAGGATGCTAACGGCAATTTTGCAACTTCTTAAATAAAAAAGATTAAAACATGTTTAAATTCTATAGATATCAAAAAAAAAATTTTTCTCAATTTGAACCGTAAAATGTAAAATAGGGTAAAAATTATATAGGTAAGTACTTTTTGTGTATTTTTAATCTTAAAACTTGTTAAGATAGTAACAAAGTTTTAATTGCGTCTGAGAAGTCTAGAAGAAAATATGAACGGTTTTTGAATTACGGCCCAAAGGGCTAAAAAAGGTAAGGAAGAAAGGAGGTAACCGTTTTACTTTAATACTTGGTTTTTCTAAGCCAAAATAATAAAAAATTATTAAAATTAAGTTCGAGAGATCTCAAAAAATATGGATATACATAAAAAAGTAAGTTTTTTGCAGTTGTGGGTCATAAGGGGTAAAAAGGGCTCAAAATATTTTGATACTTTTTAGCCCTTTCCTTAATTTTTAAACTAATTATGATAGTAACAAAGTTCGAGTACAGTTTAGCAGGTCTAAAAAAAAGATGGATATATTTATGACACTTTTCTAAGCTTTGGTACTTTTTGTAACTTTTAAACCAATAAAAACTGCAACCCAAAATTCAAATTTTGATCGACAACATTTAATTATTTTTATTTTTAAGCAGTTTTTGTAAATTTTAACTGAATAGAGACAAAAACATATTTAAAATTGCATTCGAATAAATAGTAAAAAAATTTTTTTGGCTAGTTTTTTGTTTTTTTAAAATTGCGCCTAATGAAAGAGCAAAAGCTAATTTTAGTCAATTTTTGGGTGCTTTTTATGCATTTTTTTAAGATTAAGATGAAGATGTGAAAGAAAGGGCTGTGGATCCCAATTAAGGGGTTTTAGGATTATTTCCACTTTTTGGGGTTAAAAGTACAAATATATGAAACTTACGACTATTGACCTATTCCTTTTTTGGTATTTTTTTTTTGTAAAAACGTGCTTTTTTACGCTTGTTATATTTTTTTTTTTTAATTTTTTGAGATTACGTGTCTTAATATTGAAGCCAAAAAGCCAACTTAGTCGACAAAAAAGTTCTTCTTCACATTACTGGAAGTTTTTGTTTTTGTTCCTAGACATATAAAATATTAATAAATAGGTTCGTATTGTTTTTTAATACATTTATGCATACTCAAAAATAGACACATTTTTTCTAAGCTTATATACTTCGCATTTATACTTCGTTTTAGTTAATTTTATAACTACGCTAACGTGCTGGTGGGCGAAATGTTTCTTTTTTAGAATTAAATTATAGTAGTCTTCCAAAAATATTTTATGATTCAAAACGAATTTTTTATACCAGTAAAAACAATTAATCTGCTAAAACTACCTATGCTGCCTAAGCAACCTAAGTAAAGCTTTTGAGAAAAAGTTATGAAAAACTTGCAAAACATTTTTCTCCTAAAATTTTTCATAGCTACTTTTTATTAAATTTTAGAGAGTTTTTTTTCGAGTTTCTTCTTCCTAAGAAAAAACTCATATTTTTCAATTATTTAAGAAAAAAATTATTATAAAAACAGTTTTTCTACCAAAACTTACTGAGTAGAATGCATTTTCAAAACCATCTAGGGATTTTCTCCATTGTTAGTTTTTGAACGGCAGCAGTGCTTTTGGTTAAAAGCATCACCTATTTAACTAACATGTTATCCAGAAAGGCAAACGGAATGTTTCTTATAAATTAGAGCGAAGCTTAAATTTTCCAAATAAACGTAAGAGAGTAATTTGATTTCATCAAACGATTTCTGTTTTTTAAATGTTTGTTTTTAAGGACTGAAGTTCCTAAAATATAACATATTAATTTAAATTTTTTTTTTGAAGTGTATTTAACTTGTAGCAAAAAAAATTAAAAAGATCGCCAGTGAAAAAAAAATTGTCAAATCAAATATTTTAATAATTTTAACTTTTTTTTTGTATGTTTACAAAAGAAAATATTAAAAGACAAAACAAAGAATACCAAGAAAATATTATCGCAATGCCGATGAAAATAAACAGAAATCAATAACTTTTTTTAAGAAGCGACATTAAAACAATAAACACCCGCCAGCTCATGCCACAACAAAATTCGTGTGTGGCGAAATTGGTTCGAAGTAATAAACAGTTCGTTTGTTTATTTGTTTTGACAATCTTGATTTCGATTTAACAACTTTCAACTCAAGTTTATCAAAGAAATTTAAGTATTAAGAGAAATTTCTATGCAAGCTATCAACTTCCTGTTAACGGACGGAAAAGGAGTATTACAGAGATAAATATACATACATAAATTATTTATGCTTACAAATACACTTTTAAAAATTTAAATAAGTAATTTAAAATAAAAATAATTTTTTTAACAAATATTTGTTGTTTAGTTTTCTTATTGCTGTTTTTATTTATGATACAATTTTTCTTTTGTTGTTTGTCTTAATAATTATTGACTATGTTTCTTATAAAAAAATTTTTTCCTCAGTGTTTCCTAAAAAAAGCAACAATACATCACAACATTGTGTTAAAAAATCTAAACAAAAAGTTTGTGCCACTCTTATTATTTTTATGTTTTTTATTATTTTGTTTGTGTAAATAATATAAAAAAAAGCTATCAAAGTCATAAAATATCCAAAAAAATTCGAAACATATAAACAAACATACAAATAAGCAGTAAATTTTATATTAAATCTTATCGAAAGAAACGTATTTCTTTTACGCAAAACATTTTTGGCATTTGGCTGACTGTTGCGATACGAGTTAAACAGTTTCGGGTTACGCACCAACTTATAAAATGTTTTTTAATCGATTGTTGTTGTTTTTTATTGAACAATGATTTGAAAATAAATTTTTAAGAAAAACCAATTTTAGCAGAATTGAACAAAACTGATGCTTAAGCTGTTAGTGGAAGAACAGTAGCGATTTGGAAAAGGGAATAAGTAGATTTTTATGTTTTGTTGATATCATCACTTTTGCTTAAATTTGTTTCTATACGTTTCACGTTTTGTTGATTCAAGATACTAAAAAAATAAATATTTCTGTTAAAACAACAAAGTTTTTAGCTTTTTACTTATAAATCTTGCTGTGTGGCATAAATACGACACATGCTTTTTTGATATTAAATTAAATAACAGTTTTCAAAATTGATGTATCAGGAAAACAGGAATTGTTATGAAATTATTTTTGTTTATAATTTTTTTTAAAACTTTAAATTAATATAATAAAAAAAAAATAAATGCAATAAGGATTTATTAAATTGAAATTATATAGATAATTTTTGAGAGGGTTTTTAAATTTAAATAAATTTTTTTGATTAAAGTTATAAAATAAGATTTTGTGTCAAAAAGCTTTACAGTAAAAAATCGTTAAATAAACAGTTTTATTTTATACTGGCTTAACTAAGCCTGCTTTGTTGGCTCCACCATATTGTCAATAGAGCTAAAATATCATTTAAAGAAACAGAACTTTATTTAAAAAAAAATCTAGTAATTACAGATCTATACTTTTGTAATTAAGAATATTTTTTTAAAGAGAAATACGACACCTTGTTAAATAGTTTTCTTTTTTTTAAAAAAGAGCAATTTCACATTTCGTTTTGGATATTCACTCCGTCCTGATACGTTGTTTAACCTTCATAAGGTCCTCAAAATTACTTACGTTAACGTTCTTTGGGTAAATTTGACCCAAAGAGAAAATTCCATATATAGGTAAAAATTTTATTGTTTTATGTGTGTTATTAAAGTCTTAATATTATTTCTGGCTATTTTTAGTATATGTTAGGTAGGTTAGGTAGAACAGGCAGCTGTTGAAGGAAAGGATACAGCTCACTTGGGTCCGCTTAAATCGGGTCCTTTGTGTTACCTGGAAAGGCAGATAGAATAGGTTGAGATGGAAGGAAAGAAGAAAATTTAGAGAAGGATAAGAAAGAAAGAAAGAAAGAACAGAAAATGAAGCAAACTTACCAGCGTCTCTGGTGGGAATCGAACCCACAACCCCCAGACTGGTAGACTCGTGCACTTGCCACTGATCTATTTGGGCACCCTTACGTTAGGTATATTTTTCCCAAAAATTTTTGGCAAACATTTGAGTACCTTAAACATATAAAAGTATGCACTTCAAATTTTCGAATAGTTCTTGTAATAATTAATTTGAAAATTCCAGGCATAACTTGTAGCACGATCGCAAAGTACCCAAAATTTTGTACCATATTTAGCTGGTTTTGATGGTACATATTAACGAAGTGGACATCTTCCTCTAAATACGACTAGCTGCTCATCAATAGTAACACTTTGAGATGGATTGTAAAGGTTTGTTGATATGTCAATCCGTTGATTCCACAATTCACGAATTGTTGCAAACTTATTTAAAATTCTTCATTCACTGCGAGTATCCCTGAAGTCAAATCTTATTACTCTTGAAAGATTTTTAAATCTTTTCAATGTCATGATTGCCCTAAGGATCGATCTACCTTTCATAGAATCCCCCAAACTTTCCGAAATTTCATTATTTTACCTGTACACTTTAGGTAACAAAAGTGTTTCAATAAATGCAAAAAAATCTGTGTCATCAACATCAGCCCGATCATTACCATAAACACGTTAACCTTCATTATTGGTATATTTCAAAATTATGATTATTACGGGAGGTGGAAAAAATAACTGAAAACTAGAAATCTCTTCCTTTGTAATTCTTGAACAAGAATATCGGGTGAAGCCCAGTAACATGCTGACAATGTTTTTTGTTCCGACTCTTCCATATCTTTTTATAAAAAGTTCCTTGAAATATTTTATTTTACCATGTTTTACTATCGTTGCCTGAGAAGGCACAATCTCACTTTCATTCTCACTAGAACTCTCAGATAGCTCGGGATATTTCAGTTGATCTTCACTTTCTACACAAATTTCTTCATTGTCCGACGTAGCATTTTTATCCATTCATTTGTATACAAGAAAAAACAGAGACCACAATTTCAAATTTTGAAACGTTTTATTTTATTTGTCCCGTGTTTATTCGTTGAACGATAATTATCACAGCGTTATAAAACAACAACAACACGTTAGTTTCGTATAGCAAAAGTAAAAAAATATTCCGGGTATCCCCCGTTTTCATTACTACTAGTGTAATGAGAGCACAAGAGACATATACATTATAATTTAGTGGTGCCAAAGCTCAATAAATAAGAAAATTAAAATAAATTGGTACTAAAGCTTATTTATTTCATACAATGTGCTGCTCAGCAGTGCAGAAACTCAAGCTTTTTACTCTAGGTCAAATTTGACCCGAAGACCTTAAGTGTAAAAAATTAAATAAATATTTTTTTTGCAAAAATATTCCTTTAAAAATCTCTAAAAGCTGTTTAGATTTGTAAATAAATAAAAGTCATAAAATATCAAAAAATAAATGCAGTAATCTTCAGAAAAAAATAACATTTTTTCCTAAAATGGGTCAAAATCGACCCAAAGACCTTATAAAGGTTAATGTATTTTAGTCGTATGGAGCGTATTAAAATTCCATGTAGGGAATAATAAATCTCTCCATTGCAAAGTGCCAGATTTAGATATTTTAGAGGAATTTGAATTAAGAAAACAGTTTTGCTCTTTTTGAAATATTAAAATTAATATTCTTTACAAGTAAAATATCTTAACAAAAAACTATAAAACACTATCGCAAGCTGGAAGTTATTATTAGCATTTTTGAATTTTGATAACTTTCCCATTTTTTAATATTTTTGCAAAATTTCTTTAAGTTAAACCATAATATCCTAAAACAAAAAGGAACTCTATATTCGGTTGTAACGAATCTTATATACCCTCCAAAACCTGTAAGGGTTTTTACCATAATTTTTCAAAATTTTGTATGGCAGCCCCCTTTAATCATGGAGATACGGTGTAAGTATATTCTAAGAAACCGTTTGTAAGGAAAAATTGATTAGAATCGGTCCTACATTTGACCTATCCACGGGCACTCTGGAAGCTATAGGGAGGGATTTAATACGATTGCCCAAACTTTGTATGGGCGCCCCTTAGGCGATGAAGATAGAAGGTAAGCATATTTCAGGAATATGTTTGGGAAGGGAAAATAATGGGGGTCGGTCCCACACCTTATTTTTCTGAGGAAAATTTTTGGGCGTTTTTACTAAATTTTTGTAAATTTAGTATGGCAACCCCCTTAGGTGATTCCTAGAACATACTTACCCCATGTTCTAGGAATATGTTTGGAAGGCAAAACCTGTGATACAAGGTGGGCCAAAAAAAGTCATGCGATGTTGTTTGACTCCAATTATTTTTTAATTAAAAACTTCGATTCAGTTTTTTGGTTATGTTTGTTTGAACCTTTAAAATTTTATTAGTCTAGTCAAGATGATATCTGGCAAATGGGCGCTGTCACAATTGACAGCTATACGGGCTCGTTTCATCGATTCGGCGAGGAGTTTGGGCGACGGATTCTTGAGGGCTTCCGGGGTCTTTCAAGTAAACAAGGGACTTAAAAAAACCCCACCAAAAAAGTCTGGAACGGGGAAATCGGGTGATCTTGTGGGCCAATGTTAATCTCCGAAACGAGAGATAAGGCGACCCAAGAACGCCTTCTTCACAATATCGGTTGTGGCTCACGCAGAGTGTGCGGTTGCTCCGCTCTGTTAAAACTATATGTCGTCCAGTCTAAATTCATTAAATTTCGGCAGAAAAAACTCGGCTAACATGGCCTTAAAGCGCGCATCATCCACTGTTGTCGTTTGACCAGCAGCATCCTCGAGAAAATATACCGATGGCTACTTCAGCGTGAACAGCGCACAATGCAGTCACTTTGAGCTGGTGTAATCGCTTTTTATTATCAAAAAATCGTCCACTTCAGCTTTGAGATGGAGGATGGCTTGGGCGAAGTTTATACGCGTTTGGCTGTCAACAGGCAGCAAATGGTGCACGAACTAAGCTCTTTAAGGGAACATGCGCAGGTCTTTTTCCAATCTGGATTAAAGACGATTGGCTGATGGCAAATTGCGAGCACCGAAGCCTGATCGATGCATCTGGCGACAGTTCGACATCCTCGTTAACAGCGTCCATATTTTCGGCAGAATGGATGCTCCGGGGCTGGCCACTCTTGGCAGCGTCTCGCGTGCTCTTTAAGGTTGGTGGCAGAACGGCACAGTGCTTGCGCACTTGGTGCCAAACGACCGGGAAATCGGTGACAGAATTAGCGCTGCACTAATACCACAGACGAATTGTTACGCAAAAAATAGACACGATTATTCCGCGTTTTTGGGGAGTATATCACTCCTTGGCTTTTTACAGTTTACAAATGTCAAAGCAATTTGGCATTGGCCGCCATTTGAAAAAAGAGCGTTTTCCAATTGGGGGATTTCTTTTGACGCACCTTTTTTATCACTTATTGTGAAGTTTTAAATACTTTTTTTAATAGAAATATCTCTGAGTAAAAAATTCTACTTTTGTGAAATAAATACGATGCTCCAGTAGTATTTGTGCGCAAAATACGAACGAATTCAGCAGCAATAATGCATTTTCAAACACTCCCAAGTATGTAATACATGTTTTGTTTGTCCCATGTTTATTGTACCTGTTAACCTTGTGTAGGGCATATTGTGAATAGATGCCAACTTTTTAAAATGATATAATTTGTTTTGCTTAGTAAATCTCGTTTGCACTTGAAACCATATTAATGTTTTTGGTTGACTGAATAATAGTTATCGCACAAGTGCTCTAATGTAAACTTGTATCCTCAACAATATCAAGATCAATTGAGCTGTAATAAATTTTAAAAAAATAGGCGTAAAATTTTAAATTGAGTGTTTCAATTGAATTTTGTATAAACATTGGGTCAATATACATAAAGGTATCTTTCATGCATGATATATTTCTTTGAAGACCACAAGGGTAACGAAAAGCCTGCCTTTCTATACACTTTGCCTTGAAAACACCATGAGTGTGATTTCATAAAAAAATTGTTTTTTTAAACCAACTCTACATTTAACTTAGAGTTGTAGGTTAATTGTTTTTTTATACAACTTAATAAATATTCACAATTATTTTGTTACTGCTCAAACAATGAAGACTTTAAAAAAAGGTAGAAAAGTATAATCTTACACTCAGTTTGGCAAGGTTGACGATCGTTAAAAACAGAAAGGAAAAGAAATGAATAAATAAATATATAAAAAGGTTCAAAATAAACTTTTTTTCCATGATAGGGGTATAAAATTTTTTTTTAGTTGAGTCTGAGGAAAATTAATTTTATATAGGGGCTGTGAAAAAAGTGACACGATCATCAGTACTTTCAATAATTTTGATCCTGAGGTAGAACGTCCCATCTATGCCAAAATCTATTAACATATCTTCCAGAATGCAAGCCGTACTCTAATCACAAGAGCACATGTCTACGTAGTCGAACGGACGTACATCTTTTAATCAATTTAGGAACTGCTTCTGAAAATACTGTTACATATGTGTGTAATCTGAGAATAAGACGATTCAGCGCCTAAAATATTTCTTTTGCTTTTTTTCTTATTACTTGTTATTGAAGCAAGTTTTTGCTTTTACTCACAGATATTTTTATTAAGTTCTCTTTAATATTTTTTTTGCAATTTTATATTAGTTTATGATTCTTATAAATTTTTTACCAGGAAATGTCTGAAGAATTATTGTCCTTGAAAAAACTAACAGTAACTTAAAAAGCAATAAAAGACATAAAACAAAACAAATACACAATACATACAGTTTAAAAAAAAACCTTTTAAAAATGACATTCAAGGATTAAAATATTTAAAAAAATTTTTTCTAAAACAGTTCGTTGGTGAATACCTAAATTTAAAAAAGTTGGTAACGCTTTAATCGACTAAAATTTTTCAGAACTTTGGCCCACTGTGCAGGAACTGAGACCAGCTGGACTAGAATTTTATTTTAAAATTTTAATTACATATCTTAGATTTTTTGCCTATTTTTCTTTGTATAAAAATATAAAGAAATTTTTATTTAAATTTTTTTAATAATATTTATAAAATATCAAGACAAATTAAGGACACCATTACTACTCGGATTGTTCTGCATACATTCCTATAGAAACCTATGCAAAATTTATAAATTCACAATAATTGCGTTTTAAAACTTATAAGGTTTAATTGCTTCACCTCAATAACTCTGTAAAACCTACATTACAGAATGCTATAACTATGTTGTTTTAAGCATGATACTTATTAATGATGCATAAAGATTTTCACTTAACTAGAGCTCATTTCCATTTATTGGCATGTTTTTACTGAAAACATTTGTTTTTGTTCTTTTTAATTTATTAATTTAAAATCCTTTTTTCGATTGGATTAATTTGTGTAAAAATCATGTAAAATATAAGAAATTTATTATAAATCCAGTTTTGTTTTTCCTTTTTTTTCTCTGCACAAATGTTTATGTTGATTTAATTTAAATAAAAGCATTTGTGTCCTTTAAAGTTTAACTAAAGAACTGGAAAACAAACGACAAATACCATAAATACATTCAATAAAATAATAAAAAGATTGTGTGTTAAAATATGTGTGTGTGTGTGTGTGTGTTTGTATAAGTGCATTAACATTCAATTCGCTGTAAACAAAAATATTAACAGAAAATCTTTTTTATTTAATTTACAATTGCATAATATCGAATATCATTAAATATACAGATACTGGAAGAGGCAAACAAGGACATTTGGTTGCATGCAGTTATACATACATACACACATATATAGGTAATATACGAACACAATGCCTAGCCATGTATAAGATTCATTTACATTAAGCTTTCGTAGAGAAAATATGTATGAACGTTCGTGTGAAAGCATGTGTGAGTGTTTTAAACTTTAAATTTTAACCCTGAACTAGGGCATGTGTATGTATTTGCAGGTAGGAGATTAAATGCAGTAAATTTCTGTGGACTTTTGACAAAACCACTTATTTGAAAAAAGTGAATTTTACAGGAGAGCAAAAAAACTACTTTAACATCGAAAGTACATGTGAAAATTCAATATTGGAAAATAGTTCAACTAACTTACTTTGTAATTTAAGGTTTTAAAACTTTTAAGATAATAATCACGATGTTTCTTGCGATGTTTAAGTAGTTTTTTTGCTCTCCTGTAAAATTCACTTTTCAAATAAGTGGTTTTTGTCAAAAGTCCACAGATTTTATAACATAAACAAAAAAGAATTAACAACCTGTGCAGCTGAATTTTTTTAAAGAAGCTTAACTATGTTGTAAGGTATGTTGTTTTAATAAAAAAAATAAATAAGGGAACTATATTTTTCTACATCGAAGCGTGCATATCCTTCGCCTTAACAAATAGCAAACATAATTTTTTTTATTAAAAATTAATTTTAGAATTAACATATATTAATTAAGAATAAAGCTAATGACATGTGAGACAGTCAGAAATAATCAGCGCCTTTCACCCCAAAAGTCCATAGATATAGCCTTGAAGTTTGAAAATTTTTAGATTATTTTTCTGGAAGTATACAACTAGGGATTTGGTCTACAAAGAGATTAAAAATTTACTTAGTGGACAATAAGTAGTTTTCATAAGTCTTCGAAACTTTTTTTTTAAATTTTTTAAAAATATGAAAGGCGGAAGTCAACTGAGGGGACAAAAAGTACTTTTTTTATTTTTTGTACTTTTTAGATTTTTTTTAAATTATATATTATTAAAAATAGTGGTCGGGAAGCAGCTAAGCAGGCAAAAAATAATTAAAAACAGTTGGCGTATAATGGGGCTGGGAATCACAAAGTTGAAAAGAAGGTACTTTTCTAAAGTTTCTAGTACTTTTTGACTTGTATGTATTATGATCCACATAAATGTCAAAAATAAAGTAAATGGTAAAAAGCAATTTTTTAAATTTTCGTTACTCTTTTGATTTTTTAAAGATTAAGAGTCTCAATATATGAAATTTTTAACCTTTCACCCATGTGGAGGTCGGAAGTTAACTAAGTGGACAAGAATAACATTTTTTACATTTTTAATAATATATGTTGTCTTTTAAAAGGTTATGATTTAGAGATATTAAATTATTGACTGTCGAACCTCATGAAGTAAGGAAGTCAATTATAAGGACCAGAAGTACTTTTTTTTAACATTTTTGATACTTTTTGGTTTTTTAGTGAGTCTAGTAATAAAAAAATTAAGTGAACATTAGGCAACTTTTTTAAATTTTTCGTTTTCCCCCTCTTTTAAAGATTATGAGTCTTAAACTATAAAATTGAGAACCATTGGCCATGTAGAGGCTGGAAGTCAACTAAGTGGACAAAGGGTACTTTTTTCTAATGTCTTATACTTTTAGTCCTTTTAAGAAATAAAATTAAGAACTAGAAACTCATTTGGGGGTAGTAAGTTAGCTAAGTAAATAAAATGTACCTTTTCCAAAATTTTTGGTACTATTTTCAAAAAAAGTATTAAAAATTTTTAAATTAATGACTTTTCACCTATATAAGTAAATGCCAAAAGCCAATTACATACATTTGGCACAGACAAGGTTCGGAAAACCATATACTTGTTATAGTTAAAAATAGTAAATGAGAGATTCTCATTTAAGGTTCTTCAAAAAATCATGCTGATTTTTTTATCTAAGCTAATGGTTCCCCTTTGTCTAAGAACTTTGTTTAAATTGACCTTTAAAACTAAATTTTCTTTTAATTATCTTAAAAAATTATTAAGTAAACCGTTGTGTAGGAAAACCGTTTTAATGCAAAATGTGTCTCTATAGTCTTAGCCAAATAAAAACTTTGTTCTGTACTTTCAATAAGCTGTACTCCCCAAAATACTTTTTCTTTTTTTTAAAGTTCTCTTAACCATAAATGTCATTTACTACAATTTGCTTTAATATATGCGTTTTCAAAATTGTAGCGGAGTTACTTTTGCTCGAAAAAAAAGCATTATATAAGTATATATTTGTTTGTCTTATCGAGTTTTTTTTTAACAACTTAATCCTTTTACGTTAAAATTGTCGGGTATTTTATCTTCTTTAATTCTTAAAAAGGCTTTTACAAGTTTTGTTTTTATTTTTCTTGTTTTTTTTTATTTTAAGCTAAAAAAAATAAAACATTTCAGTATATTTAAGTTTTAAAAGTCTTACAAAAGCATTAAAGCCTTAAGCTTTTAATTTTAATTGAAAAAGTTGTTATGAAGGTGGCAAAAAAAAGAAGGATATTAATGTTTTAAATGCAATAAGAAAACACAGAAATGGATTTTGCATGTTTTATCTTAATTTCTTTTTTAAAAGAAATTTCTTTTTAATTAAAAAAATTATACAATATTTATTTACGACTAAAACAGGTTTACAAATTGAATTTAAAAAATTTAAAACTAATTTATTTAACCTCTGTTATACACAGCGAAAACGATTTCGATTGCGATAACCAAACTTTCGTCATTCGAAATTTTAGATTTTTTTGGTTGCAACAAATTAAGTTTGGTATAGATGCTAATGAAAAATTTTGAAAAACCAAAATTTCTTTGCCTAAATTAATATCGCATATAAAAACCGATTAGTTTTGTTTGCAGTTAAATTATTTTCAATAACTAATCTCTTTTTTCGGTGTACAAAATAAATAATTTTGCAAAAAAGGAAAGTTGTAAGGAGTCTACACAAAAAATCAAACGAATCTAGTTCTTGACATTAAATTATACATATTTAAGAAGCATATCCATGTAGGTTTGTATGTTTCTATAGAAGTCTCACAAACAGCAGCAACAATAGCAACAACTTTAGCTGGCATCTCCATTTACCGTAGGGGCTTGAAAGCAATATAAACTTAGTATTGTTTATGCAAAAACTATTTAGTTATAGTAGACACATACACGCTCCTTATATACATATGCATTTGCTAGTACTTGCACAGCTGAGGCCTGATACAACAACATCTCTTATACAAAAAAAGGCGTGCACAAACACATTTAAACAAAAACCCTTTACAAACTAGACGTCAATATCCTTGAAAAATTACAAAAGTGTTAGTTTATTTGTTAAAGAAAATTTACATTAATTTTCTTAACAATATTTTACACATATTCTAACGAGTTATATACATGGATGAATGGACGTTAGTGTTTTAAGTGCATATATTTTATTTTTTTACGTTGATGTTGTTTTCAGCATGTTTTGTGTCATCTTAATTGTAATTTGTTTTAATAAGCTTAATTAAAAACATATTAAAAAATTATATTTAACTAAGACCCCTACAAAACTGCTGCAAAATATGTGGCCTTAATAAAGTACCAAATAAATCAATATTTTACGCAAAAATTTTACTCAAAACTAATAATAAAATTTTTTCATTAAGAACAAAAAAATAGTTTGCTTTGTTTAATAATAAAAGCTCTTAGCAACTCTTCGGCGCTGACTTTAGCCCTTGTTTTAAGTGGCGATATATTTTACTCTTCACATAAGTGATAAGGGTATATATAAGTTTGTCATTCCATTTTAAATTACTGAAACATTCATCACCGACGCCATAAAATGTAAATTTTTTTGGTTCTCATAGATAGGGAAGTCTATTTAGATATGTCCGTCTATACATCTTCCCGTCTGTCCGTATTATGGTTGAAATCGACTTTTTGAAGCTCTGACGTCTAGTAAGCCCATCAGTGGTATTTTTTTATCAGAAATATTTGCGAGCAAATCAGCGAAATCGCTCGATAACTGACCGATATAAGCAAAAATCCAAGCCTACCTCTCTTCATTTCTCTAAAATTTATACATAAAATTCTCTTCAACCGCCCCGGAGCTGCCCGTACACGGATGCAATATAAGGCCGATTCTCACTAATTTTTCCCCACAATCATTTTTGTGGAGCATATTTACATCCTATCTCCGCCCTCTAACAGGGTTGCCATACAAAATTTGAAAACAAATAGGGCAACAACTCCCACAACTTCTTCGGAGTCGTCCCTAGATGAATATAAGCATTATAGACCCCCATTGCTTTGCCCTCCCAAACATATTTCTAAAAAATTCTTACCCCTATCTTCATCGCTTAAGAAAGCTGCCACATAAAATTTACAAAAATGAAGTAAAAACGCCCGTAACTTCCCCAGACGCGGCTTTAGAGAAATAAAATGTACGGCTGACCCCCTCCCAAAAATATTCCCAAAATATTTAATTTTAACCCCCTATCTCCACCCTTAGTTTCTCCTCCCAAATACATTCCTAGGATATACTAACCACCTATCTCCGTCACCTAAGTGGGTTGCCATACAAAATTTTCAAAAATGATGTAAAAACGCCCATAATTTCCCCAGAGTCGACCTTTGAAAAATAAAGTGCACGATCGACACCCATAAGTTTCCCCTTCTAAATATATTCCTAAAATACACTTACCCCCTATCGCCATTGCCATACATAGTCTGGAAAAATTGTAATAAATAAAAATATTTTAATAATTCGAAGTAAAACGATCCATTGTGAAATGGCGTCGTACATGCAAAACAGAAATAAGAATCGATCTTAGTTTAATAAAAATTGGTTTTACCTTAACTAGGAAAAAAATTACATGACATTAGAATTGCCCAAGCCCACCAAAGTCCACCGTTACAATCCAGAGCAATTTTTTTGTATAAAGTTCTTCCTATCTAAGCAAAAGTGAAAATTACAAACTTATCCTACCTTTCATCTATCCATATCTTCGTCCACCCATCTGTTCGTTCCTACATCCATTCATCCATCCATCTGTCCATTCACCTGTTCATTCGTCTCTGCATGCATGTATAACCCCTTAAGAGATCTGCATTTTATGCTATACATCTAGGACACATTTGGAAACTGATGTCAAAAGATTTTAAATTAAATGATATTGTGATTAACCCATAATTTTCTATTGGTCCCATATAAGACCCACTTATGGAAATTAAATTTAACTGCATAAGCTAAAAATAAATATGCCATGGAAACATGCACTAAAATCAATATAACTCCAATAATAAACCAAAGGAAGGTTAATATAGACGGGCTTAACCATATGTAGCTGTTGTAAATATTTTTTTCCTTCTTAATTTTTTAAAAGTCATTTATAAATTTTATGGTTGGATAAAGTAAAGTTAGGTGTAACTGGCTGAAACTGAAATCACAAAAACAATAAACCGGAACCTGGTAAATCAAGTTTAACAAGCTCGATATAGTGAACTGCGGGGTATTCTACATTCTCTTGAAAAATTGCAACAGTTTTATTCCTAAGAGGGTGTACCAGACATTTGTTCGGCAGCACTAAAACTCTGGACAGTAAAATAAAATATTCTCAACTATCTTTTTATATTCCGGTTTACCATAGAACCTCTAATTATCGCTGGTAGCCCTTTTGCTTGTCTCTTAGCATAATACTGGCATCCCAAAATTATCTGTAATTATCTCGATTAGAACAAGTCTACAATATCTCCCTATAAGAGATGGATTTCATTGATCTCCGAGTCATAAGATTTCACATAGGAAGTTGTATGTCCGTGGCGCTTAACCATACAACATATTTTGTATGAATGCAGTAGTATGGGCGAATAAAATACCTGCTTCAGCAGTTTGCCCACCATCTTATAACCTCAAGTGCCTTTGCCCAGTGTATGTGTACTTGTCATACAGTTTTCCAATGGATTTTTTGTACGCTTGAACAATTAAGGAGTAGGGGAGGTTTATGAAGATTGCCTTGATCGCGGTTTGACAATCAATAAATTTGTTTATCAGAAAATTCACAGCTTGGAAGGACAGGCAAAGAACACTGGGCCAATTTTGCTGCTTGAATATCTGTTTAAAAACGAATAAATATTTTGAAAACAAATAAAAATTTAAATTTTTTTGATTTTTTTTTCATTATATTTTTTGAAAATAAGCTAACGTTTGCGTTTAGTATAAAGGGCTTAAAGCCAAGCTTGTAAAGTAAAATAGTATGTGCTCTGATCTGATCGGCAAAGTTTCGAATTTCTATATTTTTAGTGGACAAAAAAGGACCAAAGTTAAAACAAAGTGCCTATAAACCCATTGCAGAAAAAGTTATACAGTTTTTTGAAAGTAGGCATTAACTAAGATGAATAAAACAAGTTGCTGTGAGAGTGGCAGTGACGCAGCGACATAGTTGCAGTGTTTTCGTAACGAAAAACTCTTTTGGGAATATATTTTTTATACACAATTAGGAATAAGTAATTTATCGTACTATTTTTTTATATAAAGTGAATCCTTATATTTGATATTGGTGTATTTTTTTAGTATTTGACTCTATGCATAAACAGATATTGCAGACAGGATTAATTCCCAATTAAGTTTTTCAGTAGACCGTTGACAAGCTCTGAGTCACTTAAAGATTTAAATCCCTACATTTTATAAAATATTTTTATTTAACTTGTTTATTTAAAATTTGAAATAGCAAATGCAAATATTGCAAGGAATGATATAAAAAATATTAAAAATGATTGCACGAATTCAATTTAAATAAAATGAAATATTTATTTGTGTTTTTATTAAATTTATGTGAAAATATTTAAAATAACATAAATAACAAACAGAACCACCACATGTATTTAAAGTATTTATATATGTATATGTATGGCAAAGGTATTTAAAAATATTTCGTTTTAAAGTATGTACGTTTGCATACCCTCATACTTTTTTATATGAAATAACACATTTAGAAAATGATTTATATTAAAAACAACTAAAATTTAATTATAAATTCCTTAAAAATGTGCAAAAACATGTATTTAAAATTTGCATGCTAATAACAGGTTCTCCCCTAAATAAAAACACATTTTTTTTCAAAATAAACTAACTAAACCTAACACGGCATATAAATTCAATGGGTTTAGCTGACTTAAACTTTCCTCCCCTCCGCAGACAGAACGTTGTTAAATAGTGCATTTATAAGACCACAAAATGATGCCAGTAAGTTAATAAAAAAATGTGTATAAAGGAAATATTAAAAAAAAAGAAACTATTCCGGCAACGGAAACATGAGGGTGGAAATTTAACGGAAACCAGGTGAAAACTTAACAAAATGTACAAGTGCATTTGAATAGAAAGAAAAAAAGAGAAAAATTCAAAACTCAAACATGAGCAGGGAAATTATCAGTTAAATGCAAACAAAGGATTAAAATGCATAATCAGGAACGCTTTAAACTGCCACTATCAGGTGAAGTGTAAAATATATATTTAATTAGAAGGAAAGAAATAATTCATATGTACGTTCAAAAGAAGAACATACTTGTTATAAGTTAAACATAAAAATCCAACTGCTTTGCACGGATATATTTTGTGCATGATGCACAGATTGATAAATAAAATAAATAAAATCATTTAAGTATTAAAAATTCAGATCCAAATATTTCTAGGTATTAATTAATTACCACAGGTTTAATTTTTCGATATGTTATTTTAAATAATTATTCTTTTCAAATCTTCCAGTTGTCTCTGCTAAACAGCTATAATGATACATTTTCACAATTAGCAGAACCGTTTTTCCTCAACTAAACACAATTTTTTTTAATAGCTTATCAAAATAACATGCATATATTTACCTTAGCGTTCAATTCTTCGATAAATGTAAAAGATATGCGGTAAGAGTAAGAGCCACTAATGCTTGGTTAAATATTTCTTCGTGTAGATACCTAAAGATCTTGTGGAAATTATAAAATCCAAGAAGTAATCTTGTTTTGTATTTAACAACAGAGTGACTTTTTTTTAATAATAACCAGCACTCAGGGGATGGCTCCTACACATGCATTGCATTGTGTTGGTATCAGAAAAACAGGTTATAGGAAGGAGGATAAAGACAGTAGTGTTTGTGGACATTTGATTTAAATTTCTCGATATTTACTATGGCAGGAAAGACATCACTAGGAAGTTTATTCCACATACGAACTGTGCGACCGAAGAAGGAATTCTCCCTGTAATGAATGGTGCGATTCACTGGCCAGTCGACTACGTATGGGTGTGCTCCTCCAGAAAAACGTGTAACACGCAAAAAGTTCCGTGTCTCGGGAACAAGTTCCCTGATTTCCTTAGAGCACATTCAATTATAGTATCGATAGAACAGCTAAACACATCCCACATCACGACGGCGTTCGAGTGAATCAAGACGGTTAGATACCACAACGTCGCCGATGAGTATCTTCGCTCGTTCCTGTACGCGGTCAAGTAGCCCCAAAATAGACTTTGAGGCACCAGCCCATACATGAGAGTTGTATTCCATTTTCGGTCGGATATAGGTGGTATAAATATTGAGAAAGGTCAGCTGGTGTAAAGTAATTCCTACACCGTTTAAGGAATTTGATGCTTCCTTCGACACAAGAAAAATGTGTTCCATCCAGCGGACATCTTACTGAATTTTCATGCCCAGAACATCAAGAGTATCTGTCTTTTCAATACTTACATCATCCATTAATACAGACGAGTCAGCATCGTCCACTGTGCGTTTATGTGTCAAAAGACAACATTGGGTTTTACGGGCATTAAAAGCGACCCTATTCGTAACTTAAGGTTCTTAAGGGAAAAAAGGGAAGAATCATTGTTACTTTGCAGTTTATTGCCGTAGGAGGCTATGAGGTAAATTCTATGTTACTGTCAGGCTGCTTAAGTTTTTTAAAGCCAACTTTTTATGTTTGCATGCTTATCGTTGCTTATAGAATCACCTGGAAATGTTTATTAAGTTTTTTAAGTAATACTAAACGGGCTATCTGTTCTTCTTGCTTGCTTCAAGTTAATTGGAACTGTCACCTTAAACAGTACCTAAAGCATTAAAATTTTAGAAAATCTAAAAATGCCAAGAACAAATCTAAGTATTTTAAGGCAGACGTTATTGTGTTATTAAATTTTTTTAACAGCAGCTTAATAATCTTATTTGATTCGATTCAAAATTTGATCGATCCAGTTGTCAAAGTTTTTAACATAGCAACTCTAATAAGAAATTTTCAATTTTGAACCCGATCAAACGCAACGATTTGGCTTAAGAAAAAACCATTAAAAAAATAGGGACCATCCATAAATGAATTTATATTTAATTTATAATAAAGAATCAAGACGTTTTTATAGTAAAAAAAATCGAGGCTATTTTAAAAGTTTTTAGTAACAGCTGCTAGTTTTAGTTATAAAAAACAGACACACAAAACCAAATATATTTTTGTTTATTTTTAAACAATTTTTATTAAAAATTGACAAAAAATTCTTCGTTAACAAAAAAGCAAAATAGAAAAACACTTCGTTAAGTTGTGGTAAATTTATTATTTTTATATTTTTTGTTATAATTTAACTGTAAAGTTTTGCTTCAGCGCAATCATGCACAAGTGTGTGTTGTTTCCGTTTTTTCTTTTTTATTTAGTAATTTTTAAAAAAATAATTTTAGATTTTAAATCAACTTTTTTATATATGTTTTTCTATAAAACAAAACAAAAATGAATTTCACTGATGCAGATTTTCCACCAAACCAAAACTATGCAATCCTTAATGCTGACATCAACCGTATGATGCAGTTTTTCATATTCATTTAATTTTTTTTGTTTCAATTTTAACATATATACTATAGAATGAATATTAACTGATGCAAATATATTAATGTTTTTTACCAATTATTTCATTGCAAGCAGAAAAATAATTTAAAAATGCATATTTCTACATAAGTTTCCTTGACAAATTTTAATTTCAATGTTGCTGTCGTTATTTGGCAGAGAAATTTAAAACGCAGTTTCATAGCAAATTATAATCTTCGAAATTGCAAAAGTTTTTGAAATAGAAATACTTCTGAAGAATTTAATGGTTTTATTAAAATTTGCAAATAGGAAATTAACAATTTCATTTTTATACCCTTCACATAGTGATAAGGGTATATATCAGTTTGTCATTCCGTTTGTAATTTTTTTATTATCCGTTTGCGACCTCATAAAGTATATATATTCTGAATCCTTATAGATAGGAAAGTTGATTTAGCCATGTCCGTCTGTCCGTCTGTCCGTCTGTCCATCTGTCCGTCTGTCTGTCGTTTGAAATCAAGTTTCCGGATTCAAATAAAAAGATACAGACCAGTTATTGGCGTCAAACTGTTAGAAATATCCTGGAGACAATGGCTATTTAAAATCAGCAAAATCGGTTCACTATTGACCGGGATATAAGCGAAAACCAAAGTAAGCCATTTTTTTAGGACAAAATCCGTGCATATATCCCTATATAACTCAGTAAATATAGTCACTCTTGCCACAAAACTTGGCACAGACTCTCTTAGAGTAGGGATCTCAATAATGAAAAAGTTTTTTTTTTAGATAGGATCAGGGGAAGTGGTATTTTTTGATGAAATATTTTATGCGCTATATCTCTAAAACTATAACAGATATCGAAATCAAATGTTCTACAAAAAGTAATTGGACAACAAAGCCTACGCTCTAAAGAAATAATTTTCGGATCAACAATTTTTATGAAATTTTCGATACGCTACTTTTGGAAAACTATTACAGCTACCGACTTCGAATAGTCTTCAAAAAGTAATAATCAAATAATTCATACATTTTAGAGAAAAAGTTGGAGAGAAGCAGGGGGCTAGAACGTCTCACAACATTTAACAAGTTTTATTAACCTTTATAACTCTCAATCTCAAACCTTCATCTATTTGTGTTATATACACTGACATTAAAACTTTGTAAAGTTTTCTATTGACCCTAAAACTAGTACAAGGTTTTTTATTATATTATTTGCAGTACAAAATTACTCGGCTAAGTATATTTAAAGATCAATGCGAAGGGTATATAAAATTCGGCACAGCCGAATATAGCGCTCTTACTTGTTTTTATTTAAATAGAAACTTTTTTAAAATAGCCTAAAGGTTTTATACAAAGCTGATTTGCAATAAGTTTTGTTACCTCGTTACCCTTAAACTTGAAGTGTCAAAATCAAACAGAAATGTATTACCAAAAAGCTTATTATATTATAATAAGCAATTTACCCACTACTTCGTAAGCGCAGCTTTGAATATTAGATAAACCAAAATATAAAAAAGTAAAATTTGCATAATTTTCAATACAAACTTATTTCCAAATCCCTAGTTTTCTTTTTTTATGACTTATGAAGTCAATCTGGGTCAAAATCCCCTAATTTTATATTTTAAAAATTACAATCTCAAAAAATATACCAAAAACCTTCAAAAAGTACTTTTTGTTTGATTAGCATACTTCCGGTTTTAGTCGTAATCAGCACAACATTGTTTAATATTTCTTGAGCAATAATTTTAAAAAAGGCACAAAATTACTTTTTGAAAACCTATACGACTTTTGACTTTAATATATTTATATATTTATAGTCCTTAACTCCAAAAAAATAAAAAATATTACAAAATTCTATTTGACCTCCTAATCGACTTTAAACCTCAATCTTGTTCAAAAGTTTATAATTTCGTACGTGGCACTCTAATCTCAAAAAATGCAAAATGCACCAAAACTGTGAAAAAAGTACCTTTTATTTACCTTAATTCCATAATAAAAGTGCCATAATCTAAAAAAATTGCAAAAGAAATACTTTTCGCCAATTAGGTAACTGGAGATCTCAATCTGGGTCAAACGTCGTTTATTTTATATTTCAAGGCAAATAATTCCTAAACAATGCGAAAAGTACCACATAAGCGAAAGTAGTAATTTTAGTCTTTATTTTTATATCTAAAAAATGTAAAAAGTTAAAAAAAAATAAGAAAGTTTAATCCAAAATATTTATCTATTTACAACTTCAATTTGTGGCAAAAGTCGTTCATTTTGCATTTAAAGACTTATAATCTGTACGGTAATCATAGTCATAACAAAATAATAATCTATGTGTTTCACGGAAACAGGTTAAGGACTGCAAACAAGCTAACTGGCCACTAAATTTTTCTTTTGTGGAAATTATTGAGTGACAAGCAGATATTATACTTTTACGCCAAAATATGTAACTCTCTAAAAAGCCGTTTCTAAGATAAATGCAACCTTTCTACCTGTGCACCTACCTATAGAGAAGCTAACTCATATATGTATTCTATAGAGGAACATATTAATTTTACAACAAAGATTAATACACAATTGATTACTATTCTAGCAAAACAGTCTTTCTTACTTTACTGTGCACTTAAAGGCTTTATGATAAAGTTAAGCAAAATACTGGTCTCATAAGCCTCTAAATATACTTTAGATTCTTTGGTTTTCTTGTTGCATTTAACAACATAATTATAATGTGTTTCCCATTACTAATTAGCATATAAGTAAGTAATTTAATATTAGTTAATATCAAATAAAATTAATTATTATTTGGGATTTATTTCTAATCAAACTTTTAAAGCAAAATCAATTACTCACTATACGTTTATGATATCTTCTTTGTCCTCTTATTAATTTTTATACATCTAATTACAGGATACAAATCCTGGAATTATTGTAAAAGGGATTAATTGAAAAGCTTATTTAATGAATTTAATAAGAAAATGCATATGTATATGTTCATTCATCGTTTTTGTTTCTTTGAATTAATAAAGTTAAAAGCTTAAAGTGAAAATAAAATAAAATAAAATAAAATAAAATAAAATAAAATAAAATAAAATAAAATAAAATAAAATAAAATAAAATAAAATAAAATAAAATAAAATAAAATAAAATAAAATAAATTAAAATAAAATAATATAAAATAAAATAAAATAAAATAAAATAAAATAAAATAAAATAAAATAAAATAAAATAAAATAAAATAAAATAAAATAAAAATAAAACAAAATATAATAAAATAAAATAAAATAAAATAAAATAAAATAAAATAAAATAAAATAAAATAAAATAAAATAAAATAAAATAAAATAAAATAAAATAAAATAAAATAAAATAAAATAAAATAAAATAAAATAAAATAAAATAAAATAAAATAAAATAAAATAAAATAAAATAAAATAAAATAAAATAAAATAAAATAAAATAAAATAATATAAAATAAAATAAAATAAAATAAAATAAAATAAAATAAAATAAAATAAAATAAAATAAAATAAAATAAAATAAAATAAAATAAAAAAATAAAATAAAATAAAATAATATAAAATAAAATAAAATAAAATAAAATAAAATAAAATAACATAAAATAAAATAAAATAAAATAAAATAAAATAAAATAAAATAAAATAAAATAAAATAAAAAAATAAAATAAAATAAAATAAAATAAAATAAAATAAAATAAAATAAAATAATATAAAATAAAATAAAATAAAAATAAAACAAAATATAATAAAATAACATAAAATAAAATAAAATAAAATAAAATAAAATAAAATAAAATAAAATAAAATAAAATAAAATAAAATAAAATAAAATAAAATAAAATAAAATAAAATAAAATAAAATAAAATAAAATAAAATAAAATAAAATAAAATAAAATAAAATAAAATAAAATAAAATAAAATAAAATAATATAAAATAAAATAAAATAAAATGAAATAAAATAAAATAAAATAAAATAAAATAAAATAAAATAAAATAAAATAAAATAAAATAAAATAAAATAAAATAAAATAAAATAAAATAAAATAAAATAAAATAAAATAAAATAAAATAAAATAAAATAAAATAAAATAAAATAAAATAAAATAAAATAAAATAAAATAAAATAAAATAAAATAAAATAAAATAAAATAAAATAAAATAAAATAAAATAAAATAAAATAAAATAAAATAATATAAAATAAAATAAAATAAAATAAAATAAAATAAAATAAAATAAAAAAATAAAATAAAATAAAATAAAATAAAATAAAATAAAATAAAATAAAATAAAATAAAATAAAATAAAATAAAATAAAATAAAATAAAATAAAATAAAAAAATAAAATAAAATAAAATAAAATAAAATAAAATAAAATAAAATAAAATAAAACAAAAAAAAACTAAAAAGAAGAAAATTTAATATTGACTTTTTATTATAAATCAAACTTTTTTCTTTTAAAAATTTCGTCAATATAAAAAACAAAAATTTTTGATTTAAAAACACTACCAAAAATAGGTATAAAGTTTATCCCTTTAATGTACGTTTTCAATAAAATATCAAAAATAAATTATTATTAGTTTTAAAAATTATATTTACACCCCTTTTTCGCCAAAGTCATAAAAAGTACTTAACAAATACCAAAATGTAATATATACCCTTTTGACCGCTTACGGTCCTTAATTTAAAAAAAATACTATCATAAGTAGGTTTGAGTTGAAAAAAAACAAAAACATTAATGCGATCATTGGTAAGATGTTTTTTCAGAGAAAATCTTTCTAAAACTGCAAACCCAAAATGTATGTTAAAGTTTCTTTATTAACTTTAAATATTTTTATAGTTTTTTATTAAATTTCTTTTGTTTATTTTTAGATTTTTCTCTATTTGTTTTCAACAATTTTTAAGGTAAGCGTCAAACATTTTAATACAAAATGTTTCTCAATCAATTATTAAAAATTTTTTTTTTTAATTTTTCAAACTTAACCATTTATTTATATAATCTTGATATAAAAAATAAAATATTTAACGCTGTTAAACAATGCCTTTACGTTAAAAAAATATTTTAAAATTCCCATAGAAAAGTTATATTATTTTTATTTAATGTCATTCAATATATACCTAATAAAATATTTAAAAAATACTTAACCTCAGATAAAAATTGCATTATATTGTATTTATAAAAGTCAAACTAATTAAAATAATAAAATAAACAACTTACAGCTTTTTTTTTTAAATAATCCTTTCAAGCCTTTTTGTAGCAGATAAGTTATGTTAAAGCTACGTGTTATTGCAAGAGCAGGTTTGTTTTTTATGTGTGTTGAATATGTTTTGCTGTGGAACTAAAGGAAATTTTTATGAAATTTAAAGCATAGGTTCAGTATATAATTGTTTTTTGAAGCTACATACATAAGACCATGCAACGAGAACATTTGTTTAATTTATTTTATTTATTGTTTTTTTTTTATTCTTTTTATACTCATATATCATACGCGGTAGGGGTATTATGCGTTGGAAAAGATGTTTTAGTGTCAAAAAATAATGGTCTGAAACACACCCACAATTATACCAATCGAATTAGAATCACTTCCTATGTCGATTTGAGCATTTTCGTCCGGCTTTGTGTCCATGTTGTCTTGCAGTCAAAGTACAGGTCGCAATTTTAAAGATATTTTGATTAAATTTAGCACAGATAAGTCTTTGGCACTGACACAAAACCTGTTGTTTGTAGTGATGATTGGTGCATTTTATGTAATAGCCCTTTTACAAATGTGCTCCCGGAGCAATCTCTTTGGGCTATAACTGATTGGAATATTATACTGAATACAAAAAATTATCGATCTATTTTTACATATATACATATAGTTGCTTGAGCAACTCCAACATTCTTAATTGTTAATTTTTTTTATATTTTTAAAGACAATATTATTGGAATAATATCTTAAAACTTCCATCCGTTTATTCGTTTATTCTTCTGTCCGTCCATCTAGCAGTCCGGCTGGGTGTCCATGCACAAGCTTTTTATAAAATTTATCACATTTAAGATTTTTGTTTCAGCCTATTAAAACTGATATTGACTGACCAAATCTTTAACGTAATGGTCATACAAAATCCCTTTCGGGATAAAAATGTTGTATTAAATAGTAAAGAGTACTATGAACATAAAAAAGTAAAATTTGCGTTATTTTCAAAACGATATTAATCCACAGTCTATAGTTTTCTATTTTTCTGTCCTCAAACTTAATTTTATATTTTTAGGATAATTACCTCAAAAATACAAAAAAAAATATACCGAAAACGTGAAAAAGTACCCTGTGGCATTCTAGTTGACTTTCAACCCATTTGGATCATTAGTCGTTAATTTAATATTTCTTACCCCAGAAACTCATAAAATGCAAGAAGTACCACAAATGTCTAAAGTAATTTTTTGATTTAAATCGGAGATAACAAAACTTCATTTTATATTTCTAGAACCAAAAACTCAAGAAACTAAGCAAAGTACCAAAGATTTAGAAAAAGTACTGATTGTAAGCAGTTTTAAAATAAACTTTTTATTCTGCTTTGCTTAATAGGGTCTAATATTGTAAAAAAGATTTAACAACATATTTTTTTAATTTGCTTGTGACTTGTCGAAACAAATTTGAATTTGGCTTGTATCTGTATTAGTTAAGGAGTTGAAAAAATTTGCTAGAAATTATCCAAACATAATTATAAATCTTTTTAAGCCAATTTTTTACTTAAGGCTGAAAAATTGAAAAAAAATTCCAAAAAAAAGTATCCATATTTTTGAGATCTGTCGAACGCAATTTGAACTATGTTTGTATATTTATTGCCTTAGAAGTTACGAAGTGGATCTGGGGGCATCAAAATGTAGGGTTGTTAAAAAAAAATTGTTTTAATTTAACATAGGTTTTCTAAAAAAAATTTTGTGCAAAACCCGTACTTGAAGTCTACTTTAAATTAAATTTTTTTGTGGATACGACCCATAAGTTTTACTTCCTTTTAACCCTTTAAGTTGCAAAATTTCAAAAAAGTGCAAAATACAATTTTTCCCCTTTTCTGTTCACAGTTTCCTAAAATCCCATCTAAATGAAATAAGACGTATTAAAAGATACTTACAGTACAAATTCAAGGCAAGTCAATAAGCCAGTCAGTCAGTCAATCAGTTACCAACTTGTATTTGTTTTGATTTTACTAGTTGCAAAATTAATTATATCGATAAAAATCTAATGAGACAAAACAAATTGATTGCAAAAACCTAATTTCATGGTTAATTATTAAACACAAAGAAGCGTTTCAAGTTAATAACTTGATAATTTTTCATTGCACCAATAGCCCGACGACCAATCAACCAATGATGGAAGTAAATAATAACAAAACTGAGCCCTTAACAATTTTTATGAAATAGCAAGAGGCAGCAAAAAAAACCAAATAAAATAAACAGTTTTTTTTTAAAAGAGAAAAATAACAGTAAATAGCAAAGCGGAAATCATTTGTCAATATTTGTTTAAAGTACATTGTACGTATGTATGTGTGTCATTCATCAAAGGCAATAAAACATATATTTTTTTAAATTCTAAAACCATAGAACTTCACACGAATATTTCCATAATTATGCCCATAAATAAGCAACTTAATTTACAAATTGAAAGGTCGGTATAATATTACATATACAATTATATATTTCCACAATTATTTAAGCAAAAATAAACAGATATCAAAACCATGTAGTTTTTAAAGAGAAAAAAATTCTTAGTTCATATTTAATTAAATATGTTAAAGCTAAAACAAATAAGAATGTTATAGTCATCTAAGCCCGTCCATATTATACTCTACAATATATTTGTATGGGAGTCCGATAGGCCGATAGTTTTTGAATTCAGTATAGTAGTTGGTGGCATAAGATAAACTTGTGTTTTCAGCAGGTAGAGTAATAATGGAGTTGTTTATGGCCTAAAATACTAATTCAGGAGGACATTTTTATGAAAAATATGTCATAAAATGGCAGATCATCAACATAAAAATAGATTTCGGGCTAGCGGCAAAAAACTTATTTGTGTCAAATTTCATTAAAATATCATTTTAATTAAAACCTGTATTTTGATAACAAGGACACATGAGCACCTAGCCAGACGGACGGACGGACATGCTAAAATCGACCCAGGAAGTTTACTGCAATACAATTTTTTCTGATATGAAAAAGATCTTAAATTTCATTGCACTTTGATATTGAAAATTTCATTCTATTTTTGTTGCAATATTTTCGACAAACATAAAATCTGCTACCTTGGCTATAATAATAAAGTCAAATGAAATAAAAAAAAATTCAATGTTCTTCAAAAAGCAAAGTAAAACTTTATTTTAACGACATCATAACTCATAAAATAACAGTTATCTTTACAAGAATTTTGCATCATTTTGCATCATTTTGATCAAGAAAATTTTAAAAAATGGGAAAATTTTGCACAAAACATTTCCTTTACAACAAGGAACCATAAAAATACAACGAAATTAACAGAATTCTCGCAATAATTTGTAAATATATATGGGTGGGTGGCTGTGTGTAAGTTGCACAACAATGCATCATAAAAAAACTAAAGATGACATGCTTTAGCAGCAGAACCAACAAAAAATGCTCACTGCAACAAATTATGTTTTGCAGGTAATATTTCTGTGTAAAATATTTTATTAGAAGAGGAAAGTTAGATAAATGCTTGTTTGCAAAATATAAACCTTTTTTGTTTAAATATTTTTAAAAGTACTAAATTTCATACAAAGATATTTACAACTTAAAAATTAAAAGAAAAAAATCCTAAATGCCTGTATACTTTGAACCAATTGGTAATAAATTTTCTACTGCAGCTTCTTTAGATTGGGGAGCAAAATAGTTTTTTCTAAAACTTTTTAACATTAAATCCTTTAGGAAAACTAAAAGGAAAAAATTTGTTTTTGTTTTGTGCTCAAAATATTTTGGCTCATTATATTTTGTTATACTGTGGTAGTGAATGGGGGTTTCTGTAGTTATACACTTAGTAACGGCAGCCACTGACTTTAATTAAATTTCAAACTTTTTGCCTAGTTTCTTCGATCTCTCTTTGATATTCTTCTTGTTTTCTTCAAGCTTTAGATCTTTTTGTTTTTTATATTTTATTTTATTTGGCCAATATTTCGCTACCTCAATGTGTAGCTTCTTCAGGGCTTATATATTTGTTTACAATTATTTGAAAAAATTTTTTTAAAAATATTGAAAAAATATTTAACAAATAAGGAAAAGGAAATGAAAATTTTTTTAAATACACACATACATACATACATAAATTGAAAAAAATACTGTACAAACATGAAATACATACGTATAACAAAAACATTACAATATGTTAAATAAATTAATTAAACTATTTTAATATTCAAATCTTATTAACTAGAAGTCTATAATTCTGTGCAACATTAGCTGTGTCTGTTTTGTAATTAATCCGTTGTGTCGATGGAACTTTTATAATTTGTAACATTTCTAATGTATATCTGCGTTTATAGTTTGTTTCTAAATTCAAAATTGATGTATTTTTGAAATCTGGATAATGATTTGAATTAGTGCAATGTAATGATAATGCTGTTTTTTGTGATGTTGTAGTGTTTTTATATTTTTGATCTGATTTGTGTCCAGCAATCCTGGTTTTTAGTTTGTTTTTTGTTGTACCTACATAAACCTTATCACAACTCTCATTATCACTACCTTTACATGGTATCTTATATACTAAATTAGATTTTTCGAATTTCTCTATTTTATCTTTTGTCTTGCTAAATAATCTACCTAACGTGTTATATGTTTTGTGTGCCATAGTATATTTCTTATTGTCATAAATTTTTGAGTTTTTCAATCTTTCAGATAAATGAGGTACATAAGTCAGTGATTTATAAACTTTAGGTTCAGTTATCGTTCTTGCGTTCAAATTAGTTCGTTTTCTATATTGGCCTATCAATTTACAAACAAGCTTAATTGGAAAATCATTATTAATTAAAATACCTTTAATCTTTTCTATATTATTCTCATGAAATTCTATATCACTTATTTTTAAAACCCTCTCAATTAAATTCTTTGCTGTATTAATAATTACCCCCTTTGGATGTTTCGAATAATAATTAATTATTCTCCCAGATGATGTTGGTTTCTGGTACCAATCTATTAATAACCTATCACCTCTTCTAATTACCAATGTATCTAAATATGGAATTTTAGAGTTACATTCCTTCTCAATTGTAAATTTTATGTTCTCATGAAATGAATTAAAAACCGTCAAAATATTATCAACTAAATGATCCGGAATAATACAAAATAAATCATCAACATATTTGGTAATGATTTTCGGTTTAGTATCCAATTTTTTGATACAACAATCTAATAAATTTTCCATAACAATATCTGCCACTATAGGTGATGCTGGAGATCCCATTGGCAGTCCCTTTCGCTGTAAATATATTTTGTCATTACACTTAAAATACCTATTTTCAATTAAGCAGAATTCTACAATTCGTAGAAAAAGATTCTTTTCAATATTCGTATATTTTTCTATAATGTCCCATTTACCCTCAATAATATTCAGAGCCACATCTATTGGTATACTTGGAAATAAAGATACCACATCAAGAGAAATTAACCTCTCATTATCCTTTACTCTTATATTCTCCATCTTTCTTTTAAATTGTAAGGAATCGTTTACATTATATTCAGAATCTTCAGTGATTCTCTTAAGAATATTTGTAATATATTTACAAAGTTCATATGATGGAGAATTAACAAATGAACATATTGGTCTCAAAGGAAACTGTTCCTTATGTATTTTCGGTACTCCATATAACCGAGGTGCTGTTGATACATTTGTTTTAAGTCTGTTCCTCTCAATATTTGTAATAATCTTCTTTCTAAAAAGTTCTTCTATTAAATTATTATTCTTAATCTGTAATTTGTTAGTCGGGTCCTTATCTGTTAATTGGTATGTGGTATTATCACCCACTATGTCCATTATCCTTAAGTCATAATCAATTCTATTCATTGCCACCGTGGTATTTCCCTTATCTGCCTCTAAAATAAGTAAATCTTTATTCCTTCTCAAATACTTCTCGGTATCATTTATCTTATCCAATAAAAATTTATCTCTATTTGTTAAACATTGCCTATTCAAATGGTTATCAACTATATTAGTGAACTTATTTCTAGCTATTTCCTGTTCTTCTTTAGCAGTCAATGTCTGTATAAAGTCCTCACCATCTGCTATAATATTTAAAACTGGCAAATTTTCTTTCTGAATAGGCAAAGCAAATTTCGGTCCTAAAGAAAGAACCCACTGTACATCAGCAGGAATGTCTAGGGATGATTTGTTCACAAACCATTTTTGATTATGTCTAATACCTAAATCTATCTTCTGTAAATTCATTAGGTGGTTAAACTTCTTCTTATGCACCTCCTTAATCCGTAAATTAAAAAACATTGCTAACCTGTTTTGAGTTCAATAAATGTGTTGTAAATTTCCCTAGGTAAATGATAACCCAAATAATTATTGATGTAATCCAATTCTCTTGAGATTTGCTTCAAAGATTGATGTTTCTGTTTAATCGCCAAATTTAGAATCTTGGTATGAAAAAATTGAATGTTTCTTGTCAATAAGCCTTGTATTGTTGGAGTTCCATTTTCCTCAAAAAGATTAAAAATATGTTTAGTTGAGTTCCTAATGAAATTTGGAATTATACCTGTATTACGGCAACGGATTAGAAAAGTTATAGTTGCCTTTGTTTTCACTATCTTGTCCCTAATGGTTTTATATCTATTGATTTTTCTCCTTACTTCCTGTGAATACTTGAAACTGTTGTAATTATTGCCGTTACTCATTACTATACTTCTGATGTGCTCTCAGATATTTTAAACTTTTTGCCTAGTTTCTTCGATCTCTCTTTGATATTCTTCTTGTTTTCTTCAAGCTTTAGATCTTTTTGTTTTTTATATTTTATTTTATTTGGCCAATATTTCGCTACCTCAATGTGTAGCTTCTTCAGGGCTTATATATTTGTTTACAATTATTTGAAAAAATTTTTTTAAAAATATTGAAAAAATATTTAACAAATAAGGAAAAGGAAATGAAAATTTTTTTAAATACACACATACATACATACATAAATTGAAAAAAATACTGTACAAACATGAAATACATACGTATAACAAAAACATTACAATATGTTAAATAAATTAATTAAACTATTTTAATATTCAAATCTTATTAACTAGAAGTCTATAATTCTGTGCAACATTAGCTGTGTCTGTTTTGTAATTAATCCGTTGTGTCGATGGAACTTTTATAATTTGTAACATTTCTAATGTATATCTGCGTTTATAGTTTGTTTCTAAATTCAAAATTGATGTATTTTTGAAATCTGGATAATGATTTGAATTAGTGCAATGTAATGATAATGCTGTTTTTTGTGATGTTGTAGTGTTTTTATATTTTTGATCTGATTTGTGTCCAGCAATCCTGGTTTTTAGTTTGTTTTTTGTTGTACCTACATAAACCTTATCACAACTCTCATTATCACTACCTTTACATGGTATCTTATATACTAAATTAGATTTTTCGAATTTCTCTATTTTATCTTTTGTCTTGCTAAATAATCTACCTAACGTGTTATATGTTTTGTGTGCCATAGTATATTTCTTATTGTCATAAATTTTTGAGTTTTTCAATCTTTCAGATAAATGAGGTACATAAGTCAGTGATTTATAAACTTTAGGTTCAGTTATCGTTCTTGCGTTCAAATTAGTTCGTTTTCTATATTGGCCTATCAATTTACAAACAAGCTTAATTGGAAAATCATTATTAATTAAAATACCTTTAATCTTTTCTATATTATTCTCATGAAATTCTATATCACTTATTTTTAAAACCCTCTCAATTAAATTCTTTGCTGTATTAATAATTACCCCCTTTGGATGTTTCGAATAATAATTAATTATTCTCCCAGATGATGTTGGTTTCTGGTACCAATCTATTAATAACCTATCACCTCTTCTAATTACCAATGTATCTAAATATGGAATTTTAGAGTTACATTCCTTCTCAATTGTAAATTTTATGTTCTCATGAAATGAATTAAAAACCGTCAAAATATTATCAATTAAATGATCCGGAATAATACAAAATAAATCATCAACATATTTGGTAATGATTTTCGGTTTAGTATCCAATTTTTTGATACAACAATCTAATAAATTTTCCATAACAATATCTGCCACTATAGGTGATGCTGGAGATCCCATTGGCAGTCCCTTTCGCTGTAAATATATTTTGTCATTACACTTAAAATACCTATTTTCAATTAAGCAGAATTCTACAATTCGTAGAAAAAGATTCTTTTCAATATTCGTATATTTTTCTATAATGTCCCATTTACCCTCAATAATATTCAGAGCCACATCTATTGGTATACTTGGAAATAAAGATACCACATCAAGAGAAATTAACCTCTCATTATCCTTTACTCTTATATTCTCCATCTTTCTTTTAAATTGTAAGGAATCGTTTACATTATATTCAGAATCTTCAGTGATTCTCTTAAGAATATTTGTAATATATTTACAAAGTTCATATGATGGAGAATTAACAAATGAACATATTGGTCTCAAAGGAAACTGTTCCTTATGTATTTTCGGTACTCCATATAACCGAGGTGCTGTTGATACATTTGTTTTAAGTCTGTTCCTCTCAATATTTGTAATAATCTTCTTTCTAAAAAGTTCTTCTATTAAATTATTATTCTTAATCTGTAATTTGTTAGTCGGGTCCTTATCTGTTAATTGGTATGTGGTATTATCACCCACTATGTCATTTATCCTTAAGTCATAATCAATTCTATTCATTGCCACCGTGGTATTTCCCTTATCTGCCTCTAAAATAAGTAAATCTTTATTCCTTCTTAAATACTTCTCGGTATCATTTATCTTATCCAATAAAAATTTATCTCTATTTGTTAAACATTGCCTATTCAAATGGTTATCAACTATATTAGTGAACTTATTTCTAGCTATTTCCTGTTCTTCTTTAGCAGTCAATGTCTGTATAAAGTCCTCACCATCTGCTATAATATTTAAAACTGGCAAATTTTCTTTCTGAATAGGCAAAGCAAATTTCGGTCCTAAAGAAAGAACCCACTGTACATCAGCAGGAATGTCTAGGGATGATTTGTTCACAAACCATTTTTGATTATGTCTAATACCTAAATCTATCTTCTGTAAATTCATTAGGTGGTTAAACTTCTTCTTATGCACCTCCTTAATCCGTAAATTAAAAAACATTGCTAACCTGTTTTGGTGTTCAATAAATGTGTTGTAAATTTCCCTAGGTAAATGATAACCCAAATAATTATTGATGTAATCCAATTCTCTTGAGATTTGCTTCAAAGATTGATGTTTCTGTTTAATCGCCAAATTTAGAATCTTGGTATGAAAAAATTGAATGTTTCTTGTCAATAAGCCTTGTATTGTTGGAGTTCCATTTTCCTCAAAAAGATTAAAAATATGTTTAGTTGAGTTCCTAATGAAATTTGGAATTATACCTGTATTACGGCAACGGATTAGAAAAGTTATAGTTGCCTTTGTTTTCACTATCTTGTCCCTAATGGTTTTATATCTATTGATTTTTCTCCTTACTTCCTGTGAATACTTGAAACTGTTGTAATTATTGCCGTTACTCATTACTATACTTCTGATGTGCTCTCAGATATTTTAAACTTTTTGCCTAGTTTCTTCGATCTCTCTTTGATATTCTTCTTGTTTTCTTCAAGCTTTAGATCTTTTTGTTTTTTATATTTTATTTTATTTGGCCAATATTTCGCTACCTCAATGTGTAGCTTCTTCAGGGCTTATATATTTGTTTACAATTATTTGAAAAAATTTTTTTAAAAATATTGAAAAAATATTTAACAAATAAGGAAAAGGAAATGAAAATTTTTTTAAATACACACATACATACATACATAAATTGAAAAAAATACTGTACAAACATGAAATACATACGTATAACAAAAACATTACAATATGTTAAATAAATTAATTAAACTATTTTAATATTCAAATCTTATTAACTAGAAGTCTATAATTCTGTGCAACATTAGCTGTGTCTGTTTTGTAATTAATCCGTTGTGTCGATGGAACTTTTATAATTTGTAACATTTCTAATGTATATCTGCGTTTATAGTTTGTTTCTAAATTCAAAATTGATGTATTTTTGAAATCTGGATAATGATTTGAATTAGTGCAATGTAATGATAATGCTGTTTTTTGTGATGTTGTAGTGTTTTTATATTTTTGATCTGATTTGTGTCCAGCAATCCTGGTTTTTAGTTTGTTTTTTGTTGTACCTACATAAACCTTATCACAACTCTCATTATCACTACCTTTACATGGTATCTTATATACTAAATTAGATTTTTCGAATTTCTCTATTTTATCTTTTGTCTTGCTAAATAATCTACCTAACGTGTTATATGTTTTGTGTGCCATAGTATATTTCTTATTGTCATAAATTTTTGAGTTTTTCAATCTTTCAGATAAATGAGGTACATAAGTCAGTGATTTATAAACTTTAGGTTCAGTTATCGTTCTTGCGTTCAAATTAGTTCGTTTTCTATATTGGCCTATCAATTTACAAACAAGCTTAATTGGAAAATCATTATTAATTAAAATACCTTTAATCTTTTCTATATTATTCTCATGAAATTCTATATCACTTATTTTTAAAACCCTCTCAATTAAATTCTTTGCTGTATTAATAATTACCCCCTTTGGATGTTTCGAATAATAATTAATTATTCTCCCAGATGATGTTGGTTTCTGGTACCAATCTATTAATAACCTATCACCTCTTCTAATTACCAATGTATCTAAATATGGAATTTTAGAGTTACATTCCTTCTCAATTGTAAATTTTATGTTCTCATGAAATGAATTAAAAACCGTCAAAATATTATCAATTAAATGATCCGGAATAATACAAAATAAATCATCAACATATTTGGTAATGATTTTCGGTTTAGTATCCAATTTTTTGATACAACAATCTAATAAATTTTCCATAACAATATCTGCCACTATAGGTGATGCTGGAGATCCCATTGGCAGTCCCTTTCGCTGTAAATATATTTTGTCATTACACTTAAAATACCTATTTTCAATTAAGCAGAATTCTACAATTCGTAGAAAAAGATTCTTTTCAATATTCGTATATTTTTCTATAATGTCCCATTTACCCTCAATAATATTCAGAGCCACATCTATTGGTATACTTGGAAATAAAGATACCACATCAAGAGAAATTAACCTCTCATTATCCTTTACTCTTATATTCTCCATCTTTCTTTTAAATTGTAAGGAATCGTTTACATTATATTCAGAATCTTCAGTGATTCTCTTAAGAATATTTGTAATATATTTACAAAGTTCATATGATGGAGAATTAACAAATGAACATATTGGTCTCAAAGGAAACTGTTCCTTATGTATTTTCGGTACTCCATATAACCGAGGTGCTGTTGATACATTTGTTTTAAGTCTGTTCCTCTCAATATTTGTAATAATCTTCTTTCTAAAAAGTTCTTCTATTAAATTATTATTCTTAATCTGTAATTTGTTAGTCGGGTCCTTATCTGTTAATTGGTATGTGGTATTATCACCCACTATGTCATTTATCCTTAAGTCATAATCAATTCTATTCATTGCCACCGTGGTATTTCCCTTATCTGCCTCTAAAATAAGTAAATCTTTATTCCTTCTTAAATACTTCTCGGTATCATTTATCTTATCCAATAAAAATTTATCTCTATTTGTTAAACATTGCCTATTCAAATGGTTATCAACTATATTAGTGAACTTATTTCTAGCTATTTCCTGTTCTTCTTTAGCAGTCAATGTCTGTATAAAGTCCTCACCATCTGCTATAATATTTAAAACTGGCAAATTTTCTTTCTGAATAGGCAAAGCAAATTTCGGTCCTAAAGAAAGAACCCACTGTACATCAGCAGGAATGTCTAGGGATGATTTGTTCACAAACCATTTTTGATTATGTCTAATACCTAAATCTATCTTCTGTAAATTCATTAGGTGGTTAAACTTCTTCTTATGCACCTCCTTAATCCGTAAATTAAAAAACATTGCTAACCTGTTTTGGTGTTCAATAAATGTGTTGTAAATTTCCCTAGGTAAATGATAACCCAAATAATTATTGATGTAATCCAATTCTCTTGAGATTTGCTTCAAAGATTGATGTTTCTGTTTAATCGCCAAATTTAGAATCTTGGTATGAAAAAATTGAATGTTTCTTGTCAATAAGCCTTGTATTGTTGGAGTTCCATTTTCCTCAAAAAGATTAAAAATATGTTTAGTTGAGTTCCTAATGAAATTTGGAATTATACCTGTATTACGGCAACGGATTAGAAAAGTTATAGTTGCCTTTGTTTTCACTATCTTGTCCCTAATGGTTTTATATCTATTGATTTTTCTCCTTACTTCCTGTGAATACTTGAAACTGTTGTAATTATTGCCGTTACTCATTACTATACTTCTGATGTGCTCTCAGATATTTTAAACTTTTTGCCTAGTTTCTTCGATCTCTCTTTGATATTCTTCTTGTTTTCTTCAAGCTTTAGATCTTTTTGTTTTTTATATTTTATTTTATTTGGCCAATATTTCGCTACCTCAATGTGTAGCTTCTTCAGGGCTTATATATTTGTTTACAATTATTTGAAAAAATTTTTTTAAAAATATTGAAAAAATATTTAACAAATAAGGAAAAGGAAATGAAAATTTTTTTAAATACACACATACATACATACATAAATTGAAAAAAATACTGTACAAACATGAAATACATACGTATAACAAAAACATTACAATATGTTAAATAAATTAATTAAACTATTTTAATATTCAAATCTTATTAACTAGAAGTCTATAATTCTGTGCAACATTAGCTGTGTCTGTTTTGTAATTAATCCGTTGTGTCGATGGAACTTTTATAATTTGTAACATTTCTAATGTATATCTGCGTTTATAGTTTGTTTCTAAATTCAAAATTGATGTATTTTTGAAATCTGGATAATGATTTGAATTAGTGCAATGTAATGATAATGCTGTTTTTTGTGATGTTGTAGTGTTTTTATATTTTTGATCTGATTTGTGTCCAGCAATCCTGGTTTTTAGTTTGTTTTTTGTTGTACCTACATAAACCTTATCACAACTCTCATTATCACTACCTTTACATGGTATCTTATATACTAAATTAGATTTTCCGAATTTCTCTATTTTATCTTTTGTCTTGCTAAATAATCTACCTAACGTGTTATATGTTTTGTGTGCCATAGTATATTTCTTATTGTCATAAATTTTTGAGTTTTTCAATCTTTCAGATAAATGAGGTACATAAGTCAGTGATTTATAAACTTTAGGTTCAGTTATCGTTCTTGCGTTCAAATTAGTTCGTTTTCTATATTGGCCTATCAATTTACAAACAAGCTTAATTGGAAAATCATTATTAATTAAAATACCTTTAATCTTTTCTATATTATTCTCATGAAATTCTATATCACTTATTTTTAAAACCCTCTCAATTAAATTCTTTGCTGTATTAATAATTACCCCCCTTTGGATGTTTCGAATAATAATTAATTATTCTCCCAGATGATGTTGGTTTCTGGTACCAATCTATTAATAACCTATCACCAACATCATCTGGGAGAATAATTAATTATTATTCGAAACATCCAAAGGGGGTAATTATTAATACAGCAAAGAATTTAATTGAGAGGGTTTTAAAAATAAGTGATATAGAATTTCATGAGAATAATATAGAAAAGATTAAAGGTATTTTAATTAATAATGATTTTCCAATTAAGCTTGTTTGTAAATTGATAGGCCAATATAGAAAACGAACTAATTTGAACGCGAGAACGATAACTGAACCTAAAGTTTATAAATCACTGACTTATGTACCTCATTTATCTGAAAGATTGAAAAACTCAAAAATTTATGACAATAAGAAATATACTATGGCACACAAAACATATAACACGTTAGGTAGATTATTTAGCAAGACAAAAGATAAAATAGAGAAATTCGAAAAATCTAATTTAGTATATAAGATACCATGTAAAGGTAGTGATAATGAGAGTTGTGATAAGGTTTATGTAGGTACAACAAAAAACAAACTAAAAACCAGGATTGCTGGACACAAATCAGATCAAAAATATAAAAACACTACAACATCACAAAAAACAGCATTATCATTACATTGCACTAATTCAAATCATTATCCAGATTTCAAAAATACATCAATTTTGAATTTAGAAACAAACTATAAACGCAGATATACATTAGAAATGTTACAAATTATAAAAGTTCCATCGACACAACGGATTAATTACAAAACAGACACAGCTAATGTTGCACAGAATTATAGACTTCTAGTTAATAAGATTTGAATATTAAAATAGTTTAATTAATTTATTTAACATATTGTAATGTTTTTGTTATACGTATGTATTTCATGTTTGTACAGTATTTTTTTCAATTTATGTATGTATGTATGTGTGTATTTAAAAAAATTTTCATTTCCTTTTCCTTATTTGTTAAATATTTTTTCAATATTTTTAAAAAAATTTTTTCAAATAATTGTAAACAAATATATAAGCCCTGAAGAAGCTACACATTGAGGTAGCGAAATATTGGCCAAATAAAATAAAATATAAAAAACAAAAAGATCTAAAGCTTGAAGAAAACAAGAAGAATATCAAAGAGAGATCGAAGAAACTAGGCAAAAAGTTTAAAATATCTGAGAGCACATCAGAAGTATAGTAATGAGTAACGGCAATAATTACAACAGTTTCAAGTATTCACAGGAAGTAAGGAGAAAAATCAATAGATATAAAACCATTAGGGACAAGATAGTGAAAACAAAGGCAACTATAACTTTTCTAATCCGTTGCCGTAATACAGGTATAATTCCAAATTTCATTAGGAACTCAACTAAACATATTTTTAATCTTTTTGAGGAAAATGGAACTCCAACAATACAAGGCTTATTGACAAGAAACATTCAATTTTTTCATACCAAGATTCTAAATTTGGCGATTAAACAGAAACATCAATCTTTGAAGCAAATCTCAAGAGAATTGGATTACATCAATAATTATTTGGGTTATCATTTACCTAGGGAAATTTACAACACATTTATTGAACACCAAAACAGGTTAGCAATGTTTTTTAATTTACGGATTAAGGAGGTGCATAAGAAGAAGTTTAACCACCTAATGAATTTACAGAAGATAGATTTAGGTATTAGACATAATCAAAAATGGTTTGTGAACAAATCATCCCTAGACATTCCTGCTGATGTACAGTGGGTTCTTTCTTTAGGACCGAAATTTGCTTTGCCTATTCAGAAAGAAAATTTGCCAGTTTTAAATATTATAGCAGATGGTGAGGACTTTATACAGACATTGACTGCTAAAGAAGAACAGGAAATAGCTAGAAATAAGTTCACTAATATAGTTGATAACCATTTGAATAGGCAATGTTTAACAAATAGAGATAAATTTTTATTGGATAAGATAAATGATACCGAGAAGTATTTGAGAAGGAATAAAGATTTACTTATTTTAGAGGCAGATAAGGGAAATACCACGGTGGCAATGAATAGAATTGATTATGACTTAAGGATAAATGACATAGTGGGTGATAATACCACATACCAATTAACAGATAAGGACCCGACTAACAAATTACAGATTAAGAATAATAATTTAATAGAAGAACTTTTTAGAAAGAAGATTATTACAAATATTGAGAGGAACAGACTTAAAACAAATGTATCAACAGCACCTCGGTTATATGGAGTACCGAAAATACATAAGGAACAGTTTCCTTTGAGACCAATATGTTCATTTGTTAATTCTCCATCATATGAACTTTGTAAATATATTACAAATATTCTTAAGAGAATCACTGAAGATTCTGAATATAATGTAAACGATTCCTTACAATTTAAAAGAAAGATGGAGAATATAAGAGTAAAGGATAATGAGAGGTTAATTTCTCTTGATGTGGTATCTTTATTTCCAAGTATACCAATAGATGTGGCTCTGAATATTATTGAGGGTAAATGGGACATTATAGAAAAATATACGAATATTGAAAAGAATCTTTTTCTACGAATTGTAGAATTCTGCTTAATTGAAAATAGGTATTTTAAGTGTAATGACAAAATATATTTACAGCGAAAGGGACTGCCAATGGGATCTCCAGCATCACCTATAGTGGCAGATATTGTTATGGAAAATTTATTAGATTGTTGTATCAAAAAATTGGATACTAAACCGAAAATCATTACCAAATATGTTGATGATTTATTTTGTATTATTCCGGATCATTTAATTGATAATATTTTGACGGTTTTTAATTCATTTCATGAGAACATAAAATTTACAATTGAGAAGGAATGTAACTCTAAAATTCCATATTTAGATACATTGGTAATTAGAAGAGGTGATAGGTTATTAATAGATTGGTACCAGAAACCAACATCATCTGGGAGAATAATTAATTATTATTCGAAACATCCAAAGGGGGTAATTATTAATACAGCAAAGAATTTAATTGAGAGGGTTTTAAAAATAAGTGATATAGAATTTCATGAGAATAATATAGAAAAGATTAAAGGTATTTTAATTAATAATGATTTTCCAATTAAGCTTGTTTGTAAATTGATAGGCCAATATAGAAAACGAACTAATTTGAACGCAAGAACGATAACTGAACCTAAAGTTTATAAATCACTGACTTATGTACCTCATTTATCTGAAAGATTGAAAAACTCAAAAATTTATGACAATAAGAAATATACTATGGCACACAAAACATATAACACGTTAGGTAGATTATTTAGCAAGACAAAAGATAAAATAGAGAAATTCGAAAAATCTAATTTAGTATATAAGATACCATGTAAAGGTAGTGATAATGAGAGTTGTGATAAGGTTTATGTAGGTACAACAAAAAACAAACTAAAAACCAGGATTGCTGGACACAAATCAGATCAAAAATATAAAAACACTACAACATCACAAAAAACAGCATTATCATTACATTGCACTAATTCAAATCATTATCCAGATTTCAAAAATACATCAATTTTGAATTTAGAAACAAACTATAAACGCAGATATACATTAGAAATGTTACAAATTATAAAAGTTCCATCGACACAACGGATTAATTACAAAACAGACACAGCTAATGTTGCACAGAATTATAGACTTCTAGTTAATAAGATTTGAATATTAAAATAGTTTAATTAATTTATTTAACATATTGTAATGTTTTTGTTATACGTATGTATTTCATGTTTGTACAGTATTTTTTTCAATTTATGTATGTATGTATGTGTGTATTTAAAAAAATTTTCATTTCCTTTTCCTTATTTGTTAAATATTTTTTCAATATTTTTAAAAAAATTTTTTCAAATAATTGTAAACAAATATATAAGCCCTGAAGAAGCTACACATTGAGGTAGCGAAATATTGGCCAAATAAAATAAAATATAAAAAACAAAAAGATCTAAAGCTTGAAGAAAACAAGAAGAATTAATTAAATTTCACAAAAAAAATTATAAAAAAGAATTTCTAGTCAAGAGAAGTGGAAAAACATTAAACGTCAGCAAAACTAAATTTTTGTAGATGTTAACCTGTCTGCCAAAACTGTCTTTTTAATTTTTGCAGTTTTAGTTCTTCTCGGAAAAGTAAGTAGGAAGACAACAAAAGCCTTTACAAAATGAATAGAGACTAATTGCACTATAAAGGGGGTAATCAAGCATAAAATTAATTTTTATCATTAAGGGTTATTTTAAAAAAGGAGAGGGATATACATAATTTGGTTAAATTTTTTTTTATATAAGAGTTAAGCTAAATTATGTTTTTAATGTTTTAAAGCATTTTAAGATTAAACCTGAATTTATTTAATAATTAAAAATGAAAAGTGGGAACAGGTGCGGCCAATTTATCAAATTAATTTTTAAAATCATTTTTCGTTTACGCTGCTTAATGACTTATCTGCCTAGAAGCCCACCTGCAACGGACCTTTCAGACTTTAAATATACAAAAACTATACATATTAGTGCGTGGCATCTTCAGCTTGTTTTACTTCAAAAATGTAGCTAAAGATTATGTTGCATATAATGCAAATCTTTATAACTTAACTTAATTTGTGTTTTCAAAAGAAAGATGAAATTAATCTGGGTTTGAGCTAGGTTCATGTAGATAGATATAAGCTTTAACTTTCCTTTAGTATTCTGACAATTCTTGGCTATTTTCTGTAAGCTACGTGAAATCGAAGGCTTAAAAGCAGCAGCAATTATGTCTTAGAGGTCTGCATTATTAATATTATTCTTAACAGATAAATCTGCTGGCCCCAAGTTTCATGTCTAAATGGCGTTTTATCAATGAGGAGGACGATGGCTTTTTCAGATGAAAGTTTTGGTTTTTTACTTAAAATATCTGACAGTTCTCTATACTACACAGTTTTAAAGCACTTCTTCTTTTAGACTTTAACTGGCTTTTGATTTAAAGGATCATTCGTGTTTTTTTCTGGGGATATAAAAAGGAAAAAATTAGTATCGTAAAAAAATGTCTTGAAAGCAAAGTTAAAATACTAAAGATTGATTATAATAAATGAATAACAAAGTAGTTGTTAAACTGTCAGCTTTCCCTAAAACAAACACCGGCTATCGGCAAAGTAGATAATGCAACGTTACGTAATCGTCTGCGCCCTCGCACAAACAGCAGTACTTAACCGTGATAGGGTGATAATGTGATGATATTGCGATGAGCAGAAATAATTCAAGGGCGTAGTTTATGAATTTTTTTATAGCCTTAGTTCTGCTCTCTGGTGCTAGTTTTCATGGGAATTTCAACACCGTACAACATGCAATCCCAGCCTACTATCTGCTCGCCTTATCCATTAAGTGCCCCTCAATTCTCCTGAAGGAATTAAAAAATTTTCAGTGTGAACCAAACAGCATCACAGTCCCATATAACTGAGTCTCTGACTTATAACCGTTGACCACATTCAATTTAAATTTAGTGCCTTAAGAGAAGTTTAGCTATTCATACAGATGAACATGCATTCTGCTTTTTATCGTCTTGTTTTTCTAGCATCAACAGGTGTCCAAAAATAATCAATTATTATTATCAGAAAGAGTCTAAAATTAATCTTAAAATAAGAAACAAAAACACGCCCCCTTTGGATCTTAAATTTTCCGCATATTTCCAGAGACTTTACAAGTTCGTCTGCCATCTAACTCCCTAGTGTGCTTGAGTCCACTTGTTTTGTGACACGCCGCTTATCAATGGATTCTGTTAACCCACAAACAAAAGGGCAGCAGGCGGGATTTGTAAAAATTTCTATTATTGGCGCCTGACTATAAATAAATGTGTTCAGTTAAAAATTCTCAGGCCAAAAAGACATAACAAGATAATCAGCCAATTTGGCTACCAAAACACTCGACTAAAAAAACTAAAATCATCATAAAATTTAATCGACTTCCTGGTAGCCAGTTTTCCAACCCTCATCGTACTTCTGGACAAAGCACTTCCCCCCAACCTTATTATTCTATTATGATGAACGCTTTCGAAACAAGTAGTTACTTTTACATCTTATGCCATAGCCATATGACATATAAATTAATTGTTTTATTTATTTTAATCAAGTCCCAAACCTTTAGGCAACACTCTCTGAAACCAGTTCAAATAGTAGGTTTTTCAGAGGTTCCTCCCTTTCCCAATAAGCATTTTGGCTGGAATTCAAGTGGAATTACATTTGAAATCAAGTCACAATTTCCAGTTTCCAGTGTTGAATTACAGTTGAAACACAGTTGAATTCAATAGCGAATCCAGCAAAATTAACCATTTAATTACAGTCGAACAAAACAGTACCTTTATAGTGTAATTCCAGCCTTGAATAACGGTGTGATTCAAGTTGAACCGAACTTGAATCTGAAAATTTAATTATAAAATCGTCATCTTCACCGCCGCCAATGATTTTCCATCAACTCTGTGCCATAAATAACGTATGCTTCAAACAAATTTGTTGTTGTTTTTTAACAAACTTCAAACAGACTGGAAAGAGGATGGATTTTAAATGTAATTCAAGCTTGGATTCACACCGGAATTCCAACATTGGAATTCACAAAAAATTTGTGCTTATTGGGTTTATTCTAAGACTTACCGTTTACACATTGTATATTTAGAAATAAAGAGTCCTGGGGAACTCTAGGGAGCCTCTCTAAGAGCTATTCTTTCAGTCTTTGAAATCTTCCCATCCACATATATAATACGGCAATGGCCATGGACCGTCATATACCCATCGTCATATTATTTTTTTTCAGCTTAAAAATATGGCTTTAACCGTCATAAGATTTAAGCAACAGTTAAAGACCTCAATAAAACCATCCTAGTGTATATTGTTAAGAATTTCAGATATCAGTCATTGGCAGATTTTATCTTTAGAAGAGACCCAACAACTAATCATTTTCAGAACAAGTTAATTGGGTTTCTGCAGGGCAGAAATATACAAGCGACCAGAATCATTAATGTGCTGTTTAGATGAGAAGTTTGACAAAACGTCTTAAACTTTTTGAGTTTTTGTGGGCGAAAACAAACTATGAAAATAAACTTATGAAAAAAAATAATTCCTTTAATAAAATATTGGTCCTAACTTTAAGAAGCAGTGCTTCAAACTTTATTTATTTACCTCTTCTTACATTCACACGCATTCACACTCATATTTCACAGGTTTTATATGAGAACAAAGAAGCGCAAACGAATGACACTAAATTTAGTTTTACATTAAAAAAAAAGAAGAGACGCAACATTACTGAAACAAGAACAACAAAAACAAAATCTAAAAACACAAATACCAACTACAATGCGTTTGTGTATGAACCATAGCCCTGTCACCACTTTGGATGCAGCCATGTGCAACCAAGGGTGAATATGTGTTGCTGCAACAATTCACAAAATATTATTTACTGTTTGTACAAGTGTACATGACTCGTTTTTGCATTCGCAAAGTTTTAACCAAAAAAAAAAATTATATAAACTAAACGAAAAAAAAAATCCCTTTAGCAGGCTTTTGGGTTTTTTTCGGTTTCTTTATTTAGCCAGACAAAGTATTGTGCAACATACAAATTTATATAGAGATATTTACATAAAAGTTTTTGATTAACAACCAGGAACTGCAAAACTATTGTTCACATTTTAGTTTTTAGTTGTTTACTCTTTTTGCCATATTCAGTTTTGAATGGTTAGTTTTGAGTAATTGTCACAAAAGGAATTGGCTAATGGTATTCATGTTTACGGGACCGTTGCATAATTATAATGGTTACATTAACTAAACAAAAACTAATTTTTTTCTCTGTTTTAAAAAAGTTATTCATCAAACATTATTTAGTTACTGTTACGTTTGCTTGTGTAAATATTCTCTTTGATAAATTACAATAAAAATTTTTGGTGAGAAAATAAAAAAATGTGGTTGTTATTTTTAGGGTAAAAAAAAGGAAAGTTGTGGTTGGTCAAATATATCAGCTCCCTAAAACAAAATGTAAAATAAAAATTGAATTTTTGCAAGTAATTATTTTACTTACTTTTAAAATTCAGAACCGGAAACTTACTTGGAAGCACTACTTGTAGGACTTGAAGGAAAAAGAAAACTATAAGAATCACTAATATTGGGTGAAAGTTAAAAATGCTATGGGGTAAAAATGAGTCCTTAATCCAACCTTTTAGTAATATGATGGATAGATAGAGAGAAAATGCACCAGTAGAATCATATAAAATGTTCAATAAACGTTGTGACTTGGAATAAGTATTGCAAATGGGGATCACTCCAACTAGAGCTTTGCAGATGCAACGAGGCGGTAATCGCGTCAAAATGCCTACATGCAAAAGAGGTATGAATTTATGGTTAATAAAATTTAACCGTCAACGTGTTTTGGCTAAATTGGAGAGTTTTATAATGACAATGAAGTTATTTAATCGTGTTTATAAAGTGAATGACAAGGCTTACCACAATGTGCTAATGCCAGAAAGGCAGCCCTGGTAAGATGGGACTTTGGGGCAGATGGCCGTAATCTTTTACGGATAGCTCTAGGGCAAAAAAGACAATGGATTGGCTTAAACCTATCTACTGAAAACCTTAAGATAAAGATCTAATTCCTCTCTTTCAAACTACTGTCCTGGGGGAGGGAGGGGGTGGCGGAATTAGAGCAATATTTTCATTGGCTCAGGCCACTCGCTGGTTCAAGGAATGCACCAGAGCAGCACTCATGGGACGAGATAACTATAAATAAATCGGAATATGGCCAATTAAACATTATATTGTCGCTTGCATATTGCATCCATAACAGACGAAAAATCTAAAGGTTAAAGCCAGAAAACCACTAGCAATTAATCTAAAAATCCCGAAACCAGACGTTGCAATTAAGGACGAGCTTAAAGGGTGGACAGGAACTAAACACAAGGTATTTTAGAATGGTAATAGTGTTGGAATCATGACAAAAAAACCTTTGAGGTACTCCGAGAATAGTTCTAGGAAAAATTATTTGACTGAGGATGACTTAAGCAAGGAAGCACACCTGCACAGGATATGGGTTGTGAAGATTTGAAAATACAAAGCATAACATCTGAAAGGATATTAAATCGACTGAGGATTTCCTGTATTACTACCAAGCTTTTGCAAAAGCCAAAGTACTTACCTAAGAGTTGTAGAATGGGAAATTTGGGCGCAGTACATAATGAGCCAAACATTGACTTATATGTAGTTATGCTCCTTGAAGTCTTCATTAATGGTCCTTAGTCTGTAGAAATTATAGGGTCGTTCCAAGAAAGCTCTAGAAATTTAAATATTTTGCCATACGTCTCACCTTGTTCCATGATTTGACAGTTTAGTTACAATTTGTCGTTTTCAAATATATGCTGGTTAGTCTTCCACTACCACAGTTACCTTGTCAATTTCACTTGTTTGCTTTAAAAATTAATTTTTCTGTGGTTTGCACGAGATGCTTTTGTTATGACCTAATTTCCGTTTTTAAATTTTCATTTTTATTTGTTGCTGGCTTACTCCTACACACATGCTGTTGTTGGATGGATATCTGTAGGATGGCTGGTTGGTTACGTGGTAGGCATGTTTTTTTCATCATTCTCAGCATCTCCCTAAATGATCACGTTTTGACATAAGCATACCAACCTTTAAATACATTGTCTATTCCATCCTTTATCTTAACTAAGACCCCGAATATTAGTCCCGATCTGTATCCCTGAATTTTATGTGGTTATTTCCCCTTTACATTAACACCCCAGTAATATCATTTAGTATAAAACTTTTATGAAATTTATACCTCTGACAGCCATGGCAGGACATTCTTTGAGAAGATAAAAGTGTGGTTTCTCCTTTTCCCTCTTCCTATTGTATAATTTTATTAATAAATAAATTTGTGTGGAGCTAAAAAGGTTAAAACTGTAATTAATAACAGCTAAAGTCAAGTTTAAAAAACAAAAAGGAGACGAAAATTTTTTTTAAGTATTCAGAAGGCTTTAAAAAACCTTATAAGCCATTTGGAATTTTATAAAAACCAAAAAAGTACACTTTTTAACTAATTAATATTTTTGACTCCAGCCCATTTAAAAATAAAAAAAGAAGATTGTAACAACTTTTTTGGATTTAGCCTTTTTAATCATTTAAAAAAGAGTAAAATTTTTGGTTTTTGAAAAATTAATTATGAAAAATTATTTCTTTATTTTTTTTTTATCGGATTTCCGCTAAAGCGAGTGTTTGTTATACCGAAATTTTTATTTTTACATATTTTTTGCTTGTATATGTGCAAAAGGTGTCTTCATAATCATTTCAAATAATAAATTTTTGCAAATATTTCAAAAAGTTTTTGCTTTCTGTATCCTTATTTTTGTAGTTATTTATTAAATCTGACACTCATAAATTTTCAAATGAATGAAGGTAGTTGGTATAAGTTTTGTATTTAAGTGAAAAATAACGCTTTTTTGTTTAATTTATGATGGCATGAATAATTTTTTATTTCTATAATAGAACAGAAGGAAACACTTTTGTGAATAAAATTTAGCAAATTGGGTTTTTAACAAAATAAAACCAGACAGGCTTAAACAATGTATATTAAAAAATACACATGTTTGTATAACATAATACATAAATTTGTATTTATATTTGTGTTGATGGAATATGTTTAGAATCCCAAATGCGGTAAACTACTTTCAGAATAAATCGTTGTCCAAAAGTTGTTGGACATGTCTAAAATCTACATATTTAAGGTGAAATTTTTGTGTCAATTAAGAGATTAGCCTTTAGATTATAAGTGCTTTAATCTAACAAAGTTTAATTTTTTAACATTTTTCCTTTTTTTTAACTTTTATTTTTTTAGTTTTTTAAGTTTAAAATTGATAAATTTTTTAATAAATTAAATATTTATAACAAATAGTTTTTTAAAGTATTTTCAACAATTCGAAACATGGACAGACAAAAAAAGAAGTTTAATTGATTAAAGAAATTTAAATTTAAAATTTTATTAAAACAAAGCATAATTTAGTTTAGATTCAATAAGTTCTTTAAAACTCAAAAAAGATGCTGCAGAAATTTACATTATAAAACTTATAACAACAATATTAATTGGAATTACAAACTTTTAGACATTTTGCGAGTATTTTGGCAAAAAAAAAAACTTAAAAAATATTAACAAAACTTAATTCGTTACAACATTTAATTACTTAAATTTACACAAATGTACATTTAAATATGAATGCGATACACCTTTACACAAGAGCATTTTAAAAACATTTTCAGACATGACCACCCACCAACATGTGCAATTTAACCATTTTTTTAAAGCAGTTTTAACTTTTAATATAAAACAAAAAAATTTACAAAAAATATATTTTGCAGAACACCAATAAAAAGTTGCAGCATTTTGGCGAAAGTATGTCAGTGGGAATAACAACTGAAATAACATTTACACTGTTAAGCATATAACTTTAATTTCAATAGAATTTTATTTATGGCGTATATTTTTTAAAGAAATAAACTTATCAAAGACTTGATTATAGAGGAAGCATTTCCTACAAAAAATCTAATTTTTTTTTGACTTTCAAATGGGTTGAAAGTTTTAATTGTTAATAAGAAAAATACATTTCATAACAAAAAACATAGTTCAGTTTCTCGTAATTACACGATAAATGTACCACCAACTACTCGCAAGTTATACGAGGTATGGGTTTATATAAAATTTGTGCTGTAGGCGTATGAGTAATATTTAATTTGAGAAACCAGATAAGATTTTCATGATTTAAAAACAACAAAAATTTAATATGTTTTATAATTAATCAGGTTAAATAGGAAAACGACTGTCTCTGGAATTATTAGTTTTTTTCAAATTTCCAATCTATATGTACCAAATCTATTCCATAACAAGTTGTAACACATATCAGGATCAGTAAGAGGTAGGGCTTAAGAGCCAACTAGCTTAATATAAGTATGCTTGACTATTCCGAACTGTAACATTGTATTAGCTCATTTTTGGCGGTTTTCATCTTTTTGACTTTCCTTACCGCCAACTTAGTAATAATTTTTTTATTAAGGTTTTGCTTTCTAAATATACTTATATAAACATTCGACAAAAACAAGTTTTTTGATAGCGAAAGCCAAAGACAAGAAAAAAGTAAATGTTATTCTAATACGTAAACTTTAAACTAACAGTATTGCTGCAATATAAGAATCAAGAGTCGAAAAACACCAATTCGGAGTTATAATTTTAACATCGAGACAATAATGCGACTTGTTAAACTTAGTTTGTTATTTTCACATTAGTCCAAAGTCGAAACAATGTCGGTCTGATTGTCTTTTTGCCGATACTAGGTGGTTTTAGTGCATTTTAGGAGTTTATTGCGGCTTTTTACTATCACTTATTTATTTATTTTTCTTTTTTTTTTTGTAACATTTAAGTTTTTAACAAAACTTCTTTCCATCGCTAAAAAATTATTGTGAACTAAACACCTACCAAAGAGTTAAATTCAATAGGAATAAAAGCAGTTAGGTTTGCTTCTCGTTTTTACTAAAGCATACTTTTTTTTTAATAATAACCAGCACTCAGGGGATGATCCTTATACATGCAGTGCATTGTTTGGTGTCAGAAAAATAGGTTATGGGAAGAAGGATAAAGGGAGTAGTGTTTGTGGACATTTGGTTTGAATCTCTCGATATTTACTGTGGCAGGAAAGACATCACTAGGAAGTTTATTCCACATACGAACTGTGCGGCCAAAGAAGGAGATCTCACTGTAATAAGTGGTACGGTTCACTGGCCAGTCGACTACGTATGGGTGCGCATGTCTAGAAATACTTGTACTATGCAAAAAGTCCCGGGTTTCGGGAAGAAGTTCCATGATTTCCTCAGAGCACATTCCATTATAGTATCGATAAAACAGCGAAACACACCCAACATTAAGACGGTGTCCGAGTGAATCAAGACGACTAGAAACCCCAACGTCGCCGATTAGTATTTTCGCGCGTTCCTGTATGCGGTCAAGTAGCCAAAAAATAGACTTGGGGCACCAGCCCATACAAGCGAGTTGTATTCCATTTTCGGTCGGATATAGGTGATATAAATATTGAGAAGATCAAAGGGTGTAAAGTAATTCCTACACCGTTTAAGGAAACCAAGACACTTCGATGCTTCCTTCAACACAAGAAAAATGTGTTCCGTCCAGCGGACATCGCACTGGATTTTCATTTTCAGAACATCAGGAGTCTCTGCCTTTTCAATACTTATACCATCCATTAATACAGACGAGGCAGCATTTTCCATTGTGTGTTTGTGTGTCAAAAGACAGCATTGGTTTTTAAGGGCATTAAAATCCACCCTATTCGCACGGCCCCATTTTGAGATTACCATCAGATCGCGGGTAATCGAAACATTCATACTCTGTCTCCTAGTTTCAATCTCCAAAGAGCTAGGCCTATGGTCAAACGAGTAGGAATGGCATATGCTGGTGTCGTCTGCAAAGGAATAAATAGGAATCGAAGTTTGACATAGAAGGTCATTCAGAAAGATAAGAAATAAAGTAGGAGAGAGGACATAGCCTTGCGGTACCCCTGAATTGATTTTAAACTCATTGGAAGAGATGCCATCTATAACATCACGAATAGAGCGATCTCTGAGAAAACTCGATATAAATCGAGACCAACACCGACACCAAAAGCAACAAGTTTAGATAGAAGCGCACAGTGCCAGACCCTATAAAACGCCTTAGATATGTCCAGAGTCACCACTTTGGGTTGTCGTCAAATAAAAAACTCCATAAATACGTATGAATAATATCAATTTAAAGTCGTAAATTTTTTTTTTATTAATTTACATGTAATTTTTTAAATACACATGTAAAGGAAACAAATATGTACATACGTTTTACTTAGCTTATAGGTATGTTTGCAAGTCAATGAATAAAACTGATGATAATAAATTATTGCACACAAACAACAACTATAACAAAAAACACAGAAGGACGATTTTTGATGACAAAGTATATGTATACATTCAAATATTTTAAAGAAAATTAAATTTAAAATAAAGGTTTGGTTATTAAAAACACCGATGCTTTAAAAACTATAAAATATATGGCTTACTGCACCTAAAAAGACCCAAAGTGGGGAAAAAATAGTTTGTTTCTTTTTTTACAAAAACCGAAGAATTTACGTTTAAAAAAAGGGGGAATAATTAAACCATAAATAAATTGGTCGATATTTTAGTTTTATTTCGCAAGAACTTAAAATGGTCGCATCCTGTATAATCGGCTCTAATTTCTTCATTTTGAAGCCAATGTCACTCCCGCTACAGTTTCTTAAAGGTTTTTCTTTGGATAAAAAAGTTGTTTGTATACAAAATGTATTAAATATCCTTACTAACACTTTAAACTACAATGGAAAACAATAAGATAAATCCTGTTTTCAAAAATATTTTAAACAGTTTAGCCTTAAAGTCAAAATTTTTTAAAAATTTTAAAATGTAAAGCCAAACTTGCCACAGTCTAAAATTTGTCATTAAGAGCAGGAATTATGTCTTTTCAGTGTTTTTTACTATAAGTTGCTTAAATATATACCATCTTTAAAAAGCAAGGCCTATTTTTAAATAAAATTTTAAAATGGTTTAAGTTTTAAGCAAAAGTGTGAATAAAATGGCTACACCCGAAGAATTTAAAGAAGAAATTTAAAAAAATTTTTAAACCTCAATTTACTGAAGTAGTGTTTAAAAATCGTTAAATGAATATCTTGTCAAAACAAATTTCTTGATTTGGATAATATCTTTGTTTTTTGCATAAAAATTTGTTTTAACTCTTGCTGTAAACCTTTAATTGGGCAGGTGTTTTTGTTATAAAAACATATTTAGTTTGCAACTACACCTACAAAAACAAATGAAAAACAAGGCCAGCCCCTGCAGTATTACTGCATTTGTATTGGATTATTTTGCTAAACATTTTGTGTGTTTGTTTTTCTGTTATAGTCTTACTAGGTTCATTGAATTTGTTATTTTTTGGAACTAATCAAGTGAAAATAACATTTCATTTGCTGTATTGCAAAAAATTATACCTAACTTCACTATTTTTGCTGTAACCAAAATTAAATGCTTAAAAACAGAGACAGAAGGTTTCCCTAATGTGCTTGTAAATGCCTACACACGTTTTACAAAATCATGACGAGGCATGCTTCTTACAAAAACTCCTATTATTTCCTTTAAAATAAAATATTTTCTTTAGGAAATATGGTACCTGCTAGTGAATTGTTAACAACTCACAACCGAATTAAATAAATAAAAATCAAGTTAGGAAATTGAATTTCAGTGCTTAGGTGATAAATTGTTATTTACATTTGTACGTTATTCTTCTACATAAAAATGGCACAAAGAAAAAGAATAAAAGGTTTAACAGAATCTCAAGAAAATTGAATTACAGAAAAGAAAAGTTGTGTATCGGGTACTTAAAGGAAGTTTATTACAATTACTTTATGAGGCATAGTACGATAAGTATAGGAATTGTTTTTATTTAACTAATTTTCCTGGTTGTTATTGAGTTAACACAAGAATGATTATAGGTTTTTACTTTGCTTTCCCAAACAAAGAAATGCTTTCGATTTATTAAGGAAAATGAAATTGAACATATTTTCTAGTTTTAGTTTATTCAATTTATTAGGAATTTGTGGTGGCAGTAGCAAGGGAATTATAAAGGTTTGACAAAGTCTAACAGTTTTGACCTTGACCTAATTTTGTCTTTAATAAAAAAAATTCTACTAAAAATAAAAACGAGAATAGAATAAATTACATTTTACAAGAAAATTTCACAAAATGGTCAGTTGAATAAAATAGAGAACCTCTTTCATTAAAAAAAGTTTAAGACAAATTTAGGGTGAAAATTTAAGTGATTTTCGAACCTTATTTTAAGTGTATCATTTTTTTTTATAAAAATGTAGGATAAATTTAAATTTACTTTAAAAAATTAAATTTACTTTAAAAAATTGGATATTTTTCTCATTCTCTTGTATATCTTTGCAACAGAAAAAAGTTTGTGTTTTAAATTCTGCAAAGTCGTCAGATAATTGACAGAGACATTAGCCAGTAACCACGATTACCTCTCTAAAATTTTTACATAAGAACCTCTAAAACTGTCCCAGAGTCCAATGTGAGACCAACTCCAATTTACTTTTCCTCAAAACATTTTTTTGAAACATACTTTCGCCCTTTCTCCGCCCAAACAAGTTACCATAAAAAGTTTTATTCTGTTTTATATTTTTTTAATCGCTATTGCAGCTTCCACGGTGCTCCTTCAACGGTTAAATTTAAGACCGAGTCCAATTAATTTTTCCTCTCAAATACTTTTCCCCTTTCTCCAGCCCCTAACAAAGTTTCCAGACAAAATTTGAAAAAAAATTTGGTAAAAGCCCCTACAGCTACCTTCTTCATTTGAGAAATAAAATGTACAACAGACCCCCATTTGTTTTCCCTTCCAAAGATATTCCTAGAGCATACTTATGCCTCATGTTCATCCCACCTAGAAAAAGTTTGGAAAATTCAAATAAATCCCCCTTCCAGCTTCCATGATGCCCGGGGTGGGGTCAAATGTAGGACTGACCCCAACTCATTTTTTCTTGCAAACATTTTCCCAGACAAAACTTACCCCCTTTCTTCACCCTACATACAAAATTTTACAAATTAAAGTGAAAACCCCTTCAACTCATACTCAAATGTATTCCTGAAATTAGCATGTTTTTCTAAAATTCTACCTTAATAAAATGTCTTTTTTTATCACAGTGTTTTAAATATTAACGGCCTATTCCGTAATGTAGCACCCACAAAAATATTCCTTCGAAAAAAGCCCTTAGGGCTAAATCTGTCACAATATTTTTTTATTTCAAAAAATTCAACATTTCTTTAGAAACTGTTGAATTAAATTTTATTATGATCGGTTTGATTTATTATGGGGCCCATAAAAATGCTACTCAATGATATCACATTTTGCCTCATAAATTGTCAATCATCTAGGAACCTACATGACATTGTCGCGGAGACTCTACACGAAGTGGTATTAAACCACGCCTCCGTTGCTTTGATCCTCACCCCAGAGTCTATAATCTCATTTACGAACTGAAGAGAATCACGAACATCCTTGCTTTGCTAGTCAATACCTCTGTGCTCCGGAGTCCTGTAGGTGTGCACAACCCTATCGGCTCACAGTCTACCAGTCCCGGTGGCAAGGAGTTCCGTATGAAACCCGCTGGCAACCAAAGTTCCAATTTTAAATCAGCTGGGCAGTTTCCGTATGTGCGACGCTTTAAATGATTATCCGAATTGTCACATTGTTTATTCGACGTAATGGAGTGAAGTGCTTTCTCTACTGATTTCTGCTTTGTACAGGTATGCTGGTTATCGCAAAGCCAACCAGCAGCCATGTTATCGCCGATGGGAAAGTCCAACATCCTTTCGAAATCCTTCAAAATAAATTACGAGTTAATAATGGGTCTGCAATCCTCCGGGCAACAGTGGTTGCTTTCATATGACTTCTGTGGAAATACAAACCTTTATTCTTCACCGCTTTCCGTCCACTCCCTATTATCCCAACAAACTGTAATGGGCATAGTTGAACAGCCAGCCAACATCTGCGTAACCTGGTAGTTTCACCAGAAGTTTTAATGTTCCCGTACAAACTCTTCCATGAGGTTCACTTCACATTATGTATATTACGCTTCCATAATTTTTGCACATCTCTGTACTCACTCCAATACCAAAGTTGGTCAGTGATCCTGACTTACTTGAAGAATTCACGAATGAGAACACAAAAACTACTAAGGTTAGAGCAAGTGCGTGTTTTGGGAGGTGGTAGGCTCATAATAGACATCTAGTCAAAGCAATCTAAAAAGTTTATAAAAATATTTGGCTTTAAATTCCACTAAAACGGCATGAAATGGGTTATATTATTCAAAGATAATTTGTAGGGATTGCAACCTATTTTTCTAATAACAAGTTTTATAATATTTTTTCCTTTACTTAATACTGAAGTAGAAAAGTTTCATTGAGACGAGTATGGTTATTTTTCCCAATTAAAAATTGCAACTGGTAAGCTCTTTGATTTGGATCAGCTTAATAACTAACTTTGGAAGTATGGTTATTTTTCCCAATTAAAAATTGCAACTGGTAAGCTCTTTGATTTGGATCAGCTTAATAACTAACTTTGGGAAATACAGCTAATGAGAACTGGTTAAAAAAATAATTAATTATTTAAATAATTAAAATAAAATAAATTTAGTACAAGGATTAAAGTTGTAAGGACTCTTTTCAAAATACTATATTTAATTAGAATTATTCGTAGAGAACCGTCATATAATTGTAAAAATCATCTTCAAGTAAGCACTTAATTTGAAAAAAGTAATAGTTTTAAAGCAAAATATGTCTGATTTCTAAAATAGTTTAAACTACATAAATTTTAATTTGCGGTTTTTCTTTAACTTATAATTATAGTTTTTAAGCCCTATAAAACTACTTATTTTTATCGAAATACTGAAGAATCTTTGAGGCAAATGCTAATTTTCTGCTGAACAAAATAATAAAAGTAAATGTTTTATGTACTCAAAAATATTTAAAGTAGACTGTATCTTTACTTACTTTTACCTTTTATGATGACAAAATGTCAAAAGCTTAATAAAAATTTTAAATATGGAAAAGCAAAATAAAATATTTCAATAATTCAGAGCTTTGTGCATATCTTTCTTGTCCTAAATTTAATGTTTAACCATTTATGTGTAGGCATCATTATGCAGGAAAATTAAATTTTACTTTAAGTTATTTTAAAGTGTATTCAAATTGCTACGGTAAAGAGCCTTAAAAAACTTGCAACAAATGGTTTGTTGAATACTGGTAAGTTGGATGATTGGAGGACTTGTTAGTAATCAGCGTTGGTATTCAAGTAAAGACCAAATTAGTTTTTTTGCTTCTGTATTATTTCTTTATTCTTAGTAAGAAAAAATATAAAACAATTTTAACAGAACCTGTACTAAAACTCTTTGTAATATATTAAAATATGTAAAAAATTTGGACTTAATGAAGATAAAATGTAGAACCGAACTTAAAAAAATTTAACAAGCAACTGAAATAAGACATTCTTTTTTTTTGCCAATTGCTTTAATTTCAATTCGTAAAAGCTTTTTGAAAAAAAAATTCTATTAAATTATGACCTCTTTCATAAATAATAAATAAAGTAGGAAATTAAATTGTTTTTGTGTTGGACGTAAAGCTTTCATAAAACAAAATTTAATTTTTTGTCGATATAGAAGAGATAGTGAGCAGTCTTTTAATTTCGAAAATTCTTTTAAAAGGAGTAGGTGCATGTTAACTGCGCTGGGGGTTTATTTACCCATGTAAGGGGCAATTGATGTTTAGGAGGCAATTTAAATCTGTTACAGTAGTGTAGGCTCTTCTGTTGGGATAACGGAGATTTGGATAAACATATCTTTATGTAAAGTCTTCAGGACCGTATTAATAATGAATCGAAGGCTATGTGATGTGCCGATAGTTAAAAAGACTTTTGAGCACATACTGTGTTACAGCCCAGGGATCGAGCGCCCCCACATAAATTAGCTTGGATCTTGCCTGCTTAAAAATCAGGAAGAACTACTTGGGATGGGTAGGAAGAGAGTTGATTACGTTAAGTAAACTGGATTGAAATTACCTGGCAATCGGTTTTTTTGTCAAGTGTCACAAGGGCCCAAACATTCAATGTGAAGTCCTCGAAACCAACCACTTTACCCTAACATATCCTTACCTAAGGTTTTCCGTGCCCTTTCTACCTTTACTAATTAGGGAATTTCGGTTTTTTTTGTGTATGTTTTTAATGCCTAGTTGAGGTCCTACAAACCCTTATTCAAAGGGAGACTTGTCGTAATGTCTCTTTGTAAGGGGTGGGTGAATACCACTTCGTGTATTGTCTCCAGGATAACGCGGGGATCTCATGATGTTTCTTTTGCCTTTTCTAAAGCTCTTGCAGACTTCTACGAGAGATGATGACAGGTCACTATTGGACAACTGTTTATGCCAAAATTTCAGGAAGACTCTTAAGCATATTCCACGACACTGCCGAGCGCTCTTGCATACCAGAGCAAACTGTCTACGATTTTATTTGTTCTGGGAATAGTATCTCAGGGCTTTTTGCATTTGCCAAGAGATTGTATAGCACCCAGCATCTTGTTGCATGGAGTTAACAAAATTGGTTATAATTTACCCTTGTCTGGGCCAAAAAGCTCAATCTAACTTAACTTTTAGGTTGCCGCCTATAAACCATTTTTGGGAGGTCTTGTGACATTAGGGGCTATATTTTCTTAAATATAAACGGATATATTGATTCTGGCTCTAAACAAGTAAGTCTTTTATATTTTTGCTTATATCTCGGTCTATAGTAACCAATCTTGCCAATTCTATAGAACGTTCTGCCTATAAGTATTTCTGATAGTTCGACATTAAAACGTTTTCTGTTTGACACTCCAAAAACTTAATTTCTACTTTCCTTACCCTTAAGAATTCAGAGTTTATATACTAAATGGATTCGCAAACAAATAAGTTTAGGAGTTAACTATGAAAAATGATATACGACAATAACTTTACAAAAAGTACTTTGTATGCCCAAAGGGTACAGAAGATAAAGCACAGATAGAAAATAAAACCCCTATTTAAAAAGATAAATACAAAATGTATGTTTAATTTATTGCAAAACAATTAAAGTCGAATCTTTACATTTATTTTAAATAACTTTTGTTCCAGCATTAATTGCCATTAAAAAAGAAATTTAACAACCGAACAGTTAACCCAATTTCCTAATTGACTGTTTTGTTCTGTAGCAAACAAAAATCCTTTTTTTTAAATTCCTTGTAACTAATAATCCTCTTCTATAAAATAACAAAGAAATCAGTGAAACTGAAATGTAAAACTTCTTTGCGAAATAAAAAGAAAAAGTGAAAAATGGCATTAAAATTTGTCTAACAAGTAATAAATTAATTTTTTTTTGTTAATGGAAAGTCAGTTTCTAAGCCTTTTTGTTACACTAGCAAACACCCATTTAAACATTATAAGACGGAAAAGAATTACAAAGAAAAATGACTTTATTTATGTCCAGTGAACAGAAAACAAAACTAATGCTTTATATTTTTTTGGCCTGGGATTTAAAAGAATTTAAATTTGTCCTAAAATACTAGACTCATTTACATATTTTTTTATTTTATTGCGATTTGAAAGCAATAGGCATTGGGACAGAGATTATTGTATCTAAAAAGGGGACATTTCGACTTAATGTAATGTTTTGTTAAAATATTTTATAGTTTGAAGGGAGCTTAGTATTCATCAACTTACAATTAATGCTAATTTTCATAAAAAAATAAATGTCAAAGGGATAAATCCTTTTTGGATAATTTGTTTGTAAAATGCTCATTAAGTTAAGTAATTTGGTATAAATAAATTGGTTTTTCCTGTTTTTCTTTTTTTTGTCATATTTTTATCATTGAATCTTCGAGAACTAACAATAAGTATTCAAATCTTAAAACTAGGTATATTAGTCTAGTCAGTACCAGACCAAAATTTAAGTTCTTCTAATTAAATAAATTAATTTAAATAGTTTCATCTAAGTGCAATAGTATCCCTTCTTTTCAGAGGAGTGTGTCCACTATGATGCAAGATGCTTCCACATAGTTCAAGATTTCGCATTTAGCTAGTGGAATTTTTAGGTCCTTGTGGATGTTGCTTTTTTTAACATACCAAGGAGCACCAGTAATCATTCTTAGGAGTTTGTTTTGACAGCGTGGAATTTTTTATATGTTGGAAGCGAAAACAGTGCCCCATAATTGTATACCGCAGCACCAAATTGGTTTCAAAATCGATTTGTAGGGTAGAAGTTTACAATCAAGACAAAGCACAGAGTTTCTGCCGATTAACCAATGGATTTGTGCAGCTTTAAGTTTCATTTGCATCAACTTTGCATCTATATAAGGCTTCCATGGGAGATGGCGACCCAGGTGAATACCAAGATATTTTGTCTCCGATCGTTGAGGCACCATATAGTTGTTAATAGTGATTGAAGGGCACGTTTTTTTGTGTAAGGTAAAAGTTACGTGGCTACATTTTTGTTCATTTATTTTGATTCCCCATAACTTTGCCCATTTCTCAACTTGGATAACGTGTTGCTGCAGCTGGTTCGAAGCCTCTTTAGGGTCTTTATAAATACTAAGAAAAACAGTATCGTCAGCAAATGTACAGAATTGGACCAAGTATACTGCCTTGAGGTACACCAGCCCGAATTGGTTTATAAAACTTATTTGATTTCCCTCTTTGACCATAAATTGTCTGCCGGTTAAGTATTTTTCTAGCAAGTTGGAAATATTAGCTGGTAGATTGAGTTTCACTTTGCTTAACAGGCCTTCATGCCATACTTTGTCGAATGCTTAAGAGACATTGATAAAAAGCGCAGAGCAGTACTGCTTTTCCTCAAAAGCTTTTCTTATAACCTGTACCATCCTGTGGGTTTGTTCGATGGTACTATGTTGACTTCTAAAGCCGAATTGGTGATTTGGAATACAGTTGTTGTCATTCAGGATCGGAGTCAACTTGTTTTTAAGCAGCTTTTCGCAAGGTTTTGACAAAGTTGGTAACAAACTTATAGGCCTATAAAACTCCACCCTCGAAGGACCTTTGCCAGGCTTAGAAATCATCTTTACTAAGGCAACTTTTCATATTGGCGGGAAATGTTTCAGAAAAATGTGAACTAAATATTATTTTAAATCACATAATATTTTAATTTTTTTTAAATACTTTTTTTTCTTCAAGACGACACCAGCATATGCCATTCTTACTCGTTTGACCATAGGCCTAGCTCTTTGGAGATTGGAGCTAGGAGACAGAGTATGAATGTTTCGATTACCCGCGATGTGATGGTAATCTCCAAATGGGGCCGTGCGAATAGGGTCGATTTAAATGACCGTAAAACCCAATGTTGTCTTTTGACACATAAACGCACAATGGACGATGCTGCCTAATCTGTATTAATGGATGATTTAAGTATTGAAAAGACAGAGACTCTTGATGTTCTGGGCATGAGAATCCAGTGCGATGTCGGCTGGACGGAACACATTTTTCTTGTGTCGCAGGAAGCATCGAAGTGTCTGGTTTCCTTAAACGGTGAAGGCATTACTTTACACCATCTGATCTTCTCAATATTTATACCACCTATACCCGACAAAAAATGGAATACAACTCTCATGTATGGGCTGGTGCCCCAAAGTCTATTTTGGGGCTACTTGACCGCATACAGGAACGAGCGAAGATACTCATCGGCGATGTTGTGGTATCTAACCGTCTGGATTCACTCGAGCACCGTCGTGATGCGGGGTGTTTTGCTGTTCTATCGATACTATATTGGAACGTGCTCTGAGGAAATCAGGGAACTTTTTCCCGAAACCCGGAACTTTTTGCTTGATAGGCGTTTTCCTAGAAGAGCACACCCATACGTAGTCGACTGGCCAGTGAATCGCACCACTCATTACAGGGAGAACTCCTTCTTCGGTCGCACAGTTTGTATGTGGATTAAACTTCCTAATGATGTCCTGGCACAGTAAATATCGATAAATTTAAATCAAATGTCCACAAACACTACTCCCTTTATTCCCATTACCTATTTTCATGATACCAACACAATGCAATGCATGTGTAGGGGCCATCCCCTGAGTGCTGGTTATTATTAAAAAAAAAAATATACTTTTTCTTGTTCAAGGTCCTGTGTCACCCCTATGTCTACGTATATTTTAATAAAAGTGTTCTTTTTTTATTACCTAAAAAAAAGAAACTGTTTGCTTTAAGCAAATAAAGAAAAATGAATTTATTAAAACATCAATAAAATCCATACAAATCACTGTTTTTAAGTTCTTGGGGAAAGGTAAACAATTTAAGACAAAAATATACTTTCGCTTAAAAAAATAACCTTCAAAAAATGTTTTAGACTGCAAGGAAGCCAAACAAATTTTTTATTTGTTGTTTGTAAAAAACATTCTCAGTTTTGTTTACTGAATAAAAAATTAATAAAAGATGAGTATCATTATGTCCTTTCTTTTTTGCTTTTAAAAATGGTGTATGTTACAACTAGCTTATATGTTCTTTGTATGCCCTTGAGTACAATTCGGGTCCTTTTTTATAGATGTCATTGTGTGTGTTTGTGTGCACAAGTTACAACATATCCTTAAACTACTAAAATTTGCTAAACATGTTTTAGTTTTTTTATAAGTATAAATGTTGTAGGATGTAATTTTTGTGTAGCATTAATGTTAGAGTCTTATAAAAACATTTTATTCTATTGTAGTTTTACTTTAAGTTAAGACTTCTTAATTTTTATATGTTTGTAGTCAACAAGAAGACCCCAATAAATAGGCGTAAATTATGCCAAATTATTAGCAGGGGAGCTTGCCAAAGCAATATTTTCTTTTTAATAATGACACTTTAGAAATGGCAGTAATAGACTTGAGAAGAAAATAAAAACAGCAAAGGTAGACAAAACACATAATGCCACACAAAACATACAAAACTTTGTAAAACGTGTTGAAAATATTTTACAGCTTCTTGAAATATTTGAAAGAAATTGACTTTAGAAAAGATACTTAAAATATATGTCAACAGCAAACACTCAAACATCTTTGTTATCAGGTAGATTTTACAATAATATTTTCTGTTTGAAATTACCAAATATTTGGCCAATAAAATATGTTGTAGAACTTTAATAGGCCTCTCTTAATGGATTACACAAGTTCTAGAATTGGTAAATATTGACATAATAACTGTCGTATTATGCTGCAGGCTTATATTTTGTTTTTACTTTTTTATGGCTTAAAAGTAAAACTTTTAATGTTGTTTTTAATGACTTTTTTAATTATTATTTTTAGTTTCTTTTTATTATTTGTGTTTTAAGGAAATTTATTACTTTCTTTTACAGAAATTATTTCCATAATTTTAATTAGAATTAAAATGGTTTTAATATGTTGTTTAGGTTTGATTTTATGTTTTTTACGTTACGGCAAAGATAATATTTGTAATGAGGTTCCCAAAGTAAAAATTATATTGGAATTACTATGCTGTAACATCGTATAGCATTGAAGGATCCTTAACAACAAAACATAAAATCTTCAGTTAAAAAATGATTAAAAAATATATTTTAATTTCTTCCATAACATTTTTCCCAAAAATTGTATTGAAATATTAATTTTTTATTGACTTTTGTGCCTTCCATTTGAAACACAAGCAGCACGGTTTCTAGAGTTGGCTTATATAAGGCAAGCTAGTTGCTAGCCTTTAGCATACAGTTCGGTATCAAAACTGCAATTCTAAGTACGATGCAATCATCGCGTTTTTATTCGACATCTTTTGCAGCCTAATTACCTACGAAGTTCTGAATTAATTTAAGGCTGCTTATAATTTTGATGGTTCAAAACCTCCCGATTTTTACAAAACCAGCAAAAAATGCTTTTAAAATTTCCTTTCACAGTAAACAGAGGAACTTTATTTATTTTTATGTCATTTTACTGCATATTTCCGCCAATGTGAAAAGCTGTCTTTGCAAAAATGATTAAAAAGTATCCTTTAAAAAATGAGTCTTATAGGCCTGTAGACCTGTTACAATCTGTGTTGAAATTGTCCCAAAATTGCTTAAAATCAAACTGACTCCGCTCTTAAATGACAACCAGCGATCTCCCCTCAACAAATTGCAAAGCACCATCGAACAAACCCACGGACTAGTACGGGATGAAAGGAAAGCCTATAGAAAGAAAAACTATTTTTTTTTGCTGGCTTATCGAACTAAAACTGTAGGTCCTAATAACCTTTTAGAAAGGTACAAAACCTGCCGACAGTTAAGGATGGTGGAGAGAGACTTGATAAGTTTCCCTCAGGCAATAGGGACTGTTGCTCCTTAAGGAAGTGTTCTATAACCAATCCTGTTCTTTTTTTGCCCAGCAGATATTCCAACCGACTGTCAAACGCTTACGTCGACAGTTACCGGTGACACTTTTCGTAGTACTTTCTAGGACCCTAAAGGGATCTTAAACCAACCACATACATACAGAAAGAGAAATAGGTTACAGGTATGTGGCTGAGCTTTTGTCTTCACTAAAACAAATTCCATAAATGAGAGTTGCTGCTTGTGGGTAAGTTATGTAAGGCAACATTTGAAAGGATCTTCATTTTGCTACAATTAAATTTAAAATTTCAGACAAATTAAGAAATTTCCTAAATAAGCTAGAAACACATACAAATTAACTCGCCCTTATCATCTTACAACATGGCAGACTGATTCACCAGCTTAAAATATTACTCTCAGATTAAGTCATTAAAATTTATGTTTTTTTTTAATTTCAGGACTTTACTCTTATTCTGACTTATATGGAAACTTATACCCATTATACTTTTTAGGAACGCAGATTCTTGGCAAACCTTTTTCGTTCAAATCTTTCAAATTAGATACTTTTTTATTCACTTTAGCTTTTATTTTATTTTTCCTACCTCTTCGACAACTTCCCTGTGATTTCGCTAAAGCATTTCTTGCATTTTGTACAAGAGTTTGCCGAAAATAAATCAAATCCAATGGGCTTTTTTTATCCCACAGGCTGTTGCTTGAGGTAGTTTATGGCCAGAAAAGTCATGGGACTCTTCAGAGACACTTATTCACGAACACTTGAAAATCAGTGATTTTTCAGAAGGCAGTGTTCAAAAAAACTCAAATTTTAATACGACTTGATATGGAAGCTGATTTCAATACCTAAGTTTGCTGACTTTCTAATTCGACTAACGTCGTCCTCAAAAAAAAAAAACAGATCGGCTTATAATGCATCAAATGTCTGTACCTTCTCAAGGATAAGTTCGAGTTTTTGAAATAGATTCCCATAGCCTTGGTAGTTTAATAGCTGGAGTGAGCACAATTTTGGTTTTTAAAGAGATAAAATTAATTTTAAGTCAATATTGGATTTGCATTTAGGAGTTTAAGGATATTTAGTCACTTCCACTTTGTTTATAGTTTTTAAGCAATTTAAACGCTAATATAAACTCAGACATTGCTGGGGGTATGACACTGAGTTTTATCTAAGAACGTCAGAAAGTGTTTCCAGACATATCTTAATACAAAAAACATAGTTAGTGTATTTAAAAATTTGAAGACTCCAACCTACTTTACAAAATGAAAAATAAAAAAAAATATTCCGTTTACATTTCTGGATAACATGATATTTGCAGGCAATGGCACAACTACAGTTTAAGGACTACTGATGATGAAATCCGTGGCTGTTTTTGAAAATGCATTCTATTTGGCTTGTTTCAGTAGAAAAGCTTGATTTTTCAAATGAATTTAATTTCAACATTAATGGAAAATATTATGTTTTCTTAGTGAAAAAAAATTTATAATACAAAATTAGGGAAAAATAATAAAAGCAAAACTTTGTCTTAAAACTATAAATTCAGGAATAAAAAACAAGTAAAAGCGCTATATTCGGCTGTGCCAAATCTTATATACAACGTGTAGGTATCTTTTCTCTACTTTTAAAAATTTGTATGACAACCCCCTTACGGGGTGGTGATAGGGGTACGAATGTTCTAGAAAAATGTTTGGGAGTTGAAACTATAAGGGGTCGCTCGTAACCTTTATTTCTTTAAGGCCGACTCTGAAGAAGTTATGGGCGTTTTTAACACTATATTTGTAAAGCAACCCCCTTAGGATGGAGATAAGGGGTAAATATAATTTAGGAAAATGTTTGTGTGGAAAAGCTAATGGGGTCCTGTGAAAAACTTTATTCCTCTAATGGCCACTCCGAGAAAGTTGTACGAGTTTTTACCCAAATTTTTTTTTAAATTTTGTTTGGGGGCTGTGAATAGGAGATAAGTATGTTTCACCAAAATTTTGGGGAAGAAAAATTAATGGGTCGGTCTTAAATTTTACCTTTGTAGGAGCACCCTAGAAGCTGTGTGTGCGATAAGAAGAAATTAAAAAAAAAAATAATTTCTTGTGTGACACCCATTTGGGAGCAACGCCCGAGTAGTTGTAGAGGTTTTAATGTATGAATAGTAAAGAAATAAACAGAGGTAGTCATGGTTTATGGATTATATATCTGTCAGTAATTGAGCGATTTTGTTGGATATCAAAAACAAAATTTTTGCAAATATACTAAATGTTTTGATGCTACAAACAGGTTTGAAAAACATCAAGAGGCTTCTGAAACTCGATTTCAAAAGATTAACGGGAAGATGGACAGACGGACTTCACTAAATCAACTTTTTCATCTATAAGGATCAAGAATATTTAAACCTTTTGAAGAAACCGCAAACGGAATGACAAACTTATATATACCCTCATTATTAAGTAAATGGTACAGTAACCATTTAAAGCAATTTCTGTTGAAATCCCGCGACTTAACTTCCTTTCGCCAAATAGTTTTTTACGTTCTATTAAATATAATTTTGAGATAACAAATTATGTTTTTCTCTAAAAAATCACTTTTTTCATAAACTAGTTTTTGAAATTCTTTTTTTTCCAATTCTTTTCTCAATCAAACTATTAAATTAGTTTTCCAACCAAAAATTGTCATTTAAAGTTTTTATTTATTAAGAAAAACAAAACGCAATGAAAGTATTTTTGTTTGCTTTGAGTTCTTGGGAAGTAAAAACGTTTCTTTTTGTTAGTCATGCTCTTATCATTTTTTATTTTTCAAATAAAAAATAAAAGAAAATCCTAAATGTGTTTTAAAAAAAAATTAAATTGCAATAAAATGATTGAAAAGTAAACAAAAAATGAAATCAGAAAAAAATTTCAAGCCAACTGATTGTAAAAATAAACATAGAATTGCTAACGAATTGCACAAAAAAAACTTAATATTATGTTTGCATGATTGTGTGTATTTTTGGGAAATTGCACATGAGCTTCATAAAGTTTTGTAAAAAAAAGAAATGAATAAAAAGTCAATATCATTGCAATAATATTAAATAAATTACATATGTAAATACCGACATTTAACTGCAAATATTCTTAAAACGTACGTCGCGACTAGAGAAAAAAAAACTGTCAAATATTAAAAAAGTTTATTCATTCAAAATTATTTGTGACTTGCAATAAAAAGTGTGGATATGTACTAATATAAGTTCTAATTAACTAAGTAAAATTTCAAAAATTTTTGTAAAGTAAAATATAAAAAAAGTGATCTAAAGCCCTCTTAAAATAAAATGTTCTTTAAAATTAATAAATGAATTCATTCTTCTTTGCTGGTAACCAGTTTTTCAAATTAAAATAAAAAACAAAATTTTATAATAATAAAAAGGAAAACATATCGGTTTTTAAAAACTGCCAATTTTCTTTTCATGTTTATAATGATTTTGCTTGCTTTTGTTATATATTTTCTTTTATTCAATTTTATTATTTCGTCCTTTTTTATTTCTGTTTATTTTATACTAAAGTTTTTCCCACAGTATGGAGAAATTAAAAGACTTTTAAAAATGTTTTAATAATATCTTTAAATTTGAAAAACAAAATGATTAAAAATTTTTAAATGATTATTTGTTAGCCTGGTTTCTTGATATGAAAACAGCTAAAACTGCGATCATTGGACGTTAGTTATAAATGATTGATATATTTCAAAGTTTATGCAAGGGTAGCGTTCAACGCGATTTTAACCCATAAAACTTTTTGCTGTAAATGAGCTTATATGTACATCTTGTATTGAAGCTTTTAAAGTGTAGCTTATGTCATTGTAACAGGGATCTTAAAAAATATCTTATTTCCATAATATTTCTTCCTTTCTCATAGGAAAATTTGGTTTTTAAAATAATTGCCTTGTTTTTTTCAAAACAATATTTTTTTTTCCATTATAATTTCAATAAGAGAAATTTTTCTTATCTAGGAGCTCAATGTTTGCAAAAAAAAAGCCATTGTTAATGGCATATAAGATTCGGCACAGCTGAATATAGCCCTCTTACTTGCTTTATTCTATTTTGATCTTTTACAAGTTTTTAGATTTTTTTATTTCACATTAATGAACATCTTATAAACATTGCTTCGCTTTTGGATTATCTTAAGGACGTAAAATAAATAAAAATATTCGGGGTCAGTCTTCCATTCGACCTATATACAGGCATCCTGAAAGCTGTGAGGGGCTTAATTACAGTTTCCCAAACTTTTTATGGGAGCCCCCTTAGGCGAAGAAGATACGGGGTAAGTATATTCTAGAAATATGTTTGGGGGTCAGTCGTACATTTTATTTCTCTAATGCTGATTCTGGGGAAGTTATGGGTGTTTTTACATTATTTTTTAATGGGGGGTGATGGTGATTATTACATTAAGGAAAATGTTTGGGAGGAAAAAATAATAGGGGTCAATGATACATTTTATTCCTCTAAGGGCGCCTCCGGAAAAGTTGTAAAGGTTTTCACCCTAATTTTTTCAAATATTGAATTCCAACCATGTTAAGGGCTCGAGATAGGGTGGAAGCATGTTCCACAAAAAATTTTTGGAGGAAAAACTAATTGAAGCCGGTCTTACATTTGACCTTTATAGAAGCACCATGTTTGCAAGTCAACTCTGTTCGGGGACAGAAAAATGGTAAAAGTGTAGATAATGCACGAAAATGTTTGTGAAAAAAATTAATGGAAGTCGGTCTAACATTGTACCCATGTAGAGGCAAATCCAGGGCAGTTTTAGAGGTCTTTATGTACAAATTTTTGAGAAATGAACAAAGATAGTCGTGGTATTTGGCCTATATCTCTGTCAGTTATCAGGCGTTTTTTCTGAGTTTCATTGGAAAAATTTCTGCAAGTGTTCTTGATGTTTTGATACCACAAACTGGGCCGAGAAATATCAAGGGGCCTGAGAAACTTGGTTAAAATAGAATAACGGACAGACGGACGGATGATTATCGCTAAATCAACTTTCCTATCTATAAGGATCAAGAAAATCTATAGTTAATGTGGTCGCAAATGGATATTAAGAAGAATAAAAACAGAATGGCAAACTTAAATATACTAATGTGAAGGGTATAAACATGTATATACATTGGTGATAGATTTCATCAAGCTGTACGTTAATAATGTTTATTCTACTACATATGACAATTGACCATTTAGACTTTTCTATTGTTTCCGGAAAAAAGCTTTTTTTTCTTTTCATACAATTTATGGGGCAAGTAAATAGTTTTTCTATTTTACAAAACATAAGCTTTGAAGTAGCAGAAAAACAATCTTCAAGTTCTGTTAAAAATTATTTATAAATATTGGCTTTTTCAAAATAAGTAAAGAAAATCTAAATCAAATATAAATTTTTTAAAATTAATTTTAAAAAATGTGTGATTGCCTTAACGTTCTTAATATCATAAATGCTCCAACTTAAACCAATAACAATACGACATTTAAAACGAAATCACACACAAAATACTAATAAAAATAAATAAAAAAAAAAATAAAATTAAATCTGTTCCCTTATGTGATCATATTCATCCACAGGGAATATGTTTTTTATTTAAAATATCTATTTTAATTTTTATCAAACTTATCATTTTAATTAATTTAAATCTTAATTTTAAACTTACCAAATTCATCATAATACTTAACTTAAAGTTATATATTAAAAATAAATTTTTTAATAAAAACTAGGAAAAAAATTCCAACATAATCCTTATTAATTTATTTTTAAATCATTTAAGCAGAAGAAAAACTTAATTGCCAGCTATATTTACCCCCCATAAAAACCCTCATAACAGTTTTAACGAGAAGAAGTCCTTGGTAAACGTTAAAATCCAACACATATTCTTGCTTTAATTACAAACAATTTTTTTCAGTTTTTTTTCAAGAACAGAAAGAAACATTAACTCTTTGATTAATTTTTCTCTTTTTTTTGCATACATATGAATGTATGTATTAACTGCATAGGATATGCACACATACGTTGGTAGATGTGTGAATAAACTTGCAATATAAAGAAAACATAAAATGGATAAAGTAAGAAGAACCATCTTTATTAAGTACGAAAAGGATCTTTGACAGCAAAAAAGATATTTGCGGAGTAAATTTATTTCTACTACCCAGTGATAAAAATGCACATGATATAATCGCTAAAGTAAGCCATTTTTTCTAGGCATTAGTGGCAGTTCTTTTGCACTGGCTTTCCGCAGCCGGGCTAGGTCTCTAGCCAAGATAAAACCGATCCCCAAGCAACTCGATATTCTGCGCTCTTTCTCAGATTCCGGCAATTCAGACCTACAAGATTTTGTTGGACTTGATGTTCAAAAATCTTTTAGGTGGAGATCTCCATTCACGCAAAATGACCGAGCCATTGCCATCTCTTTATGTTAATACGTTTTACTATGTCAATCTCGTCGTACAACTAATGCATCCTATGGCTCATGCGAGGCCCATGATCTCTGCCAACACAAATCGGCCTATATATATTAAGAAAAATCTTTCTCTTTCGAATATGCCAAGTGCAGCTTCATCTGCTTGCTCAAGTACCCATAGCTCAAGCCCATATGATATCAAGGGTAATATGAGTGTCTTGTATAGTGTTTGTTTGGTTGACAAGAAGGGGCTGTACTTCTTAATTTATTTATTAAATCAGCGCTAGTGCTCTCGCTTACTTTTTTTTATCTTAAATTTAACATAGAGTTCTTATAAGTTACACAATCGGTGGGCTCTCACTTACAATATGCCCAAAGGTCGTTTGAAGGCATCATTACAACTGTATTTACATAAAAAAAACAAATGGATTTTCCCATATATTTAGTTATTTTAGATAATTAAAAAAGAATAATGAGACTTCTTGCTTAAAGCATTGTGCTGACTTCATTTATGATTATCTGAGTATTTTACTTCATTTACCGCTAGTTACTTACCAGTAAGCAAAAAAATCCTTTTGAAGCTTTCACACATGCATATGCGCATAGTCATCTTCACACAAACAAGCCAACATTTATAAAAACATTCGTATATATAGACAGCAAACCCACATACATATCCATTATATATTCACGTACGCAGACATTTCCTTTCATGTGTCTTAATATTTCTAGTCCATATATGCACAATTCATATATGTTTGTGTAATCCAGATTACTTGCTCGTAGTAGAGATATATTCAGACAAAAAACAATTTAGTAAGGTATTGCTTATATACTCATAACTCTCATAACATACAATGAAATTAAACTCAAAAAGCAAGTGTTAATTGTTTTATTTATTTAATAGATAAGGCGAGAATAAAGAATCATGAAGTAGATTTCAAGTAGTTACCTTATGTGTATGTTAGTCTGCATTTTACAATTTTTCTCTACACAGTGGGTAATATTGAGTATTTTCCATTATATTAAAGATATTAAATTTGATTATTTCACATTTTCAAAAGGACAAGTTGTCTCTTTATCGCCATTATGACAAAAAAGGGTAGAGCTATGGACCGGAACTCTTAAATGTACAACGGCGCAGTCAGTTTTAAATTTTAGATTGAAAAAGTTAGTTCTCCAATTCCAAAGCAAACAGTTTATCAATAGATTTTTTGCCCACTTGAACCATTGAGAAGCAGGTGTGTTTATTGGAGACTGTCTCAATTGCCGCCTGACTATGAATAACTATGTTCACTTCTGAATTCTTAGTTAAGAGCAATTACGTAAACTCAGCTTTCATTTACGCTGCTTGAACCTCTAACCTATAATACACTTTAGTCGCAAGGCAGTTTTGTTTCGAAAGGTTTTCGCAGCAGCCGTAAGGAAAGCAGATACGGAGGACTTTAAAACTACAAGCTGACTGAGTCGTTAATGCGGGTTCATATTAGATAGTTGTCTAGAATGACTAGATATTGAAAACTGTTGAAAAAGGAACAAACGTAAAATTAGTCGTTATCGTTGTTTTGTCCATTATTGTATATATATGCTTATATATGCCCATTATTTCCCAAAAGTCCATGAAAGCCTAATTGACTTACACTTTGAAATATGTATACTTGGTTTCTAAAGTTACAAGTTAATAAACCATTATGTACGAGGTTCTGTAATAGCCAATTAATTATTAGACATTATTCAGATATTAAATGTCATTTGAGGGGCTTTTAAGCCACATATAACATGTTCAGCATATCTCTTAATGCCACCATTCACATGTAAGAGGCATTTTCTAACCCGTCACCTGGGGTAATTCCCTTAGGGTTCAACGGTTTCCATATAATAAAAGAATCTAAAATACTGTTTTTTCTTTACAAACACTGTGCTTTATTTTAAAATGTGTAAATGTGTAAATTTAAGATACATATAACACACTTTGCTTTGGAAATACGTAGAGAAAACCAAAGGTGTAATTATAAAAAAGCAAAAATGGAAAATTTACTAAAACTATGATGTAATAAATAGAGATTTTTAAAATGTAATCTTGTTAGCAAATTGAATTTTGTACTTACGAAAGAATGAATGTTAATAAAATAAGTTTCAGCACAAAAACTATTAAATTTGAAAATGATTTCATGCAGCAATCACTGAAAGCAGAGGTGTAGATAAAGGAATAGAAAAATAAAATAAAGCTATGAGTACTTAAGTAAACATACATACATATGTGTGTGTGTGTGTGTGTATGTCTAAGTGATGAAAATTTTATACAAAAGATGGTAGTGTCCTTATTTAGGAGAGTTTGATAGATATTATTTTTCTGCGTTATTTTCTTATCATCTCTCTTGTAAAAGCAATGAATGGATCTTATTAAAGTGAAAAAATTTTTAATGAAAAATAACAACATATTAAGATTATCATGGAATTACTTTAAGCATAATTTTTTATGTGAGTAAGTATGTTTAAACCCTGCAGAAAAAATTGGACCTCATGGTCAATTTTAGTTGAATTGACCTAGTTAAAACATGGTACTATGTAAAGCAGTGATAGACCATGTCATTGACAGAAAAGAAATTGTAGTTAAACGATACGTGTTTGTATCTTAACGATCGCATATTAATCGGTCGAAGCTGTAATACTAGTCCTTTACGGTGTACCAAAAAATAGTTTTAAAACTACGCCGATGTAGTGCCAGGATAGTTTCCCTGGTCCGGCTTTAAGACACCATAATGAACTATTTTTGTACATAAAATTAGGTAACTTTTGGAGCATTCTACTCCTTTATGGACTAGTATATATACGCATGCATGGACTAGCCGCGTTTTCTGCAGGGAATATTTAAAATAAAAAGAAATGTTTTTTGGAATGATATTTATCTGTTTTTTTAAATCAAAAAAATCTTATATATATTTCGGAATTAAAGAATCAGTTCCAAATTTTCAGATCAAGGTGAATGTGTTTTTAAAGTGTTGGTTAAAGTACTGACAACAAAAAACTGTAAATTAGAAACAAATATTTACTAATAACATCTTATGAAAATTTTAACTAGCTTAAACCTGGCAAACTTTGCTCTTTTTCTTGGTTAAAAAGTGATTAGCACGATGAAATTTTTTTTGTAATTACTTTAATGAAATTTAAGAATTCTAGACAAGCAGTGTAAAAAATTAGGGGGGTTTTCACACCTTTTGTCTCTAAAGAAAAATTTTATTTAAGCAATTGTACAAAAAATATCTTTGCGTGAGTCTGTTATAAGCATCACAATCAAATAAAAAGTTATAAAATATTTTTTTTAATAAAATATTGAAATGTATGTCACCCCCATTTTATGGCGAACGCTTTTCGCGTGAAGATCATTGTGCGTATGCTTGCAAATGCTTTATTAAAGATTTTTTACTTAAATAATAATTAATTTATTATTAATGCAAATTGTGTTAACTAAGATACTAATACCCTCATTTTTTTTTACTTAAACTAATATCTTCATCAACATGAATTGAATTCATTTTGGCTTTTAAAACATCAGTTGTGTTAGTGCTAATGATAAAGAGTTTAAGGAATATAGAGTTTGTTAGAACAACTTATTTTGCATTTTAAAGTATCTGAAATTTTCAACGTTAAAAGGTTATAATGGAACTTAAAACTTAATTCTTAATCAGGACTTTAGCTGGGGCTTGGTAGACAGAAAACTTAAATAAATTAAATAAATTTTTATTGACACAAAAAAAGATAAAACTTTTTTTTAAATTAGTCTTTTTCACATAATAGATTTTTTTCAAAAAATATTATATTAGATGCTGATAATATTGTAACGTGATTTTTACATCAAAAAAAAAACTGGAATATTTGCTTAAAAGGCTAAATTTATTAATGCAAATAAAATGCATTTTTTCAATTGATTTTTTTCAAAATTCTTACAAAATTTTTTTTAAGATTAACAATATTGTTTATAAATGTAGTTGGGCTAACGTACTTTAGTTCATAGAAAAACAAATAAGAGTACTATGTTCGTCTATGCCAAATCTTATATAACCTTCATAACGTTTAGGGGTTTTTACACTAATTTTTCCAAATTTTGTATGGCAACCCTGTTAGGGAGTGGAAATAGATTAAAGTATGTTAAAGGAAAGTTTTTTCAAGAAAAACAAAATTGGGGTAAGTCCTACTACCACCAGCACCCTGGAAACTGTAGATAATATTTTATTACAATTTTTCCAAACTTTGTACGGGAGCCGGCTTAGGTGCTGGGGATAGAGGCTCAATATGTTTTAGGAATATGGGGCGGGGGAAGTAATGGGGTCGGCCGCACACTTAATTTTTCTAAGACCAACTCTGGGGAAGTTATGGGCGTTTATATACCGTTTTTGTAAATTTTGTATGGCAACCCACTTAGCTGGTAAGAATGTTAGACAAAAATGTTTGGAATAGAGAAATAATGTGGGCCTCTGATATACTTTATTTCTCTAAAGGCCACTCCGGGGATGCTGTAGGTGTTTTAACCCTATTTTTTTTAAATTTTTTATTGCAACCCTTTTAGGGTTAGGAGATAAGGGATAAGTATATTTAATAAAATTGCTAAGGAGGAAAAATCAATTGGCTCCGTCTAGCATTTGACCTTTGTTGGAGCACCCTGGAAGCTGTGGAAGCGATGTAAAAATATTTGTAAAAAATAAACTTCATAAGGCAACCCTGTTAAGAGGCGAAGATAGAGTGTAAGTATTTTCCAAAAAAATTGTCATGAAGAAAAATTAGTGGGAGTCGGTTTTACATTGCAGCCATACAGGGGCAACTCCGTGGCAGTTGTAGAGGTATTTATGTTAAACATTTAAGAGAAATAAGCAAAGGCAGTCGTGGTTGCTGACTTATATATCTGTCAGTTATCGGGCGATTTTGCTGAAGTCAGTTGAAAAATTTTTGCAAGTATACCTAATATTTTGATACTACAGACAGGTCTGAAAAATGCTAAGGGTCTTAAGAAACTTGATCTGAGCAGATTAGCTGACAGACTGACATTGCTAAATCAACTTTCCTTTCTATAAGGATCAAGAAAATATATACTTTATATGCTTAAATCGACTCAGAAAGTGTTTCGTAGTCAATTGGTGTGCTTGAGGGCGGATCGCCGCTAAATTTTGCCGCTTTTATTAGAAAAAATATTCTTCAAATTTGAGCGAAAAAATAAGAAAATTTAAGCACTGCCGTACAGCATATTTTAGCAACATATAATAATTTTGCATATAGCCGTCTCTCTGCCATCATAAAGTTTAATACTTGATGATTTATTAAACGCACAAATTTAAAAATGTAAAAGTAAAGAATTTATTATTTTATAATAAAGCTTTAATTAACCTACTTTTATTTTTTTGGGAAGTATTTTTGAAAACATAATCCCTAATTTTCATTCTATATTCATTTTAAACTAAACCAAACTTAAAATTGTCAATCGGATTATGGAACTTACTGCACTTTAGGCTTTAAAGATTTTGTTTGTTCTTTATTTTAAACGTGAACATTTAATTTATGGTTTTGCTACATTTAGGTTTAGTGTTTTTTAAATAATTTTTATCTCTTAAATTTATTACCCAAATGTCTTTTCACGTTTTATATCTGTCTATATGTGTTCTTTTATTTGCTTGCCAGTTTTGCAAAAATTGAATTAAAACCCAAACAGACTTTGCCAAAACCAATTATCATAATCTTTTTCGTTTAGTATACTCGGAAGGGGTTTCCTGATTGTGTAACAGATAAATGGATTTTTATTCTATTAGAGGAACGTTTTTGAGATAAAAGCTTCGTACATACATGTGGCATAAAAATGGAAGAAAAATAAAATTAAGCTAATTTTATTTCCGTTAATTCTGTAAATATATTTTTTAATTTTTTATAAGGGAAAAGTAGCAAAAATAAAATTTTTCAGACATTATAATTTGTACATATAACAAGAAAATTTGCTAAATTATTTTGTTCTTTTGTATGTTTTTAAATGTCTGTTGTTTTTTATAGCTTGCCAAAGATCTATTTATATTAAAATATATTGTTTTGCTTGTTTTCCGAAACATTATTAATATTGTGATACTGCTAGATAATAATTAATTTTATTCAAAACCTTAATGAAATAAAATAATCAGCGAATTACAAGATTTTACGGGAAGTATGATTAATATTAATCAGCTCCTATAAGTATGCTATGACTTTAAATACATTCGCCAAATGCAAAAAGAAATTACTAGACTTTAGGACTAAAAGTTTTTTCAACTTTAAATGTAAAATAGAAATTAAAGAATTAAAGCCATAAATACATTTCGTAATACATCTATTTTAATAACTTTGTTACATACTCATTGTTATTGCTATTAACTAAACAGCGTTGAAAGTTAAAACGTCTGATATCAGCTTTACATAATAACACATATTGTTAATGTTTTAGATTAAACACACGAAACAAATTAAATAAACAACAAAAACCTACTATGAAAATCTTAAATTAAATGCTCTTTAAAAAGCCTTCCAAAAAGCCAAATTCTAACAAAGAAATGAAAAAAGAAAGAAATTTATTGCCTGTAAGTGTTAGTGTAAAACACATTGCTTTTTGCTTTTTATCATACATGAAGAAGAGTATGAGATTATGAATGGCTTTATGTGTGCGTGATGTGTATGCGTGAGCTCTGTAATAAAAACATTGTTGCTTTATAACGGTATTTTCCTTTAGGTATTTTAACAAAAACCAAAAGTGATTGTTTATATGTGCTTCTATTACAAAGACATATTAGAAGCTCAGGCGCTAGTTTAGTCTAAGGGCTTGGGCCGATTTTTTTTTTTTTTTGTGAAAAATCTGTGCGATGATTTACTTAAGTGTTTAAAACTGTTAACAAGGGTTTTTTTGGTTGAAACGTAAACACATGTGTAGGAATTTTTTCTGGTTTTTGCTTTGACTATAATAAATCGAATTTGTGTATCTCTTTGGTGTTAAAAATAAACAAGTGGAGAGTATGGAATACATGCATCTAAGTGAGAGTCTTATATACACACACGTATATATAGATCGTTTGACAGAACAACGTCATAATCAGAAAAAAATCAATTTCGGGCAAAACGTGTTTGAGATTTTCGATTTGCTCATAAAGGGTGGCAAATTTATATTTTTAAATGCGACTTTGCTGTGGAGACATTTGTTCAAAGTTTAGTATTCGGTGAATACGTGGTGGACTGAATGTAAATTTAATTCGCTCGTAGGTGCAGAGATTCCGCGCAATTGCTTTAGCTATGAATATCCCACGGCTAGGCCCCAGTCGATCTTCAAGCACTTCCCAAACATTGAACTTGTTGAAGCAGCTTACGTGAAATTCCGCGACTTTCAGTACGGAAAGGAACAGCATCACTAGGACTTCCAAGAGCGGTTATTCATAAAATTTTCAAAAAGGATCTGAAGTTCCATTCCTTTTAATTACAAATCATCGTTTAAGAGTAGATAGGAACTGCGGGTTCTAATTCAACTTGACTGCGCAGTCGCTACGCAGTCGGTATTCCTGCACGTGCATGCTATAAATCATGGGTAATAAAACTGTCAAAAAACCCATTAAATTAATTGAAGCGTGACGATAATTTTAATTGCTTTTACAGTACAGTGCAATAAAAAAGTATGTAAACAAAAATAATTACATTGAATCATGCGTGGCTTCTTTGTTTAATTTCCTATTAGGTGATCTTGCTTTAAGAGTTGTTAGTATTTTACCAAATATGTTTTTGAAATATGATGCTACAGATTAATGTTTAAAGATTTAATGAAGGAGGGAGGCAAACTAGAGTGAGCGCAGTCGATATTTATGCAGCTGACAACCATAAAAAACCCATTAAATCAATTGAAGTGTGAAAATAATTTAATTGCTTTTTATGTGCAGTATAGTAAAAGTTTGTAATAAAAAATAGCTAGATTCAATATGCAGCTGTATAAACAAACAAGTACAGTTGCTTCAGGAAAGATTAGTTGTATGTATATTACAAAGGGGAGATAGCAGATTAAAACAGCGCTTGCTGAGAAAAACAATTTATTTCACAACGATTTAGTAGTGAGTTTCTTGATAAAAAGGGTTCAATGAACTATGGTTTGTAATTTTAAGTTTAGTTAATAAAAAGAAAAATTTTATTGTTTAGTTAGGCGGTGCTTAGCATGTGTATATTTATGGAGTAATTGAAAATCTATGCTAGTTTATGATCTTTTAATAATTCTAATGTGTGTGTGTGTGTGTGTGTGTGTGTGTGAAGATTATTTTTTGGGGTATGCTGAATGACTTCATTAATTTTGATTTTATGACTGGTGATATTTGTTTATAGTAGATGTTTAAATTTTTAAAAATAAAGATAAGCAAGTGTGGAAACGAACAAGTGCGGTTTTAGGGTGGATGTATGTATGCATGTTTATATACATGTATGTATATATGTATATTAAAAAGCAGATCAGGCAATTAAATTTATAATGTGAGTCATGTTTATATGTATGTATGTATATATGTATATTAAAAAGCAGATCAGGCAATTAAATTTATAATATAGGTCAGGATGTTTGTTTATAGTAAATGCTTATACATATGTGTGTAAATAAAGGAAAATACAATTATTTTGAATGCGTAAAGTAGGATTAAGCACGTGTCAAGTATGCTGTTAAGCGTAGTTTTGCAGTTAACAAGTATTGTATACAACCAATAAATTTATAAATAGCTATTAGTGACAGAGAAAGGGAGAGCAATGCGAACGTTTACAAACATTTGGTGGTTAGCGATCTTTTACTATATTTAATAAAAGTATGCTGTTATTGAGGGTTTCATGACTACAAATATATTGTTATAGAGGGTTTCATGAGTAAAATGTGTTATTGAAGAGGATTTCATGTATACAAGTGTTTCGATCTGCAAATGCAATGTAAATTCTTCAATTAGAGAGGTAAAGATTAGATTAGAAGTTAGAGTATGCTTCAGGCTTATACTCATTTGAAAACTATATGAGCGGTGGAATTTATTTAAATTTTATATAGATATGTATGTTATATATGCTTTTGTTACAAGTGTGAGAATCAATATTAGTTTGGCATTTCTTAAATATTAGTTTAGTATCTCATTAGGAGATGTAATTTTATGAAAATGAAATAATATATATGAAAGGAAATAGTAATATATATATATGTGATAAGAGTTTCAAAGCATGTTTTAGAACAGGTAAGTATATTAGTATTTTTAATTCAAGTTACATTCATTATATTAAAATACGTTTTAACTATTAAGTTCTTTGTTTTAAAAGGCGGTAGGGAGATTATCTTAAGGAGCACACCTAAAAACTAATTGAAATATATGGAATATATTTTTATGAATTCTATACACTTTTTATTGCTTTTTTATAATGCTGTTATTGTTGTTGTTGTTGTTGCTGCTGCTGTTGTTGCTGATATCCTCAACTAGCGTGTATATGTATACCTATATACATCCGTGTCACAAATAGATATACAAATAGATAAATCAGTCTATATGCCTTGATGGTAGACAGGTCGTCAGACTGAGTACTAGATAAATATGTTTATAAATCTACAATCGTTTATTATTTTAATTTTTAGATATTGCAATAGAGTTTTGCAAAATGTAGTATAGAAATAGGGGTTACTTATATGCTTATTTGAATAAATTTTTAAGCTAGGAGACCTTTTCACTTAAATACAGTTAAACTAAATTAGTTAAATACTAACTCATTAACATTACTATGTGTAAAGTACTTTTAATAGTTTTTAGTATTATTTTTAAATTTCTATATAAAACTCGTTAAAGCGAGTTAAAGCTAACTAAAAATTATTCGTCTTCTTTCACTTAGTTTATCGTTTAATTATTAGTTTTGGCATAATTTACTAATAATTATTAGGAAAAATCTGCTAGAAACATTTAGAATAGTTGCAAGTATATTACTCTTAAAAATCAAATGTGTATTTTATTAACTGAACAAAAGCACAATAAATATTAATACTCTTTACTATGTTGCTTATAAAATTGCTATTATGTGAGAAATAATAAAAAATGTAAAGATGAAGGAAATTAGTGAAGACATCTTATGAAAAACTGACAAAATTTTATTTAAAACGTGAAATAATAAATAATATTTTTTTTTTTCCAAGTGTATATTAACGACATATGTATATTCGCTTATAATGAGTAATATATATTTATATATGTTTACAATATCAAAGAGCATAGAGCATTAAGAGCGATAGTAGTTAGTGTTGAAGTAACTTATAAACAGTGCTATTTTCAAAGGTGATGTATACCGTAGATTGAATAAAAACGATATGCATATGAGAGAATTCTACCAACTTCTTTTCATTTTACACACTTAAAATAGTGAATGTCTTTTGATGTTTTAATAAAAATCTATACGTGTTACCGTCAGAGAAATTTAACTAAAAATATTTAAACATACAGTTTGCATCGAAATACTATTTTTATTGATAAGCAAAGCTTTGAATTTAACACGAACGGTTTTATTCTAAAAGAAATCGCGATTGTTTTTTAGTAATAGAGAGTCTGTAAATTTAATCATTAAAAGGGTTATGAATTTACTTGCTTATTTAAAAAACGCAAAAGGAAGCGAAATGGCTCTCAAATTAATATTACCATATAACATGGAATGATAGAGAAGTGACTTATAAAAGTATCATTCAGTTTATTAAAGTCAATACCATTAACTGGGAGATCTATATCATCTGAAAAAAAGATTAATCAGAGAATTATAAATACTGAGGAAATTAGATGTATCAAATTTAAAGAGCTAGAGTTAAAGTAGCATTGTTATAATCCCAAATATAGAGTTTGTGACTTATTTAATTCCCTATTACTTGAAAGGGAACTCTAAATTTTAAGTTGAATTAAAATATTCAACAAATATTATTCTTACGTGTACATACATAGTTTATGGGAATTAGAAAATCTTAAATTGTATTATCATAATTGTTAACCTACTTCTACTTATATACATAAGATACCAGTTGACATCAATTAAAGGATTTTAAGAAACTTGTTTTCAATTTTTTTATTTATTAGGATAAAAAATTAATAATTGTTTCTAATCATTTTGATATTGCAAACACGTTAGAAATATCAAGTGTATACAGTTTACATTGCTCTATTAAAATCAAAATATATATCATATAGAAACACAAGACTTATTGGAATGTGTCTCTTAAGAAGTTAAAATTTTTTATAATTAACAACTATCAAGGAAGGTAAAGACAAATGGGCGGAATGACAGAAAAAAGGATGAAATAAAAAAATAAGAAGTCGAGTAAAACCAGCACTTTCAGAAACTATAAATTACAACTGCGAACAATCAAAATTTTCATAATTATATACACATTAAGATGACACGTATTGCTTAGTTAAAAAAAGGAAGCATATCTGTTCATACCAAACAATCAATACAATCAATACAAAGTACATTATTTTACATTTATTTTTCTTTCGCATGACTGCAATTATTATATTCTTTATTACACTAACAATTGAGTAACACTAACGAACTATAACTTATTGATAGAGTTGAAAAAACTATATAGCATACAAAAAAACTTTATATGTTGAAAGAAGATTCACATCATTATTTATTATTTAATACTCACTTTGCTTTGACTAAATATATATGAATAACCCATACACAAAACAAGTAAAGTAGGTCTCAAATACTAAGATCAAATAAAACCATCTATACCTACGTTTAGTTATAGCCACTTTTTAACGCAAATAAGCTTTGTTGTTAAGTTACATTTAAAAAATTTTTATTAAGCAGCTTTAATTAGACTATTTTATATACTTATAAAACTGATTTAGCAAATTTTCACAATCAAAATAATGACTTAACGTTAATACACATAGAGGAAAATAGTAGGAAAGTAGCTGAACTGTCCCATAGGAAAAAGCTAGTTGATTATAATAGAGGTAGGTTTAAATGTGAACAATAAATAGAAGTAACCCTATTTTATTTGCTAACAAAAACAATTACTTAAAACATACATTAACTTAAATACTACATATATACTTGTAGAGTTAAAGTTGCACTCAATAAATTATTAATGTAAAATCAACTGGAAATCTATTTAAGATATCTGGATATTCATTTAAAAACCCTCCAACAAGATATTCATTAAAATTAATAAAATATTTCATTTAAATTCAGACATCAAAAAATTAACTTACATATTCATCTAAAATTAACTAGATTTTCTGTCATTTACAGCAAAACATAATGTATCAGAAACAAATATTACAAAGTTAAATATTACTAAGAAATAACTGACAAAATTACCTTCAACTGAAAATCAGTATTTTTGTTCATTAGAGGCCTTAAATAACCATTCAAACCAGTTAAAAAAATTCTATGAAAATTAAACTTTTTTTTTTTTTTTTTCATTTAAAAACAACTTTACGGAATACTTCCTAATAACTTACAGTCAGTTACCGTAATAATTTTTAAGTGTGGAAAGTAAGTATTTAAAGAGTTGTTTAAGCTATTGTATGGTAAGATCATGAAAAGTGTGGATAAAAGAAAAGACTATCAAATATGGAAAATATATGATTTTTACTGCTATTTAACTAAATGACTTTTATAATATTATTACAAACATCGAAATAGTACTTTAATTTCCAGAAATTTTTATTTATTTGAAATGAAACAGTTTTGAGTTCATCTTTTATAAACACTTCAAGTATACTTATAAGCAAATAAGTGCAAGAAAAATATATAAAAAGAATTAGAAAGGGATTATAAAAAATATATTACCAACAACTACATATGTAACTGATATAAACATTATTGATATGTTTTGTTAAACAAAGAAAAACAGCTGATTATTATATGTATACATTTCATATACATACACCTATACAATACAAAATATTTTAAATAATAAGGAAAAAACAAAACTGATCTAAGCGGTATATATCTACATCCATACAAAACTACAGTAGCCTTATATTCCTTGAAGGAAACGCTACGTTTACGTATTTACAATACACACATGATAAATATCTATAGCCAAAAACACTGCACAGGTTATAGCTAATCAGTAGTACTGGAAACTAAAACTGATGAAAGATACTAGTAAAACACTTGTCGCAATGTCTACATATAGTCCCCCCAAAAACTGAATTAACAGTAGTACTAATGCTAGTAGTGGATTTTCAATGACTTATAAATGTTAAATATCTAATGTCAGGTATACAGCTTGTTAGTAGTCCTAGTGATAACGTCAACAGTGAATCATTACAGTTTTACTATTGACATTTCCTGCAGAATAATTACAAATTATAGTGGAAACGGTAAACTAGAACTGAACTTAACTGAATAAAAAAACTAAGCTAACATAATAGCACATACATATAAATTTTTTTATTTTATTATTGTTTCATCTTATTATATAATTTTAATGAAAACCAAGTAAAAAAAAGACTTTGTAAACAATTACAATTTTTATTGGAATATATCATTAATATTTATAAAAATAATTTATTTTAACTATCTCATTTCAACTGTAGTAGTTCAAGTTTTTTATAGAAAAGTCCTGAAATGCAAACACAATTGTGTATACGCTACGTACAATGTCAATGCATTTTTCAAATGTTCGTATAAATCGTTGTACTGATAGACATTCGATTCTTTAAGATTTCTCCAACGCAGAATAAATAGTAAGCTTGAATTAGAGTTCAACTATATACAACTAGATTTTACTACTTTTCTTTATTATTTTTTTTTTTTGTCTGCGACTACGTTGCTATAATAGCTTATAAATAATACATAAAGCTTAATCAAAAAAAAATCCTATAAACTTTTATACACTAACCTTCGAAAAAGCGAACTGCCTTCATAAAACAGTCAAACAGCTATATCAAACAGTTAAACAGCTATATTAAACAGTTAAACAGCTATATTAAAACAGCTAAACAGCTTTACTAAACAGCTAAACAGCTATATCAAACAGCTATATCAAACAGCTAAACAGCTATATCAAACAGCTAAACAGCTATATAAAACAGCTAAACAGCCATATCAAACAGCTAAACAGCTATAATAAACAGCTTTCAAACAGCTAAACAGCTATATTAAACAGCTTTTAAACAGCTAAACAGCTATATTAAACAGCTAAACAGCTATATCAAACAGCTAAACAGCTATATTAAAACAGCTTAACAGCTTTACCAAACAGCTAAACAGCTATATCAAACAGCTAAACAGCTATATTAAAACAGCTAAACAGCTTTACCAAACAGCTAAACAGCTATATTAAACAGCTTTCAAACAGCTAAACAGCTTTCAAACAGCTAAACAGCTATATTAAACAGCTTTTAAACAGCTAAACAGCTATATAAAACAGCTTTCAAACAGCTAAACAGCTATATTAAACAGCTTTTAAACAGCTAAACAGCTATATCAAACAGCTAAACAGCTATATCAAACAGCTAAACAGCTATATTAAAACAGCTAAACAGCTTTACCAAACAGCTAAACAGCTATATTAAACAGCTTTCAAACAGCTAAACAGCTATAATAAACAGCTTTCAAACAGCTAAACAGCTATATTAAACAGCTTTTAAACAGCTATATAAAACAGCTTTCAAACAGCTAAACAGCTATATCAAGCAGCTAAACAGCTGTAAGAACAATACAAAAATGGATTTACATTACAATTATAAAAGACTTATTAACGTCTGATGGCTCTCAAACCACAAGTTCTTGTAAAATGTTGGACTAACACACCCACCGTCATTGTTGGGATCACCCAACGCAAAGACAATTAACAATGATTTTCATATGAAAACCAGAACATTGCATAAGATCACGTTTTAAGAAATTCTTATGTTTAGTCAGGAACATCGAGCTGTTAACATAGGTTCGATTATTAGGAAACCTTTTAATGTTTTCAACACAAAGCATAAAAATATAGCGATTCACCAAGCTTCGGATGGAAGCGTGTAAGGAAAATGATAGCATTTTCACGAGCACATTCCTTGATGAATTTTCTTATTACCTATAGAAACAACGTATTGGTTTATTTTGACCAGTATCTTTATATTTATTGTACTGAAGAGATCGTTTTCCCCTTGCTTTATAGTTCTTCTTCCATACAGTGTATAATAACGGTTGTTTGATGTTTATTTATTTACTTTACAAAAAGAATATTTAATAAATTTCCATCAATCGACGCTTAGACATTCTGGGATATAGCTTCAAAATACTTAACAGTTGTCAGAAATACTTTTCTTCCTTCTTCAACCTTAGATAAACTGACAATTCATCATACAGCTCTCTATCAAACAAACTACACCCTTTGGGGTTTCAATTCTGTGGATCTTGAACTAAACTTTCCAAATAAGTTAAAAGAGGTGGTATAAAAGTAAGTGATATATATATGTATAAAAGCTGTAGTAGCCTGTAACTTATAGCATTGTTTATTTTTAAAACATAAAATTTAAATAAAATTTGTAAGCATATAAAGGATCAGCTTAAAAGGGATTATAATTAAAGGAATCATACTTAGAGCCATATATTACAATATATATATATATATATATATACATATATACATATATACATATGTGTAAATACGTAAAAAGAAACATGACAATACAGGAAAAACATATTATTATAATCAGTTAAAGCAGTAATAACAATCGTTAAATATGAAAACTTAAGGGTGTGTCCTTACAAATTTTAATTTTAGAGAATTTCTACTAAGGGATCGAGGTATATAAAAAATTCCTGAGAACTGGCGCAATTTTTATTTTTAATTTTAACAGTAGCTTAAAATGTTTTTAATCGTTGAATTTAGAGGAATTTCGACTTTAAAATCGATTTGCATAAAAAATGCTTGAAAACAGATTTTTTTATTTTAATTTTTTATTTTTAATTTTAATTTTTATTATGAAGTGTGACGGGTGTGACATTTTTTTCTCAAAATTTTAAGCAAAGAAGAGCTCACTTTTCAATATATGATCGTTAATTAAAAAGTCAGCTCTTCTTTGCTTAAAATTTTGAGAAAAAAATGTCACACCCGTCACACTTCATAATAAAAATTAAAATTAAAAATAAAAAATTAAAATAAAAAAATCTGTTTTCAAGCATTTTTTATGCAAATCGATTTTAAAGTCGAAATTCCTCTAAATTCAACGATTAAAAACATTTTAAGCTACTGTTAAAATTAAAAATAAAAATTGCGCCAGTTCTCAGGAATTTTTTATATACCTCGATCCCTTAGTAGAAATTCTCTAAAATTAAAATTTGTAAGGACACACCCTTAAGTTTTCATATTTAACGATTGTTATTACTGCTTTAACTGATTATAATAATATGTTTTTCCTGTATTGTCATGTTTCTTTTTACGTATTTACACATATGTATATATATATGTATATATATATATATATTGTAATATATGGCTCTAAGTATGATTCCTTTAATTATAATCCCTTTTAAGCTGATCCTTTATATGCTTACAAATTTTATTTAAATTTTATGTTTTAAAAATAAACAATGCTATAAGTTACAGGCTACTACAGCTTTTATACATATATATATCACTTACTTTTATACCACCTCTTTTAACTTATTTGGAAAGTTTAGTTCAAGATCCACAGAATTGAAACCCCAAAGGGTGTAGTTTGTTTGATAGAGAGCTGTATGATGAATTGTCAGTTTATCTAAGGTTGAAGAAGGAAGAAAAGTATTTCTGACAACTGTTAAGTATTTTGAAGCTATATCCCAGAATGTCTAAGCGTCGATTGATGGAAATTTATTAAATATTCTTTTTGTAAAGTAAATAAATAAACATCAAACAACCGTTATTATACACTGTATGGAAGAAGAACTATAAAGCAAGGGGAAAACGATCTCTTCAGTACAATAAATATAAAGATACTGGTCAAAATAAACCAATACGTTGTTTCTATAGGTAATAAGAAAATTCATCAAGGAATGTGCTCGTGAAAATGCTATCATTTTCCTTACACGCTTCCATCCGAAGCTTGGTGAATCGCTATATTTTTATGCTTTGTGTTGAAAACATTAAAAGGTTTCCTAATAATCGAACCTATGTTAACAGCTCGATGTTCCTGACTAAACATAAGAATTTCTTAAAACGTGATCTTATGCAATGTTCTGGTTTTCATATGAAAATCATTGTTAATTGTCTTTGCGTTGGGTGATCCCAACAATGACGGTGGGTGTGTTAGTCCAACATTTTACAAGAACTTGTGGTTTGAGAGCCATCAGACGTTAATAAGTCTTTTATAATTGTAATGTAAATCCATTTTTGTATTGTTCTTACAGCTGTTTAGCTGCTTGATATAGCTGTTTAGCTGTTTGAAAGCTGTTTTATATAGCTGTTTAAAAGCTGTTTAATATAGCTGTTTAGCTGTTTGAAAGCTGTTTATTATAGCTGTTTAGCTGTTTGAAAGCTGTTTAATATAGCTGTTTAGCTGTTTGAAAGCTGTTTTATATAGCTGTTTAGCTGTTTAAAAGCTGTTTAATATAGCTGTTTAGCTGTTTGAAAGCTGTTTATTATAGCTGTTTAGCTGTTTGAAAGCTGTTTAATATAGCTGTTTAGCTGTTTGGTAAAGCTGTTTAGCTGTTTTAATATAGCTGTTTAGCTGTTTGATATAGCTGTTTAGCTGTTTGATATAGCTGTTTAGCTGTTTAAAAGCTGTTTAATATAGCTGTTTAGCTGTTTGAAAGCTGTTTTATATAGCTGTTTAGCTGTTTAAAAGCTGTTTAATATAGCTGTTTAGCTGTTTGAAAGCTGTTTATTATAGCTGTTTAGCTGTTTGAAAGCTGTTTAATATAGCTGTTTAGCTGTTTGGTAAAGCTGTTTAGCTGTTTTAATATAGCTGTTTAGCTGTTTGATATAGCTGTTTAGCTGTTTGATATAGCTGTTTAGCTGTTTGAAAGCTGTTTAATATAGCTGTTTAGCTGTTTGAAAGCTGTTTTATATAGCTGTTTAGCTGTTTAAAAGCTGTTTAATATAGCTGTTTAGCTGTTTGAAAGCTGTTTATTATAGCTGTTTAGCTGTTTGAAAGCTGTTTAATATAGCTGTTTAGCTGTTTGGTAAAGCTGTTTAGCTGTTTTAATATAGCTGTTTAGCTGTTTGATATAGCTGTTTAGCTGTTTGATATAGCTGTTTAGCTGTTTGAAAGCTGTTTAATATAGCTGTTTAGCTGTTTGAAAGCTGTTTTATATAGCTGTTTAGCTGTTTAAAAGCTGTTTAATATAGCTGTTTAGCTGTTTGAAAGCTGTTTATTATAGCTGTTTAGCTGTTTGAAAGCTGTTTAATATAGCTGTTTAGCTGTTTGGTAAAGCTGTTTAGCTGTTTTAATATAGCTGTTTAGCTGTTTGATATAGCTGTTTAGCTGTTTGGTAAAGCTGTTAAGCTGTTTTAATATAGCTGTTTAGCTGTTTGATATAGCTGTTTAGCTGTTTAATATAGCTGTTTAGCTGTTTAAAAGCTGTTTAATATAGCTGTTTAGCTGTTTGAAAGCTGTTTATTATAGCTGTTTAGCTGTTTGATATGGCTGTTTAGCTGTTTTATTTAGCTGTTTGATATAGCTGTTTAGCTGTTTGATATAGCTGTTTGATATAGCTGTTTAGCTGTTTAGTAAAGCTGTTTAGCTGTTTTAATATAGCTGTTTAACTGTTTAATATAGCTGTTTAACTGTTTGATATAGCTGTTTGACTGTTTTATGAAGGCAGTTCGCTTTTTCGAAGGTTAGTGTATAAAAGTTTATAGGATTTTTTTTTGATTAAGCTTTATGTATTATTTATAAGCTATTATAGCAACGTAGTCGCAGACAAAAAAAAAAAATAATAAAGAAAAGTAGTAAAATCTAGTTGTATATAGTTGAACTCTAATTCAAGCTTACTATTTATTCTGCGTTGGAGAAATCTTAAAGAATCGAATGTCTATCAGTACAACGATTTATACGAACATTTGAAAAATGCATTGACATTGTACGTAGCGTATACACAATTGTGTTTGCATTTCAGGACTTTTCTATAAAAAACTTGAACTACTACAGTTGAAATGAGATAGTTAAAATAAATTATTTTTATAAATATTAATGATATATTCCAATAAAAATTGTAATTGTTTACAAAGTCTTTTTTTTACTTGGTTTTCATTAAAATTATATAATAAGATGAAACAATAATAAAATAAAAAAATTTATATGTATGTGCTATTATGTTAGCTTAGTTTTTTTATTCAGTTAAGTTCAGTTCTAGTTTACCGTTTCCACTATAATTTGTAATTATTCTGCAGGAAATGTCAATAGTAAAACTGTAATGATTCACTGTTGACGTTATCACTAGGACTACTAACAAGCTGTATACCTGACATTAGATATTTAACATTTATAAGTCATTGAAAATCCACTACTAGCATTAGTACTACTGTTAATTCAGTTTTTGGGGGGACTATATGTAGACATTGCGACAAGTGTTTTACTAGTATCTTTCATCAGTTTTAGTTTCCAGTACTACTGATTAGCTATAACCTGTGCAGTGTTTTTGGCTATAGATATTTATCATGTGTGTATTGTAAATACGTAAACGTAGCGTTTCCTTCAAGGAATATAAGGCTACTGTAGTTTTGTATGGATGTAGATATATACCGCTTAGATCAGTTTTGTTTTTTCCTTATTATTTAAAATATTTTGTATTGTATAGGTGTATGTATATGAAATGTATACATATAATAATCAGCTGTTTTTCTTTGTTTAACAAAACATATCAATAATGTTTATATCAGTTACATATGTAGTTGTTGGTAATATATTTTTTATAATCCCTTTCTAATTCTTTTTATATATTTTTCTTGCACTTATTTGCTTATAAGTATACTTGAAGTGTTTATAAAAGATGAACTCAAAACTGTTTCATTTCAAATAAATAAAAATTTCTGGAAATTAAAGTACTATTTCGATGTTTGTAATAATATTATAAAAGTCATTTAGTTAAATAGCAGTAAAAATCATATATTTTCCATATTTGATAGTCTTTTCTTTTATCCACACTTTTCATGATCTTACCATACAATAGCTTAAACAACTCTTTAAATACTTACTTTCCACACTTAAAAATTATTACGGTAACTGACTGTAAGTTATTAGGAAGTATTCCGTAAAGTTGTTTTTAAATGAAAAAAAAAAAAAAAAAGTTTAATTTTCATAGAATTTTTTTAACTGGTTTGAATGGTTATTTAAGGCCTCTAATGAACAAAAATACTGATTTTCAGTTGAAGGTAATTTTGTCAGTTATTTCTTAGTAATATTTAACTTTGTAATATTTGTTTCTGATACATTATGTTTTGCTGTAAATGACAGAAAATCTAGTTAATTTTAGATGAATATGTAAGTTAATTTTTTGATGTCTGAATTTAAATGAAATATTTTATTAATTTTAATGAATATCTTGTTGGAGGGTTTTTAAATGAATATCCAGATATCTTAAATAGATTTCCAGTTGATTTTACATTAATAATTTATTGAGTGCAACTTTAACTCTACAAGTATATATGTAGTATTTAAGTTAATGTATGTTTTAAGTAATTGTTTTTGTTAGAAAATAAAATAGGGTTACTTCTATTTATTGTTCACATTTAAACCTACCTCTATTATAATCAACTAGCTTTTTCCTATGGGACAGTTCAGCTACTTTCCTACTATTTTCCTCTATGTGTATTAACGTTAAGTCATTATTTTGATTGTGAAAATTTGCTAAATCAGTTTTATAAGTATATAAAATAGTCTAATTAAAGCTGCTTAATAAAAATTTTTTAAATGTAACTTAACAACAAAGCTTATTTGCGTTAAAAAGTGGCTATAACTAAACGTAGGTATAGATGGTTTTATTTGATCTTAGTATTTGAGACCTACTTTACTTGTTTTGTGTATGGGTTATTCATATATATTTAGTCAAAGCAAAGTGAGTATTAAATAATAAATAATGATGTGAATCTTCTTTCAACATATAAAGTTTTTTTGTATGCTATATAGTTTTTTCAACTCTATCAATAAGTTATAGTTCGTTAGTGTTACTCAATTGTTAGTGTAATAAAGAATATAATAATTGCAGTCATGCGAAAGAAAAATAAATGTAAAATAATGTACTTTGTATTGATTGTATTGATTGTTTGGTATGAACAGATATGCTTCCTTTTTTTAACTAAGCAATACGTGTCATCTTAATGTGTATATAATTATGAAAATTTTGATTGTTCGCAGTTGTAATTTATAGTTTCTGAAAGTGCTGGTTTTACTCGACTTCTTATTTTTTTATTTCATCCTTTTTTCTGTCATTCCGCCCATTTGTCTTTACCTTCCTTGATAGTTGTTAATTATAAAAAATTTTAACTTCTTAAGAGACACATTCCAATAAGTCTTGTGTTTCTATATGATATATATTTTGATTTTAATAGAGAAATGTAAACTGTATACACTTGATATTTCTAACGTGTTTGCAATATCAAAATGATTAGAAACAATTATTAATTTTTTATCCTAATAAATAAAAAAATTGAAAACAAGTTTCTTAAAATCCTTTAATTGATGTCAACTGGTATCTTATGTATATAAGTAGAAGTAGGTTAACAATTATGATAATACAATTTAAGATTTTCTAATTCCCATAAACTATGTATGTACACGTAAGAATAATATTTGTTGAATATTTTAATTCAACTTAAAACCTTTCAAGTAATAGGGAATTAAATAAGTCACAAACTCTATATTTGGGATTATAACAATGCTACTTTAACTCTAGCTCTTTAAATTTGATACATCTAATTTCCTCAGTATTTATAATTCTCTGATTAATCTTTTTTTCAGATGATATAGATCTCCCAGTTAATGGTATTGACTTTAATAAACTGAATGATACTTTTATAAGTCACTTCTCTATCATTCCATGTTATATGGTAATATTAATTTGAGAGCCATTTCGCTTCCTTTTGCGTTTTTTAAATAAGCAGGTAAATTCATAAACCTTTTAATGATTAAATTTACAGACTCTCTATTACTAAAAAACAATCGCGATTTCTTTTAGAATAAAACCGTTCGTGTTAAATTCAAAGCTTTGCTTATCAATAAAAATAGTATTTCGATGCAAACTGTATGTTTAAATATTTTTAGTTAAATTTCTCTGACGGTAACACGTATAGATTTTTATTAAAACATCAAAAGACATTCACTATTTTAAGTGTGTAAAATGAAAAGAAGTTGGTAGAATTCTCTCATATGCATATCGTTTTTATTCAATCTACGGTATACATCACCTTTGAAAATAGCACTGTTTATAAGTTACTTCAACACTAACTACTATCGCTCTTAATGCTCTATGCTCTTTGATATTGTAAACATATATAAATATATATTACTCATTATAAGCGAATATACATATGTCGTTAATATACACTTGGAAAAAAAAAATATTATTAAATAAGACTATTTCTTTAAGCTTTAGGTCTATTTTTATGTTTATTTTTTTGCAAAATTTTTTCAATATTTCGCCACTCCGTTGTGTGGCATCATCAGGAGGTTATTTCAGTTAAATATTAAAGTTGTTATTTTGGTTTTAAAATTAGCTTTTGGCTTTTCGAATAACGATTATAATATTAACAAATTTTTAATATAAACTTCAAAATATTTTGTTAAAGAAAATTTACAAAAGTGTACTAAAACTAAAAAATTCGAAAATTTAAAAAATGTGTTATTACAAAATTTATACTATTAAAAAATGTATCCATATACCAATATAAGTGTGAATGTCAATTTCAATCTATTCTAATATAAAAAATCCTAATATTAAGAAAAATAGTGTTACTAAAAAAGTAATAATATTAAGTGTTATACAGAGAAACAACATATAAAAATAAACAAAAACCACAATACATGCATAAAAGAGTTTTGAAGAATCTAGTTAGGACAATAGTTACAAAATTTTAATATTAGTGTGTATATTAATTTAAGCTGTTCCAATATAAAAGTGTAATGTTAAGAATGCTAGTGTTACTAAAAATAACATTAAGTGTTATATACAAAAAAACCAATATACATATAAACCAAAAAACAATAATACATGTATTAAAATGTTTAAAGAAATTAGTTTAACATTGTATGTTTAATATGTATTAATGTAGTTACAAAAGATTAGTATCAAAAGTTTGTGTAATAAAGTGCAAATTTTTTTTTTTTTTTTTTTTTTTTTTTTTTTTTAAATTAACTTATGAAAAACAACATATAAATATGTATGTATGCCTAAAAAACCATATTAGTCAAAATTATATATGTGCTTATATAAATCCTATCTCTGTTATTTTTTACATATTAGATGTCTGTAATTCTGGGCAACATTGTCTGTGTCTGCTTTAAAATTAATTCTATGTGTTTTTGGAACGTTAATAATATTTAACATTTCTAACATGTATCTACGTTTATAATTATTTTCTTTATCCAATATTGAAACATTCTCAAAGTCTGGGTAGTGATCGAATTCCGAACAATGAGAAGATAACGCTGTTTTCTGTGAACTAGTGTCTCTATATCTCTGGTCAGATTTATGTCCAGCAATTCTTGTTTTAAGTTTATTTTTTGTAGTTCCCACATACACTTTCCTACATTCCTCCCTATCATTTCCCTTGCAAGGTATCTTATAGACTATATTCGCCATATCCAACTTCTGTATTCTATCTTTTGTTTTACTAAATAATTTACCTAAAGTATTGTAAGTCTTAAAGGCCATGCTATACTTCTCACAGTCAAACACTTTTGATCTTTTAACCCTTTCTGTCACTCCTGGTACATAAGTAAATGATTTATAAATCTTCGGTCCCCTTTCATTATTCCGACTAACTGCATTTTGGTCTGTAAATTGATTAATTAATTTAGAAATAAGTCCCCTGGGGAAACTGTTATCCCTTAAAATATTCCAAATAATCCTCTTGTTCTTCCTATGAAATTCTTTGTCACTTATTGTAAGTACCCTTCTCACCAAATTCCTTGCCGTATTTGTGATAACTTGTTTGCTATGCTTAGAATAATAATTAATTATCCTTCCAGAAGCCGTTGGTTTTTGATACCAATCTACTTTTAAGCCGTTACCTTTCCGTATAATTAACGTATCTAAATAAGAAAGTCTTGAATTGTAAAGATCCGACAAGTAGATTGCAGAAGACAAATAATGATTTAGTTGAAGAACTTTTTAAGAAGGAAATTATTACAATTAGAGAAAAAAACATATTAAAAACTAATGTAGCTACAGCGCCCAGATTATATGGACTTCCGAAGATTCATAAGGAAAATTTTCCTTTGAGGCCAATTTGCTCGTATGTGAATTCTCCCTGTTATGGTATATGTAAATATATAGCAGACATTCTTAGAAAAATTACTGATCAGTCTAGGTATAATGTCAAGGACTCTTTGCAATTTAGGAATAGGATAAAAGACAAACAAATACAGGACAATGAAAGGTTAGTTTCATTTGATGTAGTTTCTCTTTTCCCGAGTATTCCGGTGAATGTGGCTATGGATATCATAAGGGAAAAATGGGACAAAGTTAAGGAGTATACAAATATTGATAAGGATCTATTTTTAAGGATTTTAAAATTTTGCATTGAGGACAACAGATATTTTCAATATGATGGAAGGATATATATACAGGATAAGGGACTTCCTATGGGCTCTCCTGCTTCTCCGATAGTGGCAGATATAGTTATGGAAGAATTATTGGATACTTGTATTGCGAAAATGACAATAGAACCAAGAATTATGACTAAGTATGTGGATGATTTATTTTGTATTGTTTCTGATTCCTCTAGTGAGTATATGTTAGACACTTTAAATAGTTTTCATCCAAGTATTAGGTTTACAATGGAAAAAGAAGACAATTCAAGACTTTCTTATTTAGATACGTTAATTATACGGAAAGGTAACGGCTTAAAAGTAGATTGGTATCAAAAACCAACGGCTTCTGGAAGGATAATTAATTATTATTCTAAGCATAGCAAACAAGTTATCACAAATACGGCAAGGAATTTGGTGAGAAGGGTACTTACAATAAGTGACAAAGAATTTCATAGGAAGAACAAGAGGATTATTTGGAATATTTTAAGGGATAACAGTTTCCCCAGGGGACTTATTTCTAAATTAATTAATCAATTTACAGACCAAAATGCAGTTAGTCGGAATAATGAAAGGGGACCGAAGATTTATAAATCATTTACTTATGTACCAGGAGTGACAGAAAGGGTTAAAAGATCAAAAGTGTTTGACTGTGAGAAGTATAGCATGGCCTTTAAGACTTACAATACTTTAGGTAAATTATTTAGTAAAACAAAAGATAGAATACAGAAGTTGGATATGGCGAATATAGTCTATAAGATACCTTGCAAGGGAAATGATAGGGAGGAATGTAGGAAAGTGTATGTGGGAACTACAAAAAATAAACTTAAAACAAGAATTGCTGGACATAAATCTGACCAGAGATATAGAGACACTAGTTCACAGAAAACAGCGTTATCTTCTCATTGTTCGGAATTCGATCACTACCCAGACTTTGAGAATGTTTCAATATTGGATAAAGAAAATAATTATAAACGTAGATACATGTTAGAAATGTTAAATATTATTAACGTTCCAAAAACACATAGAATTAATTTTAAAGCAGACACAGACAATGTTGCCCAGAATTACAGACATCTAATATGTAAAAAATAACAGAGATAGGATTTATATAAGCACATATATAATTTTGACTAATATGGTTTTTTAGGCATACATACATATTTATATGTTGTTTTTCATAAGTTAATTTAAAAAAAAAAAAAAAAAAAAAAAAAAAAAAAAAAAAAAAAAAAAAAAAAAAAAAAATTTGCACTTTATTACACAAACTTTTGATACTAATCTTTTGTAACTACATTAATACATATTAAACATACAATGTTAAACTAATTTCTTTAAACATTTTAATACATGTATTATTGTTTTTTGGTTTATATGTATATTGGTTTTTTTGTATATAACACTTAATGTTATTTTTAGTAACACTAGCATTCTTAACATTACACTTTTATATTGGAACAGCTTAAATTAATATACACACTAATATTAAAATTTTGTAACTATTGTCCTAACTAGATTCTTCAAAACTCTTTTATGCATGTATTGTGGTTTTTGTTTATTTTTATATGTTGTTTCTCTGTATAACACTTAATATTATTACTTTTTTAGTAACACTATTTTTCTTAATATTAGGATTTTTTATATTAGAATAGATTGAAATTGACATTCACACTTATATTGGTATATGGATACATTTTTTAATAGTATAAATTTTGTAATAACACATTTTTTAAATTTTCGAATTTTTTAGTTTTAGTACACTTTTGTAAATTTTCTTTAACAAAATATTTTGAAGTTTATATTAAAAATTTGTTAATATTATAATCGTTATTCGAAAAGCCAAAAGCTAATTTTAAAACCAAAATAACAACTTTAATATTTAACTGAAATAACCTCCTGATGATGCCACACAACGGAGTGGCGAAATATTGAAAAAATTTTGCAAAAAAATAAACATAAAAATAGACCTAAAGCTTAAAGAAATAGTCTTATTTATTAACATTAAAAAGGTCAAAAAACTAGAAAAATTGATAATTAAACAAAAAGTGAGCACGCAACAACAACAGATACTCGAAAATGGGTTACAATAAATTTAAGAAGGATCAACGCCTTAAAACTAATATAAATCGGTTCAAGACTATAAGGGACAAAATAATAAAGACGAAATCAGCTATAACATTCCTTATAAGGTGCAGAAATGCCGGTATTATCCCAAAATTTATAGTGAATTCAACAAGAAATGTATCCAATATGTTCGAGGAAAAAGGATTTCCTAGAATTCAACAGGCAGTTAAGAAATTTATCTTGGATTTTCAAAACAAAATTTTAAGGGCTTGTATTGGAGAAAAGCACAATATATTGAAACAGTTTCAAGGTGAGTTGGGGGTGATAACCGATAGTTTGAGAAGATTTTTAACGAGGGACGAATTAGAGGAATTTTTCACGTATGAGGATAGAATATCTTGTTCGTATAGAGAGAGGGTTAAGGCCACTCATATTAGGAAGTTTAATGATTTGGAGTTGATGCAAAAGAAAGAATTAGGGATCAGATTAAATAAAAATTGGTTTGTTAATAAAACAAATACGGATATTCCTACTGATGTACAGTGGACTCTTTCATTAGGGCATAAACACGCTTTGCCGGTTAGGAAGGAAGAATTGCCGACTATGAGGTTAATAACTGAGGGAGAGGATTTAATACAAACCATACAGGAAAAGGAAGACCAGGAAATAGCAAGGACTAAGTTTACGACAATTTTAGATAGTCATATGAATAAGGTTAAACTAACGAACAGGGATAAATTTATTTTAAATAAGGTAGATGAAACAGATAGGTTTTTAAAGAAAAACAAAAATTTACTTATTTTAAAAGCAGATAAGGGAAACAGTACTGTTGCAATTAAAAAAGAGGACTACAATTTGAGAATGGACAATATTGTAGGTGATACGACACAGTACAGATTAGTAAATAAAGATCCGACAAGTAGATTGCAGAAGACAAATAATGATTTAGTTGAAGAACTTTTTAAGAAGGAAATTATTACAATTAGAGAAAAAAACATATTAAAAACTAATGTAGCTACAGCGCCCAGATTATATGGACTTCCGAAGATTCATAAGGAAAATTTTCCTTTGAGGCCAATTTGCTCGTATGTGAATTCTCCCTGTTATGGTATATGTAAATATATAGCAGACATTCTTAGAAAAATTACTGATCAGTCTAGGTATAATGTCAAGGACTCTTTGCAATTTAGGAATAGGATAAAAGACAAACAAATACAGGACAATGAAAGGTTAGTTTCATTTGATGTAGTTTCTCTTTTCCCGAGTATTCCGGTGAATGTGGCTATGGATATCATAAGGGAAAAATGGGACAAAGTTAAGGAGTATACAAATATTGATAAGGATCTATTTTTAAGGATTTTAAAATTTTGCATTGAGGACAACAGATATTTTCAATATGATGGAAGGATATATATACAGGATAAGGGACTTCCTATGGGCTCTCCTGCTTCTCCGATAGTGGCAGATATAGTTATGGAAGAATTATTGGATACTTGTATTGCGAAAATGACAATAGAACCAAGAATTATGACTAAGTATGTGGATGATTTATTTTGTATTGTTTCTGATTCCTCTAGTGAGTATATGTTAGACACTTTAAATAGTTTTCATCCAAGTATTAGGTTTACAATGGAAAAAGAAGACAATTCAAGACTTTCTTATTTAGATACGTTAATTATACGGAAAGGTAACGGCTTAAAAGTAGATTGGTATCAAAAACCAACGGCTTCTGGAAGGATAATTAATTATTATTCTAAGCATAGCAAACAAGTTATCACAAATACGGCAAGGAATTTGGTGAGAAGGGTACTTACAATAAGTGACAAAGAATTTCATAGGAAGAACAAGAGGATTATTTGGAATATTTTAAGGGATAACAGTTTCCCCAGGGGACTTATTTCTAAATTAATTAATCAATTTACAGACCAAAATGCAGTTAGTCGGAATAATGAAAGGGGACCGAAGATTTATAAATCATTTACTTATGTACCAGGAGTGACAGAAAGGGTTAAAAGATCAAAAGTGTTTGACTGTGAGAAGTATAGCATGGCCTTTAAGACTTACAATACTTTAGGTAAATTATTTAGTAAAACAAAAGATAGAATACAGAAGTTGGATATGGCGAATATAGTCTATAAGATACCTTGCAAGGGAAATGATAGGGAGGAATGTAGGAAAGTGTATGTGGGAACTACAAAAAATAAACTTAAAACAAGAATTGCTGGACATAAATCTGACCAGAGATATAGAGACACTAGTTCACAGAAAACAGCGTTATCTTCTCATTGTTCGGAATTCGATCACTACCCAGACTTTGAGAATGTTTCAATATTGGATAAAGAAAATAATTATAAACGTAGATACATGTTAGAAATGTTAAATATTATTAACGTTCCAAAAACACATAGAATTAATTTTAAAGCAGACACAGACAATGTTGCCCAGAATTACAGACATCTAATATGTAAAAAATAACAGAGATAGGATTTATATAAGCACATATATAATTTTGACTAATATGGTTTTTTAGGCATACATACATATTTATATGTTGTTTTTCATAAGTTAATTTAAAAAAAAAAAAAAAAAAAAAAAAAAAAAAAAAAAAAAAAAAAAAAAAAAAAAAAAAAAATTTGCACTTTATTACACAAACTTTTGATACTAATCTTTTGTAACTACATTAATACATATTAAACATACAATGTTAAACTAATTTCTTTAAACATTTTAATACATGTATTATTGTTTTTTGGTTTATATGTATATTGGTTTTTTTGTATATAACACTTAATGTTATTTTTAGTAACACTAGCATTCTTAACATTACACTTTTATATTGGAACAGCTTAAATTAATATACACACTAATATTAAAATTTTGTAACTATTGTCCTAACTAGATTCTTCAAAACTCTTTTATGCATGTATTGTGGTTTTTGTTTATTTTTATATGTTGTTTCTCTGTATAACACTTAATATTATTACTTTTTTAGTAACACTATTTTTCTTAATATTAGGATTTTTTATATTAGAATAGATTGAAATTGACATTCACACTTATATTGGTATATGGATACATTTTTTAATAGTATAAATTTTGTAATAACACATTTTTTAAATTTTCGAATTTTTTAGTTTTAGTACACTTTTGTAAATTTTCTTTAACAAAATATTTTGAAGTTTATATTAAAAATTTGTTAATATTATAATCGTTATTCGAAAAGCCAAAAGCTAATTTTAAAACCAAAATAACAACTTTAATATTTAACTGAAATAACCTCCTGATGATGCCACACAACGGAGTGGCGAAATATTGAAAAAATTTTGCAAAAAAATAAACATAAAAATAGACCTAAAGCTTAAAGAAATAGTCTTATTTATTAACATTAAAAAGGTCAAAAAACTAGAAAAATTGATAATTAAACAAAAAGTGAGCACGCAACAACAACAGATACTCGAAAATGGGTTACAATAAATTTAAGAAGGATCAACGCCTTAAAACTAATATAAATCGGTTCAAGACTATAAGGGACAAAATAATAAAGACGAAATCAGCTATAACATTCCTTATAAGGTGCAGAAATGCCGGTATTATCCCAAAATTTATAGTGAATTCAACAAGAAATGTATCCAATATGTTCGAGGAAAAAGGATTTCCTAGAATTCAACAGGCAGTTAAGAAATTTATCTTGGATTTTCAAAACAAAATTTTAAGGGCTTGTATTGGAGAAAAGCACAATATATTGAAACAGTTTCAAGGTGAGTTGGGGGTGATAACCGATAGTTTGAGAAGATTTTTAACGAGGGACGAATTAGAGGAATTTTTCACGTATGAGGATAGAATATCTTGTTCGTATAGAGAGAGGGTTAAGGCCACTCATATTAGGAAGTTTAATGATTTGGAGTTGATGCAAAAGAAAGAATTAGGGATCAGATTAAATAAAAATTGGTTTGTTAATAAAACAAATACGGATATTCCTACTGATGTACAGTGGACTCTTTCATTAGGGCATAAACACGCTTTGCCGGTTAGGAAGGAAGAATTGCCGACTATGAGGTTAATAACTGAGGGAGAGGATTTAATACAAACCATACAGGAAAAGGAAGACCAGGAAATAGCAAGGACTAAGTTTACGACAATTTTAGATAGTCATATGAATAAGGTTAAACTAACGAACAGGGATAAATTTATTTTAAATAAGGTAGATGAAACAGATAGGTTTTTAAAGAAAAACAAAAATTTACTTATTTTAAAAGCAGATAAGGGAAACAGTACTGTTGCAATTAAAAAAGAGGACTACAATTTGAGAATGGACAATATTGTAGGTGATACGACACAGTACAGATTAGTAAATAAAGATCCGACAAGTAGATTGCAGAAGACAAATAATGATTTAGTTGAAGAACTTTTTAAGAAGGAAATTATTACAATTAGAGAAAAAAACATATTAAAAACTAATGTAGCTACAGCGCCCAGATTATATGGACTTCCGAAGATTCATAAGGAAAATTTTCCTTTGAGGCCAATTTGCTCGTATGTGAATTCTCCCTGTTATGGTATATGTAAATATATAGCAGACATTCTTAGAAAAATTACTGATCAGTCTAGGTATAATGTCAAGGACTCTTTGCAATTTAGGAATAGGATAAAAGACAAACAAATACAGGACAATGAAAGGTTAGTTTCATTTGATGTAGTTTCTCTTTTCCCGAGTATTCCGGTGAATGTGGCTATGGATATCATAAGGGAAAAATGGGACAAAGTTAAGGAGTATACAAATATTGATAAGGATCTATTTTTAAGGATTTTAAAATTTTGCATTGAGGACAACAGATATTTTCAATATGATGGAAGGATATATATACAGGATAAGGGACTTCCTATGGGCTCTCCTGCTTCTCCGATAGTGGCAGATATAGTTATGGAAGAATTATTGGATACTTGTATTGCGAAAATGACAATAGAACCAAGAATTATGACTAAGTATGTGGATGATTTATTTTGTATTGTTTCTGATTCCTCTAGTGAGTATATGTTAGACACTTTAAATAGTTTTCATCCAAGTATTAGGTTTACAATGGAAAAAGAAGACAATTCAAGACTTTCTTATTTAGATACGTTAATTATACGGAAAGGTAACGGCTTAAAAGTAGATTGGTATCAAAAACCAACGGCTTCTGGAAGGATAATTAATTATTATTCTAAGCATAGCAAACAAGTTATCACAAATACGGCAAGGAATTTGGTGAGAAGGGTACTTACAATAAGTGACAAAGAATTTCATAGGAAGAACAAGAGGATTATTTGGAATATTTTAAGGGATAACAGTTTCCCCAGGGGACTTATTTCTAAATTAATTAATCAATTTACAGACCAAAATGCAGTTAGTCGGAATAATGAAAGGGGACCGAAGATTTATAAATCATTTACTTATGTACCAGGAGTGACAGAAAGGGTTAAAAGATCAAAAGTGTTTGACTGTGAGAAGTATAGCATGGCCTTTAAGACTTACAATACTTTAGGTAAATTATTTAGTAAAACAAAAGATAGAATACAGAAGTTGGATATGGCGAATATAGTCTATAAGATACCTTGCAAGGGAAATGATAGGGAGGAATGTAGGAAAGTGTATGTGGGAACTACAAAAAATAAACTTAAAACAAGAATTGCTGGACATAAATCTGACCAGAGATATAGAGACACTAGTTCACAGAAAACAGCGTTATCTTCTCATTGTTCGGAATTCGATCACTACCCAGACTTTGAGAATGTTTCAATATTGGATAAAGAAAATAATTATAAACGTAGATACATGTTAGAAATGTTAAATATTATTAACGTTCCAAAAACACATAGAATTAATTTTAAAGCAGACACAGACAATGTTGCCCAGAATTACAGACATCTAATATGTAAAAAATAACAGAGATAGGATTTATATAAGCACATATATAATTTTGACTAATATGGTTTTTTAGGCATACATACATATTTATATGTTGTTTTTCATAAGTTAATTTAAAAAAAAAAAAAAAAAAAAAAAAAAAAAAAAAAAAAATTTGCACTTTATTACACAAACTTTTGATACTAATCTTTTGTAACTACATTAATACATATTAAACATACAATGTTAAACTAATTTCTTTAAACATTTTAATACATGTATTATTGTTTTTTGGTTTATATGTATATTGGTTTTTTTGTATATAACACTTAATGTTATTTTTAGTAACACTAGCATTCTTAACATTACACTTTTATATTGGAACAGCTTAAATTAATATACACACTAATATTAAAATTTTGTAACTATTGTCCTAACTAGATTCTTCAAAACTCTTTTATGCATGTATTGTGGTTTTTGTTTATTTTTATATGTTGTTTCTCTGTATAACACTTAATATTATTACTTTTTTAGTAACACTATTTTTCTTAATATTAGGATTTTTTATATTAGAATAGATTGAAATTGACATTCACACTTATATTGGTATATGGATACATTTTTTAATAGTATAAATTTTGTAATAACACATTTTTTAAATTTTCGAATTTTTTAGTTTTAGTACACTTTTGTAAATTTTCTTTAACAAAATATTTTGAAGTTTATATTAAAAATTTGTTAATATTATAATCGTTATTCGAAAAGCCAAAAGCTAATTTTAAAACCAAAATAACAACTTTAATATTTAACTGAAATAACCTCCTGATGATGCCACACAACGGAGTGGCGAAATATTGAAAAAATTTTGCAAAAAAATAAACATAAAAATAGACCTAAAGCTTAAAGAAATAGTCTTATTTATTAACATTAAAAAGGTCAAAAAACTAGAAAAATTGATAATTAAACAAAAAGTGAGCACGCAACAACAACAGATACTCGAAAATGGGTTACAATAAATTTAAGAAGGATCAACGCCTTAAAACTAATATAAATCGGTTCAAGACTATAAGGGACAAAATAATAAAGACGAAATCAGCTATAACATTCCTTATAAGGTGCAGAAATGCCGGTATTATCCCAAAATTTATAGTGAATTCAACAAGAAATGTATCCAATATGTTCGAGGAAAAAGGATTTCCTAGAATTCAACAGGCAGTTAAGAAATTTATCTTGGATTTTCAAAACAAAATTTTAAGGGCTTGTATTGGAGAAAAGCACAATATATTGAAACAGTTTCAAGGTGAGTTGGGGGTGATAACCGATAGTTTGAGAAGATTTTTAACGAGGGACGAATTAGAGGAATTTTTCACGTATGAGGATAGAATATCTTGTTCGTATAGAGAGAGGGTTAAGGCCACTCATATTAGGAAGTTTAATGATTTGGAGTTGATGCAAAAGAAAGAATTAGGGATCAGATTAAATAAAAATTGGTTTGTTAATAAAACAAATACGGATATTCCTACTGATGTACAGTGGACTCTTTCATTAGGGCATAAACACGCTTTGCCGGTTAGGAAGGAAGAATTGCCGACTATGAGGTTAATAACTGAGGGAGAGGATTTAATACAAACCATACAGGAAAAGGAAGACCAGGAAATAGCAAGGACTAAGTTTACGACAATTTTAGATAGTCATATGAATAAGGTTAAACTAACGAACAGGGATAAATTTATTTTAAATAAGGTAGATGAAACAGATAGGTTTTTAAAGAAAAACAAAAATTTACTTATTTTAAAAGCAGATAAGGGAAACAGTACTGTTGCAATTAAAAAAGAGGACTACAATTTGAGAATGGACAATATTGTAGGTGATACGACACAGTACAGATTAGTAAATAAAGATCCGACAAGTAGATTGCAGAAGACAAATAATGATTTAGTTGAAGAACTTTTTAAGAAGGAAATTATTACAATTAGAGAAAAAAACATATTAAAAACTAATGTAGCTACAGCGCCCAGATTATATGGACTTCCGAAGATTCATAAGGAAAATTTTCCTTTGAGGCCAATTTGCTCGTATGTGAATTCTCCCTGTTATGGTATATGTAAATATATAGCAGACATTCTTAGAAAAATTACTGATCAGTCTAGGTATAATGTCAAGGACTCTTTGCAATTTAGGAATAGGATAAAAGACAAACAAATACAGGACAATGAAAGGTTAGTTTCATTTGATGTAGTTTCTCTTTTCCCGAGTATTCCGGTGAATGTGGCTATGGATATCATAAGGGAAAAATGGGACAAAGTTAAGGAGTATACAAATATTGATAAGGATCTATTTTTAAGGATTTTAAAATTTTGCATTGAGGACAACAGATATTTTCAATATGATGGAAGGATATATATACAGGATAAGGGACTTCCTATGGGCTCTCCTGCTTCTCCGATAGTGGCAGATATAGTTATGGAAGAATTATTGGATACTTGTATTGCGAAAATGACAATAGAACCAAGAATTATGACTAAGTATGTGGATGATTTATTTTGTATTGTTTCTGATTCCTCTAGTGAGTATATGTTAGACACTTTAAATAGTTTTCATCCAAGTATTAGGTTTACAATGGAAAAAGAAGACAATTCAAGACTTTCTTATTTAGATACGTTAATTATACGGAAAGGTAACGGCTTAAAAGTAGATTGGTATCAAAAACCAACGGCTTCTGGAAGGATAATTAATTATTATTCTAAGCATAGCAAACAAGTTATCACAAATACGGCAAGGAATTTGGTGAGAAGGGTACTTACAATAAGTGACAAAGAATTTCATAGGAAGAACAAGAGGATTATTTGGAATATTTTAAGGGATAACAGTTTCCCCAGGGGACTTATTTCTAAATTAATTAATCAATTTACAGACCAAAATGCAGTTAGTCGGAATAATGAAAGGGGACCGAAGATTTATAAACCATTTACTTATGTACCAGGAGTGACAGAAAGGGTTAAAAGATCAAAAGTGTTTGACTGTGAGAAGTATAGCATGGCCTTTAAGACTTACAATACTTTAGGTAAATTATTTAGTAAAACAAAAGATAGAATACAGAAGTTGGATATGGCGAATATAGTCTATAAGATACCTTGCAAGGGAAATGATAGGGAGGAATGTAGGAAAGTGTATGTGGGAACTACAAAAAATAAACTTAAAACAAGAATTGCTGGACATAAATCTGACCAGAGATATAGAGACACTAGTTCACAGAAAACAGCGTTATCTTCTCATTGTTCGGAATTCGATCACTACCCAGACTTTGAGAATGTTTCAATATTGGATAAAGAAAATAATTATAAACGTAGATACATGTTAGAAATGTTAAATATTATTAACGTTCCAAAAACACATAGAATTAATTTTAAAGCAGACACAGACAATGTTGCCCAGAATTACAGACATCTAATATGTAAAAAATAACAGAGATAGGATTTATATAAGCACATATATAATTTTGACTAATATGGTTTTTTAGGCATACATACATATTTATATGTTGTTTTTCATAAGTTAATTTAAAAAAAAAAAAAAAAAAAAAAAAAAAAAAAAAAAAAAAAAAAAAAAAAAAAAAATTTGCACTTTATTACACAAACTTTTGATACTAATCTTTTGTAACTACATTAATACATATTAAACATACAATGTTAAACTAATTTCTTTAAACATTTTAATACATGTATTATTGTTTTTTGGTTTATATGTATATTGGTTTTTTTGTATATAACACTTAATGTTATTTTTAGTAACACTAGCATTCTTAACATTACACTTTTATATTGGAACAGCTTAAATTAATATACACACTAATATTAAAATTTTGTAACTATTGTCCTAACTAGATTCTTCAAAACTCTTTTATGCATGTATTGTGGTTTTTGTTTATTTTTATATGTTGTTTCTCTGTATAACACTTAATATTATTACTTTTTTAGTAACACTATTTTTCTTAATATTAGGATTTTTTATATTAGAATAGATTGAAATTGACATTCACACTTATATTGGTATATGGATACATTTTTTAATAGTATAAATTTTGTAATAACACATTTTTTAAATTTTCGAATTTTTTAGTTTTAGTACACTTTTGTAAATTTTCTTTAACAAAATATTTTGAAGTTTATATTAAAAATTTGTTAATATTATAATCGTTATTCGAAAAGCCAAAAGCTAATTTTAAAACCAAAATAACAACTTTAATATTTAACTGAAATAACCTCCTGATGATGCCACACAACGGAGTGGCGAAATATTGAAAAAATTTTGCAAAAAAATAAACATAAAAATAGACCTAAAGCTTAAAGAAATAGTCTTATTTATTAACATTAAAAAGGTCAAAAAACTAGAAAAATTGATAATTAAACAAAAAGTGAGCACGCAACAACAACAGATACTCGAAAATGGGTTACAATAAATTTAAGAAGGATCAACGCCTTAAAACTAATATAAATCGGTTCAAGACTATAAGGGACAAAATAATAAAGACGAAATCAGCTATAACATTCCTTATAAGGTGCAGAAATGCCGGTATTATCCCAAAATTTATAGTGAATTCAACAAGAAATGTATCCAATATGTTCGAGGAAAAAGGATTTCCTAGAATTCAACAGGCAGTTAAGAAATTTATCTTGGATTTTCAAAACAAAATTTTAAGGGCTTGTATTGGAGAAAAGCACAATATATTGAAACAGTTTCAAGGTGAGTTGGGGGTGATAACCGATAGTTTGAGAAGATTTTTAACGAGGGACGAATTAGAGGAATTTTTCACGTATGAGGATAGAATATCTTGTTCGTATAGAGAGAGGGTTAAGGCCACTCATATTAGGAAGTTTAATGATTTGGAGTTGATGCAAAAGAAAGAATTAGGGATCAGATTAAATAAAAATTGGTTTGTTAATAAAACAAATACGGATATTCCTACTGATGTACAGTGGACTCTTTCATTAGGGCATAAACACGCTTTGCCGGTTAGGAAGGAAGAATTGCCGACTATGAGGTTAATAACTGAGGGAGAGGATTTAATACAAACCATACAGGAAAAGGAAGACCAGGAAATAGCAAGGACTAAGTTTACGACAATTTTAGATAGTCATATGAATAAGGTTAAACTAACGAACAGGGATAAATTTATTTTAAATAAGGTAGATGAAACAGATAGGTTTTTAAAGAAAAACAAAAATTTACTTATTTTAAAAGCAGATAAGGGAAACAGTACTGTTGCAATTAAAAAAGAGGACTACAATTTGAGAATGGACAATATTGTAGGTGATACGACACAGTACAGATTAGTAAATAAAGATCCGACAAGTAGATTGCAGAAGACAAATAATGATTTAGTTGAAGAACTTTTTAAGAAGGAAATTATTACAATTAGAGAAAAAAACATATTAAAAACTAATGTAGCTACAGCGCCCAGATTATATGGACTTCCGAAGATTCATAAGGAAAATTTTCCTTTGAGGCCAATTTGCTCGTATGTGAATTCTCCCTGTTATGGTATATGTAAATATATAGCAGACATTCTTAGAAAAATTACTGATCAGTCTAGGTATAATGTCAAGGACTCTTTGCAATTTAGGAATAGGATAAAAGACAAACAAATACAGGACAATGAAAGGTTAGTTTCATTTGATGTAGTTTCTCTTTTCCCGAGTATTCCGGTGAATGTGGCTATGGATATCATAAGGGAAAAATGGGACAAAGTTAAGGAGTATACAAATATTGATAAGGATCTATTTTTAAGGATTTTAAAATTTTGCATTGAGGACAACAGATATTTTCAATATGATGGAAGGATATATATACAGGATAAGGGACTTCCTATGGGCTCTCCTGCTTCTCCGATAGTGGCAGATATAGTTATGGAAGAATTATTGGATACTTGTATTGCGAAAATGACAATAGAACCAAGAATTATGACTAAGTATGTGGATGATTTATTTTGTATTGTTTCTGATTCCTCTAGTGAGTATATGTTAGACACTTTAAATAGTTTTCATCCAAGTATTAGGTTTACAATGGAAAAAGAAGACAATTCAAGACTTTCTTATTTAGATACGTTAATTATACGGAAAGGTAACGGCTTAAAAGTAGATTGGTATCAAAAACCAACGGCTTCTGGAAGGATAATTAATTATTATTCTAAGCATAGCAAACAAGTTATCACAAATACGGCAAGGAATTTGGTGAGAAGGGTACTTACAATAAGTGACAAAGAATTTCATAGGAAGAACAAGAGGATTATTTGGAATATTTTAAGGGATAACAGTTTCCCCAGGGGACTTATTTCTAAATTAATTAATCAATTTACAGACCAAAATGCAGTTAGTCGGAATAATGAAAGGGGACCGAAGATTTATAAATCATTTACTTATGTACCAGGAGTGACAGAAAGGGTTAAAAGATCAAAAGTGTTTGACTGTGAGAAGTATAGCATGGCCTTTAAGACTTACAATACTTTAGGTAAATTATTTAGTAAAACAAAAGATAGAATACAGAAGTTGGATATGGCGAATATAGTCTATAAGATACCTTGCAAGGGAAATGATAGGGAGGAATGTAGGAAAGTGTATGTGGGAACTACAAAAAATAAACTTAAAACAAGAATTGCTGGACATAAATCTGACCAGAGATATAGAGACACTAGTTCACAGAAAACAGCGTTATCTTCTCATTGTTCGGAATTCGATCACTACCCAGACTTTGAGAATGTTTCAATATTGGATAAAGAAAATAATTATAAACGTAGATACATGTTAGAAATGTTAAATATTATTAACGTTCCAAAAACACATAGAATTAATTTTAAAGCAGACACAGACAATGTTGCCCAGAATTACAGACATCTAATATGTAAAAAATAACAGAGATAGGATTTATATAAGCACATATATAATTTTGACTAATATGGTTTTTTAGGCATACATACATATTTATATGTTGTTTTTCATAAGTTAATTTAAAAAAAAAAAAAAAAAAAAAAAAAAAAAAAAAAAAAAAAAAAAAAAAAAAAAAAAAAAAAAAAAAAAAAATTTGCACTTTATTACACAAACTTTTGATACTAATCTTTTGTAACTACATTAATACATATTAAACATACAATGTTAAACTAATTTCTTTAAACATTTTAATACATGTATTATTGTTTTTTGGTTTATATGTATATTGGTTTTTTTGTATATAACACTTAATGTTATTTTTAGTAACACTAGCATTCTTAACATTACACTTTTATATTGGAACAGCTTAAATTAATATACACACTAATATTAAAATTTTGTAACTATTGTCCTAACTAGATTCTTCAAAACTCTTTTATGCATGTATTGTGGTTTTTGTTTATTTTTATATGTTGTTTCTCTGTATAACACTTAATATTATTACTTTTTTAGTAACACTATTTTTCTTAATATTAGGATTTTTTATATTAGAATAGATTGAAATTGACATTCACACTTATATTGGTATATGGATACATTTTTTAATAGTATAAATTTTGTAATAACACATTTTTTAAATTTTCGAATTTTTTAGTTTTAGTACACTTTTGTAAATTTTCTTTAACAAAATATTTTGAAGTTTATATTAAAAATTTGTTAATATTATAATCGTTATTCGAAAAGCCAAAAGCTAATTTTAAAACCAAAATAACAACTTTAATATTTAACTGAAATAACCTCCTGATGATGCCACACAACGGAGTGGCGAAATATTGAAAAAATTTTGCAAAAAAATAAACATAAAAATAGACCTAAAGCTTAAAGAAATAGTCTTATTTATTAACATTAAAAAGGTCAAAAAACTAGAAAAATTGATAAAAAATATTATTTATTATTTCACGTTTTAAATAAAATTTTGTCAGTTTTTCATAAGATGTCTTCACTAATTTCCTTCATCTTTACATTTTTTATTATTTCTCACATAATAGCAATTTTATAAGCAACATAGTAAAGAGTATTAATATTTATTGTGCTTTTGTTCAGTTAATAAAATACACATTTGATTTTTAAGAGTAATATACTTGCAACTATTCTAAATGTTTCTAGCAGATTTTTCCTAATAATTATTAGTAAATTATGCCAAAACTAATAATTAAACGATAAACTAAGTGAAAGAAGACGAATAATTTTTAGTTAGCTTTAACTCGCTTTAACGAGTTTTATATAGAAATTTAAAAATAATACTAAAAACTATTAAAAGTACTTTACACATAGTAATGTTAATGAGTTAGTATTTAACTAATTTAGTTTAACTGTATTTAAGTGAAAAGGTCTCCTAGCTTAAAAATTTATTCAAATAAGCATATAAGTAACCCCTATTTCTATACTACATTTTGCAAAACTCTATTGCAATATCTAAAAATTAAAATAATAAACGATTGTAGATTTATAAACATATTTATCTAGTACTCAGTCTGACGGCCTGTCTACCATCAAGGCATATAGACTGATTTATCTATTTGTATATCTATTTGTGACACGGATGTATATAGGTATACATATACACGCTAGTTGAGGATATCAGCAACAACAGCAGCAGCAACAACAACAACAACAATAACAGCATTATAAAAAAGCAATAAAAAGTGTATAGAATTCATAAAAATATATTCCATATATTTCAATTAGTTTTTAGGTGTGCTCCTTAAGATAATCTCCCTACCGCCTTTTAAAACAAAGAACTTAATAGTTAAAACGTATTTTAATATAATGAATGTAACTTGAATTAAAAATACTAATATACTTACCTGTTCTAAAACATGCTTTGAAACTCTTATCACATATATATATATTACTATTTCCTTTCATATATATTATTTCATTTTCATAAAATTACATCTCCTAATGAGATACTAAACTAATATTTAAGAAATGCCAAACTAATATTGATTCTCACACTTGTAACAAAAGCATATATAACATACATATCTATATAAAACTTAAATAAATTCCACCGCTCATATAGTTTTCAAATGAGTATAAGCCTGAAGCATACTCTAACTTCTAATCTAATCTTTACCTCTCTAATTGAAGAATTTACATTGCATTTGCAGATCGAAACACTTGTATACATGAAATCCTCTTCAATAACACATTTTACTCATGAAACCCTCTATAACAATATATTTGTAGTCATGAAACCCTCAATAACAGCATACTTTTATTAAATATAGTAAAAGATCGCTAACCACCAAATGTTTGTAAACGTTCGCATTGCTCTCCCTTTCTCTGTCACTAATAGCTATTTATAAATTTATTGGTTGTATACAATACTTGTTAACTGCAAAACTACGCTTAACAGCATACTTGACACGTGCTTAATCCTACTTTACGCATTCAAAATAATTGTATTTTCCTTTATTTACACACATATGTATAAGCATTTACTATAAACAAACATCCTGACCTATATTATAAATTTAATTGCCTGATCTGCTTTTTAATATACATATATACATACATACATATAAACATGACTCACATTATAAATTTAATTGCCTGATCTGCTTTTTAATATACATATATACATACATGTATATAAACATGCATACATACATCCACCCTAAAACCGCACTTGTTCGTTTCCACACTTGCTTATCTTTATTTTTAAAAATTTAAACATCTACTATAAACAAATATCACCAGTCATAAAATCAAAATTAATGAAGTCATACAGCATACCCCAAAAAATAATCTTCACACACACACACACACACACACACACACATTAGAATTATTAAAAGATCATAAACTAGCATAGATTTTCAATTACTCCATAAATATACACATGCTAAGCACCGCCTAACTAAACAATAAAATTTTTCTTTTTATTAACTAAACTTAAAATTACAAACCATAGTTCATTGAACCCTTTTTATCAAGAAACTCACTACTAAATCGTTGTGAAATAAATTGTTTTTCTCAGCAAGCGCTGTTTTAATCTGCTATCTCCCCTTTGTAATATACATACAACTAATCTTTCCTGAAGCAACTGTACTTGTTTGTTTATACAGCTGCATATTGAATCTAGCTATTTTTTATTACAAACTTTTACTATACTGCACATAAAAAGCAATTAAATTATTTTCACACTTCAATTGATTTAATGGGTTTTTTATGGTTGTCAGCTGCATAAATATCGACTGCGCTCACTCTAGTTTGCCTCCCTCCTTCATTAAATCTTTAAACATTAATCTGTAGCATCATATTTCAAAAACATATTTGGTAAAATACTAACAACTCTTAAAGCAAGATCACCTAATAGGAAATTAAACAAAGAAGCCACGCATGATTCAATGTAATTATTTTTGTTTACATACTTTTTTATTGCACTGTACTGTAAAAGCAATTAAAATTATCGTCACGCTTCAATTAATTTAATGGGTTTTTTGACAGTTTTATTACCCATGATTTATAGCATGCACGTGCAGGAATACCGACTGCGTAGCGACTGCGCAGTCAAGTTGAATTAGAACCCGCAGTTCCTATCTACTTTTAAGAACTTACAGAAAGCGACTTACGCCAATATATTTGTGAAACGATGTAAAGGCGTTTTTGTACTGTAAATCCCATTTTTTTTTGTTTTCGAGCGACGAGGCTCATGTTTACTTAAGCGGCCACGTCATCAAGAAAAATTGCCGCTACTGGGCTATAAGAACCTGCAACTAGCGATTGAAATATAAAAAATAATTGCGTTGCCTCCGGAGTATTTGTTTGGTATGCCTTATATCCGCTGAGGTAATTGGACCATTTTGTTTTGAAAATTCTCGAGGCCAGGCCTCGAATATCAACGGAAAAGATTATCGATTATGGAGTTGTTTTTGCCAAACCTGCAAGCTCTCCATCATACTTTTCGCAACACGAGTCTTCAACTGCAAACAGGTTCGGTGAATTTGCTTCTGGAAAATTTCCCAATTTCAGCCGCTCAGCGGACATTCAATGGCCACCGAAGTCACCCGATCTAACTGCCTTGGATTTTTTATGGGCTACCTCAAAATGAGGGTTTACAATGACAATCCTTAATCTCTTGTGGCGTTAAAAAAAATAAATATCCAGAAGTCAGCTTTATTTAACCAAGTTTACTGCAGCGTGTGGCGCAGAACACATGGCTCGGTTGTGAACAGTGTGTTCAACGCAACGGAAGGCATCTAGATGATAAACACTTAAAAAAAATAAGATCCGCATTTGCGTTCTATCGTTTAATGGTCTTAATAAAACTTTGGGATTATAAATCTGCCACACACTCTCTATTTACTAAAAGCAGCTTAAAACATAATATAGCTAACCTTTCTGCTTCTTCAACTCCAAAAATGCATTTTTTTAATTGTGACGATGTCCTGAAAAATGTGAAATATGTACATATATACATACAGCATATTTTTTCACATCAAGTGGTTATACTCATTTTGGTTAACCATTTTTGGTTTTTTGAGGTAAGGTTATAAAACTTTCGAGTTGGGGAAAATAAGTGCCTTAAGGCACATATGTAAGCACGCATATGTAGGGTTACGCTGTTAAATAGGATTGAAGTGTAATAATAACAAATTTAAGCTATAAAAATGATTTAGGTTAAGCTTAAGAAGGATTCTTTAATACCATGTATACGGAAAAAAATTTCTTATAATTTCTATAAAATAATGTTAAAAAATATCTTTAACTTTAAATGGCTACAAGCAATTATCAAATATTTAAATTTTGTTTTTTTTTTTGTTTATACCAACTACATATATCTTATCTATAATAAAAACTTTGACAGTTCATATCATATTACCCTTTTCAACAATAATTGCTGTCTATTAAAATGAATAAATTTGTTTTTAAATGTGTATCAATCAACCTAATTGATTACAGTATCAAAGCTATTATTAGTGATTGTTTAATATTATTTTACCCTAATACAAACACACACATTTAAACCGTTTCGCTAAGGGACATCCTCATTCAAAACATACAGAAAACTAGAACAAGCATAAAATTGTTATGTTAAACAGTATTTTATAAAGCCAATCAGTCAAACCTTTTTTCTCGTTTTAAATGACACAAAATTCAATGAGATGCAGGCAGCAAAAGGCGGCAATTCAAATGACTTATACTGATTTATGCATTAAAGATATAAGCAAAGATGTCAATTATGTTACCAAAATGTAAGAAATCAACAAGGAAATTATTTGGTTTTAAATAACCTTGAGATTTTTTAATGAAGATTGATTTCTTTATGCAGCCTTATTGAATTAAGCGTTAACAAACTAATTACCTAGAATACACTGTTTGTCTGTGCCTAAAAGGCAGAAAAATCTATTTTTCGTCTTGTTAATCTTAAAATTTTTAATTATTTTTTAAAGCAAAAAGATTTAAAATTATAAATATAAACTTTTGCCACGTGTTTTGTTTCCAAGTATGGTTTATGTGAAATAAAAAGGGTTGTTTTCCGGCTAAAAATTTTTTAAACATTTATCAAAAAATTTATTTAGAAAAAATTTTGGACAAAACATTCAAAAACAAAATATTAAATTTTTTAAAAAATTAATTTAATTAAATAAATTCGTTTTCAGTCAGATAAACGTTAATGAAGGCTGTAGTTAAACTAAAATTTAAATTAACAACAACGTTTAGCTGTATTTCGCTCGAAATAAAAAGAAAATTTTTAAGGTTTAATATGTTACAAAAGTTTCTAAGATAGTTTTTTTTACAACAGTTGGGGTATAATACAGATTCACCACTTTTTAATCTACTTCTTTATGTGTTTTTGCGGTCAGTATTAATTTGAACTAAAAAAGCGGCTTACTGTATTATGAATATCCTTTTTTTCAAAGATGTCACAACAAAAAAAGGAATCGTTTTTTCTACTTTTAGCTAAAGGTATACAATTTAACTTATACAAGCAAAGCATATTTGTCATGATATTTGTACATATATTATAGGTCTGCAGCAGAAAAGTCTTCAAGTAACTTTTGAAATGCACTTATATTCGCTTTCAGTGTATGAGTACGGAAGATAACTTAACCGTTGTTTTTCAAATACCAACATTTGTTAACTCGGTACAAAAAAATTCTATGAAAGTGATTGTTAATAAAAAAAAGTACAAATAAAAACTACAAAAGTTCTTGTGCCCAAACTTTTTGGCGCAGTATGTAAAATTTTGCAACATGTCATTTTTTTTTGTTTTTGCAATAAAATAAAAAAAATTTGGGCTTGCTTCTGATCAACTACTTTTACGAGAATGAATAGCCGTAATTGATACTTATTTCCACTATTAAGTTGAATTTCTTCGGCAAAAAAGAAAGCAAAACAAGAAATCTTAAATGAAAAACTCTGTCAAGAGCTGGACTTATATTTATTACTTAGATTTAGATTTAAAAACTTAATGCTAGTTTGCATAAGCGAAGATTTAATAATAAAATAATAAAAAAAAATTCTCAAAAATTCATAGCCTTCAAGTGGCCATTGTGAGCAAGATTGTGTTCTTTAAGTGTCTATTTATTATTAAACGTTAAAAAACATAACATCCTTGGAAATCATAGCCTTTTTAAATAAGAATTTAGAATTGTTTGAGTCATACATGAAAATTTCAGAAAAATGGTCACACCCATCACAATTGTGTTGGCCCATAACAACCATGTTTTAAAAATAAAAATAATCTTCGCTTGAAAAAAAATATTGTAAGTCACACATATTTAACTTTTATTTATGCAGGTAATATTGCTAACTATAACTTAATCGTTTTCCATGTGTACTTGTCTTGTGTTCATATATAAAGCACACTAAATAAAACACAGTCACAAATAAAATTATTTTATTATTTTATTTTATGAGAGCCTTCTTCTCTGCTCTAATTGTTTTATCAAATAACCTCCAACGATAAAAAAAAAATATCTTAGAATAAGGCTTACTGGAATGCAAAAAAATTTTTTTTTTGCTTAAGATTTTATCTGGAAAGTTACTAAAAAGAAAGAAAATTTGATGTTTGTAATTTTTTTTAATTAAGTGAGCGATATGTTCATGCTATAGTTGGCTTAATTTCCTTCTTTTAATGAACATTAACTTTTTTATGCTTTTTTGAAAATTTTGTTAAATAATTAGTTAGACTTGGACCACATATTTTTCAACAACAGGTGGCGCTTTAAATGTTTAATATCAAGACCATGAAAAAATATATTTTTTTTTTGTTACCCTGCCTGGAATAAAAAATTGTTATTAACTAAACGAAATTTGCAAATGTTTAAAACAAAAAATTTACTTTTTTGTCCTAATTTTCCATGTAATCGATACTTAAAATTTAATTCGTTTTCCTTCCTGTCTATTTTTGTTAAAAATATAATTAATTTGTTGAAGTACCTGAATAAAAGCCAATATTAAAAAATGTTTTAATTATATTATTTAATAAAATACTATGCTTTATCTTTCATGATTTCTTTACCCATTCATGCTAAAAGTACTTCAACATTATTCAATTATATTACATTTTTTTCCTGCCAACAACACTGACAATCGATGACATAAATCATCTTATATATTCAATGCCATTTATTATGCATATTCCTGAAATTTGTTAAGTGAAAATTGAAACGTAAGAATTCTGTTACGAATGGTGAGTAAAATCAAGTCAAAAGCTTAAAGAAAAATAATTAAGTAAAAAAAAATTAAGACGATTCTTGTACCATCTTCATTACCCCTTAAGTCATTGATGTCATTGCAAATAATTATTATTGTAGATGAAGGCAAAAATTAAAACCTTGTAATGGGTTGAAGAGTTCTGAAGTTGCTTATTTGATGGTTTGTTTTCATTGCACGTCAAAATGATTAATTATTGCTAAAAATATTTGATTAAGAGATGAAAATCAAGGATGTGTATGTGTATAAATTTTTCATGGTTTTTATATGTATATTTGTATGTGCAGAAGTTGTAAAATAAATATTTTTATTTTTAATAAAAAAAATTTCCGGGGCTTAGGTTAAATGAAACTGATACTGTCCGACATCAAAATTTTTTTACTTAAATAACATTTTTAAAATACAAATACAAAACTGAGACACAAAGGACTATTCTAAAGCCCAACAGAAAATCTTTAAATCATTTAAGAAAGTTACGGAATCAAGTTAGAAGTTTTTTAAATTAATTTAAGAAGTTTAATTTAAAGTTTCTGAAATACAACTGCAAATGCTATACACATGAAAACAAAATTTTTTTTACGAATTCAAAAAATTTAATAAAATGTCTTTTTTATTAGCAACAAATACCTGAGCAAAATTTTCTACTAGCTAAAAAGGAAAAATAAATTTATAAATTTCAGTCCACCAAACAAAACCAAGTTGTAGGTATGTGTGCTACACTTAACTTACAAGTGTGTTTGTCTGTACAAAAAATAGTGGCTTAAGTATTTAAACCCCATAAAAATGTAAAAAATAAATTGTAAAAAATTAAAAAAAAAAAACAAAATTGTAGAGGTACAATGCACTTGCATTTGTACATGACCTGCTTAGCTGCAGCTTAGTAGATGCTCCAGATTATGTTTCAGAGGAGGAAAACACACTGCAAAACACTAAAACTTTACCAAATTTTTAATATTTGTGAGAAACAAAAAATTATGAAAAAAATTATAGTGGTTTAAGGAAACAAAAAAAATCCAAAGGAAATTCTAGGCATAGTTTAACCTAGAAATACAACAAAACTTAAATAAACATAAATAACAAGTTTTAGCTTTTACAGGAACTACAAAAATTAAAATGTGTACGATTGCACGTACTTTCCTTTCTAAACCATGTAGTTTAAAAAGTTAAAAAAAAAATTGCTTTTACACCTGATTTTAGTTTGTTAATTCTTTTATGACAATCTTTAAAATGACATTTCCTGCGCGCATAAAGCGTTGTGGTCATCAGCTTTAAACTTTCTCTACATTAAACCTTCACACTAGCTTACTATTACGTATTACTCCTAGGTACTTGCTGTATGTCTTCTGGACTAAGTTGGTTGTTTCCAATCTCGGCGTGGTCCGTGGACCAATTTAGGTCCTACTGGTAGAAAAATTAACCTGGCGTTTTCTCAGAGGTTACACTCAGCCCTACTTTCCTTGCCCACTGACTTATTTAAGCCAGCGTACTCGCCACCATAATCTGCGTTCACGGAAGCTGCAGCTGTTACGCCCTTAAGTTCAGTAAAAGCATATTAACTAGCGGACATACGGTCCGCTACTGCCAACGGAAATAGTTATCTTCACCTATAATGTATATTGTGGTGTGTTCATTGCATTATATTTAAACCGCATTTAGGATTAATCCATAATATCAAAACTACAGGGGACTTGTGTTTATGTAAATGTGTAAGTGTATATTTGGGTGCTCTTGTTATACCCATATACATGCACACATTTTTAAGGTGCTTTAAAACGTAAAATAAACGTTTGTATTTTATGGGTCTCTTTAATCTTTTCGATTTTTCACAATGTTCACGTAACTGCATGTACTTTAAGTGCATTAGCACTGCATTCTTTCATTCATATATATATTTCTGATATCTTTACTATGTTATGCATATGCATACTAATATAGTAATCTAAAACGCAGTTGAGGTGGATGAATGATTGCCAACACGTTTTTAAAGTTATCACTCAAGTAAGTTTTTCTCTTTAAGCTATTTTTATGGCCAGAAGAGGATCCTATTAAAAATATTGATAAATTTACTTCAGTTATGGTGCTAGAAAAAGTAAAAGAATAAATTGACAAAAAAAGTTGATGATGCTTTTTGTTAAAACACATCATAGTTTATTTTGGAATAAAATCTATATTTGTAATGAAAATGAGTAAAATGATTAAGTTTGGTTAGCTTAAATTGCAAAAATTGGATTTTTTTTCAAAACTTAGATAAAGATATTTTTATTTTTTTCGTATATGGGGTGCTCTGTATCAGTTATCCAGTGATTTTTTAGTGAGTAAAAAGAAAACATATTGCTTCCCGAAAAGAAAGAAAAAAGGCCTTTACGCAGTATAACTTATGCTTAACTTCGTGTTGATATTGAGATTACAAACAGCAAAAGACCTAAATGACACTGTTTGGGTGAGAAACGGAATAATGGAAAGCTGGAGAGGAATTCAGGAAACCAGTAGGAATAGTTAATAAAATAATCTCAATTATTTTATTAACTCCGTCATAAACCCCAATAGAAAAAATAGAAATAAAAACAAACAAACGTTTTTTAGGGTTTATGATTTATAACAAATGATTTATTAGGAGTAAGGATTACCTGTTTGGCTGATAGATAAGAAGTAAGTGATACAATCTTTTTAATAGAAAACGGAAGCCGTGTTAGGACCTCATGACTAAGGTGACATTTTGTTTAGGCGTTTATTATAGAAAGAGATAACTATATATGCAGGCGTACTAATCAGCCTTTATATATAATTAATTTTAAAGGGGTTTTATAGGGTTAATGACAGGGTTTAAGGGTTTGGCGTTAACATTGCCGCCCGCCTTGCAGGATTCATGCAACAAACTTCCTACAAAAGGGACAAGACGCCTTAGTCATTGGATAACACTGCTTTCAGAAAAGAAGAAAAATAGAGGAGTTATTAAAGTTTTATGCTTAAAGCTATTTAAGAATTCAATTTGACTTATAGTAAAATATGTGTATATATGTACATTGAAATGGTAAGTGATGATTACTTCACATTTAGCTATAAAATTCATATATATAATGCAAAACTGTGATATTGTAAAGTTTAAAAATATGTTATAATTTCTAGATAATTCATTTATATTATGCAATTTTAGCAATATTCAATATAATTCAAGGGATTTATATACAACAGTTTAGGTTGAACGTTTCGTATTTTACATGCCTAAGGTCCATTTCATTTTCTACAAAAAACAAGGACCATAGATTGTCCATCCAAATAAAGTACTTTGAGCCGTAGGAAGACCAGTTCGAGAAAATACTCCTTCACGTAGGACCTTGGGATAAAGGTCAGCTCTTATAATTATATCAATGAACCCAGATTTGTAAAATCCATTATCAGCAAGAAAAAGGTTTTTAAAATTATCCTTGTACGTGTCCGGAAGGGAGGACAGTGGAGTTTTGAGTGTTATGCGATTGTCTACCCTAAAGGTACCTTCCAGTTTGGACGACGAATCGAACCTGGACTTCAAAATAATTGGGCAAACGGTTTCTTCATTCAACGAGAAGGCAGCTAGATTGTGTTTATTGACGAACTGTTTGGATACTCGGCTCACCGCAGATCCTGAATCGAGGAGGCACCGAGCATGTGCAGATTTTGTTGAGATTTTTGCCAGAACCGTAGGTAGAAGAACTATAGTGGCTTGTCTTAGAATTGAAGTCAGAGAGGCTGATTTTGAGGTGGAGGCTTCCTTCTTAGAGTTGCATGAAGAAGAACTAAGTTTTGGAGAAACCGAAGCACACTGGGTCTGTGAAGCTTGAGATTGGGATGACATATATAGTAGATCCTTTTTTAATCGTGGATTAATATGTAGTAAGGTATGGTGAAATTTGTGACAATGGTAGCATCCGTTTTTCGAGAAGCAGGTGCCTTGAGAATGGTTGTGAGCAAGGCAATTTGAGCAGTATTTGTACTTGCGAACGGTATCGATACGATCACGTATGCTCATTGCCAGAAATTTTTTACATGTGCGTAAAGGATGTTGTCGCCTGCAGACTCGGCAGGAGAAAACTGATGGTTTTGTCTTCCAAGAGTTTGCTAAACGTTTTGGCATGTTGATCTGAAAGGAAATAAAAAGGTAGGAAAAAAAACGAACAATGAAAAAAAGTTAAAAGCTACTATTGTTCAAACAAAAGGATAAGTTTAACAATTGGTCGCGTTATAGTGCCTCTTTGCGTCAATACATCGGCAACCCGGACACGACTGTCTGAGCCGGTGCAAACCTTTTGAATTCTACCAAGTCGCCATGAGTTTGCTGGGAGGTTTTCATCTTTGATAACAACTAAAGAACCTTCTTTGAGATTGACTTCAGGTCTTTGCCATTTTGTTCTTTTATGGAGTTCTAGTAAATATTCTCTCTTCCAGCGCTGGCAGAAAATTTGGTGAATAAGTTTTACCCTTTGCCATCGATTAGTCACGGATATGGGAGAATCTTTGACTTGCGGGTCTATTGGCTCTAAGATTGGAGAACCTATAAGAAAATGGCCTGGAGTAAGTGCGCAAAGATCCGAAGGATTAGAGGACATGGGAGAAATAGGCCTGGAATTTAAGCAGGATTCAATTTTGGAAAGGATCGTAGATAGTTCTTCGTGAGTGTATTTAAAAGAGCCAGCGGTTTTTCGGAAATGGGATTTAAAACTTTTAACACCAGCTTCCCAGAGCCCACCCATATGTGGAGAACCAGCTGGAATAAAATGCCAGGTGATATGCTGATGACCATAGTTTGCAAGGACGCGTTGTTGGGAAGTTTGAATAAACTCTTTAGCGAGGACCTTCGAAGCTCCCACAAAGTTTGTGCCGTTGTCAGAGTATATGTGCAATGGACATCCGCGTCGCGAAACGAAGCGACTAAAGGCTGCCAGGAAGACGGGAGTAGAAAGGTCGGAGGTAGCCTCTAAATGGATGGCCTTCGTCGAAAAGCACACGAATATACATACGTAACCTTTTGTAATACGGCAAGCACGACCAGAATAGCTTTTTACATCAAACGGTCCTGCAAAATCTAACCCAGTATAGGTAAAAGGACGAGTAATTGCACACCGCTCTGGAGGTAAGGCAGCCATGATCTGCTTTTGACATCGTTTTTTATATAAAAGACATGGTTTGCAGTTATTTATGGTGGTTTTTATTAGGTTCTTTGCCTTCGGAATCCAATATTGCATGCGCAGGAGACGTAGGACTAGTTGGTTCCCACCGTGCATGCTGATATCGTGAACAAATTTGACTAAGAGCCGTGCGAATTGGGAGTTGTAAGGAATAATAATTGGATGTCTCTCGTTGTAGGATAATTCTGGACTTGATTCTAGCCGGCCGCAAGAACGGATAAGTCCTTCTGGATCCAGGAATGGATTAAGGTTTAAAATGCTGCTGGACTTAGGAATATCTTGTCCGGAGGCAAGAGCTTTATAGTCATTTGGATATGCGACTTTTTGACAAACAGAAATAAGTAGATCACGAATAAAAATGATTTCGGAACTCGACACTAGGGTAGAATCTTTAGAGAAACTACAACGAAATCTAGGATGAGTTCTGTAGAAAAATCTATACACGTATGCGAGGACACGCATAGCTTTGGAAAAGGAGGAAAATCTTTCTAGTAAATCTTCAAAATCGGAAAAATATGAAAAATGTACGCGAATAGGTTTGATTTCCAGCTCCGTATGGGGAGTATCAGATAAATCCATACTTGGCCATTCAGGAGTTGGCTGTTTAAGCCATACCGGACCGCTCCACCACAGTTCCTTTTCAAGAAGTTCCTGGGGAGACAGGCCGCGGCTTGCTAAGTCAGCTGGATTTTCCTCAGATGTTATGTGGCTCCAGTTAGGAAATGGGACTATTTGGGTGATTTTGGAAACTCTGTTAGCAACGAACGTAAGCCAGTTACATGGTGGTTTTGCAAGCCACGAGAGGACAATAGTGGAATCCGTCCAACATTTGATTTCGTACCTACTTACATCCAAGCTCGGTAACAAACTATCAATCATTTCCGCTAAAAGAAGTGCACCACATAGCTCGAGGCGTGGGATCGATAAAGTCTTTATCGGTGCCACTTTTGTTTTGGAGGATAATAAATGGACAAAAATGGAACTATCTTGTACTATTCGAATGTATAATGCCGCTGCGTATGCTTTTTCGGATGCATCGCAAAACCCATGGAATTGAATTTTGGCATTCGGACAATAATTAATCCATCGAGGAATACGAATGGAATTTATAGTGGAGTATTGTGACTCAAACGTTTTCCACTGCATAATCGTACCTGTAGCAAGTTCTTCATCCCAGTTAGTACCATCTTTCCATATCTGTTGCATTATGATTTTTGCTTGGACGATGCATGGAGCCAACCACCCAGCAGGATCAAAAAGTTTGGCTATACGGGAGAGCACTTCCCTTTTTGTGTAGCTAGAGGAGTCGGAGAATGGGTTGGCGAAAAAATAGAAGTCATCAGAGCAAGCATTCCACCTGATGCCTAAGGTTTTCGCGGAACTGCTATCTTCAAACTGCAGAAAATCTTCTCGAAGCAGATGATCTAATGGCATGTCGGAGAGAATATCTTTGGAGTTGGATGTCCACTTTCGTAATAGAAATCCAGCAGATTCCAAAGCCTGTATGAGCTCGTTCCTTGCGTTGATGCAATCGGACACTGTATGAGCTCCTGCTAGTACATCATCAACATACATAGAATTTCGTAAGATTTCACTAGCAATTGGATAAGAGCATTTGACATCCTCAGCAAGCTGGAGTAATGTCCTTATTGCAAGATAGGGAGCACAGTTTACTCCAAAGGTAACTGTTTTCAGTTCATAATCGGATATAGGACTACTGGGATCAGCTCGAAATAGTAATCTTTGATAACGAGTGTGATCCGGATTTACCAAAATTTGCCTATACATCTTTTGAATATCTGCGTTAAACACAAATTGGAAAAATCGCCATTTAATAATTAATATCGTTAGGTCGTTTTGTAGAATCGGACCTACGTGAAGCAAGGAATTTAAACTTTGACCATTAGAGGAAGGTGCAGACGCATTAAAAACTACACGAATTTTAGTCGTTGTACTGTCAGGTTTTATGACCGCGTGATGGGGAAGATAATATGTATCTATAATGCCAGGACCGTTAGGTGGATCAACCTTAGACATGTGACCTAGATCTTCATATTCTTGGACGACTTTGTCATAGTCTATTTTTAGGCTTGGGGTCCGAGACAATGGAACCTCATTACGGAAAAATTGTGCCATTGCACTTGATCTGGAAAGCCCTATATTCAACGTCTCAGGAAATTCTTCCTTGAAAGGAAGAGAAACTGTGTATCTCCCATCAGGATTTCTTTTTGTTGTTCGACTATAAAGATCTTCACACGCTCTATCGGAGGCAGACGAATAGTTCTTCCTTGGAAGATTCTTCACCTCCCAAAAACGAGAAATTTGTTTGTCCAAAGAAATTTCGCAAAAATGAGAAACTACATTGAAACTCGGATTAGATTGAGTAAGGACAGGACCGGTGAGAATCCATCCGAAAACCGTCTCCTGCGCGATTAAAGAATCACACACGTTATGTAAGATTCCTGAACGTACGACTGCTGGAAAAACATCCCCACCAATCAGTAAATCAATTTTGGAACTAGTATAGAATTTCGGATCAGCTAGCTGGATGTCAGGAAGATTTGAAAATTTAGAACTGGCAATGCTTCGGGATGGAAGATTGCTTGACAAGTGTGGAACTACTAGCGCTGTGACTGGAATTGAAATATTCCCATCTATGTGAGAACCTAACGTGAGCGAACACTGGCGTTGAACTTGAGCTGAAACGGTATTGTTTAGTCCAGAGACCTGTGCAGAAGTTGGTTGAGAAGGAAGTTTTAAGGTATGAAAAATGCGTTCAGAAATGAAGGTTCCTTCTGATCCTGAGTCGATCAAAGCTCGCACCTGGTATGTTGCTCCTAAGTTATAAATATTTACCCACGCGGTTCCCAGTAGAATACCCTTTGCATTAGATGCAAAACAAGATTGAACACGACCCATTGTTGCACTTTGAGTGGACTGTATTACAGGAGAATTAGAAGGATAATATGGAGTCGAGGAAGGATTAAGTAGGGCCCTACTGGTACTAGGTGCTTGAAAATCAGGGTTAGAATTATCAACTTCTCTATGCAGCAGCGTATTATGTCTCTTTTTACATTTGAAACATCCATGTTTGCTTGTGCAATTCTTAACGTTATGGGCCTTGGAGAAGCAGTTCAAGCATAACCCTTCTTTTTTGACCTCATCTAGGCGATGATTATGGTCCATTTCGAGAAATTTTGGACATTTTCGAATGGCGTGGTGGTCATTTGGACACAATTGACATTTTGGCGACGAAACCTTAGTTTGAAAGCTGTGAAATTTTCTATTGTTATAGACAGGAGGAGGATTTTTAGGTTTGGTAACGTTATGTGGAGGACCACTTGAACCTCGAATCTCGGATACAGATTCTAGCGTTCTGTGGCGGTTGGTCAGAAACTCATCCAACTCTGACCAGCGTGGAATGGCAGTTTTGTCTCTCAATTGTTGTTCCCACAGTGTGAGAGTATATTTAGGAAGCTTGTTGGTACATATGAACACGAAAATTGGGTCCCAACTAGCCACGTCAATATTGTAGAGCTTTAGTATAGAAATACAGGAATTAATATCACGTTGCAATTGTTTAAGTGCATTGTCGGACTCAGAAGCAATCTCCTTCAGATTGAACAAAATTTTCAGCTGCCCATTAACAAGTACTCGTCGATTTTCGTAACGAAAACACAAATTTTTCCATGCCAATTCGAACCCTTGGTTAGTAAGAGGACTTTTGCCCACAATCTCTCTGGCCTCCCCCGACGTTTTCTGGGTAAGAAAGAATAGTTTTTCAACATTGCTTGCCTTAGAATTTGACACAACTGCGTTGAACATGTCCCTAAAGGAAGGCCACGAGGAATAGTCACCATGGAAGGTTTCGATTTCGATAGGAGGTAAATGAAAGCTATGGGACTCGGACGACGGAGGTAGATGATAAGAGCTAGGACGAATTGGTATTTCTACTTGAGGGGGCGCTATCTCTGGGCGAGAAGTTGTTTGGTTTCGAAGGTCCGCCGCCATTTCAGATAATTTTGTTAAACAATTGCAGTACGTCGTATAAGTGGCCTTATATTTTTCTTTAAAGGATTCTATTTCAAGAGGATCTTCGGTTGCGGTAGCCTCTTTTTCAGCCTCGGCTAAAAACTGTTCATAAGCTGCCCTAATTCGACACCAGGAGGACTTCAACTCAAATTGATGGACTTCAAGCGCATGAGCCGATGTTAAAGGATAGCGATTGTCGTTTAGGTCAGCCTCGAATTCTACGATGCTATCAGCCAGCCGAATAAATTGATCCAAAGCCATTTTGAAGTCGGTTTAGGAATTAAACTTCTCAAAAATCAGTAAGAATCAGTAGCAATAATAAAAAAATAGAGTATAGTAAATGGACTCAAAAAGTACAAGACAAACTGAAAAAATATCCTTGATCGATATAGAATGAACTTCCAAAATTAAAATTATATGGAAAAAAAATCGCTGTAGAAGTGATTTTTCCACTTCTCTTTTATATTTCGAAAAAAGTAACTGCCGTACTTTGAATTATGAGGCAAACCCAAAAAAAATTAATTTTCACACTAAATTTTTTAGAAAGAAAAATGATCGCACACCTTTAAGTAACTGACCAAAAATGTAGCAAAATATTGGAAATACAATCAGCTGCGTAAACAATAGATATTTTTCAAAGTTCACTCACCTTTTATTAATGGGAAAGGTAAGGAAATTATTGGAATTATTCCTTATAAAAGGTTTGTTCCCGCTTAAGACACGGAAATATTTTTTCACATATATATAACTTGAAATGTTTATTATATCTTTTGCCACTTTAGGAATGTTGGAATTATGGAGTGCTGGAAACTTGCAGAGTTTTCAAATTTGGTTTTTAAATATTTTTAATTTATTTTGTATCGTAGCAATAATAATTGATTTATTGCAAAATCTAGTTTAATGTGAATATGAACGTACATACATATGTGTATGAACGCATATAGTTATATACCAAAAAAGTAAGGGACTAACAGTTGCATAAATTATCGAATTGGTTTTTATCTTGTAAGATAGCCCACCACTATAAGCGAACTGAGCTATTGTATCTTTTTTGCTGTTAAATTGCAAGTGAATTGATGCAATACTGGAAGCAAATGGCAAATAGAAGAAATAACTATGAACAAGTGTTGCTGTTGTGCCAAAGTAAGATTTTGACAAACCTGATATATTTGTAGTTATTAATCTTTTCTCGTGTAAATTTTTCAAGAAGCTCGCCAATTTATTTCAATGAGTAAACCAGATGGATATGAATGGTTTTGTATTAAAAATATAATAAAGGAATTTTTCGACTTGCTTTTTTGAAAGCGATTGGAGAAATACTATTTTCACTAAGGTAGCTTGGTGATTAGGAAGTTTATGAATTGTTTTGCGAATTTTTATTTATTAAAAACAGCGCAAAACCGCAAATATTTTAATATATTATTTGTAGAACATTCATATATAAAGTTAATTTTCTTTAACTTTGTTTTACGATGGGTGACCTTATGGTAACACTGTTCACAAATAACTAAAAAGCTATTTACTTCCAAATTAAAACAAAACTATGTATGTGTGTATGTTTTATATTTTTTAATGGAAAAGAAATCAGTAGTGAGATTGCAAATTAAAGCAAAGAGATGAAAAAAGAAGATCGTTAATGCAAGTAAGAGAAGCCTGCAATTGTTCCAATGCAGTTTTTTAAGAGCGTAAGAATTGTTAAAGCGGGGAAATGGAGGATTGAAAGAATCGAAGAGAAAAATATGAACACCGTAAGAAAGAATTAAGTTTGCCTAAGAGAGCTTATGGCAAACGTAAATAAAGAGTAACGAACTTGTGTTAATAAATTTAAAAAAGGTGGATGATTTTAGGAGTGCTCTTAATAAGAGAAAAAAAAAGTACGGAGTATGGAAAATGGCGCAAATTTGCTGCATATACCCTACGTACGATCGTAAGAAATATCGATCGTTTGGACAAAAAATAGGGTTAATTTAATGAAAATTTTACTTTGTCTTTTTATGAATATTTTAGGATTTTACTTACAGGTCGCACAAAAATCCCCAGAACTATGGATGAATGGTGGATGGTTCATCAAGGATCAAGCGCCTTTACGTAAAAATTCTCTTTATGTTTTTTCTTTCACCTTTTTGTACACTTTTTAGCTTTACCCAAATTTCTCTAGAGGATTCTCCTTTTTCCTTGAATATTTTAGACACTTAAAACCTTCATAACCTTTTTTTCTTTTAATTCTTTAGAAACTTTTCTAGGTTATCTTTGAACAAAATTTTTTCTTCTTTTAAACTCTTTTTCTCTCTCAACTTTTTCCAACTTTTATTTCTTTAAAAAAAACCTTAAACTTTTTTCTTTTTTTTTTTTTGTAAAAATTTTTAAACTTTCTTTGTTTTAGAATTTTGTTTAATGATTATCAAATTTCTGATAAATTTTTATCAATTTCTTATATATTTTTTATGAAACCATTTTTTTTTTGAAGTATACACGAAATGAAATACCCGACGAACTTGAGCAGACTAAAGCAAATTACCAAACGTACCTTTTATCAGCCGCTATGGAGGAATGTAGAATTTTGTTGTTGTGGTTTATTTGAAGTAATCCAATAAACTCCAGGAGAACGGAATGATTTCCCTCTTTCCAATCTGGTTCGATAGGACCAAATGTTTGGGTGAGAAACGGAATAATGGAAAGCTGGAGAGGAATTCAGGAAACCAGTAGGAATAGTTAATAAAATAATCTCAATTATTTTATTAACTCCGTCATAAACCCCAATAGAAAAAATAGAAATAAAAACAAACAAACGTTTTTTAGGGTTTATGATTTATAACAAATGATTTATTAGGAGTAAGGATTACCTGTTTGGCTGATAGATAAGAAGTAAGTGATACAATCTTTTTAATAGAAAACGGAAGCCGTGTTAGGACCTCATGACTAAGGTGACATTTTGTTTAGGCGTTTATTATAGAAAGAGATAACTATATATGCAGGCGTACTAATCAGCCTTTATATATAATTAATTTTAAAGGGGTTTTATAGGGTTAATGACAGGGTTTAAGGGTTTGGCGTTAACAGACACTAATTGGCAAAGCGGCTAAAAGCTGCTGTACTGCAGAGTTTCCAGGAAATATTTTGGGGTATTTCACGGACAGGCAAGTTAGTTAGTCATTAGGAGGTATGTTCCGCTAATGATAAATTGCTTGGCAAGTAAAAACTGAGACAATAAAGACAAAGTGTTAGACCCGTGACCTGGATTAAATGCAGAGATTCGTAAGGAATCTGTGGCGGAAGACCTTAATAAGAGAAAATCTGACTTTTGGTGGGACCTGATTTTATGGATTTAAAAGAACGAAAGAGGAACTCCGTACATGGTTATAGAGATGACTCTCAGGTATACCACTTTTGCAATGGGCAGAAATAGAATAGCTGATGTAAACAGATTCCAAGTTGGTGACACCATGGTTGCAGCTTGGAGCAAATGTACGGACAAATATTTTGATTCTTTTTTTTAGCGTCGAATGTAAGATTGCTTGATCTCCTGCCCTTGAAAGAACTGAGTTCATAGACAATATGTCCTAAGTAAAAAGAAGAAGGTCACCATATATTGATGGTTTGACCGTCAAGATGCGTACTGTCATGTTTAAGGGGGTTTGACAGGCGAGATGCGTAAGATTATCTCTAAGGCTACATTAAGTATCAAGAATCAGTCTTTGCGAAGTGCTTTGATTTAATCGTTTTTCCAGAGCTTAAAAGATATCCTATGTTGTTGTTCTCTCCAAGTTCTCTAAAAATACTTGTTGATCTTAAAAGCTATCTCGACAATCGCTTCTGGGCCAGCATTCTTGATAGTGTGCGGGCAGATTTTTCTGAGCTGAATATTAATAACAGCTGTTTTAATGACAGAAAAGCTTGTGTGTTAGCTTTTAGTGGTTTGAAGGCCGGCTTCTTATAGTTGCCTTCTGGGGTCTAGCGAGATACTCAGTTGCGTTCATTGAAGCATTAATTTTAGGTTTTCGCGTATGCGTAAGTAAGCGGGTACTTTTAGTCACAGTTAAAGTCGTAATGGATAAAAACGTAAAAATATCACTGAAAAACAAGTTGTAACGGGTCGTCCCACGCTCATAAGGTTTTGCAGCATTAGTCGCAGATATACAACTCGGTTCAAATATCGATCGTTGTATGTAAGGCTAATCGCATTACTAAATAACCGGGACTTTAGCAGGCGTACTTCCGGTATTATAAACGTACACAAGAGATTTTTCGTTGGCTGTGAAACCTAGATTCCGTGCCTTACAAGAAAGTTTGGCATGTTGCCGCTAGGAGCAAGACCTTCACGTGTCAGAGGGCTACTATACTGACAAATTTTCCAGTATTCCGTGGTAATATGGTTCTTCTGCCATCTTCACGTCTCTACCCATCGCTTTGTTTATCTGTCCTTTAACCATTCACCTTGTGCCCGTTGTTGATAATAGGTTGCTCTAAAGTGACAAAGAGCTGCCCAAGACGGTAGTTGTTGCTCACTAGATATTGTTCCTAACTATCCTTGCCGGTATCGCTCTATATGGCGAATTAGTCGTTCTTGAGGGTTGCTATTCAAAATTGTGTATTTTTGTCTACATTTTTGTTGTTGCGTGTTAAACAGCTCCAAACTTTGACAAAACTGAAAGTAGTCATGGCGTAGAGGCGACCACATTTTGAACCCTTTGAAGTTCTAGTGGTAGTAGTTTTCAGCAGCTCCCAGAGCTCCGGTTCAATAAAAGTGAGGCTACCTTATAAAGTAACGTAGTGGATATCGTGTGACCCCTAAATCGCAGAAATATTTTCTGCTCGATGTGTAGTTACATTGCACCTGAGCGTCATGGATTCTCTTCTTTGAAAACTACATTCCAGAGAAAATAAACAAAACTTTAATAAAAAAATAATTCGAATGAAGTTTTAAAAAAAATTATTTAGTAAATTTGTTAACGTTTATATTCTTCAACATAAAAGTTTCATTTTATTTAATTTGCATTTCTTATGCCTACTAAGAATTTAATTAAAAACTTTATTACATTCGCATAAAATTTTCTTATAATCAAATAAAAACTTTTAATAAGGAATTTGAATTATATTATTCAAATGTAACAATAATCTAGAAGATGACTGGCTGACTTACTGGCTTCTTACTATAGCTTATGGCTGGTTTGTTGTCAACTATTTAAATATTTCTTAAGGAGTAACTGCAGAATTATTTCATATTTTTTTACTGTACCTGTAGCTTTTATTTAGTTAGAAAATAATATAAAAAAATTAAATATTGCAAAGCTAAATTTTTTTTGTCAAAACTTTGAACAAATTCATATTGAAATTGCAACAAATAAGAATATTATAGGCAGTCAAGCCTAAATATTTTTTACATTCAATCACAACCATCTTTATATTAAATACCATATAAAGCCTTAAGTGCCTATCCCTAAAAAACATTTAAATAGGAGCTATGTAAAGAAGTGGGCCCACTTTACGAAAACTATATGCTTCTTCTTGGCTTTTTTCAAGCACCGCTAAACTTGGAACTTCTTTTTCATGGCGGAAAAAAATCTGAACTTTTATGTAAATAAATTTGGTAAAAAATCTTTTCTAGTTGAAATCTCAGTAAAAATTACTTTTTCAGGGTTTCAAGGCTATTAAGAGTACAGGAAGCAACATTTTTTCAAAAAAATTTCTAGAAATTTATTTTGTACAAAATGTAAAAGTTAATGCTGCTGAATTAAGTTTGATACTATATACAAATCTAAATTAACTTTTGAACAAAAACTTATAAACCAGTTTTTAAGGGATCTGTGTATCTCCTTACTATTGAATAGCGTTGTTAATACTTGCAGTAGAACAAATGGTAAAAATTCCAATTAAAGTATTTAATTTTTTGGAGTAAATCTGATGGATAAATTTAACTCTAAACTAATTTTAAATAAGGTAACTTTTTCTGGATTTGATTCCCTTAAAATAATTGTAACTGTAGAAAGCATTAAAACATATGCTTTCACACTGTTTCATCTTTGTTTTTTATACTTCGTTTAAGAAGTTGGAAAATACTATTACAACATTATCAACAATATTCGGAAAAAACCAATATTCTTTTATATTTGGAATGTACAAAAAAAAATTTATTATGGATATAACTATTTTAAGTTATTTTAAATATATTTTCGTTTATTGGAATTCGTTATAAGTTTTTTTTTACATGTTAAAAATTTTGTGGTATAGATTTGCACTTGTTGTAAATTTGAATATATGTTTTTCAAATAAAAACTTTTAACAAGGCTTAGTTCTATACTGTCCTTATAAGAAAAGTTCCTTTCAATTTGTGTTTGGTCATATTAATGCGATTTAAAAGTTTAATGGTACAAATAATTTTTGCATTGAAAAAGGTATTTGTTTAAGTTTTTAATATGTAAATGCTTATGTAAAAAGAAGTGAAGTATAGAAAAACTATAATACTTTTATATCATTATACTGGACATGTTAGTAGATAGGGAATGCGGGTTCTAATTCAACTTGACTGCGCAGTCGCTACGCAGTCGGTATTCCTGCACGTGCATGCTATAAATCATGGGTAATAAAACTGTCAAAAAACCCATTAAATTAATTGAAGCGTGACGATAATTTTAATTGCTTTTACAGTACAGTGTAATAAAAAAGTATGTAAACAAAAAATAATTACATTGAATCATGCGTGGCTTCTTTGTTTAATTTCCTATTAGGTGATCTTGCTTTAAGAGTTGTTAGTATTTTACCAAATATGTTTTTGAAATATGATGCTACAGATTAATGTTTAAAGATTTTATGAAGGAGGGAGGCAAACTAGAGTGAGCGCAGTCGATATTTATGCAGCTGACAACCATAAAAAACCCATTAAATCAATTGAAGTGTGAAAATAATTTAATTGCTTTTAAGTGCAGTATAGTAAAAGTATGTAATAAAAAATAGCTAGATTCAATATACAGCTGTATAAACAAACAAGTACAGTTGCTTCAGGAAAGATTAGTTGTATGTATATTACAAAGGGGAGATAGCAGATCAAACAGCGTTTGCTGAGAAAAATATTTATTTCACAACGATTTAGTTGTGAGTTTCTTGATAAAAAGGGTTCAATGAACTATGGTTTATAATTTTAAGTGTAGTTAATAAAAAGAAAAATTTTATTGTTTAGTTAGGCGGTGCTTAGCATGTGTATATTTATGGAGTAATTGAAAATCTATGCTAGTTTATGATCTTTTAATAATTCTAATGTGTGTGTGTGTGTGTGTGTGTGTGTGTGTGTGTGTGTGTGTGTGTGTGTGTGGTGTGTGTGAAGATTATTTTTTGGGGTATGCTGTATGACTTCATTAATTTTTGATTTTATGACTGGTGATATTTGTTCATAGTAGATGTTTAAATTTTTAAAGATAAAGAAAAGCAAGTGTGGAAACGAACAAGTGCGATTTTAGGGTGGATGTATGTATGCATGTTTATATGTATGTATATATATGTATATTAAAAAGCAGATCAGGCAATTAAATTTATAATATGAGTCATGTTTATATACATGTATGTATATATGTATATTAAAAAGCAGATCAGGCAATGAAATTTATAATATAGGTCATGATGTTTGTTTATATTAAATGCTTATACATATGTGTGTAAATAAAGGAAAATACAATTATTTTGAATGCGTAAAGTAGGATTAAGCACGTGTCAAGTATGCTGTTAAGCGTAGTTTTGCAGTTAACAAGTATTGTATACAACCAATAAATTTATAAATAGCTATTAGTGACAGAGAAAGGGAGAGCAATGCGAACGTTTACAAACATCTGGTGGTTAGCGATCTTTTACTATATTTAATAAAAGTATGCTGTTGTAGAGGGTTTCATGAATAAAATGTGTTATTGAAGAGAATTTCATGTATACAAGTGTTTCGATCTGCAAATACAATGTAAATTCTTCAATTAGAGAGGTAAAGATTAGATTAGAAGTTAGAGTATGCTACAGGCTTATACTTATTTAAAAACTATATGAGCGGTGGAAGTTATTTAAATTTTATATAGATATGTATGTATTTTATGCTTTTGTGAGAATTAATATTAGTTTTAGCTAAGGAAATCATAAGATGAATTTTTATAAATTGGAATGAAATATATAAAAGAAAATAGTATGTATATAGGTGATAAGATTTTCAAATCATGTTTTAATACAGGTTAAGTATGTTGTTGTATGTATCTTGTTTTAGAGGATTTCATAAACATAAGAATGTTAGTATATACGTTTTAAGGAATTGCATTTTAAAAATAAGAAAGAAATTTTTTTCTATGGTGTAAGAATTGACAAAAATTTATTTTGGAAAAATTGGTTGGTAGTTTTCTTTTTTTTTTAAGAACAAGTGTAAGAATCTATAATTGTAAGTTATTAGAGGTGAAAACTTTTAATATAGTATATTTAATATTTTTAATTCAAGTTATATTGTTTTGACTGTTAAGTTTTTTCTGTTATAAGAATAAGATAGTAGTGAGGCTATCTTTAAGATCACACCTATAAACTAATTGAAATACATGGAACATATTTTTATGATTTCTTTACGTTGTTATTGCTTTATTATATTATTGTTGTTGTTTTATTGTTGTTGTTGTCCATTAGAGTGCACGTATATGCTTATATGCGTCTGTCTCACAGAAAGGTATACAAATCGATAGATCAGTCCTATATACCTTGAAGACACTCCGACCGAGTACTAGATAAATATGTTTATAATTTACAATTTTTTTATTAATTTATGGAAAAAATCTGCTAGGAACATTAAAAATAGTTGTAGATATAGTTCTTTTATGATTCAAATATTAATTTTAATAACTAAACATAAGCACAATGAATGTTAATACTTTTACTGTATTGTTTATAAAATTTTTATTATATGAGAATTAATAACAAATGTAAAGATGAAGAAAACTATTAAAGACATCTTGTGAAAAAGACTAACAACATTTTACTTAAAACGTAAATTACTAAGTCAGTTTATAACAATAATTATTTTTTTTTTTTTTCAAATGTGTTTTAAGGTGATTATATAAATGTTTATATAATCAAAGAACATAGAGCACTTAGAGCGATAGTAGTTTGTTTTTAACTAGCTTATAAACAGTGCTATTTTCAAAGGTGGTATATACCGTAGATTGCGTAAAATATTTACATATGAAATATGAGATATTTCCACTAACTTCTTTTTATTTTTTACACACTTAAAATGATGAATGTCTTTGGTATTGATGTTAATCTCTACATGTTACCGTTAGAGAAATTTTACAGAAATATTTAAACATACATTTTGCATCGAAATACTATTTTTATCAATATGAAAGGCTTTTAACCTAATACAAACGGTTTTTATAGAGAAATCACGACTGTTTCTAGTAATAGATTAAAAACCCCTTATGAATTCAACTGCTTTTACATAAAAAGCAAAAGGAAGCAAAATGGCTTACAAATTTTTATCACCATCTAGCACGGAATGATAGAGAAGTTACTTATAAGAGTGTCATTCAGTTTATTAAGGCCAATACCATTAACTATGCCATCCGTATCAAAGGACTTGCAAAAGACGGTGTCTAGAAAAATGATAATTCAAAGGGTTATAAATATTGAGAAAATTTAATGTATCAAATTTAAAGAACTAGAATTAAAGTACCCAAATGAAATACGTATATTGCTATCATCAAAATATGAAGTTTATACCTTACATAATGCACTCTTACTTGAAAGGGAACTCTAAAATTTAAGTTGAAATAAAAAATATATAACATACATAATGCTTGCATATACATAGTTGATGTGAAAAAAACCTCAAATTTTGTTATCTTAATTGCTAACATATATATATATATATATATATATACATACTTGAAATACAAGTCGAGATCAATAAAAGGAATTTAAGAAAAATATTTTCATAATTAATTTTTTTTTTATTAGGATGGAAAATTTCTAAATATTTTTAATCATTTTAATATGAACAACACATTTGAAGTATCAAGTGCATACAGTTTACTTTTCTCTATTGAAATTAAAAAAATATCATAAAGAAACTTAAGGCTTATTGGAATGTCTCTCTAAAGAAGTTCACATTTTTATAAATAGCAGAGAGAAAAAGGAAATCGAGTAAAACAGAACTTTTAGAAGCTAAACAATACAACTAGAAACAATCACAATTTTCACAATGATATATACATATATTAAAAAAAGAAAGCATATCTGTTCATACCAAACAATCAATACAAACCACATCAGTTGTTTAGAAAAATAAAAACTTACATGATGATTTTATATTTTTTATATTAAACTCTTAAAACAAGCACTATTTTATTGTATTGTTCGAATTTCATCCATAGGTGTAGCTAAGTTCTTAATTTCTTTATATTCAACGTTTATGTTACTTCCATCTAGAGTAACACCAAAATGTTTTTATGATTTAATTTGATAGTTTATAAATTACCTTATTACTTTTATTTTTCTTTTCACATGTAACTGCAATTATTATATTCTTTATTAACACTTTTTTACACTAACAATTGAGTAACACTAACGAAATATAACTTATTGATAGGGTTCAAAAACTATGTACCATACAAAAATGTTATATCTTAGAAGAAGATTCTAATCATTATTTATTATTTCATACTCACTTTGCTTTGACTAAAGGGTTATTCATCCACAAAACAAGTAAAGTAGGCCTCAAGTAGTAAGATCAAATAAAACCTTCTATACATACGTATATTTATAGACACTTTTAAACGCAAATAAGCTTTGTTGTTAAGTTACATTTAAAAAATTTTCATTTAGCAGTTTTAATTAGACTATTTGATATACTTATAAAACTGATTTAGGATTTTTTTTTTTTGGATTTTCACGATTAAAGAATGACTTAACGTTTATACACATAAAGGAAAATAGTAGGAAAGTAGCTGAACTGTCCCATAGGAAAAAGCTAGTTGATTATAATAAAGGTAGGTTCAAATGTGAACAATAAATAGAAGTAACCCTATTTTATTTTCTAACAGAAACAATTACTTAAAACATACATTAACTTAAATACTACATATATACTTTCAGAGTTAAAGTTGCACTCAAAAAATTATTAATGTAAAATCAACCGGAAATCTATTTAAGATATCTGGATATTCATTTAAAAACCCCCCAACAAGATATTCATTAAAATTAAAAAAATATTTCATTTAAATTCAGACATCAAAAAATTAACTTACATATTCATCTAAAATTAACTAGATTTTCTGTCATTTACAGCAAAACACAATGTATTAGAAACAAATATTACAAAGTAAAATATTACTAAGAAATAACTGACATAATTACCTTTTAACTGAAAATCAGTATTTTTGTTTATTAGAGGCCTTAAATAACCATTCAAACCAGTTAAAAAAAATTCTATAAAAATTTAACATTTTTTCATTTAAAACAACTTTACGGAATACTTCCTAATAACTTACAGTCAGTTACCGTAATAATTTTTAAGTGTGAAAGTAAGTATTTAAAGAGTTGTTTAAGCTATTGTATGGTAAGATCATGAAAAGTGTGGATAAAAGAAAAGGCATACAGGAAATTTGCGAAATAGATCAAATATATCTCGAACTATCAAATATAGAAAATATATGATTTTTACTGCTATTTAACTAAATGACTTTTATAATATTATTACAAACATCGAAATAATACTTTAATTTCCAGAAATTTTTATTTATTTGAAATGAAAAACTTTTGAGTTCATCTTTTATAAACACTTCAAGTATACTTATAAGCAAATAAGTGCAAGAAAAATATATAAAAAGAATTAGAAAGGGATTATAAAAATATATTACCAACAACTATGCAACTGATATAAACATTATTGATATGTTTTGTTAAACAAAGAAAAACAGCTGATTATTATATGTATACATTTCATATACATACACCTATACAATACAAAATATTTTAAATAATAAGGAAAAAACAAAACTGATCTAAGTGGTACATATCTACATCCATACAAAACTACAGTAGCCTTATATTCCTTGAAGGAAACGCTACGTTTACGTGTTTACAATACACACATGATAAATATCTATAGCCAAAAACACTGCACAGGTTATAGCTAATCAGTAGTACTGGAAACTAAAACTGATGAAAGATACTAGTAAAACACTTGTCGCAATGTTTACATATAGTCCCCCAAAAAACTGAATTAACAGTAGTACTAATGCTAGTAGTGGATTTTCAATGACTTATAAATGTTAAATATCTAATGTCAGGTATACAGCTTGTTAGTAGTCCTAGTGATAACGTCAACAGTGAATCAGTACAGTTTTACTATTGACATTTCCTGCAGGATAATTACAAATTATAGTAGAAATGGTAAACTAGAACTGAACTGAATAAAAAAAACTAAGCTAACATAATAGCACATACATATAAATTTTTTTTATTTTATTATTGTTTCATCTTATTATATAATTTTAATGAAAACCAAGTATAAAAAAGACTTTGTAAACAATTACAATTTTTATTGGAATATATCATTAATATTTATAAAAATAATTTATTTTTACTATCTCATTTCAACTGTAGTAGTTCCAATATTTTACAGAAAAGTCCTGAAATGCAAACACAATTGTGTATACGCTACGTACAATGTCAAGGCATTTTTCAAATGTTCGTATAAATCGTTGTACTGATAGACATTTGATTCTTTAAGATTTCTCCAACGCAGAATAAATAGTAAGCTTGAATTAGAGTTCAACTATATACAACTAGATTTTACTACTTTTCTTTATTTTTTTTTTTTTTTGTCTGCGACTACGTTGCTATAATAGCTTATAAATAATACATAAAGCTTAATAAAAAAAAAAAAAAATCCTTAAACTTTTATACACTGACCTTCGAAAAAGCCAACTGCCTTCATAAAACAGTCAAACAGCTATATCAAACAGTTAAACAGCTATAATAATAAACAGCTAAACAGCTATATTGAACAGCTAAACAGCTATATTTAACAGCTAAACAGCTATATTAAAACAGCTAAACAGCTTTACCAAACAGCTAAACAGTTATATTGAACAGCTAAACAGCTATTTTTAACAGCTAAACAGCTATATTAAAACAGCTAAACAGCTTTACCAAACAGCTAAACAGCTATATCAAACAGCTAAACAGCTATATTAAAACAGCTAAACAGCTTTACCAAACAGCTAAACAGCTATATTAAACAGCTTTCAAACAGCTAAACAGCTATAATAAACAGCTTTCAAACAGCTAAACAACTATATTAAACAGCTAAACAGCTATATAAAACAGCTTTCAAACAGCTAAACAGCTATATCAAGCAGCTAAACAGCTGTAAGAACAATACAAAAATGGATTTACATTACAATTATAAAAGACTTATTAACGTCTGATGGCTCTCAAGCCACAAGTTCTTGTAAAATGTTAGACTAACACACCCACCGTCATTGTTGGGATCACCCAACGCAAAGACAATTAACAATGATTTTCATATGAAAACCAGAACATTGCATAAGACCACGTTTTAAGAAATTTTTATGTTTAGTCAGGAACATCGAGCTGTTGACATAGATTCGATTATTAGGAAACCTTTTAATGTTTTCAACACAAAACACAAAAATATAGCGATTCACCAAGCTTCGAATGGAAGCGTGTAAGGAAAATAATAGCATTTTCACGAGCACATTTCTTGATGAATTTTCTTATTACCTATAGAAACAACGTATTGGTTTATTTTGACCAGTATCTTTATATTTATTGTACTGAAGAGATCGTTTTCCCCTTGCTTTTTAGTTCTTCTTCCATACAGTGTATAATAACGGTTGTTTGATGTTTATTTATTTACTTTACAAAAAGAATATTTAATAAAATTTCCATCAATCGACGCTTAGACATTCTGGGATATAGCTTCAAAATACTTAACAGTTGTCAGAAATACTTTTCTTCCTTCTTCAACCTTAGATAAACTGACAATTCATCATACAGCTCTCTATCAAACAAACTACACCTTTTGGGGTTTCAATTCTGTGGATCTTGAACTAAACTTTCCAAATAAGTTAAAAGAGGAGGTATAAAAGTAAGTGATATATATATATGTATAAAAGCTGTAGTAGCCTGTAACTTATAGCATTGTTTATTTTTAAAACATAAATTTAAATAAAATTTGTAAGCATATAAAAGATCAGCTGAAAAGGGATTATAATTAAAGGAATCATACTTAGAGCCATATATATATATATATATATATATATATATATATATATATATATATATATATATATATATATATATATATATATATATGTGTAAATACGTAAAAAGAAACATGACAATACAGGAAAAACATATTATTATAATCAGTTAAAGCAGTAATAACAATCGTTAAATATAAAAACTTAAACTGTTTAGATCATTAAGCGTACGAAACTTTAAAGGGATTCCTATAGTTGGAAACTGTGACGGGTGTGTCCTTACAAATTTTAATTTTAGAGAATTTCTACTAAGAGATCGAGGTATATAAAAAGGAAAGCGAAAAAACTAGTTATTTCGCTTACTATTGTTAAAATAAACAGTCTACCTTCCAGAAGGTGCTTTATATATTTTAACTAGTTTACATTACACCTTTGCAAAAAATTTAAAATTTTGTACCACCTTTGCAAAAAATTTAAAATTTTGTCCCACCAGATACGTGTTCAGCATGATATGATGTAAATTTAAAAAATTTAAAAAAACGTATAATTTTTATAAATTGACATCATATCATGCTGAACACGTATCTGGTGGGACAAAATTTTAAATTTTTTGCAAAGGTGGTACAAAATTTTAAATTTTTTGCAAAGGTGTAATGTAAACTAGTTAAAATATATAAAGCACCTTCTGGAAGGTAGACTGTTTATTTTAACAATAGTAAGCGAAATAACTAGTTTTTTCGCTTTCCTTTTTATATACCTCGATCTCTTAGTAGAAATTCTCTAAAATTAAAATTTGTAAGGACACACCCGTCACAGTTTCCAACTATAGGAATCCCTTTAAAGTTTCGTACGCTTAATGATCTAAACAGTTTAAGTTTTTATATTTAACGATTGTTATTACTGCTTTAACTGATTATAATAATATGTTTTTCCTGTATTGTCATGTTTCTTTTTACGTATTTACACATATATATATATATATATATATATATATATATATATATATATATATATATATATATATATATATATATATATATATATATGGCTCTAAGTATGATTCCTTTAATTATAATCCCTTTTCAGCTGATCTTTTATATGCTTACAAATTTTATTTAAATTTATGTTTTAAAAATAAACAATGCTATAAGTTACAGGCTACTACAGCTTTTATACATATATATATATCACTTACTTTTATACCTCCTCTTTTAACTTATTTGGAAAGTTTAGTTCAAGATCCACAGAATTGAAACCCCAAAAGGTGTAGTTTGTTTGATAGAGAGCTGTATGATGAATTGTCAGTTTATCTAAGGTTGAAGAAGGAAGAAAAGTATTTCTGACAACTGTTAAGTATTTTGAAGCTATATCCCAGAATGTCTAAGCGTCGATTGATGGAAATTTTATTAAATATTCTTTTTGTAAAGTAAATAAATAAACATCAAACAACCGTTATTATACACTGTATGGAAGAAGAACTAAAAAGCAAGGGGAAAACGATCTCTTCAGTACAATAAATATAAAGATACTGGTCAAAATAAACCAATACGTTGTTTCTATAGGTAATAAGAAAATTCATCAAGAAATGTGCTCGTGAAAATGCTATTATTTTCCTTACACGCTTCCATTCGAAGCTTGGTGAATCGCTATATTTTTGTGTTTTGTGTTGAAAACATTAAAAGGTTTCCTAATAATCGAATCTATGTCAACAGCTCGATGTTCCTGACTAAACATAAAAATTTCTTAAAACGTGGTCTTATGCAATGTTCTGGTTTTCATATGAAAATCATTGTTAATTGTCTTTGCGTTGGGTGATCCCAACAATGACGGTGGGTGTGTTAGTCTAACATTTTACAAGAACTTGTGGCTTGAGAGCCATCAGACGTTAATAAGTCTTTTATAATTGTAATGTAAATCCATTTTTGTATTGTTCTTACAGCTGTTTAGCTGCTTGATATAGCTGTTTAGCTGTTTGAAAGCTGTTTAATATAGCTGTTTAGCTGTTTGGTATAGCTGTTTAGCTGTTTGATATAGCTGTTTGAAAGCTGTTTAGCTGTTTTATATAGCTGTTTAGCTGTTTGATATAGCTGTTTAGCTGTTTGGTAAAGCTGTTTAGCTGTTTTAATATAGCTGTTTAGCTGTTAAAAATAGCTGTTTAGCTGTTCAATATAACTGTTTAGCTGTTTGGTAAAGCTGTTTAGCTGTTTTAATATAGCTGTTTAGCTGTTAAATATAGCTGTTTAGCTGTTCAATATAGCTGTTTAGCTGTTTATTATTATAGCTGTTTAACTGTTTGATATAGCTGTTTGACTGTTTTATGAAGGCAGTTGGCTTTTTCGAAGGTCAGTGTATAAAAGTTTAAGGATTTTTTTTTTTTTTTATTAAGCTTTATGTATTATTTATAAGCTATTATAGCAACGTAGTCGCAGACAAAAAAAAAAAAAAATAAAGAAAAGTAGTAAAATCTAGTTGTATATAGTTGAACTCTAATTCAAGCTTACTATTTATTCTGCGTTGGAGAAATCTTAAAGAATCAAATGTCTATCAGTACAACGATTTATACGAACATTTGAAAAATGCCTTGACATTGTACGTAGCGTATACACAATTGTGTTTGCATTTCAGGACTTTTCTGTAAAATATTGGAACTACTACAGTTGAAATGAGATAGTAAAAATAAATTATTTTTATAAATATTAATGATATATTCCAATAAAAATTGTAATTGTTTACAAAGTCTTTTTTATACTTGGTTTTCATTAAAATTATATAATAAGATGAAACAATAATAAAATAAAAAAAATTTATATGTATGTGCTATTATGTTAGCTTAGTTTTTTTTATTCAGTTCAGTTCTAGTTTACCATTTCTACTATAATTTGTAATTATCCTGCAGGAAATGTCAATAGTAAAACTGTACTGATTCACTGTTGACGTTATCACTAGGACTACTAACAAGCTGTATACCTGACATTAGATATTTAACATTTATAAGTCATTGAAAATCCACTACTAGCATTAGTACTACTGTTAATTCAGTTTTTTGGGGGACTATATGTAAACATTGCGACAAGTGTTTTACTAGTATCTTTCATCAGTTTTAGTTTCCAGTACTACTGATTAGCTATAACCTGTGCAGTGTTTTTGGCTATAGATATTTATCATGTGTGTATTGTAAACACGTAAACGTAGCGTTTCCTTCAAGGAATATAAGGCTACTGTAGTTTTGTATGGATGTAGATATGTACCACTTAGATCAGTTTTGTTTTTTCCTTATTATTTAAAATATTTTGTATTGTATAGGTGTATGTATATGAAATGTATACATATAATAATCAGCTGTTTTTCTTTGTTTAACAAAACATATCAATAATGTTTATATCAGTTGCATAGTTGTTGGTAATATATTTTTATAATCCCTTTCTAATTCTTTTTATATATTTTTCTTGCACTTATTTGCTTATAAGTATACTTGAAGTGTTTATAAAAGATGAACTCAAAAGTTTTTCATTTCAAATAAATAAAAATTTCTGGAAATTAAAGTATTATTTCGATGTTTGTAATAATATTATAAAAGTCATTTAGTTAAATAGCAGTAAAAATCATATATTTTCTATATTTGATAGTTCGAGATATATTTGATCTATTTCGCAAATTTCCTGTATGCCTTTTCTTTTATCCACACTTTTCATGATCTTACCATACAATAGCTTAAACAACTCTTTAAATACTTACTTTCACACTTAAAAATTATTACGGTAACTGACTGTAAGTTATTAGGAAGTATTCCGTAAAGTTGTTTTAAATGAAAAAATGTTAAATTTTTATAGAATTTTTTTTAACTGGTTTGAATGGTTATTTAAGGCCTCTAATAAACAAAAATACTGATTTTCAGTTAAAAGGTAATTATGTCAGTTATTTCTTAGTAATATTTTACTTTGTAATATTTGTTTCTAATACATTGTGTTTTGCTGTAAATGACAGAAAATCTAGTTAATTTTAGATGAATATGTAAGTTAATTTTTTGATGTCTGAATTTAAATGAAATATTTTTTTAATTTTAATGAATATCTTGTTGGGGGGTTTTTAAATGAATATCCAGATATCTTAAATAGATTTCCGGTTGATTTTACATTAATAATTTTTTGAGTGCAACTTTAACTCTGAAAGTATATATGTAGTATTTAAGTTAATGTATGTTTTAAGTAATTGTTTCTGTTAGAAAATAAAATAGGGTTACTTCTATTTATTGTTCACATTTGAACCTACCTTTATTATAATCAACTAGCTTTTTCCTATGGGACAGTTCAGCTACTTTCCTACTATTTTCCTTTATGTGTATAAACGTTAAGTCATTCTTTAATCGTGAAAATCCAAAAAAAAAAAATCCTAAATCAGTTTTATAAGTATATCAAATAGTCTAATTAAAACTGCTAAATGAAAATTTTTTAAATGTAACTTAACAACAAAGCTTATTTGCGTTTAAAAGTGTCTATAAATATACGTATGTATAGAAGGTTTTATTTGATCTTACTACTTGAGGCCTACTTTACTTGTTTTGTGGATGAATAACCCTTTAGTCAAAGCAAAGTGAGTATGAAATAATAAATAATGATTAGAATCTTCTTCTAAGATATAACATTTTTGTATGGTACATAGTTTTTGAACCCTATCAATAAGTTATATTTCGTTAGTGTTACTCAATTGTTAGTGTAAAAAAGTGTTAATAAAGAATATAATAATTGCAGTTACATGTGAAAAGAAAAATAAAAGTAATAAGGTAATTTATAAACTATCAAATTAAATCATAAAAACATTTTGGTGTTACTCTAGATGGAAGTAACATAAACGTTGAATATAAAGAAATTAAGAACTTAGCTACACCTATGGATGAAATTCGAACAATACAATAAAATAGTGCTTGTTTTAAGAGTTTAATATAAAAAATATAAAATCATCATGTAAGTTTTTATTTTTCTAAACAACTGATGTGGTTTGTATTGATTGTTTGGTATGAACAGATATGCTTTCTTTTTTTAATATATGTATATATCATTGTGAAAATTGTGATTGTTTCTAGTTGTATTGTTTAGCTTCTAAAAGTTCTGTTTTACTCGATTTCCTTTTTCTCTCTGCTATTTATAAAAATGTGAACTTCTTTAGAGAGACATTCCAATAAGCCTTAAGTTTCTTTATGATATTTTTTTAATTTCAATAGAGAAAAGTAAACTGTATGCACTTGATACTTCAAATGTGTTGTTCATATTAAAATGATTAAAAATATTTAGAAATTTTCCATCCTAATAAAAAAAAAATTAATTATGAAAATATTTTTCTTAAATTCCTTTTATTGATCTCGACTTGTATTTCAAGTATGTATATATATATATATATATATATATGTTAGCAATTAAGATAACAAAATTTGAGGTTTTTTTCACATCAACTATGTATATGCAAGCATTATGTATGTTATATATTTTTTATTTCAACTTAAATTTTAGAGTTCCCTTTCAAGTAAGAGTGCATTATGTAAGGTATAAACTTCATATTTTGATGATAGCAATATACGTATTTCATTTGGGTACTTTAATTCTAGTTCTTTAAATTTGATACATTAAATTTTCTCAATATTTATAACCCTTTGAATTATCATTTTTCTAGACACCGTCTTTTGCAAGTCCTTTGATACGGATGGCATAGTTAATGGTATTGGCCTTAATAAACTGAATGACACTCTTATAAGTAACTTCTCTATCATTCCGTGCTAGATGGTGATAAAAATTTGTAAGCCATTTTGCTTCCTTTTGCTTTTTATGTAAAAGCAGTTGAATTCATAAGGGGTTTTTAATCTATTACTAGAAACAGTCGTGATTTCTCTATAAAAACCGTTTGTATTAGGTTAAAAGCCTTTCATATTGATAAAAATAGTATTTCGATGCAAAATGTATGTTTAAATATTTCTGTAAAATTTCTCTAACGGTAACATGTAGAGATTAACATCAATACCAAAGACATTCATCATTTTAAGTGTGTAAAAAATAAAAAGAAGTTAGTGGAAATATCTCATATTTCATATGTAAATATTTTACGCAATCTACGGTATATACCACCTTTGAAAATAGCACTGTTTATAAGCTAGTTAAAAACAAACTACTATCGCTCTAAGTGCTCTATGTTCTTTGATTATATAAACATTTATATAATCACCTTAAAACACATTTGAAAAAAAAAAAAAATAATTATTGTTATAAACTGACTTAGTAATTTACGTTTTAAGTAAAATGTTGTTAGTCTTTTTCACAAGATGTCTTTAATAGTTTTCTTCATCTTTACATTTGTTATTAATTCTCATATAATAAAAATTTTATAAACAATACAGTAAAAGTATTAACATTCATTGTGCTTATGTTTAGTTATTAAAATTAATATTTGAATCATAAAAGAACTATATCTACAACTATTTTTAATGTTCCTAGCAGATTTTTTCCATAAATTAATAAAAAAATTGTAAATTATAAACATATTTATCTAGTACTCGGTCGGAGTGTCTTCAAGGTATATAGGACTGATCTATCGATTTGTATACCTTTCTGTGAGACAGACGCATATAAGCATATACGTGCACTCTAATGGACAACAACAACAATAAAACAACAACAATAATATAATAAAGCAATAACAACGTAAAGAAATCATAAAAATATGTTCCATGTATTTCAATTAGTTTATAGGTGTGATCTTAAAGATAGCCTCACTACTATCTTATTCTTATAACAGAAAAAACTTAACAGTCAAAACAATATAACTTGAATTAAAAATATTAAATATACTATATTAAAAGTTTTCACCTCTAATAACTTACAATTATAGATTCTTACACTTGTTCTTAAAAAAAAAAGAAAACTACCAACCAATTTTTCCAAAATAAATTTTTGTCAATTCTTACACCATAGAAAAAAATTTCTTTCTTATTTTTAAAATGCAATTCCTTAAAACGTATATACTAACATTCTTATGTTTATGAAATCCTCTAAAACAAGATACATACAACAACATACTTAACCTGTATTAAAACATGATTTGAAAATCTTATCACCTATATACATACTATTTTCTTTTATATATTTCATTCCAATTTATAAAAATTCATCTTATGATTTCCTTAGCTAAAACTAATATTAATTCTCACAAAAGCATAAAATACATACATATCTATATAAAATTTAAATAACTTCCACCGCTCATATAGTTTTTAAATAAGTATAAGCCTGTAGCATACTCTAACTTCTAATCTAATCTTTACCTCTCTAATTGAAGAATTTACATTGTATTTGCAGATCGAAACACTTGTATACATGAAATTCTCTTCAATAACACATTTTATTCATGAAACCCTCTACAACAGCATACTTTTATTAAATATAGTAAAAGATCGCTAACCACCAGATGTTTGTAAACGTTCGCATTGCTCTCCCTTTCTCTGTCACTAATAGCTATTTATAAATTTATTGGTTGTATACAATACTTGTTAACTGCAAAACTACGCTTAACAGCATACTTGACACGTGCTTAATCCTACTTTACGCATTCAAAATAATTGTATTTTCCTTTATTTACACACATATGTATAAGCATTTAATATAAACAAACATCATGACCTATATTATAAATTTCATTGCCTGATCTGCTTTTTAATATACATATATACATACATGTATATAAACATGACTCATATTATAAATTTAATTGCCTGATCTGCTTTTTAATATACATATATATACATACATATAAACATGCATACATACATCCACCCTAAAATCGCACTTGTTCGTTTCCACACTTGCTTTTCTTTATCTTTAAAAATTTAAACATCTACTATGAACAAATATCACCAGTCATAAAATCAAAAATTAATGAAGTCATACAGCATACCCCAAAAAATAATCTTCACACACACCACACACACACACACACACACACACACACACACACACACACACACACACACACACATTAGAATTATTAAAAGATCATAAACTAGCATAGATTTTCAATTACTCCATAAATATACACATGCTAAGCACCGCCTAACTAAACAATAAAATTTTTCTTTTTATTAACTACACTTAAAATTATAAACCATAGTTCATTGAACCCTTTTTATCAAGAAACTCACAACTAAATCGTTGTGAAATAAATATTTTTCTCAGCAAACGCTGTTTGATCTGCTATCTCCCCTTTGTAATATACATACAACTAATCTTTCCTGAAGCAACTGTACTTGTTTGTTTATACAGCTGTATATTGAATCTAGCTATTTTTTATTACATACTTTTACTATACTGCACTTAAAAGCAATTAAATTATTTTCACACTTCAATTGATTTAATGGGTTTTTTATGGTTGTCAGCTGCATAAATATCGACTGCGCTCACTCTAGTTTGCCTCCCTCCTTCATAAAATCTTTAAACATTAATCTGTAGCATCATATTTCAAAAACATATTTGGTAAAATACTAACAACTCTTAAAGCAAGATCACCTAATAGGAAATTAAACAAAGAAGCCACGCATGATTCAATGTAATTATTTTTTGTTTACATACTTTTTTATTACACTGTACTGTAAAAGCAATTAAAATTATCGTCACGCTTCAATTAATTTAATGGGTTTTTTGACAGTTTTATTACCCATGATTTATAGCATGCACGTGCAGGAATACCGACTGCGTAGCGACTGCGCAGTCAAGTTGAATTAGAACCCGCATTCCCTATCTACTCATGTTTTTAAGGTTTTCAAATACTAAAAAAACTGCTTTTCATAGAAAGAGATATTTACAAAAATTATTTCAAGAATTTTTTATTTTAAAATTATTTGTCCTAAGTTTTCACAAAATCTTTATTGCCAAAATTTTTTTTTTTAATTTAATACAAAATAAAAAAAAAATAAAAAGAATATTAAACTACTTTATTTTATTTGCACAGAGAGTTTTTGAGCAAGAAATATTTGCAAAGGAAAAACAAATGATTAAAATATATTTTTTTTCTACATTTAAGTGACAAATGTAATGCAATCAAAAGCCAGCACTCCTCAAAGTTGCGAAGGAATTTCTGAAGAAACTAGTTTTACAATTTTTTGTTATATAAAATATATGATTGCAAATTTTAATTAATTTTAAATTTTCTTCTAATTGTTGCAATTATTCTACGTCATTCTATAAATCGACAAATTAGTATAATTTTTTCTTACAGCGTAAACGTGTATGGACATCTTAAGGCAGGCTGTTACTAAAAGGCTGTGGCATACATTTTTTAGTACTTGTCTTATAAGAAAAGCATTATTGCATAACCTTCGAAGTAAGTTTTAGAAACAGACTGGCATGGCTAAAAACACTTGCTTCTACAAACATGCAAGACATAAATTTAATTAAGAATTAAACTAGAAAACAGCGTGTATCAAACATACATATTTAACGAGTTTTTAATGAAAAATCAATACTTGATTGATTTTTCTAAATAATAATTTTAACTATTCTGACAAAACTAATAGAGGACGAAATTACAAATTTAACAAAAGCTCGTGTTAGGAGTCACTGCTACATTAAATCGTAAACATATTTCTATCAATGTTTACAATTTAAATGACTTTGATGCTTAAATTTTTGAAGACTATCAAAAAAGCTCTTTTGTTTACAAAAAATAAATGTATTTTTATCCTTCTGCTATTTTGCTTTACCAAAGAATTCACATGTGTAAGTTATAGGTATGCCTTAAGGTACTGCTTTCACTGGGGCTGGCAAAGTTCTTTGTCTTATTGGACGTGTTTATTTATGCAAGTTTTTAGTTTCGTTTTCATAAGTGTGAAAAATATGTTTAAGATTTATTTTAAATTTGCTAAAAAAATATAACTTATTTGTTAGCAGACAAGCCATATGTTGGGAAACCCACAAAAAATTTAAAGAAAAAGACAGAAGAATAAATTTATATGTAATATATTTGCATATCTAGGGTAGGTAGAACTAGACAAAATATTCTAGAATGCTCTCACGTATAGTGCGAAGCTGATCCATAATTTATCTGTGCGGAAAAATAGTGCAAAAGCTTTTATGTTTATGTTTCAAAATTTTTAATAAAAAGGAGACTAATTAATACAAAAACATAATAAGTTTTTAAAAAAGTATATTATTTAGATTTCATCAAATTTTCTTTATATTTACCTGTTGCCTTTTGATAATGCCTTTTGGTTAACATCTGAATATGTTTTGTTTAGTAAAGGCTAACGTTAAGCTCCAAAAAAGAGTATAGTAATCAACGATTTCCTGTAATTTTATTTTTAAGTTTTAATTTTTTTATATTACTGCGGTTTTTACGAAAAAATATTTACATATTTTTAAAGTCCCAAGGACCCTTTGTTTCTTAAAGCCATCAGATATAGCTTTCAGCTTAAAATCTTAATTTTCATACTTGGTCCGATGTATGGCTTTTGTAGCGAAATCTCGGTTTGTACACATATGTCCATATGTATGTTGATGGAAAGTGCTGTAAATTAGCTATCAAACAAGATGTTTAATATTTTTCAATATAAATCATACGCAGCGTGTGCATACATAATTCTAACAAAACAAATAAAAATGTTTAGCCTATGTTAGGGAGTTTGCTAAAATTAACGGGGCATACGATGCGTATGCATAATATGAAAAATTATAGTTATATTGAAATTAATCATACGTTTAGTGTTATTATATTTGTTTTATTAAACTAATGCGTTATTAAAAGTAATAATTTGTGTTACAACTCTGAATATTTTTTATATTCGAATAAAAAGCACAGTTTTCAATTACCAGTCGCAACTTAATTTTTTTTTATTTAAACCGGTTCATAGTTGAAAGCCAAAGCGAGCACAATAAGTAAACATTTTTCAAAAAAAACTTTTATTCCTATTTTTGGTTGTTCTATTTATGATTTAAAATTTTAGAAATTAATGATTGTGAGTCTTAACTGTTTTTGGTTTATTATGTCAAATTTTAATAGCCCTATCTGATGCATCTCACATACTAACCAACTATTAAAAAATTATCTCATGAGCTCTAAATTTATTTCAGCATTCTAGGTATAGTTTTATACAAAAAAATGGGCATTTTAATTTACTTTACTTTTTTTTGTTGACCAAGCATTTGACTTAGCTGTCCTACAGACAATAGCCCTAAGGCAATTACATAAACAAAAGCGATCAAAAGGGAAATATTTGAGCCATTGTAATGAAAACTGATATTTTTTACTTCATGCAAGATTTTTGATACTAGATACTAGTTCTACCATAAATTTTGAGCCACTAAGTATGGAATAATTGTTTAAAAATTCTATGTGTATTTTTAAACATAAAAAATAATATTTAGTATTTCTTTCCTATTACATTTTTTTAATTTAAAAGATTTCTGTTAAAAAACAGAAACATAATTTAAATTTAACATATATTAAAAATTTAAAATAAAGAACGATTAAATATTGATAAAACAAAATGCTTAAGGTAATAAAATTTAAATATTTAATAAAATGTTCAAATTGAATGCCTTTTTGTACTCTGAATATTACTTTATCTGTTACCAATACAATATTTTAATGGCTGTTTTATGCACATGGCCACAAAACAGGATATTAAAGAAATAAATTATATAAAAATAAAGAAATTGAATTTTTGCAATAATATTTAGTTATATAAGATAAAAAGACTAATGACTTTTTGCAGGTGTACTTAAGAAAAATGAAATATTTTATAGAAATAAATATTGGCAGATGAAGAGATTAAATTGTTTAAAACAAGAAAAACGAATAAATAAATTGTAAAGTTTTTAAGTGGAATAAAAATATATTATTAGCAAAATGAAGTCTTAAATTATTTTTAAAAGGGTATGTAAGTATAATTTTTAATACTACGAAAATAATATAAACATGATTATGAAAAAATGTAAACATAAATAATATTGTGCATCTGAATAGTAACAAACAAAACACACATTTCGGTTGGAAATATAAAAAGAGCATGGATTTTTCTAAATTCCTCAAAATTAGCTATTTGAAAACAAACTGAGATATTGTCCAACAAATTTCTTTGAAGCAACAGAAAGAAATTTTTTTATGCTTTTATTTTTGTATATTCTTTTCAATACGAAAAAACCATTTAAGCTACTTTTCCCTTAAAAGAAGTGCGATATTATAGTTGAAAGCTTCAAACAACATCAAAAGCAGAAATAAAAAGATTTTCAAACTAAAGCAACCAAATAAAAGAAATATAATTTAAAATGAAAACAAATAAAGTGAATCCATTTTCTTTATTAAGATTTCAATTTTAGTCGTAGTCAATGTCCTGTGGGCTCAGGGCTTAAGATTCGTTTGGATGGTTCTTCCATTTGGATTTAATATAATTTATAGCCTGAGAAAGACTTATTTTCTTAGATTTGTAGTGTTAAAGTTACCAATAATAAACAGAACATCGTGTAGTTTTTAATGGAACTCTACTGATTTGTTGTCCTGTTTCCCTGTCATTTGTTGAAAAATTTCGGTTTTGTTTAACATTTAAATATTTCTAAAAGATTGCCACATCCATGTGCACAATTGATTTAGCAGCTGTTGTACTAAGCTATGTATGCATGTTTATATATGAAACAGGATATGTAATAGTAAAAGTATATATTGTCTATCAAATCATATCAATTGTCTGCCATAATTGGCAAAAAGTTTTTTCAACAACATTTTCATGCTGTTTGCGAGTAAAATAACCATAAAATAAAGTTAGAAAACTTAAATTGTTTACAGTTGATTAGCTAACTGAATTGTTTTTGGTTTTTTCTTGGTTTATGTTATACTTTTATTGTTTTGAAAATAAAACAAAAAAAATAAGACATTCTGTTTGGGAAAGTTTTAAATCCCAATAAACCCCTTTAAAAGGCTTCAAGAGGAAACTTGTAATTTTAAAGAGAACGGAAAAAGAGAAAACTACCATTTCCTCTTTGAAAATTAAAGCTTAGGTTTTTGAACTAAGCAAAGTTTATGTTGTAAAATATTCATGAGGACTAAAGAATGCCAACACTGTACACAGAGGCAGCGATTGAATGATATTGTAATTGATATTTTTGTACTTTTTAAATGCCGTACATTTATTTATTTTTCACCTTCTTCTTTTAGTGGCCAATTTACTGAATTTTTGAATATATATTTATTTAACAAACTGTTTATTGTTAAATCAAATCAAGTTTGACCTTTTCACATAAACAAGTTAAATATATTAAAACTAAAAGCCACACATTTAAACTAAACTTAATATTGGTAGAGCTCTAAGCAACATTTAAATTTAATAGTTTTTGTTCTTTATTTTGGTATTTTGTCTTTAACTTTACGCACAATAAATTTTTGTTTCATACAATTTTTAGTTAGTTTCATAAAGTTTTTTAATAAATGTATCATCCTGGTATTTCCTTTTCTACTTTTATACATTTTTAGTTTCTTGTTTTGTAATTTTTGCTTGAAAAGTTTGTCTTAAAACATATAAAATTTTATTTCTATTTTTATGTTGCTATTTTATGTTCTCAAATATCTTCAGGGTATTTTGCTATTTACTTTTGAGTCTGATATCAAAATATTATTTGGTTATTTTCACTTTTTATTTATGTAAAGGAATTTAGGTAATTTTTGATACAAAATTTATGTTTAAAAATTTAGTACAATTTAAGCAATTTTTTGTAGGAATTTCGTAGTTCGAAAAAGTTACTTTGTAGTGAAGAAAGTTTTAAAATTGTGCGTAAAAACACAATTCTTTCTTTAAAATATGTTTGTTATACCTGTTTTAGTTTACTTAGATCACTACGCAAATTCTAACATATAGAGCTTTTGTTATAGAAGAAGAGCCGTAGCTCAAAATGCAATGAAATCTGTAATGTAAGTATGCAAAAATTTTTTTTATGATATATGTATATAATATAAATTAAAATAGGAAAATGTTTTTTGTAAATATAATTCATAATTTTTAAGGGCGCATTTATATTATATAGGTTGCAACTTTTTGAAAGCTAACACTCGATTTTTTGCTTTGAATTGAGCAATTACCTATTAGTTAAGGCGTATGAGATATTTATTTATAAATCATACGTTCCATGGGCAATTTGTTATCCAAAAAAGTATAATTTCTTAGCATATTTTAGGGCGGCCTATAGAAGTGCCTGTGCATATGTGCGTATGTGAAATATGTTAACATATTGTTTCACTTATATTAATCATACTTTAAACGTTTTCTGTAGGTTTTTTTTAAACTAACCCCCATATTCATTAAAATTCAAGTGGGGTTATTAGACGCTTTTTCGCCAAATAAGCCCTAAATAAGACTAGTTTAATCATTATTCATAAGAGCGTAATATATGGAGCGTTATATATGGGATCTAGAGCACAAGGGGTTTAGGTGACTTATTTTTAAAAATGAGCAAAAAGGGGTTAAAGTTAAGTTGAAATGAAAATTGTTAAATGCTATCTGAAATATCATTCATTAAATAATAGAGATTCTAGAGTATATTTTAATTAAGCAAGATAGGAAATGCCATATTTTTCGTGTTTAAAGACCATTAAAATACCTTTAAAGTAAGAAAGGTCGCATGTATACATCTTGTACTTTAAATTTGTTTTTTTAATCAAATAAGCTCGTATCTACAACAAAGGTCAGTAATACATAAAAAAAGTATAAAAATTAAAGCTTTTATCGTACTTTGCTAAATTTTGTAATAGGTAAAATTATATTCTACGACATCATCGGGTTTATTTCTATTCTCACCATAGATTTCGATTCTCTTTGAAGTTTCTTTCACTCTATCGTGAGGACAACCTCCTTAAAACATTTATAATAAATTAAGGATCTATATGTTTTTTTCCTTAGTTTTTTCTTGAACGGATGCAAAATGAACTCAGCAGTTATCTGATGTAAATATTCAAGGTTGTTTGCTTCTTTTAAGCACTCTTAGTACCCTAACCTTACACCTAACCTAACAGCGAGTATCTTGGGGTTTCTTGAATTTATTGAATGTAATTGTTTTCGAGATGCTTTTAAAAATATATGTGCGAGTAACTGCACGGTTCCACTAAATTTTGAGCTTTTATATTAACCCTGGTGGAATTTGTTCGCTTTTTCTTAAGATCGCCTTTTTATTAGAGGATTTTGAAGCCCGGTTCACTATTTCTCAAAAACTTTTATATGGGATCTAGAGATATATTTTTTATTTTCATAATATTTTTTTCTAAATTTGCTACAAGCTTCTAACAATCTTCAGTAACGTAAATTTGATAACTTCTTCTTTAAAATTTTAAAATTTCCAAAGTTTTTTCTCTGCTCCATAAATAAGAGCACATAGAGTAAAAACGTATGATTGATCTCTTGAATACGCAGTTTTCAAAAATATACAATCAAAACTGAACAATGTAGTGATGGTTATTCGAATATTTTAGTTTAGAACTATTATGAGGTCAACACACTCTTTTATGTTTAAAAGAAATTTTAATATATGTTGGAGCACAAGGATGCTAATTACTTATATATCCGTTGTGATCTAAGCAAAACAGGTATGATAATAACAAGTGCGAGTTAGTGGCTTTCTATATAAGGGTGACAAATCGTTATTGCTATAAACAACTTTTTAAAAGAATGTGAAATAAGTTCTGCTGGAGATAAAAAACTTTTAAACCCAAAGTTTTTTTCCTAAAATTATTATTTTAATAAGAGTTTTCAATAAATTGAACCTTTTGTTTCGTGTTAATAAAGCTTCTTGTTTGTTTTGTTTTATTTGGCCCAAGTTTACTTAACTTGAATAAGAATAAAATAATTTTTAAAAAGTGAAAGCTTAAGGTTTTTTTACTGATGCAACCCAAGTAGAGAAAATCCATATATTTTAAATAATTTTGCGGCACAAAACAAATTGAGAGAAATAACAAGGTATTTTATTTTTTAAGAGAAATAACTCTTGAAAAGTAGCCACAGTAATGCCAATTATTCGAAATTTTTATTGAAACAACCGAGAGTTCTGATAATGTAATTCAAAACTCTTCCCAAAATTTAAATTTTGTCAGTCAGTGAATTTTTATATAAAAACATAATTGAAAAATAAATGTTTCAGCAAAAATAGATAAATAGAAAGAATAAAAACAAGTAAGAACGTTATATTCGGCTGTGCCGAATCTTATATACCCTTCACATTGGTCTTTAAATATACCCAGCCGAGTAATTTTGTACTTCCTTGTGTGAGTTTTAAAGTCCATAGAAAACTTTACAAAATTTTAACGTTCGTATGAATAATAAAAATAGATGAGGACCGTTTGAGGTCGACAGTAACGCAAGTTTTTATCATTATTTATATTAAAAGGTTAATAAAAGTTGTTAATTTTTATGGGATGTTCTAGTCCCCCTGCTCCTCTCCAACTTTTTTTTCCAAAATGTATGAATTATTTCATTATTACTTTTTGTGGAATATTCGAAGTCGATAGTTGTTATAGTTTTCCAGATGTGGCGTATCGCAAATTTCATAAAAATTCTTAGTTTGTATTAGAGCCACCTCTTCCCCTGCCCCTGCCCAAAAATTTTTTTTTTGAATGTAGGTTTTATCCTGTTACTTTTTGCAAAACATTTGAAGTCAATTTCTGTTATAGTTTCCTAAATTTAGCATATCGAAAATTTCATAAAAATTTTTAATTTGTTTGGGAGTTTCCCTTGTTCACCCCCCACCCAAAAAATTTTTTCTTAAAAACATAACTCTTGATGTACAATTACTTTTTGTAGAACATTTGATTCCGATATCTGTTATAGTTTCCGAGATATAGCTTATCGAAAATTTCATAAAAATAGTTAATTTGTTTGGAAGCTACCCCTTTTTCACCCCCCACCCAAAAAATTTTTTCCTTAAAACATAGCCCTTGACGTACTTACTTTAAGTAGAAAATTTGATGTCGATATCTGTTATAGTTTCCGAGATATAGCATATCGAATATTTCATAAAAATCGTTAATTTGTATGGGAGCTACCCCTTGTTTTACCCCCACTCAAAAAATTATTTATTAAAGTCGTAGCCCTTAGGGCCCAATGATTTTTTCTTTACAGCGTAGCCGTTATTGCTCAATTACTTTTTGTAAAACATTTCATTTTGATATCTGTTATAGTTTCCGAGATATAGCATATCGAATATTTCATAAAAGTCGTTAATTTGTATGGGAGCTACCCCTTTTTCTGCCCCCACTCAAAAAATTTTTTCTTCAAAGTGTAGTCCTTAGCATAAAATTACTTTTTGTAAAAAAATTTTAAGTCGATAGCTGTTATAGTTTACGAGATATAGCGCATAAAATATTTTACCAAATTTGTGCAATTATAGGAAAAATACCTCTTCCCCTGGTCCTATCTGAAAAAACTTTTTCCGTTATTTAGGTCCCTTCTTTAGGAGTATCCGTGCCAAGTTTTGTGGGAATAATGTCTATACTTACTGAGATATATAGGGATATATGCACGGATTTTGTTCTAAAAAAAATGGATTGTTTTGGGTTTTCGCTTATATCTCGGTCAATAGTGAACCGATTTTGCTGATTTTAAATAGCAATTTTTAGCGGGATATTTCTAATCGTTTGACACCATTAACTGGTCTGTATCATTTTATTTGACTCCGGAAACTTGATTTCAACAGACGGACAGACGGACAGACAGACAGACGGACAGACGGACATGGCTATATCAACTTCCCTGTCTATAAGGATCCAGAATATATATACTTTATGGGGTCGCAAATAAATAATAAAGAAATTACAAACGGAATGACAAACTGATATATACCCTTATCACTATGTGAAGGGTATAAAAATAATTTCAGCTTTAAATAGAAAATAAAAAAAATGTTTGCCAAAAATCAATAGCGTTTTTTTTTTGTAATTTCGTTGAATTTAATTTTCATTAACATTTGTATTTCTGATAACTTTAAACTTATGAATATTAGTTTATATTAATTTGAACAAACTCCACATAAAGCAATTATGTCTGTATTACAAGCATTTACAGATATTAAGGTTTAATTAAAAGTAAATACAGAAGGATTTATAATAAATAGCATTACAATTAATAATATATAAATTGGAATTAAATAGGACATCAATATAATGTAAACAAAAATATTATTAATATTTTTTTTATTAACTTTAAGTATAATTTATAACAAAATTCATACAGTTTTAATAACATACATAGGAGTCTGTGTATTAAAAAACTAAATTGTCAATATTAAGCGCATCAAAAAAATCTATAAAATTTATAGAAGAAATCAGTAATTAAAAATATCGCACCAAATCTCTAAGATGGAAATAAAAACGAGAGAAAGTGAAAAATGCACATAAAAATCTCGTTAAAAACTATTTGAATTTTTGAACGGAATTTTTATTATATTCTTAAATAAGAGTAATAAAATTTATTGAATATAAAATTTTTTTACAATTCTAATACTTAACTTTTATCTCTTTATACTTACAGATGTTCATAAAATGGTTTTTATTGTGCCTGGTAGCAATGCCGGTCAGTTTAATAACTGGCAAAGAAAGAAAATGTCCTGCTGAATGTATTTGCAGTTTAGATGAATTAAGACGATTTCAAACCATCTGTAACAAAGGTAGGAAATTAAGAGATAAGTGGTAGATATAGCATGAAAAAACCTTGAAAATAGTCAAATGAAAGATAGTGATTGAAGAGAAAAACGAAAAGCTTATTAGCTTCACCGAGGATGTATAAAAAGTACTAATATCATTTAGTCAAGAAAAAGGCATCGTGATTAAAATAAAAAAACAAAAAGAATTTAAATGTTCTTTAAAAAAATCTACAAAAAAGCAAAAAAATATTGAAATTTTTTTACATTGCGGCATTTTGGCACCTTAACAGTAACAATACCTTTAAATTAAAAAAGGGAAACATTTAAATAAAAAAGACATAAAGAGCCCAAAACAAAAGTACTTAATAATGGCCAAAGAAAAAAAGCATGAAAACAAAAGTAAAAACAATTATAAGGGTTTAGTAAGCGTGTGAGATATTATCATAATTTTGTTAAATCTCGACCATCGTTAAAACAATGACCACTTTTACATTCGCAAATTTTGGCAAAATGGGAGCATAAATAAGCGCTGAAAAATAATAAAATCTTTCTTAATCTTTTAAAAGTTAAAATTTCCTTGTTTTTAACAAAAGAACAAATAAGAAAATAAAACGAAACAAATATTAAAAAAATTGTAGGCTGTTATTGAAGAAGCCATTTAAGTGTTGCTTATTTGGCAGTAGAGTTGGTGGTTTAAAAACATTTGCTTGATTAAAAATAACCATTAAGAATCCTTAATACAAGCATATGCTGCCAAGGCGAATCAATATTATATAAAATTGATTTTTTATAACTTTTTGCTAACCATTCATCGTTTTAAAATTTAAAAGAAACTATATTAAAAAGCAGGCTTTAGTTTTAAAGACGCAACATAAATATATGGGAAATAATGGCTCCTGTTTAAAAGGTAGAATATAGGTTTAATTCAGTAAATAAAACTAACTAATATTAATATACTTAAAAAATTTCTTGCAAAAATCTTAAAGAATTTATAATCGGATTTAAATTCAAGACAAGTTTTTGCAATAAGAAATAAAAACTAAATGTGCAGATGCAGCTATCATTATTTGGGTTTGGTTTTGATTTTGTAAAACTTTTTCCATGCTAGAGGCAAAAACATTGACCGAAGTATTATTTCCTATACCATTAAACTGGTTTCAAAATCAAGTTTTAGAGCAGAAACTTAGAATCGGGATGAAGCATGGAATTTCTACCAATTTAGTCTTTTCAATTTAATTTGTCTGGGTTTTGTATTAGGGTATAACCAGCTTATTAAATTTTCAATGTATTTTATCTAAGAGAGTTAAGGCTTCAAGTATTTATTATTAAGGACTATAGAGCACAATTTTTGGGCTAAGGCAAAATTAACTGATTGGAATATATTTTGCTGTAGCTCAAGGATTGCTATGCGTTTTTTAACAACAACTATTTCATCAAATGTATATGAGTGTGTTTGATTATCGCAAAGCCTTTGTAAAGCAGGTTGGCGTTAAATTGGGGTACTACTGATTGACGGTCTTCTCTTGCTTTTTTAAACTTAAGCTTTCGGCCCTCTATGAACTTTTCTAGGAAATTATGAAACTCATTGACTCAGTTTTAACTTATGACAAAGGTCCTTATATCATATCTTGGGGAATCCTTAAAATCAATCACTGAAAAGCGTAATGGAAAATATATTTTTTTTACAAAATATATTCTTATACCTTTTGCAAATCTGTCGGTTTGTTTAATGGTAGTTTAATATCGTCAAAACCAATCTCGATTATCAGCGATTTTTTGATTTTTATTGTACAGGGTAGCTCTGAAAACATTTGTTTGCTAATTTAATTAAAATTTTGTTTATCAGTATTTCGAAGTCAGCTAAACTTTAGGCAATTTTGGAAACAAGTGTCTTTTTTTTAAATCCTGTAAAACTCAGCCAGCAGAAAAATTTTTTTAAGAAAATGCAACTTCTCATACAAAACTTCGTAGCTAGTTGCAAACTTACAGATCTGAAAAGGTACAGCCGCCTTAGAATGAGCCTTTTGTGCTAATAAGTCATCTTTTCTTTCAAATAAAATTATTCGTTTTGCTTTTAAAAGCTTCTTTATAAACATCTTGATTCTAATTATGCTAAAACAATTAGCTCTTTAATGTGCTCATTTCTTTTTCAAGCTTAGGCTTTAATCTTTTGCATATTATGGCCATGAGGTGTTAGTTAGTAAGGTTAAGTGTTTTTCTTCCTGCTCGTGAATCGGACATAGTACACTGAGGTTCCAAATAAAGGGAATTCGCTTATACCCCCTAATTAAGCAGCCTAGCTGTTACATACAACCTATCAATATTCTTCTATCTTCTCTTTTTACAGTTTTACAAGTACTCTGTCTGCCACTGTGGTCTGGTTTTTCTTAAGCCGGCCAATTGCTGTTTTGAGGCAAATAACTTCTTTAACCTTAGCTGGAGTTGAAGACGGCTATTTAACTTCCCCATGATTGGTTTTGGGTTGCATTATTCTTCAACCATGTACAAGCTCATTGAGCTATCACACCAATGCAATAGCCTTCCGACCCTATTGGCCCTATTAGCTAGATTTTTTAATTTTAGAAAACCATTTTACATATAACTTACTTCCTTGAGTATACAGCTTAAGCTAGGCTTACAATGTAAAGGACACAGTAGGGCATACATGATTACATCTAATTTCATTAAGCTGTGATTTTCATTATTATTTACCAAAAAACAACTATATCTTTCCCAAATCAAAATTCAATCCATTTTTTTCTGTAGAAAAACGTTTTAGACTTAATTTTTTTTCATGAAAAATTTGTAACAACTAATTTTAGGTAATCCAATTAAAGCTTCCTTTTTTTTCTTTTTTCTAAGGTGGTCTGACGCGATTTCCTACGGAAAGTATAGATCCTGACGTTCAAGTAATAATTATACAGGGTCCTCGTAATAACGTTACAACTGGAAGTTTTTTAAGAAGTTTCCTTAAGCTGGAGGAGATACGAATAACCGATTCGAATGTGCCAGCAATTGGGCCGGAGTGTCTCTGGGGCCTGCAGCATTTAAAAATTTTAGGTAAGTTTGTACGTTAAATCAATTAAAATTATAATAAAAATTTCACTTGCTAACGCTTTTCTTAGTTTACTACAAAGTATTATTAGTAACATTATTTTGTTATGAAAACAAAATGTCTTTTAATCTTCTAAAACTTATCAGTTGAGATTTTAACAGAAAAAACCAAAAATACTCCAACTGCCTTCCAATTTCTAACAAATGTTTTTCTATAAAAAATAAATTTAATCAGAAGAATATTTCTAGATAATTTGCAATGAAAAATACTAAAGCATTTAATATAAAATCGCTTTTTTATCATCTTTGCTTTGTTTTTAAATTTTTTGAATTTATCGACTTAAGTTTAATCAAAATTTAAACATTTATACGATTTAAGAACTTTTAGGTTCTTAACGGTTTCACGATATTTATGTGTTTCTGCATTTATGTATTTGTGTTTATTCTTTTATCTCTCGCTTTATATATGAGCTTGATTAAAACTGTCTTATCTTGGTAAACTGTGGAATTATAAATTGAGGCAAACAATGGTCGTCTATCCTTAATCCAAAAATATTGTGTTTAGAGAAACATCTAATCGTTCTTTATATAAATGTAGACAAATGAAGATAAATAGTTTTGAAGAATATAATCCAGCGGCAATAATTCACTTTACGCCTTGAAAAAAAATATATAATGAAAAAAATAACTAAAAAACATACGAAATCCAAAAAAAAAATATTAAAGCATTTTTAAGCTTAGTATTAAATACTTAAATTTTTAAAATCAAAAACTTAAGTAAATTTCTTTTAAAAAAATACCTGTTTCCTAAAAAGGAAAAATTAGAAAAAAAAATTATTTAAACGCAATTTTTATAGGCCAACAAGTTACAAAATGGACGCAAAAGAAAAAAAAATAATTTTCACTCCCTCTTGACTAAAAATTTAAAAAAAAGAACCAAAAATATATTAAACTTTTTTTGGAAATCTGTAAACCCCAATTTGTATTATATTTCTCTCTTTATTGGGTTTGAAGTTGCAAAATGAACTTCAATATTACCAAAGTGTAGTTTTTACCCTTATTTCCTTTTTTTCAAAATTTAAAAAAAAGGCTTAGGCAGTTTCCTAGTGTTGAAGATCTGTTGGACAAGATATAAATTATATTTCTATCTTTATCATCTTTAAAGTTTCAAAGTGAACTTTAGCAGTATTCAATATAGTTTTGCATGTTTTGCTGCTCAGGGTCAAACATTTTGAAAAAATTGTACTTCACGGGTCTGTGTATATTTTTGTAAGGATACTTCATTTTTAAGTTTTGTTTCTATCGCGTTTATTTTGGGAGATAGCAACTCACTATTTGGTTAGCGGCAAGATTTCCTGAAAACCTATCTAAGTGGATCTATACATTGGGAGAGTTACCACCAACCCAAATTGCAAGTCTCATGTTCTATACATTTAAGCTTTACGCTGATAATTAAGTCAATCAGAATTATCGATAACAACAAGTATGGCTTCACAGCGGGAAATATCAAGCCATGTTTGCATTTCTCTTAAGGAAGATTTGGCTTGTTTTTAATAACTTATTTTACGCCCTTATAACTTTAAAAGAAGTTAATAAGCTTGCCAAGTTCGGAGGGTACTTAATACGGTCAACATAGGTAATCGGACTAGTAAGCAACCAATTTGTAAAGTTATGAATCTCTAAAGCATAAATTTTACTCTTCACATTTAAAACTGTCGATAGGAAATTTTTGATGTTGACGGCTTCACTAGACCGTATTTTTTAATACGCAAGAAGGAAACATTTGAAAAATGGTTAAACAATAACAAACTGAGTCCTTAAAGACTGCCCTAGGCGACTTAAAACAAAATGTAAGAAGCAATCACAAATTAAAATTTTTTTAAATGGGATTTTATTAGCTTTAATTTATTTCCAATTTATCGCTATTGGGTGGAGGAGCTCAGCTCCTAAATAACTCATTCAGAAGAATACTAGGTTAGGGATATATTTTCTGTGGACAAGACAATAATTTTCAACTCTAAAACGAGAACAGAAACTTTTATTTAAATCGTACAAAAGATCTAAAAATTATCTGAATTTAATCAGTTGGACACCAATACATTTAGGAACATTTTGCCACACAGCGCGATTAAAATTCGATTTGTTGCAAAATAATTTCAAAGGTGAACCAGTTTACTTTTCTCTTTGTTTGTACAAATCAGCACCATAAAGTGCTTTTTTAGCTTTGTTTTGCCATTAAGTTATGCCGGTCAACCTACAGCTTTTGAAAAATTAAAATTCGATATTAGCCGACAACAACGGTAATCAAGGTTTGGACTTGTCAAATGGGTTATGCACTTTGTGACAGTGGCCCACATGTCCCTTAAATCATATTTAAAAATTTATGACTTCAGAATATCAACCAGACTTTAAAACATTTAAATTAAACAATATATTATATTAAGTTTTTATGCAGATAAAAAATATGTTATTGACGTTTACTTCACTGTTTTTATTGCAATTTATTGTATAATTTGTGTTGATTGTGTGATTTTTCGATAAAAATAATTGTAAATCCTCATCCTTATACACATTTGAATAGAGTGAGACCCATATAAAAATGTATGCAAATGGACTAATGGCATTAAAATGCAAAATAACTTGTGGGCGCATAATACTTGCTTGATACCATAAAAGCAACTAACGTTGCTGAAGGACACTTACAAGCGGCTTTTGTAATTTAATGCTCCTTTTTTATTATATGCTTAAATAGACTTTGTTGCTTTAAATTATCTTAAATATTTTACATTTTAACCATAAAGATATTTAATTAAACAGGAGAAGATTGTATATTATTAAAATGGTTTTAAGTATTTATGGCTGTTAAGTTTCTTAAAAATCATTAATCGTACTTATTTAGTGTAACGTAATCGTTTTACTGTGACATTTTTCAGCGCTGTTCAACAGCACTGAACTTTAATTAACAAAAACCACAACAACTGTCCACCAACGACTTTCAGCATTTAACAACATTTAAACACACATATCCTTAGCCATAATAAACATACTTGTACTTTTTAACCATCTGAGATGTAATTAAGTTTAATTACACATTTTTAATGTCAAATTTATATAGAAAAATCTATATAATTAATTTTGATAAATACTTCTTAATGTCTTGTCAATATTTTTTTTATAACAATTATATTTTTATTCATGTTTGTCCGAAATCAATGTTAAAAAATGGCATATAATTAATTATAAAAAACTTGCATTAAAATTGTTTCAATTCACTTTATTTGCAATATACCAGCACAGCTCTTATTTAACAAGTTAACCATAAAATACAACTTGAATATGTGCGTGGAAAAATTGTCATAAATGTTTACTTCCTGCAAACAAATGTAAATGTTTGTCATTGCATTTGTTTGCCAATATGTGTTAATGATATATGTGTTAATGAATACTCTGTTCGTAGCAACATAGTTCTTATCCATAATATTTTTGATATTTGTTACAATCTTTCCAGATTTTTCCAAAAACATCATCTCGCTTGTTCAGCAAAAAGATTTTCGAGGACAAAATAATTTGCTGGAATTAAATTTGTCGAAAAATAAAATTATTAAAATGGCCAGTTCGGTATTTTCTTATTTAACGGTAAGTAAAAGAATGAAAATTAATTATATTTTAATAATTTGCCTTTATATATTTTTTTCTGTTTTATTAATTTTTTAATTACTTTTTTTCTTTTTTTATATTATTTTTTATTTTATTTTATTTTATTTTATTTTATTTTATTTTATTTTATTTTATTTTATTTTATTTTATTTTATTTTATTTTATTTTATTTTATTTTATTTTATTTTATTTAAATTTATTTTATTTTATTTTATTTTATTTTATTTTATTTTATATTATTTTATTTTATTTTATTTTATTTTATTTTATTTTATTTTATTTTATTTTATTTTATTTTATTTTATTTTATTTTATTTTATTTTATATTATTTTATTTTATTTTATTTTATTTTATTTAATTTTATTTAATTTATTTATTTTATTTTATTTTATTTTTATTAAATTTTATTTAATTTTTTTTTTATTTTATTTTATTTTATTTTATTTTCTTTTATTTTATTTTATTTTATTTTATTTTATTTTATTTTATTTTATTTTATTTTATTTTATTTTATTTTATTTTATTTTATTTTATTTTATTTTATTTTATTTTATTTTATTTTATTTTATTTTATTTTATTTTATTTTATTTTATTTAATTTATTTATTTGATTTTATTTTTATTAAATTTTAATTAAATTTTTTTATTTTATTTTATTTTAATTTATTTAATTTATTTATTTGATTTTATTTTTATTAAATTTTAATTAAATTTTTTTTATTTTATTTTATTTTATTTTATTTTATTTTATTTTATTTTATATTATTTTATTTTATTTTATTTTATATTATTTTATTTTATTTAATTTTATTTAATTTATTTATTTTATTTTATTTTATTTTATTTTATTTTTATTAAATTTTATTTAATTTTTTTATTTTATTTTATTTTATTTTATTTTATTTTATTTTATTTTATTTTATTTTATTTTATTTTATTTAATTTATTTATTTGATTTTATTTTTATTAAATTTTAATTAAATTTTTTTTATTTTATTTTATTTTATTTTATTTTATTTTATTTAATTTAATTTATTTATTTGATTTTATTTTTATTAAATTTTAATTAAATTTTTTTTATTTTCTTTTGTTTTTTTTTATTTTATTTCATTTTATTTTATTTTATTTTATTTTATTTTATTTAATTTATTTATTTGATTTTATTTTTATTAAATTTTAATTAAATTTTTTTTATTTTATTTTATTTTATTTTATTTTATTTTATTTTATTTTATTTTATTTTATTTTATTTTATTTTATTTTATTTTATTTTATTTTATTTTATTTTATTTTATTTTTTATTTCTTTAGCCCAAATCTAAAATAATTTTGTTAAGTTATCTTAAATTTTTAATATTTGCAGGAGTTAAAGCGCTTGAATTTAGCTCACAATTCTATTGGAGAGCTAGTGCAGCGCATATTCTTTATGTTGAGTAAATTGAAATATTTGGATTTAAGTGGTAATCCTTTGCAAGAATTACCGCCAGATGTTTTTCGTGACGTATCGGTAAGATAACAAAAGCATAAAGACATCTTTACCACAAAATTAGATATTAAAAAAAACTCCACTCTATACTATATCCTTCTTTTTACGCACACAGCAACTAAGGATATTCAAATGTCGCAACTGTCAGTTAAAGAAAATCAATCCACAATTGTACAATTTATTACCATCCCTAAGTGAACTCGATTTGGGAAGAAATGAGGTATGAAATTCAAAAAATAAATAAAAAGTTTTTATAATTTATAACATGATCTAAGAATATAAAAAAATAACGATTGATTTTTTCGTTTCTTTAATATTTGCTTCTTTATGCCTTATTCTAGTTTAAATTTCTTGACAAGGATGAATATCGGGATGTTAAGCATTTAACCAAAGTTCTTTTAGATGGCAATCAATTATCTGTTGTTGTCGATGAACTATTTCGCATGCAAAAAAGTCTTAAGCATTTAGGTATGTATTGACACATAATATAAGAGAGAAAGAATATTCTATAATCAGTATATATGCGCCTTAACGTATACAACAAATTTTTTTGAATATATATTAAAATCCCTAAAAGCAACAAAAAGAAAGCAATTTTTAACAATTGCCAATATCAGCATTTTTAATTTCTTTTAAACTTTTTTTTTCTAAACTTTTTAACAAACATTACTTTTCCAAACCTTTCTTTTGTTGACTCAATAAATATTTTCTTTTTTTCATTTCTTTTTTAGATTTATCCTACAATCGTTTGGCTAAAGTTCCAAACAATTCATTTTTACATTTGACTAATTTAACTTTTCTGGACTTGTCATATAACAAATTAGTGCGCTTAGAACCGCAGTCTGTAAGGCGTCTTAGCAATTTGCGAACTTTAAACATAAGTGGCAACATACATATGGATCTTCATGAGATACGAGATACATTTGAAGTAAGTTGAAAGTGAAAAAAGCAAAATTAACTAAACACAAAGTTTTTAATTTTTACAGAACCGTAAATGAATTTAAGTAAAAGAATAATGTTTAAGTTAAGTTAATATAAGGCAGTGGTTGTGTTTTGATTATTCTAAGGTAAAGAAAGTTTAAAAAGCTACGAAAACCCCCTTTTTCTGTTGTATCGTTAGTTAAGCTTAAAACACTCTGCTGTGACGTTACTACTTGTAACAGGATCTTAATAAAAAACCTTTTACTTTATTCAAAAATTTTATGTCATATTTACAACTTTTAAAAGAAAGTGAAAATAGAAATAAAAACTTATTTTATTTTCATATTTTATAAAGAGTTAATAAAAGCACACATAGGAGTTCTTATAAAAGCCACAACATCATACGTTTATATTATGATGAACATGTTATTCATTTTTACTTTTATTTGAAATAAAATTTAAAATAAAAACCTTTTTCTATTACAAATAAAAAACCGATAAAAAATAAAAATGGATAGCTAACATTTGAGCACATGTTAACAAATATTTGGCATATTTATCAGATGTGTTTGTATATGCCATCACTTATGTGCATTTACGTTATCATAAAAATTATTATTGTTTTGTTTTCTGCAAAAAAAAGACAACAGGATAATGTTGTTTTTCTTTCAACTCCTTTGATTGTGTAAAAATTTTTTCTATTATTTTTCTTTTCTTACGTTTTCAAATTTCATTCTTCTTTATATTTTATAGCTTTTGCCACACCTGACACATCTTTCAATTGCTGATATGGGAATATTACCTGTCGGTTTGTTAGTGCCATTCAAACATTTGCGTTATTTGAATATTTCCGGTAATCACTTGGATATTATGTCCTTACAAGTCATTGAGCCCTGTCAAGAGCTAGAGGTAAGTGTAACAAAAGGTTTCAGCTTTAAATTTATTAGCACTTTATCATTTGTCTATCATTATTGCAGGCATAAATAATGTTTGTTTTTTAAACCATTTTATTAATGTGAGTGTGCGTGCGTATGTGTTGTGTGTGCGTGGCTGATATAAAAAATTTTCATTTATGTGATGGACGGATGTGTTTTTGTGTATGGCAGTGTCTTATCTTTTTATTTAATTAAAGCACAAAAAAAAAGGAAAACAATAAAGTGCAATGAAATATGGGTTTAAAAAGTATATTTGCTTTTAATATGCTTGCAAAAATAACGATTTTGATAATTTGTAATATTTTAACAAAAAATTGTAAAAACCATGAATTGAAATAAAAAATTTATTACCTGTTTATGCAGCTTTAAAAAATTCAATTAAGTTTAAAAAAATTAATAAATCTATTTGTAGGTAAATGTTTATTTGCTTTATAAAATTAAATTAAAATTACTCATCCTGTAAAACAAAAATAAGCCAATAGGAGGTTTATTGCTTAAGGCAAAACCTGCTGTTTATTTTGGATACAAAAAAGGTAATGAATCAGCCTTTGGAAAAACTCCTGCGGCGTCTGGTTGTGTGGTGGCAAAACTTTACTTTCAGACCATACCCCAGGTATAATTCCGGGCAGGTAAGGCTGGGAAAAATCCTAGAAATTGTCGGAGGGGTGTGCAGTTTTCACCAATACTTCGAAGATGGCAATGGGCACCAGCGATGGCTTCAAGGTATAAATTATAAATGAAAAAAAGGGCGTTTAAGACCAATATAGTGCTTCCAAGTAAAGATTCTGGCAGCGGTAAAGAGCTTGGAGATAATAGAAGGAGTTTTAAGAGAAGAAAAAAACCTGCCAGATCGGGGTCGAAGCTCATTAGAGACCCTACGCGAAGTCTTAATTTGTAAACCTCTGTTAAAATATCTCATTGCGTTTACGATTACCTGCAATATTAGGTTCTGTGGGCTATTGGATCATTGCAACGTTATCAGTAATAAAAATGCCGAGAAGTTGACCAGCAGAGAATCGGCCCAGGATATCGGGCAGAGATGCTAGCTAGCAAGGCTGCTGACGGGGCTCATATTATGACTTGAAAGAGACATAGGCCTTAGATAAAGTGAACCAAGATGGAAGGACAGAGCTTGGCTACTGTAGCCCTGTGCTGGACAGAAAAGGTACAAAACTGCAACTTAAAAGTACCAGAATGAATCTGTGGTGTGTCGTTGCGACTCTAATGGAGCACTGCAAAGAAAGATATACAGGGGGTCCGCCGGCAAGGTATACTACTTTACTTTGCCGCCCTTAGTAAGCACTAGTCTTGACAGTTCGTATTCGCAGTCGTAAAGTAAAGACGTGGCAAATTTTTTATTGAAAAAAAATTCGGTAAACTAAAGTCTTTTAAAGGTTAAAACATTTTTCAAAATCAATCATTGATTTCGGTGGCGATGAGAAAATTACGTGAAAGTTTTAGGAGAAACAATGTGCCATCAAGTGTAGTGAAAGATTCCGACGAAAGAGGGATTGTAGCTGATAGGCCCACGCAATACCCACAGCGTATTGCAAGATTGGCTGAAACCATTAGTCCTGTTAAAAAAGTGTTCAAAACATGCCATCAACCTCAATTCGACACCGTGCCCAGGAGATTTGTATTCAAAAAACAACTTTGGCCACAATTTTTCACACGAATTTGAATTTGTTTCCATTTAAGATCCAAGTAACACAAGACTTTTTTCTAGAAGACTATTATCACCACCGCACATATGCCAATAGGATGGTATGGCTTGCCCATGACAACCCCGATTTTCATGGCGATTTTAGTAACGAGGCACATTTTCATTTGAAAAGATACGGGAATAAACAGCAAAACCTGTTTTGGACAATGCAAAACTCTTCAAATTATTCATCAGTCACCTTTGCATCCATTAAAAGTGACAGTCTGTTGTGAAATTTGGTCAGGAGGAACCTATGGACCTTATGTTTTTGAAACTTAAAACGGCGTAACGGTAACTGTCAATGAGTAGCGCCATGGTGATATGATTGAAAACTTTTTAATGCCCCAACTGCATTCTTTAAGCGTGGTTAACATGTTGTATCAACAAGACGGAGCCACATCGCATACAGCCAGGATTGCAATGGAATCACTGCGAGATCACTTTCCACCACAAGGTATTTCAAGAAATGGTAAATTGGCCGTCACTGTCGCCTTATTTGACTGCTTAGAACTTGTTTTTGTTAAAAAAATCCGTTTTTTTGCATTCTGTGGTTCAATGCTGTTAATAAAACTTTGTGTCAATTATTACGTTTTTTATTTAAGTTTAAAAATATGAATCTGCCACCAGACAACCTTTACAAGCAAGCATTAACAAACAATTTAAATATAAAAAGAAGTATAAGCAAAACCCCACAATGAATAAAATTTTTGAAAATAAGTTATAAAAATATATAATTTTTAACCACAAAATTAAAAAAAACACCAGTTATGTATGAAAACAGCAGTTTAAGCTATAACAACCGAAAACAACATGAGTGTCCATTTTAAAACCACAAAACCAGCAGCAATATCAGCTCCAGCAGTTAGTACTTACATGGAAATGGCATGTCTGGTTTTTCTTTTTGAATTTTTCACAGCTTCTGCTGGCAACACACTTTTCAACTTCAAAAACTCAAAATATAAAAACTGGACATATTTATGGATGTATTTGCGATGAAATCCTCATATGCAGTTCCTTTATATGTGAAAGCATATGTTGTAATATCATATCGTATAGTTTGTATTCTCAGCTTAACATTCAAAAATAATTTATTGCTTCCACCAGCAATGACACTAAGAAAAGTCATAACAAAATAAAAATTGCAAATAAAAAAAGCTGCAATACTCTTTGTCCACAGCAAACAAAAGGAAACAGCAATGCTATTCTTTAGTTCAATGTTTTTATTTGGGATGTACATATGTGCATAAGTACATACTTACATCCAAAATACATAGAGGATACTGCAGCGTCTGTAAACAATTTGAAAATCTGTAGTGGTTTGCACAAAAGCACTATAAAGAAATGTGCGTACAAAAGAATATGACAAATTTTCCGGTAAAGATTTTTAACATTCTTAAGGACTAAGAGTTATAAAAATAAGATTAATTTTTGATATGTGTACGAGTTTTTGCATCCTGATGCAATAAAAGGATTATCATACATTTAGTGTATGAAATAATTTGTTTACTGATTTTAATCTTTAAAAGAAACCAATTTGTCTTTAACTCCTATGAATAAAAAGTTTCATTACTTTGAACTCATATAAATTTATCTGAGATACAGAAACACAAGAGTACGAGTCTGTTCTTGGCTGAATATGAATTTTTTTTTTAAATTTATAAATAATTAATCTAGGTCCATCCGTACATCTGTGACTGTTGTGTGCTCGTATATTTTGTCTAGAGTCTTTAGTTTTGAGTGAATTACACTTTTGCAATTGCATACTGATGCAAATATAAAAATATTTATCATGCATTTAAATGGTCTTATTGCACATAAGTGAAAATATCTTGTTTGTTGTTATGTTTGTGTATATATATGTTAATGTGATCCAGCTTTTGTTTTTATATTTTTGCTCTTCCTTGGAAGTACTTGTGAAAAGTTTGGTCGAGATGTATTTTTAAACCAATTGCAAACAAACCGAAGCATAAGTATAACTGCAAATTTGTCATAGAAAAACAAAAACATAACCAAGTCCTTATGCCTTCTTCATAATGTTAAGTTTAGGTTTCAAAAGGATTTGATTCATTAAAGTAAAACAGTTAGAGCCGCACTACAGAAACACCAACTTTTGTTATTAAAAACGTTCATTTTAAATTTAAGAAATTTAAAAAAAAAAATAACAAAAAAATAACAAGTAAGAGCGCTGTATTCGGTCGAATCTTATTAACCCTTCACATTAGTCTTTTAATATACCCCTCTATAATTTCTAGACGAGTTATTTTGTACTCCAAATATTATAACAAAAATACTTTGTTCTGGATTTGAAGTAAATGACCATCCTAGTTTTTAAAAAAGAAAACTTGACAAAATGTTAACGTTCGTATGTATAATAGAAATACCGTGTTGAAGTTTTGAGGTCGAGAGTTTCTAAAGTTTTCGACATTATTCGTATTAAAAGTTTATTGAAAGTTGTTCATTTGAATGGAAGGTTCTAGTCCATCTGCTTCTCTCCAACTACTTTTTTCAAAAAGTATGGATTATTTCATCATTACTTTTTTGTAAAACATTCGAAGTCAATAGCTGTTATAGTTTCCCAGATGTAGCGCATCGAAAATTTCATAAAAATTTTTAATTTGTATAGAAGCTACCCCTTGCGCTGCCAGAGCCCAATTTTTTTCAAATCAGTTTTTGTAGAACATTTGAAGTCGATAGCTGTTATAGGTTAGCACCATACATTATTCACCGCTCTAATAGCTGTGCAAAAGTTTGGGATCGACACGGGAAATGCAGCATCGATCCTACCTTTATGTCGTTTAGTCATTGTTCTCTGCAACTACCGTCTGTTGAAGGTGTCTTTGAGGGTTGTAAAGAACCAATAGCATATTTACCATCATACTTAGCTTATCATTCTATTAATTGTCGCAGATGTTTAAAGTTTTACATTACCCTGTTAGTGGTTTCTAACCACTTGTTTTACTCACAGTTTATTTCAATAAAAAGCATCAAGCTCTCAAGGCTAATTTCTTGCCATTTTCTTGTTTTAGTCACCAGAATAACCTTCCATTTACTTATTTCGAGTTACAATGCATCTATAATATCAAGGGACCTCCATAATGAAAAGTTGACAGTTTTCTGAGTTTATTGATACATATGTTTTCTAACCTTGTTTTAGTATTCTCCATATCGACGCCTACGTTCGGGATAAACATTGCTTGCTGCTCCAAGCTCTATTTGTTGCACAGTGTTGTCTGGGAGATAGAGTTATGTCTCGGCCTTTAGGGTTTTAAGAAAGATACCCAGTTCCCTTTTCCATCCACTCTAGAGACATCCATATAACAACATATTAGCGTCCCATCAATACTCTGCAGTTAGTTTTGACATTCGCTGAAGCTATTTAAAATAATACTTTTGCGTAAGCTACTTAAAAGATAGAATTTTACTATCTCAATATAAGCCCTGGTGTCCCCTAAATGCATACAATGTAATCTTTAATGTCCTTGCTGGAGTTGTCTTATAATCTCTACTTATTTTTAAGCAACTAATACACTTGAGGTTTTGAAGGATCCTTGTAGTGCTTTTTCTGTCTAATAATGTTTATCAAACCATGGTCTGATGCGCTTCTGTATATAACCCTAAATAACACTAAACACATATTTTTAAAATCCATTAAAAAAACTTATGTACAACAAAAAATTTTTAAAATTAACCAAATTTAACAATTTTATTACATTTATTTAATATTTTATTTTGTATATTTGGTTATTTAATGGAATGAAAAACATGTAAAAGGAGTAGCGCGGAATAAACGGATTTCCGGAAGAAAAAAAAGGATTGACAAAAATTTAATTGCTTGAGTTCTTTTAAAATATTTATCATTTTTAATTAATTATCGATGCAGGTACTAACAACTATTAAAATTTTAGTTTTAAAGTTTCAAAAGCGAATAGCTTTTAATGTAAAAAAATTCATTATTGGGAGATTTTTAAATTTTTGTTTTCTTGAAAATTTTTTCATAATTTCAATGAACTTCTTGAAAGAATCATCCATATATAAATTACAGAAGAGCGTTCTGCATTGAATTCAAATCTACACCATAATTAAAAACCTTAATATTTTTTAAAAAACTATATTAAACTTAACCCCTGTCATTATTGTGGTGCAACACAAAGTTGTTGAGACACATATCACTGTTTTATTACTTTTCCAAGTACTTAAAGTTTGTCTGCACAGACTCACAAATGCTCACATTTTAACAAATATTGTTTACGGTTTCATCCTTGGGGTAACAAAATTTCTGACAAAAGTTTAAAAAACTAAATATTGAAAATCAATTTTATTTTAGAAACAAAATTTTTATATTAAATCTGCTGCATGTGTGTAAAGAGTAGTTAATTTGATTTTATTAAATCTTTAAAAATCTCAAAAATATAAATTAAGTAATGGCAAAAAAGGGAAACAAAATGTATCTCATACTTTCTATTTAATAGTTTGCTCTTTAATATTTGTAGCGTAATTTGTATGAATTTTTTTACTTTGCGTGATTAAGGCTTTGCAAATCAACCTTTATTTTTTAAATAAATAGCGAATTCATCAGAAATAATCTACGAAGATTTTCTTTTAATTTTTTATATTTAAATACTTTTTTCATAATCTTTGCAGTTTCTCGACCTCTCCAGAAATCAATTGCATGGCATAAATGCTGATATTGTCATACGTATGCAGGCAATACGTAATGTACGACTGGACAACAATCCGCTTATATGTGATGAGTGTCACATGGGAAAACTAATTGATGTGGTAAGGCAGGTAAGAAATAATGGGCAATTAAAAAATAAAATGACTAATAAAATACTCAATTATTATTTGTAAAAACAAGGATATAGAATGAATCCAAAAGATTTAATCGGCCAAAACAATTTAGATAAAAATTTAAAAAACATAAGACAAATAAAAAATTGATTTTTCGTAAAAACTGTTTTACAATTTTGTCACTAAATATTAAGCGGTTAAATCAAAGTATATCTTTGGCTGCTCTACAATTAAGAAACTGTAATAAAATTTTCACACGTGTAGAAGAGAAAATCTTGAAAGTCATAATAGTTTATTTTTGCCGCGGAGATTCAAAAGAAAAAATATTTTTTACTTTTGTCTTTAATAAAAAGTATATTAAAATCTATCGAATCCATGCCTTAGCAATTAAATAACAATCAAAAATAAATAAATAAAAAATTTTAAGTTTTTATTCTACCTTATAATAGAAATGCATTATAAAAAATAATTTTTTTAAAAACCAAAAATAGTTTACACAAAAGTTATACAAATAATTTTTCACACTTTTCTTTTTATCCAAGTTTTTTGGCTAATTCGAGGGTACCTACAAATTTGATTTTGCCACCTGTTTTACATGATTTTATGAGCAATTTTTTAGCCAATTAACATTGAATTATTTCTTTTTTACAACCAAAAAATAAACAGATAATCATTGAGAAAAAGAAAATATTTTTTTGCGATACTAACTCATAGCTTTTTGTTCACATTAATAATTTTGCAACACAAAAAAGTTAAATAAGTTTTATGCAAATTATTTGCATACTGAGAATAAAAGCAAAAACAAAACAGGTCGGCAGTACAGATAATTGAGTATGTTTACCTTTAGCAAAAAAAAATTAAAAACTTTTTAATAAAGGTTGTCTGACTATTTATTACCTGTTGGGAATTTATATAAATTAAATTTCTTAAATAAAGCAAAAGAAAAAAAAAGACTTTTTAGGTGGGAGCCCTAAATTCTTACAAAAACTTTATATTATTTCTGTTGTTATTATTCAGCAAAAAAACTTTGCCTAAAAAAAGTAAAAAATCAGTTTTGTGCACTGCTTAATTTACTTAAACCATTTTTTTAAGACTTTTAACACTCATATAATGCTTATTTGTTAAAACAACGTCATAACTCAATAATGCATTTTTGAAGTTAACGATGTAGAATTTTTGAAGTTGTCTGCGAATTGTTTTCCTTTTTACGTTTGAAGAAAAAATGTCGCTTGTCTTTTTAAGCAAACCTAAGCAAAAGGGCCAAAGAAATGGACCAAGCTGGGCTGCATCATATTTCTTTACCATATCCCCAGCCGCCTATTTTACCTAAGTAAGTCGAAATGGCTTTGCATGAATATTGACGTTGCTTGAGCCAAAAAGCGATAAGGCCTCTATTATTATAAATGTTAGAAAAAAGAAGTCATGAAAGAAAACACGTGGGTGGTGGCATACTCAGTAGGAACAGTACGAGAAAAAACCGGGATAGTAAAAACATACGAAATTGATCTTGGTAAAAAGAAGACCTTTTCTTAACTGCTTAAGGTGATGATAGGTCAAAAATTTAAATCACTTGACACTTACCAAAAATGGAATTGTTCCTGCCAGCGACCGGCATTATAACTTATGTTAAGCCCTAAAACAATAACCGAACTCAAGCTTATGCCTTACAGGGAAAGTAATTGGTCTTGATATGAGTATTGGTCTCAGTAATATCGAATTTAAATGATCAAAAAATGTAAAAGCGGGCATTTTGTATGATTAACTTTTAATGTCGTAAATAAAAAGTAAAGCTAAAATGAACTTAATAACATAAATGAAAAAATTGTAATTAAATAAGTTCGTTTTTCTTGTTGAGAATAAAATTTGAAGTAACAAATAATCTGACTACTTGTACTTCTTGTTCAAAACTATTTTTTTAGAAATTTAAATTTTAATTAAATCACTTTTAAATATTAAAAAGTTATCCAACTTAAAGTTTTTACCGAGAAATCCTTTACATCTTACGTAGATGACGCATTAATATAATATTATGTTTATTTGATTTCTCAAAATCTGTAAATGAATATATTGCTAATCGTAGTTGTTAGTTTTTATTGCAATAAAAAATAGAAATATTATACATAACTGTTTAAATTTTCTTTCCTAGCTTTTAATAACTCTTATAAAAAAGTTTATTTGTTTAATTTGTTTATAAGAACTATATATAAATTTTTGTCTCTTACTGTGCTTCTCTTGAAAAAAATCTTCATGAAAAAATTTATTTTTTATATTTGAAATATATTACCTTGTTATTTATAAACAAAACTTTTATATATAAGAAATTCAAAAAAAATTAAATTTTATTTTTTTATTTGAATATCAAAAAATCAAATAAAAGATTTAAAATTTTTTTCAAGAAAAACCTGAGAAAATAAAACTATTCTGTTGAAAAAACCTTAATAAAAAAATATTTAAACAAATGTTTCAAGATTATTTTATTTTTTTATTTCCCGAAATTTAACCAAATATTTTTATTTTCCAAAAAATTACTTAAATAATTTTTTTGTGAGAAATTATTAGTCTATAGTAAAAAAATATTTACCTCCCTTTCAAAGTGATTCAGGACCCACCACCATTAATTTTTAATTTCCAACATTTTCTCGGAACAAGCCAATTTCATATCTTTGCTTCCAATGAGGGCTCCCATTCATAATTGCATTTCCAATGAAATCAAAAATCTTTACCACTGCTTTTAGGGTGCTTCTGGAGGGTAGACATGTGTAACCAACTATCAATAAATCTTTATGCCCAAATTTTTTTCAGAATAAAATTATCCCCTATTTTAACTTCCAATAGGGGCTCCCATTCATAATTGCATTTCCAATGAAATCAAAAATTTTAACCATCGCTTCCAGAATGATCCATTTGGGTTGAAATAAATGACCAATATTTCATCGAAACAAAGCTACCGCCTATCTTCATTCAATATGGCAGTCCCACTCAAAATTTAATTTCCTAAGAAATTATAAAAAATTATATAAATCGCTTTCAGAGTGCTCCCGGAGGCCTTATATGGATGATCTACTACTACTAATATTTTACTCTTAAATTTTTTTCAGAACAAACCTACTTTGTATTTTAGCCCCAAATGAGCCTTTAATACAAAATCACGTTTTTTTAAACATTTATAGCTCTTTAAATATGCATGTATGAATGTGTGTATTTTAAAAACAAAATTTTAATGTTAATAGTGTTGTTTTCCTTCAAAAATTTAAATATACAAAGCAAACCGACCAGAACAAAAATATTTAAAAAATTTTTCTTGAAGTCAGATATTCAAAAGTAAAACATAAAACATATTTAGCACAAAATTTTTCTGTTGAAATATTAAATCAATATTGTCATAAACAAAAGATGAGTTAATTCACTCACAATTTGAAAAAAAAACTTGTTGGTGTTTAAAAAACCGGCAGCAAAAGATTAAAGTGTAACAAATTAAATAATGAAAATAATCATCTTTAGCGCTCTTTTGCTGAAAACTGTTTAAAAACCAAAACGTAACAAAAAACATTTTGCATATTTTTGAACATGTTGTTTTTATATGAATAGTTAATGTTCATATATTCATAAAAAAATTTTTTTGTAGTAAACTCATTTTTTATATCCTTGTTCACTCTGAATTGTTGATGATTTACAGCTTGCAATTTATTTTACTATAAAAACCGCGTTTCTTGTATTTGTTTTATGCAGCTGCAATGGAAGTGGGAAACATATCCAATTTGTTTTCTTCCCAAAACTCTAAGGGGTGCAGAAATAACGGACTTGGATACAAATGGCTTAGATCGTTGTTTGGATTATATAACAGATGAGGAACAAAATGCAGCCAGTACATCGCATGCAAATTTTCTTGAGAGAGGTAATTGGAGATTACAAAATAAATAAAGCTTAAAACTAATAAGAATATAATTTTTTTTAAATCATTAAAATTTTTTTTTGAAACTGAAAATGGTGTACAAATAGCAAAACTTAAATTTTAAAATATTTTTTTTTTTTAATTTTTGTGAATTTATAAAAACGATGTACCAACAGGGTAAATTCAAATTTTAGGTGAAAATAAATATGCCATTATATACATCTCTTTCTTAAATTTAAAACAGAACTCGTCTTAAAAACATTATAGGGTTTAAAACATGTCAATATTTTCCAATTGACCTTAAAATTATATTTATGTTCCAGGATTTATAAAAAGAGATAATTTTCATTTTAAATTAAAATTAATTAAAACTTAATTTTTTAAGTTCTCCATCAAAAGCTAATGGCTTCCGATACTCCTGATTTTACTGAAAATGCAAATAAAAATACTTTTGCATTTTATTTTTTTCTTAAAAGTATTTTTTATATCTTTTGCTATCTCTGAATGTTAAATCCGAATCCTTTTAAAAATTTAAAACTAATTTCTTGTCTTCTATTTTTTTTTCTCTTTTAAAGGTGGCCTTAATACTCTTGCAATTTTGGGTGGAATTATATTCGTTTTAATTGCCATTATAATAATTTCCATTGCCATTTGCTATTCGAAACATCGTGCACGTTATTATACGCGAGAGGATCATCTTAGTGGCAGTAAGTACTCTAACTTTAGTAAAACTTTTTAATTTAACTATTGTTTATTGCAAGCCAAAACGAAACACTCTCTTATTAACACACACAATCATACAAAAGCTGCGTCTAAAAGGTTGCAAAAAACCAGTTTAGGAAAGCATAAAAGTCATGGAATTCTTGCACTCCATTCATTTTTTTTTGCCAAAGTTTTTCCCCACTATTTTAACTTACGTTTGTTTCCCCTTGGTTATTTTTTAACAAAAAATATGTTTCTTATTTGTTTTTCTTGCTGGCTTTTACCAATTGCGGTAAAAATTAGTTTGGCAATAATACAAATATTGTTTTAATTTGATTGTTTGTTGTTGTTGCTATTGTTTTTTTAAACTGTAACTTTATACTTTGACCCACTTGCATGCCACAGCAAACTGTGGAGTGGAGTGAGCCGGAATGGCAAAAAAGGAATTTTACTTAAAGCTTATGCCATAAGAGTAAAGTGTTTATATATGTTTAGTTATAAAAAAAAAATACTTATTCCGCACTTAAAAATTATTTTTTTGTACGTTTTAGGTACCTTTTGTGTCTTTAAACCAATAAAGATAGAAACGTATTTAAAACGTTGATCAACAGTTTTAGATCCAGCTGAGGTTTAATATGGTATATGCAGGCAAAATTCATTTTAAGTTCAAATAAGTGGATAAAAAGTACTTTTTACATATTTGGTACTTTTTTGCATATAATTGGATTTGTGAAACTCATATTTTTTTTTACATTAATAGGTCAGAACTTTTTGTACGAGAAGTATTTTTTGGCAAGTTTTATAATATTTTTAAATCTTTTGATTCATTTAAACATGAGAAGGCAAATAAATAACTAGACGTAAAGTACTCTGTGATATCTGCTTGCACTTTCTTGCAAATGTTGAGATTATGAGCCTAAAAATATGAAATAAAGGAATATTTATTCATATAAAGACCAGAAGTCAAAAAAGTGTTTTAGAAAACTTTTTATTCCTTTTTGTTAGTTTTTTTAATTTTTGGATCCATAAAAAGGGCTAAAAATTATCTCAGTGAATCAAAAGTACTTTTCTTATAATCGTTTTAATTTTTGAGAAAATGAGTCCAGATATATAAAACTGCGGACTATTTAATTTAGAGAAAAAAGGCAGCTAGGTTGATGAAGAGTACTTCTCCCGAAACCCACACACAAAAATTATCTAAGAAAACTTTACTTAAATCAAGCCATAGCGGTGTCAAAAGTACGGTGAGTATGGTTTTTCTTAAATCAAGTACGAAATTTCTTACTCCAAGTAAAAATTTTCAAGTACTAATTTCTTACTTTTAGCCACAATTAAGCCAAAAAATGATTGATTTTAGTTCGGAGCCGTACTTGATGTAAGCGTGAAAAAGATTGATTTAAGCCGTAAACGGAACTATTTGGAAAATGAAATGTAATTTTTTTGACTTATAGAGCTTTATTAAAGAAGAAGAATTTTATATTTTATTTTTATTTTATAGATAATTAAAATTTATAATTTAAAAATTTCATTTTTTGTACTTACCGAAGCTGAGATTCGAACCAGGGATTTCTCTGTTGCAGCACAAGCGCGTTACCTCTAGGCCACCAAGACACTTTGTTTTCAAATGTAAAATAATATATTAAAACAATAAGTTTTTTTTCTGCTTGATTTGTTGAAGCAATCCGAATAGGCTTTATTTAAGAAAATGTAAATAAGGATCGTACTTAAAAAGATTTTGGATAAATTCAAGAATAAAATTCTTGATTTTAGAAAGCGAGTTTTCTTTCTGTGCAAAATTACTTTTTAATATTTTTGCTAATTTTTTGCATGTTTCGATTTGTATAGGGATCGAAAGTAAACTAAGAACAAAAAAGTTTGTTTTTTTACTCATTTGAGGATTTAGGTCTATAATTAAATAATATAAGGGCTTCTGACCAACAAAGAGGTCAAAAGTCAACTAAATGGTTAAGGAGTGGTCTTTTAAATTTTTGGTACTTTTTTGTTTGCTTTTGCTTATTCAAAAAACAAAAGTCAACATAGCAGAAAGTACTTTTTTTAATTTTTGGCTCTTTTTTCTCAATTTTTTTAAGATTTTGGTTCCAGAGTTGTAAAGTTAAAAGTCGAAAATAAATTTTGGCGTTAAAAACTACTTTTTTACGTTTTCGGCACTTTTTCGGGTTATAGTGGTCAACAAAGGGTACTTCTTTTAATTTATGGTAACTTTTTGCAGCTATTGAGGTTATGAGTCTAGAAAAGTGAAATTTATGACAACTGACCAATACAGAGGTCTAAAGTTTACTAAAATATTATAAAGGTTTTACATTTTTGGTAATCTTTTAAACCATTTTGCATATGAAGAAGTCATAAGCAAACAACTAGCTAAAGAAGTCCTTCCCTGAGAAAGCATCTGTGCAAATGTAAAATTATGTTTAACCCATAGTGCATAAAGTGATATGGAAACTTTAAAATGGGTGTCTGGTGGCAGATTTATATTTTTAGACTTAAAAAAAAACGTAATAATTGACACAAAGTTTTATTAAAAGCCTTGAACGTTAGAATAAAAATGCGGATTTTATTCTTTTAAGAACACGTCTTCGTCAAGCTAAAAACACTGTTCAAAACATAGCCTTGTGTTCTGCGCCACACGTTTAAGTTGGCTCCACTAAGCTAATTTCTCAACGAATATTTTCTTTTAAGGCACAAGAGATTGGAGATTGGCATCATAATACACCCTCTTTTTTAAAAACCCCATAAAAAATCTATGGGAGTTAGATCGGGCTACCAAGGTGGATATGGAGATCCCCAAAAAATTTAAGATCAAAATTACCTTATCTTATTTTTGGACTTGTAATCTTACTTTTACAAAATATCTATCAAATGCTTTGATATATTAGTTCAAACCATATATTAGCACTTTTATCGTTATTTAAATTTAACAAATGAGCTATAAAACCATAAACTCAATTGTTTATGCTTTGAAAAGACAAAAGTGTAGCAACTACATTTCTGTAACATAATTTGCTGCATTTTACAGTTTTACTTTTGCAAGACCATATGCATCAAATACTGAAATAATAACACTTTTTCGGCGTCAGAATTTTTTTTTTTACTCTTTGCCACTAACAAACCAAACAATTCACTAAGTAGTTGGCAAAGGCAGCAAAAAGTATTTATTCGACAAAAATAATAAAAAAAGGACTCTTTTAAAAAAACAAACAGAAAACCCATGTAAAAAAGAAACTTAATTTTATATTCTTTTTACTTGTTTTGCTACGATTTTTATTTTTTAATTCTATTTGGCTTTTTGTATGTGTGTGGGGCGGAACTTCCAACAGCCAAACGCTCCAAAGACTCATACTTTTCAAACAATCAAATATATTTGTTTGTTTCTTTATTTAAAAGTTTTTTTGTAATTTCTTCCAATAGAAATGAAAACTTTTAAAAGTTGAAAACTTTTGTTCTTCTCGCTATTTGTGTGAAAATTACAAAAAAACTGAAAAAATAACGCAAAATAAATAAATATTTGTTGGTTTGTTTTTCGAGAAAACTAAGTGTGAGAAAAAACTGTTTACTTAACAAATTTTTCTTTATTGTTTTTAAGTTTTAGCAGCTACAGACAATTACACAAATCAAAATTAAAACGGACAAAGAGTAGAGGTCGTTTAATATTTTTGAAAAATAATAATGAAATTTAAATAAAAAATATTTACTTATGGTGCTGGAGTACTTTTTGCGAAAAAAAAAGAAAAAACCACAACGATGAAAAATTAAAGCGATGAGAACTTTTATAAATAATTTTAAAATGAACCTTTATATTATTAATAATAAAATAATTTATAATAAAATGTTTGATTTTATTTTAAATAAATTAATGAATTTTGCTGTTAGTTGCTGTTAGCATAAGAGCGCTGAACTCAAGCCGGTACTTAATTTTTTGGCCTTTTTTTATATTATTTTTTTGACAAACTAAGATTTCCGATAGCAAACAAGTGCCATGAAATATATATGCATAACAAGAGACATGTATCTTATATATTTAAAAAAAATTTGCGACGTGTGTGTTCATACCCTCTTGCAATATATTGAATCCTTTTCGGGAACCTCTTACACATGATAAGCAAACAAAGGGCTTATTTTTGATTTACAAACAAATTTTTTTAATGTCAAAACTAGAAGTTTTTTCAACAAAAAGTTATGATTTCTTTTCTACACGACAATTTAAATTGAATTTTGGCTCTGAAAAGAAAAAATATTTCTCAAATCATATAAGCAGTTTTATATTTCTGTAAATGTTTTTGAGTCCCAAAAAAAACCAAAAATTACTTAACTTTACTTTAGCTTAAGATCGTCAAGAAAAACCAAAAAACCTTAATTCTTGTGTTTGCACTTAGAAAAGCAATAATTTAGTCTCATTTTAACAAAATCTTAATTTTTAGTTACTCGTTAAAAAAAATGCGGACGAAAGATAAAAAGCTTCTTTTACACTTTTCTGTACCTGTTTTATTACCCGAATTTTCTCTTGATTATTATTTCTTTAGGTGAAGACAAATGTTTGGAAAAGAGTTTAGAAACGACTACAGTTACCATCCAGGGTAATGGTAAACCAAACTGTAACTTGTCATCACCCACAAATGGCAGCACTAAAATTGAAAAAACACAATATATTAGCGGCAATGGTATGGAAAGTTTAGCAGCTGAACCCCTAAATCCCAGCGACGGTCATAATAAAAATGAAATTAATTTTAAATTTCCCATAGACGATCGTGTTTGTACGATTGATGAGTTGGTGGCGGTACCGCCTGCACCACCACCTCCTACCAGACAGCCTCCAGGTGGAGTAATGTATGAAATGAATAGCGGCAATATGCGTTTTACACAAACTCCACTTAGTTGTGGTAGTACGACAGCTAGAGCTGCGGTTGCAGCTGCTGCTACTGTTATGCCGCCAGGAGCACCATCAGCAGGCGCACCAACATTAACATCATTTCATACAACAACGTCTCTGCCGCCAGAAGCTATAGTTGTAATGCTACCACCGCCTCCCACAAACGAACAATTGTATTCCCAACAGCTTCAACAACAACAACAACAAAATCAACAACATCAACATTCACAACAGCAACAAATGTTGCACCTAACCACACTTGAACCATTGGTAAGCGTTAAATGACCTCAGGGTATTATGGGTCATACGATGGGAATGTCACATTTAGTAGAATATCAGCTGCAAAAGCAACAAAAACACCAACAAAATACCACAAACACATAGACAAGGGAAAAGGCAGATAAAAACTTTAAAAACAACAATTATAGGTAAAGTTACATACAAATTAAAGTACGGACGTACGTATGTGTAAATATAATATTAAACAATGAAGTAAGTAGATTAAAGAATGAAGACTAGCTAAACAATTATCTTGTACATAAAGAAAACTCTGTGTAAATTTTTGTGTATAACGAAAATGCAATTTTTAAAACACTTCTTTTATTGAAGTCCTACTAAGACAAATATATAATTGCAATGAAACTCTCTATAGGAAAGTAAGCAAATTCATATACGAATTAGCTTAGAAATTAATTACAAAATTATTTGAATTGGTTTTTATATGAATTTAAATTTAAAACCCATTTAAGTTATTGCTTTCAGAGTTGGTAATAAAATATTTTTGTTTAGTCATAATATTTTTTAAGGCATCATAACTTTCAGTTTTCAGCATTTTCGGCAGGACCCCATGTAAGTTTCAGAAACTAAGAAAATCTTTTAAAAAGAACTCTCTTTATGTAAAAAATTTTTTAATTAAACCCAAAGCAGTAATCTTGAATGCAAGAGCTACACTTTCGTCATACTTTTTATTTATTCATGAAGCCAAAAACTAATAACTTCCAAGCTAAGTTTAATTCATTAGTGGTTGCGAAGACAAAAAAAATTTTAAAAATCTATATACATCTAAGGTAGAAAATAAAATGCAAATTGATTCAAAAGCAATACAAGTAAGAAAAAAAGTCAATCTAGCGCAACCTTACATAATAATTTATTTCCTATTAAGTACCAACATCAACAAAAAAAATTCATAGCAGCCTAAGGTTAATGTCTTGAATGAAGCCAATATGATTCTCGTATAATTACCTACTTTAGCAAAAATAAAATCTTTGATAAAAAATTTACACAATTTTGGCAAACTCCGGTTTTTAAGATGCATTGTTTCAATAATTTTCTTTTATCAGCTCCAAAAAATTGTTCAAACCATTTATATCAAAAGAAGTAGTGCCCCGTCACCTGTAAGACAATTTTTTTCAACTAAATTTTAGAAACTACAACTAAATTGCAATAAAGGTTAGACTAGCTTAGGCTATGAAGGGTAGGGATGAGTGCATTTTGCCCTCTCCACCCAGAGGCCCCTAAAGCCACTATGAATTCCTTTAGTGGGAGTTCAGGTTGGAGCTTGAAAAACTATTGCAGTGTTTTAGTCTAATTCATTTAGGACAAGAAACAGCGGATTGGGTTAAGTAAAATGTCGAGACTACATTATTCTTTGGCTTTGTTTTAAAAATCGAAATCAAAATCATCTTTCTTAAATTTAATAGCATAAAAATATTATCACAAAATGGAAACATTTGGATCCAGTGTTCGGTTAATGCGTTCAATATGTAAAATGCGACGTATGTTACAAGAATTGACCCCTAAAGTGGTTGATAATATCTTTATTGAAGAACATCGGCACCAGACTAATGATTTAAAATCAAAAACCGTATTAAATTAAGTCTTTTTCGAAAAAAAGGAATAGGCAAAAAGTGTGTCAACATTGCTAAGCCAAAAAAGTGTTTGAAAAAAGTGTGTTTTAAAGGTTAAGTTTTATGGCAGTACTTTAGGAATTTTGACAGTCAAAATAAATATCTGGGTTTTTTAAAAAATTTCTTACAACAGAATTATAAAATCAAATTTTTTTAAAACTTAAATTTGCAAAGTGATACCATTGTGTTTTGGTATATAAAATCAAATAAATCAAAGTGCAGGTCGTGGTTTAAAAAATTGATTAATAACATTTTATATAGAAAAGCTTTCTGTACGAAAAATTATTCTAAAAGATCTGGCGATGAATGGTATGTTTTTTCATAAAGCTTTTAAAGAACCTTTACTAGGAATCTGTGCTGATCGAGCAAAAGGTTTAAATAATTCTAAAATTTTAAAAAATTTTTTAAAGGAAGCATTTTAAAAATGCTTTCGACTATCCGTTTTCAATTTTCCGTGAATAAATTTATGGTTCCGAAGGTCATATTTAACAGCATAATCTGGGTCAGACAATACTATGCAAATATAAGAATACATGCTTAAACGTTTCTAAAAGAATAACGTTTTTATTATTAATAATCTCTTAACAATTGAAACTATGCATAACCCCTGTAAACAACTTCGGCATGTAGCAAAACTGTATAACATGGCTCAATATAATTTCACTTCTTCTGCATGCAATTTTTGAAAACATTAAAATTAAAGTTTACTTAAAAAATGCTGTGAAGGAGGTTGTATTGTCATTCCTTAATGACTAAAGTTTCTCTTAACACTTATTTTAGTTTGGAAAATAAATGAATTGTCGAACGATAAAATGCTTTATGAATTTAAAACTTAAAATATTTATGTCTCGCGACTTTTCTCGTACAAGGAACAACAAATTTTAAACAACACCTTCCTTATCAAGAACAAATAAACATTTAATTAATTTAGGCAAAAATTTGTTTGCCGCAAAAAGTTTAAATATTTAATTATATTTCAGAATTATTCTTAAATATCGTATTCATGTACGTTTAACTACAACGCAAATAAATAATTACAATTTTTAATTAAAAGCAGCATTAATTAGGAATTAATTTTTGTACTTTACGTAAACTTACTTTAGTTATTTATATAGTTTTTTAAAAAACCAAAAACAAATAAACTTAAACACACCAAGAAAAAAATAAATTTAAAAATTAAGTTTGTAAAGATTTTTAAAAATTCAATTAAAGCAAATAACTAAAAATGTGAAAAAAAAATCTTAAATATTTAATTTTAAATCTATATAAGGCAGTGATAAAATGCAAATAAAATTTGTATACCAATCACTTATTTATGCGAAATATAAAAACAAAAGTAAAAAGATTATAAACAAGTCACAAACAATACTTGTCATATATTAAAAATGAGAAATAAAAGGTTAAAGTAAATAAATTTAAGTTAAAATATAAGAATATAAATAAAAACCTTTATACATAGTATTTAAAAATTTTAAATTAAAATTAAAGACTCTTCAGTTGGCAAAAGAAATTTTTAATTTCTTTTTAATATACTTTTGCAAAGGATAAAGAAAAACCTAAAAAATTTTAAAATAGTTAGAACAGTAAATATATAAATATTAAAATAAATTAAAGCATTCAATATTTATTGATTTCATATCACTTTATTACAAAAAGAAATTTTTTTTTTATTTAAGAACAATTTTTAATAAATAAGTTTTAGTTTAAGATATGCATTTATTTAATATGTATTTAGAAAGCATTTAAAATATATTTTAATTACAAAATTATTAAATTATCAAAATAAGTTTTTTAAATATTTTTTTGTAAAACTTTTGACTCCTTTAAGATTATTTCTAAATAAATAAATCGATTTCTAACATAACAGAAAATAATAATTGAATGAATTGTTTATTCATTTTGAAGTGGTGACGTATACATGGTATGTATTTCATGGATAATTAAATATTAATCATACGTATCAGATAAAAGGAGAAGACACACAATTCTTATTGCGACTTATTATGACAAAACTGACATGAAAAAATTATTACGTTTTTATTTTTTATATAGCAATCTGATTAAAATACAAACTTTACACCAATATGTTATTTTTTGTTCTTAAAGAGATATTTGATTTCAAAAGGGAAAAGTTAAATTTTTACACACATTTACTTTTTCCATATTATATAATTTTCTATAATTTCAAAACCTAAAAAACATTTTTAAGACACATGCTTTTTCGTTGACACTTTATACCATTAAAATATTTTTTAAGTCAATATTTAAAGTATTTAATTAAATATTGTTCTTTAATTTATTTGACAATTTTTAATTTTTTTTTATGTTAATTAAATACCCCTCTTATTTTCCAAAGTATATGTCACAATTAAGCTTAAGCAAACAAAAAAAATTAGAAAGCAAATAGAGCAAAGCGTTAACTTACTACTTAGTTCAATGTAAATAGCACTTAATAGCCATTAGTAATCTGACACAATTAAGCCTTCCGCATATACCCACATACAATTAAAAATGGCAAAGTACATGAAAAGCGCAAATATAGGGAATATGGAAAGGAAAAAAAATTAACTAGTTTGTCTTTAAGTATTTGACATCACTAGATATTAAATAACCCATTGTAGATAAAACGCAATATAGGATCCAGAATTGGTTTAAGCAGATGGTATAAAAGCCTACAAACAAAAATATTTTTTAATGTGTTTGTATGTTATAACCAGAGAAGACAGAATTTAAAAAAAAAATTTGCTTAAAGAAAAAACAACTTGAAAAATCGAAAAAAAGCAAAAAGTTTTAATTTCTGCATTTTTCTTACATCTATATTATACATTTTTCATGTATAAAAGATTTCTAATTACAATAAGCGATCGTTTGAAATTTAATATTTCAAGGTGTGCTGATTTTGCTTATTTTAATATAAAAGCAGTTTTTTAAGAATTTCAGCTCTTATACAAAAGTTTAAGGCAATTTTTTCCAATATAAGGGCTTATTTGTGATACTATTTTATTGTCCAAAATCAAAATTGCATATTTAGGTGCAGATGTTGTTATTAAGGATTGACGTTAGCTTGATTTATTTTTTTTAAAAATATCTTCATAGTTGACAGCAGGCTTTGAGATCTGTAAGAATCTTCTATTGAAAAATAATTTTTTGCATTCAGCATTTATTTTTATTAATGTAATCTTCCATATTGGCGGAAAGTATTTAGGCCATATGATGGCGTTAAAACGATAAAAAATTATTTCCTTTGCTATTCCAGGTAGCTTCAAATATATTTTCTTGTTTATTTTATCAAATCCATTAGCTTTTTCAGCATTTAAATTATATAAAGCCACTTAACTTCCTAGCAATTATAGTTACTATTCTATAAGAAATCAAGCAAGAACTAGCTTAATTTATTCATGGCATTACACGAACGAAAGAATCAAAATTTTCTTCGACTACGACGTAATGGTTTTGACTAGGCCTTTAACTAAATATAGAGATGATATTATTTTAAGTCTTTAAATAAACCCCAAGGTAATGTTGCTGTATGCGTTTCCAGCTAATTGCTGTGATGGTTTTTGCACTCCTATAGCAAAGTTTTTATTAATGCTTTTGCTGCTGTCTCCGGGCTCTACATTTTTCAGACAAAAAGTGTTCCCTGTCTGTGAAAAAGTCTGTTGCATCTCATTCTAGGGGAGTGTAGAAGAAGCGGGGGCCAAACTGTTTTTTAAATTTTTAGCCAATGACCATTTCGCCTATGAGAAAATTATTAAATTATTAGAATCGGTTTAATGGCGGACGGGATTTTAAATACTTGAAAATACTCGGGGAACATTTTTGTTACGCAAAAAAAGTGTTTTGTTTGGTTGAAATAATATAAAGTTCCATTTCTGACACGGAATTATATGTACATACATTCGAATACTTGGATTAACAGTCATCAGAAGTTATAAAACAGAGACGTGACTAAAATTATCGGTAGACAATAGACTTACGAAGTTCTAGAAAATATGTTCAGTTTACTTCCTTTTTAAAAGACTGTGGTCAAATGATATTTGATTTTCTTATTAATTAGTTCTGCTGAAAACTTCTATTTAAAAAAATTTAACCGTTTGATTAAAAGATGTTTCTAGATATCATATGAGTTTTGAAAGTACAAAAAGTTATCAATTTTCTGTCTTTAAAAATTAAAATTTTTACTTAAGAGTTCTTAATCTAGAGTACGTAGAAAGATGGGCAGACATAACGGCCACCAAGATCTCTGCTTAAGGGATACTGCTGCCAACGAAAACTTTGTGGAACTTAGTGATTACCAGTTTTTATTCCTTAAAAGTAACTTCTTGTCTCATAATGTAGCTCAATCCTAGGGGCAATGTAGCAGATCATGTGTAGCTCCAGAAAATTTTAATGCCTTGCCTAGCATTTTATTGAAAGGCATTTTATCGTCTTCCCTTACCTACGTTGGACTTAAGAAACAAACTGTCCAAATAAGTAAGTAATTAAATAAGAAGGCATGTTCGTAGCTTTAAGACAGAACAATGTTTATTTTATCTTAACTTCAAACAAGATAAGAATAAGAGAAGAAAGTAAAGGGTCTGTAGTCTTTCAAAAATAAATGATTGCATTTTTCTGACTTTACCCTAATGGCAACCCTTAATGTCATTCAAGAAAGAAATTAAAAGGATTTCTGTTATAGAAATTGTTTTTTCAAACAATCAAGGTAATTGTTCGACTTGGCAGTTACGTTGGGAAAATTCTGTTTATCGTTGGTTGTTTAGATGGTAAAAAGGGTTGATGTCTTATTCTACCCCGTTATACAACTGAATTAATCACAACGAAACCATCCTTGCAGCTCAAAAATAAGCGTTTTTAAATGTGCCTAAGGTGCTTCCATTGCTTTCCGTATTCTCATCATTTTTTTTTCCCATTGAGCTAGGCATAAGTGGATTAATAGCCAATATCTTTCATTCATTTGTTTTTATAAACAAAATTTTAATACTGACACAAACACTCTCTTTGCTTCGTTCTACGCATATTTTTCTTTCACATTCTTAGGGAAAATTTTACTTATCCCAGCACTAAAGCTTGTAAGTGTTTTTAGCCAGTTTTAAAAGCTCTTCGCAGTTTACATATAAGTATGTATGTAATATTCTAGTAAGAGGCCTATATACTTCAATATTCAGACATTAGTATTTGAAGTTTTTTTTTACCTTACTCGCTAATGACCGTGTTAAAAAAACTGTTTTTTTCGTAGTTTATACTCTAATGTTTTTCCACTTCAAAGTTTAGCAAAACCCACTTCCAAAATAAGCACAATTAAAAGTAATTTTAAACACAAAAATTTTTAACCAAGCAATAGAAGCAGTTTTTTAGTTTTGTTTTCTCCGGACAGCAATGTAAACATTGTAACCTTTAATTAGTTTTCTTTGCACTAGTTTGAAATGTGAGAGCAAAAAAAGAAAAACTCTAAAGTTTTTCGTCTGGTCATTTGAAGTACTAATTAAAAACTAACTTTTATAGGGGTATTCATTTCAACTGGCATATGTTTGAAGATATTCCTGGTTTAAAATTAAGTAATGAGTGCCCAAAAATTTTTATAATATAAAATTTTTTTAATATAAAATTTTTATAATATAAAACTTTTATAAGTTTCAAAAACATTTTATAAAGAGACACATAAGTAAATTTGTTCTTAGACATCGATTATAAATATAAATATTTAATAAATATTTTTTTGATAACTTGCAACACTTAAGTGAATTTACTAACTGAAAATTATTTACCTTTAAAATTTCTAATTTATTTTTTCTGTTTTCAAATGAAATAAAAATTTATTTACTTTTTCTACTTGTTTTTATTAAGTTTATACCAAAATGTTTGTGGTTTTTGCTTCTCTGCATTCTATTAGTTCCTTGGTTTTCATTGAAAAAAAATCAGTATCTTTGATGTTGGGGCTGCTGATAACATCAACCCGGCAGTGGCTTGCAGTATTTTGCATGTCAGTCCCTGAACTTATACTGAAACTGCTATGAGCAACTTCTTACTATGTTGTGAAAATACTTAAATTTGTTCTCATTTTACTAGACTAAAAATACTAAACAAACCACAAAATTTGTTATTATTGGTTAAAGAAGAGTAAATATCATGTATTCCATGCCTTTCAAAATTCAGAACCACTATGGCACTTGTCAATTAAAAGTTTTGCAAAGAAGTTCTACAACTTTGACAAAAAACTATACTACCGATTCACAAAAAAAAAATCTTTATAAAGAAGAGGACTAAAAAATAAACTCAAGCTAAAAAACAAAAATAAAAAAGGAGAATAACCAAATATTATGGGCAATAGATTAAAAAAGATTGCGTTTTTTTAAGTTTTGTTAATGAAATAAAAGATAAAATGAATTAAAAGAAATAGAAGCAAAAAGAAAGAGAAAATAGCTATAATAAAAGCAGACGAAAATAAAATAAACTCACACAATTAAATACTAGAATATACACAAATACATAGAAACATTAAAACAGACATACAACGGAAACGGAAGTCATTTATACAAATGAACGGAAATTGCACTTAAAACATAAAGACATTTCAGCTTAAAAAAATAAAACAAAAGGAAGAATTAAAAGTTTGTAAGGAGCAACGAAAAAAGCTACAAATAGTAATAAAATTGACATTTTTATATTTTAAATTTTTTTAAAGGAAACCTATTAATTTAAACTCTTTTTTTATAACTTAGCAGAAAGATTTGTTTCTAGAAAGAATTAAATATTTAATTACTTAAACCATAAAACATTTTATTTTTATGATTGTCAAAGAGAACTTGGATTATCTTTCAATTAGCTAAAAATAAAAAAAAATAATTTATATTTGAAGAGATCATTATTTTTTATTGTTTTTAAAACAAGTAAATAAATATGGGATTAAGAAATATCTTAATAATATATTTTGAATCTAAGTTAAGTTTGAATTTTAATTAGATAGTGATGTCAAAAAACTACAGATCAAATTTTCTAACGTAGAAAACAAAAATTTTATATAAAAATGTCGCGTGTTTCATTTGTTTGAAAAATATTATTAGGTATTGTAATAATAAAATAATAAATATGCGCAAAATTTTTTGGGGCTGAAGTAAGATTCTAGCGAGCTAAGTGTGATCTTAGGTGCTTATATTAAGAGGACAAAGGTTTTGGAGCCATATCAAAAATTGACCGGCCGTAACCACAAACGAATAGAATTAGTTTTAAAAAAATATTAGTAATCTAATTTGTGTCAACTTATATCAAAATACTTTAGGTTAGGTACAACAGGCAGCCTATAAAGGAAAGGATACAGCTCACTTGGGTCCGCTTTGTGTTACCTGGAGAGGCAGGTAGAATTGGTTGAGATAAAAAGAAAAAATAAATTTAGATAAAGATAAGAAAGAAAGAACAGAAGAATGAAGCAGACTTCCCAGGGTCTCTGGTCGGAATCGAACCCACAATCCCCAGACTGGTAGACTCGTGCACTTACCACTGATCTAACGGGGCACCCCATCAAAATACTTAAAAAATGTTACATATATTTTGTCATAATAGTAATTTGTCGAAAAGTTGGGATTAACCAGCATCAAACTATTTGGCTGATTAAATATTGGTTTTGGATGGTAAAATGTTTACAGAAAGAAAAGTGGTATGTTATTAAATTCACCAACATATTTAATTCAAGTTACCACAGTTTCAGGAACTTATTGGTCTCTGTTTATTCGTATCACCCCAGAGAATTTTCACCACTCTGTTCAAAAAAAATCGTTCTCCTCAAGTCAACCAGCAGCCAGCTTTTTTCCAACTTTTATTACTGGAATATTTGCCAGCTTACTTCCGATTATTCTGTTATGTCCAAGCACAAATATAATGCATACTTTGCCATATTCTCATTTATTAGGACTTGTCATATAACCCCATAGCTGTTTGAATGTGAAAAATTTTGGTATTATGATTTTGTTTTTTAATTTAAATAAATTTATAATGCAAAAATTTGTTAGTCAGGAGTGTTTATTGGTCAGTTTAAAATCCAATTCCGATAGCTGTAAAATCCTATTACAACCCCGATTTTTATTTGTCAAAGATTTTGTTCTCCCTGCCATAATTGACTGTTAGTTTTTCGCACAGATTTTAATATCTATTGGACAAGCGTGGTCCTGAGTCAGAACAAACATTTCCTATTTGCTCGAATCTTGTCTTGAAGGCTTAGGTTGGGAAGAAAAACTTTATCTCAAACTCCTGGCTTTTCACTAAGCGGTCCGAAAAACCCCTTTTTAAATTGAGCTATCCGTACAGCAAGCTATTGCATCGGTCATCTGTCTTAAGGCTTCATTCAATCAAATCAGTGTGAGTGGGCTTGGAAAATTAAGCAAGTGTCACCGCGTATGGCACGAGGGTTTGGATAGGCTGGAAATTTAATATTGAAAAACCTTGCTTAAAGGTATATGGTTTTTTTCCAGGAAATATATATTTGCCAAAAGCAGAACCGATAAATATTGTGAACTAGTTTACCAAGATCTTTTTCCACAAAAAATTAGTTTTAGCTACATTTTTAGGACACCAAAAGAAAGAAGCTGCAATAAATCAGGCACAGCTATGAGTTGGTTTATGATTAAAATATTATTTTTTTTTTATTTTTTTGGGCTTTTTATAAAAAAGAGTATATACATATTACTTAAAATTTTTAAGAAAATAATAAATAATATATAAAAAAAACAATAAAAATATTTTTTAAACTATAAAACTCATTATTGTACTATTTATGAAAACCGTTTTTCCTTTCTTTCCAATTTTTCTTAAGAATACTTTAGAGTTCAATTTATTAATTGTAATATTTATTGAAAAAAATATTAAAAAAGTAATTTTCCTGGCACGAGCGAAATAGAACGCACTTTCGAGATATTTGCTATCAACAATAAGAAATATGGACGAAAAATTATTGGGGATTTTGAAAATGCACTCCGTTTTTCTAAAGTCGGAAAAATTACTTTTTTAGTGTTTTTTTCTCAATAAAAATTATTATTATAAAATTTGCGCTGGACAACATTCATAGTAGTGAGCATCGCGAAATTGCCTTGAAGACATTTTATAAGTAAAATGATGCTTTCGTAGCTGTTCGTCGACAATTTTTTTTTTTAATTCAGTATTGGGTGCATATGTGTAGGGCAAGTGTAGATCTATTTCGTTCTGGGTGCACAGATTCCGCGCAACTGCTTCGGCAATGAATGTTCTCACGAAAAAATTTATCTAGTTGAAAGCAGTTTATGTTTAATCAGTGACTTTCAATACGGAAAAGAGCAGACTCACTAGGACTTTCAAAAAAGATTATTCCTGAAATTTAAAAAAAGGATCTAAAGTTCCATCTTTTTAAAATTCAAATCATTCAAGAACTGAAAAAAGTAACTTAAATTTACGAAAAAATTTTTGTGAAAAGATGCTGGAGCATTTTTGCACTGTAAATCCCATTTATTGAAGCGACGAAGCTAACAATCACTTAAATGGTCATGTCAACAAGCAAAACTGCCGTTATTGGTCTTAAAAAACCCGCAACCTTCGAGTAAAACATCAAAAATAATTGCATTGCCCCAGGGTAAATTTTTGGTTCGATTTTTCCACGCATGAAATAACGAACGTCAACGGTGAAAATTATAGGCGCAGATTACGGATTTTTTTTGCCAAGCCTTGCGAGCCTATCCATGATTTTTTTTACACATGTCGTATCAACAGGGTGGAGCGACCTCATGCACAGCCAGAGCTTCGCTGAATGCACTTAGGGAAAATTTCCCCCAGCAACTAATCAGCTGCTTTGGAGACATCTCTTGGCAACTGATGTAACAACCATCAATCTTTTTACTGAGCTATTTCAAAGATTGGGATTATTATGACAACTTCTAATCTTTTGTGGATTTAAAGAAAAATTTCTGTCAAGAAATTAGCTCAATTGAATTAAATTTGCTGCCGCGTGTGGCCCAGAACAAGAGGCTCCGTTTTGAACGGTGTGTTCAACTTGACCGAAGACATCTGGATGACAATCTTTGAAAAACAAATTCGTATTTCCTTTCTATCGTTCAATGCTCTTAATAAAAGTCCGTGTCAATTATAACGTTTTTTATTTTGTTTGAAAATAAAAATCTGCCACCCTGTATCTTATCTGTATTTCATATATATTTAATATTCACAACAACAGCAAAATAAGTTGAAACTACAATAACAACAAGTTTTATGTGCTTAACTTTTTGATTTGGGTTTAAAAAAAACTAACTAATTAAAAATTTCAAGTACGATTTTGAAAAACTTCAAGAATATAATTTTTGATTTCAGAATGTGTTTTTTCTTTCTGTGTACACTTTTATGTTAAAAAAAAATTATAAAATTTCTTTAACCACTTTTTCAATGGGGTTTTGTTGCACAACTGTAAAATCGCATACTTAACATTATTATTGTGGTCGCTGATACAGAGTTAACAACTACAAACCAAAAAACAAAAACCCAAAAGCAATAACGAAACAAAATTACACATAAAACGAATATAATTTTATGTATTTATGGTTTAATACGAAAATCCATTTTAAACAAAATATAAATACGAATAATGTTAATAATGCTGTTGCCAAATGCAAGATGCAGTGTTATTGGTTTTATTTGAAAAAAAGGGGGAAAATACATAAATTTTCTTAGACAATGCACTTGTAATGCATTATAGTAAGTACAAGCAGCAACAAAAATTTACAAAACGATGCGTGGTAGCCAAACGAAATAGAAAATGGCTAAAGGGAGAGACCTGCATTAAGTCATGGACTATTTGGAATTGTTTGCAATTGCTTTAATATTTTTTAGTTACAATAGTTTCTTTAATTAGTTTTTTTTATTGGTTTTTCTCTAAATTGTTTTTATTGCAAACATGTTTTGTGCAACGGATAATACCTAAGATTTGCTTTAATATATATATATATATTTAATATTTACTTTGATTAAATTAGAATTAAGTTTTGATTTATGTATCGCCCACTAGAATTTCCCATACTTTTCTAAGAAATCCTACAGCACCATAGTGTGAAAAAAACCTTTCCCTCTTCTTCTGAAATATCGTAGAAGAATTTTCTTCTGAGGAAAGGTTTAGGGGGTCAATTAAACAGGGAACAGGATAAACAATTTCTGGTAATACATGCAATGCTAAATGTATGGTTTTTATTTGCATATTGTCTCACCGCGCTGTTTAGGCCAGCTTCTTACCTTCAGAGCTACTGACAAGCAATTGAGTCACAAGACCTTGAGAAAAAAATCCCAGTTGGAAGCCTTAGCACTATTTTTATCCTATCCGGGATAGTATTCAGGTGAGCAGCAGATATTGTCACTGCCATGTCATTCGTACAGGAACGAGTCTGAAGTCTCATTAAATACTTATTCCTGAGCGACTTGCAAAGAGTCGTGACCTTCAGCTTTGACAATAAAACTCCACATAGAAAATATCCTCTGTTTAGTTCTAAGTGTGTTTGGCAATAAACAAACCCTTTTTCTCTTCCTGTAAAGGACATTTTCCATTAACATGTTAAAAAAATAATTGAAAGCTATAACTTAGATTTTCAACAATTTCCAAAAAATTTTTTTTGAAATTTTTATATGTATGTCACAGCTTAAGGACAAAAATAGTCAGATGAATGCACAAAATATAAATTTTAGAACTGCAAATGTACTAAGGGATTGCCTTACAACGTAAAAGGTAAGGACAACGGCAACCATAATCTTTTGCTTTATTTTAATGTCAATTCTTCTAGCTGCTTTTTATTTTGTTTTCCATTTAAATCACTTGATTTGCAATTCCATATGGATTTGTCAATGTATGCAATCTTCCTGAGAAAAAAAAATAAAAGAAAAGTTCAAACAAAAACACTGATTTACGTTTTATCTTATTGTAGTGCCTTATTGTAGTACCGTTTAGCACAGTTTTGTTCTGTTTTTTTTTGGTTTATTTTTCTTTTTACTACTTTCTTGTTTGTGTCATGTTCTAACAATGATAGCGAAGACTTTTTTCAATGTTTATAAACAGTGTTTTACTTTAGGACATATAATATTAATACGATATATTTAAAGTTTCTACTAAAATTATACCAAATATAACACGGAGGCAAAAAGGAATAAGCAAAAGATAACAATATTTATATGTGTGTAAACCAGCCATTGGGGAACCTACGGCCTTAGTTTCCAAAATTTTACTTAGCTAAATAAGATGTTGAATGATTCGATGTTTTATACTGAGCTATACTCAACATCGATAACGCTACGTACAGTGAGCATATGAAGACACAAAACATGGAGTCATGCAAGCAATTTTAGAACTTTGAAACTTTTTTCAAATCTGTTCGGCTGCTGCCCACAGAAAACTTTTATATGCTAAAGGTTTTCTTTCAAATCTTTAAGAAAGGAGCAGAGTCGTAGGGATCTGCGGTGGCATATTTATTTTCCTCTTTTCCAGGTATAAAAAACGGATGCAAGCAACGGGCCCAAGTGGCCTGTGCTTTTTATCACTTCCAGAGCCACCTGTTCCACCTTACCTAACCTAACCCTTATCCTGCAAAGAACAGCTGAAAAGTCTCATGAACCTATATAATAATAACGTGGCCAAGGTTAAGTTCGAAGCGTTTTCATTATTTTTCAATATTTACTGGCGGGAGGTAAGTGGCACTGAAATAACTGGTTACTGTCAATTTGGCAAACATGCCAGCAGAATGGGGCTACCTTTGAATTACTTTTCAGAGGCTATTGGGGAGAGCATCCAGTAATCCTTTAATGTGGTGAGGCACTTAAAAATCTTCAGGTCAAGTTTTTAAGAACCTGCAAATTAAAGAGTTTGTCAGACGTGGTTAACCTAAGCCTGCAGATTCTACAGGGTGTCCCCCAGCAAGGTATACTAATTTGTTTGTTTGTAATTTTGTATTAAATAAAATAGAATGGATCTTATATTTATAAATGTTTTACTTAATGTCGGCAATTATTTATGAAATACAATATCAGATAAATGTCCGCCTCTGTTAGCCTTACAAATGCGAGCCATTTTGAGCACATTTTTCAATATATTCTTACACAATTCACGCGGTATTCGATTTATTTCATGACGAATATTTTACTTGAGTTTCTTTAGTGTTTCTGGATTGTTTGCACAAACCTTGCTATTCAGATACCCCCACACAAATAAGACCCGAGCAGTCAAATCAGTCGACTGTGAGGGCCAATCGACATCAACATTTCTTAAAATAAATTGTTGTGGGTCTTGTAGTAATTCCTTTAAAATACTGGCTGCATGCGATGTGGCATGCAGTTGTGGCGGAAAAAAGTTTTCAATCATATCACGATATCGCTCAAAATTGACAGTTACTATTACGCCGTTTTTAGTTTAAAAAAAGTTAGTCCAATGATTCCTCCTGACCAAATTGTACATCAGACAGTTATTTTTAATGGATTAAGAGGTAACTGATAAATAATTTGGGGGTTCTGCATTGTCCAGAACCGACTATTCTGTATCTTCACATATATGTTCCTTCAAATGAAAATATATAATTAATATAATTTTTTTCATGAAAATTGATGATTGATTTTGATAAAATGTTTTAACGATTAAAACACGTTGATTATCCAAATATTTTTCCATAATAAATTTGCCACGTCTCTATTTCACGGCTGTCAACTGTTAAGACTAATGTTTACTGAAATGGCGGCAAAACAAAGTAGTATACCTTGCCGCCCCTAAATTTTCCTTTACCATGGATATCAGTTGCTTCACAGAGAAAAACCAGAAGGGGTAATTAATGTCACCCTTATTGCTAAGATTCAGCGCTTATTCTGCAAATTATAATGAGGTACATCAAGGAACCCTAGAAAGCGGACCTAGTTAAGCCGCACCTTTACTTAATTTCCACTGCTGTTTGCTCCAGCTAGTGTAACCTGATAAAAATTTTGTGCTTTTGCCAAAAAAAGGATAAAGATGTCAACGTAAATATTAATTAATTGTTCGCATTCTTAGAACCTGTTAAAAAAATTTATGAAAATTTCTTTTTTAAATTTAAAAGCTTTCTTAACGTTTTTTAAATTTTGGACCTCATTAAGTTGTTTCTGATTTTATTCTTCTTTTTTTTTATTAAAGCGGCGTAGTTAAATTTAACTAAACAATTTGTTTACTTAAAAAAAAATAGTGCTCTTTAATTGAACAGGACTTTCATTTGTTTTAAGCTAGGGCTGTACAAAACAAATATTTATTTAAAAACCCGTTTTATATTCTTTACCAATTAAAAAACGTGTTTCTTTTGAAAATGGTCTTATTATTTGATATGACTTAAAAATTTCTCAAATCGATTTTAGTTACTTTGAATAAATTTCGCAAGTCCCTAATGCACCACTAGTAGCTAATGCTTATGTATGCGTGTATTTAGTTGTGTACGTTGTCCTCTTTGTCTTGTTTAACATGCATTTTTTCATGTGTTGCTTAGTTAAATGTCACCGTTATTTTCCAAAAAACGTTAAAAAGATTTATATTTTTATGTGCTTATACATATTTTACGAGGGTGGGTTTCTTTAAAAATTTGTACTGATCAAAACTTTTCTACCTAATTTAAATATGTGGATTGCTTTTTTCAAAAACACTAAAATCTTCCTACAAAAATTATATGGCGAAAAGCTTGTGAAATAATAATTGTAAAACCAGAAGGCTACGGCTTTGTATGTTTAACGTTATTTTTACCACAATTCTGCCCTTTTAATGCGACAAGTGAAATAATATTTTATTAGCACATTTGTTCAGTTAACACAACAACAGTTTTTAAATGGATTAAAAAAAATAATGAATTGTTTTAGTATCCAATAAACAAAATTTTGTGTTAATGCTCTTATTCTTTTAGCGGAATTTTTTTAATATTAAAAAATGTTTATGTCTTTACTGTATTCATCCCTTTAGTTAACAACATTGACACCTTTTGTTTTTTTTTAAATAATAAATAAAAAAGCATTGCGTTGGACACATATGAATGTTAATACCTGCGTTAAGTAAAGAGTTATGTTAAAAATTTTATTACCACATAACCCTTTAAGCGCTAAAATAATAGCAGGAAATAAATGATATCCGCGTTGATGTCAGTTTAGTAAAAAAAAATATGTATTCAACTCATCAACTGAAAGAGGTGATGTGTTTTGTAGAAAATTATTTAAATAAATGCGTAAAGCAGGAGCAATTTAAAATTCTTAGGTCTAATGTATTGTGATTAAGGCACATTATTTTGTGAAACTGGTAATTGATGATTTTACATATTGAGCATTTATTTCAAAAAAATACTAACAATACGTATTCAAATCTTAAAATAACTTACTGATGTTTACGTATCTATTTCCAAACTAAGTTAAGTTAAGTTTTCAATTTAAAGGCAATACTTTCAGCCATAGTTTCAATTGAAGTTAATTGTATCTCTCCTTTTCAATCGAGGGTACGTGCTTTACTACAAGATGTCTTAGGCGAGTGGATTACAATATGTTTCCAGCTTCTTTGAATACTCAACCATATGCTAAAGAACTTCGTATTGCACTAGCTGAAACTTAAGATCTTTGTGAAGTTTGCTGCGTTTAATATACCAAGCAGTAACAGCTGTCTTATTGAACTTTGCTTTGGGGCCAAAAATAAAGGACTTTGTTTGTATCCTGAAATTTTGCTCAACTATACCAAATTAGTTTCAAAACAGATGTGTAAAACAGAATGCAATAGTGTGTGAAGATTACAATGGATGGACTCAGTATTGGAATGCCTCGCCTGGCCTCAAGAACTTTCCAGAAAAAAGGTCCAATTACCTCATGCCTGGATAGGGCACACTAAACATATAGCCTGGGGCAATGCAATTGGTTTTTATGTTTTAATCGAGAGTTTCGGATTTTAAAGTCCAGTTGAGGCTTGGTTATTCAAATGTAAGGGGGAAAAAGAAAATCAAAACAAGCGAATAGCGAATAATGGTTTGTTGGATTCTTAAAAAAACTTGAACGTTTTGGTTTTTTATAGTAATTCTCATTTTGTTTAATGAGATTATTATATAAAGACAGAAAATATTCATGAGTTTTTTAAGAATTTGGGTGGTTGAAGTCTACTGATGATTTGGTGTAAGAACCAATGAAATGCATATAGACAAACTTAACCAACAACAAACCCTATAAATTAACAAGAAAATTGGGATTAAGTCCTAATTAATTTAAAAATTGTGTTATATATATTTTGTTTTAGAAAATTCAATAATAATCCATAGTAACTGAAATCTTCGCCCTTCGTATCCATAGTTTGGTTTGTCTTTAAGCAGCATTTTTGATTGAATGCAAGAATTTTTGTATGTACTTCAAGTATTTTTCACTACCCTGGTACTTTGTGTGTATTTTCGATACGTATGTTTATTTATTTGTAAATATAAACTTTAAAAAACGCATTAGTTTGTATGCATGTTGCATTTGTTATCAACATTACTGTTCTGTTTGTAATGTCAGCTACATTTTCATCTTTATCCTTTTCTCTATTGTTATTTTGTTTATTTAAAGAAGTTTTTTTGTTTGTTGCAACATGAAATGAATAAAAAAAAACATTTGCTTGTTGAACGTGTCAATTTACATGTGGCTTAAGGATTCGTTTCTCCCATTGATAGCTCGAGTTGTTATTTGGCTGTTTTTTCTTTTTCTAGCTTCTGTTTGCTTTATATTGTGCCGTATATCTTTGTCGTAATTCCTTTTCCATTTGTTACTTACCAATTTTAAAATGTATCTATCGATAGCTATAAACATGAAGTGTTTTTTCTAAGGAAAAGATTAAGATGACATGGAAATACAAAGGACAACGTATCGTAGTTGAAATTGAATCTTATAAATCAGTAAAAAGAAAACAGAAGGTTTAGGAATGACAAAGATGCAATAAAATTGTTAAGGATTTACTCGAAAAAGGAATAAAATAAATTAAAATTCATTTTAAGCTAAAAAATGTTTTTAATATTTTTTTGCTTTGAATGTAATTGGAGAGATAAAAAATGTAAGTGCCTTGAATAATTTATGTTTGCATAGGAAAGGGAGTAAATTAAAGCTATTTTAGCCATAGACTTTTCTTAGAAATTGGCCGAAAACTATTTGGTTTCTTTTTTATAATTAACTTAATAAACGAAAGCAAACTTCTCTAGCAATATCCATAGTTCATTGTGTAACTACACTTTGAATAGGATTTTTTTTTTAAGTCTTACAACTAGCTAGGGAATAAATTTTAGTTCTGTATGTTTGGTATTTTAAAATTATCAGGTAATGAAGGGCCTTAAAAATGTCCTAATAAACTACTTTCAAACAATTAAGAAAATGCCAATTTTTTAGCACAGCAACGGTAACAACCACTCTAATATTTCACATTGCTACTGGTTTCAGCTTCTATAAATATATTTCCATTTATCTTCAGAAATTCATCTAAATATTTAAAACCTCATGAAAAAAATTCTTTAATTGAACCCGAATATGATCGGTCCATTTTTTCTTATAGCTCCCATACAATTGTACCTCAGCACTAAGAGTTTTTTCTATAATAAGCTTGAACTCTCTTATATCTACAAAAAAATGTATTGTCTTCAGGAACGGAAATCAGCCGATGGCCTCAGAACACTCGGTATCTTTAAACTGACATTGCGTTATCTAAGAAGATCTAAGGCAAGAAGTGATAAATCAAAATGTGATCCTTTTGAAAAATATTTAGAGTACAAGTTCACTCCCAATGCATGCAAGAGTGAACCTGTTCCAGATGTTGTAGAGGCTGTTGACAATTTAAAAGTTAAAACTACTGGGTTTGGTTAAACTATCAGTAAAACTCCTAATATCGAACCTACATGTCAAAGAGAATAATAATAGTTGTTTTCAAAGCCATATCCCGGCTTGTCTTCTTTCCACCAAGAGGAAAATTTGCTCTACTAAAGATAACGATTTAGTCTGAAAGGCATAATTCAAGGATGTAGCCTCCCGTCGTTAAACTTTTTTTAAAACCGAGGTGACTGCGACCTTTAGTAACAGTTATTATTTTTCCAGTCATAAGTTCTGTTGTTTTGGTATCTCTGAACAACCCCACATATATCTCTCAAGCTTTTAACAAAGTGCGGCATAAAGATCCGTTTACTTAACAAATCCTTAACTGGCCAGTTAATTTTCCATTACCTTTTAGAAAAATATATATTTGGACGAGAGTATATGATTAGAAGATGGGACTACTAAGTTGCCCTAAAACAGCAAGGACTCCGGTACCGCAAGGTAGTTTTATAAGTATAATTTATCCTGGACTTGCTGTACACAGCCAGCATGTCAAGAAACGGTTAAACACAGACGTTGACATTTGTATATAAAATTGCTTATCCCAGCTCTTATTCACCTGGATCATCATCTTATGTGGAACTCGCATATAAATGAATGAAACTGAAGCCATTTTAAAGTTTTGATAGAGTCCTTGTCTTTTATGTGGACAAAAAAGTTTGGTTTTACTGATCAATTTTGCAACCAATTTTGAACGTTTGGATATAGTTATGGGGCTCTGTATTTGCCTATATTTAAAAGGCTTCAAAGAAAAATCCTACTTTAGAAAGCTGCCGCTTCTATATATATAAATATAATTCACTGAGATCTTTAAATTACACCAATAATATGCAAAATTTTCAAATATGGAGCCATTCATTTTATAAGGCTGAAAACACATTCGAATTTTTTTGCTAAAAACGTCAATAAGGCATACCTGCCTCGTCTGTATTAATGGATGATGTAAGTATTGAAAAAACAGAGACTCTTATGATCTGGGCATGAGAATCTAGTGCGATGTCCGCTGGACGGAACACATTTTTCTTGTGTCGAAGGAAGCATCGAAATGTCTTGGTTTTCTTAAACGGTGTAGGAATTACTTTACACCATCTGATCTTCTCAATATCGATACCACCTATATCCGACCAAAAATGGAATACAACTCTCATGTATGGGCTGGTGCCTCAAAGTCTATTTTGGGGCTACTTGGCCGCGTACAGGAACGAGCGAAGATACTCATCGGCGACGTTGTGGTATCTAACCATCTGGATTTACTCGAACACCGTCGTTATGTGGGGTGTGTTTCGCTGTTCTATCGATACTATAATGGAATGTGCTCTGAGGAAATCAGGGAACTTGTTCCCGAGACCCGGAACTTTTTGCGTGATACACGTTTCTCTAGAAGAGCACACCCATTCGTAGTCGACTGGCCAGTGAATCGCACCACCCATTACAGGGATAATTCCTTCTTCGGTCGCACAGTTCGTATGTGGAATAAACTTCCTAACTGTGTCTTTCCTGCCACAGTAAATATCGAGAAATTTCAATCAAATGTCCACAAACACTACTCCCTTAATCCTCCTTCCCATAACCTATTTTTCTGATACCAACACAATGCAATGCATGTGTAGGGGCCATCCCATGAGTGCTGGTTATTAATAAAAAAAATGTTGAAATTCATTACGAAATAAATTAGGGTTTGGCTCTATATTTTGTGATTTTCTTACCTTTGTACACTACAATATAAACAAATATCAATCTCTCTCTCTTTCTTAATTAACCCTTATTCTCCCGGTTTAAGAAATACACACCCAAATGTTATAATACTTTATTTACTGTATAAATATGATCCCCTTTATATGTTTTAAAAACCAAAATTGACTTTCGTGGTTTAGATTTTGAGAAAATGGGTGTCGTCATATGACCACGCTAGTATAATATAGGTACAAATTAGTGAATGTAACGGTTGGTTTTTAAACATTTATTTTTTCTTCAATTCACTTATTAAATAAACAAAAGGAATAAAAAAACAATAAAATATGTCAAACTATGAGTAAAAGACACATTACTTTTAAAACGTTTGATAATAGTGAGCGAAACAAGCAACACATAGGCCTTTATCACATTAGTTGCATTCTGTTCTTACAGTTGATTTGCATTTGTCACCCGCACATCGTCTTTGCTTATTATTTTTTGTTCTTTGCACGTAGTGCATAAGTCCGGCATATCTCATGGAATCAGCTCCAGGTTTTTCTTTTGATGTTCTTCCAGGACCTTTTGGAGCGTTATTCTCCAGCTGTATCCAGAAACTATAAAAATTTCAAAAAATGTTCTAAGTTCCTTTTTGTTCAACTTTACGTCTGGCCAATTTTTGGATTGGCAATATTTAGTACTTTGGGAGATCATAAGATCAATCATCAAAAAAATAAAATACTGGACAGCCGTCATGCTTTCATCAAATTCGGTTACAGGTGCATTGAACTGGACTTTGCAAAGTTTTTCCTCCTAGTTTCCAAATAATTTTATTTGCACTTTGTTCCTCTTTTTTATTTTTTTTTCTTTTCGCGTCTTTCTGCACACAGTTGTCTAGTATTTTTTTATTTCAGCAGGCGCCAAAAGTTGATTACGAGAAAGCGTATTTATAAAACTATCGCTTTCATCGCCTGAATCTTCATCAGTTAGGACAATAACTTCTGGACGCTCAATGTAAAAATTATTTGGCTCACCTTCTTCTTCCAAAACATCTAAAATTTCTGCTACACTGAGAAACTTACTATAGAAAGTATAAAGAAAATAAAAAAAAACTAAGTGCTCATATTATCATAGTGTCGTCATATGACGACAACCAAATACAATCCCTAAAAACACAAGTTTTTTTAACAAATCGAACAGCGGTTCTTAAAACAACCCTCTCCAGCTATGTTGGTTTTTTATTTTTTTTAGCTTTTAGGTTTCATAAGGACAATTAAAGATATTTTTAACACTTACCTTTTGTATGAACTCATATTTTTACACTTTTTCAAAAAACAATGAAATTAAAAAAATTACTGAGCACGAACAGTTTGCACTACAACTTTTAAGTAAATTTTTTTAAAAAATAGAATCAACGTTTAAGACACTTTTTTTTGGTTTTGTTTGTTTTTGACAGAATATAACGGGTTTTCAATACATTTAATTTGTCTATGTTTCTGTCGTCATATGACGACACCGTATTTTCCACAGCTTTGAATATATAATATAAATTTTAGAACAATTTTTGTAGGTGTTTGTCATAATCCTATAATCTTAAAAAATTAATTATTATAACGCCTTAAGAAAAAAATAGAAATACGTTTGTATGTTGTCTTATGTCACTGTAAAAAATTTTCGTGTGACTTTCACACATACGTATTTTGATTCGTTACTAAAATCTTACAATAAAAGAACCTTAAACTAATTATTATACTTAATAGTCATAAAAATCCTATCAAACACAGCTCCAATAACATTTTTAAAATTAAAAAAAATACGGTTTCAGAATTAAAATAGAAAATATATGGGGTTTTAGAAAACGTATAAGTATTTGTTTGGCTTCAAACTACCTTAATAGTTTGTTGCTGACACATTTATAAATTTATTTATTTCTCTTAAGCTTTTTGTTACACAAAAGAAAACCTAAAAAAATAAAAATAATAAAATATATGCCATAATCTTACAAAATAAATTCAAAATCCTGCAGACTACAATATCAAATAAGGATTGCAAAATCAAAGTATTTGTGCACACAGACTTAACTACATACAAATTTACTTGCTGTATGAACGAACATTCTTAAAAACACTGCAATTTATTAGGCTCGGAACTGAAAAATACTTAATGTAAAGAACAAAATGATATAAGCAATACAGTAAAGGCAAAATTTATTCAAATTAATATAAAATAGAATAAATATCATAATTTCTAAAGAGAAATACATAATTTATTATAGAGAACAAATCTGACAAAAATTTTTTCAACTTCAAAAAAACGTCTCAAAATAAATCAATTTTAAGCTAAATCTTTTATGCCTTTGCAATGTAAAATTTTTAGTTTTGGTATTTACTATAACTTCTTATGCTGTCCACAAGTAGCACTTATCATTTACCTGAAGGCAGTACAATGAAAAATTGTAAAGCAGCAAAGTTTACTTCAGAAATAATACGTTTTAATAACATAAGAATAAAATAATATATCAACTACTAGTAAATATCAATATACAGTATACCTAGATCCATATACATACATATGTATGTGAAAGTATGTATGTTTACATGTTAAGGTATTGCATGCACAAGTATGTAAAATAGACTGTGCAACAGAGCTCAATGTTTACATAAATTCGAATATACTTTGCAGTTTTCGAAGTTATTTTACATATATACTTACACATCGTCACAGAAAATAAAAAACGCCCTATCTAACTGGACTATTTTTTTCGAAAATTCTCGAGGCCAGGCAAACCTGCGAGTTCATCCGTCCTACTCTTCACACACGTGGTTTTAATAGCATGGGGCGACTGCACACACAGCCAGAGCTTCGAGGAATTTGTTTCGGGAAAATTTTCCCCAAAAACTAAACAGTCTAACTCTCATGAATTTTTCCCCAATCTTTTGTGGCTTCAAAGTAAAATATTTTTCGATCTCACTTGAACCTAGTTTACTGCAGCGTGTGGTGCAAAACACAAGGATCCGTTTTTAACAGTGTGTTTGACTCGACGAAAGACATCTGGATGACATACTCTTTAAAAAATTAAGTTCGCACTTCCATTCTACCGTTCAATGCTCTTTACAAAACTTTGTGCCAATTGTTATGTTTTTAAAAATATAAGTTTGCTACCAGACACCCCGTACTTATTATTTTAAAAAATTTTTCTGTACTTGCTGTATCCGGAATTTGAGCCTGGGCCTCTCCAAGGGGCAAGGCCACATAGACGTTTCATTTTTTTTAATTTTAAAATTTATATTATTTATATATTACAAACAATTTAAAATTGGGTTTTTATAAATTATAGCCTTCAAATATGTACATACGTCATCTCGCAAAACTCTTTTTTTTTTTCAGCAGAAATAAATTTGTTGATCCTTTTTAACTAACATATATGGCAAAAATTTGTGTTAATTCTAAATATATTTTTCATTTACAAAAAAATGCTTGCCCCTTCTAAAAAATTTTTAAATGCTAGATAGGGCGTTTTGCATTTTCTGTGACGATAAATAGAAGTTTATTAGTTTGTATGTATGTTAAGGTGACCTATAAACACAAACAAAACAACTTCGCATGTAATATACAAACACTCATGCAACGTTAAAATCTGTTAACCTCTTAAGCATCAGAATAATGATCTTCTAAATTCTTTTTAAATCCTCTTGTCTTGATCTCTGCATATAAGGCAGGTAGGTAGGTAGATAAAACAGGCAGCCGTTAAAGGAAAGCAAACAGCTCACTTGGATCCACCTAATTCGGTCCCTTTGTTTTACCTGGAGGAGAGAAAGGGTGTTGGTAGAAGGAAAGAAAAAATTTAGAAAAAGAACAATAGGATAAAGCAGGCTCACCAAGGCTGAAAATCGATCCCACAACCCCTAGACTGGTATACTTGTAAGCTTACCACTGATCTTCCGGGCCACAAGGCGAGAAAACTTTTCTTTACAAACTGTATCAAAAATATAAGAAGAAGCATAGGGATAGGAAATTGAACAGGTGCACCTCTCCTGTTATTATTCTTTACTCTGTTTTAAGAAGCAACTATATATTAGAGCCCACATTTAATAAGCTACTCAAAAAATTATTTTTCAAGAAGTGCTTTAAAAATTTTGTCCGATTTCAATTATAAAATCTAAGCATTAAAGGATATTGTGTCCCCAGATGACTGTGTTAATTCTGCCTTACAGCTTACACATGTCAAACAGTCACAAATAAAAACCAGAAAAATAGCCACTTAAGAGCCTTAAAGATTCTTAGAACAAATATTTTTGAAGCCTGGTAAAATCGAAAGCGGATCTTGGAATTTTTGGGTCCTGAAAACAAAGCACAACTGCCGAGTTAACGTCAATATTAAACAAACATGTAAGGAATTACAGTTGGTCAAACCGAAGTATGTTATGCCTTACACCCCAATTTCGGTTTTTGATATTAAGTGTTTTAATTTTAGCAATATCAAATTATATAAGGGAATGTTACTCATGGTTAAATATGAACTAGTCACTATAAAACCATTGTTCTTATAAAGTCCTTAGCACATGCAAAATTTTGAGTCGTTGGAATAATATTCGTAGCAGTTTTTTCCAAAAACACTTATTCTGAAAGGGCATTTGTACAGAGGATATGCCGAGTAAATAATGAATTACTATTAGTATTAAAATACTGTGCAAGAACCAAAACCAACATGTTTTCATTTACGCTAGGTTCATTACAAAAACCCAAGGACAGTCAGCAATACGGATGGACAAATGGAATTGTTCTAATGGATTCAAAAAGAAGACCCGAGTCAATAAGATAAAACAAATTTTAAAATTTTTTGCGACATTGGACGAGTATATAATTTTTTATTATTATTTTTTTTTTTTGTGTGTTATGGTCCTTAAAGTGCAAGAACAGTTAAGATTTAAAATGTAATGGATAAGTCTTTTTTAAATTTGGCTTTAATTTAATATTTTTGAAGTGGCTGCCCCATCGATTGTATCGTAGCCTAAAAAGGACTTATCTGACCTACAGTAAGTTAATTTTTAAGGCATATAAATTGTATGTATCCAAAAAAATCTCATTCCCTCTATAAGCCCTTTGATAGTCTTTGTTTGTTCTAGGTTTAACAACATTCAATAAATGTTTTTGCCCAAGGTGACTTCAGTTGTTTTCTTTTTTAAAAGAAGTGAAATGGTCATGTTTCTTGTCGTTGTATGTTATTTTTTCTTTAATCTTTTTGCTTGTTTTTGGCAGTTCTTTCCAATAATTTCCCTTGAGTTCTGAACTAATATTGATGCTTTGTTCCTTTTATATTTTTACGGAGCTGTTTACAAGCAGACTAGTTAGTTGTTCCTGTTGTTTTCTCGATATGTTTGTGTTGTTTTCCATACTGATATTCTTGTTTGCAAGAGGATAAGCAACTTGTGAGTGGTAGTCGACTAAATTCAGTTCTCTATATAACAATACTTAAACTACTGCTGACGTACGAAATTTTCTGTATTTCCTTTTTTATTGAGGTTATTCAGGCCCAGGTCTTGGTCATATATATATTTTCTAGGTATTAGAATTATTTGTTTGTTTATTAGCAATGGCGTGAATTATTTTCCCAGCATGTTTTTAATTTTTATTTGTTGTAACAATTGCTTTCCTACAGGAAAGAGCACCCAAAACTATTGGTATGACTGATTTCTTAGGCAAGAGGTTGTTTTAAATTTCCACACTTTTTATAAAGGCGTTGTCATTGGAGAGAGCAAATGGTTTAAATAAAATACTTCTTATTGGATGCCTAGTAAACACCTTTAAGCTAAGTACTTTCTGTCTGCTCTTCTTACCAATCCAAGCCAATATCCTTTTCTTTTACTCAAGTTTCGTTTAGGTCACGGGACGAGTAGGCTACGACAATTGCCAAACATTTTCCACAGACATGTATGTAGCTTAAGTATTTTCCTATGTCTTACAAAAGACATAATTAATTTTTTTTCGTTGAGCGATTTATATAATTTATTTCAACCCAATGGGCTATCTTTACATTTTTTGATAGTCGGAAGAATACGCGTAAAATGTAGCATTACATAAGGTCAAGTCCATTGTAGTGCATGTGACCATTCAACTCACATTTTTGCCTATGATATGAACTCTCAAAATAGATAGCATAGTCCTAGACGTTGAGTCGTAAATTGGCACTAAATAATCATGATTTCTGCCCCTAATGAGCATCCAAAGACAAAAAAAATATAAAATATAATATAAATTCGACTTTAGGACCGTATTGCGTAAAGTATTTTTAGAAACGGAATCAATTGTATTAAAAAGTTTGGTTGTTTGAAGTGTTTTAAGTCCTCTGTTGTGCTTCAATTTCACAAAAGACAACCTTTTTAAGAAAAACATATCAAAACGTAGAAAAGAATATGCGATTTTAAGGTATATAGATGGCTTAATATAGAAAGGGTGTAACTAAATTTTCTTTTGTTACTTAAATAAGGCAGAAAAACAATGCATAAAATTTGGGAAAGTTTTCATATAAAAATGCGAACATGCAGTTCTTAATAAATAAAATTAAGAATATGACGAACTAACATTTATTCGCCAAAAAAATACATGAAAAAAAATTGACTAACGCCTATTCCACTTTATACCAACGATATAATCCTTTTAAATTCTTGTAAAAAAAATAGAAATTAATTTCGATCACTTTCGTTTTTTTTAGACGTAAGATAATTGATTTTGATAAAGAAAAAAAAGAAAGAAAGAAAATATTATATTGGTAAAAATTCTTTAAAAAAAAATTCATTAAGCTACAAAAGAAGTAATCCTTAACGTTCTTATAATAAAACAATTTTAATTCAATTTAAATAAATTTAAAGAAAATATTGAGCCGTCCAACGGGGTTTGCGTTAGAACATTCTTATCACACATGTGCTTGTAGGGTATGGAAAAACAACTCTTAAACTATTTAAAAGCGCAATTCTAAGAATGTTTACATGTAAAACAACGTTATATTGGGTCGAAGCCGTCCATATTATACCCTACACCCAATTTGAGTGGTGCTCTTTGAAACAGCAACGATAAATATTTTTTTATTTAATAATTTGCGGCATAAAGATAAATATGTGTGCAAAATTTGTCAAAATAAAGAAACATTTGAGTTATTTTTATGTAAAAATATCTTTCCGGGGATGACATTTGTATGGGGGCTGAATTAAAAAATTACACAGAAAGAAAACTCGCTTTCTAAAATCAAGAATTTTATTCTAGAATTTATCCAAAATGTTTCTTGAAATTTTTAAGTGCGATCCTTACTTACATTTTCCTAAATCAAGCCTATTCGGATTGCTTCAACAAATCAAGCAGAAAAAAACTTTTTGTTTTAATATATTATTTTACATTTGAAAACAAAGTGTCTCGGTGGCCTAGAGGTAACGCGCTTGTACTGCAGTGCAGAAATCCCTGGTTCGAATCTCAGCTTCGGTAAGTACAAAAAATTAAATTTTTAAATTGTAAATTTTAAGTGTCAATAAAAAAAAAATAAAAAAAATTCTTCTTCTTTAATAAAGCTCCATAAGTCAAAAAAATGACATTTCATTTTCGGATTAATCCCGTTTACGGCTTTTTGGCTTACATCAAGTACGGTTCCGAACGTAAACAATCCTTTTTTGGCTTAACTGTGGCTAAAAGTCAGAAATTCGTACTTGAAAAATTTTACTTGAAATAAGAAATTTCGTACTTGATTTAAGAAAAACCGTACTCACCGTACTTTTGACACCGCTATGGATTGATTTAAGTAAAGTTTTCTTAGATAAATTTTTGTGTGTACCCGATCGTATTTTTGTTTAGTACAGTTGCTAATAAGTAAAGTAACCCACATATGCAAAATTTTGTCAAAACAGAGTAATATTGTTGACGTTGAGCTGACTTTAATCTACATGGTCCGATAGCCCTCAGCACTCACCTTTACGACAGCTTCTGGTTCAGTCCAAGGGTACTACAAGTAGCCAGAATTACAGCCATAAATCACGTTCCCTTATATGTCCCCTACCTGCCCTATAAGCTTTATATTGGTTACTAAGTTGTATTTGTATGTTGTTATGACACATTTTTCATAGCAAACTGCAAATTAGTAACAACAAAGGTGTGAGTAATAAAAAAACATACTAACTTATAAACATAATTAAACATATTTTTGTGTGTAAAACATAAAAATACATACACAATATGTTAATGTATATGTTACACATCTCCAGTATTTTTTCAAGCTTTTACTACATATAAAGATTATCGTTAGTAAGTATGTTTTCATATTTTATATGGTTGTTGACTGCAACCTTGTAACCTACAAATAAAAAAAATAACACATTGACATCAACTAAGGGAGCAGTAGAACAATTTAATTTTTGGTTTTTGTTATAAACTATTTTATGGAAAAGGCCATGTTTTTCCTTTTTATCAACACAGCATCGAAATAAAAGAAAGTAAAGTTGTATGTGTGCGTGCTGTGGCTTTGTTTAGTTTATTTATGTAGTTGTTGTATTTTGCTGGTCACTACGGAAATGTTTTTGACACCTACTTTATTTATAAAAATTTATGATGCCTATAGATTTGTATCGTTTTTATTTTCTACTCCTTATAATCAACACACGTAGTGTGATTTTTCAATAATAAAAAGCAATAAATTTTGGTTAGATGCAAAAAGTAAAGGTAATAGAAAGTGATACAGGTATTAGTAGCATATATTTTTTAGGTTTTAGAATATATTTCTAGGAAAACAAAAATTTTTTAATAATTTTGTTGAGTTATACATAAATCAATTTTCCTAAAATTTTTAAGGATTATTAATATTATAAATTCTCATGGTTATTATCCTAAAAATTAAGACGTCATAAATGGTAGCATTTGCAAGCATTTGATTTATTTCTTAAGTGCCTGTGCTAGAAACGGTTCCTGCAAAGAGTTTGTTTGCATATGTAGATGTTAAGCGGTTTTTTTTATAAAATTAAACAAATAGGCTTTTCCCTATGAATGTGTATGGTATAAAGAAAAATATTTTGCCTATTCATATCATATATTTTGCAATCGCATCAACGGAAAGCCATACTAGTGCGCTTTTTGTCATACATATTTTTCGGATTGCAAAGCCGATAGGGACTCTACATCCTCTTCCCTATTTAACTTCTTAGTTTAAAAATGTGTAAATTTAAGGTTCTAAAAACTTAAACCATGTGTTTTTGTTAAAGCCCACTTGGTTTAAATAAAAAAAGCTTCACGAAGTTTTCATATCCTTGGTTTAAGGCTTCGGCTAGTACTTACTGCTTTGGCATTTTATCCAATACCAACTGTTGTTGAAAAAACAATGTAAGAAAAATATTTATAGAACAATACAAGGTGTCTGGTGGAAAATTTATACTTTTGCCATTATTTCAAAAAGTAATAAACGATGCGCAGGCAGGGTGGCGTTATTAATTATCGAATGTGCGGATTTCTTAGTCGTATCGTAGTGGTCGAGTAAGCTGTGGAGACATTTCAAAGAGTAAAGATTCTTACGTAATTGCTCATCGATAATTTTGTAGAAAGTTCGTTATTCGGCGAATACGTGATGGACCGAGTGTAAATTTTATTCATTCGTGCGTGTAGAGACTTTGCAAAACTGCTTCGTCTATGACTGTTCCACGTGCAGGGCCCAGTCGATCTTCAGGGACTGCGGAAAACATTAAACTGGTTGAAAGCAGTTTATGTAAAAATCCGCGACTTTCAATACGGAAAAGAGCAACCTTAATGAGACTTCCAAGAGCGGTTATTCATTAAATTAAAAAAAAATCCAATCGTTCAATAACTGAAATAAGTGACTTTTGTTTACGCAAGAATTTTTGAAAAACCATTTTAAAGTGTTTTCGCACTGTACATCCCATGTTTTGGAGCGACAAGGCATATTTTTACCTAAACGGCCACGCCAACAAGCAAAACTTACATTACTGATCTTCAGGACCCCACAATCTATGCTTGAAATATAAAAACCATTACACTACCCCAGGGTAACTGTTTGGTATGCTTTATCCACGTATGATATAATTGAACCATTTTTTCGGAAAATTTTAGAGGCCAGGCGACAAATGTCAACAATGAAAATTATCGACGCGTGATTTTGGAATTTTTTTAACAAACCAGCGAACTCATCCCTTGTACTCTTTATACGTGGTTTCAACGGGATGAGGCGACTGCAAACACAGCCAGAGCTGCGATGAAGTTGCTTCGGAAATATTTCCCACAAAAACTGATTAGTCGTTTTGGGGACATCCAATAGCCACCGAGGTCTCCCAAAATAATTCTCATGAATTTTTTTATTAGGCTACCTCAAGGAGAGGGTTTTTAATGACAATCCCCAATCTCTCTTATCTTTTAAAGAAAATGTTCATCGGGAAATCAGCCCAATTGAACCAAGTTTAATGCAGCGTGTGGCGCGGAAGAAGAGACTTTGTTTGAACAGTGTTTTCAATTCGAAGGAAGACATATAGATGCATACTCTTCAAAAAAAAAAAAATTATATTTATCGCTCAGTCTTGTCAATAAAACTTTGTGTTAATTAGTAAATTGTTTATTAAAGTTTGAAAATAAAAGTCTGACACCAGACACCAATTCTTAAAGTCAGGGGTAAATAAGTAGTTGGTATTCTTTTCTAATAAAGCAGCTTCAAAATGGTGCATTTACTGTGGAAATATTTATTATTCGAAATTAGAAAAAATATTTTTTTTTAATTTATTAAATAAATCCTTTAAAGTGGCATTAAAATTAAATAAAATTTTCTGAATTATTTTTCTATTTTACTGTTAAATTCTTTTTAAATATTTATTTTGTCTTTATATATAATTTTACTTACTTAAATTGCCTATTTTAAAGTCATTTAAATTTGAATTAGGTTCTTAAACAAATTTTTTCTGAAAATTCAGTTTTTGAAATCTATTTTAAATTTGAAAATAATATCTATTTTACCAGCTTTATAATATAAGCACTGATTGTGCCAAAAACTCCCCAATGATATATAAAACCAAATTTAAACTCATATCTGTCTAAAATGTTTCCCTCTTTGAAAATTTTTTTTCAAAAACTTTTAACTTTGTTATCGCTGCTGCCGTTACTTTTCTCTAAAAAGTAAGTTATTATTAGCATAAGTATCAACATATTTTTTTATTAACTTTATTATTTTTGTTTATTTATTTAAGCGCATTTTAAATTCTTTTTGTATAAGAACCCTCTTTGCTATTTACAAGCAACACGAAAAGTTGAATAGAAAATATTCAGAGAATTTTGCAGTCTACCCCTACTGTGTTGTTGTCTATTTTTTAGAAAACTTTTTTAAATTTTTTTCTTTGAAGCTGCTAGTAAATATAATAAAGTTGTCGAAGTAAACGGGAGTACTTTGCACTTAAAATCTATTTTTTGTGCACTAAATGTGGTTTCTTGTGAAAATAGTTTTTTAAAAAATTTTAGGGAAAATTAAAGCATTTGATGTTTTTCACGAAAGAAAATTTTTATTACTTAATCTACACTTTTTAGTTCTAGTAGTAGTATGGTTCCTCATAATTGTTTAAATATCGATGAAAACATTTTTAAAGGCAAATGGCTGGATATTTTTTCTTCTTTAAGAAAGTAAAGAAGTCAGGTACCAAATCAATTTTTTAACCTAAAAGTACTTGTTGTTAATACCTAAAATCAAAACGCTTTCAATGTCAAACCTTTAAAAAAAATTCAATCTGGCGAAAACCATCTAACCGCAGTATAAATTTGGTTTTAAAGAAATAAGACACACTTAAAAGCAAATGCATTTGGGATAAATTATTTTTCACAGAAATGAAATTCGTAAAATGCAAATTAAAATCTTAATTTTGAAATAGTTTTTGGCTTCTTTTATCCCTTAAGTTTCCTTTTGTTTAATGTATAGTTCACCAACTACTAAAAAATTAACATCCTTTTAAAGTTGAATCAGGAGGGGAAAAATCCCGGCCCACTGTGTTGCTTTTACCACCCACAGTTGACAAAACATACTGCTTAACAGGATCTGAAAAAAAACAAACTTTAATATAAATACATAAATTTTATCTTCACGTAAGTGTGGTTGTATATGTCTGTATGTGTATGCGTGCCTTTAAACATTTTAACAGTTAAACACTTGCTCTCATATATTAAAAGCTTGTAAATAAAGATGACAAACATTTAGGGGAAACCGGAGATCATAAACTTTTCATTATGCTGGTACTGTTAAGAAATATATTACTCTAATGTATAAATTTACAACCACACAAACACCCTCGAACACATAACTTTATATCCTGTTCAACACATGTACTTACATGTTAAGGTACTTCCTTTTAATACATTCCCTTTGTGTTCACCAAGGAATTTGAAATAAAATTCTTTAAAAAATCTACAAAAATATTATTTTAATGTTTCTTTTTATTAGTTTCCTTATTTTTTATATTCCATTTAAATGTTTATTGCAAGATTATGTACAATGGAGGATGTCATTATAAAATGCTTCTTTTTTCACCAAAAAAGTTTCTAAAGACTTTGAAGACTCTGTCAACTTTTAAGGGTAATTTTTATTGGATTACTTTAGCTTATTAGAGAATAATAAAAGAAGGTACTAAAGTCTTAAAATAAACTGGTAAAAAATATTTTAATTAAATTAGCATTTAAAGCTATTTAAAACAATTTTAAATTTTTTATTGTAAAATCAGTTCTTCTAAAAAAACTTCCTTTAATAAAAGTGGCAATTAAAGATCCAGTTTTTTCTTGAGATTACGGTATTACAAGGATTAAGTTCAGTTTGAAGAATAATTATTCTATTTCTCAACTGCGAATGGTATAAACATTTAGAAACACTTCTCACTATAAATTATTAATTTAAAAAACATTTGAATAAAAAAAAGGACTTATAAGGATATTGAGGCTTTTAAATAGGCAGGCAATAAAAAACTTAATTTCTGCTCAGCATATTCACTAGAAGCTTATGACAGGTGTGGCTTTGTAAATTTAACCTTAAAAACATAGACTCTAAAATAGTACTCCCCTTTCTTAATATGTTTAGCAGGGTACGAATGATATTTTGAATATTGTTTAAATTATGCTGGGTAAAGTTAGGCTAGGAAAGGTTGGACAAGCAGCCCACAGATGAAAGAATAGATTTCTCTTGGGTTCACTCAATTGGTTTGTGTATGTTGTCCGTTGCATTTGGAAATAGAATGCAAAATAGAGATCAAAATAGTAAGACTCATATTATCCAAAATCTCTTATGGGAATTAAACTTACCTATTAGTCTATCAGGGCACCCTTAAGTAGTTGTTTTCTTTTAAAAGTAAATTTTGTTTCAAAATACTTTTGAGGGAGTGTATCTACAAGCACTACACTTACCCTATTCTAAATAAATATTAAAAAAATTAAAGGATCAATATTAAGTCGGGTATCAGATAAGGACATTTCTGATATCAACAGACATTAATTCTTATTATTACAGCAGCAGCAAGCTTTTGCTACTTAAGGAATTTCAAAGTGTTTTCTAGTGGTTGTACTTGGGATATCCAAAATAATCTAGGTAAAGTTAAGCAATCATTTTCGATTTTGAATTATTTAATGAAGTTTAAGTGTTAAACCACAACTTCAAATCTTTTTCTATTTTTGGCTCGAAGATCTGGAATTTTAAAACTTAGAGTATTCGTAAGCAAATGTCTTTTTTGAATCTAAAAAATATTTTGGCGCCCAACTATAGGTATAATAAACAACTTATGAGACGATTGAATTCTCCATCAGAAGAAAGGGCATTGTAAAACTCATTATAAGCTGGGTAGTACGGATGTTAGCTTTCAGCATTGCGACCTTTTCTATCAGTATCTCATCGAGGAATATTCGGGCCACACGAGCGCGTCAACATATACGTGTACTATCACCTCTACTGTGACACTCGTGATGAGTTACTTGAGAAATTGAATGACTTGGGTTTTAGGAATTTTGGGAACTCGGACCATACAGTCATTTTGGTCATAAGCTGGGATAGCTCTTTCCGACCATATGCAGCAGACCTTGTATATTTCTCTGGGTTGGTGCAGGAAACGGGGTTTGACTGTTAACTTGGTGAGGACCATCTTGTTACCATTAACGGGAAGGAAAAACATTGACTGAGAAAGTCCCCACTATACGAAACGACTATCACATTTTCTAGTAGTGTGAAGTACCTAGGAGTTAGCCTGGACAAAAATCTCTCAAAAAATGATCAGCTGCGGAACTTGGTAGGCCTTTTACGCCTGTCAGAGACTTTTTGGCAAGACATGGAACTTTCGACTAAGTATGGTATATTGGTCGTTTGACACCATTAAAAGGCCAAGGAACACTTACACGGCTCTTCTTTGGTAGTTGCAGGTATGTTTCAAGGTGTATTTAGTGCCTTGAAGAAGAATCCTGGGTCTGCTTATGAAATGGGTTGAGACATATTAGTGGTAAAACTGGCGCTAGAGGAATTAATCCCAGTTTTCAAAACGCTCTAGCGAAGGGTAAAATTTCGTTCATATTTCAGGCTGAGATCTCAGCTTTATTCGTATGTGTCTATGATTGTAGGGGGGACTCGAATATTATTTTTTTCAAAAATCCAGGCGGCTACATTGGAAAAGGAGTGTGTGGACACCTTAATGAATCGGTATAACAAACTTATGCGTTCCTGGTCATTAGAGTCAGGTGGACAACGAATGTGATGCCCGTTTCGCCAATCTGTAGAAAACAACTCTGTTGTTTGCCCAAGCCGTTTTAGGGTGGATGCTGAGTTTGCTGCCTACTAGAGTGAGGTCCAAGAACAGGCCATCAGATGCTTGACTCTAGCAAGAGGCAAATCTAGTGAGCTTGGAAGGAAGGATCTTCACCGGTTTCCTTACTAGCCACTGTAATCTCAGATACCACTTACAATACATCGGCAAAATCAGTACATCATTTCCCCCCTCCCCCCCGTTTTTGCTTTATGGTGGATATGAAATGAGAGCAGGTACTTTATAAATGCTTGGCACGGTACGGTTGGGACACATGCTACGAAAGCCAAACGATGACCTTTATGGTAAACTCTTTAGTACAATCTAAAAAAACAAGAAGACATCGTTCCCGAAAAAAACGTCAGATGTTAGCTAAATTATTTTAAATAGATGTAAATTATTAAGTTTCAAAACTTTAAAGTAATTCCATAAAAGGAAGAGAATTTTTGCACACTTTCCTTGGAGTCTAAAATTCATATATAAAAAAATTGTTTTAATACTGTAACTATCATCTTTCCAAGCAACATCTTGTCATTTCAGGCCTCTTACGCACTCAAAATTGCACATCTTTACTAAGTTTAACAACAATCATTTTAAAAACTATCGCCTTTAAAAATAGAATCCCAAAAACTAAAAAAGGCGATATAAAATTGTCTTTTAACCGACAAAAATCCAAATTAAAAACAAATGTATAATATACGTCAAAATGTGCAATTCAAAAGCAATTTCATTGTAACCAAAATTTATTTAAAAAAACAGAAAGAACCATTACTCAAACAAAGAATCAGACTTACTCAACCATAGACACAGATAAATATGCAGAAAAAACTGGAAACAAATATACATTATTTGTTTATTTTAAAACAAATATATCGTTATTAAAGCAAATCAACTACCATGGCTTGTATGCATTTATATGTATGTATGTATGTGTGTATATAGCCGCAGACAAGTACACACTACAAGGGAGAGAATTTGTTTATGTATTGAAAACTATAAAACAATTGCAATAGCAATAAAAGCAAATATAAGCACAACAATAACGGTCATTGCGAAACCTCCCAGCAAAAACTGTTGCTTCGCCGTAGGTAGGTTTGTAAGGGAATATCAAGACAGCAAAGCTTACAAACCTGCTTACGTATGGCATGATATTTGTTCGCGATGTCCCACTTAGTTGCATTTCATGTTAAGTGCTTATTTCGGGGCTATGAATATCTAGTTAATTCATGTAATTTTAGTGCTTCTTTAGTTGTTTAAATTTATTGCGTCATCGAAATAAATGTTTTGCCGAGTTATTATGTTCGTTACTTGACGAAAAACTATTGTTTTTTTTACTCACTGCCTTACAGTAGTGCTTTTTAGTATGCACTTGAGTAAGCGAGTGTGTAAAACGGTAAAACTTTTCCATTTACTGCCATACACTATTGCATTTATTAAGGGAATAGATAAGTGCTTGCTGCAAAGCGCATCAGTATACTAGAAAAAGTATTTACTGCTTACAAAAACTGTATTATTTTTTGCTGGGCTATCTAAAAGCAGCGAGTGCAAACGAAAACCTAAAATGAGATCCTTCAATTGTTATTTTTACGCTCACTTGAAAATAACACTCATACAGACATAAAAGCAATATATAGATGTGTCACTGTGTTCGAAGTAGGAAAAGGTTGTTTTGTTTTCGTTTGATGTTGCGTGTGTGTTTATGTGCATTAAATTCAATCAGCAACTTGATCCAACTGAGGGTGTGCATAAGAATGTGTGAGGGCTTTCCACACCATTTGGCAACATTTTACTAGTTAACACATCGTCATTTGGAAGCAATACAATCAATACCTTATGGTTTTTATAGAAGGTTTTTGCATACTTCTACAGATGAAATATATTTGTTATTTGTCGTTTACGTAGAGTTAGTTTTTTAAAGAGTTTTGAAATTGTGTCAAATTGTCTATCTTAGTGGTTTTATTTTTGGCAAAAGAAGCATGAAAATTGGTTTGGTACTTAATATTGGACAGTAAAATAAAAAAAGGGGATAGTGTTTATAAATGAAAAATTATTGTTTACATATACAGGGTGTCTAGTGGCAAATTTATGTTTTCAGACTTAAATAAAAAACGGTATAATTGGTAAATACATAGTTTTATTAAGAGCATTTAACGATATAATAAAAATGCGGATTTTATTTTTAAAGAATGTGTCATTGAGATGTCTTCTGTCGAGTTTACTGTTTAAAACGGAGTTTTTAACTAAGATCAGGTAAGGACTGAGTAGGTATACGGGTGTAACGGAAATTTGACCTTTTACAGGAAAAGGAAAGACAGGCATTACAGATAGAAGAGTAAGGCGATTCTGATACAAGAAAGTATTAGGTATCAAGATTTTAAAACTTACCTCAATTTGAACACTGAACTGGAAGCATTGTTTGCAGGAAAAACACTCAAAAATTATGTAGAAAAGGTTTAGGCTTAAGACAAGTACTTAGCACAATTGTATAAGCTAAGGGGTAGCACTTGATGCAAAATGCCTTTATGCAGTGGGGGACTTTTATATAGAAGTAGCCAACTCTCCTACCAACCTCAAACGTAACTTATTTGACTTTAAGTGACATTTGCTTCTTACTGGTTCTAAATTGACAATCTTGGTTAAATTGGTCTTAATGAAAGATTCCTTAAAGTATCTTTTATTTTATACCCACAAAGAAACTAAAAGTAATCCTTACCTTGTTACGCTAAATACAACCTAACGAGATACTTGTACGGCGAATTTATTTGAAAATGAGGTTGACCGCAGTGTTCTGGAGAGCCTGCTGAGACTTGTGGGATGGAAACCCTACAGTATCGCTGAGTGCAATCTTGGATTTAAAACCAATTAATCTGGTTTCAGAAGGAGTTATTATGAGGTCTGCACATAAACATTACAGGGTAATTGAGAGCAAAAAATATAGCAGTAACTACATACATGGTCCCAAATCTAGGCTTAATTATATACATAGCTGTTTGGAGCAACTGCCTTATGGATGGGCCCAAAATGAAAAACGGAGCAGAAGCTTTATTTTCTCTTAAGAGCTTGGTATCAGTGAGTTCTACAAATATTCTGATGACTGCAGTATCTTTCACACAGGGCGTAGGGGGTCGCTGATCTTTCCCTGTACTGCTAAACTAAGAGCTCTTAGGCGAATGTGCTTAACGATAATCAGGCGGCAATTCAGGCTGTCAGTTCCGTGATAAAAAGTATACATTTACTAGATTGTAGAAAACAGGGTTGTCGAGTGAAACAAAATGGCTAAAAAAAAAGAAAAATAAGTCGGCAGTGCAGATTCTGCTATTGAATTCAGGACCACAGAGGTATAGTTAAATATCAATTTATGTTGAGTCTCTAGAAATATGTGGAATATTACAAATCCGGAACGACATGCTTTAACTGTCTTCATAGAGGGGTAATTATATACATCTTGTAAGGATGGCTACAGGTCATTGTTACCACATTTTACGTTAAAAGAAAAGAACAACTGAATAGCAATTATTGCAGTTTGGGGGACTTTGAGCGTTTTCTGTGTTACTCTCGAGCGCTCGTACACTCAAAGGTAAACTGTTTTAAATCTTAATTCATCTCTTGTGAGTCGAAGTTACTGTCATTCTTTAATCCAGGTGTCTTAAAACATGATGGCCATCAAAACAACTCAGTGAGCTTCTCGAAAACGGCCAATTAAACCATACCTTAACTCTTCCTTTTTATGAATGGCCGTAAGCATAAAATACAAAGGAACTACTCTATTAACGTTTTAGAGACCAATATCCTTATTCGGCACTTTCAAAAGTACAAAATCTATTAAATAAACAAGAGGCTTATAAGCGATTACAAAGGATATCGAAGTACGTATTTACAGGTGGTCCGAATAACAGGAGAATCAATTAGCGATATATCTGACGTTTAAACTAGAAAAAATACTCACAGTTTAAATTTTAGGTCAAACCCACCTTAAGAATTCTAAGGAAAAATAAAACAGCTGGTAAAGGAGTTACAAGACATGACGGCGGCATCGCGCAACCAGGAGGAGAAAATTATTAAGACAATTTTTTAATTATAAAAACCTCAATTAAGTAACATGATAATTGTACTCGTGGGCTACTTAATCTTATAACCGCACCTCCGGAGTTATTGAGAACATCATTAGCAGGGCATTTAAATGGACATGGAAGTTGGAAAATATTTTCTTTGCCACGGTTTAATAATTTTTTAAGCCAAAATTAAAGCAGACTTAAACCATTTAAGTATAGCCTTGTACCAAGTAAGACTCAAAAAGTTTTTAAATGCAAAAAAAATTGTCTCATTTTCCTATTGGAAAATTAAGTACCGATTTGGACTTCATTTAATTCGTTTATTCTTTCTCAAACCCTTAAAAAGTAAATGTTGCATAACAATTTCTACTTCGTACACTTTACCCATATTTGTTTTTTCAGACATAAAAGTTATTTTTGCACAAATTGCTATGTTTATTGTTGTTTCCGTTCGAATGGCATTTCCGGCTCAAAAGTTACAATTGCCAAATGTCTCCAAACAATTGAAATTAAACCTCTTATCCCCATTTTCTTTTAAAATGGTGCAGGGGAAAAGTTAAAAAGGATAAACTAGATAGAGAACACAATTTACGTACAAACTTAATACGCTTGTGCTTGCAAAACTTTAATATTTATCATGAAAAGAGAAAATCTTTATTTATTTTAAACAGTAGGATATATTTTTAGGAATAATTTATTTTAAAAAAATTCAAACGTTATTTACTTAATGAGTGCGTTAAGTGCTAATGAAGAAAACAATATAACTAACAAATTTTCGAGTTTATTAAGATTAAGGAAACTTTTTTAAAAATTGAACAGATGCAAATCTTATAAGTATCTCTATAAAATATAAAAACCTTCAATAAGCTCCAATGAAATTTAAATAATTAAATTTTAGGATTTCATTGTTTTTTTATCAAATAAGGTATATGGCAAATTTAACAAGAACGTGAGTTTGCCCTTGATTGAACTTTGACAGATCAAAAAACATGCTATTACCATCTTTAAGAACTAACAGAAATTACATATATAAATCTTATGACTAAATACAAGGTGGCTGAGGTATTTTGCTACATTAAAAAATTAAAATAACTTTTTGTGAAGTTTATGTTATTTATTGTTTAATTTTTTACTTAAAAAATAATACATTTGTATTATAGCAATTCGTGAAGACCTCCACCCTAGGTGACACAAGTGCGGCATCTTATCAAAAAGTTTTCCATTACTGCCTTGAGGGTTACATCGGGATTTGCCTCAATTATTGTTTGAATGGTTTGCTTAAAATCATTGTTGATTTTCTTTTGATAGCTTCCTATTGGCAATAACCCTACAAAAAAATCTAATGTAATAAGATCACGAGACCTACGATGCGAACGGAATGTGAAGATTCTTGAATTCAGGTTTTTGGGGCCGGTTATCACAGGCATGGCTATATGACAATTTTTTCCATTTTGTTGAAACCACACAGAGTTATAAGGGGTTCTCATTTTCTCTTTTGGCGTAGTTTTGAAAATTAAAACTCTTTACATTAAGACCTTTTTTTCGAAAAAGTTAGGCCTGATAATGAACTTTGATGAAACTGCACACCACTGTGTGACGCGAATCTACGCATTCTTGACAGTTTTGTTTGTTAATATTGCCGTTTATATCAAAATGTGCCTCGTCACACATAAAAATGCAATTCAAAATTTTTTTTATACTCTGCCACCATTTGATTGATCTTCTCGAAAAATTTTCTGCCTGATATTTTTAACTATTATTGTTCCAAAAAAATACAAAAAAAAATATTTTATGTTTTAAAGCATCAGCTTTTTTTACTTAATTTTATTTTTTTTTTCTCTTAAAATATTTTCTTCTTTTAAAACAACATACAGACAATTACATCAAGTTCTAAGAGAAGAATTAAAGCAATTGATACAAATTAACATTTAATTTGCGTTTGTCAATACCATTTATGTATTTTTGTTTCAATAAGTATATTGATATTTAAAAAAATAAAGAACATGCAAATCTTGAAAAATATACTTTAACTATTCTTATACTTATATACTTAAAGGACAACAGTTGCAAGCGACGATGGGCTATAGGTTTTAGGTAAATAGTAACAGCTGTTACTATTAAAATTTATCATTTAGGCTCCATCATCTTCGATTTCTTGTTTAGCCTTGAGGCTGGGCTGTGTAAACGAAAAAAAGTAAGGAAGAAATTATTTGTTAAGCATTTTGATAAAAGAAAGAAAGATATCGTCATCTGAAATGCAAGTTAATTCCTTGAACTCTATTTATTAAAAATTAATTAAAAAAAAATAAACAAATAAAACTTGCTTTGAAATATTAAAAGAGACACAAAAATTAAACAAAATTAAAATCAACAGAGCAATGTCATTAAAAAAATTTCTGGATTTCAAAAATATTTCTTATTGGTTCATCAAAATTTTTATTAATAATTCTAAATTTGAAATATCACTTAGTAACACGTAGTTAACAAACAAATTTTAAAATATTTGAATATGTTTAATAAGCAAAAAATTACAAACAAACAAATTGTTGTTGACACAAAAAATTTAAATCAATATAGCAATGTTCTTTGCTTGTTTGTAGTAATTCTCAATAAGTTTATGAAACAAACTTAAGCATAGAATAAACCCTTAAACAAATTCAAAAAAAAAATTTAAATATTTTTTTAATTAAAAAATAGATTTGATTTAATAAAAAAAATTTTTTGTTTTTTTTTAATTTTTAATTAAATATTTTTCGTTTCCAAAAAAAGTTTATTGAAAATGGCGCAGTTATATAAAAAAAGTTATATTGTTTTAATAAATAGTTAACTGAAACACAATCAGATTCTAATAAATCGTCATTATTGTTTCAATTGTATTTTTTACTAAATAAAAAATTTTTATTATTTTCAACTTTGATTATCAATTTTGCAAAAAAAAAAAATTCTTAAAAATATATTTGGATCCGGGATTTTTGTTATTGAAAATAAAAACCAGTTTTTTTCTGTGAAAGTACAAAGTAATTTTTTCACGATTTTTAAATGCTTGAAATCGTTGGTTTATATAGAAAGGATGTAACCTTGTTTGTTCTAAAGATAACGTTTTTGATTATTCCGGTGAATAAATTTCAATTTTGTCATAAATCTTTGTTAATATTTAATTGGAAATAAAACTTGTTATCTTTTTAGATGTTATTATGAACAATTTCACAAATGCTATTTAGTTTTTTTCCCTGCTAAGCAACCCAAAAAGTAAGGTTGCGCCCTTTCTATATTGCCGAATGCCAAATGCCGTTTTTGATTAAGAAGGCGAAATAAAAGTATTTCAAAAAAAGAACATCAATTCAATTGTTTTGTATAAATTTCTGATTTATCACACCTTTGGTTGCATTAAGATAAATGGCAACTCAGCACATAATTCACCGCCCAATGCCCCTAGGAACAGCTTTACTTTAACGGCATAGGAAACAATAATGCCAAAGCAATCACGAGCATCTTGGCTAGCAATTCTGAAAATTAAACATATAAAAATATATAAAATTTAATAAAGCCTTTGTCTTATAAAAATTTTACTTACAACGTTGTAGAAGCCAATGAAGTATTCTTATGCTTAATATCACCTTCAACCGCTATGCCGGCACGATCACAATTAGCCACCAAGTTGGGTACCAAATACATAACCTTCTGCAAACTAGAGCCTGGGTTCAAGGGGCACCCTTCGCTGCTCTCCGAAAAAGCTATAGTATTGCGAAATTGACCATTTTGGAATAAGACCACATCAATACCCTGCTGCACCATGGCTCTTATCTTTTTTACAACCTTATTTGAATTGTTACGCACACAAATATTTATAGCAATCTTATCACCATGATGATATAATTGTTTGTCCAAGGTAACTTCAAGTTCTAGTTCTCCCGGTGACAAGAGAAAATCTTTGCGTACTACAGTACAAGGTTGTATGCCACTTCTAGTGGGAGCATATTGTATCTTGCGTATACCCAAGTTTATAGTACTACGACGATGACTACGATCACAATCATTTTCACCCGCAAATACCTTAACGAAATATTGTACTCCGCATGGCTGAGTGCTATCGTTGGCTTTTTGCTGCAAAACCACTGAAGCTGGTGAGTTATTGGGCATTGCAAGTATAAAAGGAAAAGCATTGGGACCCAATTTTTTTAAAAGACGTTCTTGCATTTTAGTCAACTGCAATTCGATCTTTTGTTCTGGATAGATTTGTTGAGAGACCAAAACCAGTTCCTTTTGGAAACGTAAGCCAATCAGCTCATCATCCTCACGTCCATAGCGAAAATTGCAAATTAGCTGAACAAAAATTTTACGATTTTGTCGAATGTACTCATCATCTAAGACAACAATGCCATCTAAATGAAAAATATTTAAAAAAAATTATATTATGTAATTATATACTTGCAGAGCCATTATAATTTCCTTATGCTTCTTCTTCAATATATCATTTATATTGAAAAAAAACAACAAAAAACAACGCAAAGCAGAATAAAACTTATTTTCTTTAGGACACCAAACACATATGCATTTGTATAAAACTTGGTATTGCCAATAAATAATAATTTGAGGCCCACCTTCAGTTATACCGATCGACTGTTGAACAGTTTTCTTATTGAGTGGACTTATAATGACAGTCTTTTTCTTCCGTCTGTTTGATTTGGTATCTATATATTCTTTAGTTCAGAGAAGGGTAAAATTCAAAAATTGGCAAGAGTTAGGCTTTTTACTTGTTCTTTAGAAGCATTCCACACTATACCGCTTGTAAGTGTACATTTCATTCATATGAGAGAGACAACAAATGTACATGCAACAATATTAAGTATAATATTCTCGATCCGGAAGCAACCCTCTGACTTTATTGCACCTAAATGCGCACTTTTACAAGGAACGAATTGCTCTTATCCTCTTTAAAAGTTTTATCTTTGTGGCATGTAAACTAATATATGTATTAAATATTTGAGAAAAAATTTGCTTTTTTAATCAGATAAGTCAACAATTTATTAGGATTTGGCCATGTTGGCCTCACTTTACAGCGCTCTTAACCCAATGCATTAAATATCGCCCTCGTGAGTGACACTTGCCAAAATGACAAATGACCAATCATGAGTACTAATTTGAAAACATACATATCGGCATGACTTTTCCCTTTAATGTGGATCGGGGCCTGTCTAAAACTCCTTTTCGTCCAGTATTGCATGCCAATCTGCAATTACACTGAGGTTCTACAAAGGAATCTTACTGTAGTCTGGGTAAAACAAATGAGTTTCTGACATCCGTGGTACCAGCAAAAGACCGCATATCTTAAGCTGCTACTAGTAGAACTGCCAACAGTTTAGTGATAATCAAGAACAAAATTACTTGTACATAAGTTAGCAAAAAGTAATCCCACATCTAGTTTTCTGTCTAGAACGACCCATCAGCAAACACAGAAACCTATCGTCTTTTTAAGCGGTCCTCCATGGTAGGAAACAACAATAGAAGCGACATATAAAAAAAGTGGTGAGCTGCAAAGTAGCTATGGCAGAGGCAGTTAGAGGCGAAAATTTAATTATGATTAAGAGTTCACAGACCTTTCCTGACCTTCAAAACTATATCACAATGTGTCACCTTTAAATCAAAGCGAGATACACCTAGCGGGACATAAAAAGCGGCAGTTGTTGCTATCTGGCAGAGTAGCAAATATCTGATATGTAAATACCTTGTTTCTGTTGGCAACAGACATAATTATTTCGTACCACACGAAAGAACCAACCACCTGTTTCATATGAGATGGAGAGCAAGTTTAAGAACTTCTTACTTCAGAGGATGTGTCTTACTTTACACACAACCACCGTCAATTTTTCCTTCACATATAAAGAGATGAGCCGAAAGTTTCATCCCGTAACTCATTGGTATTTGCCTAGAGTCTTACACCTGAGGCTAACATCGCCAGACTAAATGAGCTAAGGACGCTAATGTATCTCCTACACTTCCGCAGTTGTATCATGGTTTTGTCCATTGCGATTATAACTTCCAGTTGCTCATCACAGAGTTTAAATTTAGCACAAGAGTTCCCTTAAGCCAAAAAGTGCAGATCATCTGTATATGAAGACTTTTAGAAGGAACGCTCTTTTGACCGCATGAACATTACCGTTCCAAATAACAGCCATTGGGAAATGTGCCTCCAAATTGTGTCGCTGGTTTCTACCACACAAGAATCTCTTCCTCTTTAGTAGCTGCAATCTTCCTCGCACAAAATATTTAAACAAATTTTAAGACTGCTTTGGTAACAAAAGGGCAGACGAGCTTTCTAAGCTAGGATTTGTCCCTTTTATTCTATCCTGTTAAGATGACTGTCAGTTATAGGTTAAACCTGCTACTCCAATTCATAGTCCATGTACAGGTTCTAAGATACAATGCACCTGACAATCGTTATGGTCATGTCCAATCGGGGTACTTTCTGGATATCCAATTTTATCGCATAAATATATATAAAATGATGTCAGTATTCATATTATATTACGGGCCCAACAGATTTAATATTTCGCAAGAACAAAATTTCATAAGACATTTTGCTACACAATTCAAAACAAAGCCAAACATTTTTTTAAATACAAAGCATTTGTAGAAGTGTTGCCTTTTTTAATTATGGGTTACTTAAGGTGCCTCTACATGGTAATACATGTATAACGACATGCCAAACAATTTTATGGAATAATAAAAAATACGGATACAAAATTAACCAAGTGTTAGTGTTCGTTGTTTCCCAATAAGACTCATGGATTTTCACTAAAGCTTCTTATAAAAAAAAACAACGTTTTCAGATTTTTTTAATCCTAAATCCTTAATTTTTTTTTTTTTTTTTGACAAACATTTTTCACAAATTTTAAACCTACCAACTGGTTCCACTTGTGTAACTGAATCCACAAACTCACGCCTGTTCATGTACAGGGTGACCATATTATTAGGCGAGGCCTTTTTAAATATCTTAAAATTAACAACCATTTTGAATAGAGATTAATTTATTTAAATTAACAATTAATAGAAAAAATAAACTTTAAAGTTCGTTCGTAAAAAAAAAAATAAAAATATATTTCTGCTCTTTTTCTTTTCTCTGTATTTTTAATTCACTATTTTTTCACTACTTAGCAGGGCGATTTCAAAAATGACTTTGAAAACAAAATTTAACTACAACCCACCTTTATACCTTTAAGGGTATCAAGCAATACAGTATTTATTTAATTAGTTGCAACAGAATAAAATTCGAACAAAAGCTAAATTCCAAAATGTTTTCTATATTTAATACCAGAAATTTCAATACACTTGTTAAACGTGTTAAGCAACACAAAATTTCTTTTTAGTTTGACGCAGCCACAAAACTTTTGGGGTTTCTTTTAGCAAAATTTTATTCGATGTTTTTTTTTTTCTTAGTTGTATTTTAGTCTATTAAAATTTTTGTTGTTTTTCATTTCATTTCTTTGTAAACAAATATTGATTTAAAAAAGAAAACAAGAATATTTAATTTCTACTTAAACATCTCTTTAACAGACAGTTTAAACAAAATGGAAAAAATAATAAAAATTAGAATGAAAAAACAAAAATTTAACTGCAAACAGAATTTGTCTAATTTTAAACTAAATATTGGTTTGCAGGTATTTTATTTGGAAAAATGTTTGTGGGAAAATTAATCTACAAGTCTTTTTTGCAAATCATATGACATTTAATCGATCATTGTTTTGCTAAGGAAATATTATGACCATAATTTGCGTACAAAATAATTTAAGAAACTATTTAAACCAAAAAGAAATGCATAAGAGCATTATTGAATAATGAACTGAAATATTATTTTAAACAAATTAAGCAAATTTCTATTCTTATTCAAGAAAATAAAAAAATTAAGTTTCACTTTATATATTTTAGAACTTATTGGCGAATTGAGATTTCTTGTATTTTAAAGTTATGATGGGTAACCTTTTTTAAATTATTTCTTTAATACTACACACAAAAAATTATCTTAGAAAACTTTACTTAAATCAAGCCACAGCGGTGTCAAAAGTACGGTGAGTACGGTTTTTCTTAAATCAAGTACGAAATTTCTTACTCCAAGTAAAATTTTTTAAGTACGAATTTCTTACTTTTAGCCACAATTAAGCCTAAATAGGATTGATTTAAGTTCGGAACCGTACTTGATGTAAGCCAAAAAAAGATTGATTTAAGCCATAAACGGGATTAATTCGAAAATGAAATGTCATTTTTTTGACTTATGGACGGACCTTTATTAAAGAAGAAGAATTTTATATTTTATTTTTATTTTATAACAAATTTATAATTAATTTATAATTTAAAAATTTCATTTTTGTACTTACCGAAGCTGAGATTCGAACCAGGGATTTCTACACTGCAGTACAAGCGTGTTACCTCTAGGCCACCGAGACACTTTGCTTTGAAATGTAAAATAATATATTAAAACAACAAGCTTTTTTCTGCTTGATTTGTTGAAGCAATCCGGTGAGTACGGTTTTTCTTAAATCAAGTACGAAATTCCTTACTCCAAGTCAAATTTTTTAAGTACTAATTTCTTACTTTTAGCCACAATTAAGCCAAAAGAGGATTGATTTAAGTTCGGACCGTACTTGATGTAAGCCAAAAAAAGATTGATTTAAGCCATAAACGGGATTAATTCGAAAATGAAATGTCATTTTTTTGACTTATGGAGCTTTATTAAAGAAGAAGAATTTCATAGTTTATTTTTATTCTATAGATACTTTAAATTTATAATTTAAAAAATTAATTTTTTGTATTTACCGAAGCTGCGATTCGAACCAGGGATTTCTACACTGCAGTACAAGCGCGTTACCTCTAGGCCACCGAGACACTTTGTTTTCAAATGTAAAATAATATATTAAAACAAAAAGTTTTTTTCTGCTTGATTTGTTGAAGCAATCCGAATAGGCTTGATTTAAGAAAATGTAAGTAAGGATCGTACTTGAAAATTTCAAGAAAGATTTTGGATAAAATCAAGAATTAAATTCTTGATTTTAGAAAGCCGTTTTTCGTTCTGTGTACCTTTTTACTCAAAACGGATGCTGTATGTTTTATTTATGAGGGTGTTAAGGTGCTTAAAATCGCTGACGGCCTACCCGGGTCAACTAAGCGTTTTCTGCGTTGTTCTCTCAACTTGATTTTGTATTCATTTGCTTCCAAATCCACCCAAAATATTAAATTTGTTGGCGTAGGCGAGTACTTAACTAAAAAGCATAAAAAGGTTTTTTCTTATTTTGGCTGAGGATCTCGCGTAAGGAACCGTCATCCTCCAAGGTAATTTTGGTTTCGCAGTTCCACTAAACTCAGATGTTACCTCAACATGCTTAAACAAATAGGGCTGTTGAAATTGGCCTGGTAGTCTACAACGAGATAATTTGTATATGTAAATCTATTTTTCTTGTGCTTTTCTAAGATTTGGCGTGGTATTCATATCTTTAAACTTTAAATGCGTTTTTCTCGGAATCTAGAGCCTCTAGAGGAAAATGGGCCAAAATCTGTGATCACTACCAATTTTTGTCAAAAAGTCGATTTTTAAAGGATTTTCATATAAAAAACTTTGAATGCGTTTTTCTCCGATATTAGAGCCTTTAGAGGAAAAAGGTCAAAAATCTGTGATAACTACTAATTTTTGCCAAAAAGTAGATTTTTAAAGGATTTTCATATAAAAAACTTTAAATGCGTTTTTCTCGGAAACTAGAGCCTTTAGAGGAAAAATTGCCAAAATCTGTGATTACTCCCATTTTTGACCAAAAAGTCGATTTTTGAAGGATTTTCATATAAAAAACTTTAAATGCGTTTTTTTCGAAAACTATAGTTTTTAGAAGAAAATGGGGAAAAAATCTGTGATCACTATTATTTTTGACCAAAAAGTCGATTTTTGAAGGATTTTCATATAAAAAACTTAAAATGCGTTTTTCTCGGAAACTATAGTTTTTAGAAGAAAATGGGGAAAAAATCTGTGATTACTATTATTTTTGACCAAAAAGTCGATTTTTGAAGGATTTTCATATAAAAAAAACTTAAAATGCGTTTTTCTCGGAAACTATAGTTTTTAGAAGAAAATGGGGAAAAAATCTGTGATCACTAACAATTTTGGCCAAAAAGTCCGTTTTCGAAGGATTTTCATAAAAAAACTTTAAATACGTTTTTCTCGAAAACTAAAGCCTTTAGAGGAAAATGGGGAAAAAATCTGTGATCACTATTATTTTTGACCAAAAAGTCGATTTTTGAAGGATTTTCATATAAAAAACTTAAAATGCGTTTTTCTCGGAAACTATAGTTTTTAGAAGAAAATGGGGAAAAAATCTGTGATTACTATTATTTTTGACCAAAAAGTCGATTTTTGAAGGATTTTCATATAAAAAAAACTTAAAATGCGTTTTTCTCGGAAACTATAGTTTTTAGAAGAAAATGGGGAAAAAATCTGTGATCACTAACAATTTTGGCCAAAAAGTCCGTTTTCGAAGGATTTTCATAAAAAAACTTTAAATACGTTTTTCTCGAAAACTAAAGCCTTTAGAGGAAAATGGGGAAAAAATCTGTGATCACTATTATTTTTGACTAAAAAGTCGATTTTCGAAGGATTTTCATATAAAAAACTTAAAATGCGTTTTTCTCGGAAACTATAGTTTTTAGAAGAAAATGGGGAAAAAATCTGTGATCACTATTATTTTTGACCAAAAAGTCGATTTTTGAAGGATTTTCATATAAAAAACTTAAAATGCGTTTTTCTCGGAAACTATAGTTTTTAGAAGAAAATGGGGAAAAAATCTGTGATCACTACCATTTTTGACCAAAAAGTCGATTTTTGAAAGATTTTCATATAAAAAACTTTAAATGCGTTTTTCTCGGAAACTATAGTCTTTAGAGGAAAATGGGGAAAAATCTGTAATCATTACAAATTTAGGCCAAAAAGTCGATTTTCGAAGGATTTTTGTATAAAAAACTTTAAATGCGTTTTTCTCGGAAACTATAGTTTTTAGAAGAAAATGGGGAAAAAATCTGTGATCACTATTATTTTTGACCAAAAAGTCGATTTTTGAAGGATTTTCATATAAAAAACTTAAAATGCGTTTTTCTCGGAAACCATAGTTTTTAGAAGAAAATGGGGAAAAAATCTGTGATCACTACCATTTTTGACCAAAAAGTCGATTTTTGAAAGATTTTCATATAAAAAACTTTAAATGCGTTTTTCTCGGAAACTATAGTCTTTAGAGGAAAATGGGGGAAAATCTGTAATCATTACAAATTTAGGCCAAAAAGTCGATTTTCGAAGGATTTTTGTATAAAAAATTTTAAATGCGTTTTTCTCGGAAACATATTTTTTTGATCATTTTACGATTTGTTTACTAATAACCTTAAGTGCACTTTCTTTGTGCTTTTCTTAATTTTAAATTTTTGATTTTTGATTTTCACTTTCGAAATTTTTTTTAAAGCTTTAAACAAAATTGTAAAATTTTAAAAGAGTTAATTTTTTTCGATGTTATACCTTGTAAAAACAAAACACAATACTACAATTTTGGTACTTCCTAACAAAAAAAAAAAAACCATGACAAAGGTATCTACAAACATTTCTTTCGTCTCCAGACGATATCAATCAACACTAAAATAAGTTGCTAACAATGTCAATAACAATAACAGTGAGAACAGCAGATATGGTGACATAATTTCTTTCCCAATTCAACTGTCAAATAGAAACTTAATTTAATATATAAAAACATTGTTATAATATAAATGTTTAACTGTTGTCATTTAATGTTAACTAAAGACACAAATACTAAAACAAAATAAAATAAAAAGCATACCCTTCAACACATATCACAGGATTTATGCCCTAAAGGAAACGTAGGATCAAGTGCCTCCATGTCATTATTTTTTTGACTATTTAAGTGCCTTTTTGGCAACATTACAAAAGCAAATAGAATTGAATTGGGTCTAGCTTATCTAAAGTACTGATGACAACGTTTATAGGGATTCACTATAGTTTCACCATTGACATTTCCTGCAGGGTGTGTAACCCAAACGTTTGGCTAAGTGAAACATGTCCACACATAAACATTTTAGCAAACAAGGAAAAACCTTGCCAAACATACATACATGTGTTCATATGTTAATACATTTACTGCATAGTTTCCACATGAAAAGCCAAACTAAAAATTAACAAGAGCGCTATATTCGGCTGTGCGGAATTTTGGTCTTTTTGTACATATGTACATATGTGTATCCATTTTTTTTATTAATGAAACATTTCTTTTTTTTAATAGTGGTCGGTGTCATATTTTAACCCTCTTAGGGTGACTACAGGGAAGTTGTACCCTAATTTTTTAAATTTTGTATGGCAACCTCGGTAACGGGTGGAGATAGAAGGTAAGTATTTTCTGAGAAAATGTTTCCAAGGAATAATAGGTGTGGGTCAGTCCTATATTTGATCTGTCCACAGGCACCTTGGAAGCTGTAGGGGGGATTTATTACAATTTCCCAAACTTAGTATGGAAGTCTTCGCAGGCGATGAAGATAGGGGTAAGTATGTTTGTCTCAAAAATATGTTTGGAAAGGGAAGCTAATGTGGGTCGGTCATGTAATTAATTTCTCCAAGGCTGACTCTGGGGAAGTTATGGGTGTTTTCATATCATTTTGTAAACTTTGTATGGCAAACCCCTTAGGTGATTGTGTTAGGGGGTAAGTATGTTCTTGGAAAACTAATGGGGGCCTGTGTTATAATATTTCTTAAAGACGACTCTGGGAAACTTGAAGGGGCTTTACCCTAACCTTTCCAAATATTGCTTCGTTACCCAATTAGGAGTTGGAGATAGGGGGTATGTTCCACAAAAATGTTTGGAAAAAAATAATTGGGGTCGGTCTGCCATTTGACGTTTGTAAGAGCAACCTGGAAGCTGTGGGAACGATTTAAAATAAATAAAAATAATAAGCTTTGTATGGTAACCCAGTTAGGGGGGCGGAGATAGGGTGTAAGTATGTTTTACAAAAATGTTTTTAAGGAAAAATCAATGGGAGTCGATGTTACATTGCACCCGTGAAGAAGCTATTGCGAGGCAGTTATAGAGGTTTTTTTGTACAAGTTTTAGAAAAATAAACAGTGGTTATTGCCTTATAGCTCTGTCAGTTATCAGGTGATTTTTCTGAATTTCAATACCAACATTTTTGCAAGTAAAGCTGATGTTTTTGTACCACAAACAGGTGCGATAAATGTCAAGGAGTTTTAGAAACTTAATTTCAACAGATTTACAGATAGGTGGACTGAGAAACATCGCTAAATCAACAGCCAATGGATTCGCAAATGGATAATAAATAAAGTACAAACGAAATAAAAAACCTATGTATACCCTTACCACTAGTGTAAAGGATACAAAAATTTACTTAAAGTGTAGGAAGAAGACTTACTTTTTTGTTAATTAAAGCCATGATGCTATAGAGAATGTGTTCCGAATTAAACTCTTGCAAAGTTATATCTTTAACAACTAGTTTGTGTGTTTTTCAGCTTTTAGTGTGTATTGATAAGTAGCTTTGTGTTTTTGTTATAAGTTGGTATTGGTGTGTTCTCTAACTAAATATGGTGTGGTTTGGTAAAATGAGAGCAAGAGCAACAAATTTGTTTTTCTATGTTTCGTTGAAACAGTTACATACATATAATGATGTTTAACCATAAATACTTTTGGTGTGTTTTCTTATTCTGGCTACATGAGCCAGTTTTTCTATTTTTTAAATTTTCTTTAAATAAATTAAACAAATTTAGCTAAAAAAAATTAAAACTGCATCGTAACTATATACATTTAAGTCAAATATAAAATTTAAATTATTAAAAAATACAAAATAAATATATATTATTTTATCTTAATTTTTGAGCTTGAGATAAAAAAATGCTTTTTTTAAATTTATTTTATTCATTTTTAAACACTATAGCTACAATAAACTTTAAAAATCAAATTTTTGTTTCATTCACAACCTTTTATATAAACGATCTTGTGTATTTGTTGTATCAACAGTAATAAGAAAATATTTATGATACCATTGTTATTCAGCACAAAAAAAAACAAATACATTCCACACTCAATGCAAAACCATAAACAACAATATTTGTTTATAAGAGTAGAGTAAGTGCGCAAAAGCAAAACCATACAATATCATTTACACTTATTCACACACTTACACCAAAAAGAACTGGTATGTACATGGATGTACAAGATATATCTGTTTTTGTAATACTTATTTGTTCTATTTGTGCACGTGTATATTCCGAATAAAGGCTTTTATGAAGTTACAAAAAGTAGGTGAAAAATAGTGTTTAATTATGTGCTGTTGCAGTTTTTGTTGTGAGTGTCATCACATTTTAAATAGTATAAAGTACGAGGGCTTAAATAATTTGCTTGGTAACAGGGTGTTTTTAAATCATTGAAAAAATTATTGGTGTAGCAGGACGAAGGCCACTGCAGCTAGTTCCTATTGTTTGTTATTAATTTGTAAATTTATTTACTTTTAAAAAATAATAAATAAATACATATGGGTATGAATTTCGATTTCCTTTAAAAGGTTCATTAACTATTTATTTATTTATAACATTACCATTAGATGTTTTTATTCTTCCTACGTGTAACAAAAAGTGGGCAAACTAACTCCGTCCTTAAACGACTGCGTTGTCCATAGAATTTAACTTAGGGGTTTTTCGTGTGGTTTAAGCTTTCTAGTCTTTTTTTTATATAACGATTAAGCTTTTTTGTTTAATTTTAGTTTTCATGTTTATGCTAATTTATTGTGTTTTAAAAATTACATATTTTTGTCTCAAGCCTATTAAAACCCGCGTACGCTATGAGGAGGCGAAATTCTTTCAGTCGACGTGGGAGTGGATTAATGGGGGACTGGAGTCTAATTATAACGCAGCTTGAGGATAGTGAAGCGTTTTACGAGCACAGTAAAGTTATCCGATTGTGTACTACTAGTGAAGTTAAAGGTGAACTGCACTACGCTGTTACCAGATCGGAACTCTTGGGTAGATGCCCGAAGGGATAAAATGACCAGTTTCCCCTGGTCATCAAGACATGGTCAGAAATAAATGGACAAAGAAGCTAAATATAAGGGCTAGAGGACAGCAGATATGCCAGTTCGACTTAGTGAGCCTGAAGCCCTTCGCGCTACGATAGAGGTCGAGTAGAAAGAGTAGGTGAAAAATGACAGCAGGGTGCAATGGAACAATAAAACAGTTGGCAGATTGATGGGACTTTTCTGAGTTAGTACAGATGATAAGAAAAGCCTCTGCTCCGCGTTTTTATCAATATCTCTCAAACTTTCTTTTAAGTATAGCATGAAGGCCTGTTATACAAACTAAAGCCGAACTTACTTCAGTCTATTAGAAAAGTACACCCAGTTGCCATATTATGATCAAAGAGGGAAATCACTTCAGTTTTCCTTCACCAATAGGGATTGGTGTACCACAAGTGAGTATTACAGGACCGATTCTGTACCTGTTTACACAGCAGATATGCCAGACAACAATTTGACAAACAAAGTCGATCAAATTTGTAAGGGTTACTAGAAGGAGTGGTTTCGTAATTGTACGCCGACTTAATCTGCAATCTGTTAGTTTAAATAACAGTTTCCTTTTTACAGCCTGTTTTGTAATGATGCCACAGCCCATGTTCTAAAGTTTGTATTCTCTTAACTGCATTAATAATTTTTTTTGTATTTTATTGTAATGTAACTGTGCCATTGGGTCCACTCGATATAGTGCATGCGTGATCGTAATAATAATAAAAATTTCATAAAACACGACAAAAACACGCATACCCCCACAAACTTTTCAACAATGTTTATATGTTAAAAACTTTTACTTCATATTTTATTTAATGTTGGTCATTTCGTGTATGAGTGCTAGTTTATTCGTTATTACAATTTTTTTTTTCAAAACGAATAGGTAAAGCAGACAAAATTTATTTTTTAGTTTTATTGCAAAAGTTTTGGCAATAATATGAAGCAGGCTAAATAATATTAAAGATTATTTGGTGTTAGGAATTTAGTTGTACGATAATTTTACTATTTCTTAACATTATAAAAAAAATTTATATGATAAGGCTTATCAAAATACAACTAATTTTAATGTTTAAATAAATTAAATTACTATATTAAATTACGGTTAAGATAATAATATAACAATATTGAATTAATTTAAAAGGCAGAAATATTTAAAACTAAGAAATACGCTGGCCGACATAAAAACACTTTTTTGCAGCCGCGGGTATTTAATTTTATTTTATTTTATTTTATTTTATTTTATTTTATTTTATTTTATTTTATTTTATTTTATTTTATTTTATTTTATTTTATTTTATTTTATTTTATTTTATTTTATTGTATTTTGTTTTGTTTTGTTTTGTTTTGTTTTATTTTATTTTATTATATTTTATTTTATTTTATTTTATTTTATTTTATTTTATTTTATTTTATTTTATTTTATTTTATTTTATTTTATTTTATTTTATTTTATTTTATTTTATTTTATTTTTTTTTTATTTTTTTTTTTATTTTATTTTATTTTATTTTATTTTGTTTTATTTTATTTTATTTTATTTTATTTTATTTTATTTTATTATATTTTATTTATTTTTTTTTAATTTTATTTTATTTTATTTCATTTTATTTTATTTTATTTTATTTTATTTTATTTTATTTTATTTTATTTTATTTTATTTTATTTTATTTTATTTTATTTTATTTTATTTTATTTTATTTTATTTTATTTTATTTTATTTTATTTTATTTTATTTTATTTTATTTTATTTTATGTTTATTTTTTTGGTTTTATTTTATCTTATTTAACATTTTTATGTTATATTATATTATTTTTCTAAGATTTGATAACATAAAGCAAAGAAAATTATGGTAAAAGTAAAATTTTGCGTTTAGAAAGGTTATATAAAAGTAAGCTTTTCATTTAGCAAATATAGTTAGATGTAAAGCTGCGCAAAAGTTTTAAGCGAAACATCTTATAAGTTTTGGAATAAGTAATCAAATGGGCACTTCGAAAATAAAATAACTTACAACAAAAAAGAAATAACTCCCAGTTAAAGTTAAATATCTCCCAATTAAAATTAAATATTTCCAAACACTTTGTTTAAATTAAATAACTCCCAACAAAATGTCTTTAGGAGTTATTGGATTTGACAGTTATTGCATAGTATCACTGATTTATAGGAGAAACAGAAATAAGTGTATATTCTACTTTAGAAAACTATTGTCTAGTATTATAACCTACTATTAGTTAAAATAAGTTTTGTTATTTTATAGCATATCTTATCACATCTTGCTTGAGCCGATAGTTATTGGACTTTGAATCTACAGGGTTTTGAGAAATTTGTTTAATTATACACCAAGGAAACTGATCGGAAATTCAAAGGTATTTAACAGCAATCAGATTGCTGCAAAAACAATTGATTTTTTCTTCATATTTTTTAGGATCAAAACTAAATAAATAAATAAATAACTTTAAAATAGAAAATAGATGATAAACTTTGAACCTAAATTTGGTAGCTGTACTCAAAAAGAATAGGTCATAACTGAAACTATTTTCTATACGTAAAGGATAAGAAAAATGTAGAGTTTTTTTCAAAATTGTGTTCGCAAAAAGAAAAGGAAATCAACATATTTTTGTCTATCTGATATATATTTGTAATCATACATAAATAACGATTTTAATATGTTTCTTCACAATTTTTTTTATACCACTGCACCATGTTCACACATAGATCTTAATGGCGTAATTAGCACATTCAAGATATTAAGGCCTTAATTGTGATCAATTTACCATACAGGATTTCAATTAATAAACTGAGCAATTAGTAGTAAATTGCTTCACTTAATGAGTTAAATTCGAAGTGTAACCCCGCTGTTTTAAAAAGAACTGTGTTCAGTTAATATTAAAGCTTAAGAGCTTTCAAATATGTATGCCACGGTGGAATAATAAGGTGACCTCGTAAAAATGTATGGTGATGTGTAAAAATTTAGCATGTATTTTGTTATTGATAATTTCTAGCTAAGCTGACAAAAATATTGCTATCACACATACGGTATACACAACCATAATATAACTAACATAAGAAGTTTGCCAATCTAAGCAAAAAACATATGACGTAAATAAAAGTCAGCTGATCAGTAGCTTTTAATTTGTTTAATGTGCCTTAAAAATAAAAATAAAATTTTTTTAGCTGTCACATGCTATTTGAGTAAGCCTAATTAATTATGTGTGAACAGAAACCTTAACTGTTCAATTTAATTTAAGTTGTCTTAACTTATGATGTATGTTTGAACTTTGTATTATTGTTATATTTTTCCCCATACTTCTAAACTTATGTACATGAATATTGTTCATTGATATTTTTTGTATGCCTAGGTGTAAGTCTATATATTGAAATTTAGAAACCTTAAAATTTTTGACACCAATATGTTCCAAAAAATATTGCAAAAGAAATGTTTTTAATTAATTTCATTACTTTTTTCAAAAAATCAACTTTAGTTTATAAATACTAATTAAGATCCAGTGTCTTTTTAAAGGAAATAACTTATTGTCATTTAATTACTTTTATTGGTTCAGCTTCGTTTAGCTCCGCAGTCAATTGAACAACAAATAATTACTATTGCAAGAAAGATAGAATTGATAAAATATTTATTAAAGACCGATTTTCATGAAACAAAAATCTCGTACGTTTTTTCGAAAAAAAGTATTTTGAAATTCATCTCACTATCAAAACGACTGGTACGTAGATTATCTTCATACATAAGTTATTTAAACCATTACATATGAAGTCGTATGAGAAAACCAATAATAGCTGTTAGCGTTAACAATTATTTTTAAAATGGCGAAAGATATAATATTACTCCGGGGAAATGGGCTTAAGTTAGCATAAGGACTAGCGATAAAAACCCGTAAATATTATAAAATAAAAGTAACAGCCAATATAAGAGTTTTTGGGTTTTCAAAAAGCAGCAAGGTTTAAAAAAAAATTTTTAGTTAAATTTTAATATTTTCATTTACGAAAAAAAAAATTTAACTTCAAGTCGATTACTTATTTAAAAATCAGCACATTTGAAAGTCAATATTCCTTTTGTGCATGTTACAGTATAGAATATTCTAAACCCGACCGACTCTCTTTTAGTTAGATGTGTAAAGTATCTTATATTTTTTCGTTTAAATAAAATAATTAATACAAAACTTATAAGTAATTACAATATGAATGGAAAGCATGATTACTTAAAATTTTAACACACACTGTATCCAAAAAAACTGGCCTAAATTTTTAATTTAATTACTAGCTTTTACTAACAGCTTTAGTTTTTATTTGGAAAACACCACTAATTTCATAAAAACAATTTTTATCTAAGCCCTACGCTAATCAGCTTAACGATTTCGAACTTATTAAATCAAGACAAAAGTTATTGAAATGACTATTAAATTTCACGTATCTTTAGACCTAAGTATGTATACATAGAAGCACTTAAAAAATTTAAACAAATTCTGATCTTGTTGTTGTTAAGTTGATTATGCTTTAAAAAAATATTTTGTTATTAATGAAAAACAAAACGAGTAATAAATAAAAACTATTAAAATTGCTTGTTAAACAGCAAAACAAAATCAAATTAAATAAAAACGAAACAAGTAAGCACGTTATAGCCAGTCAAGACCGACCGTATAATACCCTACACCACATTTGTAAAAGAGCTTAATGAAAAAATATACCGATAACATTTGTATTTACCATAATAGTTGGGGGCATAGATATAAACATCAGTTAACAATTTTTAGAAGTAGAAGTTATTTTCGAGCCATTTATAGGCCAAAATGCTTATTCCGGGAGGATATTTTTAAGGGGGCTACTATACCAGGGCCGGCACGTGGGCCAACATAACTTTTGTTTAGGATGCCAGTTAACAAAATAATGTTAAACACTTGTGCAAAATTTTGTAAATATAAAAAAATATTCAAGTAAGTTAAAGCCCAAAATGCTGATTCCGGGAAAAACCTTTGTATGGGGCCTGTGTAAAAAAATCTACCGATCATCACCAAAAACAACAGACTTTGTGCCTGGGTCAAAAAAATTTTTTGTACTAAATTTTATTTTAATATTTTCAAAATTGCTACCTGTAGCGTGCTCACAAGAATGCATCGACACTCAGCCAGACGGACGAATACACGAACATGCTTAAATCGATTCTGATTTGATCGGTATAGTTGAAGGTGGATCTTAGAACATTACTTTTGGGCGTTACAAACATCCGCACAAACCCATAATACGCCTACCACGTATGAAGTGGGTATAAAAACAATAGAATAAAATCAAAAATAAAAACAAAATCAATAACATTTGTATGTGGACTTTTAAACATACATTTACTTGAAACTTCTCTAACTATTTGCAAGTGACTAGAGTAATAACAACAACAAAACAAAAACATTAAAACAGAAAAAAAGAAGCACATGTACTAAGCGTGTTTTATTTATTGATGAGATTGATAGCTTAAACTAAAAAATCCCACAAAAACAAGAACAATCTACGGCGATTAATTACGTCGAACAAGGTTCAACTAAATACCGGTGGCATGTCATGTGAAAAGTAGTTTTCGACACTTTGATTGTGGCTTTTTTACACAAACCACATAATTGCAAATGCTATTATCGATTTGTGAGTATTCAAAAAAGTGTGATTCAAAGCCCCACCGGTAAGATGAATTAAGAACTTTTATCTGTCAGTCCAGATGCACAGTGGTATATTGGTGGCAAAAAAGCAAGAACAATTTTTTTTTATTATTTTTATTATTTATCTTGGACTTAAGAAAACTCGAAGTAAGTATTCGAATTTAAAACTAAAATTTTAATAATTAGTTCAACCAGTGCCAGACTAAAATTTACGTTCTCAAAATAAAGTTAGTCTTAGGCAATACTGGCCTCTCTTTTGTGAGCAAGTGTTTTAGATACGTTTCCATTTTATTTCAATACTTGTGCACATAGTGGAAAATTTCGCATTTTACTAGTCGAAATTTTAGATTTTTGCAGAGGCAGTTGTCCTTAATTGTATACTGTAGCCCTAAATCAGTTTCAAAGTTAAATTGTAGAGCAAAAGTTTACAAACGAGACGAAACAAAGAAAAGTTTCCAAGAATTTTACAATGAGTTTGGGCTGCTTTCTTCTATATAAGACTATAATCCAGGTGGATGCCAGGGCTATTCTCCTCAAAGTGTTAAGGCATTATCAGGTTATTAATATGATTTGGGAAAAAACTTTTCTTTCCGTAAATTAAAAGCCACATTAGGTAGTTTTTGTTTTTTTATTTTTATTTAGTATAATTTTACCTATATCTCTACTTGGATATTGCAGCTGATTTGGGACATCTTTAGAAACTTTTTGAGTACTGGGAAAGGTAGTATCATCAGCAAATATCAACGTGTAGTCTAAGGCGAGCACAGAACTTTCCTAGAATACTACCTTCGTACGCCAGTCTCAATTGATATAAGATTACTTAAGTGGATTTTTTCTTTGATAATGAACTCTCTGTTTTTTATGTATCTTTTCAAAAAGCTATAGTTAACGGGCCTTCTCGCCATATTTTTCAAAGGCCTAAGAGATATCATTAAAGAGGGCGTCACAGTAATTCTTTTCTCATTATTTCATGGGTTACAAGGTTATGAGGTCGCTACAACAAAAAAATTGCCGTTTTGTAAGGGTGTTAATAATGACATTTATACACACAAAGAAAACTTTACTTAAATCAAGCCATAGCGGTGTCAAAAGTACGGTGAGTACGGTTTTTCTTAAATCAAGTACGAAATTTCTTACTACAACTAAAATTTTTCAAGAACGAATTTCTTACTTTTAGCCACAGTTAAGCCAAAAAAGGATTGATTTAAGTTCGGAACCGTACTTGATGTAAGCCAAAAAAAGATTGATTTAAGCCATAAACGGGATTATTTCAAAAATGAAATGTCATTTTTTTGACTTATGGAGCGTTATTAAAGAAGAAGAATTTTATAGTTTATTTTTATTTTATAGATACTGAAAATTTATAATTTAAAAATTTAATTTTTTGTATTTACCGAAGCTGAGATTCGAACCAGGGATTTTTGCACTGCAGCACAAGCGCGTTACCTCTAGGCCACCGAGACACTTTGTTTTCAAATGTAAAATAATATATTAAAACAACAAGCTTGATTTGTTGAAGCAATCCGAATAGGCTTGATTTAAGAAAATGTAAGTGAGGATCGTACTTAAAAAGATTTTGGATAAATTCAAGAATAAAATTCTTGATTTTAGAAAGCGAGTTTTCTTTCTGTGTAGTTAATAATTAAAAAAAAAATTAATAATGCTTGGTAACTAGTTACTTGATTGTTTTTTGTAAGCACATTTGTAAGCGTGGGTCGTGAATTTTGGGACAACTTTAACAAAAAGGTTACTAGCGTTGCTTCATCTTTAATATAACTTTCTAAATACATACTAGGTAACACAGGATCTCAAATAATTAAAAAAACAAAATAATAGTTTTCCTAATTTTTTTGTATATTTTTTTTTAATGTTTCAAGCCATTTTCTAGCCATTTTTTCAGAATTTTAGCAATATTTAGTAATCAAGTTAAGGCTGGCAACTCTGCCCATTATCTTATATAAATTATAAAAAAATCAATTTGTTATCTTGATTTGAAAGTGTTATATCTAGTTCTTTTTTTAAAGAATTCTTACTGATCCATAAGTGAATTCAAATACAAAAAATTAATAGTTGAGGCCATTAACTAGAGCAACAACATGCCTTCCCACCCGCACAAAACGAAACTTAAGTCAACCAAATAAGGTTTATTGATTTCAAATTGATTGTGTTTAATTTCTTTAAAAAAATATGAGTTTAAAAAAATATTGTTTAAGTTTCATTTTAATTTAAACGCCAGCTAATCTCACCCTTAAGCAAGATTACAATTCAAGTGGTCAATCAACTAAAATAGAAACAAAATATAAAAAAATGCAAACAATTGATATGATTATTATTTTCAACTCCAGATAATCCACAAGTCTAAAGAATTTTAATTTTGTGTTTGTTTTAAGTTCAAGCGATTTTTTAAAATAAAACTTTTGCGATAATTACACAGTCACAGTATGTAGTTGGCTGTTGACAAGTGAGCAAGCAAGCAAGCCAGGGATTAAACACGTACGCTTAGTAGCGGACATTGCATAGACAGACGTCTATTATTACAACGGGCTATCGCAGGCCCAAACACAACAAAATTAACGTCATTTTAATATTGATAAGAAGTTTACAACGTCAAGATGTGTTGCTATTGTTGTAGTGAAACTCAACAAAAAGTTTGGGTATTTGGTTTGGGATCACTATTTGCAGTTATTGGTTTGGTGTTTACAATTTGGTGGCCTACATTTGCTGAGGATGTGGTTTATAAGGTAAATTTTGATTTGATATATTCCCAAGTTTTTCTTTCTTTATTCAAATTAAATTTATTTAAAATTTTTATTTTTTACTTATTACAGACCCTGCCTCTTAAAAATGGTGGCCGTACATTTGATAAATGGTCCATTACACCCGTACCTGTATTCCTAAATATGTATCTCTTTAACTGGACTAATCCCGAACAAGTACGAGTGGCAGGTGTTAAACCAAATTTTGAGCGTGTCGGCCCCTATGTCTTCCGTGAGGATAAAATTAAAAAAAATATAATTTGGTATCCGAATAATACAGTTTCGTTTGAAGCCCAACGTACATGGTTTTTCGAACCCGAAAGGTCAGGTGGTACTTTAGAGGATTTAATTACCAGTCCTCACTTGCCTTCAATTGTAAGTATAATAAATTAAAAAGCTAAACTCAATCAAGCTTGACCGTACGATACTCTACAGTACAATTCTTTGTGTCAAAAATTAAGATAAAAATTGTTTTCAAAAGTGGGCTTAATATGAGACTATTAACAAGTAATTAAAAGCACTTCGTCCTATGACAATTAGTCAGGCAAACGGATGAATATTAATAAATAATGTATTATTTAGTAAATTTTGACTTTTAGAAAAGGTGTTTTCAAAAAAAAGGAAATTTTGCGACTTAAAGCTTGAATATTTCAGATATATAAAAACAATATATTTTTCTTTATTTTTCCATAGGCTTCATCAAACTCTATGCGCAACTCCATTAGAGCAATAAAGTTCTTTTTTAACTTAGCTCTTAATACCCATGGAGGTGCTCTCTATCAAACACACACTGCAAATGAATGGTTGTTTGAAGGATTCTATGACCGGTTTCTTGATTATGCAATGAAACTGAATAATTCTGAAACTTCACACATAAAAAGTAATCGGTTTGCCTGGTTCTTAAATCGAAATGGCACCTCGGACTTTGAGGGCACTTTTACTATTAATACAGGTGTAGCAGACTTGCGTGAAATGGGTGAATTAAAGTTTTGGAATGGCAAAACTAGCACTGGATTTTTTGAAGGCGAATGTGGTAAAGTTAATGGAAGTACAGCTGATTTATTTGTACCTAAACGAGATGCAGATGAATGGATTACAATATTCATAAGAGATACATGCCGCATAATTAATCTGGTGCCAGTAGGCACTGATGTTATTGAAGGCATTAAGGCGATACGCTATGAAACTCAACCCGATACATATGATAGTGGTGATTTGAATCCTGATATGAAATGTTATTGCCCCAAAGAACGACAACCGGATAATTGTCCCAAATCGGGTATGACCGATATTGGACCATGTTCAGGTGGTGCGCCTATGTATATGTCTCATGCCAGTTTTATGTATGCCGATCCCAGCTATAAGAATACAACAACGGGCACAGTTCCAGATCCGATGAACGATATATTTTTTATAACAATGGAGCCAACATTGGGAGTGCCATTAGAAGTGAATGCAGCTGTGCAAATAAGTTTACTCATACAACCGGATAAAGACATTTCGTAGGTTTAGTAATATTTTATATAAAATTTAGCACAAAAGTTTAATTCGATTTTACTTTTGCAGCATTCTAAAGGGAATACATACATTTTATGCTCCTCTATTTATTATAAATAGCAAAGCTAGAATAACCAAAGAGGTTGCAGGTGAAGTAAAGGTAAGTTTTAATTAACGGTTTTTTTAAATTTAACAGCTTTGCTCATCAACAATTTGTTAATATCTAATAACGAAATCGAAATAATGGATTTTAGTCATGACAATATGTCACCTGCCGTAATTTATCCTCAAATTCTGAATGTCTGCTTGAATGTCAACATAAACTGTGATCTCACTTTTTTTAAGGCATACGATCTAATATTGGATCATACTCCAAGGTATAGTGAGATTACTGTATTCACCAAATAGATTGTAGGATAGGCCGATGACCTCTTTCATGGCATACACTCTGGTTTCGGTGCCTATATCTATCTAAGGTCCGTCAGTGAAAATTTCACACCCCTCATACAGACTTTCGGATCTTAATCAGCAAATCCTTTTTAGGCATCATTACCTGTGGTGTTCTCTCAAAACTTACCTCCATGACCACATAGGTCATCCCATATTCCTGAGCATAGATAAAGTCTTCAAGGTCAACCACAAGCAATAACCTAGTGTAGCCAGTATTTAACAATTTTCCCAACCCTGACTGACTAGCCTGACCAAACTTCTTACTGCCATTCCTATCATATAGATAACGTGTGAAGAAGGACGTCTAGTTTCACTTGAGGGGTTCTTGGCATCAGTGGTACATCTTTGGACCCTAGTATAAAGCTTTTTATAGCAGTTATTTTCTACCTCCCTTCCCCTTACAGTGCAAAACATGCTTCAGAAAAGATTTAACAACCATTTTGTTAGTCCAGGGGCCCAATCTTCGCATTTGATTCGAATCGAAATTGTACTCGTTCGGTCGAGTTTTCATTGTTTTTATTATAGGAATTCTAATAAAATATTATATTTTTTCAATTTCGATTCTAATCGAATGCAACGATTTGGCCCCAGTTTTCCAGCCTTGGTTACAAGTCTTAACTCCTGCTTATGGAAGTTTTGCATGTGTAGTATGCATTAAGGTCCACTTTGGACACTGTTTCAGTATTATTTTTAAATGACAGCTTACTCCTAGAGACAACCTTAAGATAATTAGCTTCGCATGCCAGCTTTAACCCTTTTATATTCTTAAAGCCCAGAGCATATTTTTTTTAGATAAGTGAACTAGCTCCTTCTTGTAGGACTTCATGCTCAAAACGTTTTACAAACACAATGCAGTACCCCCTCCAACCATTTACTTTAAGGAGCCATAAAAGAGGCTTATAATGTTCACCATCTCAAGCCTCTAATCAATATTCTCCTACAGTCAACACCTCCTAGCCAAGAAACTAAAACCAACGACATCATAAAGTACATATCAACTGATCTACCTTTGAGATAAGCATGTGGAGTTCCCCTTAATCTATCAAATCATTCCCCAGTTTTAAGCAGAAAAACCAATAGACTGATAAGTTTGAAGTCTTCTGGCTTTAAGCAGACTATCCTATCGAACTTGGGTATAAAAATTACCTGGACTTCTTTCTAAGTCTATTATATATATTTTTATTGGCCCTATGCAGCATTTTTTACTGAATTCATAGCATTCTGTAGCATTGTAGGTATAATTTCATATGGACCTAGGGATTAATAGGTCTCGAAGGCATTAACTGCCTACACCAAACTCTTTCCTACCCTGTTTAGCTACCGTCGTCTGTTCTAGATTCAGTAACATCAGATCCTGCTTATCTCTACAGCTTGGGAACTATGTTTCCATAAGTAGTCCCCTAGCTAAGGTGAGTTCATAACCTATCTAATCCTTGAATATATCCTGTTACCGTTGAGTCCTTGTATCTTTCGGAAGCTTAAAAGCACATTTACCAACTCAATGGCTTCACAACACTTTGACCACGAAACGCTTTTAACTCTTTTTTGATATCCTGTTTACCTGTTAAACCTCACTCTGTAGTCCTCCCTCTAGTATTTGCTCTATTTTACAATTTTCTAACTTTTGACCTCTTACTTTTAAGTTCCGTGGTTCACCATTCAAGCTCGACTTCTAGCACCCATTGCAAATTGTCGTTGCTTAAACTTCTTTAAATTTTTTTCAACATATTGTATTAAGTCTAAAATTACCAACTTACTACCTTAGATACTATTTACCTTTTAAACAAAATGCTATCATGTATGGCAAATTTACAAACGTAAAATACAAATTAAGCAAAAAAGAAACAAACAACCCTTGGAACAACGTGAAACATTAAGTAAATGATTTCATTTTAGAAGTTACTTTAAGAGAGAAATTAAAAATGTGAGTCCCACCAAGTCTTAAAATCAGAATAAAATTTTAATGACTTTTTTTAAAATTAATTTTTTTTCTCACATACTTTGTGATAAAGAAATTAATTAAGAGTTAGTAAAAAAAAATCCTATTTAAGAATGCTTGTTTTCGGCACTATCTGAGAAACAGTATCAGTTATAAGAGTATTTTATGTTTTTCTTTCAGGTGGCTCTTTACCTTCCCGAAATTGGCTTTTATTTGGGCATTTTCTTTTTTTGCCTGGGCACCCTTATGCTAGCCATTGGTTGTTATCTATCCTGCACTGACAAATGGATTAAGCCAAACATTAAAGCACACACTCTTATCAATAAAGGGCCATCTCATTGAGCCTTAACATGTTAGCGAACCTGCTAAGGTCGAGATAATGAGCTTTTCTTTAAAAAAGAAATAAATTTATAAATTAACTAAGTACAAACTATAAATTAAACTTTTATACAAAAAAAAAAATATATAAAAATCAAATAAAAAATATAAAACAAAACTAAGTTTATTTGTTAAGGATCTAAGTGCCAAATATCTACAAAAAAATGTTTTTAAAATTTTTTATTATATCAAAGATTGTGCTAGGAAAGGCTTCCGAATTCACCAAAACCCACAAAATCATTTTATTTCATATCATGCTTAAAGTGTTGATAAACATTATTTAGAAAAACACACTTGGTAGTAATTAGTCATTACAATATAGCTTACTTTTTAATGACTATGGCATATCGTCTACATTGCTCAGAAGTCATCAGATAGAAGGTAACTTATTAAATGACATTCATGTGGATATTGAAGTATAATGTTTAAGCCAAACTTTCTTCTAAGATAGTTAAAAAATCAAAATTATTATCTCTTACCTACAACATGACAAGAACATAACAAATTACATTTAAGGTAATTAGTCAGTTATTAGAGCCCTTAACATTTAGAAGCTAATATTATTTCATTAAGGTAGTAACTTATTTAACTCCAGCCTCTAATATCGTCCCCAAGTAAAAATAATAAGTAGCAAGTGAGAGCACTATATTCGGCTGTGCCGAATCTTATATACCCTTTGCAACGTGTTGGGGTCTTGACCCTAATTTTTTGTATGGCAACCCCATTAGCGGGTAGAGATAGGGGGGCAAGTATGTTATAGGAAAAGGTTTGCAAGGTCAAGTCCTACATTTGACCTATCCACGGGAGCCCCTTATGCGATAGAGATAGGGGTTAACTATATTTTAATAATATGTTTGGGAGAGCAAACTAATATGGGACGGTCGTAAGCTATACTTTTTTAGGCTGACTCTGGGGAAGTTATGGGTGTTTTTACATTATTTTTATATATCTTATATGGCAACCTCATTGGGTGATTAAAACAGAGAAAAAATGTGTTCTTGGAATATAATTGGGAGGGAAAACTAATGGGGGTCTGTGAAACATTTTATTTCTCTAAGGGTGACTCCAGGGAAGCTGAAGAGGTGTTTACAATAAGTTTTTCAAATTTTGTATGTTAACCTTGTCAAGGACTAGATGTAGAGGCAAGTATGTTCCATTTTTAAAAGGAAAATTAATTGGGGTTGTACTCAGATATTATTTACACGTCTTTAGTAACGATTACTTGCGTTTTTAGAAGAATATAATAGTGTTATCTTTAAATAAATAATTTTATATATTAAAAGAAGTTATATATAAATAAAAGTTGGTCGGACTTACGATAACGGTTTCGGGTTATGGTTTCAGGTTGACTTCGTAGTACAAGTTCAGGTGAAGCCGGCAAACATTTTTTAGCTTTGATGATGTCTGAGGCACAAAAATTTGCCACTTTAATAGATCGGAAAATATTTACAATACTTTTCCACTGAATTTTTTTTTGAATTTGAGTAATGGGCTCTCCCTATTCGATAGGTTACAAAGTAGTGAGGTCCTTCATACGCGATAAATACCCGTAAGGGCTTGTTACACTCGTAGAAAATAGGAGTGCGTTATATTAAAGTATGATAATTTTTTAGTCAAGAACGCAACTTAAAATGCAAAGTCACAATATGTAAAACAAGCAGTTAACCCGCTACTTCGTATTTGCATTTTTGAGTTTTACTTATATAAAATGCTAAAAGCATAACTAATATAATCTCAATATTAAATCTCTTATGTACAAAAAGCATTAAAGAAGTTACTTTTGTCAATCTTTATTTCATATTTCTAGAATCAAAATTGTAAGACATAAAAAAAACCAGAAAAGTGATAAACAATTTTTACCCATTAATTTGACTTAAGACCTAAATTTGGCTCTTCATAACTATTATATTTTTAGACTTACAGCCTCAAAAATTACAAATAAAAAACCAAAATGGGAGCAGGCTTCTTTTTGTCTTCGTTCAGAAGTTACAAAAAGTTCTAAAATATAATTATTACTTTTATTTACCCTTAATGATCCAAAATTTAAAAAAAGTTTCTAGGCTGTATATAAACTATTCGGAGACCTGTCAAAAGCTTAGGAGTCCCTACTCCCACAAGCCGGGCATTATTTTTCACTGTTTAATTGACAAACGAATCTTTATTAAAATTTTTTTAATTAATTTATAAAGATTTGGAATGAAGCTCAATTATGTTTCGAGATCTTGATTAAACAGCTCAATGAAATAAAATAAAAAATTACAAGAAAAATATTTAAGAAACCACATATGTAGGTATGTATGTTTGTTTTTCAACTATTTTTATCATTTAGTTTTTTTGCAATTTGCATCTCATTGCCTTAATAAAAAAAGGCCTTAACTCGCATTTTTAAGTCGGTATTTTTAAAAAATAGTTTATATATATAAGCACTCCATTTATCGAAATAAACGAAAATCTAGGCTTATGAAAAATGAGTAAAGGCCTTTGTACATTAAGGCAACGATATACTCGTTAGTTTTTCTATTTAAATAAATTTGAATGGTTTAATAAATCAATGTCGCGACTTTGTACTAATTGTTACAATTAATAAGAATATTTTTTCCATAAAGCCGACAAATGAAACAGATGTAAATGTGGTTATAATTTAAAAAAAAAAAAATTGAATCTGACATCAACAATTAATAAAATAGAAAATTGAAATAAAAGTATACAAAAACAATTAAAATGTTATTAAATGCATTTTTTAGTTGAGCTTTTATTAGAAATGACATTAATAAATTGCACGCTTAATTAACATCCATCACAAATCAAAATTAGTGTTGGTTTTTGCTATAACATGTTTCCAGTTGTGTTACCATATTAGGTGTCACTGTTCATCTGAAAATAGATTTTAAAAAAAATACTTCTCCAAAAGTGAGTTTAAGGTTTGAAAGCACTATATATGTATCCATTTTCAAAAAATTCAAAATAAAAAAAATCTAAAGACGAGATTACAAGTTATGGCGATTAAAAAAAATTAAATAAAAATCAGAAAATAATTATTATTTCTGTTAAAAAAAATAGATTTTTAAATTATTATTAGTTCTGGCAAAAAAATTTAAGCCAGTAACTAGTAGTTACTTCGTTTTAAAGATTTAGATCAGAAAATAGTAATTATTTCTGCTTCAAAAAAATAAATTACTTACTTACTTGGATGGCTATTACAAAACGTATGTTCCATTAGCCGAACTTAGAATTAATCTCCAGGCGCTTCAATCTTCTGCGCTTCTTCTCCAAATTCTTGCACCAAGTTTCGAGATGTCTTCCTTTACTTGATTCTCCATTGGAGTTTCGGCCTTCCTCTTCTGTGTAATCCTAGCTGGAGCATCTTTTTTCGTTCTCACAACATGACCAAACCAACGTAAACGTTAAATTTTAAAACGTGTAGCTATTTCAATGTTAGCAAACGGCTCATTCAGCTCACGGCTCATACGACGACGGTATTCTCCGTCATTGCAGATTGGTCAATAGGTTTTCCAAAGAATTCACCTCTCGAAAACTCTAAGCAGTGCCTCACATGCTTTCGCTTACTTAGTCCAAAGTAGCATTTTTTGGCCAATATTGTTCTCCTTTTTATCTCAAAACTGATGTTGCACATTTCAAAGTTGTAGTTTTCAGCTTCCACTCTCCAGCCAAGTTTACTGGACGTCTTGTGCGTTGATACCATCAACTTGGTTTTATCTGGATTTACTGGCAGACCCATTTTGGCTCGATTCTTTCTCGATTTTTTTAAAAGGTGGAAGTTACTGCTCCCAATGTTCGCCCCAGGATGTCGATATCATAACATCGTAAGCGAGTAGCATGTGATGTGTTGTAAACAGTGTGCTAGTTTTATTGACATTTGTGTCTCGTATAACCTTCTCTAAGAGGGTGTTAGAAATATCATACCAAAGGCTGTCTCCTTGCCGGAAAACTCGTTTGATACTGAAGAGCTCAAAAATATTCCTGCCTTTCTTAGCTAAAGATTGTGTATCAGTTGAGGTCATCCTGCAGAGCCGTAGTAGTTTCGCAAGGATACCAAAATCAGAAAAGCTTGAACTCTTTGAACTTATGGGGTTGCCGAATGCGGCCTTATAGTCAACACAAGTATGGTCTGCGTCAATCTGTCTTTTTTGGGTCTTTTCAAGGATTTGTCGTAGTGTGTATATCTGGTCAATGCTGAATTTGCCGGGTCTAAAACCGTATAGATATGGCCCAATTATCTCGTCGACTTTGATTTTCAATCTTTCACATAATACGTTGGATATAATTTTATAACCAATATGAAGGTGACTTATTCATCTATAATTGCATATACTTGTGCACAGGACATAAAACACCGATGTTCCAATCCTACCGTATGAGTTCTTCTAGCAATATTGTATAAACAAGCTGATGCATACGCCCTATCAGCGCAGGTAAGTCTTAAATTTAGCTGACAACCCATCGGCTCCTGCTGCCTTGTTATTCTTAATCCGAATAACTGTTATTCTTACCTCATTCTGGCTAAGCAGTACGCACTCAATACCATCTTCTGGGATTGGTTCTGTGGTATCTTCATCGTTGCTATTATCAGATCCCAGCAAGCGTGAAAATTGCTTTTCCATGTCCTCAGCACACTATCCGTACCAGTCAGATAACCTTCTTTATCTTTGCAGGAGAATGTGCCTATACTACAGCCTGCAGTTGGGGGTTTTACCTTCTGGTAAAATTTTCGGACTTCATTCTTAATCCATTTCTCTCTTCTTTCTGCGAAATAGACGCTTTTCCTCTCTCCTTTTCTCCCGGTACCTTTGCTTCGCGAGACGCGTTGCTACTGACTGCAGTGTTGCCTTGTATGCCGAATTCTTCATTTTAGTAGCATGAAGATACTTCTGATCGTACCACGGGATCCTTGGAGAAGGCTTTTGGTACCCAAGTACGTATATTGCGGCTTCTTTCATGGAGTTGGCAGTGCTTTGCCATTTTGCTGCACCATTATCGGCATAAAAAGGACTTTCTTCAAGCAATTGGAAATGTCCAAAGAAATTTTAAAATTTGTTTTTGTAAATATGGGCAACACTAATGCACACTTGTTGACTTAAGGAACAAACTGTATTAGGGTGAAATGAAATAAAGAACCTTTAATCACTTTTAAGCAAAATTTGAATTTCTTATTGTAATCGGCAATAAATATGTTTAAAAATATTGCGATTTGTGCAACTACTAAAATGCAATCTCTAGACAAAATAAATAAATTAAAATTTTATGCGGATTAAGATAGCATTTCTAGTTATTTTTTATTAGTGTGTTCAAACTTATATTATCGTTTATTAAGATTTATAGTCACTTTGATACGTATCGTCGCATTAGAATTAGATTAGAAGCTCTTTAACGCTTTTGGCAAATTAAATCAATTGCTTCTGATTATTAAAGAACAATGCAGCAAGAATGAGCATAAGATTTTCTGCGTAAAACATTGCAAAAAAACCTTTAAAAACTAAAAAAAAAGAATTTAATTTAATAAGAAGTCCATATTCAAAATCAGCAAAATGTGTTTTAGATGTTGTAGTATTAGACAACAGAAAATATGGGTTTTCAGTATTGGCAGCATATTGATTATTTTGGGTATACTATTAATAACACTCTGGCCTACCTTATGGGAGCAGTTAGTGGATTTGGTAAGAAATATTTTTAAATATATTTTTTTTTTTTGAATTAAGTATTTTCTTAATAAATTTCTATATATATTTTAGTTGCTTCCTTTGGGTCCAAATTCTTTAATTTTTTCCAAATGGGTCATTACACCCATACCTTTGTACATGCAATTCTTGATGTATAACTGGACTAATCCAGATATGGCCCATAATGCTAGTGTCAAACCAAATTTCGAAGAACTTGGACCATATACATTTCGCGAAGTTAAGGCCAAAGAGGATTTGTCTTGGGACAATAAGGAAAATTTAGTTACATATTATGGGCACCGAACGTGGTATTTTGAACCCTCTAAATCAAATGGCAGTCTTAATGATATGATTACGACACTACATTTGCCAACAGTGGTAATGAAAGCGGAACAACTTGGCAAATAAATGTAACAAATCTTTTTTTATAAATTTTTTCCTTTTAAATTATTTTAGGCTTCTAGCAAAGTTTTTCGCAAGACCCATCCGGTGATACGCAAAGTTGTTAATTTTGCTTTAAATCGTGAAGGGGGTAAGCTGCATATGACACATAATGTTATAGATTGGATTTTCAATGGCATTTACGATGACATTTTGGATTTTGGAAAACGTTTGCGTTCAAAATTTTTTGCTGTTACAGTGAATCATTTAGCTTATTTATATAAGCGCAATAATACAAAAACTATGGAAGGAACTTTTACTATAAACACAGGCAAGGGTGATATAACAAAAACGGGTGATTTGAAGTATTGGAATGGTTCTGATCATACCAATTTTTGGAGCGGCGAATGTGGACGTGTTAATGGTACTACTGGAGAGCTTTGGGCTCCTTCCAAGAATTGGCATGATCCCGTTACCATTTTTTACTCAGATGCTGCCAGATATTTAAACTTTTATCCACAAACCAATGAGACTTATCGAGGCATAAAGGTAAGACGTTACACAGCAACAGAACTTACACTTGACAGTGGACATATTGCAAAAGAAACAAAATGTTTTTGTGTACCTGGACGGGGATGTCCAAAATATGGTGCTGTCGATTATTCACCAATTGCATTTAGAGCACCATTTTATGTATCTCATCCGCATTTCTATATGGCTGATCCTCAATATCTTGAAAACACCACCGGACTTAATCCCGATCCCGAAGTGGATAGAAGTTATCTACTATTAGAACCTCGACTGGGTTTGCCGCTTAAAGTTGACGGCCATATGCTAGTAAGCATTTTAGTTGAGCAAGATGAAAAAATAGAGTAAGTTTGAAATGAGTTGTTTTTAAATAAAAGCTTAATGATATTTTCTTATACAATCGCACTTAAGCATTTTTAAAGATCTGGCCTGGAATTTTTACGCACCATTGTTAGAGCTACGTGTCAAAAGTGAAACCAGTGATGAACTTATAAATTTGGTTACTGTAAGTACTGAAAAAAACCTAAAAAAAATGAATCAAAACTTATCTTTTTAAAAAGGAACAATGTAACTTACTGACTGTCTGACTAACTTAATGACCTTACCACTAACACAGCTGAAACCTCTCGCGTTGCAAAGATTTGGGCCCGCAGTTGGCAAAAAAAAACGGCAAATAAGGAAATACCTCCTTATCAGTACACGATAGAAACAAAATTTGAAAAGTTTTGAATTTAAATTTTAAAATGTTAACAAACTAATAAGCTCTGACATTAATATTTATTTTCAGATTATTTTAGATTTACCAAGAACTGGTCAATACGTCGGCATTGCTTTCGTCATCATCGGTGTGGTAGTAATTGGCATTGGAGTTTACCTCAGTAAAACGCATAAATGGCGAGGTGACGTTTATGTAAAAAATGAAAAACAAGAACAAAAGAAAACTTAGTTTGTTTTGTTAAAGTAAGTTTTCTTCAATTTTCTGTTTTTAGAAAATTATAAAGTAAATCTAATGTAAGAAGATATAAAATTTTTAAACTGAAATAAAAAAGTAAAGAAAATTTTTTACATTGAATTAAACATTTTTTTTTAATTTTTTACCAGTTTTTGTTTTTACTTGATTTAACACCTTTGAACTAAAAAATTGTATATTTGAGTACAAGTATTTAAAAATCAAAAATAATAAGTAAATTGATAAATAACAAGTAAGAAAGTTTAAGTCGATCCAGCTCAATCCTATTATATCTTACCCCCATTTGTATGAGAGCTTTATGAAAAACAAGTTATTTTTTCGGCTGTGCCGAATCCTTTTTACCCTTCACAATATGTAGGGGCTTCTAGCCTTTTTTCCCAATTTTGTATAAAAGTATGTCATAGAAAAATGTTTGTAAAGAAAAATTATTTAGGGTAAGCCCTGCATTTGACCTACCCTCGGGCAACCTGGAAGATAATTAAACTTTGTATGGCAGCCTCCTCAGGCGATGAAAGTATGAGGGGAAGGTAATAGAGGTCGGTCCTACACTTAATTTCTCTAAGACCTACTTTGTGGAAATATTGGAGTTTTTACATATTTTTTTAAATTTTGAATGGCATCTCCCTTAGGTGATGGTGATAGGGGTTAGTCTGTTTAAAGAATAGGTTTGGGAGAATAAACTAATAGGGATCTATGATACATTTTATTCCTCTTAAGGCAACTCCGGGAAGTTGTAGGGGATTCTTACCTTATTTTTTTAAAACTTTGTACGGCAAATGTGTGAGGGGCTAGGGATAGGGGTAGGTATTTTCATAAAAATGTTGGAAGAAAAAATTTAATCATAGTCAGTCTTACATTTGACCTTTGTAGAAGCACTCTGAGAGCTGTGGGAGCGATTTAAAAAAATAAATTTTGCATTGCAACTCTGTGAGGGAACGGAGATAATGTGTAAGTCTGTTGCACAAAAATGTTTGTGAAAAAAACCTAATCGGAGTCAGTTTTTTATTGCAACCGTGTATAGCAGTAGAGGCTCTTATGTAAAAATTTTAGCGAAATAAACAGAGGTAGTCTTGGTTTTTCTCTAGTATCTAGGTCAGTGATCAGGCGATTTTCTGGATTTTAAAAGCGATTTGCTGGCAAATAATTCTAATAGTATTATCTATATCTCCAATGCATCTATGCGTCATCGGGGGATATCAAGCAGTTGATTTCAACCATAATGCGAACCTCCACATCTATAAGGACCATGAAAATATCAATTTTATGGGGTTTGCAGATGGATATGAAGGAAATTACAAACGGAATGATAAGCTTATATGTATATACTCTTATCACTTCTGTAAAGGGATAAATAAATTAACATTTTTGTGTTCAGTATAAAAGTTGTTAATATAAAGAGAAACATGCGTGCAAAATTTCGAGAAGGTGAAGTAATATCAAAGCCACTTATAGCCCAAAATGCTTATTTCAAGAGGACATTTGTATGGGCGGTATGTCAAAAAATCAACCGATTATTACCAAAAACTATAAGATTCGAGCCAATGTCAAAGGCCGAATTGTATTAAAATACCTTTAAAATTGCATCCTTACCATGCTAACAAGAACAAATGGATACCCAGCTAGATGTACGTATGGACAGACGGACGAAAATGCTTCAATCGGCATAGAAAGTGATCCTGAGTAGATCGGTGTGCCTAAAGTTTGGTCTCCAACCAATACTTTTGGGAATTACAAACATCTGCACAAAACGCATAATACCTCTACCACATATGTATGTGTTCTAGTCGTAGTTAAAACCTCTAAAATATTAAAATAGTTTTAAGCCCAAAAAAAAAATATTTATACTCATGACATTTTTTTTGTTGCATGCCACTAAGAATAAGTAACCTTAAATTTTCATATTTTTTTTATGTTGACTTAAAAAACAAGCAACAATATTTTTAAAACTTAATTAATAAAAAACTTAAAGGCATCATAACAACTTGCTCAACAAATAAATTTATTATTATTAAACATGCAAGCTGACGTTTATTTGTAAATTTAAATATTTAAAAATAAAGAATCTTAACCAGATATTATTGCTATAAATCAGCTTTTAAAACTTTTATATTAAAAAATCAAAAAATATTTAAATGAATAAATAAAAAGTGTTCATTTAATCAATGCCAGTTTGAAATATAATAAACAAACATAATGCTCAGTTGCATCAATAAAATGCAACTAAAAATTTGTATTTTTAAAATTATGTGGTTATGTGGCTTAAGTCAAATTATTTAACTAATTTCGAAATTAAAAATTTTAAGTTTAAGAGAAAGTTTTTTTATTTATTTCCCTTATATCTTGAAGCAAAGCCATAAGCTCAAATAAGAAAATGAAACAAAGTGTTTTTTGAGTTATCCACATTTTGATTTAAGCCAGCATTTAGAAGATTTTACAAACATTAAAGATTTATTCAAAACTATGTAAACAAAAAATTCACAAATCTTTAAATGCTTCTTTAATGTAAAAGCAAAGGCTTCAATCTTTTTTTAAGAATAAATATTAAGAAAAACATTTATTTTTATGTTAAATTAAATCAATAAGTTTGAATGTTTTGCATGTAAATGTCTAAAAGAATTTGTGTTTATAATGATAATAATTTTAATTCTGTTTTATCTGTAGGCTTGTTTGCACAAAGCTCATCAAGTTAAAACATATTCGCAAAATTTACAGTTGGAAATTTTGAAAGATTGGGAAAGCTTTTAGTTTTTAATAGAGATCGTTAGTAATAGAAAAAGCAGGCACAACAAAATAACGGCTATTCAAATCAAAAATCAAGTGACTATAAAATTAGTTATTTTTTCTGTGTTGGCAAGAAATAAATAATTATACCCTTCACATAGTGATAAGAATATATATCAGTTACTTTTTGATATTGTAAAATTGGCCACCTAAACTTGGGATTTTTTATAGGAATAGGGGAAATGGCTACAAATTTCACAAATTTATTTAATAGTTTCAGAGGGAGAGGTAATCCCAATACAAACACAAAATTTATATATCATGTATATATCTCGGAAAAAATAGCAGTTATCGACTTCAAGTTTGATAAAAAAAAGTTATTGTACAATAATGCCTACATATGTATATGTTGAGAATAAAAATTAGTTGATTTGAATCAAAAAAAGCAAAAGCGGAAGTAAAATCACCTATACAAAAAAAATTATATTTATTAAATTTTTGATGTGAAGTATCTCGCACACTGTTAGAGCTTTTAACCTCAAACTTCTTGCAAGGTATTTCTATTATGATTTCAATAATACCTTTCACGCAAGTGATAAGTTTATATATATGTTTGTCATTCGGTTTTTAATTTTTTTAATATCCAACTGCAACCCCATAAAGTATTTATTTTTTTGGCCCTTATAGAGAAGAAAAACAATTTAGAGATGCCCGCCTGCCTATTTGTTCGTGTTATGATATAAATCAACTTTTTGAAGTCCCTCAGCAGAGATCCGTAAAGGTACCTTTACATGGTAATACATATATTATGACTTGTCAAAATATGTTGTAGAATAATACAAAATCTCATCATGTAAAAGCACAATGTATTGAGTGGGAGCAAATACGGATACAAAATTAGACAAGTGTTCGGTAAATGTTTATTTTCTAAACTTGTGTATTCTCATCACATCAGAGGTGTGAAAGATTGGCAGCATTTACACTATCTAATGAAGGTGGCTACACTTAGTTAAACAATACACAAACAATCAAAATCAAAGCAGATTTTTTTCATGTTGTTTTTGTTAATATTGTAGAACTTTAACCATATGGCGTTACCCAAAAAGGAAACTGGCAAGAAACAGCCGATTTTGATTTTACCAACCTCATCCGTGTAAACATGAAAAATAGTTAGAACAGATTTTTATTCTCTTTTTTTAAACACGGAGAGAATTTCATAATATTTTGATTCTACAAAATCTAATTACTTTGTATTACCGTGTAAAGGTACCTTAAGTGGTATTAAACTACGAAAAACCGCTTTTAAAACCAGAAAAATCGCCAAATAAGTGACCCAGATATAACCCAAAAACCAAGACTACCTCTGTTTACTTTTTTAAGATTTTTACCTAAAAACATCTAAAACTGCCCAGGAGTTTTCCCTACAGGGCAGCAATGTAGGACCGAGTCAAATATTTTTTTTGTAAAAACATTTTTGTGGAATATACATATGCTCAATCTGCGTTCCCTAACAGGGTTGCCATACAAAGATTATTATTTTTAATCCCTCCCACAGCTTCCAGCGTGGTTATAAAAAAGTCAGATATAAAATTGACCCCAATTAATGTTTCCTAACAAACGTTTTTGTAAAAAGTACTTACCACCTATCACCAGCCTCTAACAGGTCTGTTAGACAAAATGAAAAAAAAATGGGCAAAAACCCCCTACAAATTCCCCGGGGTCACCCTTGAGGAACACAATTTACCACAGATTCCCTCCCTTGCTGGAACATTCTTACCCCTTAGTGTGACAACGTAAGGGGGTTGCCATACGAAAAACACAAAAATGATGTAAGAACCCTCATAGCTTCCCCAGATTCGGCCTTAAAGAAATAAAGTATACGATCAACCCCCAGAAGTTTCTCCTCCAAAATATATTCCTGGGATATACTTAAGCCCTTTTTCCATCGGCTAAGGGGGCTCCCATGCATAGTTTGGAAAATTGTAATAAATCCCCCTAAAGCTTCCAAGGTTTAATTTAAAATTGTGAAATTTTCTGTTTAAAGAAAGCTCTTAAGTGCGATCCTGGCACTTACTTACTTTTTATTATAATATTTACGATTCGATAACAACTTAAATGGGCCAGATGACTGTTTACACAAAAAGACCAATGTAAATTATATCTGATATTCGGCCCATCCGAATACAGCGCGCTTACTTGTTATTTAAAAAATTTGTTTTATTTTTAAATCAAAAAGAAATATTTTTTTCACAATAAGCCTCACTGGAGAGTGGGTTTGCTGTTTTACTTTAAAGAAAATGAGTTGATAAGAAATATTTTTCTAATCTCATAATAAATTTTTTAAATAATACTTTTTTAAAACCTTTTTATAATGCCTGTTTAGTTATCTGTCATAAAATGTCTGCAGCCATAATTTCAGTTTATAGTTCTGCTAATTCTGTTAGCTTTGGTTCATGATTGCTTTTGGCTTACTACAGCTTTCTCTTGTAGTTGAAATGCTTTTTGAACCTTTGATAATAAGCATTTCCTAAAGGCATTTTAATTACTTAAATAAATAAATATTATTAATTGCATAAGGCAAATAAGTTCAATTTAAATACCTATAAAGCGTTAACATAAAAGTAACAATAAAATGATCATAAAACAGTCCAAACAAATCTTATAAGTGTTCATTTATCTACAAGCAAAAACTCTGCATTAGTTAACAACATTTGGTCATATTTTAACTTTTACAGGAATGTAGCCCAGCAAGTATAAAGAAGAGAAGTTAAGGTAACTTAATGACAATTTTGTAACATTTTATAGTTATTTATCTTGGGGTGCGAAATTACGAAAGATTTCATACAAAGTATAAACTAATTCGCTTATAGGTTGCGTGGATTTTTTTTTTTTTTTTTGAGTACATTAAAAACAAAATTGAGCCAATTAAATTGGTCAATTGTTGACCTAACCTCGTGTTGTACCCATACACTCAAAAATAAAGTTAAGAGTGCTCACAAAAGTCACCACTTTGTGTATACGGTGGTTCTTACTATAAAATTAATTGTGGTGTAGGTTACAATATGGTCAACTTCAACTCTCCTACATTACATACGAGTTGGGGGCATTTTGCGTTTGTGCAGATATTTGTAACGCCCAAATGCAATTTTATGAGCTCCACCTTCAAGTTTTCCCATTGTCTCAGAATCTTTTCCTGAGTCAATTAAAACATGTTCTTCCATCCGTTCGTTTGGCTGGGTTTACGTATCCCTGTGAACACACAACAGGTTGCATTTTTTAAGATATTTTTTGGCATAAGCCTCATACAAATGTCCTCCTGGAAAAAGTATTTTGGGCTATAACTAACTTGAATATTTCTTTTCCTTCCAAAACCTTTGCATACTTGTTTATCTTCATGTCATCAACTATTATTTTTAAAACAAACACTATCCGTCAAATTTTCAAAAACCCATCACAAAAATATGATGTAGGGTACAATATGGCCGGGCTTGACCGACTATAACTTTTTAAGTCGATTGTTATACATAAAGGTGGGTCTCAGACGATTACGTTTGAGCGTTACATATATCTGCACAAACGCATAATACCCCTACCACATATATATGGTGTGGGTACAAATATTGACATATATTCTTTAAAAATATTTTTTTCAAGGCAGTTTATGAAAAAAATGTGAGTTATTTTTATCTCTAAAATAATCTCTTAACAAAATCACTGGAGAATTTCAAACATGCATTCTAATGAAAAATTATATTAATATTTATGTTTTGTTAATGAAAAGAAGTCAACAACTTAGTTTTTAATAACACAAAAGAAAAGCCTTTAGCTAAACTGAAAATCTATTTACAAAGTTCATGTTTTAATTAAAAAAACGACTTTTTAAAATAAATAAAAACACGATAATGTTGCGTGAATTAACAAACGACAAAATAATAAGTCAGTCAACAGCAAACACACGATTAAATATTTGTCCTTGTCATGTGACACACTAACAGGCAAGCCAGGGAGCGAAACCTGCTCTGGCTTAAGGATCCAAACAAAGTAGTTAACTGTTGGAATGTAAAGCATTTAATTTCACCTCCTTATTAAAGTTGCGTGTTGCAAAAATCCAAAAAAAACTGTTTGCATTTTTCTTATAAAAAACATGAGTTACAGAACATGTTTGTTAAAATTTATCGCTCGTTTGAACAATAGCAGCAACATATGCTTTATTTAAAGTATGTAGTTGCTGCAACAAAAATTAAAAAATATTGTTGAAGAATGTAAAGCATTTTTACTAATCTCGTTACAAATCAACTTAACCAACTGAAGTGGCAAAAGAATCCTGAAATAAAAATATTTATTAAAAATTTTAAGATATTTTAAAACTTATAAAACAGTTTTGTTATGGCTTATGACATGCTAAAGTTTTTGATTTTGAAGCTTTCAGTTGTAGTTGTAAAGTGGGTGAGAGTAATTGTTTTAGTTGGAGGTATATGTGTTAGTTATTATTTACGTTTGACTAAGTTAAACAAACCAAAAACAAAAAGTATAGCAAAAAAAAAGAAAAAAAAACTTAAGAGATTTATAGTATAGAAGGAGGCAGAATGAAAAATCTAAATTTCTTTTACTTTTTCAAGAAAGGGCAAATATTTAGAGAATTGCCGTTTATGGATTTTAAATAACCAAGATTGACTTCTTAATTTTAGATCAGCGTTATGAAGTTTAAGGAAGGAAGACAGTTCAAAAGTAGAAGTTTCACAGAGCACTTACTTAGGCCAGTGCTCAGCTTCAAGTGCTGTTCTTAAGATGAAAAATATTGGGGGAAAATCGGTGATGAGGACAACATCCTTCATTGTTTTTCTTTTTACACCAGCAAAACCTGGTTTACGATCAGATATCATAAATTTGAATCTGGCCTATGTAATGACATAGTATAGGAAGCTGGGTCTAAGATTTATTCCGTTTTGGCATGGAAATCTAGGATATTGATGCTGAAGTTATCTTAACAGGTCAGGCACCCTATACTTTAATACCTGTTTTGAGTCATTTAGAATGTTACTGAAAAGTCTATCTTTTTTCTTTACTATGCTCACAATCAGGACAGTTGTTGTAGAAAAGGGTTTTGGCTCTAATTAATATTCTCCCACTATTCAGTGGAGCACTAAATGTGAAAATAACCTCGATATTTTAATTTTCCCTTCAAGTAAGAGCCACATAAATAAACACACCCCAATCTAGCCATATGGTCTTTCTATTCGCACACATCCTTGCAAGTGGCTTCTTTAAAATTTTCAGAGCATCTTTAGTTTTTTTCTTCTATAATAACCAATACTCTGGGGATGGCCTCTACACATTAATTGCACTGCGTGGGTTAAAGGAAAATATGTAATGAGAAGAAGGATAGTAGAAGTAGTGTTTTTGCACATTTAATTTTAATTTCTCGGTATTAACTGCGACAAAAAATAAATTTTTAGGAAACGTATTTTAAATAGGCATTGTGTGGCTAAGGAAAAAATTTTGTCTGTAATGCGTGGTGCAATCCACTGGCCAGTTGACCACAAATTAGTGTGCCCTTTGGCCCTGATTTTTTAGAGCACATTCCATTACAGTATCGATAAAAGAGTGAGATACATCCTTTATTTTGATGGTGCTCGAGCGAATAAAGGTGGCTGGATGCCTTAACGTCACCAATTAATACCTTCAACCTTTTCTATACGCAGTGTAAAAGTTCCAAAATAGACTTCGGACCACTAGCCCCTGCATGAGAGTTATATTTCATATTCGGTCGGATGTAGGGGACATAAATCGTAAGAAGATAGGATAGCGTAGAAAAAAGGCACTTGAATGCTTCTTTAACACAAGAATAACGTGTTCCGTTTAATTAACATCGCACTGGATTTTCATGCCCAGAACATCAGGAGTTTCTTTCTCCCCAATACTTTTACCATCCATGTAAACAGACGATGCAACAGCGCCCACTGTGCGTTTATGAGTCAAAAGACAACAATGGGTCTTACGGACATTAAAATCTAAGTTAAGCAGTAGATCACGGTTAAGTATGTTATTCATACTTTGTTCCAAAACTCCAATCTTCAAAGAGCTAGGCCTGTAGTCAAATGAGTATAAATGATATATACTGCTGTCGTCTGCAAAAGAGTATATACGGTTTGAAGTATGGCATAGAAGTTCATTAAGAAAGATAAGAAATAGAGTAGAAAAGATGGTTTTTTAAGATCAGTTTCCTGAAAAAGTCCACTGAGAACTCTTTAAACAATTTATAACTAACTAGCCCCAGTTTAACTCACTGATGCCAAAACACAGTGCTTACCAAAGTCTTTTTTTAAGCACATGATTTTGCTACGAGCTTAACCAGCTAAGATCTAATGGACTCTGTAAGATCGACGTAATATTGGTGTTTATTAATTACAGACACTAATATTACCCTATCAACCATATTAAAGAGTCGCTTGGCTATTTTTACTGCAAGTCCTGAAGTCTTCTTCTTGGCTATATTGTCCAATATGTAGATTATTTTTTAATTGCTCGTCAGTTTTGTCGTTCAAATAAGGAATCGCAAAAGCGATCACGGAGGGTTATTACCTATAAAGATTGAAACCCTATAAACCACCCTTAGTACTAGACAAGACTCTTTTAAAGTAATGCAATCCAAATAAGATACTATCTAAACTTGTCTGCCTCTGTCGAATGGCTCTGAAATTTTAAATAAAATAGAAAGCAAGCTCTTTAAATCATTTATCGCTTTAAAAGTTCTTTGATATGGCAACTCCTTCTCGGGGTTTAATGGCAGCTACCGCAGTAGACACATTTCAATGGAAGAACGAATTGAAAGCAGAAATGCAAATCCTTAGTTAAACTTAACTGAAAAGAGAACAAATAATAACGAAGCGCTCGGAAATCATTCATTTTGCAAGCGAAGACCAACAACAGACTTAAGAGCCAAATCTAGCAAGTAAATGGTTTTTTTTTCCGGTTAGCCCAAAAAAATCCTCTTATTTTCCTAACTCTTTTGTAACTTTAAATTGCTTTTGGGTAATTTTAAAAAAAAAACCACAGACTCCTTTTGGCACCCACCTGTAGTTTTTTACGGGGAGACTATTTGTGTAATTTTTTTTAATTGAAGTTTTTAAATTTTTCTTTGTGTTGTTTATTTCTGTTCTATAAATCTTAAAAATTTCATGTCAGTCTTAACTATATTTCTGTTAAGTTGAGTAAACTGCCACAAGCGGTGAGCACCTCAAGCATTAGGCATATCTACCTGTTCAAGTAAAAACAGAAAAGAGGCGCCTTATAAAGAAAGTTTAACTAATCTGTAAAATTTTTTTTTTTTGCAAGTGCTAAAGCTACTAGACTTTAAGGGCATAAAAAACATTACTTTGAACTAAATATCTTATGTTGCAACAAACAATGACATATCTTAATATATGAGATGAAAACCGCTTTTTCATATGACATTCACATGTGTTCTAGTTAAGGTGTTTTGATATGAAATTTATTATATTTTCAAATCTTAAAATTTGCTTAATTAAAAGCCTAAAGTCTCTACAAAGCAAGTATGTCCTTTTAAAATTTAACCTGAAGTACATACTCAACAAGTTCGTTTCATATCCCCTTTCCTTTGCAAAAAACATTTTTACTAAATTTATTTACCTTTTTACCTACACCACGTACGTTATAGGGGTATTATTCATATGGGCAGATGTTTGTAACGTCCCAGAAATTTTACTCCCGTCAGAGTGTATCGAATACAAAAACTTTTTATAAAGCCCCAACACAAATGTGGTGTAGGGTATAATGTGGTTGGGCTTGATCGACTACAACATTCTTACTTGTTCTTTCCTTAGTTTTCACTTGCAATCATGCTTAAGATGTTGTGTTGATAGTTAACATTTCTATTTTTTTTTAACTCTTACAATAAAAACACAACTAAAAAACTAAAACTGCAACAAAAAATAAAGTTTTAGGATTAAGATTCTTGTAAATGTACAAGAGCGTAAAGTAGTGTTTACTGCAAGAAACATAAAATTGAAATTGCAACAATAACAGGTATAAAAGAATGGCAGTATGAACAACCAGAAGCGACACGTTTCTATGTTGATTAATAAAAGAGGTCTGCAGCAGATAAGTTTTTAAATAACTTTATAATTGGTAGTTTGTCAAAAACAACAGTTACAAACTTGGTTAATCAGAAATATCTTAGATAGTGAACGTAAATAAAAAATACAACAAATAAGAACTGCAACATGTTTTTGTGTCAATATTTGTTGGAACAATTTTAATTTTTTTATGAAATAATATGCTGCTTCTATGTGTGTGTGAGGATGTGTGACGTTTTATGTATGTTTTATAATTGTAATAAACCACTATATGTAATTTGTGTTTACATACGCATACATACATATCAAAAAAAAATAAAAAAAACCAACAGTACTAAACCAACCACCAAATGTATTTTGTGTTTGTTCCTGATACACAGCCATAGTTGATACATACTTCCATCATCAACTTGAATTTGTTCGGTATAAAGGACAAGAGAACAAGATATCTCAAATAAAAAACTTTGACAAGTTACAGAGTTGATGATAATGACGGTCATAAAAAAAGTACTTATCGTTTAGAGTCATTACGAATGAGAGTTCAGCCTTGTTCAAGTAAGTATACAACAAGTTCAAGTATATTCATGCAGCTCTTTAATTAATAACATGCTTTGTTTTGTCAAAAGAAAACGAACAGCCAGAAGTAGATCAAAAACTTACGAAAACCTACAAAAAAAGCTTACAGGTACAAGTGGTTGAACAACAGAAACTAAAAATAACAAAAATCGGTAAAATTCCTTTTACTTTTCTTAAAGGAATTAGAGATTTAATTAATGCATTTATGGGAAAACATTTAAAATAGCAACAAAAAAGAAAAAAACAAAAAAGAAAAAAACTAAAACCTAACATCCTCGTTACAATGTATTTGTTACATTAATTAATTATTTTAAAAAATACTATACTTAAACCTAAGCCCATTTAGAAAGTTTTTTAATTGTTTGAGAGGTTTGTTAAGTTCAGCAGTTGATAGAATACTATGGTCATGACATTATATTGAAGTTTTGCAATTTCTGTTTTTGAAACTGTAACAATTTACTTGATGGTTAGAATAAATTTTTTTGACAGTAAACAGCTAAAACAAGTTAACAACCCGTTAACCAAGTTTGATTGTTTGAAGTTTTGTTTAACTTTGCAGAAGATTTTACTTTCTTATAGTAAATTGATTGAAAATCCTGATACAAATATTAAATTTCATTTTATTAATATATGGTTTTGATACGTAGTTTATGTTAAGATGATTTTTTTTATTATTATTTAGGATCTAGGCCTGTTCTTGAACTATTTTATATTAAAAAATGTAAAAATTAATTTCAAAGTGGGGTGGCCACACATACGTAAGGTTTTCTTTTTCCTGGAAATTTTTTCCTCACGGGAAAAGTGAAATTATAAACTATTTTCCCAGGAATCCCGATCTAAAAATTAAAAATATGTAAAGGTTATACTTGTACTTAAAATATGGTATTTTTCAATAAAAAAAATATGTATATATATATATGGAAAACAAATTTTAATGTTACATAGAACTTTTTAAAAGAAAACAATAAAGCTCTTGTTTTCTATAATTGAAATCTTAAGAAAATATTGAAGATAAGACTGTTACAATATTTAGGACCAGTAGACAAAGTTTTTGCATGATAAATAAGTTTTAATGATTTCTAGCGTGGTTGGGGGCACTGAATTCAGATCTGCATTCAATTTTTCCAAAAAGTTTATGGGTTTGAAGATATAGCATTATCTCCAAATGATTAATTGTAAAATAGAACGTGGACCAGATGATCTTAAAGCTTTTGATTTAAAAATATTTTACTGTCAGACAGTGGTATTATTTCGAACCTAGTCTAGGGCAATTTATAGACACCCACCTTTAACTTGATCATCCATTAAAGTATTGTTATTGTGATGTAAAATACATTACGAAGGTGTAAAAAACTATTGCTTGAGCTGATTCGCCAGACCCTTGTAAAGGATATTTTTTCGCCGAATAAACCCCAAAACTTAGACATTGACCACTTTTGCATTCCCCAAACAACTTTTAGAGAGGAGGAGGATATAAGAAGATAAGAGGATATAACCTGCTTAAAGCTGCTTAGTGTATAAAACATTACAAAGCCTTATAAAAGTGGTGCAGGAGCCTAAGCTAATAGCACTTATTTTTAACGGCTGCAAAAGAAAGCTCTAAAACAAAAAGTAGACTTTTGCCCCTGTTACTCACTATTACTTAAAAATTGCGAAACCATTATTCACAAGTACTTTCCCTGCTTGTTTGGAAATGATGGTTTAAATTACTCTTATTTTGCTATGGATTAACTATTGTTTTTACGTCATGGTCTTATTAGCAGATGATTGATGTTGACTTTAAAAGCTTAAACAACTAATTTAAGGCTACGGTCAGGTATGTAAAATATTTGCTATTGGGTGTATTTGCAGAAATTTTGCTTGTAAAATTCAGCAAAATGGCTTGATAACTGACACAGATATAAACAAAAAACCACGAATACCTATTTATTTCTCTAAAATTTTTACATAAAAACCTCCTCAACTGTCCTGGGATCGCCCCTACCCTAGTGCAATGTAAGACCAACTTACACTAACGTTTCCTCGCAAAAATTTATGTGAAACATACTTACATCCTATGTTTAATTTTTTTAAATTTTATTTAAAATGCTCACAAAGCTTCCAGGATGCTCCTAAAAAAGTAAGAACCATCCCAGTTAATATTTCTTCATAAACATTTTTGTGGAACCAACTTACCTTCTATCTCCAGTCCCCAAAAGGGTTGCCAAACAAAATTTCAAAAAAGTTATGGCAAAAAGCCCTACAGCTTCCCCAAAGTCAAATTTAGAAGAATAAAATGTACCACAGACCCCCAATAGTTTCCTTTCCAATCATAAATCTAAAACAAACCCTGTCCCAATTGCCTGAGGGGGCTCCCATTTAAAGTTTGGGGTAGGTCAACCGCATTTTTCCTTGCAAACATTTTCCTTAAACAAACTCTCCCCCTATCTCTACCCCTTAATGGGGTTGGTATTCAAAATTTGAAAAAATTTGGGTAAAAACCCCTGCACGTTGAACAGGGTATATAAGATTAGGCACATCCGAATAAAGTGATCCCTTTTTTTTGTTTAAAAAACAATTTGCTTTAAAAAAGGCCTAGAAATGGCATCGCCCTTACAAACATTACAATTTTGTAAAATTTTCTACTTCAAAGCTCTTGAATTACAGCCTAGACGCGTAAAGAAATTGTATTTAAATATTGGCGGTTCCATAAACCCTTGTTAGGCAAGATGACTTGGTATACTAAATGGCCAATGTGAAGTGTTTAGCCGAAAATAGCGCTCTTAAATGCTCATTATTTAAATTTTCTTTAAACCTATGATATAAATAATATCATTTTTTAAAACACATTTGTAATTGTAATAAAGTGGTGCAAAAAAATTTCTTTAAAATATCTAATCTAAAGCTTTTTCTGTTTGATACAAATCTTGTGATTTTAAAACTCCTGCCAAAAATTTCTTTGGTTCTTAAAAACAAACGAACTTGTTTTAACTTATTCATATGGAAACAGATAGTATGATAATTTTTAAAGCGAAATACTATAGCGCTTCTACATATTTTATTCTTCTTCGAAAATAATGTGAAAGATTACTAACACTTCATTACCAGCAATTTCTGATCCAACAAAATACTAAAAAATTCTTATCATTTCTTACAAGTCTTTAATACATCATCATTACTTCTTCTGAAAAAACTCATTCAATTTTCTTTTAAACAACTTTCATTGTCTACATTCTTCATTTATCCCAAGGATAAAGAAATATTTTAAATAAAATCTTTATTTCTTACACATCTTCATATGACAAAACGTCCTTAACGAACAAAATAAAAAAAATGTTAAAAAGATTAAAATGAAAACTTAAAGCATATAGAAAAAAAGAGAAAAACTAAATAAAATGTCTAGTGCATTACGTGATTTGAGACAGTGTCAAATGCCGGAAGAAACGTAAGTAAAATGCGAAATTATACATAAATTTATGTTGGTAGCCAGCCGCTAGCAAAACATATGAGTGTCCGTCTATCTATCTCTCAGCTCTTTAATAGATTTATAAAAACATGATCAATATAGTAGCAAAACACTTAAGGACGTGTTAAATTTCTATTAGAAACATGTTCTTACTTCACATTATTTTTTCTAATTTTAACTTAAAAGAATATGGAAAAATAAAGTTAAACAAACTAAACCAGGACACTTGCCGTTGGTGTCCAATAAAGAATATTAAAGAAAAAAAAATTTAAACAGCAGTGGCAGATGCAGCACTATAAGCAGCATAATAAGAACTTCTGCACGACATCCACATCTTCATCGTTATAAAGAGTTAAAGTAAGAGCTTAAAGAAGCAGTAGCACATATGCTACGTATCTGATAGAATAAACAAAAAAGATATGAAAAAAAAATAAAACCAGCAAAGGCAGGCTACAAAGTTTTCTAGATAACACTTAAGCTTGGATCACACTAAACAAATATTTGAGAGAGAATTTTGTAACAACATGCATCAGAAAATTGTTTTTATCTAGAAAAACAATATTAAACCCAAAAAGTATTTAAAAAGGATATATTTTGGTTTACATTGTTGGCCCTTTTGTCAAACTTTTGATCTGTTAATTAAGTTATTATTTTACTTACATGGTAGTTGTTACCATGGAACTTAAGTAAAATTTCAATTTCCTTATAAGTACGAACACAATCAGCTACAACAGCAAGACAAAAAACCTATGACTAAAAGTTAATATAAACGTGGCTGCAACAGTGTAAACGTTAACAAAAAAAATACTTGATGAGGAAGACAAATTATGAAAATTCAATTTTCACTTTATGTGAATATCTTGAATTTTTTTAAAGGAAAAACTGTTTGGAATTATCAGGACATTTTTCATTTTTGAAATGGTTTTACTTTGAATAAAGGAACAAGTTTATAAGCAGCAGCACTTAATGGTAATAGAGGTTTTGGTAGGGAAACAAACAAAAAGGCTTAAACGGCTTCGTTGTTGACATTATTAGCTGTGTTTCCGTACCGTACATTGGGGTCTTACGGGACTCCCTTACTTTTAGTGCCTTTTCATTATTCTGTTAGAGAAAATTTTACTTTTATCATTTTACCGTACCGTACCGTACCGTACCGTACCGTACCGTACCGTACCGTAACCGTTTAAAATAAAATATCGAGCATTAATGAGACTCATTGGTATTGAAATAGAAGCAGAACTATGACTTGAAAAAGAAAAATATCCACATGCTGGTACTTATAAAAAGGTGCTTAACTTTATAAAACCAAAACTTATTCGTACATATAGAATCCGTTCTTATTGAGAGGCAACAGAAAAAAGCAACTGTTATCGAAAGCTTCTATCTAAGGTCCATAGAAATGCTTTACCTTTCATTACCAAAGGAACCACATCTTAAGCGGCACTAGACATAATTCTTCCTATGGAACCTCTTGAACGTTAGGTGATGGGATTACCCACACTAGGATATTGTGGAAAATTGGACTTCTGGATCTCGGTATAGGGTGAGGATCTAAGATATACATTTGGTCACATATGTTGGTTTTAAAAGCCTCCCATAGTTATTCCTGAGAGAGGCTATTGGCTGAACTCTGATAGTCTGTATAATGGGCTTACACTGCTTACTGACAGGTCTAAAATGTAGGCATCGCAGCCAGCGTTTATATTATATAAGAAAGCAATCAAGCAGCCCTTTGACCCTTACGGGCATATTTTGTTAAATTAAGATTGGTAGGAAACTGTTTTGTTTCCAGTTAGTGTGTCATAGTTGGAATTTTACCCCACGAGACGCCGCTTTTAACTGTCATATAAGGAGGAAATTTTGAGACTACCAATTTATCACTACTAGGGGAAAATCAAATCAGGACCATGGATGAGGACGTTAGTGTTTAAACTGATGAATCTTCAGTGAGGGAGCAATAGTAACTGTAGGATAACAATGTGCTGAGCTGAGCCCAAAAAACACTTAAAAAAAGGGTTAACCCGCTGGCCTATAGGTCATAATTCTCCTGAGTCCTAAAAAAACGATAACCAGATTTATTTTGTGTAAAAACAAGGAAGCTTTACAATCTTTTGGAAAATAGCAGCAGTTTTGCCAGGTATTTTCTAAAGATTTTTACCAAATATGCTCAAAATTCTTCCTTACATCCTGAAAAACACATAGCCTGCAATAATTGTTGGCCAGTCATTTAACAATGACCTGTTATCTTTTTTCCATCACTCTTGGGTTATCACATCTCAACTAAGTTCTGGAGCGCCTGCACGAAATAGTATTAACCCACGCCTTTCTGGCCCTTCTCTTTGCCACAGAGTTTATAGCTTTATTGTAAGCCTGAAGCAAAGCACGGACGTCTATTGGTCTTGACATAAGCAAATTGAACCCTTGTTTTGCCAGCTCATATGTCACTTCAATTCCCTCAATACCGCTGTGTTCACGAACACAGTAAATGTGTACTTGAAACACGACATACACTCAACCAATGAATACCTTGCACGCATGAACAACTAAGAAGTAGGTGAAGCTTGAAAAGATTAAACTAATCATTTCCTGACTACCAATAGATATGCTAACATGAAAATTCTCAGTTTTGGAGGTCAAAGCAAGATCCGCGGCCAATGTAGCTGCTAGAATCTTATGGCAGACCAAAAAGTTTATAGAACTCTAGAACTCTCTCTTACTCAGTTCCTGGTCCATACCATGAAGAAGTTGAAGGTCATGTGCTCAATGTGAAGGGGCACCAGCCAGCCAAATATTCCTCCCAGCTTTTCAATAAATCTCAGTCTTGTTACCATATGGTTGTTGCTACATTTTGGGCCTCAAATTATCTTGCCTTGACTGTAGGACATCTGAGAAATTTTGTTCCATTAGCACTAGTCAGGTTTCAGATAGTATCCTAATGTTTTTTAAGATAAATTGGTTACGTACGCAAGATTGAGGTCAGCAATGCTATAGGGATGCCGAACTGAAAGCCAGTTATGCACAGACCTGCAAATTCTTATTTAATCTCCACGCTCCTAGATTTGCTTCCAAAATATAGTCCACAATACTCATAAAGAAATATTGGCTTATCAAATTGGTACCATCCAATCTCAGCGTGGTTAATAAACTAGTTTTATTCATATTGGTAGCTCACTTTTCTTACCCACTGCATTTTTTTAGACATTTGAGCTTCCATCACGGAGCTGACCGTATGGAAAAACTTTCCGGTGAGATTGACCCATACATCATCTGTGTGCACGTAAAGGCAGCGGCTCCACCTTTAGCTTTATAAGAACAACTAATTTACACAAAATTGTAAGGACCACTCCTCTTTTCGGAGTACTCCTTGGAACCACTCTCTCTGTCTTAGCATTTAATAATTTCACACACACACAATCCTGTGCTTCAGGAAAGTTTTCACCCGTTAGGCTATCTTATATACGTGCTATTCTCTCAATAGCTTCCACCGCTGCCATATAACCGAAAGAGTCTGCAATGTCAAAATGAATGACGAGATACTGACTTCGGTATAAATACCCTCAAAATACATGCACGTAGCACTTTCTTAGTTATCCCCTGGAAATCCAAACCAACTAAAAATCTGGCATTTGGTGTGCTTAAGCAGTACCAGGAAAATCCGCTTCCTTTCGGTGAGTTATATGTTTGGCGAAAAAGCCACGCCGTCTGCAAAACGAGCGTTCAGTAATGCGCTCTCTAATTTTTCTTTAGACTGTGTCACCAAAAATTATATAGTCTTAAGTGTTACTTAAGTCCCTAGGAGACTTAAAGAAAACTAAAAACGAAAATATTTCAAAGTGATAAAACTATTTTTTTCTATTTCGGCTAATTTACTAATGCAGCTAAAAACAAAAAATTTAATATTGAACTAAAAAAGAATCAAAATATCCGGTTTCTCTCTAAAATTCAAACAGATAGTCCTATATTATAAAAAAACTAATATGAATTGAATCAAAATATTTTAAAGCATATTAAAAAAGCCTAAACTGTCGAATTAATGTGATTTCCATAAAAAGATATTTTACTATATATAATTTGATTGGATGCCAAAACTGAATTGTTAAAAATAGACACCCGCACAATAAACACAAAAAATTATTTTTAAATGTTTGCATTTTGAATTTAAATCAATTATTATATTTAAATTTTTTCTTCAATATTTTATTTTCCACTCAAATATTTACCAGCATTTTATTTAAATACTTTGAAAACACTTCAAGTTTTCTACTTCAATTTTTTTTCCAATATATTTTTTATTTATGGTAAAAAACCGACCTCAACCAGCCAACAAGTGGTTTTCCAAAAAAAAAAAAATTTATTTTTTTAATTTAAAATTCCACTGAAAATATCTTTTATTATATATTGAAAAGCTTGAAAAGGTTTTTGTGTGTTTGCAATATTTTATAATAAAAAAATGCATATTGAATGAAAATAAGAATTAAGTAAAATGGAGCGTGCAGCAAGGATAATGCAATTGAAAACAAACAAAAGGAACAAGAACTTCGGGAACTTCGTAAATAACCAAAAATTTATATTTTTAAAAGAACAAAATTTTAAAGTTATTATGGAATAACTAAATGATTACTTAAGGCAAAACTAAATAAATTTAAATATGAAAATATATTTGGGTTGTATAATTGTTCACTGCAGTTGTAAATACATTTTGCTTAAATTTTTTTTAATAAAATCTTTACCACAAATACAATCAAATAATTTAAAAATTTAAAGGAAAGCATTAACTTTTTTATGAATGTTTATTAAAAATAAATTAAAAAATGTTAAAATTATTCTTTTGTTATAAACCGTACAGTGTGCACACGCCACGTAACAAAAATTTAAATTTTTTTTCTGTAGTTTATTAGGTTTAAAGGAGGAAACAAAAATGTCTACCATTAACGGAAATGTCGACGTGCTAGTTTATATCCGCTTGTTGGTAGTGAAAGGGTTTTCGATGAAGCTGAAAAGAAATAGGTTATTAAATTTTACTTCCGTTTTCCGAAATAAAAAAAAGCATATTTATATCGTCAACTTTAGTTATGGATTTTAATACAAGCTTTTACGTTAAAACTTAAAATATTTTAAACTTCATATATAATTTTAAACAAAAGTGAAATACTTTTATCTTTATTATTTGTTTTTCTTCTGAACTCACATGTAAAATTTTTACAAAAACATTTTGTTTTATTTATTATAAATAATAAAATCTTCGTTCATTTCTGCTCTTTATTTCACCTAAATTTTGTATTATTCACTAACTGCCTTATTAAAAGATTCCTACAAATGTTCAACTACTCTGTAACTCCTTTTTATGGCTCTTGCAGACCAAATAGTTTCCAGGGGAATATAAACTTAAAGTCCACGACATCTAGCAACAACCCGCGGTAATTTACTCATTTTAGTGCATGTCTTTGGAGTGAACACATTTATTTTATAACTTGAATTTTAAAAAACAATGAGTTTCCCGCCCTCGTTTAAAGCGTTATCTACAACTTTTACCTAATATGAAAAAAGTATATAAAAAGTGCAGAAAATGTATCCAATTTACTGATTTTTAATGCTTAAAGCCAAATCCTCGTCGGGATATTACCAAATTCATTTAGTAACCAAAAAAAAACTCCCTCAAAAAAATTTTACAAAGGAGAATCCAATATTTTTTAAAAGTTCACTTTTGCTTTTTGTCCAATTCTAAGCTCTTTAAACTAAAAACTGTAGTTCCCAAAAAAAATTATGAAAAAAATTAATAGGTAAACAGAAGCGCCCCAGAAAATATGTATCTGTACTAGAGGCCAGCCCAAGACGACACTTAATAAGGCATCATCTCGAATTTCCAATTCATTTTATATACCTTACATGTGCACACACAAAAATAAGTACTGCGTATTGTTGGCCATCTCTTTTGTTTACTTAACTTAACTTAAATGAAAAATATATTCACAGTTAAGCACACTTAAGTAAACAACAACGGCACATCAATTCATCATGATCGCACACTTCAATTTCAATTCATCTCGAAACTTTACTGTTGGCGGGATGTTATAAAAACGGGGATTGATTTTGAATATACATATGTATGTATGTAATGTAATGTAATTACGCATGAATTTTATATTGATTTGCCTGCTTGTATATATGTTTGTTTATGTATCTACTCAACATTGTGTGTAATGCACACAGTTTTCTTGTTGTTGCCACGCTTAAGCACAGTAATTTCTTTTATCGACCACACCTCATGACAGTACATAAGTTGCGTCAACAACAGTGCCTGACACCAATCTTTATTCTTAACTACACTACACTGCAGCACATAAACTCTGTGAGCTACTCTACATTACAGCACTTAAACCGTTTAACCGCACAATAACACAAGAATTAGAAATTATGCGGTTCTTGAATTAGCTTGAATAGGACCTAATGTAGGTCTCTAATCTGTACATTAAAGTTTAAATAAATGATACGCATCCAAATACTGCTCTACTTACTTATAAATTTATGTAAATATATTCAATAATTAATTGAAAGAAATTTTCCTTTTATATTGGCATTTAATTAAATGCATCAGATTTCATACAGCTCTACATGTGATAACGTGCATCCGCAATTAAAACTATAACAACAACAACAACTTGTTAATGTTAAATTAACAAAAAAAAGCAATACACAAGTTCAGGACATTACAGAAAACTTCTACTGTTCGATAACTGAAATGAAAAAGGACAAAAAAAAAACAACTGAATTATATGTAATTAAATAACAAACCAATGGTGTTTAATGGACAACGTCAGAGTTTAATTTAATTAAAAAATTTTTATTCTTTTTCAGTGATACAGTGTTGGAAGTAGTAAGAGGTTGAAGTAAGTTATTTAACTGCACTCTTTTGTTGGCTGTATTTTAAGTTGTCAATATGTAACTTAAAATTATGACAAATGTAATGCATTACATAGCTACAGAGGTCAGTTTTGAGAGAAAACTACAGATATTATCCCTGAAAAATGTTGTTAAGCCGGCATTTAAACATATTATGTTAGAGGACAACAGACGCTTCTTAAGACTTTTCGAAGGCATAATTGAACGTGTTTCACGGAATACAGGAGAAACTATTCAAGTCGAAGTTCTGTTAGCTTTAAGGTTTTGAGAACACATTGCTTTGAGTCAAGCCCACTAAGGATTGAGTGGGCCCTTGGTTGAACTTATGCACTTTTTCAACGACAGACGGTATTGGGTACATAGAAAGTGCATAATTGCGATCCTTTGTAATAAGAGGTATAATTAAAATTATTCTAACGGAGGATTTGAAAACAGATTTGAGAATCAAACCGGTACAAGGGACGCCTTCAGGCGACAGGGAATGTAGTGATGATAGTTTTGAATCCAACCATCAACTCATTTTGGATTGGAGATACTGTAATATTGTACTGTGACAACAAAATGAATATTGTTATACGGTGGTTTTAGGGCGAAGGGAAAAATGACTTGGTATCCTTAGTTAAAACCCCAAGACTCCCGGACAACAACACTGTCCTACAAGCGGAGATCTAGGCTATCACGGAGTTTCGGAGAGATGTAAACATCTGTACAGAACACCAGGCGTCGATAAGAAAATATTTATTCTGGAAATATTTGATCTAAGTAATGATTACACTGGATATATTTGGCTTCGCATTATAAGGCTAAAGGACAGCATTAGTAGTTTAACCTGGGGAGCCAGAAGCCTTTTATTGAAGCAAAAACTGAGTTGAAAAAGTGGGCGGAAAATTTCCATTAAGTGGTGGTGAACAACGATAAAGTTGTAAGAACGGCGAGAATCCTTTGACATGACCTGAATAAGATTTGGATTAGGGGCAGTAAGAAAATTGAAAATCCTGAAATGGGTAAAACAATTAGTGTGTTTACATATTACTAAAGCCTATATACACACACTTATCAGATGGAAGTTGTGAAGAACAGCGATTGCAGAGGATGCAAGTCGGACAACGAAACGGTTAAACTTTTGTTTTCACTGCCCAGTTTTTGCACAGGCCAGAGTCTTATATCTTACTATATGTTGCTCACTTCGGAGTCCAGGAAAAAGATATGTTGAGAAAATTCTTCCACATCACTGAATTTCTTTGAACTTTTCCCCTAAGAATATTGCTTTTTTGTTGGAACGCACAACAAGCAAAGTCTGCACTTTTCGTGGACATTGGACATTTGTGTCTTCGAATGTCATAGTCTAGCGGGTGCAGCTGTATTTTGATATGCTTGAAACCGTTAATGTCGGAAAAAGGTCATACTGTTTAAGGTCAGTTGTCTCTAGCTTTATCCTTCCGCCTCAGCTCTTTACTGTTTTTACTTTCTACATGATAAAATTTAAGTTTGCCGTTCTTAAATATTTGTGAGATTAGTGGAAGATAAAGGCAACGAATACTAACCACAGACTAGAAGGTGCTGGTAATAAAAATCCTTAAACAGTTTCAAAAATGCCAGTTAACAAAAGCTTTTTTTTTAAAGGAAAAAAAATTTAAAAGCAAAAAATCAACTAATAAAATTTTGTCTTCAAAAATAAACCTAAGTCTATACAAGCCCAGGGGAAATAAAATTCCACATACATAAATAGGATTATAGACTTTAAGATTCTTCATTCCTCACATTTAAAAATAACAAATAAAAAATGTCACATTTCTTATCATTTAAAAATAATTTATATCTCACAAATCACACGTCTCACTGGAAAAAAGTAACAAGTTGTGTAAGATTTTTAAATTGAATTGCAATTTATTAATATTCATAGGAATACAAGGTATGCAGATAAGTATGTTTATGTATGTGTATCTTTACACTCATGCATACGCATGTATGCACAGCAATTATGACACTTCTTTCTGTGCAATATGCCAGTGAGCTGATGCATGTTATAACAGCGAATAAATGAATATAAAATTTCTCAACATCCAATCAGGCATTAATTTGTAAAATTTTTATGTTTTTTTTGCCTTCTTCACTAACGTGTGGGAATTCTTGCATCGTTAAATAAAAATTTAAATTTTTTTTAAATAAATTTTTATTACAATGAAAAAGAAAAGCGGAGATTAAACTTAAAATATTTTTAAGGAGTTCTTTAAGATCTTCGAAATTTCATAAATTCAACTGTTATCTTCTGTGCAGATAACGTGTACGTTTTTAATTCAATTACTATTAATTAGCATCCTTAACTTAATTAACGGAATGCTAATAGTCTTCTGCGCTTATACACTCTTAGCTTTATCCATGCTCATGAGTTAAGTCAGGAGGTGTGAATAAGTGCTGAGGATATGCACTTATTCACACCTCACACATTTAATATATAATTTTTCTCATTAACGTTGTATATTTTCAAACTTGTATGCTTATCCTTAAATTACTTAAGATTAAATGTTGTTTTTTCGGCTTCGACAGCATCAGCAGGATGTGCAAAAGTTTAACAAAAATAAACCAATCGTCTAAACATTTTCTTATAAAAAAAATATTTGTTTAAAAAAAAGTTTTAAAAATTAAAAAGGCGTAAAAATATAAATAAATTGAAACTTAAGGCAAGTGTAGGTGCCGCCTTTTTTAATATTTAAACAAAATTAAAATTAATGTAGATTTAGTATCAAAAAAAATTTTTATATAGTTTTTTCTTCTTCTTTTACGTGACTAAGATTTTTTTTCTATTTTAATGTAAAATAATTGCAAGGTGGGTAGACAAAACATCACATAAATTTTTTACATTTAAGCGCAAGAGGTGTAAATGTAAAAACTTGTGGTGCCAGAAATTTAAAATTAAACTATGTAAGAAATAAAAAAAGATTTATGAAGGGTAGAAGTTGCCTTACTTTACTACTAAATATAGTTGAGAACCTTAGACCACAGTGGGGCATTTAATACTGCCGATCATAAGATTCTAATTTAAAAAACTTAAGAAACTTTTAATTTTTTTTTAGTTTTGCCTGCAATTTAATATTTTCTTACCTACACAATAAATCTTAGGTAGCTCAGATTAACGTGCTTTTGTGGATAGTGCTGTGCACGCAATGTTCAATTAAACGGTTCTGATATTTTTTATATATTTACAAAATAGATGATGATGCTAACAGAACCAAGAGCTGGGCCAATGCCAACGACTTATTTATTAATCCATCAAAATCCAGTTGAATTCTTATTTGAAAATCTAAAAGAGTTTTTAATGATTTTTCAAAAAGTAATTAATAATAACAACATCAGGTTTGTAACTTCAGCATGCAGTATGGGAACAATTTTATTTAATCGACTATCTTGGCCTGACCATACTCATGTTGTTGTAGGTAAAATCTACGAAACACTTGTGGCTGCTGTGGGCTGTTAAAGATTTAACACCATTTTCAGTACGAATGCTATTGGCCAAAACTTTCCTTATCCCATTACTTTTAAATGGTCGAAAGCTATGGTAGAAATGGCTTACGCAAACTTATAGTTTTATATGTTGCACGATACATTTTCAAAATATATTTTCAGAACATATTTGTTTATCTAAAGCATGGCAGACGAAAGCTGCTACCAAAAAAATTACTCTTTGGTAAGATGTCGGTCATGCGTCACCGAGGCTGAAGGCCATTTGAATTCGTTTGTTTTTAAAATTTCATTAAATGCGTACAAACAATACTTGAAATGGAACTCTGAAAAAAACCATTTCCAAACACTGCCCCTGTAACTGTGAAAACTTTTTGCTTTCTCTGTAAAGTTTTTAAAATATAGCTATGTGGCTTTTTATTTAAACTAACGATTTGCAACATCAAATAGTTCAACAGAAATAAAAAACTCTTTAACCTCAACGATAGTTTCTAATAAACACTATAAGTCTCTGTTATATTCCACTAAGTTATATTTAAAACGGTAGACAACGGTAGCATATTTAAAAAGGAGTTATATAAGTTTTTAAAATAACTTTTCTTATATATTCCTTCTTATATATGAAAATTTTGGGTTTTTCATTCATATTTACCTCGATATTATTTTTGACAGATATATGTATATGATTACCTATACACATAAATTTTTTAGACGTAAATTAAAGCTTTTAAATTTGCAAATAATTTTCTTTATTCGATTGTATTTTTTGTATCGTTATGTTCAGTGGTTTTTTACCTTTTAATTTTATGGTTATTGAAATCTTTAATGCTTATTTCTATCATTTATAAAATATTAAAACCTGTTTTGGTAGGTATAATTTCAAATAAAAAAAATAACAAATAATGATAAGGATATTATTATTTCAATTTTTAAAAAACCCCCAATAAATCTTTGTGTTACAAAAATACTTCAAATATTAACAATCAAGTCGTATACGCATTAGCGAGTGAATTAAAGTAAAATATTAATCATACGCAGCAGCGTATTTTTAACACAGTTTCCTTTATCAGCATTTTGTGACAGAAATTAAAACTTAAAAATTTAAAATTTTTTTATGACAAATTAAAACAAGCTAGTTTATAAAACTAAAAAGTGGTTCATAATTTGTTAAAAATACATTTTCTATTAATATTAAATTAGCCTTCCACAGTGGAACAGAATGAAAATTTCTTGAAAACATTTCTAAAATTTCTAAACCGCTTGTCTGATTGCCATAAAATTTTACACGAACACAACCAAGGTGTATCAAGGTTAAGGCTTTGAGGAAAAACCACCCCGTTGGCTCAGGGGTGGGACTAAGAAATCACAATTTTTATAATTAGCAAAAACTGAATGAGTTCAAAAGGAACGGTAGGCAAAATTTTTGAAAGACATTGCCAATTGCTGCTTTGCAGACGAGGCAATTGCTTTTACAAGACCTAAAAAAAATAAATATCTTTACAAGCGCTTTTTTAATATTAGCTTTGCAATTTTAAAACCTACCATTGTTCCGTGTATATCGGCAGTTGTTTCGACTTCATACGCCATACTTTTTACTAAAATTTGCTTGTGTTACCGTATACTAGACTCATCACGGAAATTTAGATCAACAAATTGTCACTTTAGGATAGTTTTAAAAGTTCTTGTTAATGTAGCGATTATGGCAGCAATTAAGTTGCTCTCTACTTCAATTAAGCTGCTAGAAGGCTTCCTTAATTAACATTTTCGAATTATATTTTAATTTTTAAAACTTTTGTGTAATACAGTTTGTAAAATACCTTGGAGCCCAATGTTTCTTGTTGTTATTTAGCATACCTTTGTAGTAGTCCAATAGGAAGTTTACTTGACTTTTGAGGGTGTTTAGTTATTTCATATTACAAACGATGTGTCGTTTAGGCAACGCGGTGAGCCGCTGTTATTTGAAACCCCATCTCTCCTACAAGTAGACTGTTTTCTGGTTCACTGCCTGCAGGAGCCACTTGCATAATTTTTTAAAAACAAAGTAAAAAGGCAAAAGAAATATTGTTAGCTTGCATAAGAAACAAATCCCTTATAAAAATATGCAAAATACGCCTTTTAAATATAAGGTAAGCGACACACTTTCACTTTTACCCAGATTACGCCAGCCTTCTGTTTATGTTATGTTGACAAAAATAATTTTAATGAGGGTGTAAAAAGTCACTTTAAACATACTCTTAGTTTTGGCATCCAAACCCTTATTTAACGTCTACTAAGTTGAACAAATTTTTGAATTTTTTTTTTCGCCTCAGAGCGTCTGAGATGGTTGGCAAAAATTTAGCGGATAGTCGTTAAAAATAAGAAAATAGCATTTCCGATCGGAGTCAAAAAGCAATCTGCAATAAGTTTTACAAAAGTTTTGAAGTTTTTTGTATGTATCTTTTAATTTTGTAATTTATTATGTTCTTCGACGCTCTCGCGTCCATTAGCTAACCTTTTCAGCCGTATTTATCATGCCGGAGTATTTCCAATGTGCTGGAAAGTAGCTAATGTTACGCCGATCCCGAAAAAGGGAAAGGCTGAAAACCCTGAAAATTACCGCCCAATAGCAAATTGTTCAGCGATCTCCAAGGTTATGGAGAGTATGGTTAACTACCGCCTGGTTAACTATCTGGAGATAAACGGTTTATTAAGCAACTGCCAGAATGGCTTTCGTAGAGAACGGTCTACGGGGGACATACTGGCTTTTCTGACAGAAAAATGGTGTACCTCAATTCATTATTTTGGCGAAAGTAAAGTGGTGGCTCTGGACATATCTAAGGCGTTTGGTGTCGGTGAAAAATTTTCTCGATTTATATCGAGTTTTCTCAGAGATCGCACTATTCGTGTTGTTATAGATGGGATCTCTTCCAACGAGTATAAAATCAATTCAGGGGTACCGCAAGGCTCCGTCCTCTCCTACCTTATTTCTTATCTTTCTGAATGACCTTCTATGTCAAACTTCGAATCCTATTTATTTCTTTTGCAGACGACAGCAGCGTATGCCATTCATACTCGTTAGACCATAGACCTAGCTCTTTGGAGATTGGAGCTAGGAGACAGAGTATGAATGTTTCGATTAACCGCGATCTGATGGTAATCTCCAAATAGGGCCTTGCAAATAGGGTCGATTTTAATGCCCGTAAAACCCAGTGTTGTCTTTTGACACATAAACGCACAATAGACGATGCTCTTTCGTCTGTATTAATGGATGATGTAAGTATTGAGAAGACAGAGACTCCTGATGTTCTGGGCATGAAAATCCAGTGCGATGTCCGCTGGACGGAACACATTTTTCTTGTGTCGAAAGAAGCATCGAAGTGTCTTGGTTTTCTTAAACGGTGTGAGAATTACTTTACACCATCTGATCTTCTCAATATTCAAACCACCTATATCCGACCAAAAATGGAATACAACACTCATGTATGGGCTGGTGCCTCAAAATCTATTTTGGGGCTACTTGACCGCGTACAGGAACGAGCAAAGATACTCATCAGCGACGTTGTGGTATCTAACCGTGTGGATTCACTCGAACATAATCGTGATGTGGGGTGTGTTTCGCTGTTCTTTTGATGCTATAATGGAATGTGCTCTGAGGAAATCAGGGAACTTGTTCCCGAGACCCAGAACTTTTTGCATGATACACGTTATTCTAGAAGAGCACACCCATACGTAGTCGACTGGCCAGTGAATCACACCACCCATTACAGGGAGAATTCCTTCTTCGGTCGCATGGTTCGTATGTGGAATGAACTTCCTAGCTGTGTCTTTCCTGCCACAGTAAATATCGGGAAATTTAAATCAAATGTCCACAAACACTACTCCCTAAATCCTCCTTCCCATAACCTATTTTCCTGATACCAACACAATGCAATGCATGTATAGGGGCCATCCCCTGAGTTGATGGTTATTATTAAAAAAAAAAAATATTTGTCAATTTTTTCCCCACATATAAGAAAAATTTTCCTTGCCAGTGCTTGACCCTACGAAATTTGGCCCTGCATGTACAAGCATAAGCATGGTGTGATCTACAGTTACGCCAGTCTAGAAATCAATAAATATTTTTTTTTAATTTATTTTTAATTCAAACCCATAAAAAATTTTTCTAATTTTTTTTTTCAAATTTTGGATGACTTTTTATTCTAAGGAAAGTATTATTTTAAGAAGCATTTATTGTATATTTTAAGAAATTTTTTTTAATAATATAAACTATAGTCTTAAATTACAAACAGCATGTTGAAATGAAATATTAATATTGTTTTACAAAAAACAATGCCCAAGAAAAACTTATTTATTTTATTGTTAATTGTACTAAAGGAAAACACACAAAAAGACTGCTCGTAACCCGTTAATGTACATAATCAAAGTGTTTAAATGGTTAAAATCGTACACAGTTTTATTGTGATTCAAATAAATTTCTGCTTTATTATTAAAAATAAAAAATTATTGCAATAATATTAAATTATTACATTTTAATAAAATAAAAACAGATACAGCAAGCTTTGATATACATACGTATGCAAATTATGTTAAAAAAAGGCTACAAATATATTTCTATAAAAGGAAATTAATATTTATAAAAAGGAAATTTTGTTTTGCCAGATGTTAAAACATGCTTTTAAAAAAATTATGATAAAATAAAAAAAAAAGTTAATGGTATGGAAATACAGATATGGTAAAATTAATTGTGATTAAATGTTTATATTTAATTAAAATATTTAATAGGAAAATTAAGGTGAAGTATTAAAAATAAATATTGTTTTAATTTTTAATTTGTTGTTTATTTGCAATACAAAACAATATAAGAATTTACGTCCTTAAGGCAAAAAGCCTAGGGACCGTATCAAATAAAACAGAGATATAAGTTTTAAAAAATAATTATTATAATATAATTTTTTCAGTTTTTATTAAAAACTTATTACTATTTTTTAATTTTAGTTTTCAATTTCAAAAAGGTAAGGCCCAATTATTTCTCCTGACCAATTTTTACACTAGATCGTCACTTTAATTAGATGCAAAGATGACTGATGAATAATTTGGGGGTTTTTAATTGCCCAGAACCAACTATTCTGTTTATTCACATTACCATTCATATGTAAATGAGCCTCTTTACTCATTATGATTTTTTTCATGAAAATTGGGGTTGTCATGTTTTACCAATTAAAACACATTGTTTTACCGAGTATTTTTCAGTAATAATTTGCCATTTCTCTTATTCACGACCGCCAAATATGAACTGTCAAGACTAATGTTTACCCAAATGGCGGCACAACAAAGTAGTATACCTTGCCAGCGGCTACCCTGTGCCATCAAGATGGTGTACTTTACTTTATTTTCTAATTTTTCTTATACATGCAGTTCCTTTTTAAACATATTAAAAGCTGGGCTTTTACACAAAAATATTAAACAAAACTTTTTTGTTTAAAAAATCTAATCATTCGTTACAAAAGTTATTTTATATAAAATATTTTCATGTATCTAAAATTGGAATTCAACACATGTTCTCTTTTTCAAATTAAATATTTTTTCATTTAATAAATTTTCCATTTTCGCTTAAAAATAACACAAAACAATTATTTGCAAACTTTTGGTAATCAACTCGAAAGAATAGTTTTAATTTTAAATCCCAAAACAATCGTGTTTTTAAAAATTAACAAACACATACAGAATGAAACCTTGTTTTCGTATTTAGGTGACCTTGAATTTGACGTTTATATTTTAGTCTTACCCTGCAAAACATTCTAGACCACATGATCCATTTTAGTGTAGTTATGGGCCATGTCATTGTCAAACAAGAAGTTGTAGTAAATCGACAGGTTTTCGTGCGATAACGATAACATATTGAGTGGTCGAAGCTGTAAAACTACTTTTCTATGGTTTAAAATAGAGTACACAGAAAAAACTACAAAAAATTTTTTCTAACAAATTCTTGTTCAAAACAATTTAATTTTTAGTAAATATTTTTAATAGTCTCTAATAATATTTTAATCTGATTTTTAAAGTAAATTAAATTATCGCCTGGACAATTCATATATTTAACCAACACAACAAATTTTTTTAACTCAAACTAAAACTATTATTTTTCCAGTTGAATTCTTGCAAAATTGTTTGTCTAAATTTACAAATTCCGTTGTAGGTCCTCAGCCAGACAAAATATTTACTGATTCTCTGAAATTCGTAACTGATTATACAATTTAATTTTTTTGTGTAGTTTTGAAACTACTCCGATTTAATGCACAGATGAATGAGGTATGTTGGCCCTAAAATACCATAATGTTAAACGTAACATGCTTTTTTCATACAATTGAGTTACTTTTAGAGTAGTCCTTCTGCTTTCTAAACTAGTCCATACACGCAGTACGGACTGGTCGCGTGTTCTTCAGGGTACTATTTAACATACAAATGCAATCATTTATTCACATACAAAAAACATATATTAGAAGGGAAGCAACAACAGACCACAACTGCAACAATGCATTAACAGACATTAATATGTTGCACAATGGGTTTGCTAAACAAAAAAAAAAAAACAAATAAATAATTAAAGTTTTTGTATAATATGCAATCAAAAACAAGCGTTAATTCCATCTGATGATGCTTAAACGTTAGTCAAGGGTTGCCAAAAAGACTTTAACACAAACAAACGAAAAATTTATACTTCGTCTTAACTTAGAAAATAAAATAATTCTTTTTTGGATAACATGTAAGTTAAATAGGTGATATTTACAGCGAAAAACACTACTAGGGCTTGAAAAGTACTGATGATGAAACTACGTAGCTGGTTCGAAAATGCATTCTACTCAGCTAGTATCGGTAAAAAAACTTAATTTTTACAATAAAGTTTTTTCCGACATTAACGAAAAATATTACATTTTTTTTAATTAAATAAAATAACTATATAAGAACTAGAGCCAAATTTATAAATTTAAATTTTTTCTTACATGATAACTACTAAAATATTTGCGAAAAATATGTAAAGGATGTAAAAATTTTCTTAAAAACTTTAGTATACTCCCCTTTTTAACGTCCAGCAAACAGTGTGCCGTTTGGCCACCAACCTTGAAAAGTATGGGACCACACGAGACGCTGCCAAGAGGGGCTGGCCCCGGGGTGCCCGCTGTTGCCGAGGATACCGAGTTGTCGCAGAAAACATTGACCAGCCGTTCATCTCCAAGGTGAATTTTAGCCAATAACCTCCGCATGTTTCCATACAAAATCAATTCAATGCATCAGCTGCTGCCTGTCGACCGCCAAACACTTGTAACCTTCGCCCAAGCCATCATCAATCTCGAGGCCGAAAAGGACGATTTTTCGACCAAAATCATAACGCCACCTCAGTGGGTACGTGAACAAGCAAAACTTTTGCTTTTGAGGCACCAAAAGTCCACGAGTGATGCACGAACAGCCGTTACACCCGCTCAAAGTGACTGCATTTTGCGCTGTTCAATCCGAAGGAGTCATCGGGACGCTTCTGGACAAACCACAACAGTAGACGTTGCCCGCTAAAGGGCTTTGTTAGCCGAGTTTTTTCTGCCTCAATTGAACAAATCAGGACTATCAGGACTGGAAAATATGTGGTTCTAACAATACGGACCAACGGCACACACTGCGCAAGCCACAACCGATATTCTAAAGCCCGGCTCCCCTTATCTCTCATTTTGACGATTTTGATAAGCCCACAAAATTGCTCAAAATAACTATTCTAGACATTTTTGTGGGGTTTTTGAGTTCCCGGGCTTACGAAAACAAACGTGAGACCTTGAAAGCCCTCAACGGCAACATTTGACACGAGTGCGAGAACCTGTCGCTCTAAGTTCTTGCCGAAGTAATGAAAAATGCCATAAAACGAGCCCATATAGCATCCACTTTATTGTCTTCTTGACTTTACCGGTAAAACTCTAAAGGTTCAACATAATCAAAAAACCATATCGAAATTTTTTGTTTAGAAAAAAATGAGAGCCAAACAACATCAGATGACTTCTGTTAGCCCACCTTGTAGTATATCGTTTACTGTACTGTTGTATCCAAAACATACTAAATAATGTCTATTGTTGCCTACAGTTATAAAAAGTAAGCTTTGGCAATGTATGTGCTAAAAATTAAAAGGAAGTGGTACATCAAAATACATTATTAGTTTGAAACATCGATGGCAACACGGCAGGTACGAGTTAATAAAAACCAAAACAACAACAAAAACACCAGTAACAACAATTACAATACAATTTTAATGAAAACTCATAAGCACTTTCATAATACACTGGGTTGTATCAAATTTGTTGCTAAAAATTAGTTCTTTTGTCTGTCTTTCTGTGTGACAGGTTTTCGCAGTGACAACTCAAATAACAATAATTGTAACGCTAAGAGATGTTTGTTTGACTAAACATGAACAGTAAAGGACAGTAATGGTTATGTGGAGTTCAAGTATCAAGTATAATTAAAAACACAAATGGAGGTTTACATAATGATTGAGCCCAGTTTTTCTGCCAATTTTTTTTTTGTTTGTTTTTCTAGAAAAGATATTTGAACCTTTTACTTCACTCTTTAATAAATATTAAGAGAAAATTTTTACCCACAACTTGTAGCTTATAAATATGCTTGTAACACGTTCAAGTTTTAGCTGATTTTTTTTTGTTGAGTTGGAAGTTTTTTAAATTGTAAGTGGTAGGCATATCAATATATTAGAAGCAAAAGAAGAAGCATGTCTAATGTTAAGTACTTCATATCAGTTTCCATAGTTTTGCGATGCGATTATATTTTACATCATATTTGGTTCAAACCTATTACCAAGAATAGAGGTTTTTGATATTTTTCTATGGTTTGTAATGTAGCGTTTTCCACTTTTTTTGACAACGACATGCATATTTCTAAATATTTTAAAAAATTCTAAAACACGCATACCCTTCGAAGATATACAGGGTGTCTGGTGGCAAATTAATATTTTTAAACATGATTTTTTCAAAAGTAATAAACGGTGCATAGGGAGTGGGCGCCGTTGGAATTGTCGATTGTGCGCAGCTGTTAGCCACGTTGCCGCAGTGGGCGAATGAAGACATCTTTTAAGAGTACTGGTTCTTACGTAATTGTTCGTCGACAATTTTGATCAAAGTTCGGTTTTCGGCATATACGCAAAGGACCGAGTGTAAATTTGAATCGTTTGTGGGTGCAGAGTTTCAGCTATGAATGTCCCACAGCCCCAAAAACATTGAACTGGCTGAAAGCAGCTTACTTGAAAATCCGTGACTTTCAATACGGAAAAGAACAGCTTCACTGAGATTTCCAAGAGCGATTATTTCTGAAGTTTTAAAAAAAATAGCTGAAGTTCCTTCTTTTTTAAACTCAAGAATTTCAAGAACTGAAAGAAAGTGACTTTGATTTCACAAAAATTTTTTTAAATCGATTTTAAAGCGTTTTTGCCGGTGAAAATCCCATTTTTTGGAGCCTTAAACGGCACCATTAACAACAAAAACTGCCGTTGGTGGTCTCCATGAAACCGCAAACCTCAATTTAAACTATAAAAACCATTGCATTGCCCCAGGGTAACTGTTTGGTGTGCCTTATCCCCGATTAAAACAATTGAACCATTTTTTTTTAATTCCTAAGGCCAGGCGACGAATGTCAACAGTGAAAATTATCGGCGCATGATAACAGAATTCTTTTAACCAAACTTACGGGCTCATCCATCGTTCTCTTCACACACGTAGCTTCAACAGGATAGGGCGACTGTACACAGAGCTTCGATGAATTTGCTTCAGGAAAATTTCCCTGATCAGTCGCTTTGGAGACATCCCATGGCCACCGAGGTCACCCGATCTAACTTTTATTGATTTTGTTTCTATTCTATCGTTCAGTGCTCTAATTGAAGCCTTTTGTCACTTATTACGATTTTTTATTTAGGTTTGAAAATATAAATCTGCCACCAGACGCTCTGTATTTAACAACTTTTGTGATAAATTTCAAGCCCATTTAAATGGTAATTATATTAATAAAAATTGATTAAGATACAATTAATCATTTAAATTGATTTAACTTTACGAGTTTAACTTTGTTTTCAAACCCAATTTCATTGTTCCAATATACACCCCGTGTCAAAGACTAAATTGAATTTCATTTTAAAAGCAAATTAATAAAAGAAGTTTTTCTTTTTATACCCTTCACATAGTGATAAGGGTATATATCACTTTGTCATTCCGTTTGTAATTTCTTTATTATTCATTTGCGACCCCATAAAGTATATATATTCTGGATCCTTATAGATAGGGAAGTTGATATAGCCATGTCCGTCTGTCCGTCTGTCTGTCTGTCCGTCTGTCCGTCTGTCCGTCTGTTGAAATCGTCAAATAAAAAGATACAGACCAGTTAATGGTGTCAAACTATTGGAAATATTCCGCTAACAATCGCTATTTAAAATCAGCAAAATCGGTTCACTATTGACCGAGATATAAGTGAAAACCCAAAGTAACCCATTTTTTTTAGGACAAAATCCGTGCATATATCCCTATATATCTCAGTAGGTATAGTCACTCTTCCAACAAAACTTGGCACGGATACTCCCAAAGAAGGGAGCTAAATAACGGAAAAATTTTTATCAGATAGGACCAGGGAAAGGGGTATTTTTCCTACAATTGCACAAATTGGTGAAATATTTTATGCGCTATATCTCGTAAACTATAACAGCTATCGACTTTAAATGTTCTACAAAAAGTAATAAGGCAATAAGGGCTACACTGTAAAGAAAAATTTTTTTTTAACAATTTTTGTGAAAATTTCGATACGCTTTATCTCGGAAACTATAACAGATATCGGAATCAAATGCTCTACAAAAAGTAATTGTACATCAAGAGTTATGTTTTTAAGAAAAAATTTTTTGGGTGGGGGGTGAACAAGGGGTAGCTCCCAAACAAATTAACAATTTTTATGAAATTTTCGATATGCTAAATTTCGGAAACTATAACAGAAATTGACTTCAAATGTTCTGCAAAAAGTAACAGAATAAGACCTACATTCAAAAAAAAGTTTTTTTGGGCAGGGGGAGGGGAAGGGGTAGCTCTAATACAAACTAAGAATTTTTATGAAATTTGCGATACGCCACATCTGGAAAACTATAACAACTATCGACTTCGAATGTTCCACAAAAAGTAATAATCAAATAATTCATACATTTTGGTGAAAAAGTTGGAGAAGAGCAGGGGGACTAGAACATCCCATAACATTTAACAAGTTTTATTAACCTTTATATATGAATAATGTCGAAAACTTTAAAAACTCTCGACCTCAAACGTTCTTCATCTATTTCTATTATTCATACGAACGTTAAAATTTTGTACATTTTTCTATGGACTATAAAACTCGCACAAGGTTTTTTATTATATTATTTGCGGTACAAAATTACTCGGCTGGGTATATTTAAAGACCAATGTGAAGGGTATATAAGATTCGGCGCAGCCGAATATAACGCTCTTACTTGTTTTTAGCATAATATTGTTTGACGTTATTTCATAGAAAGACTATAAGATGAGCTTTCAAAAAGGCGAAAATAATTTGGAATAAATAATATTTCCTCTAATTGAAACTAATAATAACTGTGACTTTGATTAACTTACAAAGGAAAGGGCGTCACTTCAAATTTCCCCTTGAGGGGTTTTTGATTTTACAGCTTAAAATTATATTACCAAAGAGTTATGTAGAAATACCTTAACAAAAACACATACAAAGCAAGAAAAAGAAAAACCCAAGTTAAAGACTATAGCTTTTTGATTTTCCTAACTTTATCATTTAAATTATTAAATTATTAATGAAATTAATTTTTAAAAGCCTTTCATATGCGTAGAAAGTGTTGTAAAGGTCGGCATAAAAGACGTACCACAAAGAAGAATACAAATTTTTTTTAAGTTGCACTGCTTCACTTTTCTGCCTTCAAAATGCAGGCACAAGTAGCTATCAATATGCGAACAAAATTAGTAATAGATCGGCGCTATAAAAGTATGCACAGGGTGTCTGGTGGCAAATTTATATTTTAAAAGGTTTATTTTTAAAAATAATAAACGGAGGGAGGGTGGCACGCTGGAATTATCGATTAAGCGGATTTGTCAGCCACGATGTGCAGTTGTCGAGTGAACATTGCGTGTTTTGCTGTGGAGTTATTTTTAAAGAGTAATAATTCTTACGTAATTGCTCATTGACAATTTTGTTCGAAGTTTGGTATTCGGTGAGTACGTAATGGACCGAGTGCCAGCCTTATTCATTCGTCTTCGCAGAGATTTCACGCAGCTATTCGGCTATGACTGCCAAATGGCTAGGGCCCAGTCGATCTTCAAGGACTCCCAAAACCATTGAACTGGTTAAAAGCAGTTAACGTGAAATTTCGCGACTTTCAATACTGAAAAAAGCAGCCTTTTTACAACTTCCGAGAGTGATTATTAATAAATTTTTAGAAAAGATTTGAAGTTCCATCCTTTTAAAATTTAAATAATTTAAAAACTAAAAGAAAGTGATAATGTTGGAGCGTTTTCGCACTGTAAATCTTAAACGGCCACGTCAGCAAGTAAAACTGCCGTTACTGGTCTTCAAGAAGCTCTTGACTGAAACATTAAAAACCTTTGCCTTGCCCCAGGGTAACTGTTAAATACTAACAAAGGTTAACACAGTTTGGCAGGAGATATAAGTGCCTACATTTAATTTTTAATTTTTGGGGGTGTGGGATCGCTTACTTTTTTGCTTTTGAAATTTTGTGATTAAAGGTCACCAACATATATACTAAGGTTCATAGTAGACATAGTCTATTGAGATTTAAATGTTCGCAGGTAAGTTCCCGCTTCTTTAAATGCCTTAAGAATTTTTACGCTATATTTATTCCGTGTTGTGTACTGTACAAGGAGTAGTATAACCACGTTTTTGTCCTCAAATTTTTGGACTTACTCTCCTTTAATAAACATACAAAGCTTTAAAAAACGGTACACTAAAAGTCTTGCATTGCAAATAAAAATTTTGTGGGCCTGGTGCCCCCCATATCATTTTATTGAGAGGAGTCAAGACGTTGGTGACCTTATATTTGTATACAAAGTTTAAAAACGAATTCTTTTAGGCGTGGCGCCATCCATCTATTTCTCCGTCTTGCTTTTGATTCTTAAAGCCGTTAATATGTATAAAAAATTATAAAAAATGCAATTGAATAGAACTGCTTGTATCCATATTCTTATCATTGTTTGCTGGGGCTATGCCCACTTCTTTCATTTTTTTGCTTCTAGAGCCCCTTTTTATGCGAAGAAGGTTTTAAAACAGTTCGGGGTATAAGCAGTACCAAAAATTTTGAAAAAATTTTGCATGAAAACAAAATATATGAAAAGCTTTTTTTATAGGTCAAATGTAAGAATCAATTTTTTAATTTGATTTATTACATCATATTAAATCTAAAAATTATGGTGGTTTACGATACTTTGCATTCTTACTTACACCCCTTACCACTTAAATATATTTGAATTGCTCTTTCCTTCTATCTTTCTAGATTTTTTTAAAATTTTAAGTTTATAAAAATTTCATATTAATAACTTAATTCAAGTTTTCTTTCTTATATTGAAAAAATGCATATCAATGTTAAGGACCATGATCCAAAATTCAAGAAATTCATTACTTAACTTTTTACAGTTACATATTTGCCTTTCATCCCTACTTTATTTTTGTGAGATATTCCCAAGAATTTACTTACATTGATGTCAATCTTTCTACACACATATAATCTACTTCTATTTCTTCTGCCACTACCACTAGCACTGATGTTAAATACATTTCAATGTCTACATGGTGACGTTGATGGCGTTGCTTGAAAGCAGTCAGTGAAGTTGTTGTTGCTTTTATAGTGATAATGCATTTTATATTAGTTTGCACCATGTTTATTTGTAATCATATCTGTTATCCTTTGTTTGTCATTTTCTCCGCAGAGCATTAAAACGAAATTTCTAATGATGTCTAATGAGTTTTTGCGTTTCATATGAATATTGAAAGTGCATTTATTCTAAGGGACAAAATGACTTCTTATTTGCATTGCGGTTGCTTTGGCTTTTAAGTTTGGTTTTTCTGTTTTTTTTTCTTTTTTATGAAGAACTTGTGTATATGATGTATATGAATGTGTTCACATAGCTACACAGTGCATTGAATTTTTTTTTATAAAACCAAAAAATTGCGATTTAAAAAAATAGTGCAACGGCTTTGTGAAGGAAAGTATGTAAAAGAGAGGGTATAAGAGTGTACTTCATTGTTTACTTTTATCTTTATCGTTATTGTGGTTATAACACACGTTCGCATACTTACTTCTGCCTTCACTCTCCAAGGAAATGTTTAAAATTTTTCTGTTGTTCTTATTTCTTACCAGCTGCTCTTGTTGACATTGCAACATTGCCAGCTGTTCTATAGCACTAGTAACAACATCGCAAGCAGTTTTAGCACAATGAGCAAATATCTAAACAAAACAATTTTTAAAAGTTGTAATTACAAATCTATGTATTTGCATATGTGAGTCACATACACTAACACACTTACACATGTATGCAATTTAAACATTTTGCGCACACCTAAAATTAATACAACTCTGTGTTATTGTTAAAAAAAACCCCGTCCACAATGCAGTTCAAGTAAATAGACGCGTATGGGACTTAAATTGTGATTATGAGAAATAAGAATTAATTATATGACCTTTAAACATTTATTCCCACCATAGTCGCCGCAATAGCGAAAGCAAAGCAATAAACTATAGTTTTTTTAAATACGCACGAGGATAAAAGAATTATTTTTTTCAGATAATAAAGAAATAATACTAAATTCAAAGTGTTTAATTTTATAAAAGAAAAACTCGTTAGAGAATTCAGACTGCAATTACTGATGGTTTACAGTCGTCATTCCTTAATTTGCTGATAATACTCTGGCTAAAATGTAGTTTTAACAGATTTTAGCCACATGCCACACACCACAGAATAATTTTTCGAAATTGTTTATTAATTGGCCACCAGATTTGTGTAGTTTTACCCCATTGATCTATTTTTTTTTTTTTTTTTTTTTTTGATTAGGTAAAGACACCTTGAAACTTAGAAATTGAGAAAATCTAACACACGGAAATTTACATTCGAGTTGTTGTTGATGAAATGCGGCGGCAAATGCTTTGAAAAGTTTTAAGAAATTGATGTTGTATGTATCTCCTTGTTCACCATTGCCATGATTGCTTTATGACCAAAATTTTATTTTAAAAATGAATTCCAACAAAGTCGTTATAGTTTTGATTTCGTCATGATTTTAATCAAGGACTGCAAATAATAATTTTCTGTAAATTAAAAAAAACCAGGTATACGGACACACCTGAAACTCAAGTGAAGTACACAGTCTTGATGCGTTAAGCTAATTTTTTTTTAATTAATTGCTTTTGAAATTTTTTAATTTAAATTTTTTCTCAAAAAATAAAAATTAAAAAATAATCAATATTTCTAAATTTTAATTTTTTTTTTTTTTTTTTTTTTTGTGGCAAAAATAATTTTTGTATGTTTACTGATAAAAAAAACCATTTTCAAAAAACAACGATTACTGATGTCAATTTTGATTGTTATAAATTCAAAAATAATAATTATTTTTGTCAAAAACTAAACGAATATCAAATACCAACAGTTGTTTTAAAAAATATATAAAAAATATTTTTTTTTTTTGCCAAAATTAATAAAAACCAAGCAGTAATAATTATTTCTTTAAATTTTTTTATTTTACATAATTACAAGGTGGGCCAAAAGAAATCACCCTATTGGAGAATGCTCTTATTTTTGCAAATAGCGGCCAGTGTCAAATCTGTTTTGACATTTGTAAACTAGACAGATATAGCATACAAGTGAACAAGTCATGGATTGATACAATCTTCCAGAACGCGGAATAATCTTTTGCGTAAAAATTCGTCTGTGGTGTTGGCGCAGTGCGAATTTCATCGCCGATTCTCCAGTCGTTCGGCATCGGCTGCACAAATACTGGGTCGGATTGCCACCAACCTTTAAGAGCATGAGACGGCTCGAGATGCTGCCAAGAGTGGCCGGTCCCGCAGCATCTGTTTTGCAAAAAATATAGCCGGTGTTGGCGAGGATGTCAATCTGTCGCCAGAAACAGAGACCAGACGCCGTGTCTCGTAGTTAGCCATCAGCAGGTCGTCCCTGAGGCGATTTTTGGTTAAAAATTTGCGCATGTTTCAATAAAAAGTCCAGTCCATACATCAGCTGCTACCTGTCGATCACCAATCGCGTGTAAGCTACGCCCAAGCTATCCTGAATCTCGAGGCCGAAGTAGACGATTTTTCGACCTAAATGGTAATGAGCGATGAGGCTCCTTTCCACATAAGCGGTTACGTACACAAGCAAACCTTTTGCTTCTGAGGCACCAATAATCAGAAGTGATGCACAAGGAGCCATTACTCCCGCTCAGCGCACCATAAACAGCATGGTGCGCAGTTCAGACTGGAGGAGTCATCGCGCCATTTTTTTCGAGGATTCTACTGGTCAAACGACAACAAAGGACGGTGCGCGCTATAGTACCGTGTTATCCAAGTTTTTTCTGCAGCAATTAAACGAACCATCACTTGAGGATATGTGGTTCCAACAGAATGGAGCAACGTTACACACTGCTTGAGCCACAACCGATTTTCTAAAGGCAGCGTTCCAGGATCGCCTCATCTCTCGTTTTTGGTGATTTACCTTGGCAGGCTTTAACCGCTCCAGACTTTTTTGTGGGGTTTTTAGAAGTCTCATGCTCACGTAAACAAGCGTAAAACCCTGAAAGTTCTTAAGGACAATATTCGACACTAGTGGGAGTACCAGTCGCCCGAATTTATCGCCGAAGAGATGAAAAATTTGATAGAACCAGCCCATATAGCAATCAATTGTGACTGCGCCTATTTGGCCGATATCTCTCGCCTTGTCCAATAAAATTTCTAAGTTTAGTTTAGTTTTTCTTTTAGATTCAGGTAAACATTTTTAAAAGACAGAATCGAAGTTTTTCATTTAGAAAAAAATTAATGCCAAACAATATCGAATGATTTCTTTTGGCCCACCTGTACTTTGGCTCTTGACTTTAACTTGTGAACTACAAGGGGGGCCAAAAAAGAGCCATCCGATGTTTGGGATAAAAAAAGAACCAAAAAATGATATTTTGGACCAAGTAAGCAGTTTAAAAAAATAATCCACCTCCCGACAGACAAAAATCACACTGATACTACCCGTGCTTATATGTATATGGTTCAGAACTTTTGATACTTGCAATAGCAGATAAGGCAGTGCAATGGACCACTCTACATTGACGGACAATACCGGTGTCGTATAAACCGTGAGCTGTATGGGCCGTTTGCCGACATTGATTTATTAACGCGTATTCAAATTCAACGTTAACGTCATGTTGTTGGAATGATAAATGATAATGATAAATAATGAATGGTGCTGGATCACACAGAAGGGAAGGACCAGAACTTCGATGGAAGAACCAGTTTAAAAATTTTTTTAACTTCAATGATAAACATTTTTGTTACAAGCAAAATAAAAAATTGTTTTCCGGTCCTTGCCTGCAGCTGACTCGAATGTGACTTTATCTTTCCAACATTTTGAGGCGTAGGGCTTGACAAACATAAACTTTGATACTTGTTTTTTTGTATTTTTTTAAAATTATTTTAAATGGGATATGTATTACAGAAAAATCAATTACACAATCATTACGTAATTACATTTACACTTAACGCACAAGTCAACTGATAAACACTATTTATCCAAATAATTACAATTAATTTTTTTCAAACACACATTTAATTGAACATTAGTAAGTACTTAAAATCTCAATTTCAATTTTCTTTTAATTACTTTAATTACTATTATCTTTGCAATTTTAATTTAACACAATTTAAAACTAAGTTTTCTTATATTCAAAAAAAACTTTTTAAACAATGATACCAATGCCTTTGTTCTTGTTAATGTCTGTAAAATATATTTCCGCTGCCAAATCCGAAAACACAAAAATCAAAATTTCAATATAAATTCTGCGTAATTTGATGGCAAATTTAATTCTTATCTTTCGTTAAAGTTAAAGTTATGAAAACAATTTCAATAAAATTACATTAATTCTAATTAAAAGAAGAAGAAAAGGCAGGGGGTTTCTTACATTAACCATTTCCTTTACTTAAAGAAATGTTTCTAAAGAAAGGGGGAAGGAAAGGCAAGTGAAAGATACTAAACACGAAACGGATAAATAAATGAATGTTTGGTTGTTTGGTTAAAGAAACACAGGATACCATTTGGCATTGAAATACTTAAAAGGCACAGATTTCATGCCATTTGTTTATTAATTTGTGTGTTTCTAGTTAAAATACCATAATGAACTATGGGTACAAAACTGAAAAAAGACAATGTTTTGTTAAAATTTTTTTCATTTCAAAAAGATTAGGAACTTTTTCAGATGTTTACGCAGAGCTTTGAGGATTTTCAGGAAATTGGTTGAAGTCTACTGAGGATTTAGTGTCAACCAAAACCCTATCTATAATTTAAAAATAATTAAAATAAAAATAAAAAAACACTAAACTCCATTAAAGCTAAAAAACAAAAGAATTGTTATTTGTGGAAAAAAATTTCCAAAAAAATCGCCATATCGCCAAATTTAAATTTTAATCGTCAAGTCCACCAAAAGTCGTCACTTTAAGTCTAAAATGACCAAAGCTGACAGCCCTGAGTATACAGTCTGACAGCTCGAGAACAATCAAAACAAGTGTGAAAAAGGACAAGAGAACGAGATAGAATCAAATCCCATTTAAATTTTTCAAACCGTTTATTTAATGTTTTTGCAATATTTACCTAATTCCAATATTTTCAGACTTTTATGCACCTGCCTAACCACATATACATATATATTAATATCTTTACAGCCCCATTGTGCAACCTAGCTTTGTTGTATAGTTGTGTATGTTTTTACTTTTGCAGAATAATTTGCTTTACAATGTTTAAGGCCATTAAGTTAAATGGCCCATGTTATTAGCATAATTTGAATCTTGTTCTAAACAATGTTTTCTCTACCTTATTGAATTGTTGTTGTTGTTATTTTTGGAGTTACTTTTGTTTTTTTTCTCTATAAGGACTATTTGAGTTTACAAATTTCTATTATTTGAATATGGCTTATGATTGGAAATATGAAATAAACAATATTTTAAAGCTTTCTTGTTTTTAATGTAAAAACAAATCTTTATAAAAAATAAATTAAATCAAAAATTCTCAACGCTTTAAAAAAAAGTAACTTTTTATTGTTTAATTAATGTATGCAAAAACTCTCTTACCCGTAATGGAATTTTTAATAAAACAAACCGATAACAATAACAAAAATAAAACAATAATTTAATAAAAACAATTTATTGGTTTTTAATAGCAAAACAAAAACATTTTTTTGTTTCCAATCCTGACTGCTTTTGTGTTGTTTTTTAAATTTACCTTAAATTTTAAAAACAATAATTAAAATTAAATTTTAATTTTTGGCAAAGGGTTAAGCAAAATAATTTATATTTTTGTTGTTATTTTAAAGCATTTAGCTCAGAATTCAGTTAAATGTTTAGCTTGCCGTGAAATACTAAAAAGGTTAAACTGAAAAATTATATATTTTTGAATTCATTTAAAAAAAACTGCCGCGCAGGATAGTAAATGACATGGTAAAAAGCAGTGTATAACATGTTCGGCTAGAATTTAGTCAACATGTCTTTATGAACGACAGATCACTGAAAATAGCTCAAGATGGGGTAACACACTATACCGAGAAATTTTTTAATGAAAAAGTGCTTTTTTAGTTGTACGCATTAACATTAAGATGTCTAAACTGACAGGACCAGTACCACAACTTTCCCGGACTAAGAGACTGAAGAACAGGAGCATAACTGCACAATAGAGTTTATTTTTACTTTTTAGGAAATTAAGACTTCACCATTTCTTTGGGCTACTTCAATACACAGTCTATTAGGGAGTTTGTGTGATGGAGGATTTGAACCAGTTTGCTATATAGATAGTGATATAATCTTAAAGAACCTGAAACAACTTTGTAAAAAGGCGGAAACCTAAGAGATTAAGTTTGAATTCGAAAATTTGTATTTTTACAAGAAGCGAACATCACTTCTTTAACAAAAAAATTATGATATCCTAAGTGGTTAAATATATGGATCGTTATCCCAATTGGAACACAACTCTAATAAAAGGACAGAGATTGCCAATGGCAGGTGCTATGTAAAAAGACTACAGGTCTAAAAATTATTCCCAGTCCAAGAACAACATACAGGATATAAACTTAAAGCGTAACTAGCTAGATCATAACTTACTTATGGTTTAGGGATATGGTGGCTTTTGATGGACAAAGAATGCAACTATAGAATTTCACAAAAGATCTAATGTTCATGTTATCTCAAAAAATTCGAGACAATAAGGACATCTTGCCCAAGGGATTTAAATGTTTTTTGGTATATTAAACGTTTTAAGCCTCTTTATGTTACGAAGCGACAAGGCGCCTATAAGCAACGGAATAACGGATTGATAGGGGTATAAAATTAATTAGTAACGCATTTTGGAGATAATTAGTAGTGAATATGGAGACAAATGATTTGTCTGATGGGATTTATTAAGTTAAGGTCAGAGCTTAATAAATGTTTATGGCTGATACCAGATAGATATTCTTGAATAAGTCAGCTTCTGGAGCATAGGCATAAAGTATTGAACATATGGCATAAGCGTTCTTGCTAAAACCCCGAAAGCTGCGATACTTCTTTTTAAAAAACAATCAATGATTAAACAAAAATTCCTGGTATTAACACATTATATGGATACTTATACTTTACGTCGTTATCGAAAAATTAACCGGCAGTTCACCTGAAAAGCTCGAAACTTTTCGTTGCAGCAAAGGCCAAATTGAAGGAGTGAGAGTCAACACAAGCTGTCTACAGAACACTTGGCAAAACTATAAGAGTCATCTGGCTGGACCCAATAGGATAAGACTAAGAAAATCCTAAAATTTCATAAACTTGATTTAAGCAAGTTGAAGAGTGGGCTGAACGTTAAGTTATATGGAAGCTAAATCTTATAATGGACCAATCGTTTAAAAATATACAAAGAAAAAAATGCCAACAGAGCTCCAGTAATTAAAAATTTATTTGATTATTACATCAAATTATCAAAAATTAATTTTGTTGAGCCAGTTGTACTTGAAAGTATTTTTTGATTTTTTTTTTAATTTTTATAATTTTTAAAAATTAATTTACGCCGTCGGGTAACTAAAATATTTATTGTATTTACAACTTTAATTGTTAGTGCCTAATCAACAATAAATTAATTGTATTTACAATTTGGTTGTTAAGATGACAATTATTTTTTTTTAATTTTTTACTGTAAATAGAAATCAAAAATAAACAAAATATACCTGATTTGGTGATCCTTCCAATATCGCTGTAATTTTATAATAACAAATACTTATTTATTTTTCTTGTTTTTATCAATTAACCAACCATTAAAAAACACAATAACGTTTATCAGCAAAGCAATAAGAACACAACAAATGAATTAAAATAACAAAAAAAAAACAAGTAAAAAAAGTTTTAAAGAAAAATCTTATCAAACGTCTAATTACACCAGGGGAATAATAACCACCAATAATGTTGGTACTCATGAGGACAATGCAGATGCAGATGCTTACTGGTACTTACTTACATACTTAATACAAATTTAAGTAAGTAAATAAGAAATACAGCATCAAGAAAAAATTGTTCAACAGCCAAAAAAAAAATTAAAACACACTTATAATTGTCACATTCCTTGGGATAAGAAAAGAAAGCAGATATTTATGCTTTAATTTCTTAAATCTGCTTTAACAAAAAGCAAACAAATGAAAGCAAAAATTGCTTTGAACAACAAAAAAACAAGGACAAGAAAGAAAGAAGAAAAAAAATAATAAAAAAATCACTTAAATTAAATCACGCACTTATTGTAGGAGGATGTCTTTATGATGAAAGAAAAATTAAAGTAAACATTTTGGGGCGAATGAAGGAAATTTATTCTTTTTTGGGTGCACTACACTTGGCAAACGAAGTATTCACTAAGACTTGCTTTCATCACAAGTGCAAAAGAAAACTTGTTTTTTATAAAAAATTTGATACTTATTTTAATAAATCTACTACATGATGTGTTTGGTTCTTTTTCTTATAATTATCATGGACATAAAAAAGGTTTTGTTTCTTAATTTAAAAATCATTATATGTTCAAATTAAATTATTTTAAAGTTTTAATTTTTATAAAAGGGTCTAAAAAAATTCTTCATCAATCTATTATTTTTATTTATTTATTTAATCTAAGATTTTCCTTTAAAAAACCTAAGTAATACCAACAACTAAGAAAATATTTTATCTTAAGTGAATGTGAATCATCCCTATTATACCCAATGCGCCAATTATTACTTCTCGCTTAGGACAGATTTTCTGTTTCTTTTTTCTTTTATCTATGTAAATATAAGTAAAAAAATATGCGCTCCTTAAGAAGCACAAAAGCAGCAATAGAAAAAAATTCTAAAGACTTACAACACAATGACTTTGTACATTAAGAAAATACTTTACGTGTATTAAGTAAATAAACAAGTGTTTTGTTTATCTTAAATTATGTTAAAAAAGAAGACAAAAAGCGTTTGTCTACTAAATCTTTTAACACTTAAACAAATCAATATACTTAAGTACATACACACATACATATAAACACATAAATGTATTATTTGTAGATTTGTTCTTAAAACAGCATTTGTTTACTTAAAGCATCATTTCTCTTGTACTAACAAACACATTTCACCTACGTTAATACTATTACACATATTAATAATGTTTACATGTTTGTGTGGCGACAAAGGAGAGTAATTAAATAAATTAGTGAGTGATTTTAACTATACATTGCTTATACGCAGTGTGGCCAGATTTTAAAATTACATTGAATTTATGTGTTTAATAGTAAAAAGCTGCAAAAACAGAAAATAAAGCAAATAATTTTTTTGATTTTTTTTTTTAATTCTTTTTTACTTATATATTTTTTTGAGTTTAAATAAAACGTATTTGTGTTGAATATGTTAGAATTTTTTTATTTAGGAAGCAAGTACTCACTCTATATATGTATATAAAGGAACGGCGTTAATGACTAACTGACTTATTCATATTAGAACAGCCTGAGGATTTTAAGCTAGAGGCTCGAAATTTAAAATAAAAATATTCACCTAGACGTGATTTTGAAAATTAGGACCCCTATGAGCCATATGATTAAAATTGGTATGTTTTGTATCTCCTACACTATACACGATAAAAACAAAATTTAAATAAAACATATTGTTTACTGGTCAAAGAAATGCAAAATTTTTGACCCAAGGGGTGAAAAAAATAAACAGATAATACGAATTGCATTAAAAAGTTCTTAAAATGTTAAGAATATTTTAATAAGAGACGCTAAAAATTATTTTTGTGTACCTTTTACGTTTTGTTTAAAACTTCTAACCCAACAAAGGTAAAAACGTCATACAAATGCCACTTTAAACGTTTTGGCAAGTTTTTAATAATATTGTGTAACTTTTTTTTAAGATTTTGGGCTGTTAGGGATTTAAAAAGGGTTAAAACTATATTTTTATATTTTTCAACTGCTTTTTCAAATTTTGAAGTCAAAAAAGATGGAGATATAGTTCACTTGAGCACTGCATTTCTCCAAAAAAAATACAAATACTTGTTTAAATTTAAAACCCAAAGAATAGAGAAGAGGTAAGACGTTGTCTTTTTATAATTCTAAAATAGTTTCTGTAACTTTTAAACTAAAAAAGTTAAAAATATAAGGCAATTTTCGTTCAAAAGGTATCCAAAACATTTCATTAACTCCTTGGTAGTTTTTTAAAATATTGACCTTTGCTAAGTAAAAAAGATAAAAATTGGTGAGATGAAGAATAAATAAAAGGAAAGAAAAGTGTTGCCATGGGAGGAAAATAATTTTTCTGTATTAAAATTTTATTTAAAACTTGGGTTAAATAGAATGTATTTAATACTAATGCTCAGTACCGAACAAAGGGTGCTAATGAGGAGTTGTAGAGGACTCTGAAAATGCAGTCCACTCGGCTAGTATCGGTAAACTAAACTTTTTCAAGATAATTCTTAAATAAAAATTTTACCCCAATAAAATTGAAGCAATTAGCCTGGAAAACTATAAGGAAATTTAAGAAACAAAACATTGTTCAAAATACGCTTAAATTAAAATTTGTATTAATTAAGGGTTGTTGACTCCGATTAAAATCAAAAGCCAATAAATTAGAGAGGAAAAGTTTTTAACGTTTTTTTTTATTTATAAATTTTTAAAAATTAAAGTTTTTTAATCCAGAATAAGTTTCGCCAAAGAGTTTTTACCTCTTCAGCACTTTTTTGCATTTCTTGTTAATTTGAATCTAGACACATGAAACTAAGATGTATTGGCCCGAGAAAACCGAAAAAAGTACTTTTTTACAACACTTTTTATTTACTTATTTATTTCTTTTATTTTGATTCCAGAATTATGAAATTATTTTCTATTTATTTTGATTATATTTTTACATATCTAAATGATACAAAATTTTACATTCAGCTGTATTCAATTAAGCCGAAAAGACTTACAAATATATTAAGACGAGCTAGATTACATAACAGATCAATCATCACTATTTTCAACTAGTAGTAACTTGGTAAGGAACTCATTAGTTTTAATTTTATTAAACATTCTCCAAGAACTCGTCCTTTTCTTCAATCACAAAAAATTGAAGCTCAGTCAAGCAAGCAAGCATATGATCAAATATTTAGTAAAACCCCTATTACCTATTTTTCACGCTATTTATTTATAATTACTACATAGAATCAAAATTTATTACTTAATATTCTTTATAAAGTATAAAAAAGTATTTAGGAAAAAACAAAAATTGTGAAGCACTATAAAACTTTACCTGCTTCACACAGCACATGCGTGGTAGGGGTATTATGCGTTTGTGCAGATGTTTGTAACACCCAAAAGTAATGGTCCTAGCTAGACCCACCTTCAAATACACCGGTTGGCTCAGCATCACTTTCTGAGTCGATTTAAGTATAGACATTTGTCAGTGTGTCTGGGTGTCCCTGTTGTGAACACGCAACAGGACGCAATTTTAAAGATATTTTGGTAGAGTTTGACACAGATAAGTTTTTTGGCACTGGCATAAAGCCTGTTATTTTTGGGGATTTTCGGTATTTTTTTTTAAATATCCCCCACACAAATGTCCTCCCAGAATAAGCATTTTGGGTAATAACTGACCGCGATATTACTCTATCTCCACAAGGTTTTGCACATGTGACTAACCTTACGCCACTAATTTATATATTGAACAAAAACATCTTCGTCAAATTTGTTTAAAATAGCCCCCATACAAATGCCCTGCCGGAGAAGCCATTTTTAGCTATAGACAGCATTAATATTAGATAATCTCTTTTGAAAAAATTTTGCACATGTATCTAGGTCTAGGCCACTTATAAAATACCTAAAAAAAATATCATCTGTCCAATTTTTGATATAAGGCAATACAAATGTCCTTCCGAAATAATCATTTTGGGCTATAAATGGCTCGAATATTACTTCACCAACTAAAATATTTAAAATTATTTATTATTTACATTTATTTGTTATTTAATATTATTCTACCTTTTCTAAAAATTTTTTTTCTCTTTTTTATAAAACCTTCATACAAATGTGGTGAAGGGTACTTGTTTGTTTTTCATTCTTAATTATTATTCTTTTGAAACATTAAAATGCTAGAGATTAAACAAATATTGCTACGAAATTGTTTTAAAGCAAGTGAACGCTTGAAAAGACTTTGTTAAAAATAACAACAATAAAGGATATTTGAAATGAAGATGAAAATGATGCAGAAAATAGATATTACTACTGATGCTGACAATAATGACGATAATGACGACAATAACAAAATCACATAAATAGAAAAATGAAAATGTAGGGGAACGTGTTAATGTTGTTCACGCGTAATAATTGTAATATTTACTCTTGAATCATTTTGTTTTGAAATTGAAGTTTATTATAATGGACGGTTAGTAGTTGGTTGACATTTGTTGCTTAAGAAGTTTCTTATGTTTAACTTTTCACTTTTTCTTCTGTTGATGCTTTAGTTTGCAAAATGTTAAAGCATATTATTAAAATCAAAGTGTTTACTTAAGGTATAAATCTATTTTACCTAATAGTTTAATTACATATTTTAAAGTTCAGTTTGTTAGTGTTTAAAAGATTAAATGACACTTAATGGTATGAATAAACAAGTGTTTTTAAAAATTTAGCAAAAAAACTCTAAAATGCCTTCGGGGAGAAAGTGATACAAAGGGAATAATGATTTTAAAATTATTGATGTGTGATTTACATGTAACTTAAAGTTCTATTTAAAATATAAAAGTAATTCAAGCTTGAAAATTTTTTGTTTTTTTTTAAATTCATTAAACGATATTTTTAAGAAAATTTACACTGCGAGTACAAAAAAAAGTTAATTTTATAATTCATTACAAATTTTATGTCTAGTTTCTTCGATCTCTCTTTTGATATTCCTCTTGTTTTCTTCAAGCTTTTCACTACCTCAACGTGTAGCTTCTTCAGGGCTTATATATTTGTTACAATTAATTGAAAAAATTAAAAAATATTCTGTGGTGTTGACAAGACGGTGCCATATCTAATACAGCCAGAGTTACAATATAATTATCACGAGACCTCTTTTTACAACAACTTATTTCAAGAAATGGTTGTGTTGATTGGTTTGTCTCCACAGTCATCTGATTTGAGTGCTCCGGACTTCTCATTGTGGAGATATCTAAAAAGCAAGTTTTATACAAACAAACCAGAAAAACTGGGGCAACTCACACGAAGTATTCGTAAAAAAATTATTTAAATACCGCGTGAGATGTGTAAAAATGTAATGAAAAATGTGCTCAAAATATTCATTCTCTTTCATTTGATGAAAAATTATAAACATACAAAGTATTATACTCCACCGGCGGACACCTTGTTGAACCAACACTTAAGTCAAGAAATTGCAGCGGGTTCAAAAAATGCATTTTAAAAAATAAACTTTTAATCTTATTGAAATATATAAATATTTTTTATTACATATCATTTCATAATTTTATTCTTCATTAGTGTCATTACGGGAACATCTGCATTTGCTTTGAGATAAAGTTTAAAACCAAAACTTCAATTCACTCGGAATCTTCAAATTTACACAGATCGCTTCCAACAAATTTTCTGGTCTGATGGTTTCATGGACGGGTCGTGGGGATCTTAGAGCCCATTTTAAATAATTTGTTTATCATTCCTATATGGGACTATTGTAAACAACTGTAGTGCTGATGTAGCGTGTGCGCGACTCGGTCCTGACTGGCAGTTAGAAGATTATGAAGCGTTGATGAAAGTGGAGAAATTGATTTGTCTAAATGAAAAAGATCCTTCAAACAGAGGTGGGCGTCGCATTCGTTGGGTGCGACAAGATAATCATAATCGTTCTTGCTTAAGGTTGGGTGCTGTTTCACAAGCGTGTGGAAATGTGTCTTGTCGACGCGGATCTGTTTTGATTATGAAAGGCGAGATCAAAACTAGAGAGCAATTTGGGTTTAAAGTCATGGCAGAGAATTGGCAGGGTGAGCCATTCTGGGGGCGCTGGTGGACGCTTTGTTTTCACCAAGTGTTAAGAGCACCGTGAATTATTACCCGCAGGGTAGGTGTCACGTAAAACCCTTAACGTCTGTAGTGCTGACGTGCCAGCCAAGAGAAGTCACAGGCTAGATAGCGCCCTTTTGACGCCAAATTTCGTTTAAACTCGCATGCCAGCAAACTTGCTGCAAAGATGTTGAAATAAGCTAAGGTGCGAAATTATTTTAAGGCAATTTCTACGATTAAATCCAAGAGGACATGTTACTTAAATCCCTTTAGGTGCATGTTGAAATATATCGCGGCTACAACTACAGTTCGCTGTTAATTTAGCAATTGTGCCAGTGCGCAGTAGTAGTACAAGTAGTAGTAGTAGTAGTAGTAGCAGTAGTAGTAGTAGTAGAAGTAGTAGTAGAAGTAGTAGTAGTAGTAGTAGTAGTAGTAGTAGTAGTAGTAGTAGTAGTAGTAGTAGTAGTAGTAGTAGTAGTAGTAGTAGTAGTAGTAGTAGTAGTAGTAGTAGTAGTAGTAGTAGTAGTAGTAGTAATAGTAGTAGTAGTAGTAGTAGTAGTAGTAATAGTAGTAGTAGTAGTAGTAGTAGTAGTAGTAGTAGTAGTAGTAGTATTACTAGTAGTAGTAGTAAGATTAGTGATATCCTGCAAGCAACTTTGGAGCACCTAGTCCATTGAACTAAGAAAGACTAGTTGAAACATGGTTCTTTACAACTTAAACTACAATAACCTGTAGTTGAGCGACAGGTGCTCGTGTTTTACCGGTCGAGTATTAAGTTATTGTAGTTGTTAAACTAATCCTCTATGGTGTACCGTAGTGTAGTTTTTCAACTCCTCTGATGTAGTGCAAAAATGCGCTCTTTGATCCGGACTTAGGACATCAAAATGTTAAAATTACCATGTTTTTAATGTATAATTGGGTTATTCTTAGTAGTCATACGCTTTGATGAGCTAGCATTCATACGAACGCAAGGACTAGCCGCGTTATCTGCAGGGTTATTGCAATAGTAGTAAAAGTTGTAGCAGTTATTGCAGTAATGAAAGGATTCAAGTCTTAGCTTTTCTCTTCCCTTTAATGATTTAAAAGTAGCGGAGTTAAGTGGAATGAACCTTTTTTTTCTATCTGGTGCAGCTTGCCTGGTCTACGTAGCAACTAATCTACTTTCACACCTAATTATCCATTTATAGAAACGTATGTGAGTCATTGGCAAAAATTGAATTTCCAAATAATTTTATCTTTTGTGCTTCTTCACCATTTTTTTCAGTTTTTCTTTGATTTGATCTTTTCTACGAAGTTTGTCGATGTCGACGTATACCTTTTACAGCTTTTTATTTCAACAATACTTATACTCACCGCTGACGTAGTTTGGTGCATATATTTTATGAAGTATTTTTCTCTCAAACACTCCAGAAGCACCTTCGTGTACTTAAGAAACTGTATAGCAGTGGCAGTAAAGTAGTTGTCTTTTAAAGCGTCAGCTTTGTCTGTTGTGAAAAAGCTCTGCTCTAAGCAAACAATTAAATGCTTAGACCAAAATAGCAGCTTTTGGCAAGTATGATACTTCACTTAATTTTTAAGCTAATGCCGTTCACGGTTGACCTTCTTCAAACAAATATTAATTTAAGTAGCCATATGACAAGCTGCTGCCTTCTCTGAAGACAGGCGAAGGCCTCGAGCAGGTTTTTTTCTAATCTTCACTGATGATCTTGTGCCTGGTAAAGTGATTTAATATAATCTGGCCAGATATCTTTGACGCTAAAGATAGAAGACTGATTACATAAGCAATGACTTAATGAAGATTAAAACCGTTTGTTCTCGTTAGGATAGTCTTGGGATGCTACATGAATATAAGTTCTTAATTTTGGTAACGTTCATATGTTGTATTAAACCAAAGCAAGAGAGATTCTCCCATATTTGTATAAGACTCTGAATACTTTGTGGTTAAAATCCATCATTGGATTAAGTCTAGGTTTGTTTGGCGTGTTAAATGAAGTTTTTTTCTTCAGGGATACTACTTGTGTTCTACTATCTGTTTTATTTTGTTTGAAAAGAACAGTTCCTAAGTATTTTGGAATTTAAAATATTAAAAAAAGAGTAAAATATTGACAAAAAAAATGTTAAGGCATGTAAAATGAATAATACATTAATGATAAAAAAAAAATTCCGCATTATCCTCCTAACATAAATTACACACAATTGAAATAAAAAATATCCCCTTATCTATTTTGAATAGTTAATCTCTTTCTTTGTACAACAAAAGTTTTGTTGTATTTCTTTTAAAAAATTACTTTCCTTGAATAATTTATTAAAATGGTGTAAGAATCATGTTAAGCCATCACAAATTACTAATCCCAGACTAAAAGAAATTTTTCCAATAAAGATTAAATGAAAACATTTAAAAGTTCTTTGTCCCTTAAAATATACTATAACTTGTGTTGTGCATAAAAGTCAATGTTTAGCCAAAAAATGTATTCTTAAGAAGAATTTAAATACCTTAATCTCTTGACAAAAGTGAGAATAATGAGTTGGTGATATCTAAAGTAAAGGAATTAATACTAAAAAAAACGTTTTACTTAAAAGCTGCATCTCATTTGTGTTATTTGGATAAAATAAGACTTATGAAAAGTTTAAGGTGTGTCAATACATGATAATGCAAAGAAAACGCAATATTTGAAAAGAATTTTTAAGATTGGAAAGGAAAAACTTGAAAGAGATTAATAGTTTACGTTTAAAACTTCTTATTCACAATTAATACCATTCGAAAAAAAAGTCTTAAAAATATTACTTTCAGAATATATATCAAAAATTTGTTAATAAAAAGTTAAAAAGTTGAAACTTTGATGATTTTATTTAACTTCGAAAAGCTTTTTTTTAAACATTTTGTTTAATATAAAAAAATTTTTTTTGTATCTATTTCTCAAAAGTAATAGATATTTTTTAACCTTGGGTTTTTGTTCCTACTTTTATATATATACAAGGTGGGCCAAAAGAAGTCATCCGATGTTGATGCACGGACTGTACTTTTTATAGGGTTGACCGGCTGATGGCTAATTGCGAGGCACGGCATTTGGTCGATGTTTCTGGCAACAGCCCCAAATCCTCGCCAATATCGGGGATATTCTTGGCAGAATGGGTGCTCCCGAATAGAAAACAAACCATTTTTAAACTTGATTTAATCGGTTTTTTTTTGTCTTTTATTTAAATTAATATTAACAAATAACAAAAGAAATCACAGAGATAACTTAAAAGAAATTTAAAAAATGGAAAAAAAAGGAAACATTTAATCGAGACTAGAGTACTTGATATTTTTTTTACTTATCAATCTATCATATAATACAGTTAAAAAAAATATTGGTATAACTTCTATGAGAAGAAAATTTTGCCTTCTATGCGCTTTTCAAAATTTCAAAGGCCTTTGTGTTGCAGTTGCAGGCAAGGTCTTTTAAAATAAATGAAAACTTCACATTCGCGGGCTAGAAAAAACCAAACATTTCATTTCTTTTCATTCCCGTTAATACTCTTACAGAAAATACCTATAATAACAACCATGGCGCAATTATGAGTATCAGGTGGTGTCGATTCTACAACAACAAAATTTGGTGAGCATAATTTTCATTTTTGTTGTAGTTTTCGTTGGCTCTGTTGTCAAAAAAAGATATGTAAAAGTAAACAACTTTGACAACCCAGCCTCGATTTATGCATGAAAAAAGTAGATCAGCTGTGCTTGTAACACCACCTGGTACGATTATTTCACCATGATAACAACCGTATTTGTTGTCAGCCATTCAAAAAAAATTTATTTAAAGCAGTTTTTGCTTTTTTACTAAATTTTCTCCTGGCTTTCTAGAACGAAATTAAAGCCAACAATTCACTGCGTTTATCCACACTCCCTTCTCTATCAAGTTTTACTATTTTTATTAAATTTTTAACATTTTAATTTCCTTTTTGCTCACAAAACACAATTTTTTTTCATATTTAGAAATGTTTCCAGCTTATTTGAATACTTGTTCATGCAATTTTGGATTTCGCATTTAACTATTGGATCTTGTAGATCGTTGTGGATGTTGCTGTTTAATGTACCAAAGAGCATCACCCATCATCACTCTTAGGATTTTATTTTGATGGCGTTAAACTTGTTAAGGTAGGATAAAGGCAAAAGCAGCTCCCCATAATTGTATCCCGTTGAACAAAATTGGTTTTAAAATATAAACGTAGAGTAGAAGTTTACAATTAAGACGTAGCGCAGTGTTTCTACCAATTAGCCAGTGGACTTGGGCCGTTTTAGGTTTCATTTGTGTCAACTTCGAAACTATATGTGGCTTTAATGTAAAGCTGTTATCCATATGAATGCCAAGATATTTCGTCTCACTTTGTTGAGGCACCGTATGGTTGTTCATGAGAACTGCGGGACACCTTTTCTTGCGAAAGTAAAAGAAATGGAGGTGCATTTTTTTCATTTAATTTAATATCCCATAACTTTGCCCATTTTTCTACTTGGGATACGTGATGCTTCAGTTGTTTCGATGCCTCTTTAAGGTCTTAATGAAAATTGAGAAAGGTGGTATCATCAGCAAATGCCGACGTGTGAGTAAGATTGTTTGTGGGTATGTCTGCTGTGTAAAGCATATTCATAATTGGACCTATTATACTCCCTTGAGGTAGCCCGGCCCCTATTGATAGAGGAAAGCTTAAGCAGTTTCCTTTTGCTATCATAAATTGTCGGTCAGTTATCTATTTTTTTTAAAAAGTTAAAGATATTCACTGTTAAGTTCAGTTTTAGCTTATTTAACAGGCCTTCATGATGTCAAACTTTATCAAAGGCTTGAGAGGCATCAATAAAAAGCGCGAAGCAGTACTTCTTTTCTTCAAAGGCTTTTCCCAGCTTGCTATTAACCTAGTCAAAAAACAATTTGAAGAAAATAAAAAATTCAAGTTCAAATATCATTCAAAAGTATGGAAGAAAAAAAATTTTTTTTGCGTCACAAAAATGTCTCTGAAAATCTGTTAGTTCAAGATGAAGCTGTCTAAGCCTGCCAGTTGTCAAAATTGCTTTAGTCTGCGTCCCTGACCCAAGGAATCAGCATGGTAGTAAGCGCCTTAAAACTCATATACCAAAAATTTTTCTCTCTTCGAATTTTGTTATGACTCGGCTAGGGTCTATTTTGGTAGGGTAGTTAATTTTCAAAGTTGAAAAATTAAAAAAACTTTAAGATATAGAGGGTAACTGGACTAATGTGGTCTTCCTTTGACATAGACAATTTAACTTAGAAGGGACAAACTAAAAAAAATTTAACTAATATAAAATATTTTATTCTCTTTTTCTTTAATTTTCACATTTAGTTAAGTTTTCTATGATTTTATTGAGAAATAGCATTTATTAGAATATCATTATACCCTTCACATAGTGATAGGGTATATATCACTTTGTCATTCCGTTTGTAATAAAGAATATTATTCATTTGCGACTCCATAAAGTATATATATTCTGGATCCTTATAGATAGGGAAGTTGATATAGCCATGTCCGTCTGTCCGTCTGTCTGTCTGTCTGTCTGTCTGTCTGTCTGTCTGTCTGTCTGTCTGTCTGTGTGTCTGTCTGTCCGTCTGTTGAAATCAAGTTTCCGGAGTCAAATAAAAAGATACAGACCAGTTAATGGTGTCAAACTATTGGAAATATCCCGCTAACAATCGCTATTTAAAATCAGCAAAATCGGTTAAATATTGACCGAGATATAAGCGAAAACCCAAAGTAACCCATTTTTTTAGGACAAAATCCGTGCATATATCCCTATATATCTCAGTAAGTATAGTCACTCTTGCCACAAAACTTGGCACGGATACTTCTAAAGAAGGGACCTAAATAACGGAAAAAGTTTTTTCAGATAGGACCAGGGAAAGGGGTATTTTTCCTACAATTGCACAAATTTGGTGAAATATTTTATACGCTATATCTCGTAAACTATAACAGCTATCGACTTAAAATGTTCTACAAAAAATAATTGTACGCAAAGACATACACTTTAAATTTTTTGGGTGGGGGCAAAAATAGGGGTAGCTCCCATACAAATCGACAATTATTATAAAATATTCGATACGCTATATCTCGGAAACTATAAAAGATATCGTAATAAAATTTTCTACAAAAAGTAATTGAGCGAGAGTGCCTACTTTAAAGAAAAAATTTTTTGAGTGGGGGCAAAAAAAGGGGTAGCTCCCATACAAATCGACAATTATTATAAAATATTCGATACGCTATATCTCGGAAACTATAAAAGATATCGAAATAAAATGTTCTACAAAAAGTAATTGGGCGAAAATGCCTACTCTTTAAAGAAAAAATTTTTTGAGTGGGGGCAAAAAAAGGGGTAGCTCCCATACAAATCGACAATTATTATAAAAAATTCGATACGCTATATCTCGGAAACTATAAAAGATATCGAAATAAAATGTTCTACAAAAAGTAATTGGGCGAGAATGCCTACGCTTTAAAGAATAAATTTTTTGAGTGGGGGCAAAAAAAGGGGTAGCTCCCATACAAATCGACAATTATTATAAAATATTCGATACGCTATAATTCGGAAACTATAAAAGATATCGAAATGAAATGTTCTACAAAAAGTAATTGGGCGAAAATACCTACGCTTTGAAGAATAAATTTTTTGAGTGGGGGCAAAAAAAGGGGTAGCTCCATACAAATCGACAATTATTATAAAATATTCGATACGCTATAATTCGGAAACTATAACAGATATCGAAATGAAATGTTCTACAAAAAGTAATTGGACAATAAGGCCTTTGCTTTAAAGACAAATATTTTTGAGTGGGGGCAAAAAAAGGGGTAGTTCCCGTAAAAATTAACGATTTGTATGAAATTTTCGATACGATATATTTTGGAAACTATAACAGATATCCACATCAAATGTTCTACAAAAAGTAATTGGAACACAAGGCCTACGCTTTAAAGAAAAAAATTTTCGGATGGGGGGTGAAGAAGGGGTAGCTCCAATACAAAGTAACAATTTTTATAAACTTTTCGATACGCTTCTTCTGGAAAACTATTACAGCTATCGACTTCGAATATTCTACAAAAAGTAATAATCAAATAATTTATTCATTTTGGAAAAAAAGTTTGGAGAAGAGCAGCGGGACTAGAACATTTAATAAGTTTTATTAACCTTTAAATATGGATAATGTCGAAATCTTTTAAAGCTTTCGACCTCAAATCTTCTTCATCTATTTCTATTATTCATACGAACGTTAAAATTTTGTTATTTTTTCTATGGGCTTTAAAACTCGCACAAGGTTTTTTATTAAATTACTTGCAGTACAAAATTACTCGGCTGGGTATATTTAAAGACCAATGTGAAGGGTATATAAGATTCGGCACAGCCGAATATAGCGCTCTTACTTGTTTTCTATTTAGCTTGTCTCTTTATTTTTGCACTTGAGTGTCCTTAATCTATTATTTTACTTGAATACTAATTTTTGTGGCATTTTTGTGTTCTTCTTAAATGGTTTTTACCCTTTTTACATAAACGGCATTGAATGCAAGGAATGTTTAACAAAATAATTTTAATCGGGAATTTGTATTTTTACTAAAGTATTTATGACAAAATAAGATTACTGGAGCATTTCTAAGGTAAAAAAAACACAAAAAAATTTCTACACACTCTATTTAAAGAATGATATTGTTTCAAAACATAAAATGTACCACAAACTAAAAGATTTTGAAAATTTTCCAGTTCGAAAATTTTTAAATTATTTCATAACTAAGCAATTGGTTTAAATTTTCTTAAAAAGTATATTGAAGCTACTGTTTTTAAGAACTTTTTAAAGTCTCTATTTGCATTTGGTATGCCCTATTGTCACTAATTTCTCTAACAGCACAAAACATTTTGTTTTTTTCCAAATTTTATGTTGACTGTTTTCCTTTCAGCCATTATTGTCTTATTGTCAAAACAACAAAGGGTTCTTCACTTCATAAAGACTAGCTAACAGACCTCAAATGAGAGGGAAGTTAATAAACCAACTAAATACTAACAGATATAAAGGATTAACATTGACAACTATCTACATAAAATTGACAATAAAAGGACATACTCACAGATAAAAGGACAATTACTGGGATGTAAAAACAAAGAGATAATATTAATTTTATTTTAGTAAAATCTTGGCTGAAGGGAAAAAGAAAGAATTTTTGAAAAGAAAAAAAATTAAACTTAATTGAAAAATCAATTTACTAATAATCGCTTTATTTGAATATATACAGGGTGTCCGCCGGCAAGGTAAACTATTTTGTTTGGTGGTAATTTTGGTAAACATAAGACTTGACAGCTCATAATTAGCAGTCATGAAACAGAGATGTGGAAAATTTATTGTGAAAAAATATTCTTTAAGCCAACCTCTTTTAATAGTTAAAACATTTTGTCAAAATCAATCATCGATTACCGTGACGATGAAAAAATTACGTGAAAGTTTTGGGAGAAACAATGTGCCAACAAGACGCACTATTTTTCGTGTAGTGAACGATTTCGGGGAAAAAGGGACTGTAACGGATAGGCTCAAGCAAGGACCACAAAGTGTTGCAAGATCGGCTGAAAACATTTCTGCTGCTCAAGAAAGTGTTCAAAACAATCCATCAACCTCAGTTTCACGCCGTGCTCAGGAGCATTGTTTTTAAAGAGCTGCTTTGGTCAACATTTTTCACAAGGATTTGCATTTGTTTCCATTTGAGATTTAGTTGACACAAGAGCTTTTTCCAGTAGACCATTTACGCCACCGTACTTATGCCATTAGGATGTTACAGCTCGCCCATGACAACCCGTATTTTCATGAAAAAATCATTATGAGTGACGAGGCACAGTGAATGACAGTGTGGTGTGCAATTTGGTCAGGAGTAATCATTGGACCTTACTTTTTTGAAACTGAAAACGGCGTAACGGTAGCTGTCACGGGTAGCGATTTCGTGTATGGTTAAAAATTTTCAAATGCCACAACTACATAATTTGGGCTTGGCTAACATGTGGTATCAACAAAACGGTGCCACATCACATACAGCCAGGATTACAATGGAATTATTGCGAGACTTCTTTCCACAACAAGTTATTTCAGGAAATGGTGATGTTGATTAGCCTTCACGTTCGCCTGATTTGACTACTTTGGACATCTTTTTGTGGGGATATCATAAAGCAAGGTTTATGCAAACAAAGCAGAAACGCTGAATCAACTCAAACAAAGTATTCCTGATGAAATTAATAAAATACTGCGTGAAATGTGTGAGAATGTAATTAAAAATATGCTCAAAAAGTTTCGCATTTGGGAAGTTAAAAATATATGATATCATATTTTATACATAATTGCCGATATTAAATAAAATACTTGTCAATATAAGATCCATTCTCTTTTATTTAATCAAAAATTATAAATAAACAAGGTAGTATTCCTTGCCGGCGGATACCCTGTATAAGAAAAAATATTTTATATAAGAACTAAAGATTTTTCTTTGTAGTTAAAAAAAAATAAGTAAAATTTGTTAAAATTTTTTAACTTTCAATACAAACACTAAACAACTATCGCTAACGAAATATTACTGATTATTTTATTTATTTAAATATATTTAATTTAAATAAAAAACCTTCTTTTTTGCATTTATTCACATACAACTTGTATTTTTATTCAAACCACCACACCAAAAGTTAAAATTATAAAACGTTAAGATAACGAAAATGCTAACTCAACATTTTAATTTTCATAGAAATTTTACAGCACAAGCAAACACGCACAAAAAACCCAGCCAAAAACGCATTGTATCAGCATACAATTCAAATAAAAATAGTACTTCAAACGAACATTTTAACCTCCCACAGCCCAGCAATTTTAAGCGAACATTCATTTACATTACCTTTCCTCCTTTTTCTACTGAACGCAAAAAAATTCACAAAAAATAAAATAGATTTCAATATTAAATAGCCATTACGCTAAAAAACGGAAATTTTTTGGAAAAATTTCACTTTAATATGCAGAAGCACTATTAAATTATTCCCTTCCGTTTGTGGTTACACAAGCATGCACACGCATGCATACAAAACATTAATGTTTGTACTTAGAATTACACAGTAATATTTTTTCCTTATTTACTTATGTAGTTATGTATGTGTGTTTGTGTTCATTAAGAGAGACAGACAGTCAAATTTGCAGGCTCGTTTGTATTCAGTTGGTAACGTTTTATGCATAAAACAGTCTGAATGCGATATAATCGTTAGGTTTATTAGGTTTATTAGGATTATTATTTTGTTTTTCTCGCTGTTAGTTTAAGGAAACTAACAAAACTTAAAACAAAATTGGATTTAAGTGGGAATGATGAAAAAATTTTATAAATTTTATATTTTGTACACAGAAAGAAGTGAAAAACCTTTTTAAGTCAATGTTTTTAAAATCCTGCATTATTTACGCAGAAAAAAATTTTCGCCTATTTTGGAAACAATTAACGACTTTAATTAAAAAATTGATTGTGCCAATTAACGATTAAATTTATTTTATTTTAATTTAGTGCAATTACTTGTTTTTATATGCAGCACATTTTATGTCCAGTATACGAAAATAAGAAACGAAAAGAACGTCAGCTTAAATAAGAATTTAAACTTCAAAAACCACATGGCTCGTTGGCCTAGCAGTAAAACCTTCAGCCTTACAAATAGATGGTGCCTTTGTTCTGTTTTGTTTTTCTACAAGTTATGAAAGATCACTTCTTAGTATAACTTATGCAAATTTTTGGGCACTTGATATCTTTAGGCCTATATATGCTTTAAAATATACCTCCATTTTGTGAAAAAGTTATGTAAAATTATTGATTGATTGCTAATACATCAGTCGTATGAGAATATATTTCAGCCTATGAAGCAGTTGTATCAAAAGCGATCCCCTTAAACTATTTTGGGCCTTAAAAAACTGATTTAAAATACGTAGAGGTTGACATTTTGATTCACGAATTTTTCCAAGCACGTACTTGAAATTTTTAATTACCATCCGAACCAAGGTTTTCTTAAATCAAATCTAGTCGGAACAATTTAAAAAAATCAAGCAAATAATTCTTGTTTTTAAATATTTTTTTATCATTTTAAAAACAAAGTGTTTTGGTGGCCCGGATGGTAACATGTGGGGTTGCAGCTTAAAGAGCCCCAGGTTTTAATCCCAGCTACGGCAAGTACAGAAAAATTTTAAATAATAATGTAATCGCAATTTTAATAACAGCTATGATTGCATTTTTCGACAAAAACTTAAAACAATTATAGTATGGTTGTGACAGTCACAATGATGATCTACGTAGCCATACAATGATAAAATTGTTCGTAATCATATTCTCATGACCATACTCAACCAATTTTTTCCCCCTGCGTGTCAAGTGATATTAATTTTTTAAACCTTAATATATTGGAGAATTGCCAAAAAGAAAGTTATTTTGCTTATAAATTTTTATATATTTATTTTTTTATTTCTGCCAAAAGAAATTTATTTGCCCCAATGTGCGCTGCTGCCTAGGAGGCTAGAGGCACAGTACAATGCCCATATTAGCACAAAAAATCCACATTTTCCCATACAACACTGGCGTGCTCATAGCACAGATCCTGAAAAAAATATTACATTTAATCATGTCATATTGAATAAGTGACATTTTGTTTTATTAATAAAATCAAACTTATATATACATATTTGAATTTTTTTCATCTAATCTATTTGTAGATTCTAAGTTCTTAACTCGCATCATACATTTAATTACGAAATAATCCGGGATAACAAGCAATCATGTATTTGAATTTTCTTATCGATATATTTGCTCTACTTTCCTTTTTATACATTAGCTAATTAAACATCACTTCATCATTAACTTTTTTATCTTTTCAACTCTGTGCTCACTTAAAATTACTACCTGCACTTCTTCTTTATTTGATTCAGCAATAAGTTACGCATCATTTCACCGTCAAGGGGAATTTATTTGTTGAAAACAAGCGTACGAAAAATAAATAAATTATAAAAAAAGTGTATTCACTTCCATTGCAGAAAAGCAAAACAAAAGGTAAAGGAAGTAAACAAGAGTAAAACCGTTTTGTATATGTAATATCAGTGCCAATAATCAATTTGTATTCAATATTAAGTATACGCCAAAGGGTACTTATAGAACATCTAACCTATTGATTTAATAAAAGTTAATTGTGAGAAAAAAATAGTTTTTTTCTATGAATAACCCAGTTCAAAGATTTTATGCTCTAAAAAGAAATTTTCTTAATGAATTAGTTTTTAATAAAAATATATAAAACATTAAGTTTTTATAGAACAGGTGCAGAATTAGTGTTAAATAGAAGAGAAAAAACTATAATAAGCCAAAACCTTTTACTCCAACTATGAATACAAAATTTTATAAAATAAAAATATAACACAACTCCTGCCCTTTTTAGCCTTTTTCCGAAAACTCAGATTAAGTTTTCTTGCAGACTTATTTCTGAAGTAAATTAATTAAGAGTTGAGTGAAGCTTACATATGAGCTAAAACAGTATCATAACTCTTAACATTAAGGTATTTACATTGATTTAAATAGAAAATAATGTCTAGTTTTGTTAACTGATGCTTTAATAAAAGGCCAAAACCGTTAACTAATTTCAAATGCCAAGAAGAAGAAGCACCTCAACGCCTACAAATCTCTTTTAAACTTTGGCATCTATTCAGAGTTAATTCTGATACTGCGATAAGAAAATGATGGATGATGGAAATTACTTAGAGTCCATTTATTTAATTATTTTACACATAAATCAAAGTACTTGTTAACAAATGATTTTTTTCGGACTCCTACTTAGTTAATAAAGAGTTGATAATTAACAACAATGTTTTTGTTTTTTTCTTTTGTAAATAAACTTGGGTTTTTTTGAATAGGGTTTTTTCTGCTTGAAGTTTTTTGTTTCTGACTTTAATTCTAAATTTGTATTGAATGAAAAAAGTACGTAAAATAAATTTTGTATTTTCTCGCTTTAATTTTTTCCTTTTTTTTAATTTGATAATATTTGTTAAGCTTTGCTTGTAATTTAGCCAATTGATTTGGTTTAAGAAAGGAAACTTCATATTTGATTTAATAAATAAAAATATTGGTAGCCATGAAAACAAACGTTTCATATATTTTGTTAAACAAATGTATTGGATATTCAAAGATACTGTTGCTTTTGGAAAAATGTTTTTAAAGACACAAGAAAACTTTCGCCTTGAGGTGGTAAATCAAATAAAAATCTCTGCCACTCAACATGAAGCTTAAAATCGGAAATGTTTGTTGTTTATTATTGAAACTATAATTTTCATCTGAAATCATAATTAACTCTCCGTGGACGTCGAGATGATGGTCTGAAAATACGAGCTTAAAAGGTTTTTTTCGTTGACTTCTGCAATTTTGTATAAATGTTGGAGATAAAATTTTAAAATTTTAGGCAATCATTTCAAAATTAGCCTTTCAGATGCTTCATATATCGAAAATAATTCAAAATAAAATAAATAAAAAAATAATTTTTGAAATTTTACTTAAAAAATATTTACGACGCTAAATACTATTCGATTATTTTTGACAAAACCAAAGATTTATCAGAAAAAAGCCAAATTCCTTTAACTTAAACGTATTTTAACATAAACGAAAAGTTAGTAAAAGAAGAATTTAATGGTTTTATCGACGCATTTAAATAATATTAGCGATGACGTCGAAGTGTCAGTTAATGCAAACAAACTATCATCACAAGTTGAAAGAGCTTTGAAAAACGTTGGCCTTGATTTGGAAAATTGTGTGGGGATTGGGACTGATTGATGTCCTTTAATATTGACAGAAAATGGAGTAAAACAAACGCCTTGCTATTTCCACAAACTTAAAAACTCAACATCGAAATTCATCAAGGTACCAATAATACTAAAAGTTGTACCCTTTTTTAAAGAAACCAGAAAATTTTTTTTAAAAATATCATCTTAAGCGTAACGTAGCTTTTCTGAACTTTTTAAGTACAAAATTGTTTCCATTTTCCGAAACAATATGAGTAGATCGTCATGATTCAATTTTACAATTTGCAGTAAAATAAAAGAACATTTTAGAGCATTGGAAGAGATACCCGAGTGGAAAGATAGGGAGGGATAAGTCTTCAAAAGCCTTATTATTAAGAGGTTCTCTGAGCACTTTGAAATTTATTTGCGGAATACATATTATAAATGATATATTTACTGTCACATAGCCATTCAGGATAATTTTAGAAGAGCAGAATAAAGACTTACGAAAAGGATCATCTCTTATAAAAACTTTGATAATATGTCTTGAGGCTAAGAGGAATGCAACCCACACACTATTTGAAACTATTTTTGAAGAGGCAAAAAATATTTGCGGTGGTATGGGAATTTTAGTTCAAAGGCTAAGATTTAAAGGAAAAAATCATTTTTAAGATGTCGAAATATACTACTGCATCAAGGGCTACATACTTTTAATTTAATCTGTTTTACAAGTCTTAAAAACACGTTTCTCAAAAAACAAATAAAGGTATATTTGTTAAACATCCCTTAATTTCTGCCTCAGAATATTAAAATTTTATCAAAAAAGCTGCTTATGTTGAACTTGAATCCTGAAGTAAGTAATGCAATGGCAGAAAGGTTGTACTAAAATATGGCTGAGATCAATAATAAAAAGGACAAGCTTAAGGGCTTAGCAACGTTGCATATACATCATTAAATTAAAATTGACTCAAATATCGTGCTTAACAAATTTGCTCCAATAGGGAACCATAAATTATTAGTTTAATAAATATAATAATTTGAAATGAAATAAATTTTTTGTTGAGTTTTTGCTTGAATAAACTGCTCAAAGCTTGTTTTTAAATTTTGTGTTTCCTTTAAAATAATAAACGAATAATTTTTAGTAAAAAAAAAAAATAATGATGTCCCAACTAAATCTAGATCAAAAGATGGAAAAAAATACTTTTTGTGAAATTATTTTATCTTTGGTCTCAACGGGGGTCAGTAGCCTTAAATTTCAAACTACTGAATTCCAAGTTACAAAATAGGCTAAAAGTACCAAATATATAAAAAAAATCGTTAGCTTAGTTGGCTTTCGAACCCCAAAGGTACCAAATATTTATAAAAGTACACCTAGTTGATTTAGACCACTATATGTTAAAAGAGTAGTTTTCGACCCCTGAATTATTCCAAAAACTTCACAAAATACTAAAAATGTAGAAAAAGTACCTCTTTTTTATTAAATTGAACTTTGACTTCTATAAAGGCAAAAAGTCCTTATTTTCCTATTTTAAACCCATAATACCAAAAAATTCATAAAAGTACCAAACAATTAAAAAAAAGTACTTTTCTTTCTTTAAGTTGGATCCTTTATTTTAATTTTATTTCTTATTCTGAGACTTACAATTAAAAAAAATAAAAAATCCGGTAAAAAAAATAAACAAGTAAGAGCGCTATATTCGGCTGTGCCGAATCTTATATACCCTTCACATTGGTCTTTAAATATACCCAGCCGAGTAATTTTGTACTGCAAATAATATAATAAAAAACCTTGTGCGAGTTTTAAAGCCCATAGAAAAAATAACAAAATTTTAACGTTCGTATGAATAATAGAAATAGATGAAGAAGATTTGAGGTCGAAAGCTTTAAAAGATTTCGACATTATCCATATTTAAAGGTTAATGAAACTTATTAAATGTTCTAGTTCCTCTGCTCTTCTCCAACTTTTTTTCCAAAATGTATGAATTATTTGATTATTACTTTTTGTAGAATATTTGAAGTCGATAGCTGTAATAGTTTTACAGAAGAAGCGTATGGAAAATTTTATAAAAATTGTTAATTTGTATGGGAGCTACGCCTTCTTCACCCCGTATCCGAAAATTTTTTTTCTTTAAAGCGTAGGCCTTGTGTTCCAATTACTTTTTGTAGAACATTTGATGTGGATATCTGTTATATTTTCCGAGATATAACGTATCGAATATTTCATAAAAATTGTTAATTTGTATGGGATTTACCCCTTTTTTTTCCCCCACTCAACAAAATTTTTCTTCAAAGCGTAGGCATTCTTGCCCAATTACTTTTTGTAGAACATTTCATTTCGATATCTTTTATAGTTTCTGAGATATAGCGTATCGAATATTTTATAATAGTTATCGATTTGTATGGCAGCGTCCCCTTTTTTTGCCCCCACTCAAAAAATTTTTTCTTTAAAGTGTAGGTCTTTGCGTACAATTATTTTTTGTAGAACATTTTAAGTCGATAGCTGCTATAGTTTACGAGATAAAGCGCATAAAATATTTCACCAAATTTGTGCAATTGTAGGAAAAATACCCCTTCCCCTGGTCCAATCTGAAAAAACTTTTTATATTATTTAGGCTCCTTTTTTAGGAGTATCCGTGCCAATTTTTTTGGCAAGAGTGACTATACTTACTGAGATATATAGGGATATATGCACGGATTTTGTCCTAAAAAAATGGGTTACTCTGGGTTTTCGCTTATATCTCGGTCAATAGTGAACCGATTTTGCTGATTTTAAATAGCGATTGTTAGCGGAATATTTCCAATAGTTTGACACCATTACCTGGTCTGTATCTTTTTATTTGACTCCGGAAACTTGATTTCAACAGACGGACAGACGGACAGACGGGCAGACGGACAGATGGACAGACGGACATCGCTAAATCGGCTTCCCTATCTATAAGGATCCAGAATATATATACTTTATGGGGTCGCAAATGAATAATAAAGAAATTACAAACGGAATGACAAAGTGATATATACCCTATCACTATGTGAAGGGTATAAAAATTGTATAAATATTGTTGCGTTCTTAATTTTATCGTGAATAATACAAGATAAAGTGAATATTACACATTTAAATCCTTCAGTCCTCAGGTTATACATTCTCATTTTTTTACTTTTTAGGGGTTTATAATACGACATCAATATATCTCATTGTAGTCTTCTTGAAAGTTTTTAACTTCTCATGATAAGTTAACAGACCTACAAAACCTTATTTATTCTTTGAAACAAACTCCGGTATATAAATAGTAGACCCTAAAAAATCTCCTAAATGACTTGTCTTAAATACTTATAGACAAATCTTGGCAATGTAGTGTGAAAATTACTTGTACTTACATACATCTTCAAAAAAACCGAACATAAATCTAGTTGTAGTTAAGTTTTGTTGGCACTGCAATTGTAAAGTAATCAACAGTATTTAGTTGTATTTTAATGTCATTTAGTAATACAATAACGAAATACTAATAAATAAATTTTGCAAATGGATAGAAAAGGTAAAGAAATGCTTGGTATTTGCAGAGGGTGGTGCACAATTATGTGTAAATATGGTTCTTAAAGCAAAGTACGAAACAAAATATATTTTAATTGACACATCCCTGAATAGTGTTAAATTTAGCAAACTGCTTAAGTTCAAAGTACCATAGCTTTGCTCCGCCCTTTTCTGGAGATTATCTTTAAGCAAAAAGAGCACTCACACACAGGTATCTTTTCTTTAATCAGTATTTAATAGTATTTAATAGGTTGTCGTAAAACTGAAGAAAGTGAAAGAATAAAAATCTTTCTCTTCATCAGAGAGACTATAATTGGAATCTTAATCTCACCGAGAATGAATTGTTCCAATCTAAAACCGGGGAGACATACAAAAAACCTGGATATCAAGCTGTCATGGGGGCTCAATGCGGAGAAATGGGCCAAGAAATCATCCATTAAGCTTTATGCATGCATCAAAATGGTGGATACTACAGTGGCTAGGCCTATCTTACTTAATAACACACTTGTTTGGTGAGCTGCACTGGAAAAACAAGTTAGCCACAGGTGCTTTTAAAGCACACAGATACATTCAGGGATGTATGTTATGGGCGCTGGTGGCAGGGGATAGTCAAAGAGTCTCAAACACGATGAGGTTTAATTGGATAACTTACTCAGCTGGCTGTATTATTGCAACCATGGCTACAAGGTGAAAAAAGTGTCAATAAAAAACGGTAAGGACTATGTATTGAGAAATATGGCTGTTAGGCAAATTTCCTCCGGCCACAGGGCCAGAAAATCTTTGACGATGGGTCCAAATAAAACGTGGATTAGAGTTGCGGTCTTTCATCAAAAACTGAATACCTGAGAATCCTCTCAGTAAAACTACTAGCAGCCAAATAATGTGCAGATATTGTCCTGTCCTCTTTTTCAACAAAAACTCACTGGTAAATTTTTTGCTGATAGTGAGACGGCGTACAAGGCAATTCGCTCAAACTTTAGGTTTGGTAGAAGGGGCAACCGTTATAGATAAGGATTCCGCTCACTTAGGTCCTCCAATTTCTGTCCCTTTGTTATGCCTGGCTGATTGAAACGGTGAAGACAGAAGAAAAGAAATAAATTTGAAAAGGATAAGAGAGAAAAAAAATTGGATTAGGCATACTTACCAGGGTTGGGGATCGAACCCACAAATCTTAGACTGGTATACTCGAGCATTTACCACTGATTTACCGGAGCACCCGCAAACCCTACCTGTTGCTCTATTTTTCAAGCGTGCTAGTAATCCGCTGGCAAACTGTGCAAAGTCCGACAAGTGTAGATATGCTGGGCTCGGAGGCACAAATATTTGAGGTGATTGGGATGGTGAACGAACTGGTAGAGAACCCATTTCATTTACCTGTAAAAAGAGCAATAAGCACTCGTTTTTTAAAAGGTGTACAAATACTGCTGCGAAGAAAAGAATCTCAAAGGTCTGAGTTAATTCCGATTTGTGAAGAATATATTGTTAAATTTCGGTATCTAATAGGCCGAAAATAACGAGGTTCCTTCTAAGTGATTGATATTGTTGACTTCTAGTTGGAATAGTAACAGGCGATGAGCAGCGGTTTTTGACAAAAGAACAAAACGACTGACCAGCAATGGTTGCAGACTCTGTGAGATTGAGATTAAGGTAACAAACTGCTTATGATCTTTTAAACCCGAAGAAATGTACGAGATTGACAAAACGATATTGCTGGGATATGCCTAAAGAAAAGGAAGAAGCCTGGATGTTATAACCTCATGACCATATTTTTGTTTTCTCTTGTCTGGTAAAATTAGGAAGCCAAAGGTTCTATGAAGGATGTGTAATTTTTATCTACAATGCTTCAATTGGATAATTTAAAAAATTATGAAATATTATCTTAAAGTTGAAAGAAAGCATACTTGCATTTAAAACTTTTAAAGAAACTTTCAAAACTGTAATATTTTAAAAGGAAAAAAATGCAAAATCTTTTGATTTGTACAAACTTATAAATATTCTCGCTGTCAAAGTTATATGATTGTCTTCTTTCATGTTTGCTTGAGACCACAAAATTATAATGATAAATAACTCACACATGATTTTGATGAATTCATAAAAAAACCTCAAAAAATTTTTTTCTCAAATTTATCATTGTGTTACCCTTTTCAAATTCATTTTAAAAGCTTTAAAAATATCAAATAAATATTTCCTCTTTACTCTTATCTCTGCCAGAATTGTATCAATTTTCTTTGGCCTTTCAGATTCTTTTACATTTTTGGGTGTGATTTTCATCACAATGTAAACAAGTTGAATGCGTAAAAAGTTTCTTGGGAAAATGTTTCTCAAAGAAAAAAAATTTAAGAAAGATTCGAAGAAAGAATTAATGTCTTATGGCAAATTCCTTCCCCTGATAAGCCATTAGTTATGGCCGTCATAGTCTTTCAATGTTGGCTGCACACAGGAAAAGTTTTCAATTCCTTTCATTCAGAAACCAACTATTGTTGCGTTTAAATCTTTAAACTACTTTAAATAGTTGATCTTAAAATTTTTTTGGCTTAGAAAATAGTTTTTGACTTTTACTATGGAAATTTGTGTTAAGTTTGTGTATGCGTTAGTGTATGTGAGAGTTTGTGGTCGTTTGTAGCACAGAATTAGTTGAATAGTTACGTTTAACTTTGTCTGTGTTTACTTTTTAATTTAAAATAGTTTTCTGCAGATACAACTTTTTTGTTGCTAACACACACACAAACATACATTTGCAAGTGATAATATTAACTTTCTGCATGTTTGCGCTATGATAATGAAAACATTCCTTAAGGCTTTTAAGCTGTTATTTAAAGCTTCAAAGAAAATATTTGAAAACAAGAAGATTTGCTAAAATAGTTTTAGGGGAAATTAAGTATAAATAAAAATATTTGAATTAAAATGGTTTAACTTAAATTCGTTCAAGAAATTTAGTTTAAAATTGTAAAAATTTTTAAAGGAAGTTAATCAAAAACTAATTAATTTGTATCTCCACTATATTTTTATGCTGTAAGTTATACCAATATTATTCAAAAATTTCTTTAAAATAAAATTTTCTTAAGATGGAAAAAACTGCTTTTTATATTACTTACGTTTGGCTCCTGCTTGCCTTTAGTTTCATGTCAATAGCGAAAAAATCCTTGCAGTTACTGATATGACTAAGGACTGCTGAAACGAAAGGCGTTATAAGTAGAATGCAAAACATAACTTTTATCTTCTTATGTTCTTATGGGTTCTTCTACAGCAACTTAAAAGCAAATATACCTTAAAGCTTATTTAATGGAAGATGTAAAATTCTTGTTTATTAACTGCTAAAGAGAAACAAAGTTTTTTAGGAATATTTTTCTAAGGGTTATTACTGTAATATTATTCGCAGTTTAACACACACATATGTAAACTAACTTTATGACATGGTTCTTTTAACAGCGTAAATCAGTAAATGACTTATTTTTGCAACACACATATGTTAAAGGCTACAAGAAGTAGATCAAATTGTAAGATTTAAGTTTATAAAAACATATTCACAGAAATTATTAGTTTGTAGGAAAAATGTTCAATAACCAATATAGGATATAAATATATAAGAGCCAAATTTAGAGGATGCTTCAATCAATGAATAAATTCGTAGCAAGAATTGGTTTCTGAAACGCAAACGGCATCCGCCAACACAAAAATGAACTCAAATATTTTAATTTATGAAATTGTAATTTCAATATGACATTTTCCTTCTTGTTTAAAATATAAAAATTTTACAATACTAAGGATCTAAAGGATAAATAATATGCTGACTGGGTTATATTGATCAAATCGATAACTAAGCACCATGTAATGGGTGGTAACTAATATTCGCATCGAAAAATTTTTCCAGAACTTTGTTTTTTTGTCGGCATATTGTCCTCCCAAATTTTGAATAACAAAAGATTAGAAGAAAAGTTCCCAAGTCCTAGAAGTAGCATTTTTTATGATTCCTTGTCTCTAAATGGACTTTAAGTAATTTCAACTGAACAACCAAACTATTGGCCAACTGACCGCAACAAAATTCCAAACATTATCATTTTTACATAACAAAAGGTATATCCTTGGATCTTTTTGAAATTTAGCCTTGTTGGTTCTATCTTTTGGTCAATCACGTACAATTATCACTATTTCCAGTCCTCACTCAATGAAAAATTATTCTATTATAAAAGTTAAAAAATTAATAAAATTTCCAACATCGACTTTTTATTGCTATATTCGTGAGAGTGTGTTTTGCTTTCAGATAAAACCGTCAAAATATACAGGGTATCCGCCGGCAAGGTATACTATTTTGGGCAGCCGTGAAGAAGAGACTTAGCAAATTTATAATGGAAAACAACTCGGTAAGCCAACATGTTTAAATCGTTAAAACATTTCATCAAAATCAATCGTCGATTGCTGTAATGATGAGAAAGTAACGAGAAATTTTTGAGAGAAGCAATGTGCCAACAGGACGCACTATTTATCGTGTAGTGAAGGATTTCGAAGAAAGAGAAACTGTAGGTGATAGACACAAGTACGGACCACAACGCACTACAAGATCGGCTGAAACACATTACTGCTGCTCAAGAAAGTGTTCAAAATAATTCATCAACCTCAATTCGCCACCGTGCTTAGGAGCTTTGTTTTCAAAAAACAATCCCGATTTTAATGAAAAAATCATAATTAGTGACGAGGCACATTTTTATTTGAAGGGATATGTGAATAAACCTAAAAGTCAGTTCTGGGCAACGGAAAACCTTCCAATTATTAATCAGTTACCATTTCATCCATTAAGAGTGACTGTCTGGTGTGCAATTTGGTCAAAAGAAATTATTGGACCTTAATTTTTTGAAACTGAGAACGGCGTAACAGTAACTGTCAATAGGGAGCGATGTTGTGATATGATTGAAATTTTTTTAATGCCAAAACTTAATGCTTTTGGTTAACATGTAGTATCAGTACGACGGTGCACATCATATACAGCCAGTTTTACAAATGAATTACTGGGAAACCTCTTCAGGAAAATGATGATTCTGTTAAGAAAAACTATTTAAATATATCCTCCAAAACTGTGTTCAAATAGAGCATTTTACATTATTTTCAAAGATCACACCTCGTAAGGTAAAATCGTATAGGAACATGGAAAAATGTTAAAAACTGCATGTTGTTAAGCTTTCAAATTGAAATGGCTTTTTCCATAAGACAGTCCCATCAGTTTAAATATGTTGAAAACTCCTTGAATCCCTTTAGCCGCAGTATTTGAAATTTGCAAAAGAGGGCGAACATTCATTAAAAAATCAGAAGTTAATTTTCACTTCATCTGTGATATTGAAAACACTATCTTTTAGTAACAGCAAGCAAAGTGCATAAACAAGCAGAATTTTAGAAACTGGCGAAGGAATCTTTTTATGTCGATCTTAAAACTAATATTATAAAAACATGAAAAATACAAAAAAAACAATATCCGTCAAGCCCTTGAACTACGAGTATTTTCAAAAAAAAAACGAGAGTTAGTAAAATAAGTATATGTTTTGTATCAGTTTAATTGGGTTGTGAAAAAAAAATACGTTGCAAGTACAAAACTCAGTTCCAATAAATGTCTGGCTTATCACAAATTTTAAAACCCTACTTTGGAAGCATTAGGCGACATTTTGAGATAATTTTCTTCCAAGAGTTAATACTGAAATACAAATCTTCAGCAAATTTACGAACATACTCTTATAAACTCTAATAATTTTCTTCATATATGTATATAATTTAAAAATTGCAAAGTATATCGAAGTAGAGCTGCATGAACCTGGCAGCCCAATATTTAGCTTTTGATATTCCCCAGACGATTTTTAATAAAAATTTCTGATTTCGAATCATCTTTAGTTGTGACTAATTTTGATTAAGTGTGCTATATATTTGCCTTATTTACGTACATATATTAAAATAAAAAATTTTAAATTAAAATATTAAAAGAATAGGATTCGTGACATTCACTACGTTTACCCACAAGCTTTTTGTAATATATATAAAAAATCATCTTTAAATTAAACAAAATTGACAAAATCTTGCATACAAAATAATCTTATTCAAGTCATTCTAATACATATTTAACAATATGCAAATGTAAGTGTTGTTTTTTTTTAAATTCATTAATTTTATCTATTTTTTTTAGCTTCATATATTTTCAAGTTTAACATGACTTTAAGTACATTAATCATGCATGCACATGATTTCCTTTTTATACACACGTTCTTGTAGATTTTTTTTTCATGTCTTCTAATTTAGCATAAAATATTAATAAATCTAATATTGTTTTTATACCCTTCACATAGTGATAGGGTATATATCACTTTGTCATTCCGTTTGTAATTTCTTTATTATTCATTTGCGACCCCATAAAGTATATATATTCTGGATCCTTATAGATAGGGAAGTCGATTTAGCGATGTCCGTCTGTCCGTCTGTCCGTCTGTCCGTCTGTCCGTCTGTCCGTCTGTCCGTCTGTTGAAATCAAGTTTCCGGAGTCAAATAAAAAGATACAGACCAGTTAATGGTGTCAAACTATCACAAATATCCTGGAGACAATCGCTATTTAAAATCAATAAAATCGGTTCACTATTGACCGAGATATAAGCGAAAACCCAGAGTAACCCATTTTTTTTAGGACAAAATCCGTGCATATATCCCTATATATCTCAGTAAGTATAGTCACTCTTGCCACAAAACTTGGCACGGATACTCCTAAAGAAGGGACCTTAATAATGGAAAAATTTTTTTCAGATAGGACCAGGGGAAGGGGTATTTTTTCTACAATTGCACAAATTTGGTGAAATATTTTATGAGCTATATCTCGTAAACTATAACAGCTATTGACTTAAAATGTTCTACAAAAAGTAATTGCATGCTAAGGGCTACGCCTTAAAGAAAAAATTTTTTGGGTGGGGGCAAAAAAAGGGGTAGCTCCCATACAAATCGACAATTATTATCAAATATTCGATACGCTATATCTCGGAAACTATAACAGATATCGAAATGAAATATTCTACAAAAAGTAATTGCACGCTAAGGGCTACGCCTTAGAGAAAAAATTTTTTGGGTGGGGGCAAAAAAAGGGGTAGCTCCCATACAAATCGACAATTATTATCAAATATTCGATACGCTATATCTCGGAAACTATAACAGATATCGAAATGAAATGTTCTAAAAAAAGTAATTGCACGCTAAGGGCTACGCCCTAGAGAAAAAATTTTTTGGGTGGGGGCAAAAAAAGGGGTAGCTCCCATACAAATCGACAATTATTATCAAATATTCGATACGCTATATCTCGGAAACTTTAACAGATATCGAAATGAAATGTTCTACAAAAAGTAATTGCACGCTAAGGGCTACGCTTTAGAGAAAAAATTTTTTGGGTGGGGGCAAAAAAAGGGGTAGCTCCCATACAAATCGACAATTATTATCAAATATTCGATACGCTATATCTCGGAAACTATAACAGATATCGAAATGAAATGTTCTAAAAAAAGTAATTGCACGCTAAGGGCTACGCCTTAGAGAAAACATTTTTTGGATGGGGGCAAAAAAAGGGGTAGCTCCCATACAAATCGACAATTATTTTCAAATATTCGATACGCTATATCTCGGAAACTATAACAGATATCGAAATGAAATGTTCTAAAAAAAGTAACTGCACGCTAAGGGCTACGCCTTAGAGAAAAAATTTTTGGGTGGGGGCAAAAAAAGGGGTAGCTCCCATACAAATCGACAATTATTTTCAAATATTCGATACGCTATATCTCGGAAACTATAACAGATATCGAAATGAAATGTTCTAAAAAAAGTAATTGCACGCTAAGGGCTACGCCTTAGAGAAAAAATTTTTTGGGTGGGGGCAAAAAAAGGGGTAGCTCCCATACAAATCGACAATTATTATCAAATATTCGATACGCTATATCTCGGAAACTATAACAGATATCGAAATGAAATGTTCTAAAAAAAGTAATTGCACGCTAAGGGCTACGCCTTAGAGAAAACATTTTTTGGGTGGGGGCAAAAAAAGGGGTAGCTCCCATACAAATCGACAATTATTATCAAATATTCGATACGCTATATCTCGGAAACTTTAACAGATATCGAAATGAAATGTTCTACAAAAAGTAATTGCACGCTAAGGGCTACGCCTTAGAGAAAACATTTTTTGGGTGGGGACAAAAAAAGGGGTAGCTCCCATACAAATCGACAATTATTATCAAATATTCGATACGCTATATCTCGGAAACTATAACAGATATCGAAACGAAATGTTTCACAAAAAGTAATTCACGCTAAGGTCTACGCCTTAAAAAAAAATTTTTTGGGTGGGGGCAAAAAAAGGGGTAGCTCCCTTACAAATCGACAATTATTATCAAATATTCGATACGCTTTATCTCGGAAACTATAACAGATATCGAAATGAAATGTTCCACAAAAAGTAATTGCACGCTAAGGGCTACGCTTTAAAGAAAAAAATTTTCGAGTGGGGGCAAAAAAAGGGGTAGCTCCCATACAAATCGACAATTATTATAAAATATTCGATACGCTATATCTGGGAAACTATAACAGATATCGAAACGAAATGTTGTAAAAAAAGTAATTGCACGCTAAGGGCTACGCCTTAGAGAAAAAATTTTTTGGGTGGGGGCAAAAAAAGGGGTAGCTCCCATACAAATCGACAATTATTATCAAATATTCGATACGCTATATCTCGGAAACTTTAACAGATATCGAAATGAAATGTTCTACAAAAAGTAATTGGGCAAAAATGCCTACGCTTTAAAGAAAAAAATTTTCGAGTGGGGGCAAAAAAAGGGGTAGCTCCCATACAAATCGACAATTACTTTCAAATATTCGATACGCTATATCTCGGAAACTTTAACAGATATCGAAATGAAATGTTCTACAAAAAGTAATTGCACGCTAAGGGCTACGCTTTAAAGAAAAAAAATTTTCGAGTGGGGGCAAAAAAAGGGGTAGCTCCCATACAAATCGACAATTATAATAAAATATTCTATAAGCTATATCTGGGAAACTATAACAGATATCGAAATGAAATGTTCTACAAAAAGTAATTGCACGCTAAGGGCTACGCTTTAAAGAAAAAAATTTTCGAGTGGGGGCAAAAAAAGGGGTAGCTCCCATACATATTAACAATTTTTGTTAAATTTTCGATATGCTATATCTCAGAAACTATAACATATATCGAAATCAAATGTTCTACAAAAAGTAATTGGACATTAAGGGCTACGCTCTGAAGAAAAAGATTTTTGGATGGGGGGTGAAGAAGGGGTAGCTCCCATACAAATTAACAATTTTTAAACAATTTTCGATACGCTACTTCTGGAAAACTATTACAGCTATCGACTTCGAATATTCTACAAAAAGTAATAATCAAATAATTCATACATTTTGGTGAAAAACTTGGTGAAGAGCAGGGGGACTAGAACATCTAATAAGTTTTATTAACCTTTAAATATGAATAATGTCGAAAACTTTAAAAACTCTCGACCTCAAATCTTCTTCATCTATTTCTATTATTCATACGAACGTTAAAATTTTGTTATTTTTTCTATGGGCTTTAAAACTCGCACAAGGTTTTTTATTATATTATTTGCAGTACAAAATTACTCGGCTGGGTATATTTAAAGACCAATGTGAAGGGTATATAAGATTCGGCACAGCCGAATATAGCGCTCTTACTTGTTTCATATCGTTTTTATAGGTTTCAATTTTCTGTTATTGTAAAGTTTAAATCATGCAAATGATGTAGGAGTATGTAAACTTTAAGCTGGCAATGATTAGACATATATTGCCAGATGTTTTTTTGCTTTAGATTTGATTTTTTAAATTTATGATTTATATTTAAATAAGATTAACTACAATTTGCAAGAATATTTTAGACTTATATATGTACAAATATGGGCATTTGTAATTTTTTTTTTAAATAATTTAAGTATTTAAAGAAAGTAATAATTTAAATAACATTTTAAAGACAGTCACAGCTGATACTATTATCGGTTAATATACAAGGCTTGAAGGAATTTCCTTTGACAAAACAGTTTATTTGAAAAAAAAGTAAAACACGTAATACATATTTACATATTGTTACTTTAATAAAGAAAAGCCTTAGCTTGTATATTTTATAAAAGCAAATTTTTGTTTACTTCGATAAATGGTCTGCTTATTTATCACAATTAGCCACAACAAAATCTTGACTTATAAAAAAGGAATAAGGCCCTTTTTATATTAGGGTTACGATATGTTTTTGGTGAAGTATATTTATGTTTAAGAAAAAAAATGTTTTCTTATTGAATTTTCGGTTTTGAATTTAAAACTGGAAGCTTAATTATTTTTGGTTTAATCAACATAAAATAAAAAGCAAAAGTATATCAGTTTTATAATTTATCTATGTTTGTGTATCTATAAATGTAATTACACTATCGTTATAACGTGTAATAGTGTTTAGTGATTTCACTAAAACACTTAATTTTTATCCATTCATTTATTCAATTAAGCTGTTGATTTTAAAGCTAATTTTATGAATGAAAGCGATTTTATTAATATTTACATTTAAATTCAGATATTATCACTATGAAACTAATAATACATAAAACATATAAATACAGTGCATATGTAAATAGCAAATAGACAATATTTGCTATTTACATATGCACTGTATTTATATGTTTGTAAGTACAATTTATAATACATGCCAAATTACAAACATTTAGGAATATTTGAAATTGAAATACGGAAAATAAATAGAATTATAATAAATTACAAACAAAATTACAAAATAAAATACAATTTAAATTACAAATGTATAAAATCGAAAACTTTTTTATAAAAAAACAAGTAAGAGCGCTATATTCGGCTGTGCCGAATCTTATATACCCTTCACATTGGTCTTTAAATATACCCAGCCGTGTAATTTTGTACTGCAAATAATATAATAAAAAACCCTGTGCGAGTTTTAAAGCCCATAGAAAAAATAACAAAATGTTAACGTTCATATGAATAATAGAAATAGATGAAGAAGATTTGAGGTCGAGAGTTTTTAAAGTTTTCGGCATTATTCATATTTAAAGGTTAATAAAACTTATTAAATGTTCTAGTCCCGCTGCTCTTCTCCAACTTTTTTTCCAAAATGTATAAATTATTTGATTATTACTTTTTGTAGAATATTCGAAGTCGATAGCTGTAAAAGTTTTCCAGAAAAAGCGTAACGAAAATTTTATAAAAATTGTTAATTTGTATGGGAGCTACCCCTTCTTCATCCCCCACCCGAAATTTTTTTTCTTTAAAGCGTAGGCCTTGTGTTCCAATTACTTTTTGTAGAACATTTGATGTGGATATCTGTTATAGTTTCCGAGATATAGCGTATCGAATATTTTATAATAATTGTCGATTTGTATGGGAGCTACCCCTTTTTTTGCCCCCACTCAATAAAATTTTTCTTCAAAGCGTAGGCATTCTTGCCTAATTACTTTTTGTAGAACATTTCATTTCGATATCTTTTATAGTTTCCGAGATATAGCGTATCGAATATTTTATAATAATTGTCGATTTGTATGGAAGCTACCCCTTTTTTGCCCCACTCGAAAAATTTTTTCTTTAAAGCGTAGGCATTCTCGCCCAATTACTTTTTGTAGAATATTTTATTTCGATATCTGTTATAGTTTCCGAGATAAAGCATATCGAAAATTTAATCAAAATTGTTAATTTGTATGGGAGCTACCCCTTTTTTTGCCCCCACTCAAAAATTTGTTTCTTTAAAGCGTAGGCATTCTCGCCCAATTACTTTTTGTAGAACATTTCATTTCAATATCTGCTATAGTTTCCGAGATATAGCGTATCGAATATTTTATAATAATTGTCGATTTGTATGGGAGCTACCCCTTTTTTTGCCCCCACCCAAAAAATTTTTTCTCTAAGGCGTAGCCCTTAGCGTGCAATTACTTTTTGTAGAACATTTCATTTCGATATCTGTTATAGTTTCCGAGATATAGCGTATCGAATATTTGATAATAATTGTCGATTTGTATGGGAGCTACCCCTTTTTTTGCCCCCACCCAAAAAATTTTTTCTCTAAGGCGTAGCCCTTAGCGTGCAATTACTTTTTGTAGAACATTTCATTTCGATATCTGTTATAGTTTCCGAGATATATGGTATCGAATATTTGATAATAATTGTCGATTTGTATGGGAGCTACCCCTTTTTTTGCCCCCACCCAAAAAATTTTTTCTTTAACGCGTAGCCCTTAGCGTGCAATTACTTTTTGTAGAACATTTTAAGTCGATAGCTGTTATAGTTTCCGAGATATAGCTTATCGAATATTTTATAATAATTGTCGATTTGTACGGGAGCTACCCCTTTTTTTGCCCCCACTCGAAAATTTTTTCTTTAAGGCGTAGCCCTTAGCGTGCAATTACTTTTTGTAGAACATTTCATTTCGATATCTGTTATAGTTTCCGAGATATAGCTTATCGAATATTTTATAATAATTGTCGATTTGTACGGGAGCTACCCCTTTTTTTGCCCCCACTCGAAAATTTTTTCTTTAAGGCGTAGCCCTTAGCGTGCAATTACTTTTTGTAGAACATTTTAAGTCGATAGCTGTTATAGTTTCCGAGATATAGCTTATCGAATATTTTATAATAATTGTCGATTTGTACGGGAGCTACCCCTTTTTTTGCCCCCACTCGAAAATTTTTCTTTAAAGCGTAGCCCTTAGCGTGCAATTACTTTTTGTGGAACATTTCATTTCGATATCTGTTATAGTTTCCGAGATATAGCGTATCGAATATTTGATAATAATTGTCGATTTGTATGGGAGCTACCCCTTTTTTTGCCCCCACCCAAAAAATTTTTCTTTAAAGCGTAGCCCTTATGGCCCAATTACTTTTTGTAGAACATTTGATGTGGATATCTGTTATAGTTTCCGAGATATAGCGTATCGAATATTTTATAATAATTGTCGATTTGTATGGGAGCTACCCCTTTTTTTGCCCCCACTCAAAATATTTTTTCTCTAAAGTGTAGGTCTTTGCGTACAATTACTTTTTGTAGAACATTTCATTTCGATATCTGTTATAGTTTCCGAGATATAGCGTATCGCATATTTTATAACAATTTGCCCCCACTCAAAAAAATTTTTCTTTAAAGTGTAGGTCTTTGCGTACAATTACTTTTTGTAGAACATTTTAAGTCGATATCTGTTATAGTTTCCGAGATATAGCGTATCGAATATTTTATAATAATTGTCGATTTGTATGGGAGCTACTCCTTTTTTTGCCCCCCATCAAAAAATTTTTTCTTTAACGTGTAGGCCTTGTTGTTCAATTACTTTCTGAAACAGATTTCAAGTCGATAGCTGTTTTAGTTTCCGAGATATGGCGCATAAAATATTTCACCAAATTTGTGCAATTGTAGGAAAAATACCCCTATCCTGGTCCTATCTAAAAAAAAAATTTTCCGTTATTTAGGTCCCTTCTTTAGGAGTATCCATGCCAAGTTTTGTGGCAAGGATGACTATATTTACCGAGATATGTATATATGGATATATTCACGGATTTTTTCCTTAAAAAATGGGTTGTTTTGGGGTTTCGCTTATAACTCGGTCAACATTAAACCGATTTTGCTGATTTTAAATAGCGGTTGTTAGCGGGATATTTCTAACAGTTTGACACCAATAGCTGGTCTGTATCTTTTTATTTGACTCCGGAAACTTGATTTCAACAGACGGACATGGCTATATCAACTTCCCTATCTATAAGGATAATAAAGAAATTACAAACGGAATGGCAAACTGATATATACCCTTATCACTATGTGAAGGGTATAAAAATACAATTTAAATAACACATGCATGAAAATAACGAAAGTATGCACAAGTAAATACGGTAGACAGATTTAATACTGGCCAGCAAACAGCTAAATACATATATTAATTATATATTATCTTTACCTCTAGCTTTACTTTTTGTCTTTACCTCTACCTCTACCACTACTTTACTCCCGACCTCGTTTTCTTTTATACAATCTTTAAACATACCTTTAAGCATTTGATCAATAAAAGCATATACAGACAACCGAGAAGTAGGAATGCTATAGCTATATATTAACACACTTAAATAAAGTTATTAAATTTTACATGCAAAAAAATTTCGTTGGCCTTATAAACAAATCATAAACTAGAAATTATAAACTATAATTTTCACTCAAGGGGTATCCGGCATTTGCATAATAAATGAATTTTATGCAAAGAAAATATTTTTAAATAAAACAGAAATCTCACCAATACCAACACTTACCTACAACTACCTTTAGTGTTATCATTCAAGTTGATTTACAGACTTTCAAATGTAATTCACAGAGTTGCTCAGTCAGCCATTAAAAGCGCGAACGTGCACATACATATAAAGTGTATGCCTACCGGTTAAAATTTTCACTGGAAAAAGACCAAAATGCAAATATTAAAGCATAATTATTAGTGAAAATAAAGTTAAAGAGAAATTGTTATTTTCTGTAAAATAAATAAAACCGATGCACAAAAAAAGGTTTTGAAAAAAAAAACAAACAGATTTTGAAAACCCCACCTGTATTGTATGAATTTTTCTGTGTTATTTATACATAATTTTTTGCCAAAGTCTAAAAATATTTTTTTGCAGCTTTTTATTTGTAAAGTGGGCTTGACTTTACAAACACTTTGCAACAATCTCTGTAATTACTTTTATTAAAAAATGATTAAATAATTTATTATTCTTTACTTTTGCCTGCGACTGTATGTGGTTAAAAATTATAAACACTTATTTTCTCTGTATTATAACATCAAGCGCTGTATCTGCATATAAATTAAATACTTAAATACCAGTTACGCAGACGTTGGAAGGCAAAAGTTAGAAAATAAATACTCGACATACATACCTATTACAAAATGTATTACACCATAAAGTTTAGACTTGATGTGCAAAAAACCGTTTGCATAAATTTCTAAGTAGCCAGTCATAGTTGGAGTCCTTGTTAGCACCACAGGAGCTTAAAACAAAAAGAGCAATAAAGCATAAAATTTTAAACAATAGAAGGAAAATGAAGCTAAAATAAGTGCAAAAACTAAAAAAAAGATTACTTTACCTTTACTTTTTTACTTGATGTATATTTTACTACTTAAATGAAGAAGGCTGTTTTCATGCTGGTATTCTAGCATTAGTATAGACCAACGAACCAGGCGGAGTTATGTCTGAATTAATTATAAATTAATTTAACACTTTTGCTTTTGATTCATTATTTTTTTTTTCTTTCTTATTGTTTTAAAATTAACTTTCTCGCAGTTACTTGATGTAGTTTATTAACAACTCGTAAAAGTTGTTCATTAAAATGTGTGTGTGTGTATGTGTAGAGACCATAAATTAAAAGTGTATTTAAAGAAAATTTTACAACTTAAAAAAAAGGTAAGATAACATGTGTATATTTTAAAAAATTAAATAAGTTGGGAATACTCTCATTTTTTAAGCTAAAAAAATTAAACAAATTGTTCTTCATTAATAAAAAAAAATAATTATCATCAATACAATGCGATTATATAACGTTGCGTTCATATAGAAAACATTTTGTTGAAATAATGCCATAACCTATGATATAATTAATAATTTAACAAATAATATTTTTTTTACTCTACCCAGAACACCTTTAAAAAAATAAAGCAAATTTTAATAAGCGGAAAGACAAAAATTTTACAAAAAAGCAGTGCTACCCAACGAGAAGGTAATTTAAAAAAAATGCAATATTCCCCTGTGTTGTTGTTTTTTTTTCTTTAGTTTTGCTTTCTTTTTTATAGTTTTTTAGGTACTCGTATTGTGTACAAGTAAAACCCGATTAGTGTTTGTCTCCCAGAGACACTCTTGGCTTACATTGCATATAACAAAACATTTAAGAAAACTAAAGCAATACTAGACCTCATGACGTATAATCAACATTTGGAGTAAGAAATTACTCATACTTGCCGTTGTTCGTATAATATACAGTAGTCGCTCCGTTATATGAACTAATTCAAACAGAGCCTGTTCACTAAATAGAAAAGTTCACATAATCGAAAAAAATATAAAATAAGTAATTTAAATGATTTTTATTACATTAAGTTTTTATTTTTTATAAGTTTTTTAATAATTAATGTACATGAAAGTAGTAGTCGGTTATATTTTTTTGGGCTTTTTTGCTTCAAGGGATTTCAGTAGTACCTGCATTTTTGCATTTTCGCCTTACCTACCACTATCACCAGTGGTTTAACTTTGTGCATTTGTACAGGCCAGGATTGTAAGACGTGCTCTTTCGTTTTTTTCTTTCAGGTGCATTTTTTCACTGTAAGTTTGATCATGAGTTAAATTGTGTTCTGTTTTAAAGAATAAAATTCTTCTTTAAAAGGTTCTACAAACTCGGATTGGTCGATAACTTTTCAGAAGATATCTTTAATAAACGTATAGTGGATCGTTGCTTAAATTTGTGCAGCCACCCATCACTTGCATTAAAAGAACTTTTTCCTTTAAATTGGTCGTTAAAATATTTCGCTTTTGCTTTAAATAATTCACTTGTAATGGGTAAATTTTTAGGTCTTTGTTATTGAACCAATGATTAGCTTTCGCTTTCACCAACGGAATTTCTTCATCTTCGATGTAACCAGCACTAATGATATCAAAAGACAATCACTCAAAACTCAACAACTCAACACTTAGAATATTAAAAAAAATCAACGGTTTCAGGCTTTTCACTTATTTCGGGGAAAAATATTCTTCTAAAAAAAAAATTTCGCCCGAGTTTTTTCCCTGGTTCACAAAATTTGTATCATGAATTTTGTTCACCCGAACACATGGCAATTACAGTAACAAAACTAGCCCGATGCTAAACATTTTCCATCACTTTTGAAAATTTGATTTAAATTTTGACAAATTTATTTTATATTTTTTAACAGTTTCTTTAATTTCAAACAAACACAAGTGATTCGAAGGGAAAAATAATTCATGGGACATTCACGATAGCAAATTGTTGTTCGGGGGAAAAAATTTTCCGGCCGAAAAAAATTTTCGCATTTTTTACCCGATAGGGGTGGTTTTAAAAAAATTAACGGTTGAAAGCTGTTCACATAATAGAGAAAGGCTGTGTTCACTCTTAAGAACCTCCTGTGTTTGAATTTTGTTGTTCACTATTCTGGAAGTTTACATAATTGGATATTCATATAACCGAGCGACTACTGTAATAATTTTATTATTTAAAAAGGTTTATAATTTTTAATACTTTAGTGCTGTTGTTGTTTTTTACATTTTTTTTTGTTTTGGTTATAGTCGCAACCATATTTGCTAGAAAATACAACATAATTTTTTTTTCTGTAAAGTAGGAGGCTGTGAAAGCAGCGCTTGCGTTTGATCGAAGTTACTGCCAAAAAGATTTTGATTTACAAGGGGATATATGTCAGTATAAAATTTTTCCTTGATTTGACATTTAAAAAAAACTCAGGAAACTACACGCAAGATTACACAGAAGAAACCGTTAAAACTTTTACTCAAATAAATAGCAATTTTTAAATTATAGTTTTTCAGACAATATTTCGTAAGTTTCTAATGATTTGGTTGTCTGATTTTTATGTCAAATAAAATAAAAAAAAATTAGCTTTTATTTTATGTTCAATTATAAAAATGTTTTATTGAAATCAGTAGGCATTTTCACCAAATAATTTTTTTTTAAATATTAATAAAATTGTTTATCTGATCTTACAATTTTATTTTGTTTGGTAAAAACAATAATAATTTAAAAAAATAACAATAATTTTATGATTCAACAATAGTTGTATTCAATAACTTTCCCAGTAAATACTAGCACCGAGAGAGTAAGAAGAAATAATTCAAAACTGATCTCAAAAATATTTAAAAGTAAATGAACACTTTTACAGTCAAAACTTGCAAGCAAATGTATTTTGTTATTGTAAACTTACAAAAATTTTAAACTTAAATTTTTTTTCAAGGCATAATGACAGAAAGACTGTTTGAATAATTTATGACATTAAAATTTTTCCAAGTAGAAATTATCAGAAACATTTTTGTTTCTCAACACACTACGCTCTTTATTGGCTCTCTAGCTGCGTGAACACTTACTAGTAATAATTATGGAAAATTATTAATAATTTTCTGTAAATGAACACACCTAATATATTTTACTTACATTGAATAAAGCTGCAACTAGGGGCGAACTTTATAAATAAATCAAAGATAGAGTTATCTTGGTGACCATATAACTTCTCCCATAAGAAATTACACGGAGTTATGCGATGAGAATAAATGAAAGAAAAAAAAAACGAGTTGTAAAGGGATTAGTGTATAAAAGTAACAAGTACGTTTATTTGCTTGCTCACCGTTTGAATTGTAGATGATAAGTAAAGTTTATAGTTATTTCAATTGTATTGCAGACTTATTTAGTACTTAAAACCATGGCTACTTCATTTTGAGAGAGAGAGTTCAATGTTAAATTTGTTGGAAGTTTTAACATACTTCAGTAATAATGATCACAATAATTATGTTAAAGGTTTAATGTAATTCATGGCAAATGTAAATTGAAATGTTTTGTTATACAAAACAAACGTTAAATTAAATAAAATTTCAAAACATAATCATATTAAATAAACTTTAAAAGAAAAAATGCAATACTTAATGCTAATTTAGACATGCCGCCACTCCTTGCAGTACTGCAACTAGGTAGTAGAGGAGCACAATACGGCAGCTAGGGACCTTATGGCTTCTGATAGAATTTGTTGACTGGGTTTAGGTGCAGTCCACTTCTTCTTTTTTGGTGCTGGTTTGGTGAGTTTGCTTGGTTGTTTGTTTCTTGAAGATACGGTTGTAGTCCCGATACGTTTACGTGCGGAGCAGCGTGGTGGTGATATACGAGGATGTCGAGGTGGGTGCAACAGTGTATGATGCAGTAATCCACATTTGAAGCAAGTGTCAAGGCTGTCGCAGTTTTTAAGCAAATGTGTCCTCGCCAGGCAATTTACACAATAGTTGTAGCGGCGGACGGTTTGATTCCGTCGGGATACATCCATCGCAAGAAATCGTTTACAAAACCGTAACGGGTGGTAACGGTCGCACACTTGACATTGGTGTACTGCAGGATCACGAGGGCGTTGAGATTGTGAACTGTAAAACAAGAAAGTTGTTAGGTACATACGTAACACTTTATTTTTAGACAAATGGAAATAAGCAGACGAGAGTGCAAATAAAGTTTTTGGAATTGGAAAAAGAAATAGTTAGTCATTAGTGTTTGGAACATCTTGAGCACCATTATATGGTAGATAACACAGTTTGGTGATGGGTCGTTTTATTTTTCCGTTAGCCGTTCGAACGTCGACCACTCGAATGAGACCGTCAGGCCCGCTATGAGTAGCTTCGACCCTTCCCAGCCTCCACTCATTAGGCGGTGAAAGGTCATCGATTACTACTACAAAGTCTCCGATCTGGAGATTAGGGGTTGAAAATTTCCACTTGTATCTCTTGTGTAGGGATTTAAGATATTCATTCTTCCATCGGATCGCAAACTGATGGTGTATTGCCTTGAGCCTTTCCCATCTTCTGGTAAGAGAAAGATTTTCAGAGGCTGGCTCAGGGAGAGCCAACAGAGGTCCGCCACGCAGGAAATGTCCTGGTGTTAAAGCGGTCAAGTCCTCAGAGTTTTCGGATACGGGGGTAATAGGTCGAGAGTTTAATACGCTTTCGATTCGAGCGAGTACGGTACTAAATTCTTCGAAGGTGAAACGTTGAGAGCCGGCTACACGTTTTAAATGGAATTTAAAACTTTTTACGGCAGCCTCCCATAATCCTCCCATGTGGGGAGCATGAGGTGGTATGAAAGACCATTCAAACCCATGGGCAAGATATTTTTCGGAAATGTCAGTGGAGACCGATTTGAGAAACGTTTTGAATTCATTGCGTAGGATGCGGCTGGCGCCCACAAAGTTTCGACCGTTGTCTGACACGATCTTATGGGGCAGTCCTCGTCTTCCGACAAATCTCGCGAAGGTTGCACGGAAGGCAACTGTCGAAAGATCAGAACAAGCCTCCAGGTGTACTGCTTTGGTTGAGAAGCATATGAAAACGCAGACGTAACCCTTTAGAATAGGAGCATTTCTGAGTGGGGAACTCTTCAGCTCGAAGGGCCCTGCAAAGTCTATGCCTGTAGTGTTAAATGGCGCAGAGAGCGTGCAGCGGTCAGAAGGTAAAGCAGCCATTATCTGAGCGCAAGATTTTCTTTTGTGTATTATGCATGTTTTACAATATCGAATGATTTTCTTTACACGAAGTTTCAGACGTGTTATATAAAATTCTGTTTGAATGATTCTGCACATTAGATTACATTCTCCGTGAGCAAGAAATTCATGTAAATGTATCAGATATAATTCGCAGAAGCGAGAGTTCCGCGGTAAAATGATTGGAAATCGCTCGTTGTAAGCTAATGTAGAGTTAGCTAACCTTCCGTTTACGCGAAGAATCCCTTTAGAATCCAGAAATGGATTAAGCGTATGCAGGGAACTATCTTTTTGGAGAGGGTTAGAATTAATTAGCGCGTCATATTCTGTCCGGTAGTGTTGCCGTTGAGCTAGAATTATCAATCGACTCTTTACGGAACTAACTTCCTCTTGGCTAAGCCGAGTGCTAGAGTAAAGTAACGGGAAGGTAGGTTGAGCAAAGGAACGGTGAAAATGACGGATAAAGCGAAAAACATAGGAAAGAACTCGTAAAGCTCTTGGATAAGACGAAAAGTTTTCCAGAAGGTCAGTTGGCGCTAGGTTAGATTGTAAACTAGTGATGGGTGGTTGAGAGTTGAACGGTGTATCATTCTCTTCGGAGTGTGCTTTCATTTTGGATGGAAATGGATTTGAATAATTATTTTTTGGCCACCCAGACTCTGGATTGGTGAGCCAAGAAGGCCCTTTCCACCATTGCGCATTGTTAATTAAGTCCTGAGGTCTGCAACCTCTGGAGCCTAAATCGGCAGGATTAAAGTGTGTTGGTACGTGACGCCACTTGGCCTTTGGAACTAGGGTATGGATTTGTGCTACACGATTAGAAACATAAATTTCTTTCCAGGTAGCGGGAGGTTTTGCTAGCCATCCTAGTACTATGGATGAATCGCACCAAAGTGTGATTGAAATGTCATTTAATCCAAGAGAAGAAATTGTAAATTGAACTAGCTTTGCCAATAAAACGGCACCGGAAAGTTCCAAGCGGGGCAATGTAGTGGACGCTAAGGGCGCTACCTTAGATTTGGCAACAAGCAAATTGCAAAACACGACATGAGTGTTTGTTTCTACGCGAATATAAACGGCTGCACAATAGGCTAACTTTGAAGCGTCACAGAATCCGTGAATCTGAACGTTATCAACGGGAGTGTATTGGTTCCAACGAGGAATTCGTATTTTTTCAACGTTTGGTAGATCGTTAACAATTTCGTGCCAGCATCGGAGGGACTCTTCGCTAACTGGTTCATCCCAGCCGATTGGCTCCAGCCAAAGCTGTTGGATGAGAATTTTGCCTTTCACGATTGTTGGAGAAATCCAGCCCGCTGGATCGAACAATTTTGCAACAGCTGAAAGAACCTGCCGTTTAGTTACAGTAGTTGTTACGTCGATCGGTGTAAACGAATAGGTAAACGAGTCGGTTAGTGCATTCCAGCGAATACCGAGAGTTTTCGCATCGCTAGTATTATGAAACTTGAGGAAGTTTGAATCGTATAAATGTTCTTGGGAAACAGACTCTAGCAGGCGAGAGTCATTAGAACATATTTTCTTTAATGAGAATCCTGCTGAGCTAAGACTTTGTATCAGCTCCTTTTGTGATTCTAAAGCACTTTGAATAGAATGACCACCTGTGAGAATATCGTCAACATAGGTCTCTTTGCGCAATATGCTGGATGCTCTTGGAAATTGGTCTTCATTGTCGGATGCTAATTGTAATAGGGTTCTAATGGCCAAAAAGGGCGCACAGTTTATTCCAAATGTGACTGTTTTTAGTTGGTAGTCTTTGATAGCCTCCCGGGGGGATTTTTGGAAGAGTATTCTCTGGAAAGGTCTATCTAAAGGGTGCACCAAAATTTGTCGGTACATTTTCTCAATGTCACCGCTGAAAACAAATTGATAGAATCTCCAGTTAAGAATAACCGTTAATAAATCGGCTTGAAGCGTAGGACCCGTATGCAACACGTCGTTCAGGGAGAAGCCGGATTTAGTTTTCCTAGAGGCGTTAAAAACCACTCTAACTTTTGTGGATTTACTTTCCGGACGGACCACAGCGTGATGGGGAAGATAGAATGAGCTACATTTATCTTCGCAAAAGTATTCTTTGGAAGTTGTTTCTTCCATGTGATCGAGTGTAAGGTACTCCGTAAGAACTTCATTATATTTACAATTAAGAGATGGATTTTTTGCCAAAGATTGATCCATCCGAGCGTACTGGCTAAGGGCTATAAATCTTGATGGTCCTAGGAAACGAGATTCAGGAAAATCTTGTTTAAATGGCAATCTTACCAAGTAGCGACCGTCATCTAGACGTTTTGTGGTTTGCGTATAGAATTCTTCACAATATTCATCTTCTGATGAGATGTGGCGAGCATCGGGACATTCTTCTTGCTCCCAGAATTTCCGGAGTAAACTGTCCAAGTTCAAAGTTTCTTTGGGAGCAACAGAAGTGGAAAAGGAATATATTGGCTGAGTGTTGACCGGTCCGCTTAGAACCCAACCGAAAACGGTTTTATAGGCGGAAGCCGAACCACAAACGTCACGCTTTATGCCATCAAGATTAATGTAGCGTTCGCTATCGTTGCCAAGAATTAACTCGATAGAGGATGATACATTGAAATTTGGATCCGCAAGATCTAGACTAGAAAGACTACTAGGGTCTGTTATTTTAAATGAGACAGATGGAATCTTGTTGGTAACTTTGGGCAAAACGATTGCCGTAATAGGAAGTCGGAACAGGCCCTGTTTTTGTGATATTAGAAACAAATCACATTCTTTCTCAGAAATTTGGCGTTGCCCACCTATACCAACAATTTCAAAATAGGATTTTCTTGATGGAATATTGAACCGGTTTCGAATTTTCTCTGAAATGAATGTTCGTTCTGAACCTGGATCTATTAGAGCTCGTATTGTAAAGGGTTGGCCTCTGATTTCGATTTGGACTAATGCGGTCCTTAACAAAATATTTGTGCTGTTTGTAGCGTAATTGGAATTAACTCGTTGGGATGTAGGGGGATTTGATGCAGATTTCGAGAAATTGGATGTTGACGGCAATACCGATAATTCAGATGAATTGGAATGATAGGGGTTCGAGGTTCTGGGAATAGGTTGCTCATTTTGACTAGCTGGGCTGTTTTGGTATGAAGATTGTTGGTCAGCAGTGTTTTTACCATTGTTGTTAAGAGATCGCATATGGAGCAAAGTGTGATGTTTTTTACCACAATTAAGGCAACTGTGCTTACTCTTACAACTTGTTTTCTTATGGGTGGGGGATAAGCAATTGTTACAACATTGATTCTTGAAAATGTAATCAACTCGTTCCTGTACCGTGAGTTTTCTAAATTTGGGACAACTTCGTAAACTGTGGTTTTCGTCACACATCTTGCAGTTATTGTGAAGTTTCTCTTGAGAACTGTATACCTGAACTTGTGAATGACCCTTGTTCGTGTTCAAAATGGGAGATTTTGCTACCCTAATGTTCGAAATTCTCTCAACAACTTCACATCGTTTAAGGAGAAAGTCGCTCAGCTGAGACCACGTTGGCAGCTCGCGAGAAGCGTTAAGGGATTGTTCCCATTGGGCTAGGGTTTCGTTTGGAAGCTTTGAGTAAACTAAGTTCACTAAAATAGGGTCCCAACCTGCACATGATACTCCTAATGTTTGCAACATGGCCAGACAATCAGTGACAGAACTATGGATTTCTTGCAACGTTTCGCTGTCTTCGGTTGTTGCAGTTGGAATATTGAAGAGGTTTTGTATCTGGTTGTCAACCAGAACACGAATGTTTTCGTATCTTAATTTAAGGGCTTGCCAAGCTAAACTGAAATTTTCATCAGTGAGTGGGAATCTTTTGACAATGGCCCCTGCCGTTCCGGTGGTTTTATTTCGGAGATGGTATAATTTTTCCGCGGAGGTTAATCTGGGATGGTTTATGTAGACGGCCGTGAACATATCACGAAATGGTGGCCAGTCTTCATAACCTCCAGCAAATATTTGAGTGTCGCATGGGGGAAGCTTGAGACCCGAGTTAAAGTTATCAACAGGTGAACTTTGGGCGACAGGACCAACGCTAGCTCTTGGCTCAGCACTATCTCTGCTTATCTTTACACAATCGAGAAGCTTGGAGATAGTGCAGTAATATATTTCGACACAGGCGTCGTATTGCTCCTGTGCCGTATTTTTTATAACTTCGCTCTGGTCTGATAACATTATCTCTTCGTAGGAGTGTTCTAACTTATTCCATCTAGAATCAATGTCTTTCATTCTAATGTCCAGTAAAGCCTCTGAGTGACTTAAAACATCTGGTGTATCTGTCTTCTTACAAAACGAAATGAGATTATTTGCATCAAAGGTAAAGCGATTACTTGGGGAAGCCATTGTAAATGAACTTTGTGTATACCGAGTTCACAGAATTTAAAAAAGGAGTTGGCAAATATCTCAGTTTTCCGTTTTGACAAAAGGGTTTTGTACAAGTAACTAACTGGTATGGGCTATCTGAGCTACCCCTTGATAGGGAGGAATAAGTCCAGGAAATTGATTAAAAATTGTTTGTTTTGCTATAATCAGTGATTAGGAAAATTTTTTGTTGAATAAGCGCAAAATGGTTCGGGGAAACGATTCAATTGAGTTGACCAATGTCCTGTGTACTTTGGATAGGTCTAGGGTGTGGGTAGGGAATGCGAAAATGAGGGTTTACCAATATCTTTTGTAATGTGGATACGGAGAATAAGCGGTGAGTACAAATAAATAATTTTGTCACCAATATTCTTTGTAATTTGGATTGGTGAAACAAGCGGTAAGTACTAATGACTAATGTTTAGAATTTGGATAGGTACTATGAGAGGTGAGTACAAATGACTTATGTTGTTACCAATATCCTTTGTAATTTGGATATGTAATATGAGCGGTAAGTACTAATGACTGAAGTTTTTACCAATATCCTTTGTAATTTGGATAGGTAAGAGAGCGGTGAGTATGAAAACTCAAACTTTTTACCAATATCCTTTGTAATTTGAATAGGTAAGAGAGCGGTAAGTATGGAAAACTCAAATTTTTACCAATATCCTTTGTAATTTGGATAGGTAAGATAAGCGAAACGATAGGAAGTCCTCAAGGTACCATAAACTAGAACCCTTTCTCCTAATACTTTCTAATGAATGTGAATTCTACTAGTGTTTTTAGAAATAGATGATTTTTGGTAGTAACATACAATAGTTTATTAAATTTATTTTAAACTATTACAATGCCTTTAATTAGAAGTGAGTGCACTATTTGAACCTTGAAAAATTTATTTAATTTGTGCAAATTTTTATTGGTTTAATATTCTGGAGTCACCGTTTTGATTATTAGTATATTTTTAACTCTTTTTGTTGCACTCTGACCCACTGTGCTGGTGTGTTTGTTAAGTTTCGTTCAAACCAGGCATGGGATTAGCAAACTTGACTTTTGTGTAACCATTTGTACGAGAAATAGGAAATTTAGTTCAGGTTTGGAAATAATTTTTTGGGAATTTAAATTTTGCGATTGTAGTAAATTTTGGTAGTTTAAGTAATTTGTTTCTGGTTTTATTTTCTACCATAAAGAGTTAAATTGTTAATATTACCCCAACATTAAACGTTGTTAATTAATTTAACTTCTGTAATTTATAATAAAACACTGCTGAATAATTATAAGTGTATTGTTTTTCTTTTTTGTATTGAAGAAGCTTTCTTTATTTTAGGAATATTGTAATCTTAATATAATAATTACAATAGCACTGAATTATCCATCCCTGTCATAAATGCATATACTTGAACACACAAATGTACAAGTATGTACGTATCTATATAAAAAGGTTAGCGACTTGTAATTATTACCTTGTCTTTATGAAGATGTTGCAACTAAATTTGTGTTGTTTCATGTGAAGGTTATCTTTGGTGTCATGCAAAAAAGTTTGATGATTAAATTACTTTTGATTTACTTTGTATTACCTATGTATGGATGTTTGGATTTACCTACATAAGTGTTTAACATTTGTAACTATTTTTTCATATATAAATGTCGCTTATTAGTTTCACACAATTAATAATCACTCTTTTTTGCTCTCTTAAGTTTGAAGTGCAACTTGTTTGCTCTTTTCTATGTTTTCGTCTTCTTTTTTACAAATTCTTTTTGCAGAAATATGGGGGAATGGAGGAATATGAAAGAAAAGGAATTCTTTTAGCTTTTTTCCCTAACGGTATAAATTTTCGTATATACCAATTTTAAAATTTGAATATAACTTTAAGAAACTTTTTGTTTTTGTAAATTTTAGTTTAGTTGGTTTTACACTTGTAATTTTCCCACCAATATGTGAACATATGTATGTACATATGTACTTGTGCGCGTATCTATGTTAAACATACGTACATATGTATCTAATATGTATTTTAAATTTTCGCTTTTGTTGTTGCTTTTTTTATTGGTTTTAGTTTCTTGTTAATAATATCACTTTTTTTCGATTTCTAGGGATTTATTTGCACTATTGGGGGGGTTAATGTGTTTTTTATTTATTCTTGTATGCACTTACTGTGACATTGTACCTATGTATGTACTTTTTGGTGTTTAGTTTTGTTTTACTTGCGTTTTTCCCGTCTGTATTAAAAGAAATTATGCCGGCACGTTTGATTGATGATAACTTCTTGCGAACTGAGAAATGATGTAGAAGTTTCTTGTGATCTTCTTTTTGCAAAAATATTAAGGTGACCAGGTTGTCGTCGGCGAAGGACCATGAATAAAGCTGCAACTAGGGGCGAACTTTATAAATAAATCAAAGATAGAGTTATCTTGATGACCATATAACTTCTCCCATAAGAAATTACACGGAGTTATGCGATGAGAATAAATGAAAGAAAAAAAAAACGAGTTGTAAAGGGATTAGTGTATAAAAGTAACAAGTACGTTTATTTGCTTGCTCACCGTTTGAATTGTAGATGATAAGTAAAGTTTATAGTTATTTCAATTGTATTGCAGACTTATTTAGTACTTAAAACCATGGCTACTTCATTTTGAGAGAGAGAGTTCAATGTTAAATTTGTTGGAAGTTTTAACATACTTCAGTAATAATGATCACAATAATTATGTTAAAGGTTTAATGTAATTCATGGCAAATGTAAATTGAAATGTTTTGTTATACAAAACAAACGTTAAATTAAATAAAATTTCAAAACATAATCATATTAAATAAACTTTAAAAGAAAAAATGCAATACTTAATGCTAATTTAGATAATTAAAAAAAACTATTGATTTGAACAAAATTAACACAGTGTTTTCTATGTACAATCTTTCTCAGGAAGTCTATAATTTAACCACCTTAAAGACATCACTCCTGTTTAACGGTTATAACTTAACATCGTTTAAAGGAATTTTAAGTTGTGCGAAAAAATAAAATATAATATATTAGGTTGGCTAACTAAACAATGGTCTTGGCCTTATCTTAAGTTAAAATATTTAAAAGTCATTTTTTTTGTCCCAGTTGAATAGTATTAAGTGTCATTGTGTGTTTCACATTAAAAAGGATAATGTGTGTCAAATGCAGACGTATGAGAATGATTAGCGAAGCATCTATTTAGGCTGATTAATATAAAGCATTGAAACTTACACAACCTTATGCTGTTAACCACATGCTTAAAGCTATTAATTAAAAACAAACAAAATGGAAACTTTAAAGATAAATGTATCATGTCATGTCAAACTCATGCATTAAAACTTTAAATTTTTAACATTAACAGGAATGTATCATATTTCGTTTGCATATTCTTAATCATCATCGTGTTTTTGTTTATGTATTACGGACTCAAAAATAAGAACTATTTGTATGTTTTAACTAAAATTTTAATTTAAAACCATGTACTTAGTTATCCTTTTTTATTAAATTTATGATTTAACAAATTTTTAAAGAAAAGCGTTATGTTTAAATTTATTGCTACTTGCGCCAAATATAATGTTCCACTTCACTAGTGGCATATCAGCGATTCACCCGTTACTTCATATGAGAATTTTTTTAATATTAATTATAATAAATAACAAATATTATTATTTTAAAAAGTAATAAGCGGTGAAGAGGAAGGGTGGCAACGCGCCGTAGGAAGAATCGAAGAATCGATTGTGCGGATTTAACAGGAACGATGTTGTAGTGGTCGGGTGAGCATTGCGTGTTCGCTGTGGAGACACCCTTTAGAAGTAAAAACCCTTACGTAAATGCTGGGTGGCAATTTTGTCCAAAGTTTGATACTCGGCGAGTGTTAATTTAATTTGTTCTTGGGCGCAGAGATTGCAGGCCGCAGCTTCGGTTATGAATGTCCCTGAGCCAGGGCTTATTTGATTTTCAAGGAGTCCCAAAAGCATTGAACTGGTCGAAATCAGCTTACGTGAAAATCCGTGACTTTTAATACAGAAAAGAGCAACCGCACTGAGACTTTCAAAAGCGATTATTTATGAAATTTTAAAAAAGGATCTAAACTTCCATCCTTTTAAAATTCAAATCTCTCAAGAACTGAAAGAAAGTAACTTTGATTTACCCAGAAATTTTTGTGAAACAATGTTGATGCATTTTCGCATTATAAACCCCATTTTTTGGAGCAATGAGGCTCATTTTATCTTAAACGGTCACGTCAACAAACAAAGCTGTCGTTACTGGTATCCAAGAAACCGCAACGCTCGATTGAAACATCAAAAATCATTGCATTGTCCCAGGGTAACTTTTTGATGTGTCTTGATATGAGATAATTGACAAGATTTTCAGAAATTCTCGAGGCCAGGCGACGAATGTCAACGATGAAAATCATTGACGCATGGTTATTTAATTCTTTTTGCCAAACATGCCAGCACATCCATCTATCGTACTCTTCACACATGTGGTTTCAACAGGATGGGGCGACTGCACACACACAGCCAAAGATTCGATGAATTTGCTTCCGGAAAATTTCCCCCAAAAAGTGATCAATCGCATTGGAGACATCCAGTGGTTGCCTCATCTAACTCTCCAATGAATTTTTTACGGGGCTACCTCAAAGAGAGGGCTTATAATGTTAATCCCCAATCTCTTCTGACTTTAATGAAAAATATTCGTCAAGAAATCAGTGCAATTGCACCAAGTTTACTGCAGCGTTTGGTGCAAAATACAAGGTTTCATTTTGAACAGTGTGTTCCACTCTACGAAAGACATCTGGATGACACACTCTTAAAAATATAAAATCCGTATTTCTGTTCTATCGTTTAATGCTCTTGATAAAACTTTAACTTATTTAAGTTTGAAAATAATAATCTGCCACCAGACACCCTGTACCAAAGACAGATTTTTTATAATATCTTAATCAAGAATCCACAGTTTTTCATTACGCTTTAGCTTCTGTAGAAAACAATTTTTTAATAAATTTATCACTACAAAATATTTTCAATTCCTTTTTTAATCACAAGACAATTGGCAACCCTTCATATATACTTGTGTATTTTACAAAACATACATAATATGACTGATATTGTCAAATGAACTTTATCGCTCTTAAATTGCGCAAATATCCATTCATCATCTTGCTAATCATATAAACTACACTTCAGACATTAACACACACTTGCCTGCATACGCACTTGCTCGCGCACACACGTACTTACTTAGTCACATAAGCCAATTGCCACATATGTATGTATATGTAACCATATATAACTTTATAGTGGTAATCTGTCAGTCATTCGTAATGTGTGTTTACAATGTCAATTCAAATTGGCTGATATCCTTTTATCATTGTATTTTGTTTGTTTAAACGCAAACAGTTATTACACACATACATATGTATGTGTGTTAGTGTGTTAGATTTATCTATGACTAATAAGTAAACGTCATATTTGTTATTTAAATCAATAAATTATACAAAAAAATATAATGAATTAAAGCAATTATAAATATTTTGATATTTTGACTGATTTTTGGGTTTCTGTTTAGATAAGCTTATATAAGTAAATAGAGTTTTGTCATTTGCGTATGTGTTTAAATACATACAATTAAAAATTATGTTTGCATTTACTTAATTATGTCATGTGCTCTGCGCAAAACACAAACATCTCTAACCATTGTAGTAAATTTTTAATGGAAAGTATAAAAGCTTCTAATACCTTATAAGCGAATACTACTGAATTTTTTTAGATGTGTAACTAATTAAATGAACTTTAATTTGGAAAATTTATTGTAGCAAATTTTACATTATGTCATTATGCCATCTTAAAATGGGACGACACCAAATATCTGGACAACTCCGTTGTGACGGATGTGATCTGTTTTACTCACATTTTTGCTTAAGCTCAAACAATTAAGAACTTTTGTTTGAAAATAGGCTATGATTTCTAAGTTTTTGTATATTTTTAAGCGATTCGTGGTCAGAGGGCACTATAAGAGCATAATTTCCATTCACATTTGTCACTTTAAGACTGTGACGGGTGTGACCTTACAAATCAAAATTTAGGAAAATTTTAACTTTTAGATCGATTTTTGTGAGCAGGTTTAATTTGTTGGTTTTTACGGTAGTTTAAGGTGTCTTTAATCGTATCTGATTCGTTGTTATGTGACGGGCGTAACATTTTATTCAAAATGTTATCAATTTTATTATTTAGTATGTGAACAGTTTGAGCTCTTGCGAAATAAATACCAAATATATATGAACCAATTTATTTATACTTCGATAATTTTTGTTTTCTTTTAGACGTAAATTCATCGATTTTCTTGATTAAACAAAATCGGGGTTTCCCCAATTTAAACAGTTTTACGTGGAATTGACCTTCTGCGTCTTTAGGTTAGAAATTTATTTTATTTTTTAGCAAAAGAAGTTTAACCGTTCTTAGCAACAAGTTTATGACAATTTTAACCCTTATCCTGTACTTCAATAATAAAAAGGCATTTAACATGCGTGGGTCAATTTTGCCCAATATGAAAAATTTTAAAAAAATGTTATCTATGATTATGTTTTTTGCACTCATGACGTGTAATTTGTATTTCGGAATGATTCTCACATATAAACTTGTTAAAACCCGAGCATTTATTTGAATATTTCGTGCTATTGGACCGATTTGGGCAAAAAAAGCAACGTCCTCTTTTGAAATTTTTACCCTTGAGTGGGTAGCTAAATCATTTTGAACGCTGGTAAAATATGTATGCTTTAGCATAACTGCCATGTGGTTAACTTGTTTTTGGTGGCAAAATTGTTTTGTTTTTTTTTTGCACAGTGCCAACAAATGTTACATTGCGTTTTAGCAACTCAATACCCAATTCATGGGAGGTAAAAAAAATTATAGCAAGTAATGTTGTGTCCTTTAAAATTTTTAATTACATCCAAGACGACACGACGGTCTTGGTCTTTTTCTGGTTTGCAACTTCTTTCTTTACCGGCATACACTTGTAGTGACCATGCATGGCTAGTTGCGATGCACATCGCGTTGTGCCCATATTTCCTGGCTTTGATGGTATGTACTGCTTGAATTCACAACGCCCTCGATATGTAACTAGTTGCTTGTTCACAGTGACACATTCACTAGCATTAAACATTTTCCGCAAATTTGCCTTCCAGCGACTCCAAAAATGCCTACTAGAAGCAAGCCTATAGCGAGCGTGGCTTTCGTTTCTATCAGAGCTGTTATCAAACCGAAGCTCCCGCGATGTGTTTTGAAATCTTCGCAAACCCATTGTTGATTTGAATTGAGGTTAACCTCTACGAGCATCCCATAATGACTCCAGAGACTCGCCGTGCGAACTGTACACACCAGCCAACAAAAGAAGTCCGAAATGAGCTTCTGTAGTTATATCATTTACAGGAATCCCAAATATTTTCGAATATTAATTGGCCTAAAAGCAACTGTTGAAATGTTAAAACTTTATAAACTTTATTATAAATACCCTGTATATTAGTCATGTCGAAAAATATTTTCATTATTTCGCTTGGAATAAGCAGAGGAAACAATGTTTTATTGCCATCTGTTCTAGAAATAGCAAATTGCGTTGGACTAGGAGCAAGGTTTATAACAATCTCTCTCTAGCACTTTTTCCAGACTCCTTTATTGCTTAAATTTCTGACCATAAATATTTCCATATTTTAAAGCATATGTTATAATTTCAGTTTTGTCTTCGTTTGACCTTGATGATACATTGGGATCATAAATAGTACCAACTTCAGAGCCGATGTCTCTATTGTCCTCACTTGACGTATCATTCGGAGTTTCCTCCTCTAAATCAGACTCCATAAGCAAAGCTCCAATTTCTTCAGGTTTCAATATTTTAAAATTATGTATGCATGTATATTCACTTATAAAAAAGCAACCGCGAATAATAAGAGTAATTCAGTAGAAAATAGTTCTGTTGCTCTTGAGCAGTTACAAAAATACGGAATACAGTCGTTTTGTTGTTCTGTGTTGTCGCAGGTGGCTTTACACTGTTTAAAAGAGCTTTCGTGTATTGGGCAGATTTGACCCACATTTACCATATGTGTATTTTTTTACACAGGCTATGCGGAAGAAATAGAAACTTTATATTTCATATTTAAGCACTGTACAATAAATAAATAAATGTACAATACTTTCGTAAAAATCCGTCCAGTGGGTATGAAAATATTGAGCATTAAACATCGTTTGGGCAAATTTGACCCACAAATACAGGATAAGGGTTAAATGAGTAAAAACTTTTATTTTTATTTTTATCACTTTACTTTTAGTCACATATAGATGCGAGGTTGACACAAATAAAACGTAGAACGGCCGAAATTTACTTGCTAATTTATAGAAATTCTGTGCTACGTCTTGTTGTAAGCTTCTACTTTATAGCTAAATTTTGAAATCAATTTTTTGCTACGTGATAAAATTGTGGGGCACTGCTTCCGCATCCAATATAGACAAAAATTCAACGCCGCCAAAACAAAATTGTAAGAATGACTGGTGCTTCTTACTGGTATGTGTAAAAGGCTCACTAGTCAAATATGGAATCCAAAACCATGTGAACAAGTATTTAAGTAAGCTGGAGATATATCCGTATCCGTTCGCTCGAAACATCTTACAACATGAGTGGCACACTCGTTTGAAGAGAAGGGATACTGTTGCCCTTAGATAAAACCTTTACAACTGTTTAACATTTGATTTGAAAACTGAAAATTTTGTCTGGCACTGGCTGGGCAAATTTCAATTAATTAACATGAAGATTTGAAAAATATTGTTGGCCTGAAAAAATACCTTTTTGCCAATAAAACTCAGGAATCATTTTTACAATTTAACAATTTTAAAAAAATTTTTAAATTTAAAAAAAAATTTTTACGGCATTTCCTTTAAAACTAAAATTTGTTTTTAATAACGACCATCATTGTTCTTGCTCTAAATAAAAAAAGCTTTGCTTGAGGGTTTAAGTAATTTGAAGAGATGATTTTTATAAGCCCCACTTAATTAATTTGCGCCATATTTTTGTCTCACATATTTTCGTTTTCATTTAATATAAAATTTTATTCCATATGCTTCCGGCAAAAACCGCATCTCTGTCAATATAATTTTCACTTTTAAAATTTATTTGCTTACCAATTTTGCAATAATTTTACAAAGACTCTTTTATCTTTTTAATACCATAAAAAAAATGTGTGGATGTTACATTTGCATACATATGTATGTGCGTCAATTTATTTTACTTTTTATATCTTTCAGTTTAAATTCATTTATTAACGTACTGTGCCAATAGCACTCAATAGATATTAGACACATTTTATCATTTGCGGTTGTTAAAAATTCAAAATAAAAAATTAATTTTTTACGACTGCGAAAAAAAAAACTCAAGCAACGCAAAAACGATAATTAGAGGTATATTTTTCTAACTAAAATTTGTTGTGGCTTCACACATACTTCTGCTATTTGTTATTTCTATCACATATGTTACAAATTTTTTTCCGGACTAAACATTTTTTGTGGTTTTTTTTTCATGTGGTTAAACGTGATCAACGCAACACATTTCGTGCATAAAATCAAGTATTTTTACACCCTTTACATAGTGACAAAAGTAAACATCAGTTTGTCAATCCGTTTGCGTTTCGGAAGCATCCTTGATTTTTATAGAAAATTAAATCATGCGTGTTCGACTGTCTGGATGTGGAAACTAAATTTTTAAAGCCAAATTAAGTTTGTTTTTAAACGTAATCCATGGCTTATATTTAAATTTGGCAATATCAGTTAATAAATGACCGAATTAGGAAGTTGTGGTCCCCATCTCAAAATAAAAATTTTATTAAATTTTGAAAAGACTCGAAAAGGTTATAAAAGTTATTTACTTTAAACCTGTTGAAAAGTAGTTTTTCCATATATGAGGGTAGCATTTTATATTTCGGGATTAGAGAAGAGAAACGAATATTAATCATCGAAAATCACTTTATTGTTTTGCATGCGTTCAAACCAATTGTCGAAGCACTTGTGCCACTCCGATTGAGTTATCTCCAAAACATGCATTCTGAATACAGCAACCGCTTCTTCAGGTGTCGAAAAACGTTGACCTCTAAGTTTTTTTTTACGAACGGTAATAAAAAGAAGTCACTCGATGCTAAGTCAGGACTATATGGCGGATGACTCATCAAATCGATGTTTTGGGTGCTTAAAAATGCAGTTGTTTGAGCAAATGTGTGAGAGCTCGTATTGTTGGGGTGGAGAGTGATCCATCTTCGGCGGTTGGTTTTCTTGATTTTTTGGGAGACAATTGACAAACAAATGACTGTGTACCACACAGAATTAATTGTTCTGCGTAATTATACTGATACGGTTGCGACATGTCCAGTTTTTCTGGAAAAAATGGCGATCATTTGCTTAGAAGTTCTTCGTACGCGAACAGCTTTTGTTGGATTTGACTCATCTGGAAACATCCATACAGTTAACTGCTTTTTACTTTCGGGCTCATTTGCGTAAACCCAGGATCTATCACCTGTCACGATATCTTAGACGTGTTTCGAAGCACCGCGATCGTATTTTCTGAGCATTTATTTCGACCAATCGACACGAGCCTTTTTTTGAGCGATTGACAAATTGTGTGGGATCCAACGTGAAAAACTTGTTTTGACAGTCAAATGTTCATTCAATATTGAATGCATGCTAGGGCCACTAATGCCTAAGGTTGTCTTAATCTCACGATAGGTCACACGACGATATTCCAATATCAGTTCATGCACAGCATCAATGGGTTTCGGAACAGCAACTGATTTTGGATGACCTTCGCGAAATTGGTCATGGAGTGAGTGAACTACGACCACGATTGAATTCACCATACCGTCGATTAACACTGGTCCTTGATTGAGCTTCATTGCCAAAAACAGAATTTAGTTCATCCATGCACTCTTGCTGAGTTAATCCACGTCGGAAGTTGTAAAAAAAATTTAGATTTTGGGTCGAGTTTAACCTTTTAACTTGCTGTAAACAACAAAAATAGCGCTCGTATGTCAAAACGTTCTGAGTACGTATAACTAAGAAAATGTGAAACTTTACGATAGAGCTGTCAGTTGTCAGATTGAAACACTAGTTTTGCCAAATCCCGAAACATAAAAGGCAACCCTAGTATATACATTTAAAAAAATTGGTTGCACAAGGAATAGTAGCCTCCTTGCAAATATACCAATTTTACAGAAATAGTTATTACTTTTTTTGATATTTTTATTTTGGCAGAAATAATTACTATAATTTGGCCTTAAAAGTCAACATAATACCATCGAACAAACTCACAGCCTAGTACAAGTTGAAAGAAAAGCCTTTGAGAAAATAAGTATTGCTTCGCGATTTTTATCAATGTCTGTCAAGCTTTCGAAAAAGTATGACATAAAGGCCTGTTTAACAAACTAAAACTTATTATTTACTTGAAGCTACACAAATTTATCGGCAAAGCGGCAGAAATTTTTTTCTTTGTCTGGATTGTACACTTTGAAACCAATTTGGTGCTACGGTATACAATTATAGGACACTGCTTCCGCCTCAAATATAGAAAAAATTCAAACACCATCAAAATAATATTTTAATAATGATAGCTGGTGCTCCCTGGTATATTAGAAACAGCAACATCCACAAGGATCTATTAGTTCCACTAGTAAAATGCAAAATCTTAAACTATGTGGACAAGTATTTAAACAAGCTGGAAACACATCCAAATCCGCTCGCTTGAAACATTTTGAAATATAGTTGACAAAGATTGGGGTAGCCAATCTGAAAAACAAAAAAAAATTTTTTGGACCACCCTATTATATACAATAATATATACAATTTGAGGTTTTTCTTTAACCAAATATTAACATTCATAAATTTTCAAAAATCTTTTATTTAATTATTATATGTAAATGCAGTCTCCTTATACCTGCCGAAACAACAATAACAATAATAATAAATTAAAACTTAAAAATGCAAATTCCCAACATGAATTCTCATTAAACAAAAATTAAGTGATACATTAAAAGAAATGTATACATATCTGTGATGTTAAGAGTTACCCTTTCTGAGAAGGAAAAAGATAGATGAAAAATGTTTCACTTTAGTAAGGATGTTGGAAATCATGATTTTTAATAAATTCAAATGAAGCTTGCTTGCTTTTAAATGGATGAGTAAACACATTGAAAAAATGTGTAAAAAAGTATCTGAAGCTAAAGATTTAAAATACTTTGAAATATTTATGCACAAATGAAGAATAAAAATTCATATGAAAAAGCTTAATTTACTTAAACATTTGTAAGTTGGTTTATATATGTACAATTGTTTTTTTTTAAACTTCGAAACCCAACAGCTCTGAATAATCCATTGCTAGAAATATTTTTACGTTACTTTAAAAAACATATATACAGGGTGTCTGGTAGCAAAATTTATATTCTGGATACGATTATTTCAAAAAGTAATAAACGGTACGGAAACAGGGTGGCACCGTTGGAATTATCAATTGTATGAATTGGTCAGTAATGACGATGCAATGGGAGAGTAAGCGTCGCGCGTTCACTGTGAAAACCTTTTTTTAAAAATAAAAAGTCTGATGTAATTGCTCTCCAATAATTTTCTTCAAAGTTGGTATTCGTCAAAAACGTGATGAACTGAATTAAAATTTAATTCATTCGTGGGTGCAGAGATTCCACGCAACTGCTTTGGCACGGAATGTCCCACGGCCAGGGCCCAGTCGATCTTTAAGGACTCCCGAAAACATTAAACTGGTTAAAAACAGTTTACGTGAAAATATGCGACCTTAAGTACGGAAAAGAGCAGAACCACTGAGACTTCCAATTAGTGTTGTCAATTTCGGTTAACCGGTTAACCGAAAACCCGGTTTCGGGCTATATTTTCGGTTTTTAAGACAAAGGTTTTCTCCCCCCGGTTAACCGGTTTTTTGTATCTGTGGAAATCGTCAATTTTCCTTATTTTATTTTTGTGTTTACCGCACTGTTATTAGTAAATCGTGGTAAATTATTGTTTGTGTGTTTAGTAGAAATTTGTAAGAAATTTGCAGAAAACAAGAAAAAAATAATATACAGAAATATATTAGCTGTTTTTCTAAAAGAATGTATAATATATAAAGTCAGATTGTGTTTTATCTATTTTGGTAAATTCACTTTGGTTCTCAAAAATTTTTTCTAGTCACTATTTTTTGTTTTTCATACCATAAATTATGCTGAATTCCAAAACGCAGTTTGCTTTGCATTACAGATTTTCAACTTCTTCCCTTCCTTACAATTTTGACAACGTTGTTTGCTTCCAGGACATTAATATAGATGTTAACATTTATTTGGAAGTAGAAGATATTACCAAAAACCTCATCTTTGTTTTCAGGAAAAACTTTAAATTTTGTGATGCAAGGCAAACTGCGTTTTGGAATTCAGCCTTACATAAAGTAAAAATTTTGTGTAACAAATGTTATTTTTTTAAGTTATTTTTGTTATTGTTTTAATAGAGATGAATTCTTTTTTACGTTATATATATTTTGTAATTAAATGGGCGGTTAACCGATTAACCGGTTTTTTGAAGTTCGGGTAACCGGAAAACCGGTTTAAAAAAAGTCGGTTTAATGACAACACTACTTTCAAATGTTGATTTGTCGTGAAAATAAAAAAAAAGTATCTGAAGTTCCTTCCTTTTAAAATTCTAATCATTTAGGAACTGAATGAAGGTGAATTTAATTAACGCAAACATTTTTGTGAATCTATTTTGTAGCTTTTTGGCACTATAAATTGCATTTTGGAGCAACAAGGCTTATTTTTACTTAAACGGCCACGTCACTAAGGAAAACTGTCGTAACTGGCCCTCAAGAACCCGCAACCCTCGATTTAAACATCAGAAACCATTGCATTGCCCAAGGATAACTGTTTGGTATACCTCATCCACGCATTAGATAATTAGACAATTTTATTTTTAAATTCTCGAGGCCAGGAGACGAATGTGAACGCCAAAAGTTATCGATGGATGATGACGAAAATCTTTTTGCCAAACCTGTGATCTAATCCATCGTACTCTTTTTTCACGTGATTTCAACAGGATGGGGCGACTGCACACACAGCCAGAGCTTCGATGAATTTGCCTCGGGAAAATTTCCCCCAAAAACTGATCAGCTGCTTAAGGGACATCGAATAGCCACCGAGATCGCTGACCTAACTCCAATGGATTTTTTTAATGAGGCCACCTCAAAGAGAGGGCTTAAAATAACATTCCCTAATCTCTTATGGGTTTAAAGGAAAATATCCATCGAGAAATTAGCTCAATTAAACCAAGTTAACTGTAGCATGTGACGCAAAATATGAGGCTTAAATTTAAACATTGTATTCAACTTGACGAAAGTCATCTATATGAGAAAAACCCTTTAAAAATGAAATTCGCATTTTTGTTCTATCATTCAATACTCTTAATAAAAATTTAAGTTTGAAAATATCAATCTGCCACAAAACACCCTGTACTACCACTACAAAAACCACAAGGCTTTTAAAATACACATTTGTATGAATGTTTGAATACAAGGATATGTAACCGACCGTAACAGCATGTGTTAGTTAATACATATCTTTCAAATTCTTTAAATGTTTTGCTAAATTCCTTTAACAGTTTTTTTTCACATTTCTTCCAATTCCTTTTTATATTTCAATTTCTTACGTTATCTTTAAGTGTGTAAATAAGGTTATGGTTATGAGCATAAAAAAGTAACAAGAAAATGTAACGTTAAATATAAGAAAGTAAGCAAATAATTTAAAAGGAAACCCCTAAAAATTTCGCAGCATGAAATTTTAAGTCCTTTAACTTTAAGGAATTAATAAAGAAAAAAAATTAAATTTTTGGTAGACTTTTTAATATCCAAAAAAATCATATCTGATATGCGGGAAGGAGCATTTGTATTTTATATTAAAACTCCAACGCAACACTGGGCAAATCTTTCGCAAGTTTTGGTGAGGGAGCCCAGGTTACTACAACCACTTCACACAAAAAACTACAAAAAAAATTTTTCAAACAAATTCTTGTTCAAAATAATTTATTTTTTTAGTCAATTTATTTAATAGTCTCTAATAATATTTTTATTTGATTTTTAAATCAAACAAAATTTTCACCTAGACAAATAAAATATTTAACCAGCTCAGCAAAATTTTTTAACAGAAACTAAAATTCTTGCAAAATTGTTTGTCTAAATTTACAACTTTCGTTGTAGGTCCTCAGCCAGACAAAATATTTACTGATTCTCTGAAATTTGTTACTGATTCTACAACTCAGTATTTTCTGTGTTCGTGTTCACCAAAGTGACCTCACAAATTACTGTTACCGACTTTGTCCAATCATAGTCAAATGAACCTTATTTCTTCCATTAACTTGGAGAACTATATGATATATTAAAGATTACACTGTTAGCCCATTCAAAAATAGTGTGGAGCATCTTTTTTTTTTTTTTTTTGAATTAGTAGAACCAGTTTATATTTTATTCTGTCTACTTACGCAAATGATCAAAGGAGTTCCTTGTATCAGCCAGCTCTAACAAATACCGTACAAATCTCCCAACGATAAAAAAAATATTATATTTTCGCAGCCTGTGTTTTTCAGGTTAACCTGCTGCAGTAAAAATTTTAAAAAATTAGTTGAAATGTTGTTGGCTTTCAGTATTAGGAAAAATATCAAAACTCTGGAATTATTTCAAGTTTTTTAATCATGTATGAAAGATAATCACACATTGCTAAGCTCTAAAAAAATTGTCCTTCCATGCCCTGATGTTGTTTTTTCACTGCATCAATACTTCATTTACCGAATGAAAAGCTTAAATCTATTAATTTTAATTTGTGTGTAATTCATGTCCATTAATGTTAGTGAAGCATAAAAAATGATTGTGGCTCACTTTTCTTTGCCAAAAAACATTGATCTAAGCATTAGATACCGCCAAAGTTTATATATTTTTAACTTAAATTTATGTTGATGTAAGAAAAATTTCTTAAAATTGCACATAAATTTACTTTAAAAGTAAAGGAAAAAGAGACCAAAAAGGCAACACTTTAAGCATATTTTGCAAATACGTCTTTAAAGTTTGTAAACATATTCCAGGCATTTACTTTGATGGTTTCAATACTGTTTGTCAACAAAAAAAAATCATCCCAAAAAAATTATTTTAAAAAACAAAAAGCCAACCAAAGAAAAAGGAAATAAAAAAACAAAAAAACAATAGACTTATGAAAGAAAAACAGATGCGTGAAATTTTTTTTAACGTCTCGAAGGTAAAAAGAATAGAAAACAACGATAAAATCATTATATTAAAAGCTCTTTATCACCTTGATTTTTTGTTGCCAATAAAAGAACACAGTCATAGGTTGCCAGATTGTCAAATGTTAGAAAATGAAGGGTAAACATTTTTTTAATTCTTTGGATCAAAAATTTTATTTCATATGAGATAAGAACATGAACCCAATGCTGGCTTAGTAAAAAATGAAGGATTAACATTTTTTTAAATTCTTTGGAACAAAAATTTTATTTCATATGAGTGGAAGGACATGAAGCCAAAGCAGGCACCTATTTATTTATGAACCAACAAGAAAATTTAAGAATATAAGTCTACTAATGACTTACTTCAAGCAAAATCGCTGTCAGCAATATTCGCTTAGTCTTATACATTAGCGGAATTTCTGATTACAGCAGGTCTAGAAGGCGATATATATTTTAACGGTGATTGAGAGATTACTACTAAGTGCCCAACAATAAGATTGCCTTTTAGCGACTTCACCAGGAGATGCCAGTATACAGAGTTGGACCTGTATCTTTCTATGCTTCTCTCCGCCTATTAAAAATAGCTTTCTTGATTTTAAACAAAAAATAACTAAAAATGTAAAACACGAAGAGAATAGAAATCTTTGCCTGAAATAGGAAAGTTTGGCAACTCTTCTTATACCCATCTTTATCTTATCAGCAGCATAAGCAAATTAAGTCTACTTTTCTACAAACAGCGTCACACAGCAAGCAGTAACAGGCATTTTCAGCATCTACACCCCATTGCGGCGTAAAGATACTTAATTCGATTACTTGAAGTGCTAAAAGCGCATCATTATTAAACATCTGTTGGTGGTAAATGGTTTAGGTAAAAGAAATGTATAAATAAAAAGTCGATTGCTTTTTTTTAATCTGACATAATGAAGTCCTTTTATGCTTTTTTTGGCTTTTTTCTTTGTTTGTTTCAATTTTTCTATTTACATACATATTTTATTTTAAGGCTTTTTTCACAGTGATAGGGGCAAAAGCCATTTCTTTAAAGAAAGTTATGCTTTGGTTCTGTGTTAGCAAGGAAGCTTTGTTAAATAGCCTCCAGTTATAAGTAGAGAAGACACACAAAAATATTTAAGCAAGAAAAACACGAAAAGTCTTTGAATATTTTATATCGGGTGGTTAAATTTTAAGGGCCGATGTTGATTTTAATAAATCACAAATTATTTGAGAAATGATTATCATTTTTTTTATTATGATAGTATTTGTGTGTTTCAATAATGTATGGAACAAAATATCAGCCAAATGGCCGCCGCGACCTCGGCGGCACAATTCCATTCGCTGGTCCAAATTTTCATGACGCTGAGACATGGTTGAGGCTCTATACCGTTAACGTGCTTACTGACGTACACTTTTTCTTTCAAATAACCCCAAAGAAAGAAGTCCAGCGGTGTCAAATCACAAGATCTTGGGGGCCAATTGAAATTGCCACCACGTGAGATAGCACGTCCAATAAATTGGTCGCGCAAAAAAGCCATTGTGTCGTCAGCTGTTGCCACACCGTCACCGTTCTGGTGAAGCCATATATCGTCCATATCATTTTGAAAAAAATGTGGCCTGACTATGCCGCCAGCCCAATTACCGCATCAAACAGTGCCTCTTAATAGGTGGATTGGTTTTTGCCAATCACTCTTGGATTATCATTCGCCCAAATTTGGCAGTTCTGCTTATTGACGAATCCATTAAAGTAAAAATGTGCCTTATCACTGAAGATGATTTTCTTTGAAAATTTATCATCCACGATTGCCATTTCTTGCCAGCATTCTGACCATAGACGACCTTTGGAATGGTCAAGAGGCTTTAGTTCTTAAGTCAATTGCACCTTGTAAACTTGTGAGTACAAGCTCTTATGCATAAATGTTCATGAACGAAGGGCGTGAGAGGTGCAATTGTTGGGCACGACGACGAGTTGAGGGTGAACTTCTTTTCAGCCACACTGTCGCGCAGAGCAGCAATATTTTTTGCAGTACGAGCATGCACTGGTGTTTTCACATTTCCTACAGAACCGACTTGCTCAAATTTTTGCACGACTTTTCTGATAAAAAGCACATTTGAACAGTTAAATTGGTTGAAAAAATCACGAATTGCATGATATGCATTTCGATTTGAACGCCAATTTTTAAAGAACGCCTGAAAAACTTGAACGCGTTGTTCAACTATCGTTTCTGGGGCACCAAAAATCCACTAGTGATATACGAGGAGCAATTTCACTTGCTCAAATGCCAGTAAGGTATGCGGTTCACGCTGAAGGAGTCAGCGCGTCATTTTTTTCGAGGACAGCGCTTGTCAAACGACATATGTGGACGGTGGGTGCTATTGGGCCATGTAAGCCGGGTTTTTTCCATCGAAATTAAACGAATTAGGACTAACAGAAATGTGAATAACCGTTACAGACTTTCTTGTGGGGCTTTTTGAAGTCCCGTGATTATGTGAGAAAGCCTGAGAACGTGGAAGCCCGCAAGGACAATATTCGACCCAAGTTCGAAAATCTGCCGTCCGAAGCTCTCGCTGAAGTGATGAAAAACGCACTAACACGAGCCCATTTGGCTGATATTATCTTCTCGACATGACCAGTAAAATTCTAAATGTTCAAGTAAACATATTAAAAAAAAAACGAATTTAAGTCTTTCATTTATAAAAAAAAAATGAGCGCCAAACAACATCGGATGACGTTGCACTAATGAATTTCTGTTCTTGCTATGCACAAGTTTTATTAATATAATGCCTTAAAAATTCTCTCAAAAATATAAATTTAAAATCTTAAAACTTCTGGAAAAAACACACATTAAAATATTGATAATATCTTAGCCACATTTACCAAATAAATTCCTTAACCAGAATAACTTTCAACTTGAGTGAAAGCAATTGCTTGTATCACAAATGGCAAAGCAATGCAAAAATTACCTTAAACTATCACCGACCAAAATCTAAAATTCCCTTAAATTGCAAAATTGTTCTACTAAACTATGTATAATTAAATCAGTTTATAATGATTATTTGTTATACAAATATATAAAATAACTAAACACACATTCATAATAATATTTATATTAAAAATTCCTCTTCAAATATTCTGCAAATTTATATCTAGTTTATTTTACACAATAGTAAAACTAAATACAATAAAGTTTTAGTGACGTATCAAAAAAACTTAAGATGGCTATTTAATTGAAAAATAAATTATTTCGTGTTAATTTAAAAAATATATGAAAAAATCAAGGCAAAATTTTAGTTTAATAATATTTACGACAAATTTTTGTTTGTCTAAAAGAAAAACCGGGATTATATTCTCATTTTTAAGAAAATTTCTTTAAAAGAATATTCTTGTGTGATTCGATTACCCATTTTTGTTTTCAAACTACCGCCTGATGCTTAAACGAATCAGAATGCTCTATAGGTATTCACACAAGTATATTAATGCAAATGTTATATGTTATTCGACACACAATGAAGTGTATGTTAATATGTAAATGCCAACATAAACCCATACAGAGATATTTAACATACTTGCATTTATACAAGTACATGGAAAGATTAACATTAATTTTGATATTTTGGCAAAAGGGAAAACCACATAAATTTAGCACATATTTACGAAATTCTATTATGTGGCACCTAAAGAAAAAACAAGTTATAAAATTAATTATTTATTTCTTGAATTTATCCAAATTCTTACATAACAAAATTTTAGTGCATTTTATGTTTAGATTTGAGATCGTGTTATTTAACAAAATCAAGCACAAAAGACTTGCTAAAATTTTAATTAAAATGTGTTGCATATGCAACGGGGGCCTTAAGCTTTGCTTTAGGCAAAGTTTTCCATTATTTCAAGCATACTTACTATGCATAATTAAATTAATTATGTACAATTGTGTTCTTTATTAAAATCAGTTAAGAAATCGATGAGGTATTTCATTAGACGCTTTCCAATTCTAAGTGGATATTAATGAATTACGTGCAATTGTTTGTCATGGCTTCGTTGGATGGTGTGCAATCAAAATGTCTAAAATATTATGACTTTGGTTCATGAATCAACAATAGCATCGGGATGTTCCAACGACCTTGGGAAAATTTGTTTATATCTAAAAACTAGCAATTAAACAAAATACTAAATTCAAAGAAGCACTACAAAATAATAAAATTTTTGTTATTTTCTTTTCAATAGCTATTCATAGTCCCAAACTTGCTATTTCTAAAAAAAACATATTTTGAAAGTAATTTTTGCCTTATTGTACGACAATCTATGTGTTAAAATAATAAACAAAAAATGTTAGTTGAAAAAGGTTCGCATTGCCCTTTTTTTAATTTCTCAACTTAGTCTGGGTCAATAGTCCCTTACCTTCAACAACAAAAATTTTACCAAAATCATAAAAAAGGACCTTTTGCCACTTTGTTGACCCCTTAACCTCAATATTGGCCAATATCTCTGAACTTTTAAACAGAACCCATCTTAAAAAAGCACTTTTCGACAACTTAGTTATTATGCGGCCTATATATCGGTTGTAAATCATTAATTTATTATTTCTTTACAAAAAAACAGAATGTTAAAAAAAGTACTTTTTGTCTACTCTTATAACTTTTTACTTTTAATTAGGTAAAAAGCTGGTCAGGGTGCCCCGGTAGGTCAATGATAGGTGCACGACTCCACCAGCCTGGGGGTCGTGGGTTCGATTCCCACCAGAGACCCTTTCTTTTCTTTCTCATTCTTTTCTAAATTAATTCCTTCCTAATTTTTATTTATTGTTGAACTAATTGTTTTTAAACCAAATTTTCGCTTCTTAGTTTGGCTCAAGTTCATATAATTTCTTTTTTATTAGAAGAAATTATTAATTTTTCGTAAATGTTGAAAGAAACTTTTAATTGGAAAAAAAAAGATTTTTCTACCGATACTAGCCGAGTAGAATGCATTTTCGAAAGCAGCTACGCAATTTCATCATCAGTTCTCTTGAACCGGTAGTAGTGTCTTTTTTAGTTGTAAACATCACCTATTTAACTTACATTTAACAGAGAAATGGATACGGCATGACTGTTTTCCCTCTTTTCATATTCTGTAAGTTAGGACGAAATTTTTTTTTCATATACGCTATGCGTTTTTGTATTAAAAGTCTCTTCGGCAACACTTGATTAACGGTCGAGCATCATCCATCTCTCAGATGGAATGAAGCGCTTTTTATTATTGTATATCATACAATAGGGGTAATCACTTTTTAAAATCTTTTTTTGTCAACGTCAAATAGACAGAAATTATTAAAGATTATTTTGCACCGTGCCATGTGTGAGTTATATGCAAATTTTTATTTATTGTTGAACTAATTGTTTTTAAAACAAATTTTCGCTTGTTAGTTTGGCTTAAGTTCGTATAATTATAATAAACTTCGTCCTAACTTACAGAATATGAAAAGAGGGAAAACAATCATGCCGTATCCCTTTCTCTGTTAAATGTAAGTTAAATAGGTGATGTTTTTAACTAAAAAAGACACTACTACCGTTCAAAGAGTAATGATAATGAAATTGCGTAGCTGCTTTCGAAAATGCACTCTACTCGGCTAGTATCGGTAGAAAAATCTTTTTTTTTCCAATTAAAAGTTTCTTTCAACATTTACGAAAAATTAATAATTTCTTCTAATAAAAAAGAAATTATATGAACTTGAGCCAAACTAAGAAGCGAAAATTTGGTTTAATTCCTTCCTTCTTGGTCCACCCCTTCTACCTCTCTCTAGGTTTAACAAATGGGCCAAATTAAGCGGGTCCAAGTGAGCTGTATTTTCCTTTACCGACTGAGTCTTCTTCTTTACCTAACCAAGGTTAAGTGGCCCTAATTTTATATTTTTTTACTCATTATCTCTAAAAGTAGAGCCTGTTAAATGTAACTGAAAATAAGTATTTATTTTTTTTGCCTACTTAAAAGTAAAATATAAAATTTTACCCATTTCCACGCCTTAAGCCCCAAAATTAAAAAAAATACCGAAACCAAATCTATATCTTTTTTAAAGCCTATTTAAAGTTATTTGAATGAATAAAAAGTACCTCAAAGACCCAGATTTAGGGTTTCTTTCAAGAACTCCGCACATGGAAACCTGGGAAATTTTTCTCTACTCTACTCGTAAGGAAATTAAATGGTTAAATTTAAAATGTTCAAAACTATTCTAAAAGAATCTAAGTTAAAAACTGTTAAAAATGATAAACAGTTTGTACAAATAAAAAAGAAAATTGAATTTTCTCCCAAAACGATGTATTTACATGTATAAGTACTTACGGCATCTATTTCACTGGGGCATAACCGGTCACTTTAATGTTAACGTAAAAATATTTAATGATAATAATTCTTAATATTTTAGATAGAAAAACGAATGTTGAAGGTTTCAACTTCCACAAAGTCTCATAAATCTTTAAAACCGTGGGCGAATCTATGAAAGTTTATATACCACTTGGCACAAATGCAAAAACTTACAGGTATCCATAACTGATCATAAAGTTTTTCATTCTTTTCATTATTCTTTATTTTCATTTTTAGCACTTTTACCTGAATAAGCAATTATTTGTTGTAGAAGTAGTTGCTGCTTAAGGGAAAATAAGGTATAAAAAACAACGAAGAAAAAATGGGGAACAAAAAAAGTACTTTTTATTGGAAAAATAATAAAAACCATTTTCCAATACGAAACGGTAGTTTTTCATTTTCTCACAATTCATTTTTGTTCTCAAATAATTTTTATGCTTTTTTAGTGTTTGTACAATATTTTTTTATATATATGTGTGTGTGTACAATACCAAATGTTTGCTCATACCTTTGTATAAATGTTTAAGATGTTCATAATTTATAATTTTATTTTGGAGTTTTCTTTGGCTTCTGCACACACATACATATATGAATATGTACATTTGTATGTGTATTAAAGGTAAATAAGTATGCATTCTATTGAGTACCTTTGTACCCATATATACATACGTACAAAAGAACGGGTTTGCATATGTTTGTACGACTCGTAGTGTTACACTTCACACCCAATTCATACTTAAGCTCAATGTTCGTTCAATGCAGAAAATTGAATTAAACATTGGAACAAGTACAGCAGAGTTCTTGTATGACACTTTAGTTCACAAAACAGCATATAACAAGAGCAACTACAATAACAAGCAACTACAGAAAACTTTTCCCATCAAAACTTTTTTTCGGTTTTAGTTGAGAGACCTTAACTGCATAATATTTTTTTTTTCTTGTTGTTTGTCATTTCCTTTTGCTTGTTGTTGCTGCTTTTAACTTTTCTGGCGCGTCAATGTTGTTTGTCTTGCCAATAATGGTAGCAACACAAAAAATATGTTTGCGATTTTTAAATTAAGCTGCAAAAAACTATGTAGCAAAGAGAAAAAAACCAGCTCAAACATTAATTTGTTATTTATCATTGTAGAAAAGAAAAAACTTGAAATATGAATTTTAAAGCATTAAAGCAATTATCGTTCTGCATACAGCAGCAAAGAAAAAAGGGTAAAAGAATTAAAAATTACAGTTCTCAATAAAAAAAAATGTATGATATTGGACAAATATTTATTTCGATTTTTTGTTTATTTTGTTTCACTTAAAAATCAAATAACAATATTATTAGGATTTAATAAAATATTGACTGAAAAAAAGTATAATTTCAAAAAATTTTTTGTTTGAATAAAAATTTGTGAAGTTTTTTCCGTGTACAGATATTCATTCCATCAAAGTAAAAAGTTGGAGCACGAGAAAACAAAATTTTGCTTATACATATTTGACATATTTGCAATCCAAAATTTTTCATCGTCCCCATATAAGTCTAACCCGCGAAAGTCAAATTTAACAATATAAATTGCAAAAAAAAAAAAATTTAAACATATGCACACATTTGCAATTTTTTTTATTTATTAATGACCGTACTTCCCATAGTAGGATTTTACCTGATGACTTAATTTTGAGCATGTTGTTGTTTTCAATATAAATAGATTTGTGGTGTAGATTTTAATATGGTCGCGCTTGCCCGACAATTTCTTTTTTTTTTATTTTAAACTAAATTTTTCAATTGCTAAAGTTAAAATCAAGAAGGTAAGTAAAATGGTCACACCTGTCACAATTGAGTTTCTTAGTACCATGTGAATATATGAAGATAGAAGCAAGGGGAGCGGCACATTTATGCATAAAATTTTTTTTGCACATAAAATTTAAAAAACTATAACATCTATCGGCTTCAAAATTATATACCCTTCACAATGCGAGGTAATCATACTCTAGGAATATGTTTGCAAGAAAAAATTAGTTGGAGACAGTTCTACATTTGACCTATCCACGTAGGGGGGATTTATAACAATTTCCCTAATTTTGTGTGGGAGCCCAGTAAGGCGACGGAAGTAGGGGGTAAATATGTTCTAGAAATGTGTTTGGGAGGGGAAACTAATGGTGGTCGTACACTTAATTTCTCTAAGGCTGACTCTGAGGAAGTTAAAGGCGTTTATACATCATTTTTCTAAATTTTATATGGCAACCATCTTAGGTGATAGAGATAGGGGGTGAGTAGGTTCCAGGAATATTTTTTAGTGGGGGAACTAGTGGCGGTCGGTCGTACAATTTATTTCTCTAAGGCCGACTTTGGGGAAACTATAGGCATTTTTACGTCATTTATGTGAATTTTGTTTGGTATCCCCTCTTTTGTGATGGTGACAGGGGGTGAGTATATTCTGGGAACATGTTTGGGAGGAGAAACTAATAGGGTCAGTTGTATACTTTATTTCTCTAAGGCCGACTCTGAGGATGTTATAGGCGCCCTACGGGGAAGTTGACTGGTCCAGGACAACTGACGTGAACGGTCATTTAGGATAGCGACTGGTTCTAGTTCCTGCACTTTATATGTAGCGAACCTGTCACTTTTGTATTGCGTTGTCATTCGATGGGGCAATTGGTTCAAAACTAACACTTTAGAACGGGTTACAGGCCAATCCTATATAAGAAAATTTTGCATTAACTGTTTAAGATCCTGTTCAATCTACTCTGTTTGTATTTACGCGTGTGTGTGTGTATATGTAAACAGATGTATGTTAATGTGTAGGGACCAGTATTTATATTTTTTCCCCTAACCTCTTTAACACCTTTTAACCGGTTACTTGATGTGTGCCTTTTTAACCAATCACGACCAACAACTTTTGTCCAATTCATGTTTTGTACCTGTAACAGGACGGGTACGCTGACCAATTGACACCCATTTCCCGCAGGGCGTTTATACATCATTTTTGTAAATTTTGTGTGGCAACCCCTTTAGATGATGGAGATAGGGAGTAAGTATGTTCTAAGAATATGTTTAATATTTTTGGCAAGAAAAAACTTGATAAAATTTATTTCTCTAAGGGCAATTTCGGAAAAGTTGTGCCATAATTTTTTTGCAAATTTTATAATGCAACCCTGTTAGGGGGCAGAGATAGAGTAAGTATGGTCTACATAAATGTTCGTGAGGAAAAATTAATGGAAGTCGGTCGTACATTGCGCCCCTGTAGCGGCAACTCCGGGGCAATTGTAGTGGTTTTAATATACAAATTTTAGAGAAATTAACAGAGGTAGTCTTGGTTTTTGGCTTATATTTCGGTCAGTTATCAGGCGATTTTTTAGGTTTTTAAAAGCGATTTTTTGCAGACATTTCTGATAGTTTGATATCACTAACCGGTCTGCCTAAATTTGGGGGCTCAAATATGTTGATTTCAGCCATAACACGTGCTGACGGACATCGCTAAATCATCATTACTATTTTCAAATGACCAGTAAATTAAAATTATTTTCAGATTTTAAAAGAAAAGGGCATGAAAAAAATTTTTGGGAAATCAAGTGAAGAACACTAAGAAGCCAGGTTTTTTGAAAATGCTTTTAAATTTTATTTTTTTTAAGTGATAGTTTTTCGATTTTATAATATTTTTGTTTGTCAAGAAATAATCAATATTGTTAATTTTATCTACTTTTTCTTGCAGAAATAATTATTTTTTTTTTAATTTAAAAGTCAAAAAATAACGGGTGTAGTTTTTCTAATTGGCTTTCATAACAATTTAAAAATTTTCTGCCGAAAAAAAATTTAAATCGAAAAATAAACTGAAATAAAAGTCACTTAAGCATTTTATCATTTAATCATTATCAAACAAAGGAAGGCAAAAAATAATTCTTTAAAAAATTATTTTCTGACTAAAATTATAACAGGTAAAAAATAATTATTATTTTTCTATATTTATTTTGGTTTTCATAGTTATAACGGCTGCGAATTTTCAACCATTAAAAATTGAAAAGTTTAAGGTCAATAATATCTTTGTATTTAATTTCTTTTAGCAACATTAAAAATAAACTCTCAAAATGTCTAATTGTATTTAACATATCTTTCCCTTTTTTACAAAGACTTTATGTCTAGCCATTGACTCGTCTATTTGAATGTTACGTCATTTCCATTATTTGTGTACGTATCGGTATGAGATCAAAAAAAAACGTAAACAAAGTAATTGATATTTATTTAATTGTTATAATAAAAATTAATTTAATACATGTACTTATATAAAAAAAAAATAATAATTGTAATAGGACCCTCTTCCTATGTTTATAAAGCAAACGTTTTGATACAAATTCAAAAAATAAAATTTGTAGATTAACGGTTGAGAAAATAATTTTAATATTTAATATGAACAAACATTTATATGTAAAAACAATTTGTTTTAATTTTTTTCAAATCAAGCACTTAATATTTTCACACAAATACTTAACATGTTTTTTTTCCAAAAATATTTAAATAAAATTAGAAATATATTAAACAACAACGTAAGTCAAGCACTCACAATAACAACAAAGTGCTAAAATAAACACTATTTCCAAATATTTGTTTTCATTAACAACAAGAAGAAAGCAATAAAAGATATTTCTAATAGTGTCATTGGCATTAACGAGACAGTTTTAGTTGAAGGAAATCTTTTAAATCATAAACAATTATATTTTTATTCAAACATACAGATATACAAATAAGTGTTGTTTGAAAATACTATTATGAGAAAATATTTAAAAATTACTCTGAAGATGCTGTTTTTGTTTTTCATATTTGCTGAACAGAGATAATTTTTTGATGACCTACATTACACCAAATAAACACGAAGAACAGTAACGGGTTTCAAACGTAGATACAAATTTGAAATCGATTGATTATAGCTTGGATATACGTAAGTAAGGCTAAGAGTTAACAATATCATTGTCATTCGAAATCAAACTAACCCATAAGTATAAGACAATTATTAGAAGTTAAAAACTACTTTAAAAATAAAATTGGAGGACATTATAAATTTATCAATTATTCGTTTATTATTCGAAAAAAATGGGCAGATAAAAATTGTTTTTGTAAACCTTCTAATTGTCTGCCAGTACAGCAAAAAACTAATATGTAAGAACTCTGAATTCTAAAAAAAAACCTTTTTTTTTTTGCTATTTTTATATGAAGAGTGAAGTTCGTTACCTTAATATAAAAACGCTCTAAATGGTATTTTGTAAGTTTTGCAAGTTTTTTGGTTAATTGTTATGTGAGCGGAACTTTTTATCAATATAAAGGAAAATCTGGGCTTATAACACAATACGATTTACGGCCTTTATATATATAGATAACGATATGTATGTTCCTTTAAGCTGTTTTTTTTTCGAATATAAAAATATGTTTTATTTTATACTTACCACCACTACATAAATACATAGAACCAGTTACTATCGCTAAAGAACAAGCCATGTGACTAGTTCGACGTTAATTGTTTACAAAGGATGTAAACAATTAATATTTAATAAAGAACAACTGAAATATCTTGATGTTTATATATATTTATAAATATATAGTTCTTCTTTTTAAAAAATAAAAACAAAAAAATTATACATAATAATTTTCACAAAAATTATAAAAGTCAAAAAATATTTATTATTCTTTGAGATTTGATTTTCTAGCAAAAATATTACAGCTCTTGCAGAAAACACTCAATTAGTGGTTTCTTTAAAAAACGTATATTTCAAAAGTATTTTAAATGTGACTTGTCAAATTTTCCACTGGGAAATTAATACATACATGTTGTGTGAACTCGTTCAAATTTGTAATTAATGTAATTATTTTATTAAATTTTATTTTATTTCATTTTATTTTACTTTATTTTATTTTTTTTTTTTATTTTATTTTATTTTATTATATTTTATTTTATTTTATTTTTTTTTTTTATTTTATTTTATTTTATTTTATTTTATTTTATTTTACTTTATTTTATTTTATTTTATTTTATTTTATTTTATTTTATTTTATTTTATTTTATTTTATTTTATTTTATTTTATTTTATTTTATTTTATTTTATTTTATTTTATTTTATTTTATTTCATATTGTTTTATTTGATTTTTTTTATTTAATTTAAATATATTTTATTTTATTTTATTTTATTTTATTTTTATTTTATTTAATTATATTATATTTTATTTTATTTTATTTTATTTTATTTTATTTTATTTTATTTTATTTTATTTTATTTTATTTTATTTTATTTTATTTTATTTTATTTTATTTTATTTTATTTTATTTTATTTTATTTTATTTTATTTTATTTTATTTTATTTTATTTTATTTTATTTTATTTTATCTTATTTTATTTTGTTTTTATTTTGTTTTGTTTTGTTTTATTTTATTTTTTTTTTATTTTATTTTATTTTATTTTATTTTATTTTATTTTATTTTATTTTATTTTATTTTATTTTATTTTGTTTTATTTTATTTTATTTTATTTTATTTTATTTTATTTTATTTTATTTTATTTTATTTTACTCTATTTTATTTTATTTTATTTTATTTTATTTTATTTTATTTTATTTTATTTTATTTTATTTTATTTTATTTTATTTTATTTTATTTTATTTTATTTTATTTTATGTTATTTTATTTTATTTCCTTTTATTTTATTTTATTTTATTTTATTTTAATTTATTTTATTTTATTTTATGTTATTTTATTTTATTTCCTTTTATTTTATTTTATTTTATTTTATTTTATTTTATTTTATTTTATTTTATTTTATTTTATTTTATTTTATTTTATTTTATTTTATTTTATTTTATTTTGTTATTTTATTTCATTTTATTTTATTTTATTTTATTTCCTTTTATTTTGTTTTATTTTATTTTATTTTATTTTATTTTATTTTATTTTATTTTATTTTATTTTATTTTATTTTATTTTATTTTATTTTATTTTATTTTATTTTATTTTATTTTATTTTATTTTATTTTATTTTATTTTATTTTATTTTATTTTATTTTATTTTATTTTATTTTATTTTATTTTATTTTATTTTATTTTATTTTATTTTATTTTATTTTATTTTATTTTATTTTATTTTATTTTATTTTATTTCGACTCTAATTTTTTACTTGTCTTACTTCCTTTATTTTATTCCATTTTTTTATTATATATGTTATATGTTATTTTTTTAATATAATTTAATGATGTTGTATGATTTTTATTATTATTATTATATTTATACTTATTATTATTATTTATTTTCAAAATCATTACAATTTATTTTATAAATTTTTCCAAAAATAATTTAAAAAAACATATTTTAATTTTGTTAACAATTAGAATTTATTGTTATTAGTTTACATAAAATAAAACATTAATACGTGGTATAAAACATGTTTAAATATATGTTATATAGTCTTACAATATTTACAAAATTAACAAGAAAATTAAAAAAGCTTATTTAGTGTAAAAAGACAAGCATCTGTATATTACTTCAGCATTAATGTTTAACAAAATTTAATTTAAAATTTTTACTCAGAAATTTAAATGTTATGCAGCAATCATACATATCACACACTAAATAAAAAAAAGCAAATCTCAAAATCATTGTAGTACCAAAGTAAAATCAACATTAAGAGAATCTTCTTAGATACAATGTAGTGAATGCAAATCTAGTGAATTTTGAGATGTGACTGTTTTTCATTTCGTATTTGATTTGTGAATATATACGTAAATAAAAATATTTAATAGGCTTAACCTGAAATACATTTACTTTTTATTAACTTTATGACAACGTTTTATTAAAATGTTATTTCATTTAAAAAACTATTGTAAATTGTTGATGTTTTCAAAACATTAAACTGCAAACACCAGAAAAAAAATTGTACTTCATAAAGTTAGTTTTAAATATTATTAAAAATTTTTTTTAATATTTTTTAAACGATAATAATGCATTAGCATAAATAAATAAAATACTGAAATTTTCTTTTACTGAAACTAATATTTGAAAACATTTATCTAAAAAAAATTTCTCTCTCTTAAAAAATAAAATTAAATAAACAGGTTTTCAATTTATGCTGAATTTATGCTTTTGGATTGAAGAAAAAATTAACTTCCGGAAGTTTTTAACAAACCAAACTAATAAAAGAATTTTCAAACTAACAAAATTTTTTTTAACAACCCAAATACCTTAACTAGTTTTAAGTTGTATAAATATTTACTGCTTATTAAACAATTAATTGTGTGAATTACAAGGTAATTTTTAAAACCAAGTTAACATCTGCTTACAAAACCCTTAAAAAAATTTAAAATTTTTAGTTTATAATACCATTAAAAGAAATTTTTTAGGTTTTCTTTATTTAAGTTAAATTTATGGCTTTTAAGACAAATTTTTCTTTTGTTTTTAAATTTTTTAATTCTTAAGATTAATCACAAGCTCTAAGGGCCTTATTTTGTAAAACGCAACGTAAAAAAACAAAAATAAATGCCTAAACGAGAACAAAGTCTCCAAAGTGTTTCAATAGAAATGTCTGTGCTTTAATGCGTTGCGTATTATGAAATATCGTATTAAATTAATCATGATACAAATATAACACAAAGAAAATAATAATAAAAACACAACCACAACACTGATGAAATCATTTTTTTATCGGCTTTAATTTTTTAATTTTTAACCCCTTTTTCAGCGCACATGTATGCTCTTCACTTCAATGATAATAATAAGAATGGCCAACATCACATATACTGCAGTAATAGCAAACACATACAAGGGATTTGAGGTGAAGACCAATTTAGTTAGGAACACAGTGCCAAATAGAAATATGGTCATAATAAATAAAACCATTATAATGGTTTGTATATCACGATACCATAAGGTTTTTTTATCTTGTGAACGAGGCACAACTAGCTTTGGCTTAAGATGACGATATTCCTCTTCATATTGTGTTTCAAAGCCACTTGTAAAATCAACATCATCTAAGGGAGCCGATTTCTCTAAATCACTAGATGCCATTTTAATTTTTCACTTTTAAATTTTCAAGAACTTAACAATTAACCAATTGCCGGATTTATTTAACCTTCACAAATTGACAGTTCGTTTAGCACTAGTTCACCCAGTTTTTTTTTTTCTCTTAGTTTTTATTATAATTTACTTTTATCAAGTATTTTTAACTTGTTTATGTTACGTATGTCTCCCTTTATTATTTGATTAAATTTGTATGTATGTACTTGCGTATCGATCGCTTTGTTATCATATCAACGAAATAGAACAACAAACACATGAATACAAAGGTGCTAATGATAAGATACACTTCAACAATTTCCACAACATTCACTCAATACTAACTATCCAAGATTATAAATAATACAAAAATAACTTAAAGCTTTAAATAAGTTTGAAAACGACCTACAAACATACATACATACACACTAAGTTTAATTAAACAATTTACACAAGCTAACTACAAACATACATATGCACATACGTATGTATGTTTGTCAGATGTTCACTCAGTACTGAGCTTTTTGTTTGTGATCTAACTCTAACGTGTTGTTTTTATACCAAAAGCCAGGGCTTTGAGTAAAAACCTTACACACAGAAGTGTTTTGTATTTTGTGGCATTTCTTATGTGCGTTGCCTATGAAGATAATTTTACATATGTTTTGTGACCCGTACAATAAATTAAATTTTAACTCATTTTTAAAACAGCATAATTAAAAGCTTTATTTAATTTATGTTCACATGTTTAAGGGCGTTATAAATATGATGAAAATTATTCAAGTGTTTTTATAACAAGAGTGACCGATCGCTTTAGACGTATCGTGTGTGTGAACTTTGATTTAATTACAATAACTACAGGGTGTCTGGTGGCAGATTTACATTTTAAAACTTAAATAAAAAAAAATAATTGACACAAAGTCTTATTAAGAGCATTGAACAATAGAAAGGAAATGCTGATTTAATTTTCAAAAGAGTATGTTATCCAGATGTCTTCCGCCGAGTTGAACACACTGTTCAAAACGGAGCCTTGTGTTTTGCGCCACACGATACATTAAACTTGGTTGAGCTGAGCTGATTTCTAGACGAATATTTTCCTTCAGAGGCACAAAAGTTTGGGGATTGTCTTTGTAAACCCCATAAAAAAATCCATGGGAGTTATATAGGGCGACCTTGGTAGCCATAGGATGTCACCAAAGCGACTAATCAGTTTTTGGGGGAAATTTTTCCAAAGAAAATTCATTGAAGCTCTGGGTGCTTGTGGAATCGCCCAATTCTATTGAAACCACGTGTGTGAAGAGTACGATGGATGAGCTCGCAGGTTTGCCAAAAAGAATTCCGTAATCGTGCCTCGATAATTTTCACCGTTGACATTCGTTGCCAGGCCTCAAAAATTTTCGAAAAAAAAGACGGTTTGTTCAGTTATCTCATGCGTGGATAAGGCACACCACACAGTTACTCTGGGGCAATGCAATGGCTATTGATGTATTAGTCGAAGCTTGCGGGTTTTCAGAGGCAAGTAACGGCAGTTTGTCTAATTAAAGTGGCCGTTTAAGTGAAAATGAGCCTCGTCGTTTCGAAAAATGGGACTTATATTGCAAAAACGCTCCAGCATCGTTTCACAAAAATTTTGCGTAAATCAAAGTCAGTTTTTTTCAGTTCTTGAATGATTTAAGTTTTAAAAGAATGGAACTTCAGATCCTGTTTTAAAATTTCAAGAATAATCGCTATTAGAAATCCCAGTGAGGCTGTTCTTTTCCTTATTGAAAGTCGCGGACTTAACGTTAACTGCTTTCAACCATTTCCATGTTTCTGGGAACCATATCCGTGAAACTACTGAACAAATTAAACGTACTTTCGGTCCATCGCGTATCTGCCGAATACCGAACTTTGAACAAAATTGTCAACGAGCAATTAACTAAGAATTATTACTCTAAAAAAATATCTCCACAGTAAACGTGTGATGCTCACTCGACCACTGCAACATTACGAACAACAAATCCGCATCCGAATCGGCAATTCCAACTGTGTCACCTTTCCTCTGAACCGTTTATTAAATTTTGAAAAAATCGTGCTTAAAAATATAGACTTTCCACCAGACACTCTCTATGTAATCGGTGACATGTATAAAAAAATCATCACATAATTATTTTTAATCTTTAAGTTAGTAAAATATTAAGCCTTTTGCAATTAAAATTAATAATTCAATATATTTTTTTTTTACATTCTGTCCAATTATTGCTCCAAAAAAATTTCTTTTCTCACACAGAACACAGCTTAAAGCAAAAAAGATGACTGCGAGTTCTAGAAACCCTCTTTCCCCCAACACCATTCTCCCCAGCTTTTTAAAATAAGAAAGATTTATTCCTGGCCAAATTATATATATTCCCGCAGAAAACAATTTCATATACATTACATTTTTTAAGAAATAAGTTTCTTCTATTCCTGAACAGCCGGAGAACGGGAAGGAGACCCCGGAGAATTGTTAATCATAACTTGGCTGTTTATTGTAAAATTATCTCAATAAGCTCTCAATACACTGAAAAACTCTACGCAACCCAGTCAGCAAAATTAGGCGATGTCTGTACGACATTCAATAGAAACATCTGCCCAATTGGCAGAACTCTTAACTAATTCTGTTAGTTTTCTGACATATCATTTATTGAAATTTGAATATAACTTACCATCCAAAGTCTCCTTCAGCAAAAACTCGCTAAGTATTCACTAAAAATTATTAAAAATCTAGCAGTTAGCGCGCTACTTTCTAAACGAAGCTTTAAACGTAAACTAAAACAAAGTACTAAATGTGAAAAAGTACTATACAACACTAGTCCAGAGTTTTGTAATTTTAACATATTTAAAAATGCACCAAATATATGAAAAAGTACTTTTAATTTACTTTGGTTTCTTATTTTAAAATTAAATTCTCAAAATATGCAAAAGACTACAACAAAATAAAATACTACTTTTTGTCCTTATAGTGTACTTTTGGCCTTAATCAGGGTCAACAGAAATTAATTTCGCATATAAAAACATTCAAAATATTACGAAAAATGTGAAAAAGTGTTTTTTGACTACCTTTCGACATCATTCTGGAATTACATAGATAATCACACAATCTCCAAAAATGCAAAAAAAAAAACTTAAATGTGGGAAAAGAACTTTTTGACCATTTTTTTTTACTTTTGGCCTCAATTCAGGTCAATTGCCCTTAATATCATATTTCTAGAGTCTTAAGCACAATAATTCAAAAATGTCCCAAATAGGTATGTGCAAATGTACTTTATGTCCGTTTTACTGACTTTTAATTTTATACTTGTATACTCATAACTCTCAAAAATGGGAAAAAGTATCAAAACTGTAAAAAAGTATTTTTTTCCACTTAGTTGACTTCTGGCTTAAATCCTGGTCTATAGAACTTTCTTTAATATTTAAATACTCGAAATCCTAAGAAAGTACCTAAAAAGTGCCACAATGTAATATATACATTTATTGTACTTTAATCTCAATATCTCTACGAAACACTTTACTGTCAGACCGTTAGTGACATTTGTATGTACTTTCGTTAACCCCCTAACATTAAAATTAATAAAAAAATTTACCCCCTTATTTACTAAAACGCAACGCCCTAAAACAAAAACTAAATGTATGGAAAAGTTTTTTAAATTTTAATTTTTTCAATGCGTTATTATGCGTTGCGTTTTACGTGATTATACCCAAAAAAAAAAAACATTTTTTTTCTTAAAACCACATTGTGTTTGTTGTTATTTCTTGCTTAATTGTCATATTGTTTCAACCCTGCTTAAAACTCGCTCACTCTTACAAAACACTTGACATATTGTAAACAAAATTTTAAATACAAACATAAACAAACTTAAGAAGATATGTTTCTTGTTACATCACTGAATGAGGAGAAAACTAAAAACTAAATTATTTATACAAGCAAACTAACAAAAAAAGATTTTGTATTAAGAAGTAATTAAAAAATATTCTCCAGTTGATTTTATAAAATAAAAGATATTTTTTTTTGTAACCATGTACAAATGTTAAAATAAAAATATAATTACACTATATTGGTTAGAAAATTAACCATACCAGAGTACAAACTATAAATAAAATTACAAAAAGATTTATTGACACAAATATAAAAATATCAAATGTCGACCATGGCGCAATAATTTATCAGGTGGTGTTGATTTTACAACAACAAAATTTGGTGAATAAAATTTTCGTTTTTGTTGTAGTTTTCGTTGGCTCTGTTGTCAAAAAAATGTATGTAAATGTAAACAGCTTTGACTACCCAGCCTCGATTTATGCAAGAAAAAAGTAGATCAGCTGTGCTTGTAACACCACCTGGTACGATTATTTCACCATGATGTCGACCAATTGCCCTTAAGTACGTTTCGCTTCAAACTTAAGTTGCAGACATGTTCGTTTGTTTCATTATTGCACTCTTTTAAATTATTATAATCAGCTGTCGTTTGTTTATATTGTAAAAGACATTCTTGGGAAACACTTTGAAATAAATAATTAAAAAAAATTTTAAAGAGATTCTTTTTGTTTGTTTTTATTTTATTTTCATTACCCTTGTTGAGTCATTTTTTTCTCAAGAAAAAATATGATTTAAAGAAATGTTCTAAGAAATCTATGTGAACTACTAAGCGACCAGCTAAAAACTGTTTATAACTGAAAATTTATTTGTTTATTGATGCTGTTTAAAGATGCTGAATGTTGCAGTTAATAAATTTTTCAGCCCTTCACCATCAGTTGCAAGGGTATGTATGCATAAGTTGCTTTGCCATTTGTAACGGGTGGAAAAAATAATATGCGGCTTTTAGATAAATTTCTTATGATAAAGTAATTAGAAGAATACCAGAAATTGAAAAAAACAGTTTAAAAAGTTTTTATACTCCATTCAAAGATGTGGAAATCTATAGGTTATGCATATATGGGAATAGGGCAAATTACTATTGACTGGCTGGCTGGCTAAAATTTGTATTTTAGTACTTTTAATAAACTTAAGGTACTTGTTGTTAAAAAGGGTAAAATTATCAATTTTTTCTAGTTTTTTGACTATTTTAATATTAATAAATAAGCCTATTTTTTTTTTATTTTAAAAAAAGTTGAGTTATTTAAAAGGGTAAAATTTTATATTTGCGCTTTTTAGGCACTTTTTAGCCTTTCAAGCAAAAAAAAAATAAAACAACAATTGAAATAACTTTCGACAATCTTAGGAAGAACATGAAAAATATTTTGGTACTTTTTTTTAAATTTTAGGCCCAAAGGGATAGAAAACAGGTTAAACGGTATATATTAATAAATTTCTGGCACCCTTTTTTAAACTCTTAATTAATAAAGATAGAACTATTATTCAAACTACTTTCGACAGAATGTAGTAAACAAGGTAAAATTTATATTTTGGTACTTTTAAGGTAGTTTTTTCAACACTAAATCATAAAAATTGAATCATAATAAAATTTGCGGCAGGCATGGCAAAAATACGAATATTGTTTTGGTTTTTGTTTAAAATATTGGACCATATGGACCATAAGAAGGCTTAAATATATTTTCGCACCTTAAAGGTACTTTTTTAATTTTTTAGTAAAAAATAAAAGAAAATATATGAAACCCTTTTTGGTACTTTTTTTTAATATAGGGTTCAAAAAATGTGAATATTCAAATTTGGTCCTCCAAAGCTGTTTTTTTTAATTTCGAGATTATGACATTACACATATGAATTCAACATCTACTGTTCGAACTAGACTAAAGTCGAAATTCAACTAAGGGAACAAACAGTACTTTTTTCACTTTTTGGCGTTTGTTTGAGATTATAAGTTAACAAATATTAAATTGACACCGATTTTGGTAGAAAGTCAATTAGACAGTCAAATCGTATGTACTTTTTTACCTTTTGGTACTTTCAAAGTGTTCTGTGAGAAAATGTGTCTAGAAATAAGAAATAAAATTCATTTGGACATGATTGAGGCCAAATTTCAACTAAGTGGGCAAAAAGTACTTTTATAGGTTGTTGTTGGTTTTTTTGGGATTTGTATTATAGAAATAGTAAATTTAGGTAAATAGAAAGTATTTTTTTAATATTTTTGGAACATTTTTACCGATTTAATAAATTAAAAACTAGAGATTCTGTATTTGGATTATTAAAAAACCCATGCAATTTTACTTTTTAATGCTCGCGGTACTCTTTCTTATTTCGTACTTTGTTTAAGTTTACACTAAATTGCGCTTACGGATTAATTGCTTGTGTTAAATAAGATAAATGTGTTTTCTAAGACCTGAAAATAGTAGGAAAAATCAAAAAGATCGATATACAAAAATTTTTAAATTTTGATGTGAAACAACTTGTTTAATCAATGACCGAATCGGTAAGGGATGAAGCACTATTCTGAAATTTGAAATTAAATAGTCAATATTAGCGATGGCATAAGATCATTTTTTTCTTAAATCAGAAATATATAACGAAAAATATTTTTTACGTTCTAGCACAACTTTTTGTTGATGTAGCGTACTAACAAATCGGTGCGATCTAACGTAGTTAACAGAATTAAATAAACTACATTTGTTTAAATTGTTTTGCTTGATGCACAATTTCAATTCAGATACTTTGTTGCAATTTTACATTGGCTGGATAGAATAACTTATAAATAAAACACATAAAAACAAACAAATATCAGATATTTTAGCTGCCAATTATGTAAGTCCCTTTAACTGATCTCAGTTCAGTTTAAAAAAAATATTTGATTTATTGTCAGTCAGTTTAACAATGTATGTGATTGGCAATAGTTTAGAAATTAAAAAAAAAAATATTGTTTTGTGTTGAGTAGTTGAAATTAGGTTAATAATCCTACGACGCTTGGGCTCAGCGGGGACTTGTAAAATAGTACTGATTTGAGTTGATCTCACACGAAATGTTATTTGCACATGACTTGCTAATTTTGCTTGTGTCTGTCAAAATTTTTATTCTACGGATGGTTTCACGTACATATGTAACTACGTCTAACGTAACCTTTTTCTAAATACAGTTAATGGTAGATTATTTGTCAGATTATAATAGAGTACACTCTTACCCAGCAAAACCTTTGCTTACCTGGTAAGTTAGAAAGTAATATTGGAGATGAACAAGCACTAGTTAACTTTTGGCCGAATAACTAGTTAATTTTGTTTGAGTTGTCCCAAAATTCAAGACCCCCACATACAAATGTGCTTACAGAAGTCAATCGAATAACCAGTTACCAATGGTTAACTGTTTAAAATAAATAAGAATTTAAGGTTTTTAAATCAAAAATATTCTATAATGCCTGTTTCATAATCTTGTTTTTGCATATATATCGACAAATATTATTATTGACGACCCCATTACCTTGTAACTTATGAAGAATGACACCTCATTACTTAAATTCAAAAAAGTTTTGCTGGGTATTGAGAACTTTTCAACTAGTTTTTTACAAGTATTAGTTTATTTCACACAAGCAATATATCAACGCGTTGTCATGACATGTATCTTTGGCTGTAAAAAAAGTGGCAAATACATCCCGTGTGATAGCAACTTTAGTAAGTAGTTGGTAGTTTCACATTATACGAAAGTTATTACCTTTCTGTATTTAAACGTTTTTCATATTAACACTTCAAAATAAACACATTAAAAATTTTAGATTCCAAATCATTTTTTTATTTTATATAAAACAGCGTAACCAATTAGCATTCCAAGTATTAATGCATTAAATAAAATACAAAAGCGAATGGCCACAACTGACCAGTTTTCTTTAAGCGAATATTTTAAAGTAGATTCCAAAATTATTTGATTTGTTGGCAGTTGAAGGGTTGCCTCTCGGCAGCTACTATCGTCTTCTTTTAAAAGTGATATTTGCGAAGTTCTTAAAAAGAAACAGTATTTAAAATAGAACTTTAATTAATTTTTAAACAACACTTTTTTGTAAGAAAAAAAATTTACCCGGACATTTTTTCTTTAAATTAAAAAACAAACACTCCTTTGGAGATTTAAACTTAAACTGTTACACTTTTCTCAAGAGATTGGATTCTATTCGTTTTGGTTTATGTTTTAGCTTTAAAGACGTTCTTAGTTCGTAAAGAAAATACTAATTATGCTGACACTTGAAAAATTTATCTAAATTAAACAAGCGGGATACAAAAGAATTGTTGCATGTATGCAAGCATTAATGTTGTAAACAATGTCGCCAATGTAGCCTTTTATTAGGCACTTATATTTAGTAAAAGTTGTGTGGATTTTCCTTGTCCTACTTTATCTTAAATATTATTCTTCTTTACGCTAAATACTACAAAACAAATATTATTTTACATTTTAAAACCCCCACAGCAACATTATATTTGAAGAAAACGAAAAATACTAAAAAAGCATGGAATGGTAACACTGGTAACCAGAGAACAAGCAACTTTGTTTGACAAATGAAACCTTTGGTTATTGTTTTATTTGTTTGTTTATTTAATTTTTTATTTCTTTAACAATAAAAATTTATGTTGACTTTTAATGAAAGTACTGGAATGAGCATATGCATTCATAAGTATGTATGTAAGTACAAACAAAAAATAAACCAAATAATCTTTAAATAAATCCAGCCGTATATGAGACTCAATTGTGAATGAAACCGGCATACAATACAGAAAATAGCACACGCTAAAAAGATCACACGGAATTTAATTTACTTTTCTGAAACCTAATTTTGTATTAGAAGGCTCGAAAGGAACCTTTCTTTTTTCAACTGAGGATTCTGTATCCAATAAAGTCATCCTGCAAAGTCATATTGGGCATACAGGGATGCCATACTTAGACATAGCTTAAAACACCTTTGAACATATGGAGCTGTCTAACATTGCCCTAAAGTACACAAGTGGAGGGTATATGTTGATCTGGTTTTCTTGAGCTTATCCAAAACTTGGCGTAGTGTTTGTTATTTGATTTGTCGCTCTAAGGCAGCATTTACATGTTCCAATTACGTCCCGAATTAACTTCGCTATGTAGTATTTTGTAAGTTATGGAAGAGGGGCTAATTTCTCTAGAGTACGCACAGAACATAATACGCTTATGTTATATCGCACTGATTTAATCAGTAAACGTACTGATTTTTCATTTGGTGTACTGATTAAAAAGTGTGTACTGAAATGTACTGATTTTCCAAAAATAAGTACTGATTGTACTGATTGTTTAACGCAATTAAATATTTAAAAGTTTTTTCATAAAAATAACTGAAAAGTTTTAGAAAAATTTAATAATTTTAAATTTAAACCATTTTAAGTGGACTAAATAGAAAAAACAAAATAATAGTTGAAGTGATTTTTTTTAAATCCAACCATTTTATAATTTATTTTAAATAAAGGTGTTTTTCTTTTTGGACAAACCCCTTCGAAAGTATGACCTGTGAATTGGTTAGAAAAATATATTGATACCCAGACGTACGGACGGACATGCTTTATTTAACCCAACAAGTTATTCTACTCAATCGTAATAATAAAAGATAAATAAGCCTTAGGCTTGAAAAAATTTAAAAAAAGGGCATTATTTTCGAGCCAGGTAGAAATGGTCGCCCTACTTATGTTCCAATCCTTGGGTATGCCTTCTTGTAGCCAGATTAAGCTGAGGCATATGCCTTATCAGCATGCGTCTCCGGTCTTTATAAGTTCAGCTGACAGCCCATTGGTTCTTGCTGCTTTTTTACTCTAAAGCCGCGTTACCGCTAGTTAGACCAGTTGATGTGTACGCGCCTTTCAGAAACGGTTCTGAGATGTCTAATCGCGACTACTGGCGGACACCAAAAGGTGTGAAGAATTTTTTTCCGCATCCTCAGCATATTTTCTATATCAGTTAGCAGATAACTTTCTTTATTTTCTTATTTTTCTGTAAAATTAGCGTTTTTTTCTTAATAGTTTTCTTCCAATATCTTTTTCTCCCACGACGTGTTGCTACATGGCTGCAGGGTTTCCCTGCATGCCGCATATTTTGTTTGAGCAGCATAACAACTCTCCTGGTGGTATAATGAGTCCATTTTGGAAATCTTTTCATACTACAATACGTATATTGTAGCTTCTTCCCTTTGTTTGGCCTAGGGACAGCCGTGTAGCCTTATGCACATTGAGATATTAAAATCTGGCGCTACTTACTACCACATTTTGCGCAGCGACAAGCGTTACTAGCTTCATTGCGTAATTTAATATTTCCTCGTGAGCGTTAAACTTTCAAACTGTTAAACCAAAGATAATTTCCCTTCCATTTTCTGCGTTTAAGTCTCTTAGGATGATTATAAAATCATAATCCAATTTAGATAAGTCATATTTCTTCCAGAAGTCAACTTTTCCTACACAAAATTAAAGCAGATCCAAAACAAAACAGATTATAGTTTGGGGCAAATATACAAAAATACGAAAGATGTAATTAATAATTATTTTAAATAAAAAAATTTAAAATTACTACACTTTTAATAAAAGCGTTTTGTTGTTTCGCTATACGACAAACTCGCCCCATTTCGATTAACTTTGATAATTAAAAATATCATTTATAAAGTTATAGTTAAAGATGACAATGATGTACTCATCAGTGTCATTACATTCATTATTACAATTACTTTTTGATAAGCAGAAAGCAAAAAGATAAAATAAAGTTTTTGGTAACTACTTTGGTAAATGAAAATGAAAATTACTTAATTAATTTTAATGTCTCTTAAAAGGACTATTTAAACAGCACACACGCTCTAAGGGAGAATGCGGCAAGGAGAACATGTTTAAAGAAAAGAACTTGAAATATTTGAATAAAAAAAAACGAAAAATTTGTTCTGTTAAATTTTAGGCAAGAGTTTATTAATTTAAATTTATGAAAATTAAGACAGTTTAAAAGTCTTAATTCAATGATAAGTAAACTTTTTTAGCTTTTAGAAAAAAATTTTTTATGTAAATGTACAAATATTTAAAATAGTTTTATATATTTTTGGGTTTTCAATATGTATTTTGATTTAAATTAAAAAATAATAAATTATACAAAATATCAAGCACCACCAAGAATTGCCGACATACAGTTTTCAGTTACGAAAAGGACTCCCTTATATGGGTACTTTGGTATTTCTGCTGCTCACGAAATGGCAAATTTATTTAATCTCGTTTTTACCATTAGTAAGTAGTAATGTGAGATACAACAGCACCATCTTAATTATCCATTAAAAAAAAAACACCACATATCATATGACTTTTAATTATTAGGAAAACAACGAAGAGAATGAGAAGGCGAGAGAGAAAGGAAACAACTGTAATTTACAACAAAAAAAAATAAAATAACGGTTAATTATGGTAAGCATGGTAATGAACAGTAGTTTCAATGCCAGCTGCTTCCAAAATCATTTTAGCACAAAATATAAAACGTTTTCTTATTTATTAACAAGTCTCTCACCTCAAATCCTTAAATTGGGGAGTTAATATTTCTTTCTTTTTGCCTTGATCATAATAAGCATCCGCTTCCTGTTAATTTTCTTTGTAATACATTACAAATATCTACGTGTGTGTGTGTATTTGTTAATATGTGCGCCATTTATGGATGAATAAATAACTTTGATTAAACAAAATCTTACAGAGAATCAATGATAAGGGAAGTCTTTGGATACAACGTGGTAGTAGTACGTTTGTGTGCGAATAAAGTAGGCAGTCTGTCAGAGAAAATTATGTAGGACTACATGTCTTAAGACAAATATATTCATTTTAGAGCTGCACGAATATACTTGAATTTGTTGTATTCGTGAGTATTTTAAAGGATGAAGTCTTATTCGCAGTACTTTTTTCTATGAACGTCATAGCCGTCAACTACATATGTATGTATTCACTGTTACCTGACAAAGCTTTTTTTGGGATTTCTTGTTTTCTTTTCCTTTCTACCGAAAAAATTCAAGTTGATGATGGAAGTATGTATCAACTACGGCTTTGTTCATTTTCGCAAAAGTAGTTGATCTTTTTGTTACAATAACAAAAGATGAACAGCATTTCTAAAAGAAATTATAATGACGACATAGCCTGCTTCTTCTTTTTCAAATAACATATCATACACAAAACGTTACACATTGTCACACACATACAAGCAGCAAATTACTTAATTGCAAAAAAACAAAAATGTGCCCCAAAAATATACATATAATTCCATCAAGTATTGACCAAGATATTTTTGTAAAGTTTATTTGTAGTATTTTTTATTTGCGTTTACTTGATCAGGTATATCTTTTGTACCGAGTGCATAAATGTTCGTAGTTGACAAACTACGGATACGTTATCTGCCGTACTCTCACACTGCAAGCGAATACAAGTGCATACTCTATTTTACGTCAAATTTTAAAAGTTATTTGAAAACTTATGTGCTGCAGAACTCTAATTCATAAAGATTTTTCTTGTTGTTCTCATTACTGCCTTATTTATCCTTCCGCATGAATATTGGTTTTTTGTGTTGCCGTGAAAAAATTTTAGGCGCTTGGGATTTCAATCTAAAGTTTACCACAGAGGATATACGTAAGTTCATTATACTGTCTTTTATTTAACTTAATTTTGAAATTTAATTTAAACTGTTTCACAATTATATTTTTATTTAAGTAAATAATGTCAAGGGACGAAACTCCCCAAATGTTTAAAATGAAACTTAATTTTTTTAATTGTATGAGTTGGTTTCCAACAAATTTGCAATGAACTTCATACAGTAGCAGCGTGTTAAAGAGGTGTTGATGAGCAAATCGTAGAAAGTTTTCAAAATGTATTTTCCATGATTCATCTTGGAAGTATTGAATTTTTAAAGCATACAGCTAGCGATCAGTCTGTCGTGCCGTTTGTAATTTCTTTATTATCCGTTTGCGACCACACAAAATATATATGTTCTGGATCCTTATAGATCTGATGTCTGTGTGTTTGTTGTGTGTGTCTCAAAACTATAACAGCTATCGACTTCAATTGTTCTATGAGAAGTAATTGGAAAATAATGTCTACATTTTGGAAAAAAATTATTTGAATAGAAGCAGGGGAACCTTGTATATAAAGAACCATTTTTATGAAATTTTGAATACGCCATATCCCGGAAACTATAGCCACTATCGAATCCAAATGTTAAACAAGAAGTAACTGAACAAAAATGGCTATATTTTGGGGAAAAAAGACTATTTGAGTAGGAGCAGGTAAAATGGGAACTTCCTATACAAATGAACCATTTTAATGAAATTTTCGATACGCTATATATCGGAAACTGAAACAAATATCAACTCGAACTGTTCTATATTTTAAAAAAAAATACTTGGATAGGATCAGGGGAATAGGAACCCCCCGCCCCTATAAATAAACAACTTTAACCTTTTAATACAAAATATGTCGAAATTTGTTAAAACTCTCGACCTCGAACCTTCTACATGGTATTTCTATTTTATATACGAACGTTAGAGTTTTGTAAAGTTTTCCATTACAAAAACTAGGATAGCTATGGACTTCAAGCCCGGCACAAGTATTTTTATTATAATCTTTGCGGTACGAAAACAGCTCAGCCTTTCAGACGGTTGAATCTATAAAAAGACCAATGTTAAAGGTATATAAGATTCGACACAGCCGAATATAGCGCTCTTACTTGTTTTAATTTAGAAGTTGAAAAATAGTAAACAGAACTTAATCTCTAAGCCCAGTATTAAGTTAGAACATTTTAAGGGTGATTGCGGTTGCTTGCAAATTATAAACTCATCTTAATCATTAACACCAATATTTTCCATTTAAAATTAGAGATAATATTTTATCTACCATCACAGTTTCTTTACAAAGTTTTCTCATATTTTATTTCAACATCAAATGATAAATTTGCCACATTATTAAATCAACGATTTAAAAGTATTTCTTTGTCGCTCTCAAAAACTTTAAGATAATTAATTGTTTTCAGCAAGTCATAGAGCAGCGTAAGTCATAACAAACAAACAAACAAACGAATTAAGCGATTTTCAGCATTTCTTTTTATTCCTGTTTGCTGTTGAGAAAAAGTTTTTTCTTAACACTTTATTAACATTCCAGAAACATTAAAAATGTAAAAATTTAAATAAAAGGAAAAAAATCTTAAGTCTTGCCATTAAATGATAAAAGGGCACTTAAGGCAAACTTAAGCAAACAGTTCCTGTAGGAGGCCAAAGTGGAATATGAAATTGCGAAAAAGTTATAAATTAAATTATTACCACATTTAATATTACAATTTTAAGCCGGCCGTATAATTAAGACTGAGTGTGTGTTCTGCCAAAAAAAAGTAAGAGCGCTATATTTGGCTGCGCCGAACCTTATGTGCCCTTCACATTGGCCTTTTGAAACCCCAAACTTTTTTTAAATTTTTATTAATTTTGTTTTATTTTTTAAATATTTCTAAGTTTAAATAGGGGTAGTGTTAATTTTAACTTTCTTATGGTGATTTGGAAAGTTGTAGGATTCTTTACTGTATTTTTTTTTTTAACTTTGTATGGCAACCCCCCTAAAGGGTGGTGATAGAGGGTAAGTATTGAAGTGTCTCTTAAAAGGATTTGTTTAAGGGTTATTTCAGTATTTGCTGAGCTCTGCAGCCGTTTTCCCTCAGCACCAGGAGTGCCGATTTTAAAATAGAAATGAAAGTCAGCTTTTGCCTGATCAATTCTTTCTGTTTTTTATTTTCAAAAATTATCAACTTATATACTAACTTATTCTATAGGTCAGCATTATTTTAGGATATCAACAAACCAATAGTCGGTCTGCTGTTCCCACGGCTTTAGTAAATTTCGTTTTGGTTCCCATAAACAATCGGCACGTGAAAAACATTAATTAATTAATTACATTCAATCAAACTTCATTATTACGGTTTTAGTTCTTTCATTTTCACACAAACAAAAATACCTTGATACTTATTAATGCTGACCCAACATAAACTAAACTTAGAGTAAACAAAGTTCTTAAATTTCTACAGTGGTAAACCTAAGTATGCATACACTACAGTATGATCTGGGTAAATGTTTACAAGGGAAAATGAGTTGGAGTCAATCCTACATTTGACCTATCCACGGGCATCCTGGAAGCTGTAGGGAAGGATTTATTTAAATTTTACCAAACTTTGTATGGCAACCCCTTTTAGGCGATGGAGATAGGGAGTAAATATATTCAAGGAATATATTTTTGGAGGGGAAACTAATGGGGCTGGTCTTGCCCTCTTTTTCTCTAAAACTTATTTTGGCGCTTTTACATCTTTTATGTAAATTTTGTACAACAACTACTTAGGTGACAGAGATAGCGTGTAAGTAAATTCTAGGACTAGGCTTAGAGGGGAAGGCAAAGGGAGTCACCCGTACACCTTATTTCTCTAAAGACGACTTTGGGGAAACTATGGGCGTTTTTACATAATTTTTGTAAATTTTGTATGGTGACCCCCTTAGGTAATTGTGATAAGGGATAAGTATATTCTGGGAATATGTTTGGGAGGACAAAATAGTTAGGGTCGCTCGTGCACTTAATTTCCATAAGGCTGACTCTGGAGAAGTTAGGGCCGTTTTAAAATAATTTTTGTAAATTTTGTATGGCAGGCCCCTTAGGTGATAGAGATAGGGTGAAAGTATATTAAAGGAATGGAAAACTAATTGGGGCCGATCGTACAGTTTATTTCTCCAAGGCTGACTCTGGGAAAGCTATGAGCGTTTTAACGTCATTTTTGTAAATTTTGTATGACAACCTTCTTGGGTGATGGAGATAAGGTAAACATGTTTTAGGACAATGTTTGGGGGTCAAAAATAATGGCGGTCTGAAATACATTTAATTCCTCTAATTCTAATTTTATTGTAAGAACTTAAATTTTAGTCTGGTACTGACTGGACTAGTATTAACTACTTAGTTTTAAGATTTGAATACTTATTGTTAGTTCGCTTAAGCGAAGATTCAATAATAAAATAAATGAAAAAAAAAACAAAAAAAATCCTCTAGGGGCGACTTTTGAGATGTTGTAGTTTTTACCCTTTTTTAAATTTTGTACGGCAACCATGTGAGTGGCTGGAGATAAAGGATAATTATGCTCCACAAAATTTTTTGGAAAACAAATCAGTTGTGGTGAGTCCTGTATTTTACCTTTGTAGAAGCACCCTGGAGCTGTTGAAGCGATTTAAAAAAAATAAAAAGATTAAACTTTGTGTGGCAACCTTGTTAGATGGGAGTCGATGTTACATTGCACATTATAGGGGACAACTCCGGGTTAGTTTGAGAAGTTTTTATGTAAAATATGAGAGAAATAAACAGGAGGTAGTCTTGGGTTTAGCCTATATCTCGGTCAGTTATCGGTCGATTTCGCTGAATAGTTTGATAGTCTGATACCAACGTGTGTACGCAACATCGCGGGGCTTCAAAAAGTTGATTTCAACCCTGACAAGGACAGATGGACATCGCTTAATTGACTTCCCAATCTATAAGGACTAATAACTGATATATTTTATGAGGTCGCAGATGGATATTAAAGAAATTATAAACGTAATGGTAAACTTATATATACCTTTATCACTTATGTAAAGGGTATAAAAAGGAATTTATTTACTGTATGTACTAAATGCTTTTTTATAAGTAAAAGGTTTTGTCAGTTTAATTAAGGACATTACTTTTTTTTTTATTTTTTCTATCTTAAAATAATCCGAAAATTATATAATTTTTTTAGGAAATTAATTTTTTGGTAGAAAAGGATGAAAAAACTCTTTTTAAGACTAGCTGAAAATTTATACATTTATATTCATGCAAATAAAACAACTCAATGGTTCTCTATCAAAAGCCTATAAACGTAGTTCTATCTTGTTACATGCTTATCTGGAATCTATTATGCAAAATAACATCCTCTGTCTTTTATTTCTTTCCTACCAGCAGATAAATTGTACCTTTAACATTCAACATTTAATGCTTCAATTAATCCTACAAATGAAGGCGTTCATTCTCTAAATCAAATAGGTATCCCCTTATACCTTTAAAGCCGACATTTTTGACCTTTTAAAGTAAATATGGCAAACATTTGTTTTACTTTCAAATCAATTTTATTCTCTTGCATTTAAGTTAAGTTTAATTTTTTTAACATTTCGGCCATTTTACATGGAATTGCCTTAAGCCATGTTAGCATTTAGCACTTAACTGTCGAGTAATAACTTTGAATTACTGCAATACCCTTGTCTCGCTCTCATTCAAAAAAAATGCGCAAACGTCTGGCAGATTCCACTTAAACCAATAAAATTAAATGTCTTAATGGATCTTTTCTTTTTAATTATAATTGTTATTTTTGCAATTGCAAAATGCATTTTTCCTTCTCTTGTTAGTTCTTGTTCGATTTAGTTGTGTCTGCAAGTTTAATTTAACTTTGCCATGACACCCCATCAAAGGAAAAGACCAAGAAAAAGCAACAATAATAAACCATAACAATTATGGCAACAATTAATATACTGTTGTTACTAAAACAACAATGACAAAAACAAAGAAAAACATTTAATAGCACTTCCGGTATTTTTAACACTTCACGCTCGTTACAAATAAAAGGACAATGGAAAGCAACAACAACTTTCACTGGCAAATACATACATACTTACATATACTTATACAGTCCTTACAAGTTAATCTACTTGCTTGTGTTTGTGATAAAAAATACTTTTTGCAATTGTAAAGTTGTAATCATTTTCTCTCTTATATTTTTCGCTTTCATTTAAATAATTTTTTTTGTCCCTTTAGCCTCGTATAACTACATTTAGGACATCAACAACATTTTAGGTGCAATTTAATTGTCATGACAAAATAAACTTTCTAAAAAAATAGTGACTATTTTTATTAACTCTTAAAGGACTGATTATTTTATTTTTAATGGTTAAAACAAAACCAATAAAAATTCTTAAAAAAGTTTGTTTAAGAAAACTTAGATTTAATTGTTTTTTATTTTATTGTTTTATTAAGTCATTAAATGCTCAACCATTTTGTAGGAACGTTTTAATTATTTATATAAAAACCGTTGTTATCGAAGATTTTCAATAAAACTGATTAATTTATGTCTGAAGAAAACGAAATTTTTAATAAAACTGTTAAATTTATGTCTAAAAAGAACAAAATTTTCTTTAGTTTTGCAAAAGTTTAAAATGCTTCTAAGTACACCTATGATTTTCTTGTTTATATGTTTGGAAGAAAGGTACCCCTGTCACTTTTCCATAAAGTTCTATTAAAGAAAAAAATATTATTTTTCGTAAACTAAGTAATATATAAGAACAATTCAAAATTCCAAGCTAAATTTGACAACGAAATGGAGATGAAATGTGTCCGGAAGGGAAAAAAAAAGGTTAAAGACGCAATTAAAATTGCGTTTGACAGTTCTCAAAAAATTATTTATAATTTTTGGTACTTTTTGAAATTTTGGACCTTTATTTCGAGGCAACAAAAGGGTAAAGACTTTATTTCAACACCTTAAGTTACTTCTGTGACTTTTCAATTAATAAAGAGCCAACATAATTCAAATTGAGTTTGACAGTTTTTCAAAAAACATAATAAACGGATTAATGTTTTGCTACTCGAACGCTAGAGGTATGAATTCCGTAACTACTTTGGTACCATTTTAAATCGATTTTTTTTTTGTTTAACACATTTTAAAATTTTAAACTTATAAGGCTTTTTGCAAACACTAACAATCAATGCAGAGATCTATTGATATAAAAACTGTTGCCACGATGTCAACTAAGATACAAATTCATTAAAATAGGCAAGAAGCACTTCAAAAAAATATTTAAGTGTTTTATTTTTGACGAAAATTGCTGTTTTTATAGACTTGATTCTGCTTTGAATCCTTTTAGGGTTATTAGCCTAGAAATATAAAATTAACAACAAGGTTTTCAGTCTTCTTGTCTTTCTTTCTTTCTTTCTTCTTTTCTTCCCCCTCAACCTATTATATCTGCCTCTGCAGGTAACACAAGGGGACCGAATAAGGTGACCTAAAAGAGCTGTCTCCTTTTCTTTAACGGCTGCCTGTTCTACTTAACCTAACCTAGTGATAACAGTCTCAGCCTGGCAACCAGAAGGAGCCAGGTTCAATGCTTAATTGGGTTAATAATTTTTTTCTTACTTTTTTTTCGTTTCTTTTTTATTTTTTTCGTTTTTTCTTGTTCTTCTCTTTAATTTAATTTTTTTTTTGTTTAATTTTTAATTACTGTTAAGATGTATTGTGTTTAGTCTGGTTGAGTTAAGTTTTTAGTGTGGTAGTTAGTACGCATTGCTTACTAAGGAATAGTTATGTTAACACTTTGAAAAGAAAAATGCTTGGATGGTTGAGTTGACAGAGCGTACGTTCTGTAGCCATAAGTAAATTATATATTTAATAAATTATATATTAAATAAATTTACAAAATGAAATTTATATAATTTTTATTTTTTTAATTTGTAATTTTTCAAGTAATGATTAATTAATAATATAATGAATAGTTGTTTTTGCATTTTAATTAAATTTCTTAATTGAATCTGAAACGAGAACAAACTTTAAAACTACTAATTTAATTATTAATACTGTTTACTTGTTTGCAGACTGAAATTCAATTAAAAATTTAATTGGGATTACAAATCTCTCAATTGAAATCAAGTTTGTTTTTCATATAAATAACAAAATATGAACCGATTTTATGTGGGTAACAATTGATGGCAGATCCTCTAAACAAATATTTGAAAAGTTAAAATGGTAATAAATATTTATATTACATATGTAAAAAATTCTCTAATTTTCTAAAGCACCAAAGATCAATTAAAACATAACAAATCATAAGTTAAATCACTCCTGCAAAAAAAGTTGTAAATATTATTTGTTTAAAAAGAATTAAAAAATTATTATTTTAAACGTCCTTACAAAAACAAAAACTACAACAGCTGTTGCATTTATTCTATGATAATTACCTTGATCCTAAGTACTATTTAAACCAACTGCTAAGTAATTTAAAAATATTTTTTTTTATTTTAGCACTTGTCATTTATCTTAAAAAAGGCTGGGACTTGTGGCAATTAAGCATAATTTTAGTTTAAACAAATGTTCAAATGGGAAACCTCAATTCACAAACTAAAAGCAACAATTTTTTACATTAAATTTAAAAATTCGTTTTTAAATGCTTCATATACTAAATATTATAAAGTTTTACTTTTTAGTAATATAATTTAATTTACTTTTTTTGTTAGAGTTATACATACATTAATACAAACATATGCATAAGGAATGAAATACAAATAAAAAAAAGGAAACCACTTTAAATGGCAAAAATTCTAAGCTGAAAAAAAATTTCTAGAAAAACTCAAAAAAAGAATGGAATGAAATATTATTCAAATTTTGCCTGGCCTAGCCAGTAATGGAGAATGTACTTGTTGTACATAAATAAAAAGAAAAAACTAAATACAACAAGAATTAAATAACAATTAAGGGATTTACAAGGTGTTCTATTATGTCCTATTATCATAATGTTATAAAATTTCACAATAATTTAAAAACATTCACCAACTATTGGACACTCGGCGCAGGGCGGTGTATGTGGAATTGTTATGACAATTTAATAAACATACCATAAGACGTAGTTTTTTTTAGAAGAACTATTTTTATACAAAAAATAAAAACAATATTTTCAAATCATTGTAAAATTTTATAACATTTTTATAATAGGACATAATAGAACACCTTGTGAATCCCCCTAAATAAAGTGCTGGCAAATTAGAAATATGAAGCACCCTGATACTTGTTGAGAAGTTTGCAGCCACCGACAAACCTTGTTAAATTAAATTTAGTTTTTTTTAAGTTTAACTTTAAGCTTAAAATTTTCTTTCCAACCGTCCTTCGTAGGTACAAGATGAAATAGCACCAACACAATAACTATAAAATGAAGTAGAACCATAGAGACTAAAGAAGCGGAAATCATTTTTCATTTTGTTAATATTTTTCTTATTTTCATTTTATTTGACTTTAAGTGAATTTTTTTTCGTTCTCCAACAGAACAATGCAACCAAATAACACCAACAACCAAAATAATTTTTAAAAATATTTTACTAAAATTCTTGCACAAAACAAAACTAAAACAGTAAGAAACAAAGCAACAAAAATATATATGTATTTACAAAAGATGTTTACATATGGGTAGTTCCATTGTGATGATATTGAAAATAATACTCAACTTTTTGGTTGAAATTTAAGATTTAAAAGTTTAAATATAGGAAAGGAAATTTTCCCAAGTATTTATATTGAGAGAATAAAATTTTGGTTCAGGATTGGCACTAGAAGCCTGTGACGGCCTAAACTTATTATGAATAAAACTTAAAAAATTTTTAGTTTAAAATTTTATTCTGTAAAATATTGAAGAAAGTGTGTAACTTTTTTCTATCTAATTGAAAGGAAATAGAGAACGATATACTAATATTCCTAAAAGTAAGAATTAGAGGCTATAACGGGATATGAAAATATTGTAACACCAATTGTTACAAATGATAGTCTTGTTAAATGGAAGGCCTTACACTGTTTCACTAGGTATTAGGCAACAAATCTAGATATCGTTTAACATCTTCTGCCCATTAAGGATTTTGTGACTATAATGACAAAAAAAATATTTATGCTTATGGCAACTTTGCTTTTACCTACGACATTTAGTAATGAATCGCTTAACACCTTCCTTAAGAGCTCGAGCTATATAGATTTCTGACTGACAAAGAAGACTGCGTATATATACACTAAAGCATACTCGCAATAGCCCCCATGAGAAAGGCTATACAAACTTCACTGCCATCAGCATAATTTGTTTCGACAACATCACCGAAGATTGGTTAACCATTCAGTCAAAACTGCGTTAACAGATTTAGCATCAAATGAACTGGCACTCCTTCAAGCGGTTCTCCAAGGGGGAGTGCGGTCTATCACAACTACTAAGTTTACAACGAAGTGACCTCACAAATGACCAGTACTGATACAAGTTCTGGGGTTGATTGCTGATTCCCGTGGTACCAGGTACATACATATTCTGGTCAGACACCAGTTGGTTCCAACAAAACCTGGAGCTGTCACTTCCTTTCCCTCGGCAGCACTAGCAGAAATATTTGGCTACTTTACCTTAGTCACTGCTGTACCCCGGTGGGAGCCTTATGCATTAACATTAGGATATGCTGGCATACTAAAGAAGGTTGAGCAAGAAAATCGATTTTGACTGACTATAAAGTCACGAGTCTGGACTTCAAAATTGCACCCCAGGGGCTGTTGTCAGCTTGTAAGGACTGATAAGAATCTGCAAAACTCTTTGTGGAGTATGCAAATTTTGCTCATGCATCAAAGATTGATATAGCCTTTGGAGATAATACAAACAAATTTGATACGGAAGTTCGCTTAACATACAGACTTTCAGATAAATGTTGTGATTTTCAGGCAGATATTGTAGGTATGATTTGGACCACAGAATTCATAGAGGGAAGTGTGGAAGGGAAAGAGCCCATGAAAGCCTATGTGACAAGCTTGTGGACGACTGTAAACGTGCTCTCAGAGTTACCATGGCAACATACAGTCATACAGAGCTTTTGGATTTTGTTTAGGGTTTGATAGAGACCTAAGTGTTGGATTTGAGGGGACACGAGATCTTCCATTTTTGGATTCTGGACTGGATAAAAAGACTACTAACCAGTCTCCCAGTAAAAGCAATAGGAATATACAATGTGTATTTAGGACCTAACAGTGAAGCTCCGCCGACAAAGTTGGCTGCAAGAAACTTTTACGGTGAACTTAGTGGGTTCACTGATTGTAGCCTGGGGAGCATCATTGTACTTATCAAATGTGTGGAGTAGCAAAGAAATAGATAACATTGCAAATGATTTAAAAACTTGTGCATATGTTTTGAAGCAAAAACTCAGCCCAGCTGACTTCGTAAAAATTTTGTAATTTTTCCCAGTGTTTACAATTCCATTTCTTTGTTTTTGTCAATTCTTTAAACTGATGGTTTTTTTTTTTTTTTAATTTGTAAAACAAGTTATTTGCTAATTCTTTTAAATAAGCTGATCCTTATCTTTTTATTATCCAGGCTTTTCTGATAATAATGTAATTTATCATGTTTCCCTACCATCAAATATTTTTAAATAAATTTTTTTACAGCTTTGATAAGGTAAAACTTCTTATCAATAAAATTGCCGATTTTAAATGCAATCTTTATTGCTGCATTTAAACAAACACAAAGAAATGTGTTACAAACGCTTAAAATACTTTAAAAGTTTTGAAAATAAATAAATCTAAACAAGAAAAAGAACAATAACAACAACTACAATATGTAAACGTCAAAAACAAACTTTAATCCAAAGCAATAAACTTTTGAAAGTAAACATTGTGCAAAAATGTGCGTGCAACATTGTATTTTCATGCGTAGTATGTGGGGGTAACCAGCAATAAAATCCAAAGGGGCTAAACAACACGGGCCTTTTTTGATTGTTTGTTCTTAAAGTATGGAATTAACTATTTATCAAACAGCTCCATCAATAAAATTGCTAAGTATATGATCATTTTAATTAAACGGTGTAACAGCAACAGAATAATTGTAAGATTAAGACACACCCCAGGATCGTGTAATCTAAACACTTTTTTCGCTTATGGTTGATAATTCAACTCCTAAAAAACTAGAGAAAATAAAAAAGGGTCGTCGTTTATGCTGGCGATAATTTGAAACTAATATCAGGGCTGTTTCTATCTACTATCATGTCTAGTGCCCTCGGCTTATTCAGAAAATGGGCTTTAAATAATCGTCTTAAAGCTAAGCCTAACCAAATTAAACTAGTTCTGTGCCAAACTAAGCTTAAACCTATCGCGGTTGGGGACAATGCAAAATATATGGCTTTTTCCTTGATTCAAAATTATAATAGAAACTGAATCGAGGCTGAATAAGGCTTTGGCACGTGACTACACATGTCGTTATATGCTTGACGAAAAATTGGGACGTATATTCAAACTTATGTACGCAGCTGCAGTACACCTAATTCTCACATACCAGTTATGCAAAATCTCGTGACAGGAATGCAGGGGAATCACAGGCGTACTGTGTATTCTAGGGAGTCTAAAGATTTTGCTACGAAAGGCGTTAAATAGAGGAAGTCCTTTCCGATATCAGCACTTAAAGACCTTCTTGATCCATTGTGTCCCAGAACTATATTGCACCTGGTTCCTATTGATCATTATATAATGGCAGTAAGGCTTAGGGCATTGTGTTGCTGGAAATCGAGAGCATATGTTCATTCAATTATCTTGAGCAGATTATCCACAACCCCAAGCCAATTTTCTTCCTATGTAACACCCCATACGGACTTAATTATGGGTGAGCGGTGTGGGAAAATTGCGTGCAAAATAATGACAAATGACTGTAAAATAGACAGATGGTATGTTAGCTATTATTGGGGGTTGCGGGAGCCTTGAAAGTTTGTGGTTGGTAATAGCCGCCCCGTAGTAGCCCTTTTTTTCGAGCTAGCTGCTATCTTGCATGGGTGCTAATGCGACGTTGGCCTGTAAGTGCGGCCCACGATGTCCTTTATTCTTTGCTTGTGCAGATCAAAAAAACATTTAGGGTTGTTAGACTATTTGGTCCCTGCAACTTTGCTGGCGTTTATATCAACGAAGAATTTAAGGGATGTGGGAGGAATACTACAGTGGTCGATAGCCTAAATATTCTAATTCGCACCATACGAGTATTTAGCAAGTATATCAGCAACACAATTGTTTGCAATGCATTTCCTCTCACCCATACCAGAGTGTTATGCAGGTTAAGATATCTTTCGACTACAGGCTGAGTTTAATAATTCGAACTTTCATTCAAGCATGGGCTCTCAGAAGCGATATAATTTTCTTGTTTATGGTAATATCTAAACATAAAGCCTACTTGTCAGCCTGCAAGCAAAGCGAACAACCATATTAACCAGCCAGCCAATCATGATTATTCTTTAGTGTTACCATATTTCGTTTTAGGCCAGTTTTACTTCAAATTTTCATATTCTCTTTAATAGTTGCTGTGTTTCATGGCATAAGCATGTTAAAGTTCACTATTTTGTAGTATAAGTACAGGGTGTCTGGTCGCAAATATATTTTTTGAAATACGAATAATTCCAAAAGTAATAAAAAGTAAAAAGGGCGCCGTTGGAACAATCGATTATTCGAATTTGTCAGCCACAATGTCGCAGTGGCCGAGTGAGCATCGCGTGTTCGCTGTGGAGACATTTTTTTAAACTAATGATCTTTACGTTAATGCTCGTCGGCAATTCTGTTCAAAGTTCGGTGTTCGGCGAATACGTTATGGACCGAGTGTAAATTTAATTCGTTTGGGGGTGCAGAGACTCCACGCAACTGTTTTGGCTATTAACGTCTCATGGCCAGGGTCCAATCGATCTTAAAGGACTTCCAATAACATTAAACTGGTTGAAAACAGTTTACGTAAAAATCCGCAACTTTTAATATGGAAAAGAGCAGCCTCACTGGGACTTCCAAGAGCGATTATAAATGAAATTTTAAAAAACGATCTGAAGTTCCATCCTTTTAAAATTTAAATCATTCAAGAACTAAAAGAAAGTGACTTTGATTTACACAAACATTTTTGTGAAACCATGTTGCAGTGTTTTCACACTGTAAATCATATTTTTTGGAGCGACGAGGCTCATTTTCACTTAAATGGTCACGTAAGCACGCAAAACTGCCCTTTGTAGTCTTTGTGAACCCGCAACCCTTGATTGAGAGGGTTTATAATGACAATCCCCAATCTCTTGTGGAAAATATTCATCGAGAAATCAGCTCAATGGAACCAAGTTTATTGCAGCGTGTGGCGCCGAAAACACAAGGCTCTGTTTTAAAAAATGTGTTCAACTCAACGGATGACATCTGGATTAAATCAATGGTTAAAATCCTCATTTCCATTCTATCGTTCAATACTTCAAAACTCTGTGCCAATTATTCATTTGTTTATTTAAGTTTAAAAATATAAGTCTGGTACTAGACACCCTGTATAAGGGCCTAGCTTAGACTGTTGTTAGCATAAAAGGCCTTATAGCAAGGCTTTAAATATTATGCATGAATCTAAAACTTATATATATATATATCTATAGAAACAACTTTTAAGCCAAGTATTAGTAACTCCAGCAAATACACACACATACACAGTTTCTTTCCTTGTAAAGTAAAACAGAGTCTTTATACGATTTTTATTGTTGTGTTTGGGTGTAATAGTTCGTATATGTGCGTATCTGTGTTAGTTGCTTCTTTATCTTAATACTTGTTGTTAGGTTTGTTTCTTTTTTCTTCCTCTTTTTTAGAGTAAATTTAACAAAATGTTTTTTATTAAGCCACTTTATCCAAAGTATAAATTTCAGCCACACGTACTCAAGCAGATGAGTTTTAACAAGTTTTTTTTTTCTTTCTTAAGTTAAACAACAAATAAACACGCATCATGCATGCATGCAGGCAGGCAGACAAAACAATTCACACACACATCCATACATGTTTACGCTTAAATAAATGCAACAGCAATAGCAAACAGGAAACGGAAGTATAAGAAGAAGCAAACAAATAGTGAAATTAATTTTAACAAGTAGAAAGTAAAACCATAAAACTTAAGGTCAAATTCATCAACTTCATCTGTAAATTATTTAAAGAAAAATATTTTCCACTAAATAGTTGCTTCTGCTGTTGACCACTCATTTTTCTTTTAAAATTCTTGTTTAAAAATTTTTCCGTTTAAATTTCTATTTGATTGTTTGTTTTAGTTTGCTTTAATTGTTTTTCATTTGATCATTTAATCTTAAATAAAATGTTTTTATTAGTTTGAAATTTTCTCTGTTTTGCTTGGTTTTTTTGCTTCCGTTAGGCAAAGTTGCAATTTCTTAAAGAAATTGTTGGCAAAACTTTTAATATTTAATTTTTTTTCTTTTAATTTCTTAATCATGTTTAGTGGGCCGAAAGCAGTTATATTATTATATTTAGAAAATAAAACATGAGATTGGGTTAATGGTTGCCAAGTTAATTATAAAACATTTTTAAGCACAACTTCGTGCTTATTTGCACAACTTATTTAAATCTGTTAAACTCTATTACAAATGGTAAGGGATTAAATTTTAAAATTAACTTCCTCTTTAAGAATTATTTATATGGCAGTTCTCCCTTTTTGGTTCCACTGTTTTTTCATGTTTTAGCTCACTAAATCTGAAAAATGTTGTTGTTAGGAAATTTTGTCTTTTCTTTTCTTAAGTCTGTTGAACTTTGTTTTTTGTTTTTAAACAACTGCAATTAATATGATTTATATGGAGTATTACAAACAGTTTTAAAAGAGAAAGTTAAAAAAAAGCAAATTAAATGAAGAACAAAACAAACATATTTTGAACTTAAAGAAATTAAAATTACTTTAGTTAAAAAGAAATACGTTAAAAAATTGTAAGAAGATGTAAGTTTTAGAAGTATTAAATAAATATAATCAATCTTTAACTATTATCTTTACTTGAACTATTACTTAGCTAGAGTATAAGACATACAATTAAATTGTTAAACTTTACCTTAAACTTTACTTTTGCGAAAAACTGATAATCATGTTCTTTTAATTAATTTTTAAACATTATTACAAATAACTTCGACAAAGTTGCAAACATTTAATTGAGGAAATTTTCAAAATCATAACACAGTGGAATGTTTTTAAAAGCGTTTAAGGTTTTATTATGAAATTAAAATAAAATTACAAAAAAAATTTTTATAATTAAAAATAAAAAACAAACATAAACGCTAATGCAGGGTGACCGCCGGCAAGTCTTGACCGTTCATATTTGGCAAACGTGAAGTAGAGACGAGGCAAATTTATTATAAAAAAAAATTTTCGTAATATAACGTGTTTTAATCGTTAAAACATAAAAACTCATGGCACGGGCACATTCTCATTTTCATGAATTGAACAGAATAGTCGGTTCAGGGCAATGGAAATCCCTCAAATTATTTATCAGTCACCTTTGCATCCATTAAATTGAGCAGTCTGGTGTGCAATTTGGTCAGGAGGGATCATTGCACTTTACTTCTTTGAAACTGAAAGCAGCGTAACGGTAACTCAGTGGGGAGCGATATCGTGATATGATTGAAAACTTTTTAATGTCACAACTGCATGCTTTAGGCTTAGGTAACATGTGGTGTCAACAAGACGGTGCCACATCGCATACAGTCAGATTATAATAGAATTACTGCGAGATCTTTTTTTTCAACAAGTTATTTCAAGAAATGGTGATGATAGTTGTCCTCCATGGTCGCCTAATTTGACTGATCCAGACTTCTTTTTGTAGTGATATCTAAAAAGCAAGGTATATGCTAACAAACCAGAAATGCTGGAGCAACTTAAACAAAATATTCGTGATGAAATCAATTAAATACCGCGTGAAATGTGTGAGAATGTAAAAATTAAAAATGTTCTCAAAAGGGCTCGCATTTTTTAGGCTAACAGAGGCGGGAATTTATCTGATATTGTATTTCATACATACCTGCCGACATTAAATAAAACATTTATCAATATATGTAAGTTCCATTCTCTTTAATTAAATCAAAAATTATGAACAAACAAAATAGTGTACCTTGCCGGCGGACAAAGTTGTACCATCATTTAAAAAAGAATTTAGACTTCGAAAATGCAATGTAGTCTATTAGTTACAGTCTCAGCTTGGCAGTCAGAAGCTGCCAGGTTCAATACCTGATGGGTTAAAAATTTTTTTTAATTTTCTTTTTTATTTTCTTTTTTTGTTTTTTGCTATATTCTTTTTGTTATTCTTTGTTTTGTTTAAATTATTTTTTATATTTTTTGTTTTATTTTGTTTTTCCTTTGCTATGATTGTTGAGGCGCGTTGAGTAATGATCAGTTGTGTTAAATTTTGTACACAAAAACCTCCACAACTGTCCTAGAGTTGCCCCTACATGGGTGTGATATGAGACCGACTCCCACTAATTTTTGTGAAACATACCTACTCTTTATTCTCAGCAGCCAACAGTATTACCATACAAAATTTATAGGAATAAAATATATCGCAGATCCCCATTAGTTTTTCCTTCCAATTATATTCCTGAACATACTACCCCCTACCTCCATCACTTTAGGTGTTTTTCATACAAAATTTACAAAAATAATGTAAAAACGCCCATCATTCTCCCAGAGTAGGCCTTAGAGAAAAAGAGAAAGCTTACGATCGATCCCCATTAGTTTCCCTTTCAATTGCTCAAGGGGGCTTCCATACAAATTTTTCGAAATTGTAAAAATTCACCGCCTACATACTCTCTCCAACATATTGCCCGGTGTCCCACGAATAAATACTTCAATATTGGCTTTCATTGCGTCAACCACTTTGAGCTTGTCTCTGTAGACAAGAGCCTTAAGATAGCCCCACAAAAAACAATCTAAAGACGTTAAATCGCACGATCTGGGTGGCCAATTGACCGGCCCCAAACGTAGAATAAATTGCCGACATAACTTTTTTCTCAATTGGACCATTGTTTCACTTGCGGTTTGCAGAGACCACTTGTCAACTAAGTCCAACTTTTTCATTTTGGGCAAAAAATAAAAATTGCTATGATCGCACGGTAGCGCTCGCCATTCACAAAAACGTTGCTGCTTTCGCCGTCTTTGAAAAGGTATGGTCCAATCATGCCCCCGATTCATAATCCACACAAAACTGTCAGTTTGTTTGTATCTAATACCTCATTTTTGCTAGTTCAGGTATCCATTCAACCAGTAATATGCTTCGTCGCTGAACACAATTTTGCAATAAAAAATTGATCTTTAACTTATTTTGCCAGGGCTAATTCACCCAAAGTTAGCCGTGGTGGTAAGTCATGATGCTTCAACCCTTATACTAGCACTGTTTTTAAATGTTTTACACCCGAATCCCTCCACAAAGCTTTCCACAGAGGCCCATTTGCTGGAGCTGAAGCGATAATTCACGATCACAACACTGGCGAACACATTTGCGATATTTTTCCCAGTCTACACTCTGCGCATGCGTGTTGGTAATTTAATATCTAGTAACGTAAATTTGGTGCCAAATTAAGTCAAAACATTGCCAAAGGAAAATTGCTAAAAAACCACCCTATATGGTAATGGTGCGCATGGAAATATTTTATCCTGTATTTCAATTTTTTCTTTAAAATTCATTGAGTTTTATTCGAATTCTTTGAATTAATGTTTATTAGTCCTATTTTTCCTTTTAATTATAAAAATATCACCTAAAATTTTGCCGTTTTTTTTCAAAAAAATCATTTACTTAGAACTGTTGATATTGTTTCATTCCATTAAAAAAACTTTGTTTAACTTAAAAAAATAATTATCTTTTTGTAACTGAGATATTGTAAATGTCTTTTAGCATTTCAACTAATTCTAGTAGCATTTGGACACATTTTAAATTGTTTTAAGCTCCTATTATGAAATCTAGGCAATTTACTACTTTTTTAGCACATGTAAACAAATTTTTTTAACAAATCTTTTTATAAAAGAATTTATTATTTTAATAGAATTTTTATATTGGTTTCCCATTTATTTTCAATTTACAAAATAACTTCTAAATTACATAAAACAAGGCCAAAACGAAACAACACATGTACATACAAACAATGAAAAATAAAACAAGTAAGAGCGCTATATTCGGCTGTGCCGAATCTTATATACCCTTCACATTGGTCTTTAAATATACCCAGCCGAGTAATTTTGTACTGCAAATAATATAATAAAAAACCTTGTGCGAGTTTTAAAGCCCATAGAAAAAATAACAAAATTTTAACGTTCGTATGAATAATAGAAATAGATGAAGAAGATTTGAGGTCGAGAGTTTTTAAAGTTTTCGACATTATTCATATTTAAAGGTTAATAAAACTTATTAGATGTTCTAGTCCCCCTGCTCTTCACCAAGTTTTTCACCAAAATGTATGAATTATTTGATTATTACTTTTTGTAGAATATTCGAAGTCGATAGCTGTAATAGTTTTCCAGAAGTAGCGTATCGAAAATTGTTTAAAAATTGTTAATTTGTATGGGAGCTACCCCTTCTTCACCCCCCATCCAAAAATCTTTTTCTTCAGAGCGTAGCCCTTAATGTCCAATTACTTTTTGTAGAACATTTGATTTCGATATATGTTATAGTTTCTGAGATATAGCATATCGAAAATTTAACAAAAATTGTTAATATGTATGGGAGCTACCCCTTTTTTTGCCCCCACTCGAAAATTTTTTTCTTTAAAGCGTAGCCCTTAGCGTGCAATTACTTTTTGTAGAACATTTCATTTCGATATCTGTTATAGTTTCCCAGATATAGCTTATAGAATATTTTATTATAATTGTCGATTTGTATGGGAGCTACCCCTTTTTTTGCCCCCACTCGAAAATTTTTTTTCTTTAAAGCGTAGCCCTTAGCGTGCAATTACTTTTTGTAGAACATTTCATTTCGATATCTGTTAAAGTTTCCGAGATATAGCGTATCGAATATTTGAAAGTAATTGTCGATTTGTATGGGAGCTACCCCTTTTTTTGCCCCCACTCGAAAATTTTTTTCTTTAAAGCGTAGGCATTTTTGCCCAATTACTTTTTGTAGAACATTTCATTTCGATATCTGTTAAAGTTTCCGAGATATAGCGTATCGAATATTTGATAATAATTGTCGATTTGTATGGGAGCTACCCCTTTTTTTGCCCCCACCCAAAAAATTTTTTCTCTAAGGCGTAGCCCTTAGCGTGCAATTACTTTTTTTACAACATTTCGTTTCGATATCTGTTATAGTTTCCCAGATATAGCGTATCGAATATTTTATAATAATTGTCGATTTGTATGGGAGCTACCCCTTTTTTTGCCCCCACTCGAAAATTTTTTTCTTTAAAGCGTAGCCCTTAGCGTGCAATTACTTTTTGTGGAACATTTCATTTCGATATCTGTTATAGTTTCCGAGATAAAGCGTATCGAATATTTGATAATAATTGTCGATTTGTAAGGGAGCTACCCCTTTTTTTGCCCCCACCCAAAAAATTTTTTTTTAAGGCGTAGACCTTAGCGTGAATTACTTTTTGTGAAACATTTCGTTTCGATATCTGTTATAGTTTCCGAGATATAGCGTATCGAATATTTGATAATAATTGTCGATTTGTATGGGAGCTACCCCTTTTTTTGCCCCCACCCAAAAAATGTTTTCTCTAAGGCGTAGCCCTTAGCGTGCAATTACTTTTTTTAGAACATTTCATTTCGATATCTGTTATAGTTTCCGAGATATAGCGTATCGAATATTTGATAATAATTGTCGATTTGTATGGGAGCTACCCCTTTTTTTGTCCCCACCCAAAAAATGTTTTCTCTAAGGCGTAGCCCTTAGCGTGCAATTACTTTTTGTAGAACATTTCATTTCGATATCTGTTAAAGTTTCCGAGATATAGCGTATCGAATATTTGATAATAATTGTCGATTTGTATGGGAGCTACCCCTTTTTTTGCCCCCACCCAAAAAATGTTTTCTCTAAGCCGTAGCCCTTAGCGTGCAATTACTTTTTTTAGAACATTTCATTTCGATATCTGTTATAGTTTCCGAGATATAGCGTATCGAATATTTGATAATAATTGTCGATTTGTATGGGAGCTACCCCTTTTTTTGCCCCCACCCAAAAAATTTTTTCTCTAAGGCGTAGCCCTTAGCGTGCAATTACTTTTTTTAGAACATTTCATTTCGATATCTGTTATAGTTTCCGAGATATAGCGTATCGAATATTTGAAAATAATTGTCGATTTGTATGGGAGCTACCCCTTTTTTTGCCCCCACCCAAAAATTTTTTCTCTAAGGCGTAGCCCTTAGCGTGCAGTTACTTTTTTTAGAACATTTCATTTCGATATCTGTTATAGTTTCCGAGATATAGCGTATCGAATATTTGAAAATAATTGTCGATTTGTATGGGAGCTACCCCTTTTTTTGCCCCCATCCAAAAAATGTTTTCTCTAAGGCGTAGCCCTTAGCGTGCAATTACTTTTTTTAGAACATTTCATTTCGATATCTGTTATAGTTTCCGAGATATAGCGTATCGAATATTTGATAATAATTGTCGATTTGTATGGGAGCTACCCCTTTTTTTGCCCCCACCCAAAAAATTTTTTCTCTAAAGCGTAGCCCTTAGCGTGCAATTACTTTTTGTAGAACATTTCATTTCGATATCTGTTAAAGTTTCCGAGATATAGCGTATCGAATATTTGATAATAATTGTCGATTTGTATGGGAGCTACCCCTTTTTTTGCCCCCACCCAAAAAATTTTTTCTCTAGGGCGTAGCCCTTAGCGTGCAATTACTTTTTTTAGAACATTTCATTTCGATATCTGTTATAGTTTCCGAGATATAGCGTATCGAATATTTGATAATAATTGTCGATTTGTATGGGAGCTACCCCTTTTTTTGCCCCCACCCAAAAAATTTTTTCTCTAAGGCGTAGCCCTTAGCGTGCAATTACTTTTTGTAGAATATTTCATTTCGATATCTGTTATAGTTTCCGAGATATAGCGTATCGAATATTTGATAATAATTGTCGATTTGTATGGGAGCTACCCCTTTTTTTGCCCCCACCCAAAAAATTTTTTCTTTAAGGCGTAGCCCTTAGCATGCAATTACTTTTTGTAGAACATTTTAAGTCAATAGCTGTTATAGTTTACGAGATATAGCTCATAAAATATTTCACCAAATTTGTGCAATTGTAGAAAAAATACCCCTTCCCCTGGTCCTATCTGAAAAAAATTTTTCCATTATTAAGGTCCCTTCTTTAGGAGTATCCGTGCCAAGTTTTGTGGCAAGAGTGACTATACTTACTGAGATATATAGGGATATATGCACGGATTTTGTCCTAAAAAAAATGGGTTACTCTGGGTTTTCGCTTATATCTCGGTCAATAGTGAACCGATTTTATTGATTTTAAATAGCGATTGTCTCCAGGATATTTGTGATAGTTTGACACCATTAACTGGTCTGTATCTTTTTATTTGACTCCGGAAACTTGATTTCAACAGACGGACAGACGGACAGACGGACAGACGGACAGACGGACAGACGGACAGACGGACAGACGGACAGACGGACAGACGGACATCGCTAAATCGACTTCCCTATCTATAAGGATCCAGAATATATATACTTTATGGGGTCGCAAATGAATAATAAAGAAATTACAAACGGAATGACAAAGTGATATATACCCTATCACTATGTGAAGGGTATAAATATAAAAGTAAAGAAATCGAACGCTTAAAAACCATTTATTAAACCATATCGCTTTCATAATCTTAAAGGCCGTAAGTTAAATATCACAGGTGTACAAAAAAAATATAAGTGCACATATGAAGTGAAAAAAAAATTTATTAATATTTTAAAAATGCATTGAGTCGTTTGCATATAAATATGCTTTAAATAATCCTCATAGGTTAATTTGTTTTTTGGGGAAGTTATGGGAGTTTTACATCATTTTTGTAAATTTTATATGGCAACACCCTCAGGTGATGGTGATAGGGGGTAAGTATGTTTTAGGAATATTTTTATGAGGGAAAAGAGATGTGTATCTGTGATACATTTTATTTCTCCAAGCGCGATATCCGGAAGTTGTAGGGGTTTCTACCCTATTTTTTTTTAATTGCATGGCAACCCTGTTAGGGGCTGGAAAGAGGGTGTAAGTATGTTTCATAAAAAAGTTAATTGGGGTCAGTCTTACATTTGGTCTTTGTATGGCTATCCTGTTCCACAAAAAATATTTGGGAAAAAACAACTAATGGGGGTCAATCTTATATTGCACCTGTGTACGGGCAACTTCGGGACAGTTGTAGAGGTTTTTATGTAAAATTTTAAAGAAATAAACAGATATAGTCTTGGCTTTTCGCTTATATCTTGGTCAGCTATCAGGTAATTTTTCTGGATTTCAATAGCAATTTGCTTGCAAATATTTCTGATAGTTTGATACTACCTACGGGTCTATACGGCATCAGGGGGCTTCAAAAAATTTTAAAAAGATTTCAACCATTACACGGACAGACGAACATCGCTAAATCGACTTTTCCATCTATACAAACCAAGAAAATATATACCTTATGGGGCCGCAGATGGATATTAAAAAATTATTTACCGAATGACAAATTTTTATTTACCCTTAACTTTTATGTGAAGGGTATAAAAATAAAAAGCGGACATGAGCCCTATGATAAATAAGAATTAAAGCTTCGAAAATCAAATGGCTCGTTTGGCTAGACTGGGTCGATAAATTTTTTTGTGTTTTTCTTTTTCCTAATTTTTTTTTTTTTTTTTTTGTTACTAGACCGATGCTTGTTTTAGTTTTTATAATATTTTTTACTTATAGAATAATGCTTTTACAATAAATACATAAAAACAAATGCGTTCTGCTTTCAGCATGGGGGCGTGGCACAGTGTTTGGAGCGCTCGCACGCCACAAAAGCAACCAAAGTTCGAATCCCAGCAGAGCACAAGAGAAATATTTATTCTTTTTTTTCTTTAAACTTGTTAATTTTTCTAAACAATTGAAGTGTTTGAATTAGGCTTTAATTATGATCATTTCAGTAAAAGTGCTTAGTTAGATAAAACCAATTCGCTTTTTCCATTTTTTAAAATTTAAATAATTTTTATAGTCATTTTAGTGAGACGTGCAAATTAAAACATTTTATTGATTCATTCAATTATTTTGGTGATTATAACCATTTTTTAGTTATTTTTCTGTAAAGTGGTAAATTATCGCAAATTATATTGAAAACATTCTTAATTTGAAACATAAGCAAATCTTGTAATGTTGAGCAAACGATATGTATAATAAAAAACGTAAAAACAATACCCACGCATATGTACATATGTATATGTACATATGTATATGTACATATATGCATATGTAAATATATAATTCATATATTTATATAAATTCTAAGCTGACTGCTGGCTGGGTCCTGTTAAACAAATTGTTATTTTAGTGGCAAACAAAACCCGGTAAAAAAAACAGTTTAGAAGGGCATTTATAGGTACATTTATAAAAGAATCTATGACTGCATGTTTGTATGTATAATATTGTACTGGAGATGTGAAAGAAAGTACCGTTATGTAAAATATTCCTTAAATTTACGCCAATATCATTTAACAATGCCACTCGAGGTTTGATTGAAGTAAAGGTTTTGTTAAGATTTGTAAAAAATTACAGTTGTTTGTTGCTTTCAAAAAACAAATGCAAAGAAGCGAAATTTTTTAATCGACTTTTTTAACTATTATTTTTATATTCTTTTTTTTTTATCCTTAAAGATAGAATGATTAATTTAGTCATAATTGTTCACTTGCCCGCTTAAATCAAGTTCTCGAAGTTACGTAAAGACCTGCGCATCCGATATATGTAAGTGTTGAACTAGCAAAAATATGAGTATCGTTGAAACTATTGATCCCTGCTTACAAATAACTAACCACAGTAAACAGCTGTTCGAACCAAACTTATGGGCAACACTGTATTTGATTATACATGACTAACCATTGCGCCATAACCATAACTATACAAACCAATTGAGTTTTGGTTTTTATGGCAAAGGTTATGGTAATGGCGTCATGATAAGTCATGTATAATTGAACCTTAAAGTTTACGATGGAACCAGCTAATGTTACATGGCCAACCACTAGAGGAACCCTTCAGGAAGGAGTCCTATCGTCATTAGTGTGGAACATATTTCTCAATTTGCTGCTCAAGAATATGAGTAGAGAACAGATAACGGTCTATCTATCAACTCCTCTAAAACAGAACATATTCTGTTCACAAACAGTTACAAAACTCCTTATTTTAACCGCGCTGATACTGAACGGGGTAACGCTAACTCTATTAGAAAGTGCAAAATATCTGGCAGTAATTCTGGTCGATAAGCTGCTCTGAAGGCCAAACCTGGAGGCGAGAGTAGCAAGTGCCCAAATTGCGATGTATGTGTGCAAACGTGCATTGGAAGAACCTAGAGCCTCAGTTCACAGAATATCAGATGACTTTATAGGACGGTAATAGAACTGATTTTCTTTTTTGGAACTGTGGTCTGGTGAAAAGCTACGGACTCTTTACGAATTGTCAGCTGGCCCTAACCGGTCTTCCTAGCGGAGAAGGTGTAGGGAAACACTGCGATGAGACAACATGCTATGGGCATTTGGAGATATAGGGCATGTTGCCAAGCAAGTATAATCGACCCCGTCGACTTTATTCCCGATCTAATTGACTTCTACACACCGAAGAGGAAGGGGAGGGAGATGAAATTATTTTCTCAGGACCTGTTTATCTGGAAAAGAACTTTTCTGATTAGCTTTCATCAGCGATGCCCAACAAAAAAAATGATTTATGAAAACAAATGGGTGCTTTTTCACTGTGTTTGCTATCTTAAACAAAAACAATGCAATATCAATCTGTATTGTTGTTGTTATTTTTTTTTCTTTCACTATCTTTGTTATGGCTTTTTGTTGGTACTCGTGCTGTGTACATAAGCAATCCCGATTTATGCTCGTATCCCAGATACACCCCTGTCTCTTGGCATTCTTAACTGCTCTTTACCGAAGTGATTAGCCTATTTGCTCAGCTTCTTTTTTTTTTTCTTTGTGATCACAAAAGCTATAATTTAGATATTTTTGCGCCTTTTTTTAATTCTTACATTATAAATTTTGTATTAATTTTTATGGTAATTATTGAACAATAAATGATCTTTGCTCAATACCGAAGTCGCTCTTAGCCTTAGAAATTGTTTAGAGTGCGAAAAACTGTTGCTTGGCTAACATATAGTGACGAAATAGTAATTAAAATGCCTCCCTAGACGAAGGTTATGATGTTTCCAACTACCCCCATTTCAATATTTCACTAACATTTTTCTTGTTTATTAACATATTTTTCTTTCAAACCTTAAGCTTACAAAATACTTTTTAAATAAATTTCTTTTTCTTTTTTTGATCTTCCTTAATTTATTTATTTATTAAACTTAAAAGTGGCAAAAAAAACTACAGCACCCCAAACATTTTAATACACAAACCCAAATCTGTCATTGACAGGCTGACAAAACAAGTTTAACATCAACACACATACATATTGTAGTTAAACAGATCAAAGAATTGCACAGAGCCATTTAAATATGCCAACAAAATAAAGTTCTTTCATATTTCATAGACTATTTGTTGTGCTTAAAATGTCCTTTGAGTTTTGTATCCTGCTCCTATTGTTTGGTTTACGGGGGGAGCTTAAAATACAATTTAGAGTAGATTGTTCTTATTTTTTCAACACCATATACTACGACTCATGATTTTTGCAGTTAATTTAAATTTATTTAAATGTTTTACATTTAGTTTATTTAAATTTCTTCGGCTTTGTTTGATTGCCCTCAGTTCTATGTCTTCTGTTTTGGTATTTTGGAAGCAGTTTAGTTTTCTTTTATCTTATTTTAATTCAACTGCAGCAATTGTTTGTCCTTTAAGTTCATTATTAAGTGGCTGGGTGGGATTTGTTTTTTTTTTCTAAAATTTTTTATTTAATTTATGTAATCTTTAACTGTGTCACAACACAAGAGATTATTTTAAATTGTACAAGTTTTAGTTATTATTGACATTTCTCTTATAAGAATTTAGTTGTCTTTTAGTTGTGATATTTTAAAGGGGCTTTAAATAGGACAAGTTAAACTTATATTAAACTAAGGCACAGTTTAAAAGTTCTAAGTTAATTAAAAGATATATCAAAGGCTTTATTAAGATTTTTTCCTTTTATAAAAAAATAGGCCTGATAACCAAACATGGTGCTGCGGCGGCTACAAAAATTATAAAAAAACCTGAGTGACAAAGTGTGCTACAAATTTCCTAGGAACAAGACATGGACCCTTAACATAATGAATCTTTAATGGGGAAGCAGAAGAGATTGAAGACTAGGTAAGGTTGAACTGGCTGGTCCCAAGACCTTATATAGACCATTTGAGTCCTAAGTGTTACCAGACAAGAAGAAAGGATAAGCAGTTTCATTAATTCGATGTAACAATCGAAGGTGCTAAAAACTTTCTGAGCAAATGCCAGGTTTTGGAGCACAAAAGCCCTAAACAGTTTGCTCTAGAGCGCACGAGCACTAAACAGTGACACAGAGTATGCTCAACAGCCTCCAACCTCCAGGTTTACTTGAGAATCTACAACTATCGCTGGCCAGTCGACCTGCACTTTTGGCATGAACCGCTGACCAGCAATGACCTGTTATCATCCCCACTAGCAACCCGCAATTGCTCCTTTGCAAAAACCAAATCGAACCTCGTAGCCTTCAGGTCATAAAATCCTTATATAATTCTAGAGGCTCTATATGAAATAATATTTACACAGACATCCTTGGCTCATAAGATCCCCATACAATCCTAGAAAATCTAGACGAATTAATTTTTACCCAGACCTCCTTGGCTCTGACGCTCATCGCAAAGTCTATACTATCATAAAGAACTGAAGTGGAGCACAAACGTTCATTGCTATTGCAATAGGCAGATTGGCAGCATGCTTCGCAAGCTCGTCCGCCATCACGTTTCTCTTAATACCCCTCTGTCACCGAATTCCGTAGAACTGCGCTTGTCTCAAGACACAAGGTTTGTCCAAATCATCGCCTGACTATCAACAAATATGTTTAACTCAGAATTCTCAGTTGACTGCTAGAACCTCCGCATAAAATACACGGCAGTAGTCAGGAAGTCTAAAAGACTGTCTAATATCCATTTCCCTGCAGAAAACTGCAGATCTATCCCCCTTCACATCCCGTCCATAACTAAGCTACAGGTGTTGTTGTCTGGGCAAAGGCTCGCCGACCAGCTGTACTCCTCGATAGTTAGATCTGGCTTCCTAACGAATAATTTTTGGAGCCATCTAGTCACTTATACATTCTACGCTTCCAATAATCTTGCCATGGCCATGGCCAAGACTAAATTTTCCTGCTGAACCCAAACGAGTCGCAGACCTTCTGGGATGGTGAAGTCTGACAACAACAATTGCGGCCATGACTGGGCACTGTCCACTGTGGGTAAAATAACAACATGATTAGCAAAATCGGTAGACAAACAGGCAGAATATAAGTAAAAATCCAAGGCAGCTCTCCTTTGCAATCGTATTTATGAAGAATTTAACATGAGCTGGCAATAAAACGTTTGCCCGAATTACAATTAAGTTGACTGCTGATGTCGACCCTTCAAGCTCCTGCTTAAGATACTTACTTTATGTTTTAAATTGTTTAATTGCTTCTGAAAACTTTTTATTTCTTCTAATTATTCTTTTTCCTTCTTCTTGCCACAAAAATAATTTCGAAATAGCAAAATATCAAAATCGTGTTCACCTTTGGTTGCAAATAGTAATTTATTTTCAATTTTCATTGTGTGTTAATTCACAATGCAACAGCGAAAGTTTTAAGTAGTAATTTTTCGTGTTTCCCTTTTTTAAAGCAAACAGAATTTTTACTTAATTACCTTAATCTTTGCAGTGTTTGTAAAAGTATAAAAAAAATATTTTCTTTATTTAATCGTATTTTACTTTTACAGTTACAAACAACACATGCACCATACGCAGCATAAAAAAGTAAATTCACACTTACATGCTCGTTTATCACCGAAAGAATTAAGTTTACTACCAAATGTATTAATAAACTACGTAACAAAAAGGAAAAATTGTTTCATTTTTAAATCCCCTCACAACGTGCGTAGTAAGTTGCAAAATATTACAGAATATCTCTGCATCTTTTTTTTTAAGTTTCAGGGTACTGCGACCTACATAACTGGCAGTGAAATTGCTGACGAGCTCGCTTGTAGTAACTCGGCTCTTAGCCAAATATGTAAGAAGGAATCTGTGTAGCACCAATGGATTACCATTATAGGAAGATTGGGGTATGGGTGCTTAACATGACTAATCTTCAATTAAGGAAAAGAATTGGTTGTAGGATGGCTAGGGCTAAACTGCCGGGATTGAGCTTAGCAAACATTACTTAGAAAAAATATTTATTCAATTATTTGTTATTTGCTCGCTCTACCCAGCCCGCTTTGCTGCACTTAATCCTAATAATTATAAAGAGATGACATATTAAGAAACTCTCCTCCAAATAAAACAGTGCTTATTGCAGCCAGATCCTTTCTACATTGATTAGGAAAGTATACAAAAATCGTTGTATAGAAGGCGTGGCGCCCAATAATGTTCTTCCGCCCATATACATCTTGCATATACTATGCATATTAACATTTTAAATACCCATACAAAATTTGAAAACTTCAGCTGTAATAATTATTGAAGTAAAGGTATACAAAAAACTAATTTAATTGTATGGTAGGTGCCACGCCCATTAATCTCTTGACGCCTATACACAGCTCAATTATGAATTTTAATAATATCAATACCTACACAAAGTTTGGGGACATCAGATAATACAGTTTTTGCGATATATTTGTTGAGGAATGTAAAAAAAATTATTCAATTTATATGCGTAGGGGACTTCGTCGAGTATATGTTTCTTAGTAAGTTCGAAATTTAGAAAAATTTTGTTGTTTAAACAGGCTAGAAGATCGAAATATAAATGATAGAACATGAGATTAGAGAACCATAGGGTCAAATGGTCGTCTAGAAAGATCAACGGGGTATTAACTGGGAAGCATCATTATGACCAAAACGGGAATCAGTTGACTATAGAATATGCAGTGAAGCACCTTGGCCGTGAACTTAATCTCTTTCCTTTTTAGTCCGATTAATTCTTTTCTTTTTTACTTGATATTTTATATTATTTGACATAATACATAATTGGCCCATTAGGAGGTTTCTAAATGCAGATTTATGACAAAAAGTGTTCGGTGTTTTATCATTCCTTATAGCATTATCAAGCCTTTGTACTCTATTTCAATTAATTTGTATGCCCATTTTCAAATTCTATTTGAAAAACCCCATTTTAATAAATCATTACCATAGGTTTTCCCCTACCGAGAAAACATATGGTAATCTGTCGACTTGTATGCGTTGATACCAAGGCTGCCATTAGGAACTGACTGCAACCCCCCCCCCCCCCCCGGTTTGAATGTCAGACTCTTTACATCTACCTTTCTAAATGTTCATTAAGAAAAAGGCCAAGTGGGATGCACTAAGACTATCGAATGCCTTGATGATAAAACCGGGAGATGAAGTGAGGAACTTGGAGATTTTATCCGTGGATTAGATACAAAAAAAGGATAAAGACTTAAGAATACATGTGATACTAGGCAGTAAAGTGACACTTCGAGCTTTTAAATTAATATAACGTTATATCAAAAGTGGTACTGGACTTGTGCTCACAATAGGCTGGGACTATGCTAGGTACCTTGATACTAAGAACACAGTGTTAACAAACGGGCTGGCTGTTAAAGTGACAAAGAACAGAGTCTCAGGGGACTATAGCATTGGTCCCTGGCTGGAGGCAAAATTTTCTCGAAATTGCAAAACAACTTCAGGCTGTAGACGGCTGAAGGAGTTTTGGCTGACTTTTCCATAGTAGGTTTGAAGTTTGAAAAAAATAATCATTTAATTAAAGAAGATGGAGAGAATAAAAATAAAAGGTAAGATGAAATTAAAAAAAGGAAAAAATATAACAAAGCACACTTACCAGAGTCGCTGGCGGAACTCGTGACCCTCAGACTGCTAGACTTACGCAATTTCTCACTGATCCAATGGGGCCCCCACAGTACGTCCAACCGCTTTATGGGCTAGGTGATCACTGTGGTCTAAGAAAGAAAGAAAGTAAAAATAAAGAATAAAAGAAAGAAAGAAATGAAGGAAGGAAGGAAGGGAGAAAGAAATTAAAACAAGGAAAAAAACGGAAAAAAGGAGAAAAAAAGACAGAGAGAAAAAAGTAAGAAAAAAAGAAGGAAAAAGAGAAAGAAAGAAACGAAGAAAGAAAGAATGAAAGAAAGAAAGAAAACAAAAAGAAATATCGAAATAAAAAACGAAAAAATAAGAAAAAGAGGATGTAAAACTTGGTTAAGGAAGGAAGATGACATTTTCTTTAACGATGTCTTTAAGGAATTTTCAAACTTGTCTTCGGTGACATTTGTCATTTATCATCAAATCTGATGCAGCAGAAATAACTTTTGGCGAAAGTACGATAGCATTCCTTTTAGAGTTGTCTTCTACATCAATTTAACGGATGAACGACAAAATAGGCCAAATAGTCGCTCTTTGATTTTTATAGCAATATTTCTCTCATTGATAACCATGGTATTGCACCAATTTTTTAAGATGCCTTAAATACGTGGCCAACGCTAAACAGTCTTGTGCTCACTGTTTTAGGTCCTTTTTTTATTACACTTTACAATAATTTGCTTTTAAAAAGTTTGCAAGTACAAAAATAAAGTAAAAACTACAATAAAAATCTCATCTTAATATTTTAAAAACCTAAATATTTACTTGTTTGTCGTAACGCATGCACTTACACACATACATTCATGAAGAAACTATTACAAAACAAAAGTAACGTGTTGCAATTAAAACAAAAAATAAAAAAAATGCAACATCACTTCAAAGGACAAAGAGACACAAGAAAATAACTAAAATAATTCAAACAAGGACAATGTTCTATATAATTACTAACGGTACTGCTACTACTAACTACTTACGCAGGTAAAGTAATATAATCCTCAAAAGACAACAAAAATTATAAATATAAAACTTAAAATTATGAAAAAAGAATAAACAAATGCAAAGAAACATTAAAACATACATATATACTTCAACAAATTTTAAAGAAAAATAATGAAAAACTTTTAAATTAATTAAAAGCAACAGAGAAAAAGGATTTACAAAAAAATGTAAAGGAAAACATGTACTACTTAGTTACTAACATAAACGTGCACACGTGTGCACATTCATATATACTTCTGCAATTACAGTGTCAGACAGAGAGTAGTAGGACACTTGAAAGTACATGCTCCAAAAATACATGCAAGGACAGGCGAACATAAATAAAATTTTCATGAAAAGAAATTTACACACTGCAACAGCATCGAAGGAATGCGCACAATAAAAATAGTGCACAAAAGTAGATTATGAATGAAATACATATAGAAATTCGGTTAAAAAAAGAAAACCACTTTAACTATGTTTTACATAAAAAGGAAAAAAAAATAAAATAAAACACCTACTAAGTAGTTTAGTCATTTTCATAACCGTACATTTACATTAAGATTGTTGTTGACTGTTTGTAATTGTCACATGCGTTTAAAGTATTTTACACGTTTACATTATTTCACCATTTAGTAAAAAGATAATAGCAGAAGAAAATACAACTTTTTCATTTTGTGTTTGCTTAAAGAAAACTAAAAATCCTTTAACCACATTTATGATTGTAAGTATAAAAGGAATGCACAAGATTAAGATTTATTTACAAGTTCTTAATAGTGCTGTAGCAGTTCAGTATAAGCAGTGTCAGTGAGCCTTACATTTGACTGCAAAAACTTTTTTCACACACATACAAGAAAAGAAACAATTCATTGATTCCCATTTGTTTACCCGTCTGATAGCTTGGGTACCTGTCCAGAGAAACTGGTTGATAAGTTATTTGATGAAAGGGGGGGGGGGGGGGGGGCCCTCGGGCAATCTTCTATCAGCACAAGTGCTCAAGTCTACCTCCTCGTGGTATCAACCGGGTAACTTCCAGTTACTGGAAGGCTAACAGACATAGCTAAATCGAAAACAATCCGTCTTGGGCTGAATGGGATCAGTGATTCACTGGTCTGGCTTGAGGCAGGTTGTCCTTGTTGACACTGTGGCATGTACATCACCAATAAGTGGCACAGCAATTCAAGGTTTTAAGGGTACCAACACCTTATCTATGCTGAATAGAAATTAGTAGGAATCCTATCTGGTACCACGGGAATCAGTTGGCCCCATGTGCTTACCAGTGCATGAACTGATTAATGGTAAGGTCTCCTTCGGGAGTTCACGTGGTGGCTGTGGTTATCCCGGGGCAACTGAGACCGAGAGTTGATATGCTGGGGTCCGTCTTGTACGGGCCCTAGAGTGATCGCGTAAGCGGTCTTATGTGAACTTAAAGTTTTCAAGATAGAGTCTCTAGTTTTGGCGGGTCTTCCCAGGCACATGAGCAACTGATGGAGTAGGCTTATAGCTGAAAAGGTGTAAGTGCGCTTGGAAGTAGGTGAATAGGGAAACTGGCTACGTCTGGGGATCCTAGGATCTGAAATAAGATCCCGTCAGAGTAGTAGCAAATAATAAAAAGTTTGGCATTGTCATGTTAATGCGTGTGCCTGTTTCGGTCCCGACTGGAGGTGAGAAGATTATGAAGCGTTGATGAAAGTGGAGAAATTGATTTGTCTAAATGAAAAAAGATCCTTTAAACAGAGCTGGGTGTCGCATTCGTTGGGTGCGACATAGAGTTGGGTCAATCGGTTACTTTAGTTCGTTTTTGGCAACAACCTCGTTCGTTTTTTCCACGAACCACAATGTAATTTAAATAGGGTTTGGAGATTGAATGAACTAGGTTGTTGGCAAAAACGAACTAAAGTAACGAGTCGGGCACAACTCTAGTGCGACACGATAATCATAATTTTTCTTGCTTAAGGTTGAGTACTGTTTTACAAGCGTGTGGAGATGTGTCTTGTCGGTGCGGATCTGTTTTGATTGGAAATGACAAGATCAAAACTAGAGACGCAATTTGGGTTTAGATAGCCCAACTCCTCAGCAAGGGGTCTGTTATGGCTTGCACAGAGTCATGGCAGAGAATTGCAACCTGGGTGGTCTGGTAAGCCATTCTGGGGGCGCTGGGTGACGCATTGTTTCCACTATGTGTTAGGAGCACGGTGAATTATTATCCGGGTAGGATTCACGTAAAACCCTTAACGTCTCACATAGGGGTTTTTTGCCAATCTAGCCGGACATTAAGCAAAAAATGAAATTTAAGAAATGTAAAAATTAAAGTACGCAGATCGACAGATAACCAAATTCTGCATCGGATAGTGAATTTTTAGGGCTTTTGCTTGAAATTTGTCGTTTTGGGGCGCTGTTAAAGTCAGGAAAGTTGAGTATATTGCATGCGCTTTTATTGACTTTTTACGGTTTTGAGAGGTTTACAACATATTTTTTTGTGGCTAATTGAATAAAGATTTTACAATGATTTTTGGTTTTTTCTATCAAAAACCATATTAGCAGTTATGCTGTTTTATTTTTTTATTTTTTTTAAATTTTTATGATAAAAAAAAATTCGTTTGAAATCAAAAAAACGGATTTTTTATTCACTTTTTTGTAAAAAAAAAAAAAATAAAAAACTTTTTGAAAGTCAGAGTAATCGCGATCCCAAAAATGTTATACTTCACGATAAAATTTGAAGTCTCTATTTTTAGATTGTGAAAAAAAACGTTGCGCGTTTTTGCGCCACTTTTTTTGGCGATTTTTTGAAAATTTTACCTTTTTTCTGTTTTTGCTTATCTTGTATATTTACATATGAATACTTAAGAAACCCTTTGTCAGTCATAAAAGTTATTTATAATTGTACGAATGTAGATGTTTTTCATATAATTATTGCAGGTACATTGAAATAAATTTTTAATATGTATATCTGTTTTTTACCTGAGTAAAAAAAGGAATGTGGAAACAGTAGTTTTTACCCACCCATAAATGGGTTTTAGCCACCTGTGCAGCTGTTTTCTTAATGATGCTATTTTATGGAACAAAATAAATGTACCTGTCTTAAATAAGTTTTAATTTAAAAATATTCTTTGGAAAAAAACAAATCTGTGCTTCAGGTGCTCAGTTTTTAAATATATATATTGTGGGCATTGCACAAAATTCTTTTCAGAACCAATTTAAAGCTTCGAAAGTGAAATGGAAAAAGTGTATACAAGATTAGAGTTATTCCAAATAGTACAGGAATGTAAAGATAAATCTGTTGAAGAAAAATTTAAATTTTTAGATAGAAAATTGTGCGAAATTTCAAAATGTCAAGGAGATAGTGACATCTCAGCGGTAAAGGAGTGTATAAAGAATTTTAAAAAATTTTTTAAAATACATTGGCAGTCAGCACAAAGGAAATATGACCGATTTTTAAGCTTGAATGCCACATGGCTGGAAGGAACAGTGACAGTCCCTCTATTTGGCAGTTCGTCCTCAAAACGACTACAAAAGCCATTCGTTGAACTGACCGAAAGAAGTAAGAGAAGAAAAACTGAAAAATTGCGAACTCAGTTCGATGCTGATTTATTAATGCATGCAGCCCAAACACAATTACAAACATGTGGGAAAAAAGATGCATCAAGTCTGCTTAAAAAAATTGTGTCTTCCCCGACAAGAGCTTCAAAGTTGAAAAAAGCATACAAAGCTGTACAAGAAGAAAAAGTAAAACAGCTAACACCCCTTAAGGCTCTTTCTATATTTGTGGAAGCTGATCTTTCTCGAAAGCAATATGAGATAATCCGCAGTGCCGATAAGAAGGTTTACCCTAGCTACAGTGTTCTGCAAAAAGAAAAAAGTAAATGCTATCCTCCAAAAGAATCGTATGAAATAACAGAAACATGTGCTCAAATTAATCTTCAAGACTTGCTTAATCATACCGCAAGTAGATTACTAACATATTTAGAAGATGTTTTATGTGATTCAAAAACAGAAGATTGCAACTCCTTTGAACTAATAAGCAAATGGGGCTGCGATGGCTCACACCAGGCACAATTTAAGCAAAAGATGGAAAATGATGGCTCAGATTCTCATATTTTTCAGAGCAGTTTTGTCCCAATTCGACTGATATGTGGTACAAAAAAAAAAATACTGTGGCAAAATCCAACCACTTCATCACCCCGATATTGTCGACCTATTCGCATCAGATTTATTAAAGAAACTGTGGACGTAATCCAAGAAGAAATTGACTATGTACAAGATGCTGTTAGTAAATTACAAGAAACAATTTTTTTACTGGATGGAAGTTTGTATTCCGTAAAACATGCAATGCTATTTACAATGGTTGATGGGAAAGTATGTAATGCCGCAACGCAAACCACGTCCACAATGAAATGCTATATTTGTGGGGCTACTTCAAAAGAATTTAACAATTTAAGCATCAAAAGAGATATAGACGCAAATGCCCTTTCTTTTGGATTATCTACTTTGCACGCCAGAATTCGTCTATTTGAGAGCATAGTACACCTGTCATATAAGCTCACAGTGAAAAAATGGCAGTTAAAATCTGATGCGGACAAAGCAATTGTTAAAGAGAGAAAAAAAAATATTCAAGCAATATTTAGAAGTGAATTAGGGCTATTAGTGGATGTACCGAAAACTGGATTTGGAAACACCAACGACGGTAACACCAGCAGAAGATTTTTTTCCAATCCTGAATTAGCTGCAAAAATAACTGGAATTGAATTTGATTTCATCTACCGAATCAAAGTTATTATTGAAGTAATATCAAGTGGTCACAAAATCCATCTACACAAGTTTGCCGATTATTGCTTGGACACTGCAAAACTTTATGTTGCTCTATATCCCTGGCATCCTATGACACCTACAATGCACAAGATTTTAATACATGGAGCAACTGTTATAAATGAGGCATTGTTGCCTATTGGGCTTTTATCAGAAGAAGCGGCTGAGGCACGAAACAAACATTTTCGGCTTTACAGGCAGAGGTTTGCAAGAAAGTTTTCAAGAGTTGAGTGTAACAGAGATGTTTTGAATAGGCTTTTGCTTAGTTCTGACCTACTGATGACTAGCATAAGACCAACTCCAAAAAGAAAGTCATTACCATTCACGAAAGAAGCCGTTTCTTTGATGCTTCCACCTGTACTTGATTTCGAAGAGGATTCAGATTCAGAAGATGTCTTTGAAGAAACAGACGAAGAAGAACAGTGGCACCCATCACCTTAGTGCAAAAGAGGAGTTTATTTAAAAAAATTAGTTGCTGTTTTTATATGTACATATATAAAATTTATTGTTACTATTTTAAATAAGTTTTTGTTATAAATATATTAATTATTTTCAAATAAATTAAATACTATAAAATACAAAAAAGCGGCAAACAAGCTTAAAAATGAATTTTTTGTGAAAATTAGCAAAAAAAAAATAAAAAAAAAATTTTTTTTACAGGATCGTTTCGTGAGGGGGGGCATTGGAGAAGTACCCCCCTCCTCCCACAAAAGCTTAATAAGATATTTTTTTTGGTATTTAGGCTTAAGTTATCCATTTCTATTATTAAAAACATTATTTTTGCCAATTTCATTTTATGGAACCGCCCACAAAGAGGGGGGGGGGGGCAAAATGAAATTTTACCATCTCCTGTACCAAAGTTTAGATTTTTTAACTTTCGCCTGTGTTTAAAATTGCATTTGCTTAACGAAAGTTCAGGAAATTTAAATAAAAAGCTGAATTTTTCAGAGGTAGCATTAGTTCTTCTAAGGGGAACTTTTTTCCCCTTGGTTCGATTTTTGTTTTTTTTTAAGCTTAGTCAGCCTATGACCCCAATACATGTTTCTGCCAAGTTTCATTGATCTAGGGGCACGCAGTAACTTTTAAGAAGTAATATAAATTAAAAAAAAAAGTGATGTCCGGCTAGATTGGCAAAATACCCCTATGTGCGTCTGTCCAGAGAAACTTTTTAATCCATGTAAGCAAATCCTAAATCACGATTTTTGGCTCATCTTAATTTAATTATTAAATATTTTGTAAAATAATAATGAAATATCGTTATATGTTTATTGACATTTTTTTACTGATTTATGTATAAAAAAATACCGAACTTAAAATACCTGTGTTTTTATCAACCTTTCTAAAGACGGTTTTGTATTACTTTGCAGCCCTTTAATAAGTACTTACGTATGTATGCAAGAAAATCCTTTTGTAGAAATAAACATACATATGTAGGTGCATGTGTATGGCGGCTGGTAATGGATTTGATTGCCAAAACAAACGTAAAAAGTTAAAATACAAACAAAAAACGTGATTTAACCACAGGAACAAGTAGTGTATGAATTCATTAGAAAAACGTGTATAAAATATTAAACCAAATTATAAGAATTTAAGGATCAAAGCAATGTCTTATTTAATATTAAATATTTTCTCTTAGCAGGCTTAAACTACATAAGGGATTAGAATGCTGAGAAAAATGTCAATGTTTTGTATTAGAGTTGGGTCAATCGGTTACTTTAGTTCGTTTTTGGCAACAACCTCGTTCGTTTTTTCCACGAACCACAATGTAATTTAAATAGGGTTTGGAGATTGAATGAACTAGGTTGTTGGCAAAAACGAACTAAAGTAACGAGTCGGGCACAACTCTATTTTGTATGAATATTATATTAGAATTTTGCGGCTGGAATAATTTCATTTTACTTTGTGGTTTAAAAAAAATTTATTAAAATAATATTTGCAGAATAAATATTTAATTTGAATCTTAATTGTGTGTTTTTAGCTTTAAGTTAATGTCTAGACAAATCAGATATCATCATTTAAAATAAAATCAAAAATATTAAACAAAAATAAAAAGTAAATGCTGGGTTGACCTTTATTAGGAAATTAAAATTTCAGAACAAGTGTTATGGCATGTCGATCTTGGTTTATAGAATATTTTAGAAATAACTAGAAATAACACACTAAAACGTCCCTTAATCAAAAATATATTTGGACAAAATTTCGCCACAATCTGTCCATAATTTAACGTAGAAATCACTTTAACCTGCATGCCACAACCGGAAATAAAACTTTTAAGGGTTTTAGAAGACAATCGAGTTGTACAGGGTGTCTGACGGCAAATTTATATTTTCAAATAAAAGACGAAATAATTGGCACAAAGTTTTATTAAGAGCATTGAACGATAGAATGCAAATGCAGATTTTGTTTTTAAAGAGTATGTCATTCAGATGTTCTCCGTCGCGTTGAACACACTGCTGATAACCGAGCCTTGTGTTCTGCGCTACACGCTGCAGTAAACTGGATTCAATTGAGCTAATCTTTGACAAATATTTTTCTTTAAAGCCACAATAGATTCAAACTTTTAGAAAAGTACATAACCAGTCGACAATTCATGATGAAGGAGAGAAACCACTTAAGTTGTTCTCAACAAATAGGGGATGGTGTACCTCAAGGGAGTATACTAGCTTCAATTCTGTACTTACCCAGCAGATACGCAAACCACACACACGTCGACATTTGCTGATGATACCGCCCATGGCGCAATAATTTGTCAGGTGGTGGTGATTCTACAGTTGTCGTTGGCTCAGCTGTCAAAAAAAGATATGTAAAAGTAAACAACTTTAACTACCCAGCATCGATTTATGCATGAAAAAAGTAGATCAGCTGTGCTCGTAACACCACCTGGTACACATAATTGCACCATGATACCGCCTTTCTCAGTTTTCATAAAGACCCTTAAAATTCCAGTTTTTATAAAGACCCTAAAAAGGCCTCGAGCTAAGTGCAACACCATGTAACCCAAGTAGAGAAATGGTCAAAGTTATGGGGAATAAAAATAAATTAACAAAAATATACCCACGTAACTTTTTCTTTACGCAAATAAACGTGCTCCCCAATCCTTATTAACAACCATATAAGCCGTTTATTTTGAAAGTGTCATATATCAGATTTTAAAAAAATCGAGTTAACGGCAACACTATATACATTTGAACGAGTTTTTTTATATCCTTAAATATCTCAACTAAAAAAAAAAGTAACTTATGCCTCTTTCAAAATAAACGGCTCATAAAGTGGCTCAACGATTTGAGACGAAATATCTTGCCATTCACCTGGATTGCCGCCTCACGTGGAAATCCCATTACTCGATGTGAAGTCGACACAAATGAAATTTAAAGCGGTCCAAGTCCACTAGTTAATTGATAGAAACTCCGCGCTACGTCTTGATTGCAAACTTCTATTCTACAACTTAATTTTGAAACTAATTTTTTGCTACCGGATACAATTATTGGGCACTGCTTCCGCCTCCGACAAAGAAAAAATTCAACGGTGTCAAAACAAAATTTTAATAATGATAACTGGTGCTCCTTTGTTTATTAAAAACAGCAAGAGTCACAAGGATCTACAAGTTCCACTAGAAATATGCAAAATCCTAAACTATTTGGATAAGTATTTTGATAAGTTAGAAACACATCCAAATCCGCTCACTCGAAACATCTTGCACTTACGCTGTCGCACTTTATAAAAAAAAAAAGATTTGTCAGTGCTAAAAATTTGCTTTTTTAATCTTAATACATAAATTTAAATACATATTCTTAGGAGGAGCATTTATTTTAGGGTCGAAATCAGTACGCTTTTTAGCGTTATTACTCTAAGAACGACTTTTATTATCGGGGTCCTCTTGATCGAATTAAAATCACTTCCGTTCTTCTGTGTCAAATGAAAGTCACTTCCGTTCCACTGGGTCCTGCTAGTTAAATAACATCACGCAAGTCCATATTTTGTTCAGAAAATATATTTTAAAAAAAGTTACAACAATTTTTCGAAATAGGTTATCCAGCTCAAAACGCAAGTCCATATTTTATTCAGAAAATATATTTAAAAAAAGTTATAACAATTTTTCGAGAGAGGTTATCCAGCTCAAAGCTAGATTTGAGATTTTAAAATATTTTTATTACACTTTCTGTTACTAGTTTTGCCCTAATTTAACAAATTTAAAAAAAAACCATTTTTTAGGTTATCAAATTATGTATTTTAAAAAATCAGTACTATCATTACTTTTTTTCAAAAATCAGTACATTTCAGTACACAAAGTTTTGATCAGTACACCAAATAAAAACATGTTGTGATGACATCAGTACGATAGGTCACCTTACATATTCTCGACTTACATTGTCTCCACTACTGTAAACACACTGTGGTTGCCTTCAAAACGTTTAAAGTTAACAGTAAACAGTACAAAACGTTTATTACAGACAACTACCATAAATTTTGAAGCTATTTAAAAACAGTTGCATTTAGACTGTTGAAAAACCCAAAAACAGATAAAATAAAAGCTTTTGTTGAAAGCTTTTACAAACAGTTGCTTTTTAACGTACGTCAAACGTTGTTTTATAGGTACATAATAAACATATACAAAACCGTGATATTTTATTGAAAAGTATTTTATTTAATTATTATTTTTAAATCATTTAAATAAAAATAAAAAAATTTTAAAATTTTCCCTTTTTCTCAAAACGACATACTACTATTTTAAACAAGTTTTTTCATAGTACTAAAATGTCAACGAGCCATAAAGCTTTATATTGTTGTAAATTTTCCGGCATAACAGACGTAAAAAGTGCTCGAGTCAAACGTGCGTAATAAAATAATTGTATTCCGTAATAAAGGTTGCAAATATAAAAACCAAATCAAAAAAATTGCTTAAAACAGAAAAAAAAATTTACAATTAAAAAAGGACTTTTTAACACATTTGAAAAATCAATTGAAATCATCAGCAAGCTTAATAAAAAATTATTTGACAAATCCTGATTTAAAGAGAAATAATGTGTGTATTTAGTGAAAAAGTTACCTCAAACCAAAATTAATAATAAATTGTTTCACAAGAAACTATAAATAAAATCCTGATAAATAGTTGTTCTATTCTTTCTATTTTTTTAGCAATTTTAAGTAGAAATTCTTAAATTATAATCTTAATGAATGTTTAATTCAATTAAGTTTTTTTGGCAAAAAAAAAACTTTTCCTAATGTATACATTTTTTTCTCCTTTTCCTACATTTAGTATACATTTTAGTCTCTGTACTACCGTAAAGAGTACTTGTGATAAAAGAAACAACAACAACAAAAAAAAAACAGAAACGGTAGTTAACGTAAAATTGTAAATTTTCAGATACATTTAAGGTGTTGCCAGTGTGTAAAAAAATATTTCTTTTGTGAAATAATTAAGTTAAGTTCTGTTAAGTTAAAAATAAATTGTTTTAAAACTTTCTTAAAAATATTTTTTTTAAAATATTAAACATTCTTTCTTATTAAAAAATTTTACAAGTGACTAAACAAAATAACAATTAAAAAATTTAAATTAGCTTTTGGGTTTGGTTTTAATATTTACACAAATACCTTGACCTAATCGAAATAAAGAGACATTTTTTTACTGTTCCTAATAACAAATGAGATACAAAAATTGGCCATGTTTATTTAAATTTAATATTTCGTTGTAAAGTTCGAAAACCTTATTTTCAAGCCAAACCACCCTAGAGCAGAAAAATCAACAACTAGAAAAATACTAATACTATATTTTTTCAGGGACCGTAATAATAGTGCCAAAAAAATATATCTCCAAAAAGAAGAATAAAATATTTTGATTTTTATATTTTAAAAAAATAATTAAAATATTTTATTTTGTAATATTTTAACTGTCGGTCTTTAATTTTGATTTTTGTTTTTTTTTTTAATTAGAATTTTAAAATTATTTATATGTATATTTAAATATTACATATTTTCAAATTATAATTAAATTAACAATTAAAATAAATCATAATCGATTATGTTAATAATCGTTCTTTTTTTGATTTTTTAACTTTTAAATTTTTTTAATATAACAATTTTTTCTGCAAAAAAAATTAAAACGAAATAATAATTATAATTTCTTGACAAAAAAAAACCAAAATCAAAATATAATTACTTGATCTTTAAAAAATCTAGTTTAATACCATCAAGATGTACATCACATTATTCAGCCTCAGTATTTTTTTTAGCTTAAATTAGTCAAACATTTTGGTTTTCCTTATTTAACATAAAGGAGGCAAAGGATTCCGAAAATCAAATCTACTTTATTTTTGGATGACTGACACTTTTTACCGCCTTTTTTCTAGTCACTTTTATACAACATCTGGTAACGCCTTAAACACAACCATATACCGAAATTCATTCGCAGTTCGGGTGTTTTTTAGAAAGTGGAATTTAAAATTCTTTTCTACACTAAACATACATACATATATGGTTGTACAAATCTACATTAAAATCAATTGAATGTTGCCTTACGTGAAAAATTTAAATCCCAGATATTATTAATAATGAGTTTGTCGGTTGCTACCTCGAAGCTGCATCTTCTCTTCTATATCCGCTCTTGCTTTCTGCCTCTGCAAGTAACAGAAAGAGACGGAATAAGCGGCCCAAGTAAGCTGTGTCCTTTTTCTTAACGGCTGTCTGGCCTACCTAACCTAACCTTACCTAAGCTTATATATCCATCTAACTTATATTGGTCGGCTAACAACTGTTATCTATCTTAACTAAAGAAATAATCACCTTCCATCTTTCCTTATAACCCTTTTAATTAGTCTTTATACATATGTATGTAAGGGTTTATTACAAAAATGTATAAAAAAAATCACTTCGCCCTTAAAAAATGCAATGTTTGAAAAAAATATTCAAAATGAAAATAACTAAATATGTATATTCTAGAAATTTTTTAAATCGGCATCCCTGTAACGAATTATTTATTCATTTTTTAATGAACTGGGGGTTGGTGTTAATATATGTATTATGTTTGTTTATGTAATAGTAAGCATTTTTATTTTTATTTTAATGTTTTTATTTTACCGGCTTTTTTGCAGCAAATTCATGATGCACACGTCGAATGAGTGAATACTATATTTTTTCAGGGACCGTAATAATAGTGCCAAAAAAATATATCTCCAAAAAGAAGAATAAAATATTTTGATTTTTATATTTTAAAAAAATAATTAAAATATTTTATTTTGTAATATTTTAACTGTCGGTCTTTAATTTTGATTTTTGTTTTTTTTTTAATTAGAATTTTAAAATTATTTATATGTATATTTAAATATTACATATTTTCAAATTATAATTAAATTAACAATTAAAATAAATCATAATCGATTATGTTAATAATCGTTCTTTTTTTGATTTTTTAACTTTTAAATTTTTTTAATATAACAATTTTTTCTGCAAAAAAAATTAAAACGAAATAATAATTATAATTTCTTGACAAAAAAAAACCAAAATCAAAATATAATTACTTGATCTTTAAAAAATCTAGTTTAATACCATCAAGATGTACATCACATTATTCAGCCTCAGTATTTTTTTTAGCTTAAATTAGTCAAACATTTTGGTTTTCCTTATTTAACATAAAGGAGGCAAAGGATTCCGAAAATCAAATCTACTTTATTTTTGGATGACTGACACTTTTTACCGCCTTTTTTCTAGTCACTTTTATACAACATCTGGTAACGCCTTAAACACAACCATATACCGAAATTCATTCGCAGTTCGGGTGTTTTTTAGAAAGTGGAATTTAAAATTCTTTTCTACACTAAACATACATACATATATGGTTGTACAAATCTACATTAAAATCAATTGAATGTAACGCCTTAAACACAACCATATACCGAAATTCATTCGCAGTTCGGGTGTTTTTTAGAAAGTGGAATTTAAAATTCTTTTCTACACTAAACATACATACATATATGGTTGTACAAATCTACATTAAAATCAATTGAATGTTGCCTTACGTGAAAAATTTAAATCCCAGATATTATTAATAATGAGTTTGTCGGTTGCTACCTCGAAGCTGCATCTTCTCTTCTATATCCGCTCTTGCTTTCTGCCTCTGCAAGTAACAGAAAGAGACGGAATAAGCGGCCCAAGTAAGCTGTGTCCTTTTTCTTAACGGCTGTCTGGCCTACCTAACCTAACCTTACCTAAGCTTATCTATCCATCTAACTTATATTGGTCGGCTAACAACTGTTATCTATCTTAACTAAAGAAATAATCACCTTCCATCTTTCCTTATAACCCTTTTAATTAGTCTTTATACATATGTATGTAAGGGTTTATTACAAAAATGTATAAAAAAAATCACTTCGCCCTTAAAAAATGCAATGTTTGAAAAAAATATTCAAAATGAAAATAACTAAATATGTATATTCTAGAAATTTTTTAAATCGGCATCCCTGTAACGAATTATTTATTCATTTTTTAATGAACTGGGGGTTGGTGTTAATATATGTATTATGTTTGTTTATGTAATAGTAAGCATTTTTATTTTTATTTTAATGTTTTTATTTTACCGGCTTTTTTGCAGCAAATTCATGATGCACACGTCGAATGAGTGAATACTATATTTTTTCAGGGACCGTAATAATAGTGCCAAAAAAATATATCTCCAAAAAGAAGAATAAAATATTTTGATTTTTATATTTTAAAAAAATAATTAAAATATTTTATTTTGTAATATTTTAACTGTCGGTCTTTAATTTTGATTTTTGTTTTTTTTTTTAATTAGAATTTTAAAATTATTTATATGTATATTTAAATATTACATATTTTCAAATTATAATTTAATTAACAATTAAAATAAATCATAATCGATTATGTTAATAATCGTTCTTTTTTTGATTTTTTAACTTTTAAATTTTTTTAATATAACAATTTTTTCTGCAAAAAAAATTAAAACGAAATAATAATTATAATTTCTTGACAAAAAAAAACCAAAATCAAAATATAATTACTTGATCTTTAAAAAATCTAGTTTAATACCATCAAGATGTACATCACATTATTCAGCCTCAGTATTTTTTTTAGCTTAAATTAGTCAAACATTTTGGTTTTCCTTATTTAACATAAAGGAGGCAAAGGATTCCGAAAATCAAATCTACTTTATTTTTGGATGACTGACACTTTTTACCGCCTTTTTTCTAGTCACTTTTATACAACATCTGGTAACGCCTTAAACACAACCATATACCGAAATTCATTCGCAGTTCGGGTGTTTTTTAGAAAGTGGAATTTAAAATTCTTTTCTACACTAAACATACATACATATATGGTTGTACAAATCTACATTAAAATCAATTGAATGTAACGCCTTAAACACAACCATATACCGAAATTCATTCGCAGTTCGGGTGTTTTTTAGAAAGTGGAATTTAAAATTCTTTTCTACACTAAACATACATACATATATGGTTGTACAAATCTACATTAAAATCAATTGAATGTTGCCTTACGTGAAAAATTTAAATCCCAGATATTATTAATAATGAGTTTGTCGGTTGCTACCTCGAAGCTGCATCTTCTCTTCTATATCCGCTCTTGCTTTCTGCCTCTGCAAGTAACAGAAAGAGACGGAATAAGCGGCCCAAGTAAGCTGTGTCCTTTTTCTTAACGGCTGTCTGGCCTACCTAACCTAACCTTACCTAAGCTTATCTATCCATCTAACTTATATTGGTCGGCTAACAACTGTTATCTATCTTAACTAAAGAAATAATCACCTTCCATCTTTCCTTATAACCCTTTTAATTAGTCTTTATACATATGGATGTAAGGGTTTATTACAAAAATGTATAAAAAAAATCACTTCGCCCTTAAAAAATGCAATGTTTGAAAAAAATATTCAAAATGAAAATAACTAAATATGTATATTCTAGAAATTTTTTAAATCGGCATCCCTGTAACGAATTATTTATTCATTTTTTAATGAACTGGGGGTTGGTGTTAATATATGTATTATGTTTGTTTATGTAATAGTAAGCATTTTTATTTTTATTTTAATGTTTTTATTTTACCGGCTTTTTTGCAGCAAATTCATGATGCACACGTCGAATGAGTGATTTATGTTTGTACACGAGAATGTTCATAAACATGTAACATAAATATTTTAATTGAATGGCACAAGTCACAAATACATTGAAATGTGTGTGTTTTAGGATGTTAAAGGTCATTGTATTCATTCACATGGATTTGGCAAAAAAAATCACAAAACTGTTTGTTTTTAATATGTGGAAACGTTGCGAATGTATGAAGAATAAAATTATTAAAATCTCTCTAATGCTTTTTTTTAATTTTGTTTGAAACTACAGGTGAAATTGTCATTGGAATAGGCGTTTTAAAACCTTCACTAATAAAGTTGCTTTAAAAAATGTCCGCCTCTTTGACTGAGGAATCAACCTTCCTAAAACCAACTAAACCTTACGGACTTGTAAATTATAAGTGTTTTAGTTCAGAAGACCTACATATACAGGGTGGCTGATGAAAGTTGCTACTAAAAAATTAATAACTTTTTGATGAGATGTCGCACATGTGGCAACGAGGGTGGAGGCCATTACAATTTAATTATTCTCAAAACTTCGTAAATACATATGCAGTAATTCAAATGGCCTCCACCCTCGGTAACACATGAGCGACATCTTATTAAAAAAATTTTTTTTGGTAGCAGCTTTCATCAGCCTCTATATAATCTTTCTTTACATACATTGTTGCTCGCCCACTATTGATAAAGAATACTCTATTAATAATAGATAATAATAGATAGACTATTATCATGGAAATTAAATAAAGTATTTAATTTTTTGTTGATGTTTAGCTATCAAATCTGCCACAGTATCTTTTCTTAAAAAATTGTCTATGTATGTGTAGCTACGCATGTACTTATGTTTGTCTATATATACCCGGTGGCGAATGTTATGATAGTTAATGGTGGCAAACGTTGTTAATTTTTAACTATCTATTTATATTTCAAACTTAAATAAAAAACGTAATAATTAGCAAATAGTTTTATAAAGGGCATTGAACGATAGAATGGAAATGCGGACTTTTTTTTTTAAAAGAGCATTTCATCCAGCTGTCTTTCGTCGAGTTGAACACACGGTTCAAAACGGAGCCTTGTGTTCTGCGCCACACGTTTTAATAAATTTTGAGCTGTTTTTTCGACATACGTTTAACTTTAAAGCTACAAGAGATTGGGGATTGTCATTATAAACCCTCTTTTTGAGGTAGACCCATAAAACAATCCATGGGAGTTAAGTCGGGCGACCTCGATGGCCATGGAATATACCCAAAGTGACAGATCAGTTTTTGGGGGACATTTTTCCAAAGCAAATTTATCGAAGCTCTGGCTGTGTGTGCAGTCACTTCATCCTGTTGAAACCACGTGTATAAAGAGTTCAGATGTGCTCGCAGGTTTTCCAGAAAAATTCCGTAATCATGCGTCGATTATTTTCACCGTTGACATTCGTTGCCTGGCCTCGAGAATTTTCAAAAAAAAAATGGTCCAATTATCCCGTAAGTGGAGAAGGCACACAAAACAGTTTTTGATGTTTAAATCGAGTAACGGCAGTTTTGCTTATCGACGTGGTCGTTTAAGTGAAAATAAGCCTCGTCGCTCCATAAAATGGGGTCTACAGTGCGAAAACACACCAACATCATTTCACAAAAATTTGTGAGTCACTTTCTTTTAGTTCTTGAGCGATTTGAATTTTAAAAGGATGGAACTTCAGATACTTTTTTTAATAATCGCTCATGGATATCCCAGTAAGGCTGCTTTTTCCGTGTTGTAAGTCGCGGATTTTCACGCGAACTGCTTTCAACTAGTTCAATATTTTCGGGAGTCGTTGAAGATCGACTTGACTATGGCAGTGGAATATTCATAGCCAAAGCAGTTGCGCGGAATTACTGCACCCACGAGCGAATTAAATTTGCTTTCGGTTCATCATGTATTCGCCAAATACCGAACTTTGAATAAAATTGTCGACGAGCAATTACGTATGAATTATTACTCTTAAAAAATGTCTCCTCAGCGAACGCGCGATGCTTACTCGACCACTGCGACATCGTGACTGACGAATCCGCACAATTGGCAATTCCAACGGTTCTACCTTTCCCCGCATCGTTTATTGCTTTATATAATAATCTTATTTAAAAATTATTATTATATTAAAAATTATTATTATTATAAAAAGTATTAGCATAGGGTATATCACGCTCAAGGCTATGCCACCTACTTATCTCTTATGTATTTTCATTTTGCTGTCATTCAATTTTTTTCTATTCGCATCGTTAAAAGCTAAAAATATCTTGTTTACATCTTACTTGATCCTTTTCGTTTAAAAATCTTCAAATATTGAAAAAATAGTGTCACATTGTCTGTTTTAAACTTGCATAATTTAATTCCAACAAAAAATATCCCATAAAAAACAGAAAACAAATATAATTTCTTCGCGCTTGCAAAATAGTTTCAATAAAAATGTGTTACAATTTTTTTTTCTTTGCTTTAAAATTTAAATAATTCTGTGCACCGAAGAGATACAAAAGCACATTTGTATGCACATACACACATGTGTATGTATATTTCTATTATTGTAAATTTTGTTCATTTCTTAAATAAGATCATAATTCGAAAAAAAGCCATATCGAAATAAACGCTGTTGAAGTTTTATTATTTGAGTTATTATGTTTTTTACACGATATAATATTTGCACTTGTTCATTGCGATAAAAATAAACCCGGAACCTTAATCAAATAATAACATGTCAATCTTTATAAATATCAAAGTTAAAAAATGCGTAAATTATCTAGAATAGAAATTTTGAAAAAAATTTTTTGTTCAATATTTATTCCGCAAGCTAAAGGTTCAATTATACGTGACTTACCATAACGCCATTACCATAACCGTTGCGATAAAAACCAAAAGTCAATCGGTTCTATGGTTATGGTTATGGCCATGATACAATTAACAGATATACTCGTCCCTGCAAAACTTCAAATTAGAGCCAAAGTGTAAAACAACAGTTCAAAGAAAAAAACGGTGTGTATTATTTTGGTTGTTTAATTTTTTCAGGGAGAACATAATTTTGACATTTCGGCTCTAATCAGCTGGACCGACAAGTCTTCCTGGCTATGGCGTAATGCTTAGTCACCTATAATAAAATACAGTGTTGCCCATAAGTTTGGTTTGAACAGCTGTTTACTGTGGTATAAATGAACCTTTAATCCAGTGTAATTTTGCTTAACGCAACCAATAAAAATGTTGTGCTGTTGCGATAACTGAGTTGTTGCAAAAACCGAGTCACAAATTTCTGTACCTGTTTCTTCAACAGACGAAAAATCAACACAAGCACTATTACTCATATACTTAAGAATTTCCAATACAGAATTAAATTAAAAAAAAAATAAATAACCAAACGTACATACTTACTCATAACTACTAAAAATAACTAAATAATTACTTAAATCTGTTCTGATCATGTTTGGAATTCTAATTAAGTGAAAACCCCACTATAAAGTACATGAGAAGCGATAATATCTCGTTGAAAATGAAATGCATAGAATACACCAAGAATGAAATATAAAACACGATTATGAAGACGTTTATGATGGTGAGAATGAGATATAAATTGAACAAAATCTACAATCACAAAATCACAGTAATTGAATTTTATCAGCCGCAAGTCAAACAGACATTCAGAGATTAAGAGATGCATCAAAACAATTTTATTCAACCAACAGCATTTAATTTAGCCAAACAAAAAATTACATCCATACAAGCGTCTATCTATTATTCACTTGTTAAACAGACAATGACTATCAGTGTGGCCATATTAGCTTTTTTAGAGCTAAATTTAGCTTAATTTTTCTTCATTTAGCCCGAAATATTTACATTTAGCCTTTAGCTTTTTTTTTAGCTTTTTTCGAAATTGAATTTAGCTTTTTTAGTAGTTTTTGGAGCCAGATAAAATGTTAAAAATTTGTCGTTTTATATTTTTTGGTATATATCTCAATTAAACTGAAAGGTATCAAGCTCCAAATTTTCTTCGAATTTACAACATTACAGTTTTCGAACCATTGTTTTGCTTAATAATTTACTTTTAGCGACATTTAAAAAACGTAAAACATCACAAAACTTCAACAAAACAAAGATATAAGGAAGGTATGGTATTACAAAAACAAAAACGTAAGAATTTATTTTCCAAAGCAAATACTTTTAAATGCGGCAATTTTAAAGAAAAAAATCCAAATGCGACATAAACATTTTCCCGTTTTTTGGTTAAATTATAAAATCTTTTAATATATTGCTCAAAAATGTAAAAACACGTATGTCTTTAATTGAAACAAATTATTATATTAATATTTTTATTTAATAAGAATTTTAAAGTGTATTTTTGTCAAAAAATCACACGAAACAGGACCGAAATAATTTTTCTAGAAAAAAGCAGGCACAATGAAACATCGTAGGGTCAAGTAAAGCTCACCATTTTGATAGTATTAAACTATACCTATTTGTTGAAAATCATGTTTTTTATAAATTTTGTTTTTTTAGCAAGACGGTAATTTTTTTAATTTAAATAAAAACGGTTAACAACGGTAATTATTATTTTTATTGGTAGGTTTAAAAAAAATAATATTTTTTATTTTTTGATTTTGATTTTTTCATTTTTACAGTCATTGGTTTTAAATACTTATTGAGGCACACATGTACAAATAAAAATACTTTTAAAAATGCTTTCCTACAATGTAACTTTTTACATTAAAGATAATCTTTTTTTCTTTTCTTGAACGAAGTTTACATTAAGGCATTTTTCATGATATATGTATGTACTTATATAACTTGAATGAAAATTTTCGATTTTTATCGAACTGTGTAGAAAAGTAGTCTCTTTATACTCGTTTTGTCAACAAACAAAAACTTCATTGAAGGAATATTAAAAAAATTGCATCGTGTAAATGTAATCTTATAGTTTCGATTTTTTATTGTTTTCATGTGTTTGTATTTATGAAAAAAGTTTGTTAACAAATTACTAAATTTTACGTGTTTTTGTAAAAAAATTAACGAATTGTGTGTGAGTATTTATATTTAAAACAAAAACAAATTTTCGTTTTTTTTAATATATATCTTACAAACTAGTTTTTTTTTGCCCAAACAGGCAGTAAATTAACACCTGCTTCTAAAACCTTTTTAAAAAGCTCTTGTATATGCATATGTATATGAACACATATTATTTTTCTTCTTACTAAAGGTATGGCTACCAAGTTTTTGTAAATAAAATCAAAATTTTTAAAACAAATTTTCTTTTTAAATATTTAAAGCACACAAACGTTTCGTTCATATTATGAGAAAAATCTAAATAACGAAGAAATTTAAAAAAAAACCAATTAAAAAATTTTGCTTTATTTTTTGGCTTTAACTTTTTGTTTTTAGCTCTTTTTAGCTGTTTTTTAAACGTGATTTAGCTTTAACTTTACTTGAAAATCTGGCCACACTGATGACTATTAAAGACACGAGACCTGCAGTAGCCAAAAATGTGTGCATGAACATACAGATATACATACGCATATACATAAAGTCTTATACAACAGCAAACCGGATTGTTTGGACAATTGGAGATGAAACCGTGACTAGTTTTCACTTAAGCTCATACATATTAGCAAACATACTTACGTTGGTAAAAAAAACCTTGTTCTTGATCACGCAAAGTTGTTTTACTAAAATGATCGATGTAAGGAACTGATAGTCATTCAACACATAGACCACTAGCTAGTCGCCTGGATGGACGGACGGACTGGCATAATTTTTATTGACCCCTTTGTTAACCAACACCTAGTTAACCAATAAAGTTATTTAATTTTTAAGCTGAACTTTTGAACCGAAATTTATTTGCTTAAACGTAACATTTTCTGTAACAAATAAAGATTTAATTATACGTGGCATAACCATATCCACAGAAAACAGCTGTTAGAACAAAACTTATGGGCAACACTGTATTTGATTAAAGGCGGCTTACCATGATGCCATAACCATAACCATAACCATAATCATAACCATAACTATAGAAACCAATTGGATTTTGGTTTGTGTGGAAATGGTTATAGCACTTATAATTTAAGTTTGAGCCATGCGATTGGCAACAATTCTAGTTATTAACCCTAAAATTTTTCTCTAGGCAGAAAAGTTTCATTTAATGTAAATAAATTATTAGAATTTTCAATTTAAAAACGTACCACAATTAAATCCCACCTATATTCTTCTTATACAGCAACGCACGCGCGAATCACGGTATACACGCTAGTCACGTGAGCAGTATCCATCGTTCTTGTTCATTTAGCATATGCATACACAAAAAAACTTTTCTTTACTAGATTGCATACTTTTTGGATTGCGTTATACCTGCCATTTGCAACTTTTACTTGACCACAGCTATAAATAGGAAAGGGGGAAGAGGGTTTCGGACACGAAAAATATAATAAAAAACTGTGATGTAGTTGCACAATTTGCAAGAGCATAATAACAAATAATGATATCTTACAGTACGTCGATACATACTAATGCTAATGCTTATCAGTGATGCCAGAGGTATTGGTCTTTTTTATTTAAAGTTAAATATTTTAGATTTAAACTAGAATGACACTTAGCAAATTTGGATTTCAGACATAACCTGTTAAACTTGGGAAATAAATAAATCTTTTTGCACATGCAGTTTTATCTAAAACTTTTAATAAATAGGATTGACTCGTTTATATTTATATATTCTCTCAAAGTTCTAAGTTTAACCGAAGCCAGATGTTAATTTTTTCCCCATATGTGACCTGCTTCAAAATCTTCTGCTACTTCAAGCCTTTGTCATTAATTAGCAGGTCTTCTTCATCTACAACTAACTTGTAGGTTTCAACCAAGAGCTATTCGACTGATATCGTCAAGAAGCTTTCTCAGGGTGTTCCCGATCAACTTCCAGTTTTGATGCTAGATCTGTGACCATAGACATTTAGACCACAGGTTTGTTGAGGCTTCTATTCAACTAGAGCACACGTCGTATTTTCCTTAAACAAAAGTTAACCAAGACTTGTAAACACGTACTTCGTTTATATTCTGCAATTGTGCAGAATATTTGCATCGACCTCCATCCTTCATCGAGTATCTCAAACGCCGCACGACCTGTGTAGATGCGTGAGGAAATATCGTCCTTACGCCATTTGCCGTAGTGGCCAAAACAATTCTAGTGATCTTCAAAGATGTCACCCGACTTTTAGGTTATACGGGCTCTTACCGCTTATGCACATCATTTTAGTTTTCGGTACATTAATGCGCAGCATAATAGGTGTAGCAAGCTGAGTCACCTTGTTTAAAGTCTGACTGTTTGTTCACGAGCAAGCATATGTTTACCGCTTAATCAAGATCCCCGAAAGTGACCTGTGGTCCCCAGATAATTCTTATACTATTTTGGGATGATCTGTTTATAACAAAGCCTAAGACGATGTGAAATAATAAAGTGACTGCTACTCGGATTAAATACGTCAAAGTAAAAAGCGTGTTTTCGAGCTCCGATTAATTATATTTTTCCCAACTCGGAAAATTCGCTACATATTTCCTAATTATCTTATGTTTGGATTGGAGTTACCGCCCTCAGTATTTTGATATAAATATCTTTTCCTTTTGCTGTTTTAACCCATTAAGCACATAGGGCAAATGGCTTCTCATTTGGGTCAAAAACTGTGATGAAGGTGCCAGAATCAAGAAAAAGCCACAACTATCCAGCTGCCGGCCCTAGTGGAGCTTAATGTGACAACCCAGAATTTGTTTCTTAAATATTTAAGATGAACATATTTAGCCCCTATCCATTATATTTAAAAAGTTTAACGGTTCTAAATCTTTGTAAGCAACTATCCTACCCTCAAGTTAAAAACAAAAACCCCATATTGGCATTCAACCCATTATCAAACAACACTGGCAACCAAAAACTAAACAATCATAACCATTTACCGTCGTACAACAATTACTGGACAGGAGTTTGAAACAATTTCTCAGTACAAAACGGGAATTCAACGAGAGCGGTTGTGAAAAACAACTAAACTTAAACAGAGCAAAGAAAAAATATTGCAAAATAAAAAATACTTACTAAAAATAATAAAAAAAAAAAGGAAAAAAAACACGGTTTAATGAAAAGCGGTAAAAAAAACTTCAAAAATTAAAAAGAATTAAGTGTATTTAAGAGTGTAGAAATACAAAAAAAAAGAAGAAAAAACTTTGAGCTGCAAACAAATAATAGAATTTTTAAAAGAGGAAAGAAATAAATCTCTTTTTCAGTTGCAATTTAAAATCAAGATAAATTAAGAAAGCCCAATATAAATTGCTTGTTGTTGGTAATTGTAAAAAGCTTAATTGAGCTCAGAATAAATCACAATTTTATATAGTAACTATATTATAGTTGAACCAAAATAAACCAACAAGTAAATGATTTTAGTAAAACAAAATAAAACTTAGAAAAACAAGAAAAGAACTAAATTATTTAAAAGAAATTAAGTTAATTTTTTTTAAGTTCTTGATGGTTCTCTTTTAACTTTTTTGTTTTTGGTGCTGATTTTTTTCTATTACACTATGCAACAAGAAAATTATGTAACACTGGCGAAATTAAAAGCTCTATGAACACATTTTTTTTTAAATTTTTTTATAAAATTAGGGATTTTTAAGGAGGCTGCTCTATCAATTGTATAAAAGATAGATTTTGCTGAAATTGTTACAAGAAATACCAAAAACAAAATAAAACTTTCTTTACTATAGTGTGGCACAGTTAACTTTTTTTATAACTAACATAAATATACCAGCGATATTTTTCGCTGATCGGTAATTTATTGCAAAGCAACGCTCACAAAACCGGAAAAAAATTACCCCTATCGTGAATGAGAAGTGAAATTTCTATTCACTTAAAAGCTATATTTCCCTACATGTAAAAAAATTGGTATCGTAAACTTCACGCGAAATTGTTGTTACCTCTAAGGCGGTGATCGGCAAAACCGCACACGCGTGCTCTCTGAGCATTGAAGAGAGTAGGAATTAAAAAAAAGGGGTTTGTAGTCTCTTGTTCTAGAAGACCAGTCTGACCAGCTAGGATTTTCAAAATGTTTAATGGACAAATTTTTATATTACATTCAATGATTGGTTGAACTTATATCTGCAAGTCTTTATTTTTGTTATAAAAAATTGTTAAAAGCAAATTCGGAAATAAGCTAGGTAATAAACATGTCAAAGGTTTTATCCACATAAAATATTGTTAATATACATTTAATATCTATGTATAAGATTTAGCAAAACTTAGTAGTAAGGCAAAATTATTTCACATTTATGAAAATTTTACTTTATCATAAGCGGCTTAATTTTTTTAATGTTACATTCCAAAACTTTTAAAATGCAATTCTTTTTTCATTTAAACTTTCAACTATGGTCACCCTAGTGACATAAGAGACAAATAACTACGCTCCAAAACAAACAATCAACACCATTAAAACATATAAATGTATTGGTGTGCCGATCCCTGCTTTAAAGTTTAAAGTTTAACAGCTTTTCAAGCCTATCAAATCTTAGTGAATGCAATATAAAGAAGGTTTAAGTAGAATGTAAAATTTGTATCCTCTTTTTATTAAAAATTGCATTTAAACTCTTTTATATGCAAAATTTTACAAACTTATGGATTGTTTTTCTTTCCCTGTTAAGTAACAAAAAGTTAAGTTACGCTCTTTCTATATTAAGTCATAAAAATAAAAAATTTAAAAAGCTCAATTACAAACTTTAAAAAATATGAATTCTTCCATACATGTTTTTGATTTGTTCGCCGAAAAATGAAAAATTTGAACTTATAATTTTTACCTTGTTGCCTTCAAAAAACAAAGTGCAAAAATCAACGCGAAAGACTGGAAAAATAGCTTTAAAAAAGTCGTTTACGATAAAAGGAATTTGTAGAATGAAACTACTTTTTCACGTGTTATGCACCTGTAACTTACATGTAAGAATAAGGGAATATATTTTAGGACAAAACAAATTCACGATTGTAATTTTGGGAAAAGGGAAAAAGTTTCACGGAAAAAATAAATTCACGATATTTTAGTTGTAACTTTTAACATTTTAGTGCGCATACATATGTATGGGTTTTCCCAGGGTACACTAATACAGGTAGTATCAAGGCGAATTCAAATTATTCGCCCTCCTCATTTCCTCTTTGTGTTTAATAAAGTCAATGTCAAATAATTTTTAAATTTCAAATAAAATTAATAAATCTGACAATCACTTACACAAAATTTTAAGGCGATTTCATAATCAGCTGACTTCTTAACACTAGTATAAGTGTACCCTGGGGTTTTCCAGGAAACACTATCAAGGCGAATTAAAAAAATTCGCCCTCTGCATTTTTTTTTTTTTTTGTTTTTGAAAAAGTGAATGTGAAACAAATTTTAAATTTCAAACAAATTTTAAAAAATTTCAAGTCGAATTTAACCAGCTGGCTTCTTAACACTACCTATATTAGTGTACCCTGGGTTTTTCTTTTAAAAATTTTCTATACTGTCAAAATACGTTTAAAACTCGGTTATTTACATTTAAAAAACACCAGAGTTGTAATCATGGGTTTTTCCGCCAACCGTAAATTTTAGTTATGAAAGGCGCATTTTGGGTTATTTTGTTATGAAACTTTAATATGAAGCTGCTAATTATTACAACAAAAACATTGTTGCACTATGCCAGGTTGTAATTAAGCCCTCATTATGTTAAAATATATGGAAATTTTAAGAAATATTATATTAGGTGCGTTTCCGTTATAACTTGATTAAAACGTTATCACAAACTTCCGCACTTCATTTTCCTGCACAGCAAAAAAACTATTTTTTAAAAATCAGCTGTTGAAAAATATAGTAATAAGTGAACAGTTGCGAATCAAGTTTAAATGACAGAAGGGACCACAGATAGGCAGCTGATACTCCCCAAGTTTTTGAAATTTGTATATTTTTGTAATTAATATTTTCTGCCTCCAATTTTCCATAATACTAAATGATATTGTGATCTGCTCATGATCTGCCAGAGCTCCCAGTTATGTACACATAATAATTTAGGGAATGTAAATTATATATAAGAACTTGAAATATACAATATTAACTTTATTAAACTATAGTTGTAAAAAATTTTGTGTTGTTTTCATTTTTCAATTTTTCTCAACAAATAATACTAATTCTTTGTTTTTATATTATCCTTTGTTATATTTTTAATAAATGTAAAAACCAAAAAATGCAATTTATATAAAAGTTTAAAAATATTAATTATTTTTGTGAAAAAATAAAAATCAAAAAATGTAAATTATTTTCTGACAAAAAAAATCTAAAAATACAAATTATTTTTTTTGCATAACTACGGTCTCTTAAAATAATTTGTTAAAATTTTACGACAAGAATTTTTAAATTTACCATGGGTCGATATAACTCTAATTTTAGGTCGCATTAACATTGAACAGATGTAAAAACTATCGTTAAATTAAAATTATATATCCGTCATACTTTTGTGCTTTTGCGTTGGAAGAACAATTTTTTATTATTTTAATTTTACCAAACTTTACCAAAAATTTAAGGGATCGCAGCTATTATCTTAAAGTAGTTTAATATATAGTCCGGCGCAAGCGATTTTAACTTTCTTATTTGTTGTTTTTTCAGTTATTTTATTTACGCAGTTTCTTTTTGTGTTATTTTCGTGTATTGTAGATTTGGTTTTAATTGAAATAAATTTGTCCAAACCATAATAAAAATAAAAGTAATGCTGATGATGAAAATAATTTGTTTGGGTCTTTGAATGTATGTATGTTTGAGTTAATGTGGACTACAAATATTATAAGCTAGCCGGTCGTTAGTCCGTCAATTGTTGTATATTTTATCCGCAAAGTAAAGACCAGTAAACAGCCTTGTATGCGATCAAATTTAAGTGCAGGGGTCAATACAATTGAAATAAAGATTTACATTCACATCGTTAACATACTTATGTATGTTTGCATACATAAATATTAAGTAGTAATGTTAGTATGGGTACATAGAAGCCCAGACGAACAAGTGAAAACATCCAACAAACACAAATGCGTGACAATCAATTCTGTCAATTAATCTGTTGTTTATGCAACAATGTTTTTTTAAGAATGATAATACTTACATATATTATCTGATTGCGTAGTTTTTTTATCGTAAAGTTTGAATTTATTTATAGCGCTAGTAATTGGAATGTTATTCAGCTAGTTAACCTGCATCTAACAGTTCTTGGTTAATTCCAAAACTACTACTAACGTTCCAATCTGGCAAGTCTGCAATAGCATACTTGGAAATATTAAGCACGCATGCGCTTATGTAATTCGCATTAGGTGTGTTCATGATACAAAGAACCAGGTAGTTTCGTCGGCTCAGCTGATCAGTGCCAAGATGTCAAAATTATGTTCTCCCTGTGGAAATAAAACAACAAAAATTATTACTCATCGTTTTTTTTTCTATGAACTGTTGTTTGACACCTTGGTACTAATTTGTAGTTGTTGCAGGGACGAGATTACCTGATTTGTTGTAGCATGGGTGTGTTTATTTACAGAAAAATAATTAATAATTTTTGATAGTAGCAAGTAGAGAGCCAATAAAGAGCGTAATATGTTTAGAAACAAAAATGTTTCTGATAATTTCTACTATTAAAAATTTTACTAATAGAAATTATTCAAAGTCTTTCTGTCATTATACTTTCAAAAAAATTTAAGTTTTAAATTTTTATAAGTTTACAATAGGTGTGTTCATTTACAGAAAATTATCACTAATTTTCGATAATTATTACTAGTAAGTGTTCACGTACACAAAAAATTAGCAGCTAGAGAGCCAAAAAAGAGCGTAATATGTTTAGAAACAAAAATGCTTCTGATAATTTCTACTAGTAAAAATTTTACTATCAGAAATTATTCAAAGTCTTTCTGTCATTATGCTTTAAAAAAAATTTAAGTTTTAAATTTTTATAAGTTTACAATAAAAAATACATTTGCTAGCAAGTTTTGACTGTAAAAGTGTTCATTTACTTTTAAATATTTTTGAGAGCAATTTTGAAAATATTTCCTTTTACTCTCTCGTTGCTAGTAATTACTGGAAAGTTATTGAACACAACTAATAATAAAATGTATTTGCTTGCAAGTTTTGACTGTAAAAGTGTTCATTTACTTTTAAATATTTTTGAGAACAATTTTGAAAATATTTCTTTTTACTCTCTCGCTGCTAGTAATATTACTGGAAAGTTTTTGAACACAACTATTGTAAAGCCATAAGAAAATAAATAACAGCTTAAATATTGAGCAACACATATCCAATTTAACCAAATATGATCAAATCTATTTTGATTTAAAAAATGAAAAAAAAATAAAAGAAATTAATAAAGTGGGTAAAACATTGAAGATAATTTTGTCCTTGTAGAATACTTCTAAATGACGTTGCCAACTGGGAAGTAAAAGTTAGGTCATGTTATACCCTACAAAAAATTTTGAGCAGAGTAAAGAGCAAAATTATATGTTGTAAAATGACGTAATTATTGTTGTTGATAATTATCCTTTTTTAACATAATTTCAGGCTAGATTTATTGAAAATATATTTAATAATAAAAATATATAATATTAAATATATTTTATTCATTTTATCTAAATTTTTTTCCACAAAAAGACTTAATGGATTCAAATAATTTAACCAAAAAACTAGTTGAAGGTAAAACGAAGCAATCGACTTAAGAAGGAAAAACTATTATAATTGATTATAAAAAACTATGTATACAAACTATAACTTCTGTCTTTTTTTGTGACGAAATGAAAGGCTTCAATTTTAATTATAAAATCAAATAAATAAACAAATATTTTTTTAATTACAGATCAATAATTACAAAACAGCACATACATGTTTATTAATTTCATTTATAAATATTGATAAATGCAGCAATTATATTAATAGTAAAAACAACAGCAATAACAACCATAAAAGTATGTTAAAAATAGAAAAATAATTTTTATAATTAAAAATGACTATTTAAAAAAAAAATGTAACTTTCTAACAAGTAATTCATATTAAATAAGTAATAAAAAAAAACAACTGCAACAACAATTAAACAAGCTACTAAAACAAAGAAAAAACATTTTAATTAAATAGTGTCTGCACAATGAAATTTAAGTAAAAAGTCGCATTTTTATTTGTTATAAGCATATTCAATTTCATAGTGAAATGCAACATTTGTGTTGTAAAAAACTAATTTAAAAGTTTGAAACAATTTAATTATTATTACAAATTCAAAAACCTATTTAATATAGCAGTGATAAAAGAAATAATAAAAAAATGTGGCTTCATTGCTTCTGTCCCCTCTTGTTAATTGCTGCAACAGCTTTTGCGTCCGTCCTACAAATTGATCAGAATTTAAAAAATATTAAGTTAATTGAGAGTAAACTTATACCGGATATTAATGTTTTACCAGCCGATCAAACCATAAATAATAATGATGAAAATTGGCAGCAAGTAAGACGTTTTATGGAAGACGGTTTACCGGTATTAGAGCTGTATGGCTATAAGCCACAAAGAGGTGAGTTTTTTTATTATTAAATAAATGTTTTAGATTATGAGCGTATGCTATAAAATTCATTAATTATACAGGGTGTCTGGTGGCAGGTTTACATTTTCAAACTTAATTGAAAAACCTAAAAATTGACACAAAGTTTTATTGAGGGCATTGAACGATGCCTTCCTTCCGCCGAGTTGAACACATTGTTCAAAACGGAGCCTTGTGTTCTGCGCCACACTTTATAGTAAACTTGATTCAATTGAGCTGATTTCACGAAGAATTTTTTTACTTTAAAGCCACAAGAGGTTGGGAACCGTCAGGTAACCCCATGAAAAAATCCATTAAAGTTAGATCGGGCGACCTCGATGTTCATGGGATTTTCCTAAAGCTACCGATCAGTTTTTGGGGGAAATTGTTCCGAAGCAAATTCATTGAAGCTCTGGCTGTGTGAGCAGTCACCCTATTCTGTTGAAACCACGTGTGTGAAGACTACGATGGATTAGTTTGCAGGTTTAACAAAAAGAATTCCGTTATTATGCGTCGATAATTTTCATCGTTGACATTTGTCCCCTGGCCGCGAGAATTTTCAAAAAAATTGTTCAATTATCTCATGCGTGTAGAAGGTTATCCTGGGACAATGCAATGGTTTCTGATGTTTCGATTAAGGGTTGCGGGTTCTTAGAGACCAGTAACGGCAGTTTTGGTTAAAATTAGCCTCGTTACTCCAAAAAATGGGATTTACCGTGCGAAAACGCTCCAATATCATATCACAAAAATTTTTGCGTAAATTTAAGTCACTTTCTTTCAGTTCTTGAACGATTTGAATTTAAAAAGGATGGAATTTCAGATCCCTTTTTAAAACTTCATGAATAACCGCTCTTGGAAGTCCCAGTGAGGCTGCTCTTTTCCGTATTTAAAGTCGCGGATTTTCACGTAAACGAAAGAATTAAATTTACACTCGATCCATTACGTATTCGCTGAATACCGAACATGTCTCACCAGACCACTGCGACATCGTGACTGAAATATCCGCACAATCAAATATTCCAACAGCCCCACCCTACCTCCGCACCGTTTATTACTTTTTAAAATAATCGTATTTAAAAATAAATCCGGATTTAGTTTTTGTCCTATATTTGTAGTTTCTTTTAAAACCAGCAAAATTCAATTACGTACGTGTGCATTTGGGACCTGGACATTTGGGACGTATTCTGGACCTGAGTACTCCTTATAGACCCTTTGGTTCATAAGTGTTACCAGACAAGAAGCAACGTAAGCTCGTTTAATTAAATCGAAGGAACAAAATCTAGGGTTCTTAACAATCGTTTGGCAAATATCAGCAGCCTTTACGAACTCCAAACATTTTCTTTAACTATTTGAACAAATAAGACCCTAGACAGTTTGATCTGAAGTGCACGAGCGCTGTATAAGAATGCAGTATATGATCAACAGTATTCCTATCCCCCGGTACATTAAGAACCCTTCATTCATTTTTGGCTAGGCGTCCTGCTCTTTTGGCATAAGCCATGTTTAAGCAATGAGCTCTTCAAAGGCTCTTCCTGAATTCACAAAATCCCCAAATAATCCTCGAAACTCTACATGAAGTGATATTTACCTATACCTTCGTGGCTCTTACCCATACCACAGAGTCTATACTCTTATTGTATAACTAAAGTAGAGCCCGAACGCCCGTTACTTTTTCTTAATGGGCCTCTTGCTTCTCCAATTCGTCTGTCATTCCATTCCCCTCAATTACATGTGTTTCCTAGCGCGGTAGATGTCTTACGGCACGCAGTCAGGAAAATGCACTCCAGAACAGATTGCAAACAGATGAGGTTTGCGAAAATTTTCTTCATCGCCGCCAAAAAACCTGGGAACTCTAAGTTTGAGTAGAAAATTCGTTTGCTGGAATTTCTGCCTCAAATACACTGCAGTATTCAGGAACTTTGCAGGACTTACTTATATCTAATTCTCGGTCGAAAACCGCAGCTGCGACCCCCCTCTGTCTTGGGCCTATTCATTAAGAAGTTACAGATCCGGTGGTCTGGGCGAAGACCCGATAAGGCTCAGATTCGGTATCTTGTAGTCACTGCATTCCACCCTCCCAATAATTCTGCCATGACCATGTGGCGCCCGAGAAAATTGTTCCGTTTAACTCAAATCAAGTCGCACGCCTCCTTGCAACGCCTACTGCGAGCAGATTTACTACATGCATAGCGCACATTGCTTCCCTTCTTAACACTTTTTCACCACATCGATGCTCCAAGACAGCTCACTGTCCAGTATAAGTCCTAGTTACTTAGTGTGGCCCTTCGATGCCAGGCTGGTCTTATATATGGACCACACAAAGGTCCATTAACCAATCTAAGTTTTCTTTGTAAAAAAGCCAAAGAATAGTGTTGCAATATAAGTAAATTATTGTTAAGTACTCAGAATACGGCCAAGTACGCATTTAGTGGGTGCCTAGACATTGCGAGATAATCAGAAATGAATGGGCAAGTATAGCAATGGAATTGAGAACTATTTTAAAATTTGGAATATTTAATTGACAAGGTCGTTGTTACAGCTAAAGGTAACTTAAGATAAGGTATATAAGGCATAATTAAGTGACCCTTCACCTTTTCGGTTATTACAACCTCGAATTTAACTAACCCAAAATTTTTTAATATATATTTTAAGTTTCATCAATTTTTAATATTTAAACTTTCTAATGACTGCAAAATTTTTTTCTTAAAAACTAAGTATAAAGAAATTCATTTTTCAAAAGAACTATTGTGCTTTCTTATATAAACCTAATAAATCATTTATACACGTGTAATAAATCAGTAAATTGCATTCTTAGCTTTTCCATTCATTCAATTTAGATTCGAAATGTTTAAAACTAAAGCCATTCATTCAAAATAACAAGGTTAAATCATTTAGCCTTAAGAGCAGAGAAGGCAAGGAATTTTACATGAAAAGTGTTTTTACTTGTATGGAAATTAGAATAGAAAACAATAGTAAAAAGTATTTCTTAATTGTTTTCAAACAAAACCGCAAACTCATCCATAAAAAATATTCCTTTTGAAATCAACAATCACAAAGTCTTCAATTACAGAAAAAAGAAAACTTTTGCCAAAATAATATATGACGATATGACTTCTGGTATGCCGTAGGGGGAATGTTTTTAGATTTAAAAATACTAACAAACAGACAAAGCAATCAAGTTTAAGATAAAAACTTTGCAAAAAATCAATTTTAAGAAGGCGAGAACGTTATAACCAAAAAAGCTATTTTTTTATAGGACATTTCAATACTATAATTAATTAATATGAAGAATAAACAAAATAAACACATAAACAAATAAAAAAATATTTCAGACTAGAACACACCCGTAATGTGCAAAGAATAATAATTAATTAAAGTAACCCACCAAAATATTTTAAAGTATAAGAGCGCAAGCCCTACTAACGTTCAAAATGTTGCCACCAAACTTAAGATTTTATACAGTCGGTGACAATAAAAACACCATTACGGCTTTAACTTTTTATACCGACACCGCAAATGTACGTTAAAGCCATTTTACACGTTTGTGCAAATATTTATAACCCCAAAAATTTAATCTAAAATAATTTGATAAAATTTGCCACAACTTATTTGGCATGGGGATTAAGAAACTTGAAACTAGTAAATATCGGAATTACCCGGAATAAACTTTACGACTATTTTCACATAAAATTGCATTATTAGATTTTGCATCAATTGTTTTACATAATTTTTTTCTGATCGGTCCAAAGTTTAAAATGGCTTGTATATCAGAACAACCCCCGGAAATCACAATTGACCACATAAGCAGAAGAAAAACTTTTTTAAAAAGGAACAAGAAAGTGTCTTGTCTTTAACGGCACAGAAAAAAGTCCAACGATGTCAAATCTCAGCTTATCAGCGGCCAATTTAAATCACCATTTCGGCTAGTAAACGGTCTTTGAACATTGTATGCAATAAATCGATTGTGGCATGAGATGTGTTGCAAGTTGCACCATCCTGTTGAAACCCAACATTAATAGCATGAAGAGCGGACACAAAAAATTCTGTGGTAATAGTGCGATAGGTGTCTCCATTAACCGTAATAGTTGCGCCGTCCTTATTTTCAAAGAAATATGGGCCAATTATGTCTTCGCTCAACAAGCCGCATCAAACAGTCACACTCACAAGTTGGCGCATCAACAATGAAACTAGTTTAACGAACTTTAACAATAAACTTGCATATGCCGGGCACTATTGGTCCTTCTCTGCTACCAAATTTTGTACGACATTTTCGTGCAGTTTCCGACCGATTCTCTTTGTTTTGGAGATCAATTTCCATTAAATCCCAACTTTACTCAAGCGTAAATCGATTCACTTCGTTCAGTGGACATAATTTACTGAATTTTGTGACAGAATAGAATGGCATAAGCATTGTCAGCAGTGTGACCAGATTTTCAAGTAAAGTTCAAGCTAAATCACGTTTAAAAAACAGCTAAAAAGTGCTAAAAACAAAAACTTAAAGCCAAAAAATAAAGCTACATTTTTTAAAAAATTTCTTTGTTATTTAGACATTTCTCATAATAGGAACGAAACGTTTTTATGCTAAAAATTTTTAAAAAGAAAATTTGTTTTTAAAATTTTGGTTTTATTTACGAAAATTTGGTAGACCCATACCTTCAGTGAGAAGAAAAATAATATGTGTTCATATACATATGCATGTACAAGAGCTTTTTTAAAAAGTTTTTTGAAGCAGGTGTTAATTTGCTGCCTGTTTTGGTAAAAAAAAACTAATTTGTAAGATATGTATTAAAAAAAAACGAAAATTTGTTTTAGATATAAATACTCAACACACTTTGTTCGTTTATTTTTTTTACAAAAACACTTAAAATTTAGTAGTTTATTTACAAGCTTTTTTCATTACTACAAACACATGAAAACAATAAAAAATCGAAACAATTAGATAACATTTACACGATGTAATTTTTTTAATATTCCTTCAATGAATTTTTTTTTTTTTTTTTGACAAAACGAGTATAAAGAGACTACTTTTCTACACAGTTCGTTAAAAATCGAAAATTTTCATTCAAGTTACATAAGAACATACATATATATATCATGAAAAATGCCTTTATTCATGTAAATTTTGTTCAAGAAAAGAAAAAAAGATAATCTTTATTTGTACATGTGTGTCTAAATATGTATTTAAAACCAATGACTGTAAAAATGAAAAAATAAAAAATATTATTATTTTTTTAACCCTATCCATAAAAATAATAATTATCGTTATTAACCGTTTTATTTAAATTAAAAAATGACTGTCCTGCTAAAAAAACTAAATTTATAAAGAACATGATTTTCAACAAATATAGTTTAATACCATCAAAATGATGAGCTTTACTTGACCCTACGATGTTTCATTGTGCCTGCTTTTTTCTTGAAAAATTATTTCGGTCCTGTTTGATTTGAAAAAATAAACTTTAAAATTCTTATTGAATAAAAATATTAAAATAATAATTTGTTTCAACGAAAGACATAAGTGTTTTACATTTTTGAGCAATACATGAAAACATTTTTTAATTTAACCAAAAGACGGAACAAATGTTTGTGTCGCATTTGGATTTTTTCTTTAAAATTGCCGCATTTAAAAGTATTTGTTTTGGAAAACAAATTCTTACGTCTTTTTTTTTTTTGTAATACCATACCTTCCTTATTTCTTTGTTTTATTGAAGTTTTGTGTTGTTTCACGTTTTTTAAATGTCGCTAGAAGTAAATTATTAAACAAAAGAATGGTTCAGAAACTGTAATGTTGTAAATTCAAAGAAAATTTGGAGCTTGATACCTTTCAATATAATTGAGATATATACCAAAAAATATAATACGACAAATTTTTGACCTTTTATCTAGCTTCAAAAACTACTAAAAAAGCTGAATCCAATTTCGAAAAAAGCTAAAAAAAAAAGCTAAAGGCTAAATGTAAATATTTCGGGCTAAATGAACAAAAATAAAGCTAAATTTAGCTCCAAAAAAGCTAATATGGCCACACTGATTGTCAGATTCGAAATAACCGCTGGTTCAAATTTAAGCCGATAGATGGCGCACCCGATGTTTACATGTCTCCACGGCTTACAGTTTACTCATTTATTTCTCATACGCCCTAACAAAAGAAGATCTGGTGAGACTTGCGGGGGTAGACTTAATTGCCGCCTGGCTATCAATAAACATATTTACCTTAGAATTCTTCCTGTGGGAGAACAAAGCGAGATCTGAGGCCGTTTTAAGAATTGCCTCTGCAAAGAAGATATTACAATGGCATAAATTATTTTTGTTTTTACTTTAAAAACATAACCATTAGTGCTCCTTAGTTATTTAACAGACAGTTTTATTGTCACCAACTGTACTCTTTTTTTAACGAAACCCCAAAAAAAAACAATTTACTAACTGACAAACATTTTTACGGCCTTAAGTGTTGTTAATGATGATTAAATTAAGTAAAAGTCTATGTGAAACTATTTGAATTTTCAAGCACGCAATAAAATAAGAGTAAACAAATTCATTAATTTCGAACACTGAATAAATATTACGAAATGTTGTCACAACTTAGCTGTGGGACTTTCTAGAGAAAAAAAATGACTTAATTTAACGAAAATTAAAAGAAAATAAAAAATTGGCTGCATATAACTATAATCTTTACAAATGCAAATTACGTTTCAAGGCCATATTTCCCCAACTTTATAAAAATTATTTGTTTAGTTTCCCCGTTTGAAGCTACGAAACTTCAAAATATCCGCACATAAGTACATATCGCTCATTTACTCAAACAATATCATAATTCAAAAAAATTCATTTTTGATTGGTTAGTTATGTTATGCTTTATTTTGTTCTTTCCTTTAACTTTTGAAGAAAAAAATGCCGTAAGTCTTTTCAAGATAATGCAAGCGAATCAAAAACTTCAAACGTTTTTTTTTTATCGAAATGACTTTTTTTAAGTTATGACAATGTTGCAGCAAATGAGCGCTATGTACTAGTTGTACTAGTGTGTTTGGCTTTGTACATATGTGCTTGTAAAAATTCTCAATTTTAAGGTTTTACTTCTTCTTTAATTAATACTTTCAGATATACCATTCACTTTGATTATACCGAAAATTGATGTTCGCACAATTGAAAAACCACGTTTGAAAGAGTTTATGTTGGAGCATATGGTGCCGGGTCGTGCTTTCTTTAACTATGCCGATGAAGAAAACTCCTCATCGTTTGGTAACGGTAATGGCCATAAAATTGTTTTTCGCAAATTAGAAAAACCCTCCGGCACCAATGTGGTATGGCTGCTTAATGGTTTTCAAATACTACATCGAGTTCGCATCAACGACAATCTCATTGCTTTAGCTATTGATGGATATTTGGGTGATCGAAAGTCGCCCTATTCAAAACGTAATATACAGGAAGGCAGTCATAGGTAAGTATTTAAAATTGTTAACCATATTTAATAAAATTTTTGTATGTACAAGTTAGGCCAAAAGAAGTCATCCGATGTTGTTTGGCTCTCATTTGTTTCTAAATGAAAAACTTCGATTCTGTTTTTTGATTATGTTTATTTGAACCTTTAGCATTTTATTAGTCAAGTCGAGAAGATGATATCGGAAAAATGGGTGCCACCACAATTGATTGCTATACGGGCTCGTTTATTGGCATTTTTCATCACTTTTGCGCGAACTTCGGGCGACAGATTCTCGCACTCGAGCCGAATGTTGCCCTTGAAGGCCTCCAGGGTTTCGGGCTTGTTCACGTAAACACGGGACTTCAAAAAACGTTTAATTTCGGCGGTCTTGGTGGCCAACGTAAATCGCTAAAACGAGAGATGGAACCACATGTCCTCCAGTCCTAATTCGTGCAATTGTGGTAGAAAAAACTCGGTTAACATGGCCCTATAGCGCGCATCGTTAATTGTTGTCGTTTGACCAACGGCGTCCTCGAAAAAATGGCCCGATGACTCCTCCAGCGTGAACAGCGCACCATTCAGTCCCTTTGAGTGGGTGTAATGGCTCCGCGTGCATCACTCGGGGATTTTCGGTGCCCCAGAAGCGATAGTTTTGTTTGTTCATGTATCCACTGAGGGAAAAATGAGCCTCATCACTCATGATTTTGGTCAAAAAATCGTCCACTTCGGCCTCGAGATTGGGAATGGCTTGGGTGTAGGTTACACGCCTTTGGCGGTCACCAGGCAATAGCTGATTCACGGACTGGGCTTTTTCGGGAACATGCGCAGGTCTTTGACCAAAACTCCCCTTAGGGACGATCGGCTGATGACTAATTGCGAGGCACGGCGTCTGGTCGATGTTTCTGGCAGCTCGACATCCCCGCCAACATCGGCGATTTTCTTGGCCGAACGGGCGCTCCAGGGCCGTCCACTCATGGCAGCGTCTCGTGTGTTCGTTTTTGTTTGAAGTTGCGAACGTGTTCTGTTTCACCATTTTATCACAAAAAAATTAAACTTGACCGCAAACTTTAATTGAGGAAACAAATTTAAACCCTAATTTTTATCATTTAAGCTCACAAGATTTGTGGTCTCATCATATATCCTTAAAATTTAAATTCCCATAACTTCACAGTATGTATAAATTTCTTTAATTTTTGAAAATGTCCTTTTTCAAATATATACAGAATTTAGTTTTTACATTTTTCAAGGTATGTTCACATTTCTTTTAATTCCAAGCAAGGATGCATCTACCTCAAGAATGTCCTTTTTTAAATATGTAAAAACAAAAAACCTTAAAAAAAAAATTTGATTTATCACTCGTCCTTTAATTATTAAAATAATTTATATATTTTTAATTTAACACTTAATTTCCAATGATTCGTGTCCTTCCCATATATCCTTGACATAACGAGGAGAAAAAAATTGCAGGCTTAATATCACACAATGTAAAACGTTTATTTCGTAGCTACGTATGCACTTACATATATACGTCTTAAATATATTCCAAATTATGCCGTATCTGCTTTATTTTTTTTAACGTTAGCGAGTTTATAAATTATAAAAACTTTCTTCCAGTGTTTGTGCAAAATTGAAGAACTTTTTCAACAAAGTTGTAGTATATTTTCCAATGGCCGAAAAACTTTGACAACCAATAAATTTCGCAAAACAGTTTTACATCCGTTTTTGTAAGACTCTTGCATAAATTGAGCAATAAACCTACCTACATGCACATGTACCTAAAACGTACATTCATACATACATATGTTGATACTTAGATTTAACAAAAACTTATTTTAATTTCAGCCGTTTCAACGAGCCACAACATTTAGAGATGCGAAATGCAACCAGCCATATTGCACACACAAAAAATGAACCCATTTTAAAGGAGTCGAAGGCAAGTCCTTTAATGTCATTTCTTGGCAGCATGAAAAGTGGAACAAAAGTTTTCCAGCACTTCCTGTCAAAAAGTAATCTCACAAGAATAATGGACGATGGCTCTTATACAATTCTCATACCCACCGACAATGCATTTCAACGTTGGCATCCCATCGATTGGGGTTTCTATCCATTTAGTGTGCAAGATTTTACAGAAAGTGTGTTGCGCAATCATTTCTTGCCCACCCAAAAGCCTTTACGTATGAGTGACGTTAAGAATGTGGAACAAATGGTTGTACGCACAATGGGTGGTGAAAATGTCATCTTTAAAGGTCAACGTAAGCATTAACTTTTATCTATTTTTATTATGTAATTTTGTTGCAACAAAATTTTGTATGCACTTGTTCAAAGATGTACACACACATACATATTTATGCACCCACCCAGTCAGCAAAATTGACCGGGCAACGTCTTTATAAGAGAATTCTGATGCAAATCTGACTTGATACGTGTGGATATTTTACGACTTGTCTGTAAGATTTCTGATCGATTTCCTGCTAATAAATATGCAACGGGGCTTTTTATATATAAAGAAAAAAAATTATTAAAAAACTATTTTAAATTCAAAATATGTGTGGAAAAAAATTGTTTTTTTATTGAATGAAAAAATAATTCAAAAACATTTTTAAATTAAATATATGTACATATGCGTAAAAAAGTTTAAATATTTTTATACTCGGTATGTTTTGCGATCAAACGTTTGACAGAAATACCGCGATACTTTGTTTTAAATTAAAATACTCAAACACAGAATAAACAACGACCAAAAATCCTGTTGCATATTTTATAGCGAAGACACAAACAAAAACAAATCACAAGGGAAGAATAACCACATGCATAAACATGTTTAAAGGAAATCGATCAGAAATGCTACAGACACGTGTCTGTATAATATCCTTACGAATCTAGTCAGAGTTTTATCGAGCATTGTCTTGCTGACTGGGTAGATATTACACACTTAATCAAAAACAGTCACAACTCAAAATAATGTTTTTTCATGAGAGTCTTCTGTTCTGCTTTCAAAAACATGGTTTCAATTATATAAGCAAATTAGATTCAACAGTAAAAGAATCGTCTTAGATCGGATATTACTGGCATGCGAACGGAATTTTTCAGATCGTTAAAGATTTGATTTGGAAACTAGTTTAAGACATCAGAAATGATTCCGATAATTTTTGTTGTTGATTTAGAGTGCAATATGTGCAGTAGACCGTATTAACTCACAAGCAAAAAAATGCGCGCACACCTTTGAAGATTAAGTAAAACTTTTGAAATGGTTAACTGTCAAAAAACTTGTCGTACTTCGTTTACTATTTTAGCATTAATAGTCAGTATAGTCGAGTAAATTATCATGGATAGATTGACGCTTTAACAACGCTACAAACGAAAACAAGCAAATTCAAATTTACCGATTCGTTCTCGGTCGCACTAATTGGGACTCTGTCCGTTCAGTTGGGTAAGACCTGAGCGTATACCGGTATATGATTCAACTGGTGCAGAAATCATTTAAAGAAAATAATTAAGAAGATCTTCTTGCTCGTCGTTTTATGCCGATTGAGCTCTTAGACAAATAGGAACTGAACCGATGTTTTAAGCAAAATTTTGTTCGAGAATTTATGACTTAGCGGGCTTACTTAGAAACAAAACTGCAACCATGGAGTAGGACTATTCAACGACAGGCTTTATTAACTCATTTACATCCAGAAAAACTACCCTCTTGGTGAGGTTTACATTCTAGTGGCATCATTAGACTTTTTTCTTTAAAAATGAAGGTAGATACCATTGTCCATTAGCGTAGGAAGGCCATGCGGGTGATGGCATCGCCCCCCCCCCCCCTTCCCTAAAATTGAAAAATTATTATAGAAATAATTTTTGGTTCGTGCATTTAAAGTTTCTAGCCCCCCCCCCCTCCCCCTCCCTAGAAACAATTTGTAGTTACGCCAATGCCATTATCAAAAACACTTTATGTGAAAATATGGATAACATTAATCCGGGAAAGATGTGGTCTTTACAGAACAGCGTTATATGTATGTCACATTTTTTTGTGAAATCTTATGTGCATATCGTTACCTAAATATTAAAAGACCCTAACAATTTTTTTTCTAAGCCCAGATTTTTGTTTATTTCAATAAATGGTCTGCGCATATATCACAATTAGCCAAAAAAAAAAATCTCGACTTAAAAAATAGGAGCTAGGACCATTTTATATTAAGGCAACGATATGCATGTGTTTTGAACAAGTAGGGAAGCTTTTATCTACAAAATTTATGATAATTTTTACATTCCTTTAGCCTCACCTTCGGTCAACAATGTATCTATTATGTCCGATTATACCTTATCTAATGGTAATCAGGTATTTATTATAACTGAAGTTTTGTTTGTCTCCGAAGCTGTAGTATCCAAATTGCATCAGGTAAATGGTGTGTTGTAACGAATGTTGATGGTATTTGAAAGATTAATGTTGTTTGTACTTTTTTTTCTTTTTCCATGTTTGTGTCTTCTTATTGTTTGACGTGCATATGTGCGTGTGTTTAAATTTATTCCATTTAAAAATATACAGATGCATAAGGATAAGGAAACACCGCCCTTGCTGGCTTTTCCATGGTTTGGTGCACAATTTTTATCACACTCGTTTTTGGCTTTGGAACGAGATCCCAGATTTACCCAAATTACCAGGTACACGCATACTTCTTTATTGTTTGGATGATGAATGTCGTTGTTATGTTAGGGTTTTTTGATTTATGATCTTTTTTCTATAATTTTGCAATTGCAGATTTTTAAATAATGCAGAAATAGCACCACATGTATCTGGAGCCAATTACACATTTTTTGTTCCAGACGATAAAGCATTTGAAAAATTGGGTTTCGATAAATTAAGCGATGATGTTATGGTAAGTTAAAAATATGTGATTTTTGTTAAGAAATACATACATACATACATACATATATGCTATAGGCCTGCAACAATCCTTTTTAAAGCTTATTTAAGATTTTAGTGATTAGTTCATTACTGCAGGTTAGTCTAGTTTAAGTTGTTTTATATGTATTTAATTTATTTAAATGTTTCTTTGGATGCCACACTGTAAAGCATTCATTGGCCAGAGGACTGTTAAAGTATTTCAGCTCTTTTTAAATCTTCTTTGTGCCTATTGAAGCTCACTCTGTAGCTCTTTTTGGTTACCTCCTCTTCCCGGAGAAATCTACGGACCCGGTGTCCAATACCCATTACCTTAAGCATTAATTTGTTCTCTCACTACAGAACCTATTTCATCATATGCCTTAATTCCTATTGGTACTTTTTATACACCCGCCTTAATAATCGGCCAAAAAACTAGCCCAATCAGTGGGTTTCTAAACGGTTCTCTTTCAGGCCATATACAATCCATTTCGAAGACAATGGAACAATCGGTTCCAACCTTTAATCCCTTAAGAAGGTCAATGATAGTGAGAATGATACATATAACTTTCTTCCTATACTTCGTTCTGAACGTATGCATATTGCCCCTTCTACAGATGTAATGATTATTGGTTTTTATAAAATAAAAAGTCACTTGATCGGCCAATGCCTCAAATATAGGGATTCTAATAATAAGTTTTCAATTTTAATCCGAAAAGAATGACATAACTTTTTCCTAGGTCTACCTTCCTTTTCTTTGAAAAGTAAACACCCTTTACTTGTCGCTGCCCTAGGGACAGTCTTCTCATTAGACAAGTAGACTGATGCTAGTACTAGTTATGGTACATATTTTTTTCGAAATAGTTTCTTTCGATGACAGTGCTAAGAAAGAATAGAAAAATGTAATTTTGTTTTTTTCCAATTTTATCTGCAGAAGGCGTAACGAACATAAATTTCCTATTCACCCACAGTCCACGATTCTTGTTGTCATTAGTCCAAAGTTCCTTGATTAGAGACACGTCCTCCTGGAATTCAGCAGGGTAGGTTGTCAGTTCGGTTAAAGCTGCCTTATTGAGATGGTGGCCTTATTTAAATCCGGTAGAACCCGGTAACCAAAACCTAATAGATCTAGGAACGAATTTGACCAGCTGCACCGGTTGTCAGACTTTTTTAAAAATCCCGAGTTTAGGCTTAGTGAATCAGATAAGCATGGGGCAGGGTCAGGACACGCCATCATATAGGAGAAGGTCGACTCCTACGGCAGTCGGTTTTAACTAACAATATGGTCGCGAAACTTGTAACTAGAATAAAACCCCAAGTAGTATTCCGGGACAGAGAGGGCTGGACAGGATCAAGGAAACTGTTTGAAGGGTGGGCAGGTTTCACTAAAGGATCGAGGATGTATGAGCGCAACTGGACTGTTGTTTGTACGTTGAGTACGTGAGTAGGGATGTCATACAGTGTTTTCCAGGTCGACGATTTATAAGGAAGGATGCGGGAGATGGGAAGAAAGTTAAGACTTGTGGGCGGTTGTTAATATGTTCTCAGGATAATCATGGCACCAAGTCATGGTCTATGTGACGTTGTCGGCAATAAGCTTACTAATAGGTTGGCAAGGAGGGGGTCAGCCCAGAATATTGGGCTGGAGAAAGAGCCGGTAAAGCCACTGATAGGTTTTTATTACAGTGTAAGAGACATGGTAATGGACAAAGTGAGCCAAGCCCGGAGGGATAGGCCTGGAACACTTTTCAGATGGACTTGATGGTGTCTTTGGTTTTTGGCTGGGAAATATCAAAGGATTCATCCTTGGGGTAAGATTTCTGGGTAAATGGGTAACTTACTATAGAGCTTTTTCGCTTGCACATTACAAGACGAACACAGACTTCTTTTCGACTCTTTACGAACATACTTTATCTTTTCTTCATCATTTTTCTAACAGTTTCTTATTGTTCAACTTATTGCTGTTTTTAAATTTTTTTGTAAGGATTCATAATGGACCCAGAGGCGTATAGGCCTCTGGGCGGAGGTTGCGAAAATCGTTTGTCACTACTTTTCGCAACCTCACTTTCTTCTCCGTACAAACACTGATAGTATGTGTTCCACCATCCTAACGGCTTGTGGAGCATATACTGTTACAGTAAGGCTAAGTTGTTGTTCTAGGACCCGTATAGCCTTCAACTTTGATCTTGGCCAAAAATCGTCAAAGTGTCCTATGACAGCTTGACGGGAGCTCATCAGCATCCAATCTTTTTTCAAACACTAGCTTACCGGTTGTCTTTGCTTGATACAGACTTGGGCGTGTCAATCGATTTACTGCTTTATGTTGCTTTTTTGATTCGGTTAATATTCACCGCTGTCGGCCCACCTCCTTTAACAGAGCTTATTGAGACTGCAGCACTATTTGTCAATCTAATCTCTAGGTGAGACCTACTTAAATAGTACTTACTGGTCCACAGGTTATTTCGAACTGTGTAGCACTCTACTAGCGCGGCGGTTCAATTACTTGCCCTCTACATTCCTTGATTTAAATTTTTTAGATTTAATTATTGTCCCCCAATCAAGCACGTATCAGGCGGACGCTCGTGTGTAGTGACAGCATACGCCCTTAGGTCCGAGGGGAGCGGTTAACAACAATTTTTTTTAGATTCACATTAACCATTCTGGTTCTGTATTGCTAACAACCACCTTGACCCTTAAAGTGTTTCCAATTTATTTGGTTAGCAAGAGTAAAAACAACTCTAGGATTTTATGTAGCAGACGAAAACTTATCAATTCTGTTAAAAGTTATAAAAAAGAAAAATATTTTTCTTTGTACTTACAGGCTTCACAGCGTGGCGTAAAAATGTTACTAAATCACTTTGTTAAAGGTCGTCTATATAATCGCAACTTAAGAGACAATGAAGTTTTTGAAACCATTGGCGGAGGGCACCTAAAAATCACACGAAATCCTGGAAGCAATGCCACAAGTGTCAATAACGCTAAAATTACAGAGAGTGAAGTGTTTGTCTATAACTTGGGCACCATGTTCTACATTGATGACATTATGTATTCACATCTCTTAAGAGAGTATATGGTAAAGCACAAGTCAAGAACAAATTATGCTGGTGGCAATAATGGACGATCATCAACCTTGGGAACGCCCACCGATGTTGAAATAGTACCCAATGAATTTAATCGTGAACAAAATGGTGGCAATGGTGATTATTCCATACATGATGATGATTTCGATGATGAAATAATAACACCAAAAGCACTACCCGTCCAATTTTACGAATTACCAAAATAAGTTTTCTTTGCAAAGGGATAATTAGAACGTAAAAAAAACTTTTTGAATAATATACATACCTACATACATGCAGACCTATGTTTGTATGTAGAAAAAAAATTTAAAAAAAACAATTTTGATCTTTTGGATACACTATACATACATAGTTTAAAAGATAAAAACAAAAATTTAAAGTAAGAAATTTTTTTTTAATTACATTTCATTGTAAGAAATTCATATATTGATTATGCAATATTTTAATTATATTTATTATAATATTTAATTATTATATAAAATTTTTATTATTTTCTAAGGAAGAGATTGTTAGAAGGCTTTAAGCTTTTTTGTGTTTGTGTATAGTTCTTAGAGATTATTTTGATTAATATTGACAACGCTATTTTGAAATCAGGCAACAAACAAATAGAACAAAAAAACTTAAAATGCCAAACATCAATAAAACAGAGTATATTTAATGTTAATTTTGTGTAGATTTTTAATATTATGAAATAAAAAAGATAATTAAAATATGTTTATTATTTTCAATACGTTTTAAGAATTATACTTATAACAAATTCAATTGCCAGCCAGCCACATGAACAAACGAACCGACAGACATTCCGTAAGCATAGACATACATACATTTATACGTAAACATAAAATACATAAAAAAAACTGTATTGTCAAACTAAGTATACTAACTAAAAGTTTTAATAGAAAGAAATAAGCGAAATTCAACAAATTATACAAATTTTTGTAGAAATTATATTAATAAAATAAATTCAATAAAAGTTATAAAGTCCAGCCCAAGCAAATCTGCAGCAGTTTTATCAATTTACACCCAGAGTAATCCATAAAAAAACGCGTAGATTTGTTTAACTTTAAGCTTTATTTAGGGGATTCACAAGGTAGTCTTTATGTCCTATACTACATCGTATGGTAGCTTTATTAAATTGTCGTAACAATTCCACATACACCTGCGCCGAATTTCCAATAGTTGGTAAAGGTTTTACACCATTGTGAAATTTTAAAACATAATTACAATAGGACGTAATTAAACACCTTGTGAATCCCCTAACTGTTGATTTACAAATACTAAAATATAAATGTAAAATTGTGTGTTTGCACATATCTTATAAAATTTAAAAAGCAATTTGATAAAACAAAACAACTCATATGTATTTTAAACAAAAAGATCGTATTTAGTACGAGCCATTTAAAAAAAAAAAACTTTTGCAAAACTCTAAAAAGTCTAAATTACATATACATACATTAAATAGAAAAAGTACATTTTGAAAAAAATAAACAAATTAGTAGAGAAAAAAAATAATAATACAATACATAAGGGAAATTAAGCCATTAAGAATTTTATATCATACCTATGAAAATCAAAAAGAACAAGATTTTGAAAAAAAAACAGCAAATTCATACATTTTCATTCTGAAAGTTTGTTAATGAATAAAAAAGAAAAAGCAAAACCTACGTCAATCAAGAACTTTTTATTATTTAAGAGATTAAAGACCTGTAAGTATTAGACAAAAAATTTTGTGCAGAAACTAATAGCGTCATACATTAGTTTAAATATAATCTGCGAGAAAATTTAAATGTATGGTAGTTTTAATCTTAACTTTTGGGAGTGGCGGAAGTAAAGAAGTCAGAAAAAATACAAAATTTAACGTCCTCTACAAAAACATATAAAGTATAAGACAAAAAAGGCAAACTTGCTGTAACAGAATTGATCAGTGTGAACGTTAGTGCAAGTTTAGAAGGGAATAAAAAGTGGTTAAGCAACCAAGGGGGAAATTACGGCGTTCGATTCGAAATTCTACTTGATCGATAGAGTTGTCATTGCTTTAAATATAGGAATTCTAATGAGTTTTTAAATTAATAAATGTTTGTTTACGACAATTGAAGACAATCCCCCTTATTGTGAAAGTCGTTGTCGACGGCCAATTTAAGCTAAATTTAATTTTATTTGCCATCGTTATAGTAACCCGAAATCAGTATTTATTGGCAGGTATGTGATAATGTCTACATGTTGAAAATATTTTTGACGAAATAAATACCATTACTATGTAATTTGATTGTATTCTATTTGCAAGTCGACGTCAATTGTGTCGCCGTTGACATCCGCAATAGGGGGTAATGTCTTCTGTACGGTATCCTACATTGATTAATAGATTGCACGATATTTGTTTAAAAATTTCACCGATTTTTGATAAAAAAAAATTTATAATTTTTAGTTGAAAGAGAAAAGAATGAATATATACATTTTAAAAATTCACTAATTTAGCCGCTCAAGTGAGGACCCCTAAAGAATTTCCATAATGAGCAGGACTTTATTTATTTATATTTTTCGCATTTTATTTCTTTTTACGAAACAAATTTTTAGACACTTTTTACAACACTTTTTAAAATCTAAAGTTATATACTAGTATGGGCGTATTATAATAAATATACATAAAACACATTTATGTACTTATTTAAGTCATATTTAAAATATATATTTGTCTAATTCACGATTTACAACGGTATAATACAGGTTATACCGTTGTAAATCGTAAAAATTTCAAGTTGTGAATTGACCAACTGTGTACTTAAAAATTTTTAATTACAAAAATTACATTTTCATTTTTTTATTGGCTTTTGCAACCTTAGCTTTTAAAGCCTTAACATCCACCTTATCATCTTCGCCAGCAGGATGTTTTCTTGATGTAGAGGGCTGATCTTCGTTAGGTGGTATAAAATCTTTTTGGCGTTTTTCTTGTTGTTTTTTGCTCGATTCAGCTTGTTTCGATTCACGTTCATGTTTTTTGCGTTGTTGTTTTTGTTCCTTGTTAAGGAAATATTCACCAGAAGCCAGTTGTTTGTCAATTTTGCTTTCTTGTTGAGCAGGTGGGAACGGTGTATATTCTTTCTTTTGTTTCTTAACTTTAGGCTGTTTGCGTTTGCTTATGTTTTTATTTTTAAACTTTGGTAAAAAACGTGACCAATCCTCATTTGCTAGTTTTGGATCCTTCATCAATTCCCTTTTAATCATTAGAGCTTTAATATTGTAAATGGGATGAACATTTTCCATAGTGTCAATAACAATGTCGCGAACCTGTTGCAAACCTTTGTAGGGCCCCAAAGCGGCTACTGTATTTCCCTGCACTAAAACGTAACAATCGGTCAACAGCTCAATAGATTTTAAGGTAGCACCATTTGGTCCAATTAGCCTCTGACGTCTTTTTACAAACTTTTCTTTTTTTCTTACCAAATTACCAATTTTGATAATATCACAACCAATTTCATCTTGCAATACACGTTTAGCTTGTTCGAATGGAACACTACGAGCCATCAACTTAATCATATCTCTCGCCTTGATTATGATATAAGGATCCCAGGTCTTACGTGTGGTCTTTACCACCATACTGCCTTCAATCAAATCCAGTTCAGCTTTTAGATGGTGTTCGGCTGCGGCTTGCTGGACTAAAGGCCATACTTCGTTGAGGTATTTTTCGCGATACTTTGGAAACAACGTAGCAAACGAAGATTCCTCTACCAAACCATTAGGATTGTCTTCTGGTTTGAATGCGGGTATTTTCAAAGTCCAAGCATTTTCTACAGGTTCATTGGAAGCTTTAGATTGTTCGTCTCCTTCATTGTCACTCATTTTTTAATATAATTTTTAATTTTAATAAATTTTCTACAAAATTTACGGGATTGGGAAAAATTGCTAACACATGTGAAATCCACAAACAATACAATGTGCAGTGCTGCCAGTTGTGTAAAAAATACAATTCATATAAGTTTATAGTGCTGCCACAGGAACAGGAGAAAAACGTATCGTAAAAATATACCGTATTATAATTAATTGACGTGCGCTACAATGTTTATAAATGTACAGGTAGGCTAATGAAAGCTGCTACCGCTAAAAAATAATTTTATAAAAAATGTCACACTTGGGTCACCGAGGGTGGCAGCCATTTGAAGTCAGTTGTGTTTTAAACTTCAGAAATTGCTTTAATACATATTCTGTGATTTAAATGGCCTCCAATTTTGGTGACACATGTGCGACATCTTATCAAAAAATTCCTTTTTTTTTGGTAGCAGCTTTTATCAGCATCCCTGTGTTCATTGAAAAAAAAATAACATGTGTGTTGATTTGTCAATAAATTTCTATATATATTTTTTATCGATGACGATAAAGATCTTTGGTGAGATTTAAATCAGCAATACAATATGTTTTAAAAAAACCATGATATTTTTTAGTCCAGTTGATTTATTCTCTCATTCAAATTAACGTTTGAATATATGCCAAACATGGCAACATTTTAATAAACGAAGCAGTAAGATATGATTATATAATAACAAATGCATAACATTTATTCTAAGTAATTTCTATGCTATTTAGTAAGTGAATATATATTTAGTACAATATTTACAAATTCTTTTGTTTTATCTACAATAATCATTATCATCAGTTATTATTTATACATAATTGATACCTAACTTCTCGCAACAACATTTCCTTTTATATAAAAGGTAATTTTTAACATTAACCGAATTAATGTTAAGTTCCAATTAATTATCCAATGCATGATGTTAATCCGTATAACTGTTTTTTGCCACATTGAATACAGAAACAAAATAACATTCCGAGCAACAAAACTAATTGCAAACAGGATTAAAAAATCAAGGAAAACTGAATGTTTGCATGCCCTACACCTAAAAATCACTAGAATCAAAAGTCCAGCCACACTTGTAGTCATTGCAGTTATTCAATAAAAAAAACTATATCGATCTGGCAGCTTTTTTTTAAAGTACTGTATAAGTATCATTATCGCTATGTGCATTGTTCTGGATTAAACAGCTGTTATCCGAAGAAAAATAACAACGACGAAATAAAAGTTGTGTTTGCACTTTTTTTACCGTTGGAAATAGTTTTATATATCTAATATAACAAAAAAATAAAATTCGAAAGATAAGTTTAATTTTAATTTAAAAAAATGATCAATTCTGTACGATATGAGGGCAGCAACAGCAGCGAACAAATTCATCTCAATGTGAGCGGTGGTGGCGGCAGTTTTGGTGGAAGTGAATCTTCCTTATCATCCAGCCATTTAAATATCACACCCGCGAATAGTGCATCAGAAGAACCCATTGGCCCAGCAAAAGTAAGAAAGTTATCAATACCTTATCTTAAAAATACTAAATATATATTTCTAGATCCTGTGCACGCACGACGGTGTCCTATTAAAAAAGGCTAGTGCCGAGCATATTGCTGACTTGAATACAAGTGGTTCTTTGTCCCTGGTTGAATATGGATCATCTAAACGCTTATATATTGAGTGGAAGCCAAATGATAGTATATTAATAGCTGACGACAGTCAGGATCAAGGCGATTGGGCCTTAGTTGATACCATATCTCAACGTAATCGAACTCTATCAGAGTGTAAAGTTTTTAATACGAAACCCATGGAATCTTCAACCGGTTCCTTAAAAATTAAGGTAATTAGAACATTTTGGGAAGACTTGGCGGGCATTGAGGTTAAACAGCGACGCCAGACCATCAAATTTATACGAAAACTAGATGGCACTTTACACACTGAATTCTTTTTCCAACATGGCAATGCTGATCTATTTTTAAGTAGCCTTAAAAATTTGCATGTCATCGATATTGTGTCCAGTGCCCGTGCGGGAGAGGAGTATGTCATCTTATCCACTGAAACCCAAAAGCTGAAGAAAACCTTTGCCGAACTTGACATAGGAGAAATCAAAGCCAGTGCTTTATACAATGAAGGTTGGTTGCCCAACAAAGTTGTCGGCTTACTGGCTAGCATACCAGATTATATGATTAATAAGGCACCACCTAAAAACAGACCAGTTCTAGCTGAAGCCAAAGATCGTCAGAAATCTTCAACACCTGACAACTATCAAATCGTAGACATAACCGGCAATGCAAATACTTCAGATTCGTTTAGTCGTGCCAGCAGCCAGGACAAGTCGCCCGAAATGGATTCAAGTGATTTGGAAAATGTTAAAGAAATTGATGAAAAAATTATACCACCATTGCCCGAACGCAAACCCGTTTTAAGGGGGTTTCCACTTAATGAAAATCAATGGCTAGAATTTCAAACTTCTGATGGTCGCATTTCAGATCCAAGTCGCATTTTGGAAATTATTTTTAGAGGTGGCATTGAGCCCAAACTTCGCCCTGAAGTATGGAAATATTTATTGAACTTCTATCGTTGGAATGACACTGAATTGGAACGTATAGAGAGGAAAAAACAAAAATCAAAGGAATACTATAGTATGAAAGCGCAATGGTTATCAATAAGCACAATTCAAGAAGCCAATTTTTCGGGCTATCGTGATCGCAAGTGTCAAATTGAAAAGGATGTAAAGCGAACAGATCGAACGTTAGAATATTTTTCGGGGGAAGATAATCCAAATTTGCTGACATTACAGTGTGTATTGATGACATATGTCATGTACAATTTTGATTTAGGCTATGTACAGGGTATGTCTGATTTGTTAGCACCCATTTTGGCTGTAATGGTAAGTTGATGAATGTTATATATGGATTCAGTTGTATTGAATATTTTTTAATTTTAATTGCTAAATAGCATTGCATTTAACAAAAAAATCCTTTATATTTTTCCACTTTACGCTTATAGGAAAATGAGGTTGATGCCTTTTGGTGTTTTGTTGGCTTTATGGATATAGTATTTGCAAACTTTGATATTGATCAGGCAGGCATGAAAACACAGTTCAATCATTTGCGTAATTTATTAGAATTTGCCAATCCACGACTTTTCAAGTATATAGTTACACATGATTCCGACAATATGTATTTTTGTTTTCGTTGGCTATTGGTCTGGTATAAGCGAGAGTTTTCCAATGAAGACATTCTAAAACTGTGGGAATGCCTGTGGACGAAATTGCCCTGTCCCAACTTTCACATACTTATATCGGCAGCAATTTTGGATCAAGAAACCGACATCATTATTGAAAGTCAATATGAATTTACGGGAATTTTAAAGCATGTCAATGAACTTTCGGGTAACATCGACTTAAAACGTACTCTCGAAACAGCTGAAGCCATTTACTATCAAATAAAAGAAGCCGAAAATAAACCAAATGAAATAAGACTTATAATAGGAGAACCTTTGCTAGAAACAAACGAGAATCAGGATAATAATTCACCTGAAGAGTTGGATGATGATTTTGATGAACTTGTTAGGGAACCAACACCCGACCAAAAAAAACGTAATCAAGAGTGGTTAGAGGAAGCCTGCGAGCGTTCCATGTTTTTGCAATACATGTAATTCATCTTTTTTGTCTCTTTCTCTTTTTAGAACTATAAAAATTTTTTTTAAATATAATAAGAAAACTGAAGAACATAAAAAAAACATTTTTTTAAATAGTACTTTGTGATTAAGATATATATTTTGTTGCATGTGTCAATTAAATAGCAGATAATATTCTGGCGGTGAATTGCGGCATTCGATTCGAATCGAAATTCAACTCGATCGATCGATTTGTCAATGCTTTTGATATAGAAATTCTAATACATAAAAGCTTTCAAATTTCGAATCGAATGCCCCCTGATTTTAAAGTTTTATGACTATCGAACAGCCACACAAGGTTTGTTAAGTATTCTTTAAAAAAAAACTATTGTTGTGCAAACTTTTTATTCTTTTGTTTTCCTTAAGTTCTTTAAATCATTTTGAAATGTTTATTTTATAGCAGCATCTTTGTTTTAAGCAATTATTTTCTATCAACTGCTTTTACATTTTTCGCATCACGATATTTTTAATTTTAAACAACAGCAATTTATAATTTTTATATAAGAAAAAATATTTTTAAACTTTGTTTTTAGTTGGCTTTTTTGTTTATTTGTTTATTGTTTTTGCTTTGGGTCAGTCCAATCAACACTAACGCCTTAAAATATGCCATCAGTTAAAGATTTAAAATAATCAAAACTTCTACAATATTAAGGGAAAAATATGTTCTGCTATTAAATTGCCTTGCACTGTAATTTAATTTTAAACCAATGTTAAAAACGTCTCAACTAATGGCCTCAACGAGTATAGTTTTAAGTAAAAATAAGACGTAAAAATTATTTAATAATTGTAATTGTATTTATCACATATATGTATGTATATATTAAATTTTTTGTATGGAATTGCGCCAATTAAAAACGAATATCAATTAATTTGTAACTTAAACATCAAGTTGTTATTATTATTTAGAATTATAAAATATTTAGACAAATATCGGGCCCTAACACCAAAAGCAACGTTATCCACAAAAATTCTATTTGCCCTACGTTCCAAAGAAAATTTTAAAATGTTACAAAATAATTATTGAAATATCATTTAATATTAGTATCCTTGTAGCCATTATGGCTTTCAATACAATATTTTAACTTTCTATGTTAAAAAGTTATTAAAAAAAAAGAATTACTTTTGAAGTAAGGAAGGGCCTTGATATCATCTATACATGCATGCATAAACACACAAATAAATAATACAACACAACTTTTTGAAAAAAAATGTAGACATTTTAGTTTTTATTAAAGATTAGATTAATCGAAAGTTGAATAAATTATTTTTTTTATTAAAAAAACAAAAAACCCATCAACATACCTTGAGTAATTTTTTGTAGTTTTGAAACCAAAAAACTAAGGATGGACTTTTTTTGCTTTAACAATCACAATTTATAAATTTCCCACTTGCTAGATTTGATTTAAAGTTGCTAACTATAACAGTTTCCGAGATACGTACATATGTATAGCGTAACAAAAAGTTAATAAAATTGGCTCCTTTGTATAATTTTGGGCTGTCAATTCTCTGGTTGTATTTATTTTCAACCTATTGGAACATGCAATAAAAAAGTTTCCGATGGAACGAGCTGATGTCATGAGATAAGCGCAAACAGGAGCCCGTCAGAGAGGAGATCGATTGCTAATACTGTGAAACATGATTTAACATATTTCCTCAACCCTTCTTGCTTGTTTTGATTCCCGACACTAAACGGAATGGTGCTGACTATGACAGGTATCGCAAAGTATCTAAAAGTCATTTTATATATTCATTTTGCCCTAAAGGCCGAGCGAAAAGGCGAAAGTGGCGAAGACATAGATGGAGGCATGTGTGTGCAAATGTGCTATTGGCAAGACCTGGGGCCTCAGTCCTGGAACGTCAGCTTTATAAGATGGTAATAGAACCGGTTCTTTTCTATAAAGTTATAGTCTAGTAAAAGGCTATATATAAACTTTATCGCGAATCGTCTACATATCGAGAGGACAATGCACCATATGGCAATACTGGTAACAAGCGCAATAAGATGGACTCCAACCAGGTCGCTTTTCTGATTTTTCTCAATTGGCTTCCGGCGGGTCTCGTGGCGAGGAAGCTGGTGCTGAATACCGCGATAAAACTACATGCTGTGTGCGGATCGAGACCCACATGCGGTCGCGCAAGTTTGTTAAAACTGTAGATCTTGTTCCCAACCTAGTAGACTACTTTACACCGGAACCTTCTCTCCACAGGAAATTTTCCTTAGACGTTATTGGTTTAGGGGTGGGTGAAATCACCTCTGGAACCTGTCAATCTGGCGGTTGACATGTACGAACGGGTGTAAAAGAAAAACAGATGGAGGCCTTTTTTATAGACCAAACAGAACCCCGAATATCATTCAGAAATCTGGATGGCTAACTGGGGACCAATGCGGGGAACTGCGTTGCTGGCACACTAGCAAAATTGGATGAAGGGACGATTAAACACATCTATGACATTTTTCCTTTTCCTGCAAGCTTCCGCTGGTTACATATATCGTCGTAATGGCTGGGACCAGATGGTCTAACGAGCCCACATATGTATGTATATGCAGAACCAAAAGGATAACCTGGCCAAGGGCAGCATAGCTGTCTTTACTGAACGGAACTAATATAATAATTTAAGAAAGGATTTAAATAAAAAACGATATTTTTTTACATTTTCTTATTTATTTTATTTAGATTTTTTATTTTGTTGTTTTATATATAATTCAATATCATTTGTTTGTTGTAGTAATAGTTGTTGTGGTTGTTGTAGAAATAGTTAAATCATACTTATATTTAAATATGAATTAAAAAAGATTTAATAAAAGTTGATACAGTTCTTTTTTTTTTTTAATTTTTATTATTATTTTATATTTTCTTTAACTTTTTTTAATTATTGATGTTGGTAACAGAACCTGTATAAGTATGTGTTTGTTTATTTTGTATTTGATGATAAAATGAAAATATTTATTTTTTTTTAAATGAAAATATTTATTTTTTAAATGAATTTATTACAAATAAATTTTAAGTTGTTTTATTTTTTTTTTTTATATTCAAGCAGTTGTTGTTTGCAATTAGAAGAAAAAAATTTTGGTTTTAAAAATCAATCTGCCTGTTTTTTTGTTGTTTTTTTTTCAACCAATGTTTGAATTTTTATTGTATTAATTAAAAAGTATATATATACAAGGATATTAATAAAATTTTTTAAAATAAATTCAGCCATTTTAATGAGTCCAATTGTAAAAATGTTTTTATATTTAAAATATATGTATATGTATTTACAAAATTATTTTTTTATTCTTATTTTAGAAAATATATGAATGCATTTACATATGTATGTATGTCTTATAATAAAGTATTTTTTTTTTGCCTTTTTTAAGTTTTTATGACTTTTGTTAGTAAAAATTTTAAATAAAATTTTTAATTTTTTTAACTTTTAATGCTGTTTTCTTTTTTATTTTATAAGCGCTTTTTAAACTTGTTTTTAATATTAATCATACATTATACTTAATAATAATTTATTTTATTTACTAAATAAATGAAAAGGACTTTTTAACAAAAAGTTGTGATTATTTTTTTACAGCAGACTTTTCTACACTTTTTGTTAAACAATTTTTCTTAAAGAGTAGTTTGGTTTTTCAGCAGCATTAAAAAAACCAAACCTTTCGGCATATTTATTTATGTACATATGCATGTAAGTATGTGTTATGGAAATTATTTGTCTAGCCAAAGAACAAACTTAAAAATGTAAAATTTGATATAAAATGTTAGTTTTAATTTTGTAATTTTTAAGGTTTTAAGCATTTTAAGTTACTTATGTATAGGTAATTCCATTGTATTGGGAGTGACCACGAAACTCATATTCTTGGTTATAATCGAATACGAAGCCGAAGGTATGATTTCAAATAATGGTAATTCTTTGAAAGTTAAATAATGAGCCGCCCTAAGGAAACATATAGCCCAATTTGGAATAAGAATTCCCCGAAAGTTTTGCTCTACTCCGTTTCACTATTCCAAATAAACAAATCCCCAAAAAAACTTTCACACAAAAAACGTGGGCAATTTACGGTATTCGATTTGAATCGACAGCTGACCATGTTAAATTTGAAATCCTCTTTACAGCAACACTACTCTTCTCGGCTGCTTAGAAAAAGGAAGGTTTATTGCCGGAAACTCATTTCCGCAGGAATTTTTATAATTGGGCTGATAATTATATTTTATAATATCCCTTAAAAAAACTACCACAGCAACTAGAAAACTGAAACTGGTGTAGGCCTAAAAATTTGAGTTTTAAAGAACTTTGAATGAAAGATTTTAACCTAAAAAGTATTCAGGAGAACGCATACAATTATTTTGATTAAATTGATTGTTTAAAGTGTTTTTGATTGTATTTAATACTTAAATTCTACAAAAAATTTAAAAAGTTGTGTCGGGACATAAATTTTTAATTCAAACTTCAAAAAAGGGGGATGCCAATAATTAACATGTCCCCCTATTGTGCAAGTCGTAGTCAACGTTGTCATCAATTTTCAGCTGCAGCCAATTTAGTTTGCCGAGGACAACTTAACCCCAAACCTGTATTTGTTTGTGTGCCGATTAGGTATGGCAACCCAGTTTCAGTTCGGTTGTCAGTTGCCGAATTTATATTCCAGATGGCAACTGACGACTAATAGTTGCCAATGTTACTAGGCAAATGGTTAATGTTTTGGCAACCAAGTAGTTTTGGTATGCGTTATACCGACATGTAATCGATATATTTTTAAGGAAATAAATACCATCTTGTACTATATAATTTGTCAGTAATTTAAATTGCAAGTCGACGTCAATTGTGTCGTTATTGGCATTTGCAATATGGGGGATTTTTTAGACGTGATCACTTTTTTCTGTTAAGAGCCATTTTGCATCGCATTGCTCATATATTTTTAAAATATTGGAGAGAAGTAACATTTCTAGCAACATATCAGTGATGGCCCTTCCACAAGCGACTAAAGGTTTCATCACGACATCCCACAGGATGTTTTGGGTGTATAAAAACGGCAGTTGGGTAACCTTGCTCTGGCAAAAGTTCCAGCTTGGTTAAAAAATTTATAATCGTATCTTTTCTGTAGACTGAATTTGAGTAAATTTCTTGATTTCAAACCGAAATCACAAATTTTTTTCGGTTTCAAATCGAGTTAATAAATCTGTTGAAATACAGCGAATCAATTGATTTCAAGAGCACTATTCGATATAAAATCGACTCGGTTTATATAACAGGCAGGAACTATTAGCAACCAAGTAGTTTTGGTTACCGTTTGGCAACGCAACTGTAGTTGGGTTTCAATACATAATCGGCACATGTAAATTACTGCCAATATTTTTTCTCAAATATATCGATGACATGTCGACATCAACACATACCTTTAAATTAATAACGATGTCGACAACGAATTTCCCAATAAGAGGGATTATTCAGCCAATTTTTATATTTGGGTGTTTGTTTTACTTTTGATATATTTTTTTTTCAATTTGATGACACAACTTAGGTTATTTTGGCAGCACTGTTTACGGCAATGACATAATAACTACCACTTGTTAAATAACATTTATCGTTATGCGGCACGGATCACGATTACTCTGGTCAAGGTTGTTATTTGTTTTTGTTAGAAGTTGTCAATTTTAAAATAAGTTCTGCAGGACCTGATATATCTATAATGTCATTCCAAATTGGAATATAGGGCCGCCTGATAATTGTTAATTACCAAGCTCAATCTAACAAAATAGGAAACAAATTTCTGCGATGTTTGCTTAGCATACTGCACGCCACATCTTTAATAAAATTACAAATGCTCATATTCATTATTATTACACAGTTGGTGTCATTGTAAAAAAACCTTCAAGGCTGGGTGGATGACAATATAAAAAACTGCACGACATATAAGGGATAGCAAAAACAAGTCGTTAACAAATTTTACAAAAATCATGCACGACTAAGAAGGGACATTGTCGCTCACACAAAATCGTTTGTATATTTTCGCTAACGAACATCTACGCATCAATATTATCAAATAAGTCGTTTAAGAATATAAAATAGTTGATGTCTCCTAATTTCTTGTCCATGACTTCAGTTACCGTTACAGCCAACTTCACTTGTAGTCGTGCAATAATGTCGTACATGTGCTTACAGTAACAGGCTTGCCAGATTGTTGGGTTTCGTGTAATAAGCTCAACGTTCGGAATTAACTTTTATTTTTTAATGAAAACCGCCATTTTTAGAATTCCTTTTCAAAACTTAAAGGTGCCACATGTTTTTTAACATGTTTAATTCAAGTATCAATTGATATTTACCTTAAATTATTTCATTAAAGTATGAATATTTTAAACGTTTTGGAAAATCAAAAATTCTTTTCGAAAGCCTTTTCGATTCGAATCGAATGACATATGTAACTGCGTCAAAGAACACACGGAGAAGAGGTTTGTTTAATGGTGTTATAACCATTAATCAAAAGAATAGGAACAGAAGAAGTAGACATTGGATTCTCTGTTATTCAATCATCTTCTTTTGGAGAGTCTAACAATTTAAAATTTTGTTTCTTCAATTAAAAAAATGCCAATTTTGTATATTTTTGTTATCATTTCATTTGTTATATATGAAAATAATTTGTATATTTTTGTGTTTTATTACAGATTTTGTTGTTGTAGTTTTGACGATTTAATATAATAGTTACAATTAAATAAAAATTTTACAATCATCGAATAAATACGAATATAATTTTTTTTTATATAAAAAATTTAAATTTTTTTAAATTTTGCATTAATTAAATCACCTTTAAAAAATTTTAAATAAATATTATTTTTTAGACCCTAAAAGCTATCATAAACTTGTTAGTGAAAATCACAGCAGCATCAAGTCAAATCGAGCAGTTTAAGGTTTGAAAAAAATTATATTTATTTAAAATATTGAAAGGTGAATACATTTTACAAAAACTTGTTACATTTTCTTTTGCCACAATATGCTATATTGTATATTTTTTCAACAGCAGCAAGTAATTTAGCATTTTGGGGAAAGGAAAGTGTAACCGATTTTTCTAAAAAAAAATTTATTACGTTTAAATAGTAAAATAGTATTTATAGAATTAAAAAGATGTAAAACTCCTCTTAAAAATGTTTCGTTTTTTTAATTTGTTTTAATAATAATTATGATTATTTTTATTACTAAATAGTGTGTGTGTTTGTATTGGATAAAATGATTAAAATTATTTTAAAAACAAAATGATGAAAAAATTAAAATTTTAAAATAAAAAAAATAATTATTGAAAAGACTTGATTTTAACTTATTTATATTACAAATTTATAAAATATTTCGATTTTTTTTTTTTGTTTATTTTTATATTTTATGTTTGTTCTTAATTATATTTAATATTTTGTTTAGCGTAAAACTATTTCTAAAATTTTATAATAATAACTAGAGGGGGAGGGGTTGGTTTGTTGTTGGTTTTTTTTAACTTAATTTAAAAAACTAACCTAAACTCACTTTTGCAGATTTTTTTAAAATATTTTTTCTTGCTTTTAAAGTTTTATTTATATATTTTTTTATGTATAAAGAAGAGTCTTAGTGATATTGACTCTCGGTTTATAATTATCTTTTGTCTACGTCCTAATAATTATAAAAAGAAAAGAAACTCTCCCTTTGTTTCTTTTCCAGTGTTTTTAATGCTACTAAGCGGCAATTAATTAACATTATCAGTGTCCTTTTTATTACCCTTTTAAAGCAGCTTTTTATTTTAAATTCTTTCATTGTTGCTCTCCCTACCTTCCGTTTGCTTACAAGCAACTTATAAATAAAGTTTAATTACGTTTTCTTCTGTGGCGTCCTTTAGTTAAAAGTTCCTACTATTTATTTAGGGATGTGCGCCTTAAGCGCCTTAAAACTCATTCAGGTTTTTCTTCGTTTTCACTACTTGTGGACAGATTTAAGGTATTGTCGGTACTGCCAGAAGACGATTGGCGTGTATGTCTTGTTGACCTTAACTCTCGTCTTTTCTCTAGTGGCTGTTCGCTGATTAGCGAGTGATCGGCTCCTGAACGTGGTCGTTTTAGACGACCCGAAGATCTACGGGTCTCTTCGTTGTTTGTTGTATTTGTTGACGATGCATTGTGCCCGGACTCTGTGGCCAGATCTTCCATGCCACCACTATGTGAACTAGAGCTGGTTGTTGTTGTTGTGTTTGCAGTTGAGGTGGGTGTTGTTTGTGAGGTGGATGTGGATGGATTTTGTTGTTGTGATTGCGTTTGAGCTGGTGGTTTTTTGAGTATTGGTTGTATTATTAGCTCATCAGCTTCTTCGTAGGGTGGCGGCATTTTTGCCGCCTCCGCCGCATTTGTAATGGTCAAAGATATTCTAGATTCACTGCGCTCGGAACGCTCACTGCTTGAACTGGCTCCCGAACTAATTGGTGGTGCTATTGTTATGGTTGTTTGTGACGGTAAATTAGCCGCTATGCCCGCCGAATTCAAAGGTGTTAGAGTCACCTTATCGGCCTCGGGTTGTTGGCTAGATAATGATGAGCTTGATCCTCGTATAGATTTCTCTATGCTTGTCATGCCCCCACCCAGATTCATGGGGAACCCAGCTGCCGCCAAAGCAGCTGCGGTATTTAAATCATCTTTCAGCAAAGACGAGGATGAGGTGTCAGTACGTTGTCTCTTTGACTTGTGATGATCTTGATCTTGTGCCGACGAACTGCTGGAGTAAGAGGAAGGTGCAGTACCTGAGGCTGATGTAGGTATAAGCGAAATTCCAGATCCCAGTCCCAATTGTTTGGTGTAATAGTCCATTTGCTTTTGGAACGCATCCTTGGCTAAAGCATCTTGATCCCTTTGTCTTTTAGCGGCAGAGGATGATGTTGAAGAGCCGCCCGATGAGTTTGAGGAGCCTCCTGTTAGTCCTGCTAGACTGCCTGTCAAGCTAGCTAAGGAACCGGGGCCGGTAAGTGGCAAGGAGCCACCAGCAGCTGCCATGGCTTGGGCAGCCATTTCGGCTAAAAATGCTTGACTAAAATCAGCAGGCATACCGGGTATTTGTGGCAGAGCAGCAGCTGCTGCTGCAGCAGCCGCGGCGGCTGCAGCCTTTGCACTCTTACTAGAGGAGGAGCTATTACTTGAAGTACTACTAGAGGCTCCGCCAGTCATAGATGGTGGCAGTTTACCTTGAGACAAGGCTTGTAGTGTGGCTAAATCGGTAGGCAGTTGACCTCTGGCCAATTGTTCCATTAGTTTCTGTTTTTCCTTTGCGGCCTGTTGTGCCGCTGCGGCAGCAGCATTGGATGGTGATGATGATGTGGAAGATCTCTTTTCACTAACAGTGTTGGAGGAGGAAGTGGAAGCTCCCGATATGGGTGGCATGCCCAAGGAGTTCATTAGCCTGGTAGCCTGAGCTAAATCCATATTTGCCATTCGAGAGAATGATTCTAAAAGTTGAGCATCTGCTGGGGGCATTAATAAATTGGACAATTGAGCCATTTCAGCAGAGGCTTGAGCGGCAGCTCTGCTTGCCGATGACTGTCTACCGCGCGATGATGAGGACTGGGAAGAGCTGGGACCTTGACCTCCCGAGCCAGCCATACTGGCAGCCATGGCATTCATTAGATTTGCTGCTTGGGTAGCCGACGAGGCAGCTGCTGAAGACGCCGAAGATCGCGAGTTAGATGATTTCGATTGCGATTGGTGGGCCTTTGATTGTGTTGTAGAGGTCGAACCAGCCGAGGAGACTCCATTCATTAAATACTGTTGGGCCAATTGATCATAGGCTGAGCCTAAACCTGTGGAACCCAAAGAGTATGGATTCAATCCGCTCATTCCCATAGGCGGATATAGAAGTGATGGATTTGCAAACAAAAATGGAAAACCAGCCGCTAATTGGGAAGCAGAGGCTGCTGCAGCAGCTGCAGAATTCTTGGCATTCGAACTAGATGATGAATTATTGCTACCAGAAGATGTTACTCCCAATGCAGCGGCCGCCGCTGCTGCAGCAGCTGCAGCATTTTGCTGAGCCTGTTGTTCATTTTTGCTCTTTTTACTAGACGAACTATTCGATTGAGAAGAGTTTTTATTATTCGAACTGTTGCTCGTTGAGGAACCCGTAACACCCCCTAGACCACTTAAAGCAGGACCAGCTGCAGCCATAAGAGCGGCCAAAGATTGTGTATCCATTCCAGATAAATTACCCAAGCCTCCCATTCCTGCCAAACTGGCGAAAAGATTCATATTATTAAGATTACCTAAACCTGGTATGTTACCCATGCCCGGTAAACCGGCAAAGGGCATAGACAATAAAGGATTCTTGGGATCAAATGCCGATAAAGGATTTTTGGGGTCAAATCCTCCTAAATTGGGAAGACCAGCTAAAAGGCTTGGATTTAAACCAGCCAAAGAACCAAATTGCATGGCAGCATTGGCCTGATCCATGGCCGATTGTCTGGAGGACTTTTTCGAAGAACTAGAGTTCGAAGAAGACTGTGACGAGGATTGTTGTTGGGAATTCGAGTGACTGCCCGATGAGGCATTGCTGGACGTAGAAGAGGGTCGTCCAGGATGAGATTTACTAGAAGTATAACTTGATTCCATTGGTTTGGGTGAAGGAGCAGACATGGGATTCTGCATTTGCTCCAGCCACTTGGGATCAACTTCATAATTGGGATTCTCCGTTAACCTATTGAAGAAAAAACAAACAAAAACAAAAAATAAAGTTAAAAACTCTAAAATAACTTTTCAGTGTTATAATAAAGAGGGTATTGGAGTGAAAACGTACCACTGCATCAATCTCTTTAGTTGCGGTGCCTTGTTACCCGCCAATCTCTTGCCAGTTTGTTTATTTATTACTGGCACTGGCTCGTCTCCTGTCAAGCCTTGAGGTGCAGACATAGAAGATTGTTGTTGTTGTTGCTGTTGTTGGTGGGATTGACTATGCGAAGAAGAGTTGGAAGATTTAGATGACATTTGAGAGGCATTTAATGATTGTTGTGTGGGTGTCGAAGATTGTTGACGACTAGATCTTCGGCTATTGGAACTAGAGGTATTACTACTGCCACCACCACTGCCTGAAGCTCCACCGGTATAGTCCATTGTTAACGGAGAGTTAACATCGGTTAGCCATTTGTCAATTTTAGTATCGTGGGGAATACCATATTTACTGTAAGAAAAGAACAATTTTTTTTAAATTTAAAATAAATTCGCGTCTTTGATTAAATTCTTTAATATTAGTATGTTTGAATGTATGTATGGTTTCTTAGATACCATAATGTACTTGAAAAATAAACTTACTTCATTTTCATAGCCTGTTCCATGTCGGCCAACATACTTTCATAAAGTTTACGTTGGGCTGGTGGTAAACATTGCATCATCTTTTGTTGTTGCTTAAGGAACGTTTGGGGGTCGGTGGCCATTGTTTGTGCCAACAGAGCATTTAAACTATCTTTAGCCGACAGTCCACCCATGCCAGCCATACTTTGCAATGCTGATAGGCCGGTGTTGGCTGATGAAGCAGACGACGATGAGTTCGATGATCCGGAGGCAGATTGTCCTGCCGAGGATGAAGAAGAATTATTCTTACCTTCTGTTACAATAAATAAAAGACAAAAAAGAAAGTTTAAGCATATTAGTAATAATTCTTTATGATTTGAAATTCTTTGAAAATTAATAAAGTTCAGAGACTCAAACTCACTTCCGGGCACTGTTGTAACAGTGATAGTAAAAGGTTTTTGATTTTGCTGTTGCTGTGAAGACATTGACGTTGGTATATTGGCTGGTGTTACCGAAACGCTGGGTGGTATTTGTGGCTTCTTGGACGAGGGCAAAGAGGGGTCGGGGAAAGTTTTCTGTTCCTTGGCAGCGGAAAGACCCAAAACGATTTCATCTAACTTTTTGCGTTTTTTCTCTTTACCAACTACAGGCTCTTCTATGGTCTGTTTTAAACAAAAAATATTTACTTTTATAGGTTCAATTGAAATCTTTTTCAAACTTACGCAATTGTTTTTCTTCATTAATTTGCTTAATGTATCATCCAGTTTTCCTCCCTTGCTGGCCATTGAGGGGAAGGCAGAACTTAAAGCAGCATGTATGCTTGAAGTATTGGCCATTAATGGGGATGAAGAAGTTGAAGAAGGGGATGATGATGATGATAACTTTTTCGAACCCATTGAAAAATCTTGGACTTCACTTAAGTCTATGGCTCCTGCTGCAGAGGCTGACTTCATTATATCGGCCATATTCATTTTTGGCAAGCTAAAACAAAAATTAAATTTTTTAAGGAAAAATCGTACGAAACTGTAGAAAATATATGTTACATACCTTGATGATAAATCCATAGCTCCTCCCATAGAAGAAGGTGGTGGTGTTTTAAGTGGTGGCACAGCAGGCTTGCTAAACTGACCCGAATTTTGCCGTGACAAAGGGGCATGTTGATGGGCTGGCGGTGGTTGCAAAGCACTACTTAAATTTGGATTAGCTGAAGGTGAGGCAGCCGATGATGAGGACGATGATGTTCGTCTTGATGAGTTAGTAATACCAGCAGAGGCAGCAGCAGCTGCCGCTGTCATATTTGCAATTTCCGTTTCCCAATCTTTGGGAGCCACTACAGTCGCAAACAAATTAATTTGGTTTTAACAAAAATTTATTTAAAATAAAAAATAAAACTTACATGTTTGCGCACTATTAAGCAGAGCATGCAATTTAGCCCTTTCCGTCTCTACATCAATGGCAATATGCCTTTTACGTTTTTTACCCGCATTTGCGGTTGCTGTATTATTACTATTGCCAAGTGCTGAACTGGTAGCGTTAGGTATATTCAAACCGGACAACGATGTTAAAGACATGCCGGGCAATAAGGCGCTTAAAGCACTTGCATTACCACCAGCTGCTGCCACAGCTGCAGCCATGGCTGCATTAAAGCTATTTGCATCTAAGCCACCTAAACCAACTGCTGCTGCAGCAGCGGCAGCCGCAGCAGCTGCTGATGAGTTTGTATTCGAAGCTGTTGAGACTGGTGGTAGTGGTGAAGGCGTCGGTGTTGTTGTAATTGGCGCCACAGTTGATGTTGATATAGTTAAGGAGGATTTGTTAGAGGTACTTGTTGTATTGATTGTGGGAGCCGGCACATTTGAATTAGCTGGAGGTGCTGCCGTAGTAACATTAATAACAGGAGGTGCTACCACCTGTTGAACTTGAGCAGTAGACAAATGTTTAGTTACTCCATGATCTGTGGTGATAGTAATAACATCAGGGGTGGCAGAACGTTTCTCTACCGCCACACTAAGATGGGGTATGGCTTCGTGCAAGCCTATATTAAGTTCAATGCCCTTACATCCCACTAAGGCAGAATATGATTTGTCAACTGGCCACTTGCCCGAATCAATGCAGGACACAATGTGATAAATGCGCCTTTCCAAAGCAAAGTCTTTAAACCAACTAACACTTATATCTAGTTTGGGTTTCTCTTGCTTTTGTTTGGCAGCACCTGGCTGTATGACTTCCAAGTCTGGGAATCTGGCTTTAAGTTCGGCAGCTTGTTTTTTGCATTCTTCTTCAACTGCCTTTTCTTTTTCCTTCATAACTTCTTCATCATCAGGATCATTTGTGCCTGTAGTGGCTGTTGTTAGATCTAGCATTTCTTGTTCCTCTTTAGGTTTTTCTTTTTTAGCAGTTTCCTTTTCAATTGGTTCCATAGCTTCTGCTTTTTCGGTCTTAGTTGCTTCCTTGTCTTCTTCTGTAGCTTTTTCAACTGTCTCAATCTTTTCATTTTCTCTTTCTTTTTCGTCATCTTTATCTTTATTGACAGCGTTTTTGGTTTCCTTTTCGAAATCCTTATCATTGCATTCCTTTTCTTCTAAAGATTTGTTGTTCTCCTCTAGAGATTTATCTTCAACCTTTGAAAAACTCAAGTTTTCGGTAGCATTTTCATCTTTGTCCACTTCCATTTCTTCGTTTTTAACATTACTGCAGCCTTTTTCATCGTCTTCGCCTTTTTCTTTATCTGGTTTCTTGTCTCCCATTATTTCTTCGCCATTCTCCTTCTCTTTGCTTTTAGGTGAGACAGTCCTCTTTTTATCAGGTTTTTTAGCTTTAAGCTTAACCAATGCCTCATCATCTTCATCTTTAGTTAAATCCTGACTCTGTGCATCTTCTTTAGTGGTTTCTAAATCATCTGATTTGTCCTCTTCTAGCAGCTGATCCTTTTTAGCTGCTTCAGTTTTAATATCATTTTCTAATTGTTCGCCTTTATTTTCTGTTTTAACTGGTGAGAAATTTTCCTTTTTAATTAAACTGTCCTTGGTCAGGAGTTCTTCATCTAAATCTATGATTTCATCTTTAACTGCAGCCAGCTTTTCAGCATTTAAAGCCTCCAATTTAATGGTTCGCTGCATCTGAGCTTCCAACTCGCGTAAAAATCTCTTTTCAGAATCAGCAAAAGAAAACGTATGATCATTGAATATAAAGGTTTTTGATCGGTAGAGACCATGTTTTAGTACGGCGGCCATAAGCTCTTTATCATGCTTGCCCGGTTCCCACCAGTCGGGTGTATCAGCATTTACCATACATAATTTCAAACGTTCTTCTAACTGTGGATGCTTGGAAACTTCTCTTAGTTTTGATAGCAATTCCAAACGATCTAGTATCAGTTTAGCATGATCTTCACTTATATCCTCAATAATGCCTTCTAGACCTTTTTCGTTTTCGGATAACTTAACGCCTGCTTGCCTCTTACACATAGCTATAAATACTTTATAGTAGTCACCAAGGGTTTCGTCACTTTTCCTTTCCAAATGGGCCATTTGTTTGAATTTAGTCCAATCGGGAGCAAGTGTTGTAAGGCCTGGCGTTAAGGCAGAAGGAGGCAATAGATCAATACCGTAACCGGTAAGTACACGTAGAAATTCGTATTCTTCACGACGATTCCATTTTTTCGGTATGCTCTGTAAACGTTGCATTTCACGTTCGCGGGCGGCAATTTCCATTTTACCCTGTCGTTCCATTTTCTGTTAAAATGAAAAATTTTCAAAAAAAACAAAAAAGGTCAATAAAAAGGTTCTCTATTTTAAATCAATGCCTAGATTTGTTAATGATTTAATGGCGGGATTTTGTTTATTTCTTTCGTTTTTATGTAATGTGTGAGGTTATGTTTTTGTAAGCAAAAAGTTAGGTTAGTTTGTGTGCATTTCTAAATCCATCAATATACATACATATGTGTGTAAGTAATAAAACATGCATTTGCATTCATTGTTAAATTTAAATCAAATTAAATAGATGATTTTCTTAATAAATTTTAAAAATATTCTATTAACCAGAAAATAAAAATAAAAAAGGGGGGAAAAATTAAAATAGTTTGCAACAATTATAAAAAATATTTGTTATTTGTACTTGATACATATTTATTTAGTTCTAAATTATTTTTTAGAATATTTGTTAATATTTAATATTTTTTATTAACTTATACCATGCGTACACATAGACCTTAATTTTGTTATTAGCACCTTTGCGCAATTTAAGCCTTAATTTAGCCATACTAGATTTCAATTAATAAATTCAGCAATTAATAGTAAATTGCTTCACTAAATGAGTTAAACTCGAACTGCAACCCTTCTGATTTAATGAAAACTGTGTTCAGTTAGTATAAAAGCTTGAATGCTTTGAATAGGTACGCCATGGTGGAATAATAAGGTGACCTCTTCCCTACAACAATATTTTCATGTAAAAATTTAGCATGTATTTTGTTTTTGATAAAATATAGCTTAGTTGACAAAAATGTTGCATACACAACCATAATATAATATACAAAATTTGCCAATCTAAGATAGAAAACAAATGGCGTATTTAAAGGCCAGCCGATCAGTTGCTCCCACCTTGTTCAATGTACCTTAAAAATGAAAATCATATTTTTTAGCTGTCATATGCTAATTGATTAAGCCTAAATTATTATGTGTGAACCGAAAACTTAACTACTCAATTTACTTTAAATTGTCTCAATTAATAATGTATGTTTGAACATGGTGTTAAGTGCTGTTAAAATGACAACAATATAATAATAGAAGCAGTGTTCACGTTAAATGCATTTAATAATAGGTATTTAGCTGTCGTTACAGCTTCCTTGGGTTCCATTTTTCTATCCCTTTGTAATACTCCCTATTGAGATAAAAAGCATACAGTAAGACACAATTAACTACGAAGATATGTCGACGATTGCTTTAAAAATTGCTTAAAAAATCATGAAAATTTTACTTCTTAGTGGTCATAGTACTCCTTCGAATTTTATACTTGGTTTTAAATATAATTAAAACTACGCTTACAATGTAGCGGAATGATTGATTGTAGAATATAAACCTCCAAATACACATTGAAAGATGACACTTAGAATGTTGTTATCGGTTACAGCAAAGGAAACTTTGTTCCTGACAGAACTGTAGAAATGTAGATTAAAACTTAATTATAAAATAATTTTCCTTTTTTTAAATATTTATTTGATATTTATTTATTTTATTAAAATAAAACAAAAAATTCTCAAAACCAGCATACTTATCTACATAGTATATCCCTGAAAAAAAAATCACCTGCGACCCATTTTATCCAAAAGTTTTTTCAAATTAATAAATTGAAAACAACAATAAAAAAAAACTCAAAAGTTGTTTTTGTTTTACGGCTCTCAGAATTAGTTTAAAACAAGGTTCGTGTTAAGTTTTTTTTTATCCTAAGGTAGTTGAGTTGCTACAATGAATTCCCTGACCTAAGGACTAATGCCTTTGCTTCTTATTTAAGCTAAAAGTATATTTAAGTATTTTTAAACATTTTTAGAGTTCAATATTATCAATTACCATTAGGTTTTTTAGTTAATTGCCAAAATTTTCAAGTCATTTCCTAGTGATTGTTAAGAAATATTTAAATTTTTTTTAATTAATAGAAATTGAAAACACTATATTAAGCAATACATTTTGACAACTTTTAGTTGCTAGCAGTATTATATGTTCTTTAAGCAAATATTAAGTTAATAAAAACCCATTATTACCATTATTTATAAACTATAATACACAATTTTTTAAAAATACACTTGTTTGAAATTCAATTATAATATGTATTTTAATCATTTCAAATTTTAATAACCATATATTCGTACATACACATGTATCTTTGTAATTGTAGAATATTTTTTATTTTGACTATTTCTTCTAGAACTCACTACAATTTTATTTATTTGCATTTGATTTGCTTTAAACGTGTATGTACTTTAGAGAGTCACCACTAACTTACTCATTCTATCGCTCAATACATTGTGGGGTTAATTTAGGATTTATGTATTTTAAGTATTATTACAAATATTCACTGCATACCCCTAAAACACACATCTTTACAAACAAACAAAATATACACAGGCAGACGCTTTTATAATGGTAAAAGAAATATGTCATGATGTTTTTTAAGTCGTTAAATAGTTTTATACCTAAATATTATATGTAGAGTTAAGTTTAAAAAAAGGACACAAAAATACATATAATATTTGTAAATTTGTAATAAACACCCCCTTTTTATCTTCCTTTACATTTTAGTTTTGCTCAGAATACGAAAAAGAAATGGAAATAAGGAAAAGTATAAAGTGACTCTTTTAAGAGGTTAATTTTTTGTTTTCAATTTTAATCGTTATTTTGTTAGCAATGGTTGTTGTTGTTGTTATTGTTGGTTTGCTTTCTAGTATTTGTAAATATTTTATTTGCTTTTAACACAAAAAAGGTAAGCGTTCAATATTCGGCACAAGCGAATCTTTTATACCCTTTACCAGAGCGTGGGGATTGAATTTTTATATCGAAATAATAATCCACAGCAAAGATCTAAGACAAATGGAGGAAAAAGTGCGGGACAAGAGATTGTTACTTTTTACTTAGAGGCATAAAAAGAGATATAATGTCTCTGACTTTTATAGAAGCCACCAGATTCTGCACAGTGACTGTCTCTAGTACTAGGAGAGTCAGCAAAAAGCCTCCAGGCATGTGCTGGTCTGATGATTAGTAAGAAAATTTTATGATAAGAGATTGATTGTGGTCTGTTGTGCTTCAACTTTGTGACAGTTAAACAAATACTTTCAGGTTAATATTATCGCACAAAGGAACAGCTGTTGCTAAAGAGCAAAGGAACTTACCCGATCTCTTTATGCGGTAGTTAACCGCATAAATTTTTATTACTGGTATGCCCTTAGTCTCAGATCGGTGGTAAACAGGTGCTGTAGTACTAACAACGTTTTACGTAAAGCTTTTACTAATACAAAGCCATGCAAGAAACCCTATTTTATTATAAAAATTAAATTTTCTTAAGCGAAGGTCTTTGCTCAAGCCGGCTTTGCATGCGCCTAAATGTATGCTTTACTTTTTTAATTTTCAATTAAAGGGAGAGGTAAACCCCAGTTTCTTTACTATATAAAAAGATTTTAAAACATGGCTAAATTGTTGTCCTTCTCTGTACACGCTCCTAATAGGGGCACAAATGTAATGTTATAGAAATTGCGACCGTAATAACAAACTAACGCATACCTGTATCACTCATGTGAAGGTAAAAAATAAAAAAATTATTGAATAAGTAGCTGTTTGTATTATATTACATACATACATATGTTTTCTATGAATAAAGGTCATTTAAAATTTCTTTATTGCAGGCTTTTGTATACACTCTGTTGTAAAGGGTAATATACGTGTGTGTGTGTATGTATGAATGATATACACTTAGAAAATTATTACAGTAACTGAATGTAAATAATTTAAGAAGTATTCCGTAAAATAATTTTTAAACGAAGAAACAGTTAAATTGTAGTACAATGAATTTCTTAACTGATTTGGACAGTTATTTACAAAAACGACTACACAAAAATACTGTTTTTCAGTTTTAGTTAATTAAAAAAAAAGTCAACGATTATCATGGATAGACACCAACAAATTTAGTGCATTTAACTTTGTTGGTATTTTTTTATGAAAATTTTTATTTAACAGTAAAGTTGTAAAAATAACAGCAAAATTTGTTATATGCTTTGTATTTTCTGTCGTTTTGTTTCAGGCATTAATTTAATTAAGGGTCGTTTTAGCTTACAAAAAATAAATTCCGTTTGCATTTCTGCAACATGTTTAAAGAGTACTACTGATGATGAAAATAATTGTCTGGTGACGAAAATACATTGTACTTTGTTTGCATCTTGGTAAACTTAATTCTAAGATGGTTTTTATAATGTTAGAACTAATTTGCGTTTACAATTAGAACCATAAATAAATAAGTAATTATTATTCACCCCTATTCTGCATTTCGATTCGTATAGAAAATTTCTGTGTCGGGCCTTCTTCAATGTGAAGTAAAGACCTGCATCAAGTCCTATTTCAAGATAATTCAAGACCCGGTGGATTTTCTAATTCTTGTGCTGTTGTGTGATTTAACTTTTTAAGTGCTTTAATGTAGTGTAGCTGACACAGTTTGTGTGTTGCAATGTAGTGTAGTTAAGAATAAAGAGTGGTGTTATGCACTGTTGTTGACGCAACTTATATACTGTCATGATGTGTGGTCGATAAAAGAAATGACTGTGATGATGTGTGGTCAACAACAACAAAACTGTGTGTATTACACACAATGTTGAATGGATACATAAACAACCATATATACAAGCAGGCAAATCAATATTAAATGCACACGTAATTATATTACATTACATACATACATACATTAAAAATCAACCCCCGTTTTTAAAACTATCACACCAGAAACATCCCGTCAACAGTAAAGTTTCAAGATGATTTGAAATGTATGATCATGATGAATTGATGTGCCGTTGTTGTTAACTTAAGTGTGCTTAAGTGTAAATATATTTTTCATTTACGTTAAGTTAAGTAAACAAAAAAGATGGCGAACAATACAACGCAGCACTTATTGTTGTGTGTGCACACGTAAGGTATATGAAATGAATTGAAAATTCGAGATGATGCGTTATTATTAATTTCGTCTTGAGTTGGCCTCTAATGTGAAGTAGTTTGTCCACAAATAACTTTACTAAGTAAATTTTGGATTTTTTGTGTTTTTGTAATAAAATCTTGTGCTTTTTAATATTATAAATCGGAATCGTATTCTAAATTCAGAGCCTAAGAACGATAAGTTGTAAGCAAATGTAGAAATTAATCGATTTTCTTGTAGAACTAAGTGTTCAGGTACATATTAACAATTTAAATACACCTGAAAAACATATTTGTTTATAAATTTTTTTGGCATTATGAATCTAAAAGCTTTGAAAAGTATTGCTGATTAGTTCATTAAAATGGCATTGGGGTAAGTAAAAATTAGGGATAATAAAAAAAAGCGTTTTTATGGTTTGACAGTATAATAACATTCTGTGAGATTTCTTAATGGATGCTATTTTATCTGAGTCAATCACGAACTTCAGTGTTAAGTTATTTTTACATTAGGTAGGATTGCCCTTCATATATTTTCAAAAAGAAGTAACATCAACATCAAATAAATTACTAGAGTTGTTAAAAACCATATTTGTAAGAAACCAAGTGATTTTATAATTCTTAATTTTTTTTTGCAGCACGTATTATTTACTTTTTTGCAACAAGTAAAAATTGATTTTTATTTCATGTATTTTTTTTAAGACAATTTTTAATTTTAATTTTTAGGCTCAAGTTTAATGTTTACTTTGCATTATTTTGCAAATGCATAATTTTTATAATAATCAGAATAAAAATAAAATAATTAGAAATAATTACTGCAAAATATTAAACAAAATTCTTTTTTTGAATTTAATTTACAATTGCAAGTTTAGTTTAAAATAAATTTCACCACAGAATTCTTTTCAAACTGCAATCATATATTTTTACTAAATTTCCACCGAGAATTTTTATATGTTTAAAATAATACATATTTCTAAGTTTCTATTAAATTTTACTAAGATAAATTAAAAAAAAATCCTGAAATAATTTGTATTTTCTACTATGCATTTGTCTGCAGTAAAAATTAATCAAATATTCTCTTCTATTTTTACAAAAAAAAGTAAAACACAAAAATATTTCTTCTTTACACCCATGCTACACTGTACAGAAAAAATTAAAAAAAATTAACAAGACAGCAAATAGGTACAAAATTCGTAATATGCAATAATAAAATAATAAAGAATAAAAATCCATTTTGCACCCCTAATTTCAAAGTGAAATTTTACATTAACATTATTAGCGAAAAGCGAACAACCAAGCAAGCTTGCTGTGCTTATCATAGTCATATTCATCGCCAATATCATCATCAGAATCGTCAACATAAACACCACATCCACCAAAATTTATCTTAAAATCAGAGTAAATGAGTGTGTGTGTGTGAGTGTATTAAAAGGCCAAAAATAAAGCAGATGACCCAACAGTGCTAAACAGATATATTTTTTTTAATTTTTATAATAATTACCACCCATTGGTAGGAATAATTATTTGTTTAGAAAAAAATTACTTTAGTGCAACAAACTTTACTTTATAAAAACTATTTTTTTATGAATAGGAGATACATCAAAAGCAGCATATATTATCATATATTAACATATATTAACATATATCTTTAAACATATTAAAAGGGAATACTGTTGAAACTAAATTGACGCAGTTTTATAGTATGACTTTAAATCATTTCATACCTATAGGTATTCCACTAAAAGCAGAAATTCTACATTGAATTACAAAAAAAAATTTTGCAAATCGAAAAACGGTGAACTTTTGGTTTCGAACTTTTCGAAAACATTGCTTCCTTGCAAAATATTTTTCCTTAAATCCACTGATGAAAATAAACCGTCAAAACTTCTGGGTTTGAACATTGAAGGTATCAAGTAGACAATGTTTTAACGTCTACGTCTGTATATGCTACACGTTGATTATTTCTTTTTTATTATTTTGTATATTTTTAAGTTCTCGTATAAAAACAAAGGCACATATTCAAATGAGTTCGATTTAAACAAAATAAAAATGATAATAATGACGACGACGACAACAACGACTAAAAACGATGACAAAAACCGTTCTTACCGTAATGCATACTCTCTTCTTTCTCTTGCCCTTACAAACACATTCCCACGTACATGTGTTTTTTTTAATAACTATGTAAGTATGTATTATGTATGTACATACATGTGCACAAACATATTTTTTACATTAAATGAAACCAATTGCACGGTTTAAAATCAACTTGAAAGAAAAAAAATTACAAAAACAAATAAAATAACTTATCAAAAAAGGTATTGAACCTCCTAAAACCAAACACCCCACATATACACCATCATAGCCAGTCAACGTTGAAAACGAAAATTAATTGAAACCAACAGGCAGCGTTGCCAGAAGCTATGTGAAGAAAATCATAATTTGCCAAAAAAAATCATAACGTTTTTTTACTCAAAAGTTATATTTAATATACAAAAAGATTAATAAGTTTATGTGAATAAAAGCATATTGACAAAGAAACATCAATATGATAAAATCATTATTCTGGCAACGCTGCCAAAAGGCCAAATAGAGGAAGTCAGTCACATTCATGATAATGAGTATACGTTCGAATAGCATATACAAGGAAGGTAGTATGTAGAATTCGATGGATTAATTGTATAGAAAAGAGCAAAAGGGACAGGGTAACCATAAAAAACTTCATTATTTAATGGAGAAAAAGTTCACAAAATAAGCAACATTTAGTTAAGTATATGTATGTTCATTTTTTTTTCATAATTGTATGCCCCAGTCTGTCTGCCTGATTGTTTGTGCTTTCTTATCTTTCTTTTAAAGAAATAGCAATTAACCCGCTACTTCGTAAGCACATTTTTTTAATATTTTTTAAGCAGAGTTCTACCCACGATCCTAATCCAGAATGTCTAATTTTTAATTTCTAAATAAAAATATTCTAAAAACACCATATAAGAGAAAGATGCATATTGTCCTACTTTAGGATTTCCCAGCCTAATTTAGGTTAAAAGTCGCCTATTTTCCAAAAAGCAAATAAATGCATTAAAAACCAATAAAAAATGTACCTTTCGTTTATTTAATTGACTTTCGGCCTAAATCAATATCCCTTTATTTCTGGGTAAACAGCACTAATCCCAAAAAAAAAAAACTTAGTTGGTCTTCGCCTTTAATATCGGTCAATATTCATTAATTTCATATTTCTACACTGCTAACTAAAAAAATTACAAATACGTGAAAAAGTATTTTTCCCCATTTAGTTGACTTTCGACCTCAATCTAGGCTTATAGTCAATTTCATATTACAGACTCATAACTTCTAAATATGCAAAAAACAAAAGTGTCAAAAAGTGTGAAAAAAAACTACTTTTTATCCACTTTATTAACATTTGGCCTCAATTAAGGCAAAAAAATAAAAATAACTTTTGGCCTTAGCCGGTGTCAGTTAATTTTATTTATCAGAAAATTAAAAAAAAGTACCAAAAATATGAAAAAGCTACTTTTTGTTCACTTTATTCAGTTTTGGCCCTGCGCCAGCATTAAAAGCGCTACCAAAATGTACAAATAGTTCTTTTTTCCCAATTAGTTTACTTCGGACCTAAATGTGGGCATAGTTCTTAATTTCATGTTTCTAATTTAAAAAAAATTTTAAAAACGTAGTATCTGTATGGGTTGATTGCCCTAAATTTCCTAATTCTAGATTTATTACCTCAAATTATGCAAAAGAAGGGGCATAAATGTATAAAAGTACTTTTTGTTAAAAAAAAGTATGCTTTGCCCACAAATATCGTTTTAAGCCTCAATTGAGTTCTGTACCGGTCGAACGCAATTTGAATTATCTTTCTGTCTTAATTGGTGTTCAAAAAGTACCTAAAAAGTACTTATATATAATGTTTAGGTTTATCACCTAGGGCAAAAATTTAAAAAAAGTACCAAAGACTTGTTCATTTTTTCCCTTTCAAGTTGATCTACAATGGGAGAGCTACCCGCAACTAAATATCAAGTAGCTGAAGTTAAGCCATGTACTTCCAAAAAAAGGCCATAAACCCGTAAAAAAGAGGTGGTAGGGGTAGCGTAGGGTCAATAATATTTATTCTTCATCAATTTTTTTTTAAGTTATCTTTTAATTGATGCGGTAAAATGTATTAAATCCAGTAAAATAAATGCTGGCATAACCTCATGAAGGTATGCAAAATTTTTTGTGAGTAAAACAAATGATTCTGGAAGGAGATTTGTAGAGAATTATGTGAAATTTTTTAAGTTTATAACAATATAAAAAAAATACCTTTATGTATTTTAAATTTTAATGGGCTAAAAAAGTTAAAAAAGTTTTTAAAGTTTTATACAACACAAGTAACGGTTATTCAATAAATTCGCCTCATTGGAAAACCTGCAATTTTTTTTCAAAATAAATAGAGCAAATTATTAATAATGCACACATTTAAATTTAAACAAAAACTTGTAATTCACTTTTGTATAAATATCTTTTAATGCCACCATAAAAATCCTCCAATGCCATACAATGGGTTAAGCACAGGCACAATGATTTATAATTAAAAAGGTAGCATTTAAAGAAAAAAAAGTATAGAGCCCTGTTAACACACACGTAAACATACTATCGTATCTACCGCACACGTATAACAATGTGGGGTTGTAGTGTAATTTAGTGTCCTTTTTTTAAAAACATTAAGCAACAAAAAATATAAACTAAATTCAAACACATACTTAAATGTATTTGAGAAATGAGTAAAGATATTAAGCATTAAAACTCTCAGGAGATATAAAGAAGAGTCAAATACGAAAGAAATTAGCAACAAGGAAGAGAAAATGTGGCAACAACGAAGGAGGCCAAAAATATGGAGGAAATTTTAAATGTTGACAATTAAGATAAACAAAATACGCGTCATAGGTATGATATTATGATTTTTGCGTTTTAAATCACGAAAAAAAAAAATAATTTTAAACACAAAATAATTTATTGTAATTATTTTTCAAATCTCAGATTTGTGCATATATAAATATTAAAATGTTTAATTAACCGTTCTACAATTATTTTGTAATTTACTGTAATAACACAGTCCAACAGCATTTTGTAACATAATAGCGACCTTTTATTTCTGAAAGAAAATGTTTAATAAGATGATTTTTATAGAATAAACTTTTAAGTCCAGCTAATTAAACGTACCGAACTATATTTACAACCTTCAATTTCCCCATTTAAATTTTTCGACAAAAACTTTTGTAGAATATTGAATCCCTGAATGCCCTTTTTATAAGGAATTTGTTTATTTATTTAAGACTTTTCTGACAGTAAAAATTATCTCAGACATTAAATTGGGAAGAAGTACCCCGGGGTCAAAAAGTAAAACTTTGACAAGCCGGACAAAAAGGAATTATTTATGTATTCATTTTTTTCATAAAGGGAGGGGCTAAAGGGTTAAGACTTTTCTGACAGTAAAAATTATCTCAGACATTAAATTGGGTACTTTTATTTTAGTATAATCTTTCCTGAGGTCAAAAAGTAAAACTTTAGTCAAGCCGGGCTAAAAGGAATTATTTATGTAATTATTTTTTTGAAGGTCACACTGGTTCATAAAGGGAGGAGCTAAAGGGTTAAGTCTTTTTTCTCACACATTAAATTGGGTACTTTTATTATAGTATAATCTTCCCCTGGACCAAAAAAATTAGAACTTTAACAAGCCGGACTAAAAGTTTTTTTTACAAAATTATCTACTCAACATTGCGCTTCAGAGTTAAAGGGTCACTATGATGTTCCAATAAAAAGACTTAATTAATTTAATTATTAGATCTTAATAAGTTTATATAAAAAGTAACAACATATAAATGTTTGTAATCAGTAACACTCTCATTTTATATTACCAAATTTCATTTATGTATTTTTTTTTCATTCTGTAGGCATGCAGTTCGTATTACAATAGTTATTTCATGCAAAAATAATTTTAGCAATGACTTGCCCTCTTCTTATTATTATTATTATTATTAAGATAGGTGGCCATAATATCTATGTATACTTTCCTAGCTTAAAGAATTTAGAGTACATATGTATATGGTATAACTAGTTTTGTATGAAAATTTAGTTGTAAACGAATTTACGAATTTAACGCCGACTTATGAATAGAGCCCTATACCCATGCGTATACTTTATTTTTTTGCAAACGTATGAGAAATATGGTCGTATAGCTAGGGTGACCATGTATGTCTGGTTTAAAATCAGTACGCCTTTCAGTTTTAATAGTCTAAGAACCACCTTTAATTAGAGCGATCAAATTAAATTCACTTCATGAGTCGATTAAAGCATTTCCGACCGTCTAGGTGATTTAGAAAATAAATTTTCAAAAAATTTTTAATTATTTTTAGGGAGCTGTCGATTGACTTTAAACAAGATTTTTAAAGACTTAAATAAATTTAATACACTTTTTGCTGCTAAATACCTAACTATCTAGCTCTGCTTTAATTTAAAAAAATTTATCTTGAAAAATCAGTACATTTCAGTACACAAATTTTTTATCAGTACATCAAGTGAAAAATCAGTACATGAACTGATGAAATCAGTACGAATGGTCACCCTACGTATAGCTCATGTTTGAAAAACAAAAAGGCAAATAACACACTAGAAAACGTTAAATAATGAATTCTTTTACAAGCGCTGGTGTTGTCGTTAAAATAAAAAGACAAGCATTGTATACGGTTTTATAGGAAATGTTTGTGAAATTTTATTGTATAAAAATCCGCGCCCAATAGCGGCCAACAGTTTCACTACAACATTTAATTAACAGTTATCAATTTTGTAAGATGATTTTTATTAATATACATACATATATCAATTCTGAGGTAGAAAATTGTACACATCGTATAAAAAATATTTATGTAAACACACATCCCGATATAAAATAATTAAAACAAAAACTTAATATTTTTTTAAAGATATGTTCATAATTATAAAAATATTTAAGCCCCCGGTTTTTCAATACAACAAAATTGTCAAAGGTCACACACACTGTTATAAGTACGTAATCAATAATTCAATAATTTTCTTTTAATTTAAATTAAAACATATAAATTAAACAAGTTTTTCGCAAATTGCTCATAGGTATAAAGGATCCAAAAATCGCGAATTTAGTATTTTTTTTATAAAAAAAACTTGTTTTTATTGACCACTCTGGTTAGGGACAAGAAAGCAACATAAAGGAAAGAAATTATTTAAAATAATTTAAACAGTTGTAAACACACACTTGCACACATGATAATTTGTATTAAATGTAAATGATGCACAACCAAGAGCGGAGTAAATGTAACAATTGATGATACAAAGAGCGAGAGTGTGAGATACACCAAGTCGGGGTGAGAGAGGTGAAAACTGCATTTGAAAGGGAGAAGAGTATGAAAAAACTTAAAAAGCAAGAGATGTTACTAAAAAGTGTTTGCATTAAAAAAATATTAATCAGTGAAATTAAAAAAATTTGAAAAAAGAAGGGGACATAAATTATCAATTAAAAAAATATGGAATTTTAAAAACATATTTTAAAAAATTTTTGTTTTTAAAAATATAAAGCAAAACAATTGTAATTTGTTTTAAACGAAATTTTTGATTTTATTTATCATTTTCATAGACATTGCTGCTGCCAATTTATTTTACCTCTGAATAAATAATGCCATTAATGTGAGAATTCGGTAGTGATGATGGCGGCATTGGTGATGGTGATGATTCTTGTTGTTGTAATAATTGTGGTGATGGTGGTGGTGGCGTTGTTGTTGCCGCTGTCACCACCGCCACCGAATTATGTGTGTTAGTTGTTGTTGGAACTGGTGCCTGCGATGCTGATGTAGTAGTTGTCGAAGATGTTGTTGATTTATTTAAATGTTCACAAAAAGCAGTAAAACTGCTAAAATCCATAGGTTTAATAACTTCCATTTTGTTTTAGATAAGAAGAATAGAAACAAACAAACGAACCAACATAAGCCATTCGCACACACACACATGCACCATATTATTTCAATTTGTTAATTTATTGCTTTTGCTCTTTTTATTATTATTATTTTTTATAATTTCATCACTTAATTCATTTGTTGTTGTATTTTTTTTTCTTTCTTTTAATTGAAAATTAATTAAAATTGTTTTTTTAATAATTTTAATTACACATAGGTATGTAGATACGTACGTAAATATTTCATCATCACAGGTGGAAATTTCTTTAATTTTTTTTAATTAATTTAAAATATATTTTTTGTATAATTAATATTAATATATTTTTTACAAGTATACGTTTTGCCTTAATTAGCACTTTAAATTAATTTACAAGTACGAAAATTTTGCTATTTGTTTAATTTTAATTTTCGCAAGACTAGATTTTAATTTTCTTTAAATCTTCTTCTTCTTGTCAAAGCTTTGATCTTCTTATTTCTAATTCCTTTCTTTTGTTAATTTAAATTTTAAAATTATAATCCTTTGTTGTTGTTGTTGCCGTTTAAAAATCCTTCTTTTTTTCCTTATGCCGTTTTCTTTTTACCACTACATTAAATACACTAACGGCTCGTACACTACAATTAAGTACTGGTTCTACTACTTTTGTTCTATGTTTTCGTTTTGTTAAATTGGTTGCACAGAAAGAGGTCTTAATGTGTATGAGTGTATGTATATCGTGTTTTTCTATACTTTTATTATAATTTTATATTTCTTGGTTTCGATTTTAGCTAAGCATTTTGTTTTAAATTAATGATAACTATTTTTCTTTACTCATGTAGTGGTAACGTTTTTGTTTTTGTTGTCGTCATTGTTTTAATGAATTAAAAATTTTCACAACTTTACAGCGCGGCGCTCAAACAAATAATGAGCACAACGCGCTTAATACAAGAGAGATAAACGTCTATTTTTTTGTTATATGCTTGCTGGATATGCCTGCCATGCACACAGCTTACCAGAGACACATACAAATCACACAAATTCAAAAGCGGCAGCAGCACAAGAAGCAGACACCATGTGTTTGTTGTGCGACGAGTAAGCGAAGAATATTTCTTTTCCTTGTTGTTGTTGTTGTTTGGTATTACTTTCTGTATGGCTTTATATTTTATTTCATTTTCATATCGGCTTTTGCTGTTATTATATTAGTTGGCTTTTAAGAGGAGCGCACAGGCATTTTAATCAGTCAGCAATGAATGTAAGCAAAGCAGGCTACTAACATTTTACCAGCTACCTTTTGTAATATAAATACTGCCAACGATATAATCACCCATCACCATCATCACCAAAGTGTAGGGCAGCAAGGCAGGCAGGCTCATAGTAGTACTAGAGTACACCATACATAAAGTAGAGTAATAATAATAAACCATAATATATATATGAACGTAAGAATGCGGTGTATGTCTAATAAAAACGAGGGAAGTATTCTCATTGTAGATATTTAGCAGGACAATTGTATCTCTAGGATAATTCTTAAAAAATTTATAATAGCTCAACGATTATTGTTTATACCTCTTGATTTTATTAGAAAAATTTAAACATTTTATAAAAGAAACTCACAAACTTACAAAAAAAAAATATTCATTCATTCGTTTTTTAAATCGAGAGAAGTTCCTTCTTTAGTTTACACAGAAGCTAAATTTTTTAAATCTTCTTTCGCGTATAATTACTTTGAAAAAGGATTAATCGATATCTTCTAAGCTTGTGTTTGCTTAAGGATCAGACTGTTTACTACTATGCGACTCAGTTCGCACACCACTATGTCGTTATTGGTCGGCCATTTTGAGAAAGAGTTGACCCGATTAGGTCATCATCTAATATTATTTTAATCTGGATCTCTGCGCATAGAGACCACTTTGGTAATAAAACGGCAGATAAGCTGGATAACCTGAGATCTGTTCTACTGCGGATTAAGTCGCTGCAAACTATGAAGAAAGAGATCTTTTGACGGTAAACGTACGATTCAACTGATAAATCGTCATCACAAGAATGTATCAAAGTCTTAACGATTTACTGTCTGTTGAGTAAACACACAAGTAGACTCAGACTCCCTTCTAAAAACCACTGTCGCAGTTGTGGAAATAGTGAAAAGCAAGAGACTGGGTTTTAACTTCTCTTCGATTATTGTTAGCTGTCAGGAGACAAAGATTTTTGAACAGATACAAACTAGATGACCTTAGTGAGGTATAAGGGTGCAGGTTGAATGACCTGTTAAGAGACTTCCCGTCCAAGAATGAGTTCAAGAGATGATAAATTTGTCAAAACTGGGTCATTTAAGACCCTACCTGACACCTTGCGAGCTAAGGAAACCGCCATGCAAACGTAAACCTTCGCCTAAAAGATGGTTAAAGGTATACGAATTAGAAAAGCCCTTTGATGCCAGGGATTACCGTTCATCTCTTATAATTTTTCTGCTTGAAGCAATCCGTTAGCCAAACTTAGTGCCATCAAGTTTGGTTCTCCCAATGGCTTCTTTAAGGAATGTGGACCTCAAAGCTTTTTCGGAGCACGAGGATCCGTTGTATTCTATCAACGGCCGGATTGACGCTCGAGAAGTTCGGTAGACTAAGTAAACTCCTACGGGCTTTTCGATGTCTCGTAGGCTAAAGAACATACACGACAGGAGAACGTTTGCCCGAATTTTAATGAGCGGATAGCAAACTATACCGACTAAACTGTTAACATCACCTGGATATATTTAAACCAGCCATTTGGAGCTCTGCTAGTGAAATTTATTTCTGCTGGATATTAAATAACCCGAAGGGCTAATTTATAATCTGTGCAACAAAATACACCGGAAATTAAATACTGATCCTTGTTTTCCCCTAGATTATTAATACATATTAAGAAGAGGGTTTTTAACCAAAATAATAATAAAACAGAATTTCCTAAGCAATTTAAGGATCAAATACAACTAGGATTGTGATTTCAACCATCTAAATATATCAACTTATTTATTTATATACATACGATGTCACAAAAAGGACTATTATATTTGTTGTAAAATTTTCCATTAAACTAATTGGGTATACTTCCCCTATTCTTTTTTTATTGTAATAGTTGTTCAATGTTTAGTTAAAATGCAAAACCAACAAACAACGAAATGTTCTTATTCTTCGTTTACTGTTTAAAATTTAACCAATTGTTGGTAACTTTACTGTTGTTGTAACTTTTATTAATGCACGACGTTGTTGTAGATATTTTGAGACACAGAGAGTCGCGTCAAATTTGTGTATTTATTAGGATTTAGTTTGGTTTTTTTTTCCGAATTTTTTTATTAGAATTTGCTTCTTCATTTCAATAAAAAAGATTTTTACAAATGAGCTTGTCTACAACTACAACAAAATGTGAATTTTTGTTGTTGTTTAAAATATGTAGAAAAGAACCCCTACAAGCAAACAAACATACATACAAATATTAGCCTTTTTAAGAGCCTGTTTTTTGTAATTTTTTTTTTCTTTAAAAAACGGAGATGGTATTTATACGATAGTTGTTTGTCTCTCTTAAGAAAAGTGGCAGCAGGCAGGAGTAAAGAAACAAAGCAAACAAAATAGCAACGCCGGTGTTATATTATTGTATAAATGATGGTAATACAAGTTAGTTTGGTTATTGTTCTATTTGAAAATGTATAGCTTTAATTTTTTTCGTTAATTAAAGCAGTTGTTTTTGTTTCTACGCGAAAAATTTCAGAATTTCAAAAGTATCTTTTAAGGGCACATCATATCACTTTGTTAAAATTTTTTTTTTTTAAATATCTAAGATTCTGTTACAAACGAAATGTTTTCTAAGCGTAAGCTTGTGATAAGAAACATTTTAAGAGAAATATATAAAGTCGTTTGTCATCGTTTACGGTCAGTATCTTGTAGTTTTGAAACACTTTTCAAAATTTTAAGGGTGCTGCAAACGGCAACAAAATTTAAAATATATATCCTTTATAAACTGTATCGGCAAACCTTCTTTTATTAAACTTTGCACACGATTTATGCTTTTGTTATAAAAAACCGGCAAAGATCAACATACATACATACATATGTACATACTATTTGTCTAGTGAGCTTGTGTGTTGTCATAATTTTAACGCATTGCATTCTTTTTGTTGTTAATTTTTTTTAAGCATACATAGTTTAATTAAAAAAAAAATTCGAAAAAAAATCCATTTACTACAAATTATAAAAAATTTTCCCAAAATTTTTCTATTAGCCTTAAGGTAAAACAAAATAAAACAGATTTATCTTCATTAATCTTTATTGTTTTACAGTTTTAAAAAAGTCAATAGCTTTATCAAAATTCAAAAAACGTTTTTGGAATAAAGATACTCTATCGTTTTATGAGAAACCTAAGCTTATTACCAAATATGACCTACAACTTTGTTATCAGCGAAAAAAAAATCTTTAGCCTTTACAACGAAATCATACACACAAAAAATAAACTACGTAATCTTTACTTTAATCAATCCGTAGCGGTGCCAAAAGTACGGTAAGTACGAATTTTTTTAAACCAAGTAGAAATTTTCTACGATTTATCTAGTACGGATTTCTTACTTTTAGCAACATTCAAGCCAAAAAAAGATTGCTTTAAGTTAGAAACCGTTCTTGATGTAAGCTTGGAAAAAATGATTGAAGCGTAAACGGTATTAATCCAAAAATTAAAGTTTATTTTTTTGACTAACGAGTCTATATTAAAAAATAAATGTTTTTTATTTTAATTTCATTTAATAGGTATTTAATATTTATAATTAAAAAATTTTTTTCTGCACTTGCCGTAGCTGGAATTTGAACTCGGGACTCTCCTGTTCTGCTTAATTTTTTGAAAAAAATCCGAATTGACATGATTTAAGTCTTAGTACGGATCTTACTTAAAAGTTTCATCTACGATTTTGGATAAATTCAAGAATAAAATTTTAAATTTTAGAATATGTTTTTTCTCTCTGTGTATTTTAATTGTTTGGTAAAATAATTTATTCGGTTTTGTCCTACCTTTCAACTAAAATATCAATATTTTTGAACCCTAAAATAGTCGAATGCATAAAAATAATTAACTAAGGTAAGTCTTAATATAATCACCCTTATTGTGGTTGGCGTAGTCGTGTTTAGTTTTTTGGTACCGTCTAACAAATACGCCAATGTTAAATGAATAGGGCCCTTGTCGTTTTTGTGTCGAGTTCGACAACATTCGACACGACAACGCCAAACACAATTAGGCTAAATAAAAAAAAAATTACAAAAAAACTTCTTTACAAACTGCAATTACCTTTAATAATTACACCACAAACTTGCATACGTAATTGAAATGATTTTTAGTTTCAAACTACTTGTTTAAATAAAGGTGTTCATCAACTTATATATTTAAAAATGAATTTTTGCTGGTTTTAATTAAGCGTGAAATGTTTGTCATTTAAAATATTTTTTGTTTCCATTAATTAAAAAATATATTTTTAAGAAATCTTGAAAGTAGAACTCCTTTCCATAATACTTATTTAAGAGTTATTGTGTAAGGGTTATGAACGTAAAACTATTGTAACGACATTTATTTCTTAAACTTAAATATTTGTGTCCAAAATGCATGCAGCTATAATATGGCGACATTTGGTTTTTGTTATGAAAAACAAATATTTTTAATAAATACATATCGTACGCTAAATAAAAAAAAATCACAACTTAAAATTGGTTAAAATCATTACTTTATTCTTCAACCAAATCCCAGATTTATTATATAACGAAAACCAAAATTTCATTTGCATTAAAAAAATATTTATTCTTATTTATGAATTTAACTTGGTTATAAAATTACAGACATGCTTTTAAAATCAGTAAAAAGGCATCTCATGAAAATTTTTGATTTTGAGTTGTTACTGTTTTTGATTTAGTTCGCGATATGTTAACTTGTATGTATGTTTTAAGTTTAGCAATTTAAATTAAGCAAAATATTATCCTACATGCTAAAAAAAACCAAGCGACAGAGAGCGAAAACAGTAAAAAAACGTGCAAGCGCGAATAAGATAGAGGATGAGGAAGTAGTTGTAGAAAAAAATGTCTCGTCTAATTACGATGAGAGTAAGAGAAAATTGACAATTTGTAATAGAAAGAAAATGGTGGTTGTTTCGGTTTTTTAACATTGTTTTTGTTTTGTACCTTTGTACTTTAAACCTTCACACATACATATGCACATCCATGTGTATGTTAGTAGTTTAAAATTAAAATCAAGTGATTGAGAAAGACCAAAATATGTAGCAATAAAATTACGTTCTGACACACATTTGTTGTAACTATTTAAATTAAATTTTTAGTTTAATTAATATGAATTCAAATATACATCCGTAAATAAGTACAAAATAAAACCCCTATTTTAAAAGTAATTAGTATGCACCCGGTGGCGATTGTGGCAGACTTTTTCAACGATGACAGATGTGAACTTTTCGTTGATCTGAGTTTTTAAGTTATGTTAATCAGTCTGATAGTCGTCGCCGTAAAATTGAGCCCTAGCAGATAATATCCTCGAGATTAATTGATATACCATAAAAAGTGTAGGTTACTATCGCCTTGTTCCTAAATTTCCAATATTCTTAAGAACAGTGACACTTTAATAACATTGCCATGCTTAACACAATTTTTGTGTTACTGGCACGTGGATTTGATCAACAATTTTCATTTCCCATGCTTTTGTGCTTATTTTCGACTTTATAATGATTCGCAAAAACTGGAATGTTTTGATTTGTATATAGTAATTCTCAATAAGTTTATTGAAGTTATTATATAAAGGCAGTTAATGTTCATTAGAGTTTTCAACAATTTGATTAAAGTCTACTTACGATTTGGTGTAGAACCAATGAAATCTTTACCTACAACAAACCCTATTAATAAAAAAATTCTAGAAAAAATTTTGTTTTAAAAATTCTTAAAAATTTTAAGAAACAACTTTAATGAATTTTGAATTCAGTTAATCTTGCAGGGTGGCCCGGTAGAGCAGTGGTTAGTGAAAGAGTCTACCAGTTTGTGGGGTTGTGGGTTTGATTGCCACCAGAGACCCTGGTAAGTCTGCTTCATGAAATGGTCACCCTAAGTATAGATAAATAAAAATGTTTATTTGGAATCTTAAAAAAGATTTCCTTTTAATTTTATTAAATTTTTTTGACTTGTAAGCCTTTTCAGTTTAGCACAAAAAGCCAACTACTTCTACAAATTTTCCCTGTCAAATAAGTCTCATACTTGCACAAGTGAAATCGGTTTGTTGATGCTGCTGCTTACACCAAAGTGAGTTTAATTTTTTGTTTATTGACACTAACTCAAAAACAGTCACAACTTAAAATTATCATTTTTCATGAGTTTGCTTTTCTGCTTTAAAAATATGGTTCTTATTGTATAACCATAGAAAGTTCAACAGTAAACGGAAGTTTACTGGAATGCAAACGAAATTTTCGTGTTTGCCAAGAACTTTATTTGGGAACTGGCTAAAGAAAAAATAAATGATTCTGATAATTTTTGAGCTGTGACTTTTTTTGATTTAGTTTGCTAACAGCATAAACAAACATTTTAATCTATCCCTATTCTTTTATAGTTAGATTTGTCTTCAGATTTTCTTAAAACATTCGCCCTTTTTGCCAGTTGTTTGGAGTTAAGTGTATAACTATTTGGACCATTTTCTCTGCCCCAACAGCAATATGCCTGAAAGGGGGAAGAACATCCCAGAGTTAATTATGTACCAATAGTATGCATTTTAGACATGTACATGGGTATCTTGTATAAATCATTAATGTTAAACTTTAAGTCATTATAATATAACCAATTTTTATGCTTTATGTTATAATCAAAGAATTTATTACGTTTTCACAACAAAGTGACCTATATTGATAACATTTTAACAAATTAGTTTTATAAATTAGTAATAACCCCTTTTAAAATAACTTTGAAAAAAAGAAACTAATTCAAAAGAAGTTTAACGTTGGAAGTAATTTCTAATGAAAGAGTTAAGGAACTGTATGAAATAAGGCAAAACAACCTTAAACATTGCGTATACGACAAAATGTGCATCTTTTTTTTTAAATTAAAATATCTATAACTCAAAATGGGTTCCTTCACGACTGTAAATGTTTTTAACTTAGTCGATCTGGAAGTTTAAGCACTACAACTAACACCGGACTAATTTTCACACAAAAAGAAAAAAGAGTTTACATAGTTTTTTTTTTTTGAAAAAACATTTAAAAATATTGTCAAGAATACAATACACCCCTAATTTCGTAAGGCGGTTAAAGAAAATTTTATAGGGAAATCGTATTTTCTTTCTTTTAAGATTAATTTGTTAAAAATAATTTTTAAATCGATTCGATATAAATGTCATGGAATTACTTCCTCTGCTGCTAAGACACGAACATGGCTATTACTGCACGTTGCCTGATTTTACGCTGCCACCTAGCGAGCGAGGCAAGTGTTGATACGTACCCATACAAACATATGTATGTTTATTTCCACAAGTAGTGATATACGCTTTTCTTTTCTTAATTTTTATTATATATCCAGGGTCAAACTACTACACTTGACGTTTGTTTGCTTGGTGATAATCGTTTTTAGATTATTAGTCGTATTATAATTCTTATAATACACATAGTATATACAAACATATATGTATGTATATGTAACACACACGTACTTTTCTGAGCTTAAATGTGTGCATTAATCTATAAAAACTTAAAATACTTGATAAACCTTTTAGGTGAAGAGTAGCAGATACATATATTTTAAAACAAATGCAAATGAAATAAGTACAAAAAGCAAAAAAAAACACATTAGCTATCTATCTCATCTCACGCTTTCTTTCTTTACTCGTTCTGCCTTTGTCTTTTAATAAATTTAGGTTTAAACATCTGTATGATTATGTATAAATGCTTGTTTGTCGCCTGCCATCCGCACATTTATCCAGCCAAAAGCATTGAACATATTTTCAATCATGCATACATACATAAGTATCTACATACTTGGCTAGGTCCAAGAAAAGGTAATTTTTCTGTGGGTTAACAATTATTTTATACATATGTACGCTGGGCTATGCTTTGTACTTGCACGTGTATTTATGTGTGAGTAAAAGTACCACTTGCCCGGTTGCGAATTTGAGCAATTGCTTCGATGAATCATCAGACAAGTGTCAAATAATTGATAGAATCACGTGAGAATGACATTGCAGTGTTGCCATACTTAGTTTTAACTTAAGGCTATATTAGACTGTTGGATTTGTAGGAGCAAGACATAATAATTTTTGATCCTTTCATATAAAAAATTTTTGCGCTTTATTTTGTCTATATCATGACATTTTACATTACTTTTTAATTTTTTTTTAATTCGGGAATGTTTTAAGAAAAGGTATTTCTTTAAAAAAAAACATTTTTTTGTAAAAATAAAATATTTAGAAAGATCAAAAATACTTAAAACCGTCCAATACATATATCAAATTGTGCGCGATCTTTATAAAATTTTCCAAAATAGGTCGAAATACTATTAAATTTAAAATTATAGTCACAACAGTCACAGTCTTCTAGTAGCAATTATAAAGAAAAAATAATTTTCTTTCAGTGACTACCCACAATAATACATTTAAAATCATACCATCAATGGAAACTCCATTCTGCTTTTAAATGTTTAAATATTTTAAAACTTTGAAATGTGAGAAACGGTCTCATCCGTTCCAATAGAAATGGCCTGGTATATAAGCCGCTGTTTATGTTATTATCAACAGACTTGGTAAACTTAAAACCTAATTTTTTAATTCCAAAAATAATAATAAGTATAATAGTCTAAAGGCAGCTGTAGAGGTGTTAGTTGTAAATCGTCGATAGCAAGCTAAATGCTATCGGACATTTTCTGCTACAAGTTTCCGTGTATTTCCATAAATTTCGATAATATAAACTGCTAGGACACAAATAAACGGGGATTTCTGTCAGACAGAATGAAACTTTAGTCATACATATGTGAGAGAGTAGACATTTAGTTTAAAAATGTATATGTGAGGTAAAGCTTGTATTTGTCATCGATAATTTAAAATTATCAGCGCTATTCACAATAAATCATTTTGACGCTCGCCACCGGGTATTTACATACATAATCATGTTTGTATATTTATGTGTATCAATATTTAAAAAAAAAACGTGAATTTTCTCTTATTCAATTTTACAATAATATTTAACTATAACCACCGTTCAGTACAGTGAGCACAAGATTGGCACTCGTACTGTGTACTAAAAATACACACATGTGTCCAAAACATTGTAATATCATGTCAGAGATGATTTAAAGTAAATAGTACTTTTAATATTTTTTTTTGTACAATGAAAAATTAAATAAAAAATAATTTAAAGTAAAAGAGGAGTTTTTAAAAATATCAAATATATGTATATTTTACAATTTTTATATTTTAAACTTATGAAAAAGAGAAAAAAACCAAAACAGTAATTTTTGCTCAAGTCTTCTTTGTTTTTAGAATCAAAACTTTGTTATTGTACCTATTATTCGTTAAACTATAATATGTTTTCAAAACTAAAACACTTGTGTTAATATTTATGCTCACAAATTTTACACATATGTACCTAAGTACATATGAATTCGATAGTGAAAATTATTAACAAAAAAAACACAAAAAAATGGGTTTTAGCCAGGTAAAAGTGCTATATTCGGCTGAGCCGAAAGTTATACACCCAGCCATTTGGAGTAGACACGACATTAAAACCATTTGCTTTTTAATATTTGGTTTGTTAGAAATTTTTCTTCCAATAAAACCATTAATAGCAATGCCCGGCCAGCTTTGCTGAAATTTACCCTGCTGCCTAAAAAAGTAAAAACCTTAATTTATTTATAGCATACATAATTAAATATTTTTAAAGAAATACCGGCATTGTTCCATTTGTTTCTCTTCTGAGTGGGTTAATTATTACTTAATTAGCTTTACATTTTTCAATTGAAAATTGGATCTTCCTTATTTTTATTTAATTCTATATTTGTGTCCAAAAGATAAAGTTATATAGGAAAGTCTATTTTAAGTTTCTTTACCCCTATACCGTCTCATTATAACTAAATCTGTAGATATTAGAGTCAATAATACCAAACTTTTTTTAAAAACAAAATGAGATCTTATGATCCAAATTCATGAAATCGGTCCAGCCCTGTATATAGGGATTACTAATTGTTCAATTGTTTAATAAAATATTTACTTTTCCATGACTGCAAATCAGTGATGGGTACATTAGATTCGGCACAACCGAAAAAAGCACTTTATTTTGTTTTAATGTGAACTTTTCTAGTGCTGAGTACACACTAGAAATTTTTATGTCGCCATTTTTTGAGGCCAAATTGCAATGTGCGACAAAATAAGTTCAACAACCGTCAACACTGATTGCGTAAAATGTTAAAAAAACGCGATGCTCAACAACGAAAAACAACAAAAAATATTGCCATTAGTACACACTATGTATTATGTTTGCTAACGATGTCACAAAATGGAATGTGTTTAAGCATACGGCAGTGAAGTGCAGTTATTGTCGAAAAAGTACCTTTTGTCAAAAAGTCTAAAATGCAGCTCTAAAATGTATGTAGATAAGCTTTATTGACTAAAGATATACTAGTTTAAATTGAATTCGTCTTTTTTATTATTTTATTTGTTACCAGTTTTAAGATGTTTGTCTGTCCGTATGTTTTTGTATATTTTTATTGTGAACTCATTGTACGTTGATTTGTTTGTTGCACGCTGTCGTTAATGGTCGCCCTAGCGTCTCATCATTATCGTTTCGTAGACGTTTTCCATAATGTTCGATTGTGTGCATAATTTTTAAGAAAGGAAATACTAATTTTTTTTTTTGTTTCTGCATTTTAGAGCAATAAGTAATTATATGTTCGTAGGTACATTTGTTGAGAATGTTTTACTCTCTTTTTGTCTTCACACATGCATACTTGAACATTTTTATGTAAATTTTTTTCTTAGAATGTGATTATTCGAAGAGCGTTTTAATTAAGCAAATAGATTTTATAGAAATTTTTTTAAAACAAATAAATCAGATAATAAATCAATAATAAATTTACAATTACAAAATATGCGGTTGGGATATATTAGCCATTTGACAACTGTAAATTGACAGTTGCCTCCTGTAATATATTTTTGGCAGCTGGCAACCCAACTGAAAATACAAAATCAACGTCAAAGAAGGCCAACCCTGACTGTTTATATCCCTAGAATTTTATAACTATATGAAAGTTTTATTAAAAAGTTCGTTATTCTATTAGGAATTTAGTTATTTTTCGTAACAGTGCCTCTCCACAGCTTTTAAGGAATAAATCTTGATTAAAACATCTTTTCTTTTCTATATTTTAAGAACAAGATGAGTGCCTTAAAGACGTTGCATGGCAAAAATAGCACTTTCCTGTAGAACATTAATATATAAAAACCAGGAGTGGACCCCTGCAAGAAGGGGAAAAAACTTCTTTTGGTTTCCTTTTACTTCAATGCGAGTTCTTATAAAGTCATTAGTTTAAGCCAAAAAGGGCATTTTTATCTGCGGCATTGCATTATAAACAAAATTAATACGCTTCGTCTTTCGATCAAAGAAAATTTCTAACAACTAAAGATTAAGGACTTTTAATAAAAGACTTCTTTCAATTAAAAAAAACTTTGCCAAAATATCAAAATTTTTTTTTTTAATTGAATTTAGAAATAAATTTGTATTTTTAACTGGTCTATGTACGTGTTCTTCTATAACCTTGTAATCTTATAAAACAGGACACTAAGTAATAAAATCAAATATTTCTAAAATGGCATAAATTTTCCATGCATTTTTAACATGAAAATTCTTAATGATATTTCCAAGAAATGGTTTCAGGCAGATGTAGTTTTTAAGGGTTAACATAAGCATAAATCATAAGATGGTTAAACCAAATATATATACTTGCATTAGGTAACAAAGTAAACTCTATGCTGGGAAATTGCGGTGATATAAATACAAGCATGAACTCACATTTTACTTACTACCTTTTGTTATGTTCTACTTTTTTATTTACCTGTCTCGACCTTTGAATAGTTTCATTTATTTTTTTGTTTTCTGTTCACATTTTTAAACTTGAGTTTATGTATTTGATATTTCATCAATATGTTGTCATTTTTAATTTGTCAAATAATTTTTAATGGTTAAACAACAGCAACAACAGAGTTTTTAATTTAAAAAGAGAGTCTGTATCTCTGCCATTGCTTTAGGTTATTTGAGGTAAATTCTCGTGACGTTTACAAATAATTTATTGGGTTTTTTGGTTTCTTTTTTTGACTACCTGAAACATGCTTTACATAAATTAAAATTGTTTTAATTTAGGAGTGCACGAATTGACAAATTTAAAATGAGCCTCGATTTTTTTCATAAACTAAATAAAGAAAGATCTTAACTCGGATTTTGATTTATAAGCCCAGATTTTCGTTTATTTCGATAAATAGTCTGTTCATAAATTTCGATTTAAAAAAAATACGAGTTAGGGCCTTTTTAAATTAAGGTAACGATACATAAATTTTTAATACCCACCCTATCCGTCCCATTTTCCTTATAGATTTTAGCACTATCAGGCTTTAAATTTAATGGATAAAAAATATTACGACAAAGGGATTTTTAATCCTTTTGTTTATACAGGGTGTCCGCCGGCAAGGTATACTACTTTGTTAACAGTATTTGGCAGTCGTGAGGTAGAGCCGTGGCAAATTTGTTATGGAAAAATATTGGGTAAGCCAACGTGTTAAAACATCTCTAAAACATTTTATCAAAATAAATCAACGATTTTCATGAAAAAACCATAATGAGTTACGAGGCACATTTTTATTTGAATGGATATGTGAATAAACAGTATAGTCGGTTCTGAGTAATGGAAAACCCTTAAAATTATTCATCAGTCACCTTTGCTTCCATTAAAAGTGAAAGTCTGGTGCGCAATTTGATCAGGAGGGATCACTGAACCTTTTTTCTTGAAACTAAAAACGGCGTTACGGTAACTGTCAATGGGGAGCGATATCGTGACATGATTGAAAATTTTTAAATGCCACAATTGCATGCTTTGGGCTTTGTTAACATGAGGAATTAACAAGACGGTGCCACATCGCAAACAGCCAGGATTACAATGGAATTACTGCGAGACATATTTTCCAAACAAGTTATTTCAATAAATGATGATGTTAATTGACCTTCACGGTCACCTGATTTAACTGTTTCAGACTTCTTTTTGTGGGAATATTTGAAAAGCACGGTTTATGCAAAAAAACCAGAAACGCTGGAGTAACCCAATCAAAATATTCGTGATGAAATTAATAAAATACTGCGTAAAATATGTGAGAACGTAATGAAAAATGTGCTCAAAAGGGTTCGCATTTGTGAGGCTAACATAGGCGGACATTTATCTGATATAGTATTTCATACATAATTGCCAACATCAAATAAAAAATTGCCGGCGGACACCCTGTATTATGGGCTTATCCCCCAGCATTTATCTTGAGAGTATGTTCGACTGACTTTCAGTTTTTTATTTCGAATTTAAATTTAAAATTGGTTAAATTTGAAGTTTAACTTTAATATAGTTTCAATGTTTTTGTCATCAAATAAGCATTTGTTTTTTATAAAAATATGACACCACTCATAACTATGAAAACATAATTTGCTATGAGAGCGAAACTTTTGACAAAAAACGATTATTAAACATGATTGTTTTCTTAAAAACTGCTTTCACACAGGATAAATTTATGACATACATACATATCAACGTGTGAGTTTCTATTTGGTGAAAGGCACATGGTTTCGAAAAACCCAATACAGAACGTTTAGCTTAGCTTTTCAACATATACATACATATACACGAAAGATCTCTTTACAAATAAAGGCATCGATACATTTGTTTCGAATAACACCTTAAGTTCTTATTATTTTTTTAAACAAAGAAAGACAAAAAGTGCTTGTGCCGCATTTGATCACTTTGAATAGTAACACGTTTTTCTTTCTATGATATACGGCAAAAAAAAGAATTTGTTTTGTAGAAACAAATTTATTAGGTTCACTATATTACTCTGTATTAAAATACTCGTAAAACAATCTTCGGTAAACTGAAATATTGTAGATATGAAGAAAAGTTTGGAGCTTGATATCCTCTAACATAATCAAGATACCAAAAAACTACGGATTTAAAAAAGAGATACATTATTCTTCTTTAATCATTTCTTAGCTAACTTTTTTTTTTGAAAATGTGCCGTACGCCAAATAAGAACTCGCCCGACGACACAAGTCATATGACAAAATTTTAAACCAAATTTTTGTCTGACAAAGCATATGACATCAGCTGTTTTAAGAAAAATAACAGTCAAAAGAAAGTTTTTTATTTTGATTAAGAAGTTATGTGGGATGTTATTACAGATGTACGAAAGTAAAATTAAAATTTTGACAGACATACGCAATTACATATGGATTGCAAAAGTGGAAAGTCATAAAGAACCCATTATTATGTGGTTGTCATATGTAAAGTAAATATGTATTTGAATGCACATTAAATGCAACCTTTCACCCATTAATGAAGAGCCCACTTTTCTACACCCCTCGTCTAGAAACATAAAAACTTATGGAAATAATTAAATAAATTGGCCCTAAAACTATTTTTATTATTTTTTTTTTTTTTTTTTGATATATGGGGCCTAAGGAAAATCTTTTACGGCTTTTGCCGTTTCTTATATTAATGGTAACTATTGTATCCCTGTGTTATATTGGACTCCTCCTCTATTTTTGGAATTCATCATGCATCATGTGCTTCAACCTAATTAATTTCAAATGTGTACAAGTTGCATATTAAAGATATTGCAGATGAATTTTAAACGAAAACTTTTCTTTCTTTCTCCCTTTTTTTAGCAACCAAGTTATTCAAAAAGTACAGTTTATCTAATAATGAAATTTTTTTTAACGGCTTGAGAAGAAAGTATAACAGAGAAATAATTGTCAACAATCTTGCATAAATATAAATGCCAAACAATAAAATATAAAAACTGCATTTACAAAATATTTGTATTTATAAGACGAGAAAAAAAAATTGGCAAATTAAAAATAAAATCATGTAAGTATGTATAAGTCTACATTTTGAAACAACCACCAACGCCCACCCTTCATGAAAAAAAAACCGTCACACAATCACACAAATCACTCATTAATAAATGAAACCCTAATCATTAAGAGGGTAACCACCAGTTCTTAGTATAAAATGTCAAGAGTTTAAGGTCTTTATGGCACTTTTTTTCAAGCCCTGTTTACGCTAGACTTGAGTAAATAAAGTTGCAGCTAAGAAAGGATAATGTGCATGCGTTAGTGTCAATAATTTACAAAAGAACAAATTATTAGGGGTATTTTTTTTGTGTTATAAGGTGTAGAATAAAAGTCAAATAGATTTTAAGGATTTATGTTTGTTATATTTCCTTTTTAGCTCAATAGATTTTTCCCCCTAAATTCTTTATTGTTATTGTATTTCACTTTGCTTTACTCCACATACATTAAAGTACTTTGCAAAATCAAAATAAAAATTGTCTAAATTTTGTGTAAAATTCATTTAGGGGTTGAAATGAATTTCAAATAAATTATTGCCGTTTTTCTTGTTTTACTTTCTTTTACATGGACATTTGCTGATGCCTATAATTTTTTTACTTTGCATGTCTTCCTTTGCTTTAATTCTTGAAGCATTGTTGTAAATAGGCAGGCGTTTTAGCGCTTCTTTATTTACAGTTAAAATTTTCGCTTCTTTTCAATGACTTTTCATTAGATTTGGCTGGTGGCTTATGTTTGATATCATTTTCTTTATAGTTTAAGGATTATTTTAAAATATTTTGACAACACTGAGTTGAAAGTTTATTAGTGTGCGTGTTTTTAGGCATGCCATATACACAAGAGGTAAGAAGTGTAAGAGAAGCATAAGGAAAGTAGTATGAGTATCTTTTATTAAAAAAAAAATTTTAAAGAAAATTAAATATTAAGAGAACATACTAAGTACATACATATAAATATTTTAATTGATTTGTTATACTTTAGTACAGTAAGATAAAATCAAATTATAAAGTATCTTTGTGCGTCCATTTTTTTAATTATGAACCTGTTTTCAGATTGTTTTTTTTTTTTTTGCAACTTTTGTCTTGTTGCAAAATTTATTATGATTTAAACGGTGATTCAGCAAAATTAACAAAATTAATATGTAATTGAAATTAAAAACCTTCATATACATAAGTAAATGCAGGATTCATTAAAAAATTATTGTTGAACATCAAGGGTGCCCTGGTAGACTAGTGAGCTAGTGCCAAGTCTACCATTTTAAAGGACGCGGTTTTGATTCCCTTCAAAGGCTCTGATTATTTTTCTATATACAATTTTTTATTATTTTTTATCTTTCTCCACACTTTAGGGCTGAATTCTTTTTATATTTCTCTAGAGGCGATAGATGAGATCTTTAAGCATCAAAGAGTCCAAAAGTTATTTAAATAGATAATCTCGATTGTAGGAGAGAAGTGACCAGAGGGACACCACAAGGAGGGTTTAATTAACCACAAGGGGCGGTTATTTTCCCTATATAGTGACTCCTAATGATAGACTGCATATTAAAAAAAAGTTTGATGCTGAAGGAGAAAATAATGTAAAAAGGAAAAGAAAATCAAAACAGCTCATGGCGACGAATGGTTTGTTGGGTTCTTAAAAAAACTCTTGAACGTTTTGGTTTGTTTATAGTAATTCTCAATAAGTTTATTGAGCTTATTATATAAAGGCAGATAATATTCATGAGGTTTTTATAGAATTTGCTTGAAGTCTACTGATGATTTGGTGTAAGAACCAATGAACTGCATATAGACAAACTTAACCTATTGCAACCCTATAAATAAGTAATCGACTACGATTACCCGAGCAAAGCCCGGCTAAACAGTCGAATCGACCCAAAGCCAAATATTTAAATGGTTGGGCCAAAACGGGGGGTTTCTGTTATAATTTGTAAAAATCTGCCCATAGCATCATAGAAAACCTGTTTATAAGGCAAATGTTCAGCGAGCATGGGCCGAAAAACTTAATAAAGAAGTTTTGCTTAGCATTTCTTGTTGTTTCCCTTAAATTATTCCAAATAACTTTCTGGATCTTTCGAATGTGTTTTATAATACGAATTGGCATTTGATTTGGAAATTCTTTTCGAATTTTTATTTGAATCGACTCTACGGGGAAAGTGGACTGGTCCAAGACTATTGACGTGAACGGTTCCTTAGGGTAGGGACTGGTTCTAGTTCTTGCACTTTATATGAAGAGAACCTGTCACTTTTACATTGCGTTGTCTTTGGAGGGGGCAATTGGTTCAAAACTAACATCTCAGAACGGGTCACAGGCCAATCCTATATAGGCAAATTTTGCATTAATTGTTTAAGATCCGGTCCAACTTCTTTCCTTGTATTTACGCGTGTGCGTGTAGATATATAAACAAATGTATGTTAATGTGTAGCGACCAGTATTTCTATTTCTTCCCTTAACCCCTTTAACACCTTTTAACCAGTTACTTGATGTGTACCTTTTAACCGATCACGATCAATAACAATAACGGACGAGTACGCCGACCAATTGGCACCTATTTCCCGCAGGGGAATTACATTTTAATTAACATAATAATACATAGTAACTTCCGGCTTTTAACCGTATATATACGCCTCACGTATTGTCCCACTTTCAAACCTGTTTAAGCCCTATGACATTCATAAAATGAGATTTAAAAACCAAGTACGTATGCAAGTTTTATCCCTTCTTACAATAAAAATTTTCATTTTAAAAATGTTTGCAGATAGAAAGATGCAATTTTTCTAAGGATCTTCCTGGCAGTGGAAATATGTTATAATATTTTCTTAACAATAAAACATAAATGACATGCTGTAAAAAACATTAAAAAATTTGCAAACAAAAAATATTACATATAATTGGTAAATATATATGGAGTTGTAAATGTGTAGATAAGTGGCATATATGTATAAGTGGTAGGCAAGTAAAGATGCATGGAAATGTATAAAGATGTGATGTGTGTGTAAGCGAAAAAAATATTCATTGAAATTTTAGATGTGGCAATGATGTTGAAAGAGTGAATAAGGAAAAGCAAACAATTGAAATGATGAAGTGAAAACGAGAATCAAATATGGAAAAATACATATTTTGTTTTTTAACTGTTTGGAACGAACATTTACATTATTCATACTAACCAAATACATGGCCAGTTTATTGATATCCAAATTAGCTAATTGACTAACGTCGGTCGTATTCAAAATGTTCAGCATTAAGCTAATGTCGGCCGCTGTTGGCATTGGTGTGGAAGTTAAAGCAGCAACAGCAGCACTAGCTTGTTGTTGCAGTGCTTGCTGTTGTTGTTGCTGCTGCTGCTTTTGTTGTTGCTGCTGATGTTGCTGTAATTGTTGGTGTTGCAATTGCTGATGTTGTTGATGCTGCTGCTGTTGTTGTTGATGCTGCTGCTGTTGTTGCTGTTGCTGCAACTGATGTTGCAACGAGGCATTATGAGCTGCATTTTGCGCAGCAGCAGCAGCCGAAGTACTTGGTCCCGTCGATAATGTATTATTATTCTGTTGTATCAGTGATTGTAAACTACGACTACCAGGATCTTGATTTGATGTGGCAGTTGTAGTAACGCCAACATTATTTTGCATCTGCATTTGCATTGATTGCAATGTCGGAGTAGTTGGTACCGACAAAGGTGGCGTGGAAGATACCAAAGCTTGTAACTGTAGAAGTGATTTTTTTTAGGATTTATATTTGTTTTTTTTTTTTAAATTAGGGGCCGATTTTTTTTATAAGATTCAGACAAATTATGCATAATGAATTAAGGGAGAAATAATAGTCAGTGGGGGTTCAAAGAATTTTTCATTGGGGATTTCGATGTGGACATTTGCAAGTGAAAGAAAAATTAATTTTTTTTTCGATTTTACATACAAATAGTAATATTAGTAAAAGTAGTAGTTTTTTTAAACAAAAAATTTTAATATTTTGTTTAAACAAGATTCTTTAAGTATAAGCTGATTTTTTCCTATATGATAAAGACCATTTTAAGCAAATTCTCCCCTATACTGCGAATCTTAACATCGAAAAAATTTATCTCGACTGCAAATTAAACATATTTAAATATAGGAAGAAAGAGTTTTACATATTTTTAAGTTATTTTAAACATTAACACTTTTCAATATTAAATTCATTTAAGTTAGTTGACTACTATTTTCAATTCTTTTTTAAAACTGTTTCAACTACCACTTTTACTACTTTACTACGCAGTTTAATATTTTCTTCATTACAGTTTGCAATAAACTTCTCGCTTAAATTTTTTAAATTATTTTAATAAATCAAAAAATAATGATTAAATCTAAACAAATGATTAACATTAATGTTAAAATATTCAAAATATATATGTATGTTGATAAGTTTGCACATTTTAAGTTTACCATATACAGTATGAAATTGAATTTAAAAAATACTTTCTAAAACCAATTGTTTACAGCCAAAATACCCAAATGATTATAAAAAAATATAATAAATAAAAATTTAGAAAAACACAAAAACTACTTTAAACTACAAACAATTTTAGAAAACAAACTTACGGTTAATCAATTGTAAATTACAAAAAATGTGCAAATTTTTATTTGATTTCTTTTCTTTTTATAAAGATGATAATCAAGGCGATAGATATTGTAATGGTTTTTCAAACTTACCTTGGCTTTTTGTTGTTGTTTTAATTCTTCTTTTTTATAGTTACGTTGATAGGCAGTTATGACACGTCGCAAACGTGTATTTAAATCTTGCATAGATGGCCACAGTGTGGCAGAGTTATCATCAATTGGGGCTTGTGTTGGTGGATATGAGCCAGCAACACTTTCTTCTTCGTCTAGGCCTAAACATGAGGTTGTTGTATTAACAGTTTCATTTGGAGTTTGTTCATTTGATGAATTGGTGGTGGTGGAGGTGGTAGAAGATGTAGTGGTGGATGTAGTGGTACTTGTTAAATTGGTAGTAGTGGTAGTTGAGGTGATGGTGGTGGTGGTGGTAGTACATGTATTTATGGCCGTATTAGAGGCCGAATTTGAAGAAGCTTCCTCAACGTTAACAGTTTCAATCGATGTGCTAGCTGTAGGAGAATCTGTGCCGGCTGTAGTTGTGGCACCTGACTCTGAAACGGTTGCATCCATCGAATTGGAATCGGTAGCAGCTGCTGCTGTTGTATCATTACTATTATCGGTGGTATTGGCATCTGCCTCAGATTTATCAGCAACAGCAGCAGTTATCGTTTCGCTATCTTCATCCATTTTTTCGATTTGGTTGCTTTCAGAAACCTCAGAAGTTTTATTAATAGAAGGTTTCTCCTTCTCTTTTTCACTAGCTTCAACTTTGCTATTTCTGTCCTCTTCCTTACCTTCTTCAGGTAAGCTTTCTTTGGTTTCTGATTTGTCTTTTGTTTCCTTGGCGTCATCATCTACAGCCTTGTTATTCTCCTCAGCCTTGTCGTTATCATTGACTGCAACTGTTTCGTCAACGGTTGCCTTTTTCGCCAATTTTTTATTCTTACCCGAAGAGCTGGGACGTTCGGGAGGATCTAAAGAGTCTTTATCTTTATCGCCCGCTGTCAATTTGGTGGAATCAGAGTCTTTGGTGGCAGTGCCATCATCATCGATCTCTTCGACATCGGCATCTTGTTTTGAGTTGGCATCGTCTTCGTTTCTGTTAAAATAAAAACACGTTTTCTTTGTTTTATTAAAAGTTTTAAAAACAACCTAGAATTTTTTTTAAATTTCGAAAAAATGCTTTTAAAGTTTAAATTTAAAAATTAAATTTATACAAACTTAAATTTTCTTTAGAGGTTTAAAACAACCTTAAATTAAAGTGAAAATTATAACAGGCTTAGTTTTTTTAAATTAAAAAAATATTCAAAAAAAGTGAAGCACACGAACCCGGCGCGCATCGTTAGATCTGTCAAAAAAAATACTTACATCGGCAAATTGGTAACGGTAACTTCATCGTTAGTTAGACCAACGTGACCAGTAAAACATAATGCAGGATCGGAACGCATAACACGATACATTTCACAGCCATGTTTAAAAGTGCCAACCAAAAGACTCTTATCGCAACAGGGAGGATTCCACCAAGAAGCCGGCACCGTCTCGGCCATTGTAGGTGGGCGTATAGGAAGCTCGCTAAATTTTGTTGTATTTTGGTAAAGTATTATAGTTGAAATACATATAAATTAAAGAATTAGTAATGAATTGCATATAAAATTATATAAAAAAAATTAAGCAAAAAATTTTAAATCTATAAAGCCAATTGTTGTCAAGTTGTAAGTATATTTATCGTTAAGAATTCAAGATTAAAAAAAAAGAGTGAATTTTAAAAAGTTTTCTACTTACTAACGCTTAAACAAAAATTTTGTTTTTTTTTTTTTTTTATATTAAAATTTTTTTAATTTAACTTTATTTAACAATTTTAGTAAAAACAAGACAAACAAACTTTTATTTAATACAAGCAATATTTTGTTAAAAAGTTCTGCAAGAAATTTTTATATATAAAAAATTTAAAAATAAACAAAATGTTGTTGGTACAAATGCTTCTAAAATCATTTTACTTTGGACCAAATATGAATTAAAATTTTTTAATAAAAACATTTTAAAAGTATAAGTAAAGGATGAAGTACCCACATTATTAAAATATTATAACACAATGGAAAAGTTTTTGCCATTTAGTATTAATATACGTCAGCAATTATTTTTTTTTTTTTAACATGATAACGCACGCCTAAATGACGAAACAGAACATGACTGCAACTTTAGGTAAAATCGCCTCTCAGAGAAAATAGGCTGTTAATTGAAACGTCAGTTGGCAACTTTACGAACTGTCATTTAACACACATTGAACTAACCTGTGATGCCGACAACTTTTCCAATTTTTATAATTTTTTTTTACAATATCAGACAATCATTTATTTTAACAAATTTACGAAATTTTAAATTAAATTGCACTTTTTATGTTTTTTGAGAGTTTCTTTGTTTCTATTTTTCTTCTTTAAGACAAAACGTATGCAAATTAATGAAAGTATGACAACATTGTTGAGAGCAAGTAAGAGCATAAGAAAAATTTCTGTCGAAATATAAAAGATTCTATTTAATGACAGCTTTCAGCAGCAAGGTTTTATGTCAAATTTGATGGACAACCCCTCATACTATCGATTTTTGGAAGGAGAAAAATGTGGAGATGTGTATGTAGTTCATGAAAGAACTATGTAGTTCAATTGTACAATTCAGTAAACTGAGCTATGTGAACGGGTTAGTTCACTGAGCGCTTTTAGCTCCGTAGTTCCGTAATTCAGATTTTCATTGTTCATTGTTCATTTTTCTTTTTTTTTTTTGATTTTTTTTTTCATAGTTCTTTTCGTTCTTGTCTCTTTGAATTTATTTTCTGTTTCGTTTTCCCTCATTACTGGGTCCTCCAATAGTTTCATTTTTTTCGAAATAAAAATTGAATTTTTTTTTACTATTTTAACACTCATGGTTTCACTCAGACAGGGTTGCAATTAAAATGTTAAGTTGACCTACAAAACCAACTGAACTGCTTATTGAACTACTGAACTAAAAGAGCGACCTAGTTCAGTTAGATGAGCTTAACTGTAAATAGCGGTCAAATAAAAGAGCTGTTTAACCCAACTCTAGGAAAATGGTGAAATTTTTTAAATTCTAGATATTAAATGTTTTTTTAGGGGAATAAACATATCGCTTATTACAAAAGCAACGTTTCAAATTTAAAAAAAAAGCACTTGAAGTTTTCGATTTGCTTAATTTTACTAGAAAAGACAAACAGCATTTTCTCTTCAAACGTAAATAGTAGAAACAATTTAAAGATCAAATTGATATACAATATAAAGCATAATAAGATTAATAATTCTGCATCGTTAACTCAAAAAATGCATTTTTTGAATTATAACGTTGTTTTAGCAAATGAGCGAACACTGAAAGTTATTTCTAAGGACAACGAATGAATGACGTTTTTACTTTATAACAAGCAACAATGGCTTAGAGTAAATATAATTTAATGAAACATTAAGTATAAACAAATTCGGTTAAACGTTTGACATTTTCTACAAACAAATCAAAAAGGTGAAACTTGTAAACGTTTAATAAAAATAAAATAAAATGTGTAAGAACGTAAAAACTAGTTAAACAAAAAAAATTTTAAATATTTAAACAATATTGTTACATACCTGACAGGTGTATTTTCTTTAATCTGTTGCACCAGATTTCCAATCACCTCATGTTGTATATAGTAAAGCATACGAACGCGCAATAAAACTCTATTTTTTTAGGGGTAAAACGTATTGAAACAAAATTAAGAAATGAAAAGAAAACAAAGTTTTAAAGTTAAAAACAAGCAAAAGGAAATTATAGTTATAAAAAGAAAAAGATACAAAAGACACAAAAGAAGAAAGTTAGAAAAATTGTATTAGTTTAAAATGGATTCTTTTGTCAGGGGGTTAATTAAATGAATTCGATTCCACACGACTCACTTATTCGCGTGTCTGCTTAAATGTTTTTTATAAGCCCCTTCCAGATATGAATCAGAATCATATTTCTCATGCTTTGTCCAATGGTTTGGATCCTGTATATTTTGTAGTCCTTGCGTGCCAATTTCTTTTTTAGCTGGTTTTAAACCAGCTGCGATAGCAGCAGCGGCGGCCGCAGATGTTGCAGCCACCTCAGCTGCATCGGCCGCAGCTTGAGCGGCTAATTCTTTTTGTGTTTTACCGCCATTACGTCCTACAAATTCGAAACAAAAATAATTCGTGTAATTAAATGTAAAATTAAAAGAAAAACGAATAAAATTAAAACTAAACGACATTGTATAACCTGTTAAATATTATAATCCAAAAAACTTTGCACTCAATCGTTTACATATAAGCATATAAGCTTTGGTGCTTTAAAAAAAAAAACCAAGGAAACAAACCAGCAATTTAACTTAAAAAGTTTTAAATGCTACACTGAAATCTCTTGTGCTAAGAAATCTGTCAAACTGGGTTGGGTGCACTATTATATATATTAATCTTCCATCCGTTCTAAAGATACTTTTCTTCACCTCAAAAACTCAAGGAGTGCTTTTAAACTGTAGATCAGTAAAGTTTTTAACGATATTCACTTCCGTTAAAGTCAGCTGTTATTGTTAAGTAAACAGTAAAACTTTTTAGCAATTTTTACAATCGTTATACATACTTGATAATTTAACGGCAATAATTTTTGTGTTGTTAGTTGTATCGACAAAAGGTTATTTTGTATATTATATATTATTTTTACTATATTTATGATTTTCGCTTTCTTTAAATTTATTTTACAACTAATAAAATACAAACAAAAATCAACTTGTCCACTATCGTTAAAAACGTCTTAGTGAATCACTTAACCGTAGCAGCAAACAATAATTTCTGTCGATAAATATGACGATTGTCGAATCGTTAAAAGTTACTGAATCGCACTCCAGAACTGCAAAGTTAATGGATTCAGTTCTTCCTTATGTGAGGTTAAGGGAAAACATAATGCGACATAGTTGGCAATAAAACTGCCGGTGAAGAAATGTAATAAAAGGAGAGACTTACACGGATACTTAAGCAGTTTTTCTTTTCCGGCTTTAGAATACCTCTTTCTTTTTTGTAAGACTTTTAATAACTTCTTTTTTCTTTCACATGTTGTTTTATTTTCTTTAAAGGGGCTCACTATGGACCCAGAAGGTTTCCAAGTGAAGATGTATGAGAGGTTAACTTGCATTATCACCCTTTGTAACCTTAACTAATGTATGGAGAAAACACGGCAATTCGAAGTTTCAAAATCCCTTTGGCGGGTGACATTAAAAAAGCATACCCAAGTCTCTTCTGTTTGAAAGCAAAAAAATTCTATCCGCCTATCTTACTGAACACTGGAATACTAAATTTGGAACTGACTCACTACTTCCAGGTCTTTTAGTGCCAACAGGGAATGACTTATGTACTTTGGTACACACTTCGTCATTCGCTTATCCGACACTTATAGCCGTAAACTCTTTCAGATGCTAAGGTATACCCAAAGGCTTGACATCTATTGACAATCTTTCTATCTTTTTCTATAGTAAACACAAAGGAGCTGCTGCCTATTGTACCAAACTGAACCTGTATAGGCTAGTTCCAGTATTATGGTTATTTCTGTCTTTATATTTAACTATTTTTGCCCTCTTTTTTTGTTTGTTTGTTTTTTTCCAGAGCTGTTATTGGCCTAAAAGTGAAGCATCTTTCCTTTCTAATCAAAAATATTTCAATATTTGCAACTTTCTCAAAAAATTAACAGGAAAAACTTCTTGCGTTAAAAGAGATTTAAAGCCTACAAAATTGATGTTAGAAAAACCTTTTCCTTCACACTTTAATTTTTTAAAACTTTGCTTGATTCACGTTATATTATTTCAGTATTTATACAATGTCGATTAGGAACTTAAACTATTTACATAAGTAGATAAAATTTTATTGCAATTAAATTGAAAGCCAAATTAAATTGCAAATGTATAAAAATAAATTTTCACTGCTTAGATAGATCTATTTGAAAAGAAAAATACAATTTTAGATTTAAAGTTTTAACAATATGGAAAAAGATATGGTACAGCAAGACAGAGCATATTACAAACACATTTGAATATTTTTTTTTCATATATTTTTGGGTGTTTTTATTTACATATAAACAGCAATAATAATGGCACTCACAAATATTATGGATTAATTTACACTTAGGAATTTACTTACAATTTTTAGTAAATTTGGGGAATTTCAAGTTACAAAATCTTAAAATATACATAAGTTTGTATGTTTAGAAGAAAGGGGAAATGGAAGAGGCTGTTGTTAAATTAAAAATGGCGTTTACCAAATTTTTTTATTAAAAAAACTTGTGTATTAAATTTTACAAAATGGCATTAAAGAAACAGCTTTACTCTTTTTTCGCGCTTTATTTACAGTACCGTTAAGTACTTTGTTTTTGTAAGAAATTTGTTTACATTTTTCTTGTTGTCTTGTTAGTGTTTGTGAGTAAGTTTTTTTTTGATACTAAACGAACACTTAAGCAACAACAAACATTTTTCTTGTTTTTACCATTGTTGTTTCTTTGTAGCGCTGCCACCTTGTAAACAAATACATAGCGTTTAGTTGTAAATTATTAAACTTCATATCAAATCATTTTCAATTATTTTTTTTTTTATGGAGCAAGTTAGCAACAACAAAAACAACTAATTAATAATTAAAGTACTAAAATTATTATTTGTTAGTCAATAGCACAAATTAAAGAAATTGATTTTAAAAGAAAGCCAATCAACCCTTTGCTACAGAAATAAACTTTTAAAAAAATATCTTTTATGTGAGTGTATTTTTTATGCGTGCTTTATACATTTTGCTTACGAGTCTTTTTTAAATCCTTATTTTTTTTTTTTGAATAAAAGAAACTACATCCGTGCAGTTTAGTTTTTTCTTTAATATTTAAGGGAACTTGAGTTGATTTTAGACTTCAAATAAGTGCATGTGTGTTTGTATCTATTTGTTTACCATACCTTTTGCATTCCTACCTCGTGGCACCAAATTATGGAGACCACTATGATCCCGGCTAATTTTTTGTATTTCGCCATCTTCAGTGGGTGTTATCAAGTCCCATATAAAAGTTTTTATCTTCTCATCACCCTTGTAGACTTGCAGACAATAGAGAAGCTGAAATAGAAAGTAAATGCGACAAATTTTAGACAAAATAAAAAATGTTTTGAAAAAGAAATAAAATCTTTGTTTATATTACTGTGCAACATCAAAAACGTAGGAGTGTGAACATCTTAAAGGAAAGCAAATTTAAGGACGGAACTTTTAACTGTTGTAAGCTGTGTATATACGACCATAAACAATCAATATTTTAACACATTTGTTGCGAGTTTCCGAGAATTAAGAACGAAGGAAGCGATTATATAGAACGCTATCTAGAAAATATCGTGAATTCGTCTTGAAAAGAGGGTTGCTAAAAACAGTCAACAACTGTTTAATCATGCCGTATGAATTTCTCATTCCTTCCCCTCCTTAAGGTGTTTTTAGACAAGATGTATTTTACATATGACTTGTCAATTTTGTAATTGAATATTTGCCAAAATTTTCTTTTTACAGATGATTGATTTACACATCGAAATTTAACAAAGCTGGCATCACTTTTTTTGTTTGTATTTATTTTTTTCCTAATTGCAGCTGACTTAACCCCTAAACGCCTTTTTGAAATTATATTTTTTTAACCTTCGCGGTGTTCGCCGCGTTATCTCACTCTACTTTATATCAATTGAAGTGCATAAGGATATTTTGTTGGAGTTAAGATGATACTAACCTAAAGCTTATCAAAATTTAATAGTTTTTATATGCATTTGTGGCTAGGGGATAGGTAATGGAGAAAGGAGGTTCACACGGGCACTTAAGTTTTTTATCTATCCCGATCTTAGAATATATGATTACTTTATTTTGGTCTAATATAAATTCCTTATTTTTTCACTTGTAGTTGGACATTTTTGTTGTTAATAAAGAGTTAAATCATTTAATACTTACAACTATACGGGCACAATCTTCAACATCAATTTCACGCCAGCCACGTTTAAATTGTCCCAATTCCAAGATTTCTGGCCAGCGTCCCCAGCTGTAAAAAAAAACAATAAAGTTTCGTTTGTTAAAAAAGAAATAGAGAATATATTTAAGTATTTTTTTTGTTGTGTTATCAGTTGAGTTGAGAAGTATTGTTTTTACTCAGCGAAAACCTAAAGTTTTCTCAATATTAGCATGAATAATCATCATTTTTACTTAAACAAAAAAATTCTAACAATTCAAGGATTTCAAAAATGCATTTCACTAGGTTTGTAAGCTTCCTTTTTGAAATAATTTTTTTAGCTATCACTAATTCTAAAATTAAGAAAACCTGAATTAATTAAGATAAGTGTACTAATGGATCTGTCAAGCTTACAAGCACACTTCCATCAGTTGCCATGTGTAATATAATTTCGGCCACTGACAACCGAACTGAAATTGGGTTGCCATACGAACGGAGCTAGCGCTGTCTACGACCAGATTCAAGAATTTCTCTTCTAATTCCGACACTAAAGCAAGTAGTACTGACACTGTCAAATAGCAGGAGTATCTGGAAATCGTTCTTTAGAGTAAGTTGTCATGGAAGCAGGTCAAACGCAGGTGAGAAAGTACCAATGGCAAAAACGGCGATGTGTGTGTGCAAGACCAACGACCTCAGCCCCTAGAAAGTCAGTTGGCTTTAAAAGACGGTGATAGAACCAATTCGTCTACATATTGAGAGGAAGATGCGCAGTATGGCGATTCTGATAAGGGGCGCAATGGGATTCACGCAAGTATTATTGGGACTGTCGATCTTGTTCCTAGTCTAATTGACTACTGCACACCGGAACCTTTTTTCGGCGGATGAAACCACCTTCTCGACACCTTTTAATCTGAAGATAGATATAAACGGTGGCTAACTGGTTGCCGCCATTAGGTCTTTTACTGGTCCGCTAATGTTGAAGGTTGTCAAACAGGATGACTATACATTCTAACATTACTCTGGTATAGACAAAGGGGTTACAGGGCAAATTCGGGTCACTGCGCTGCTAATACACTGGCAAAAGATGGTGTGAAATCAGATAAAGGGGCGATTAACAACTTTTGTGCAATTCCTGGCCGAATTGTTGGGACCAGATGGTCTTACGAAAATAGATGCGGAACAACTTGGATAACCTGGCCAATGCTAGATCCGAAACGTATCAGATGTCTTCTCGATCTAGACTTACAAAGGCTGAGAGACGGCTATTAGCGTTCACTGTCGTTTTTGCACACATGCCAGTTAAAAGAGACTGAAATTAAGCGACTTGTGTAGAAGCTGTCAAGATACAGAACAGTTTGGGAAAAAAGTTTTTTCTCTCAGTGTGAAGTTGCACTTCATTCAGGTTTCACGAATCTCAGATCGGAAGGAGTTTAAGTGTTTTAATCAAGCTGCATTTCTTATTAAATGCCAAAAATGCATTGCTCCAATTGTTACTCATGGATGGTTATTTGCCAAGTTTTCACAAGGTGGTCGACGCACTGTAGTCAAACGGTATTAAGAGCACTGTGGCATTAGGCCGTTCGGGCAGATGGTTACATCATTCAGAATGACCTAACAAAATAGCCTGTTGCGGGTCATATTTATAAAACCCTAACAGCGGGTAGATGTCGTTACAGACACGTTGTAAACAAAATAGTTGTTTTGCTTTCTGAAATTGAGAGCCGGCGTTGAATTATCTACCTCTTCAGAACTTGTTCCACAATTTTAAAACTGTTGGATTTTAAATCCATATTACATTTACATTTAAAATTTGTTTTCCACGTCTAGTTTGCCCACATTTCGACCAAATTCCACGTTAAGTTTAGTGTTAGAGAACAATAAACATTGTCAATATGACATTGATTAAGCATGGTTTGGGGTGGGGCAGCTGATATTGAATAACCCATATGTTTGTGTGGTTGGTTAATAATTTCAAATTTACGTCAACCCTTTTTAATAAAAAAAAACAGAAAACTTAAAAAAAAAACAATTAATACAAAATATTTATATTTCAATATAAAAACGGCAAAGCAACATCTTAAAAAACAACAAATCTTCTTTGGAATACCGTAGTCAGCCAACATGTCCAGTTCCATAAACTTTAAGTCATCAAACCTTTCTGTCGGAACTTTTACAACGCTGACGCACAAACAACCGATTCACTCAACTATTAATGGTGTTACCAGTGATGAATTAGCTTTAGAAACATATATCAACAGTCTCCAACTGCATACATTTTTTCAATTGTCGGAGGAAGAGCAAAACAAACGTTTGGCCAAAATTGACGTATTGGAATTGTTTAATGCTTTGCAAAACATAAATCGTGAAGTGGCAATGATTCAATTGGAAAATCATTTTCTAATTGATTTTCTAGAGAAAAACGATCCGAAATTATTAATTGGTTTGGAACAGCGCCGAGCAACGGCACAATCTCAGGTTACCCTTAATGCTACGAGAGCAAGTGCTAAGGCGAGTGGCATATCAATGACGACAGGTGGTGGTGGTAGTTTGATGGGTGCTCGACCCAAAAGTATCATTTCAAAATCTTTTATGTCTATAAAAACAACTGGTTCGCAGAAAAAACAAGCGATTGAGTATAAATTAAATTTCAAAGCAAAGGCCGAAATGGCAGAGAAATTGGCGAATGAGGTGGAAAAGAGAATACAGGAGTTGGAAAAAAATGGTGAGTGTTTAAGGGGAGAAAAATTCCTTAAGTTTTCCAAGAAAAATTCTTTCAAGAATTTTAATAGAAATACAATATTCCTTAAATATTTTTAATCACGATCCAAAGTCCTTTGCGTTTTTTTATTTAGCTTTTCAAGAAATTAAACTTTTACGCGCCCGCATGGAAGAAATGCGTTTTATGCACATTGAAACACAGGAAACGGCCAAAAATTTCGAATTACATTTCCTAAAAGATAAACGTGATTTGGCTTTTCTAAATAATGCTACTGAAAAACAATTGGACCGTAAATTTCGGAAATTTGTTAGCAATTGGATTAAGAATGCTCGGGCGCTCTTGGCCACCATGCGTTTGAAAATAACTGCCCTACAAGAGCATTGCCAGCAATTGCGTAGCGAACTTATAACCAAAGCCGATCTTAGTGGTATATTAACGGCAATAGATTTTGAAAAGTTGATTATAAAACGTAACGAGCTGTTAACGGCCTTGGAAGAGAAAAATGTCCACATGTCAGGCTTAAAGGGGGTGACGGGTAGAGCATCACTTTCCATGGCAGAGGAGAAGCAAATAATGATGAACTTAGAAAAGGAATCAAAACAGTTAAATGACAAAACTTTAGAGTTGGTAAAAACGATAAGTAAATTAGAAAAAGAAGCCGAAAGTGTGGAAGCAGAAAATCAAAAAGACATTTTGACATTGGAAAACTTGCGCACACAATTGGAACGTTACGAAGCGCCCAGTGTAAAGCAGTATGTTGAGAAGAAAGATGAGCTTTTGGCATTAGAAAAGGAAGAGAAAATGCTTAAAAGAAAAATCTATATATTAAATATGAAATTGGAGAATACACAGAAGCAATGTAAACGTAAAAACCATTCGAATATATTTTTAAATATAATAGAGGAGTGAAATTCCATTGAATTGTTATACTTTTTACTAACTTTAAAAAATTCGTAAACACTTACCCAAACGATAATAAACCCTTTTCCACTTTAAAACACTCCGATTTGGCCCAGTTGCCATAATGTATTTCTTCTAGTCCCAAAGCGGCTAAGGCATCTCTTTCTCTGGGTATATATTCATCATTGGCTTTCTTTTCGCGACATCTTTCACGTTTTTCTTTGCGTGATCTACGCGTTGAACGCAAACCAGCACCACCTTCTTCATCACTATTGTCATTTGAAGAATCATCTGAATTGATTTCCATAACATCTTCATGGCCGTAACGTTTAATTTGTGTTCTACGTCTGGGTTCAGACAAGACCAAATCTTCAGTTTCATCTTTTTCACACACATCCGGATCTATATCTGCCTTCTTGGCCCATTTGTTCCAAAAGTCAGGATCATCAATGGTTATGTCAGAGCGATTGCCAGAAGCAGCAAAGGAAGCCTTGGAAAACGTAGATCCCTTTTCCTGTTCCATAGTTATAACTTGGGTACGACGTTTTAAAATAGAATCAATGTCTTCTTCACAGAATTTATCGCCTGCATTATCGTCATCCATTACCGCACCATAAGCACCCTTTTTCAAAAGATCTTCTATTTCTTTTTTAGACAATTGTTTGTTGCCACCTTCCTTTGAGGCATGGGTGTTCATGGATTGTAGAACAGCCTTATCGAGTCCTAATTTCAAGGAGGCCTTATCAAACATTTCACGTTCATAGGTGTTGCGGCATAATAAACGATAAATTTTAACCATTTTGCGTTGACCAATACGATGGCATCTGGCCTGAGCTTGTAGATCATTTTGCGGATTCCAATCGGAGTCGTATATAATAACAGTATCAGCAGCAGTTAAATTAATACCCAAGCCACCAGCCTTAGTACAAAGCAAGAAAACGAATCTATCCGAGCCCGGTTTGGAATAACGATCAATAGCTTCTTGTCTTAAATTACCGCGTATACGACCATCTATGCGTTCAAAGGGATATTTGCGATATATAAGATAGTCTTCCAGGATATCTAGGCATTTAACCATCTGAGAGAAAATCAATACTCTATGGCCATTTGCCTTTAATTTGGGCAATAGTTTGTCTATCAACACCATTTTACCCGAAGAGTGTATAATGTTTTTGTAATATGATTCAGGATCTTCACCGTGTTGATGACGGTAATCATATTGAATCTGTTCTTCAGCACCATTCAGTAGATACGGATGTATACAGCATTTTCGCAATTCCATCATGGTATTCATAAGATTTGGAATATTTGCCGAAGTAGTTCCCTTCTTTAAGAAGGCGAAATTTTGCTCCAAAATACCACGATAGTATTTCTTTTGTATATTTGTTAGTTCCACCTCAATAATAGTTTCTTCTTTTGGAGCCAAAGACTTTTCGACATCATCTTTCAGTCTTCTTAACATCATGGGCTTTAGCAGAGCCTGTAATTTGTTTACCTCTTCCTCTGTTTTTAAACTGCCAAATTCCGCCATAAATTCTTCGGCCGAAGAAAACTGACTTGGTTCAAGGAAGTTAAGCAGCGAGAACAATTCACTCATATTATTTTGCAATGGCGTTCCCGATAGCAGTACTCGGTGTTCCAAATTCAGTTGTCTCAAGCCATCCAGCAGTTTACAATTACGATTTTTTAATCTGTGAGCCTCATCAATGACACAGAGGCGCCAATGGAAATTTTTCAAGTCCATATGATCTGTTACAATCATTTCAAAAGTGGTTATGAGAACATTAAACTTGATTGGTTCTTTTAACACTTTGCCACTTTCAGTTTTGTAAAAGAATTCATAATCTTGGATCATTTGTTTGCTGGTCACAGAACCATGATAGACCACAACATTCATGTCAGTCCAGCTTTCGAATTCTCTCTGCCAGTTAGGTATTGTGGAAAGAGGTGCTATAACCAAAAAGGGGCCCTTAATTCCATATTCGTAGACCGAGTGGACGAAAGTCAAACTTTGTATAGTTTTACCCAAACCCATTTCATCAGCCAAAATACAGTTGTGCGCATTGTACCAGGAGAATTTTAACCAATTCAAGCCCTCCAATTGATAGGGTCTTAATGTATTACCACCCTTATAGATGGGGGTCTTATCTAGTTTTTTCCATAAATCAGGCTGAGGTCTCTTTTTAGCCTTCCATTCAATTCTGGGTGGTACTTTGTTGAAAAGATTAAATTGTTCAATTTTATCTGTGTCGACATCTTCTTCCAACTCCCATGTGCAATCTTCGTAAGCCAATGACTTCCACTTGACCAAGTAATGTTTAGTCGTTTCGCCTGTCTGTTCATCAGTGTGTACAGACATGTCTAGCACTCGATCCACCTCAACAAAGTCGGGATTAAAGTATTCTTCTTCGAGATTCTCAAATACGTTCATTTGTTGGGCTTGTTTCTGTTGAAAACGGCGAATTTTCGCTCCCACACGCCGATCACCTTTAAAGAGTTCTTCTTCAGTGCGCCATTCGCAATGAAGGTAGGAGAAGTTGCGATATTTAACCAAATATTCTTCTACTTCTATATAAACAGGGTCTGGCTTAGGCTTGTTTTTATCAGCTTCAGTTTTTTTATCACCTTCATTGTCATGTTTGGGCTTTACAGCATCTGTAGCTTCAGCTGAGCTTGGCTCTACTACTACTTTTTCTTGTTCGCCTTCATTAGGTTTTTTAACCTGTTCTTCCGTAGAGTCAATTTCCATAGACTCTGCTTCTTTTTTAACTGGTTTCTCTTCATCTTCATCTTTCTTTTCATCGACATCCTTCTTATCACTCTTGGTTTCTTCAGTTTCTTCGCTTAAATCTAGTTTTTCCTTTTCACAGTCTTTGACTTCAGCAACTTTGTCAGCAGCTTCTTCATCTATTTCCATTTTTTCTTCTTTGCCCTTTTCCGTTGTTGCTTTAGTTTCGGGTTTCTTTTCTTCCGTTTCTAGTTTATCTTTTATTTCATCAGCTTTGTCGTCTTGTTTTTCTTCTTTACTCTCTTCTTTATCTTGTGTTACTTTTTCGGTCTTATTTTCGACTTCGCTTGGTTTGTCTTCAACTTCCATTTTTTCTTGTTCTACTTTACCTGTTGGTTCAGTCTTGTTTTCAGAATTTTCCACATCTTCATCACATTTTTTGGCTTTTTCTTTAGATTCATTTGCATTTTCAGCCTTTTCTTCAATGACTTTTTCTTTCGTTCCGTTTTCTGTTGTAACAGAATACTCTTTCCTTTCTTCTCCATCTTCTTTTATATTTTCAGTTCCCTCTTTAGTTTCATTATTATCCGGCTCCTTTCCTTCATCTTCCTTAGCTTTCTCTTCTTCAGTTTTGAGATTTTCTATTTCTTTTTTGGGAGATGGAGGTCTTGGCGGCGGGTCTGGCAGTAATTCACGTTTACCCATTCTCACTGCCAATACATATTGTACTACCATGCTGTCTTCATCACCGGTATTAATGTACACATAATTAGGTTTAGCCGAAGCTGGTAGCGAAACATCTTGAGATTTTTCCGTCTTTTCATTAATAAATGAAGAGTTTGTACTTGAAGTGGCTTCTACTCCGAGCATATCTTCGCCAGTGTTGGACTTATCATCGCTGGTGGCAGGAAATTCTTGGCCTTCTGTCGTCTGTTGCGAAGAAACTAGTTGTTCTCCTTTGTCATTATCACTTAAGTTACCACTAAGAGCTGCTGTTACAGCTGCTGCTGCCGAAGTCGATGCACTTGTTGCAGATTTTCTTTCCTTTTTCAGTGGTGAAGAACCCAACAGAGGTCCAGTTTCGTCATCAGAGAATCTTATCATGACATCGTCTATGTATTTTTTGCGTTGCGTATTGCGCGATGATCGGCGTTTGCTAGTGTCCAGCTCATTGTCTGGTGGAGGAGACGGAGGTGGTGTCGCTTGCAGATTATCATCTTCTCCATCTGATTCGGGTACTATGCGACCTCTATTGCGTCTCTTTTTTAAAGCCTTGGCCGAAAGTTGGCTTCTTCTACGCCCGACTTTAGTCTCACTGTCCTCTGCATTATTACTGTTGCCTGCACGGCCACGTCTCTTCTTGTTGCGCCTGCTGGGCGTAGCACTGGAATCCCCAGCTGAATCGGGTATGGAGTCTATGGTTTCATCTCCCACCTCCTGCTGACTAGTACTTTCATCGGCTTTAGGTATTTTTGATACTGGTATGTCATCATAGTCTGGAGTTTCACCTTCGACAGTTGAAGATTTTACATCCACATCCATATCCGTGGTTGTAGTTTCAGGTTTATTTTCTTCTTTAGCAGTTTCTGTCTCGCCTCCCTCGGCCGTTGGCGCTTTCGCCACTAATGGTTTGTTATCTTCATTTTCACTGCCTTCTGCCAAAACTAAAGGTTTTTCCTTTTCTGCTTCTTCAACCACTTTCTTTTTGCGTGCTCCGCCTGGTTGACGTTTACGACCGACTGTGGCAGGAGCTGTTTCGGCCCCTTCTTGGCCCTCCACTGAAACTGCCTTGGCTTTCTTAGCTTTTGGAGTTCTTTCTCTGGGTGGCTTGTTCGGGTCCTTAGGAGCGCGTGGTTTACGCGGTTTCTTCTTTTTTCCAGAGCCATCAGTTGAGGTGTCTAGTTCATTAGCTGAATGTACATCCTGGGAGTGATCTCCTCCACTGCCTTCATGATATTCTAACAATCCAACAACTGAAGTGTCGCCCGCTCCTTGAGTAACGCAATCTTCTGATACTGGCAACTGATTTGAGGGTATGGATGTTTGCTGTAAAACAACATTACCACTTATATCCATTAGCTCACTGCTGGGTGTTATTAAGGCCTTTTCGCCTTTTTTAACTCTTGGCTTACGAGGTTTGTTAGTGCCTTTGCCTCTTCCTCTGCCCGTTGTGCTCGACACTTGTGGCGATTCTATCATTTGGGTTTGGTGCATGGCTGTAGGGCCATACATTTGCGGTGGCATTGATTGGTATAGAATACACTGGGGTCCTCCTGCACACTGTTCCGTAATTTCATGCTGTTGCACTATATTGAGACGTTCTTGTAGACGAATTATTTTCTCTTGATGATCATGTTGTGGCGGCATGCAATAAAGTTCCTGCAATTGCTGTTGCAAAGCTGCTATTTCTTGTTGATGTAGCATTGGATATGGGGGATAACCCATGTGGGGGCCACCTTGTGATGGTGGTGGTGGCGGGTAGGGGGGCATCATGGTATGCGAAGGCATGCCATGGCTTAATGTTGCTTGTGGATTTGTAGGCATCACAGGTGTACCGTCATAGCCCAAAGCCGTCATTCCCGGACCTGGAGGCAAAATAACCGGTGGAGGTCCTGATGGAACGTGAGGAGGTATCATTCCCGACACTGTACTAGGAATCTGAGTTCCAGGTTGTCCCAAAGCTGGATGAGGGGGACGTGGAACTAATGTTTGCAATATGGGTTGATTACATTTTTGCCCCAATATCCCAGCTTCGCTAACAACAGGTGCAATTAATGTCTGTGCGGGTAGGGTCGTTGGCAAAGGTAAAGTCGTTGGTGGCATAGGAGTAGATATAAGAGGCTGTGTCTGCATTTGAGATAAAGACTTTAACTTCTTCTCTTCTACTTTAGTTTCCCCCTTCTCCTTTTCTTCTTTAGAGGCATCGCTTTTTTCCATTATTTCTTTTGCTGTCAATCCTTTTGTCCAGTCTTTAGAAGTAATTGTGCTTTCTGATGAGTCCTTCTCAACGCCAACCCCTTGGGTTGGTGTCGAAGACAGTAAAGCTCTTTCTTCTTCTTCAGTTTCCTTAAGCGACACTTCACATGCCGATTTAGTTTCTTCATTTATTGTCATCTCAGACAGTTGTGTATTTGCACTTTTGCATGCCTCTGTGGCATCCATGGCAGTTTCCTCAGTCTCTAAGGATTTTCCTCTGGATTTTTCATCTCTAAACTCTTGACCTGACATCACTCCCATAAAGGAGCTTTGCGAGTTACTGTCCATTATGGCAGCCGCAGCTGTGGATGAAGCGGATACTTGAGTAGTTATCGCCCCGCTGTTTGAGGACATAGAATTATTATCGAATAGACTAGCGCCAGCGCTATCCAAAATACCTCCGCCTACGCTATTGCTACCTCCGCCTCCACTGACTACCCCTACATTGGTTGCAGAGTTTGAATTTGAATTCAGAAGGCCAGCGCTTGTTTCAGTGGCAATAAGATTTGCCGGTGTATTGTGATTGCTATTAATCGAACTCTGTGAGTTGCTGTCGTGTATCGATGTAGGATGATTGTTCACCGTGCTGTTAGTTGACGAATTACTGCTGCTGTTGTTGCTGTCATTTGCGGCAACAGCGAGCGTTGAAGAGTCATTTGAATTGGCAGTTTCGTTAAGAATACCACTGATCAGATGATGTTGGGTTGGTGTGGAGGGCGTAGAGGGTTGTTGTTGTTGTTGTGTTGTCTGCAGTTGGTTCTGTTGCTGCTGTTGCTGTGAGTTGCTTAGTGTTGTTGACATTGTTGTTAGGGGTGAAGAAACATGGGCCGGCGACATTCCAGCGGAAGCTGACGTATGTTGTGCTTGTTGGGATATTAACGTGGGATTTGTGTTTGCAACCGAAGCCTTTGATGTTTGTGTTTCAGTTGGTTGAATCGATGTTGCAATTGATGGCTGCTGCTGTTGTTGCGGCTGCATTGGTTGCTGCTGCATCATTGATGAAAAAGGATCTTGTTGATTAAATTGTGTTTGAAGTTGTTGCTGCTGATGCTGTTGATAGCTTTGTTGATGTTGTTGAGTTGTTGGATGTAGCGGAGATTGTTGCTGTGGATGGTGGGGATGAGGACTGTGCTGCTGTTGTTGGTGTGGATGTGGGCTGTGTTGTTGATGCTGTTGTTGTTGGTGGGGATGTGGACTATGTTGCTGCTGAGTATGAGGACTTTGCTGTTTTTGTTGTTGCTGCATATGTGGGGGTGGTTGTAACGGTGAGTGCTGTTGCACATGATGCTGCTGAATATTATGCTGTTGTTGACTTGTAGGAGTAGACGAAGTCATTTGCGTTTCTTGAGAAGGAGTTGCTCTGGCCTGCATGATTGCACTTGCGTGATGAGCTTCTGCTGTCATTTGATGATGAGCTACAGAAGAGGCCGTCATCATATGCATTGAAGTCATATTTGACTGATGATGCATAGGAGACATGGAACTTGGATGTGAGGACTGCTGCTGCTGTTGTTGTTGCTGCTGTTGAGGATTTGAAGTATTGCCCACTATATCATTAATGGAATGCTGCAATTGTTCACTTAATTGTTGTTGTTGCTGCTGCTGTTGTTGTTGTTGATGCTGCTGAACATGGGGTGGAGTTACCTGCTGCTGCTGCTGTGTTGCCTGTAAGGCAGGCGTAGCTAAATGCCCTGAATGCGAAGTTGGTGGTTGCGGTACAGTTTGTTGTTGTTGCTGCTGTTGTGCCGCTGTTTGTGACTGTTGTTGTGTTGGGGGTTGTTGTTGCTGCTGTGGGTGATGAGTTTGTGGCGGCGGTGGTTGACCATGACCATACATGCCCATTTGTTGTTGATGCTGCTGCTGCTGTTGAGGATGGGACATTTGTGATGGCGCCGTCATTTGACCCACACCCATGGCATTTGGTGGAGCTTGTTGACTTTGCTGTTGCATGCTTAAGTGAGCGGACCATTGCTGATGATGTTGTGGCGATACCGGCATGCGCGGGCCCATAGGACCATGCTGAGCTGCCGCTTGACGATACGCCGAAGGATAATCCATGGGGCCAGTAGACATGCCTTGACCTGGCATTACCATTTGTTCTAAAGCCTGTAGTGTATTTACTGGTGGCACGCCTACCGAGCTAGCTTTTGAACTTGAGTGTTCTTGACCTCCTCTGCCACCAGGTCGGGGCGAAGTAAGACCCACCATACCAGAAATACTGTGATGTGTGGGTTGTTGCTGCTGTGGACCAGGTGAGTTTATGGAAGGCTGCTGTTGAGCTTGAGACGAAGGTCCCTGTTGTTGCTGCTGCTGTTGTGATGGTGGAGGTGGTTTTGCCGGACTCATACCTGGTCTTGGGGACATTTGTGGATGGGGAGACATAGTCGGCTGACGGGGAGACATTTGGGGAGAGAGTTGTGGAAATGGAGCCCTGTATTGTGGTGAGGCAGTAGCTTGGTGTTTACCTGCTGCCGTCATATAGGGAGGAGCTCCACTAACTGGCTGCTGTGTAGAAGGGGGTTGAGGCTGTGTTTGCTGCTGCTGTTGGTGATGGCCACCGTACGTTGGGGGTACCCCCATACCATGCGGTGGAGGCAGTTGCTGGTGTTGTGTTGATCCCTGCATTAGACCAACATGATTTTGAGATTGTTGCTGCTGTTGTTGCTGCTGACTCTGCAGCAAGTGTGCTGAACTTTGCTGCTGCTGCTGTGGTGTGCCTAAACCAGAAGGTACACCATGTTGCATGTTAGGTGGTGCCTGCTGTTGCTGGCTAGATGCACCTACCATATGGGGAGGCGGGTGCGAACCCAATTGTCCTGCCTGCTGTTGAGCAGCCAAATGATGAGAGGCCACACTACCAGGTGGTGCTGCTCCACCTGGTACATGTTGCCCGTAGGGACTTGGTTGCTCGAGGCCAGCATGACCGTAACCTACATGTTGCGATGATCGACCGGGTTGATGCTGCATAGGTGCTCCATAAGGGCTGTGAGCATAACTCTGTGCGCTAGCAGGAACACCGGCACCACTTGAACCGGCCGGCTGAACTTGTGTCGGAGCACCCGGGTATAAAGGATGTTGTGCAGGAGCCTGTGGATAATGCTGAGGCAGGCGCGATTGTTGACTTTGTTGCTGCTGCTGCTGTTGTTGTTGTTGTTGTTGTGGTGTAGGTGCCTGTTGCTGTTGTTGCGGTTGTTGTTGCTGTTGTGGGAGTGCACCATAACCAGCAGGACCAACATTTGCGCCTGGCTGTTGCAATAAACCACTCATCATGCTCTGTTGTGTGGCATAGGGCAATTTTTGGGGGTCCTGTTGACCGTACGCGGGCATATGTTGACGATAACTGTAAAAAAAGTACAGGAGTTTTGTACAATTTTGCATTGATTTGAAAAAAATTCTTAAATTCTTTATATTACCTTGGCTGAGTAGATGACTGTCTTTGCTGTGTAGGCGGCCCAGCCTGGGGATGTCCATAAGCTCCTAAGCCCGCACCAGGATATGCTCCAGCCTGACCAGGCACAGTGGGAGCGGCTCCCCAACCGCTCAAATCTCCCATGCCCATACCGGCATGTTGATCGGCGGCTCCTAAACCATAAATATTATCGGCTGCTGGTTGATAAGTTGGGTATTGTGGTTGTTGCTGCAAAGGATGTGGGGCTCGATGGCGGGGATAGCCACCGGGAGGCCCCATTGCCCTAGGGGATGCTGCAGCTGCTGCAGCAGCTGCGGCAGGATCATAACGATAGTAGGGGTCTCTGTAGAAAGAATAAAAGTTAAAATTATAAAAATTAAGTTTAAATATAATAACTTGCATTCCGTTTACACATGCAAGTATCAAATCGTTTTGTTGTTTCAGTAACGCACATCTTGCTAAGTAAAAAATATAAATAAACATCGAAACAAACATGTTGCAAATACACAACAAGGAAAAATGTTTGTAAAGAAATTGGAGTTTTATTTATTTTTTTTGATTTTTTCAAAATATGACTTGCATGTGTGAACGCTGTTTTTATTTAAAAATTTTATATTAGATTTATATTTTTGTATTTAAAACTTACCCTTGATGATTTCCGTGAAACATATTTTGTGCATTTCCATCCATCAGTTGCTTAAACTCGATAAATTAAAGAAACGTCACTCTCTTTCTCTCTCACTCTCGTTCACGTTGAAAATATCTTATAAAAACTTTTTAAATTTTAGGATTCCTTAACTTATTATTTTTTAAACACTTTTTTGGAATTAGTGATTAAAGGATTTAAAATCCTTTTTACTCACAAAAAACTTTTAATTTTGAGAATTCATTTTGTGTTTAAGGTTTTTTTTTCACAAAAAAAAATTAGAAAAAATTGCAGATTTTTTTAAATAAAATTAAACAAATACACCATGAACGACACGATTTAATAAATAAAAAATGGTTGATGTTGTTGTAGATATTTTATATATTTTTTCAGATATAAAGGATATATTCTGATTATGTTGAGTGGCGGCTGCTGCTGCTGTTGGCTATTGTTGTTATTATGATTTTTTTCCTTAAGTTCTTAAAATTTTCTACGTTTAAACATGGAAAAAAATATTATTTCCACAACATTTGTTGATATTATTGATGTTGAAGATTTTTTTTAATATCAAAATTGGCCAGTTTTGTTTTTTTTTTTATTTAAATTTATAACTACAGTTTTAATTGCTAGTTTTTTGTTATAGATTTACTAACGTCTTTTTAATATAATTTAATGTTCTTTTTTTAAGGTTAATTTAAACAATTTTACTTTTAGTTTATTGTTTTAAATTAACAAATGGGGTTCGATGACATGTTGTTGGTTAATAACTGTAAATATTTAAAGTTTTTTTTTTCTTAAAAATTAGACATTTTTTTTTTTTCTTAAAAACCGCTAAAATGGTTTAAATATAGAAAAAAAATTTGGATTTTTAAATTAGCACACACATTGTTAAGTAGCTGGTGGAAGTTTTTAAATATTTCTTAAAAAAAATTTTAAAGTAAATGCATTTTTCAAGATTTTTCAATTTTCTTAAATGGATAGTTTTAATTAAAGAATAATACTGAAAAAGTATTTTCGGAACCCCCTTACTGTTTCTAGTCAGCACTCTTTGTTCGGTACTTTAGTATTGGTAGTTAATATCTTCTATTTAACATAAAGTTAATTTAAATTTAAAAATCGTTTTCTTCAATAATTCATATGCGTATATTTAAATTTTTTTTGAGTAAGATGAAATTTTATTTTTGCTTGATTGTGTACAAGCAACACGGCATTCAGACTATGCTACTTGTAACACGTTACTGTAACATGTTACATTTATTTGAGAGCGAAGGGAGCAGAGAAGGCAGAGACGCTACAAAAGTAAAACGATTTCTGTTTCCCAAGTTACTTTTTGACGTTTCCCTTTTGACGTTTTCGTTTTTTTTTTCTATTTTTCTTTATTCTCTTTCGTATATGCCGTTATAATGACAGACAGTTCAAGAAGAGGAGGAATAAACAACGAAACCAAAATAAAAAAAATTAAAAAAAATAAAAGTTTTTAGTAACATAATGTAAATGCTTGAAGTTTTTGGAAGTTACTTTAAAACTAAATAAGAAAAGAGTCATGTTACAAGTAACATAGTCTGAATGCCGTGTAAGTCTATTACAAATAGGACAGTTTTTATTACTTGACGAAAGCAAGTAAAAAAAAAACTACATTGTTGCCAGTAAATACTTAAGTATTTCAAAAGTAATCAGCTTTTTTCTCTAATGTTGTAATACTTTAAACAAAATTTAAGCTAAAGTTACCATTTACTTTATTGCGGATCTGGGAAGGGTATTCTTAAAATGAATTGTCACCAGAAATATAACACAAGGATATTCTCTACCCTCTCTTGTGGTTTCTGGCCATCAATTAGATTCTAAGAACCAACGAAAGGAAAAATTTGGTAGCCCACGCCAAAGACAAGTTGCTACTTGTGAAAGGCAGATTTCTATCCATTTCGAAAATTTGGAAAAACTCTAGACTAACTTCAATAAACTCGGAGTAAGCCCAGGGAAAACTGGGTTAGTGCTATTCACTCAGAGGCACAAGATCAGGGACTTTCTTGAACCGACCCTAAATGGCGCTCTCTTCAGCGGCGAAATACCGCGGTTTTTTACTGTACCGGAGGCTTAACTAGAAAAAAAACAACGATGATCAGCCTCTTTTAAACATATTAACGACGATTGCAGCAATCAGATAGGGGAGAGTTGGGGACATAACCCTAGTTTTATCCATTGGCCAAAAACAGTCCTTCTTAAACCTACCTATGGGAAAACCGGTACATGGCGCGATGCTCGTTTGCGACTTGTTAGTATTGTGATTTAGCTGAGAGGAATTAAATTGCTGCGAAATACAGCCAGTAAGTCTGAATACTAGTCACCATATTTGTTTTTTACGCCAGGCTTAGAGGTATTTATATTATAAAAAATCAATGTCTGAAATTAGCTACATTTCATTTGAAGTAGCAATAATGTACTTCGACGGGCAAAAGTTGGGAGCTGGAGTGTTTTTTGAGTGGGTTACTCAAATCGCAGTCATTTTGAATAGGCAACCACTTAAGTGTGTTCTGAGCGCGAATTTTTACGATATTGCTGCCCGTAAATTTAACTTGATAGGATAATGGCATGAGGGGGAAAGACTCGACAGTTTATTAAGGTACTTAGAGGCATAAGGCTGTGTTGGGTTTTCCGAGATACTCTGGGATAACCAGAAATGAAGATTGAGGGATACTTAAGGGTAACAGCAAGCATCTGGACAGAAAGCATTAGCCAACAGAACCAATGCTTTCCTATTTGTCGATTTCATCGCACTGTGATCTTTATGGTTCCTAGGATACGCCAGGTGCCCTAATTGGGTAGCCGGTAGCACCTAGAATTTTCGACCACTTGTCATTATTTGTTGTTACATCTCCTTATTTATGTCTTTACTCTAATTTCTTCTCTTTTTCTCTTTCTCTCTTTCTCAACAGAACACTACTACTCTACTTTTTCTTCTATTAATACTTTCAGGGCAACACAATTGATAATGTATTGCCTCTTAGTATGGTAATGCTACAAAATAAAGGATGCATTTTAGTCCTTAAACCTACCTATTGGTAGACAAGTTAGATAATTTTTTCTGTTTAAAAGTTGGTCTTATAGCTGTTATTGAAAGTTCATTACAACCTCTACAAATTCTCATTCAGTTTATAACAATTTTGTAGCCAAGCCAAGCAGCTTTCTGGTGTTTTAAATTTGCCACTGGGAAAGCGACCAGAACCTTTACCGGTCGTAGTTTAAAAAAATCCATTTTTTTACTGATATTGAAAGAGTTTTTATTTTAATTTGCTCCTTAAACTTTCGAATTTCCGATTATTCTTATACTCGACATTTCCCTTTTATTTGAAAAATTCTGAGATAGTGTAAAACCAAAACGTGTTCCTGTGTTCCTACGGATTTAATTTGGCTCCTGAAACTTTATATCAACAGATAGATGGCCATGGCTTAACCAATTTTCCTATCTAAAAGGATCCAAAATAAATATACTTTATGAGTTGCCAATTAATGTTGTAGAAATTACAAGCGGAATGACAAACTTATATGTACATTCCCTTATCACTACACGAAAGATATAAAAATACTGCTTGGTTTGTTTCTGATAGTGTTGGGCATAATCTTTCTTTTCAGGGAATCGTTCACAATCGGTCAGAAAGGTTAAAGGAAATAGTTCGTTCTTTTCGTTCATCTTTCTTTTATGAAAGATGTTTTGTGTGAAAGATGTTCTGTGGGAAATATGAATGACCGACTGAAACCAGGGCTGTCAGTTATGGCGATTTTACGCCAAATGTGGCGATTTTTTAGTGCTATTGGCTATTAAAATTTAAGTTTGACGCCATGGCGATATTGTTGGCGATTATTTTAACAAACGGCAAAGTTTTTGAACTAACTTATGAATTTTTTTCCCCCATATTTTTTATTATTGAATCTTCGCCTTTGGCGAACTAGCAATAAGCGTTCAAATCTTAAAGCTAAATAATTTAAATTAATCCAGCCAGTGCCACACTAAAATTTAAGTTTTCAAGTTAAAGTATAAAACATTTTTAAAGGTTTTATCTTAGTGTCACAGTATCCTTTTTCTTCAAACGATTGTTTTGTGCATGCTGTAAAATGTTTCGAGCGAGCAGATTTGGGTGTGTTTAAAACTTATTTAAGTACCTGTCCACATAGTTTAGGACTTCACATTTAACTAGTTGAACTTGTAAATCCTTGTGGATGTTGCTGTTTTTAACATACCAAGGAGCACCAGTTATCATTCTTAGTATTTTGCTTTGACGGCGTTGATTTTTTTTATATTGGAGGCGGAAGCAATGCCCCATAATTGTATCCCGTAGCACCAAATTGGTTTTAAAATCGAGTTGTAGAATAGAAGTTTACAATCAAGACGTAGCACAAAGTTTCTACCAATTAGCCAGTGGATTTGGGCTGTTTTAAGTTTCATTTGTTAAACTTCGTATCTATATGTGACTTCCACGTGAGGCGGCGGTATAGGTGAATGCCAACATATTTAGTCTCAATTCGTTGAGGCACCGTTTGGTTGTTAATAAGAATTGGGGAGCACGTTTCCTTGCGTAAAGTAAAAGTAACGTGGGTACATTTTATTTCATTTATTTTAATACCCCATAATTTTAGTTAATTTTTAATATTTAATAACATGTTACTTATCAAAGTAATTGCCATTCTACGTATGCACTTGGTTATACATATTTTTGATTCTTCCTTTAAATTTCTTAGTGTACAAAAAAATTGAATTTTTACTTAAATAAAATAGTTATTTCTTTTTATTTAATTTATTGAATACAAAAACACATTAATATTTCATATGTTTATTTAAGTAAAATATTTTTTGAGTTTTTTTCGTCAAAAATTATAACTTTTTATAATGGCGAATTTTTTGGCGACTTTTTTTATTTTTCAACTCAAAAAATTATATTTTGGCGATTTTTGGCGATTTTTGATAACTGTTCTGGCGATGGACCCTGAAAAAAAACTGACAACCCTGACTGAAACAAGACATGTTGACAGCTTTTTTTTCTTTGTTAACGAAAATGGTAATATTGAGTTTTAATTGATAAACAAAAAAAGGAAATTTTTAGTGTAAATAAGTTAATAATAAAAAAAAAATAAATGTGTGGGGCATGAAATACAAGAGATGTCTGTAATTAAAATAATTATTTCATTATTGATAAAACTATTAATTTAATAAAGAAAATAACTATATTACAATTGTGTGTGCCAAATGAAAAACTGTTTTTATTTTCGGTCACAGTGACAGACTACCGTTCAATTGAAATAGTTCTTTCATAACCGACGCAATTCTGTGTGAAACATGAAAGGTGAAAGATGAACGAAGAAAGGTTTAAAGGAAAGAGTGCGAACTATTTCTCATCTTTCCTTTTACAGAATCGTTCAATTGAACTAGTTCGTTCATGACCGACACAACTCTAGTTTCTGAGTAGTTTGCCAACACGTTCAAGAGCGACTTAAATGAGGGCACAAATATCAACGGCAAGCGCTGCAAAAAATAGCAAACAATTTCTTTTGGCCTATATAAATTAAACAATTTGAGGTTCCTCTAGGTTGCCGGGGGTGAAATTTAATAAAGCAAAACACATTTCAACGTCTACCCGCCCTTTTGTCGCGCAACCAGGCAAAAGAGTTGGGGTTTTACCTTTTCTTTATATTTTTGCCTCCTTTATGAGCAACATATTTTTAATAGTGTGCTAATTTAAAAACCTAATTTATTGATTTCAAAAACACAGGTTGCAATGTTGCAATCAAAAAATATTTATAAATTTTGAATAAGAATCGAAGAATTTTATAATAAATTGTATTTTTAAGTCCTATAATATAGAAGAGTTTATATGTATTTTATATTTGGAATTCAGTTTTTTTTTAATTTTTATAAATAAAAACACATTTTTCTGGTTAAAAAGGCTCTATACGAGGTTAAAAAAACCGTTAATGTTTTTCGTGCTGAATGTGTATGTGTGCCTTGTTGAATAGTTTTCATTGAAAATACTTGTTGTATCGTAATCTGCAAATAAATCAAGAAAAAAGTTCTAATTAAAAATATTGTATTAAAGATTAAAAGAAAATAATATTTAAATATTTTTTTAAGTTATAAAGCTATTAAGATTAAATTTAAAAAAAGTTTCTTAAAACTAGTCGAGTGAAATTTACCAGCTATGGATTCCATTAATACCATTTTCAAAATATTTCAAAATAGACGACGGAAATCGAATTGACACAATTTTTATTATATTTTCTGCAATTTTTGAGAAAGAACAAAATTTACTAAAATCATAAGAAGCTGTTTCTGTTTATATTTTCAAAAAAAAAAATGCTTAAAGAAAGCGCCACGTCTTTTTAATGGGACTTCACGTAAGTAATAAGGGTATATATAAGTTTGTCATTTCGTTTGTAATTTCTATCTGCGACCCCATAATTTCTTAGTCCTTATAGATAGGGAAGTCGATTTAGCTTGCCGTCTGTCCGTCTGTTCATTTGTCCGTCTGTCCGTGTTATGGTTGAAATCAACTTTTGAAGCACCCCGATGTCGTATAAGGTTTTAAATTATCAAAAATATCTGCGAGCAAATCGAGTTATAAGCCAAAAACCAAGACTACCTTTGTTTATTTCTCTAAAATTTGTACATAAAGGCAAATTGATTACAAGGTGGTGGTGATTTTACAACAACTAATTTGCGGTGAAGAAAATGTTTGTTTTTGTTGTGATTTTTGTTGGTTGATGTGTCAAAAAAGATATGTAAACATAAACGAATTTGACAATCCAGCCTCGATTTATGCAAGAAAAAAGTAGATCAGCTGTGCTCGTAACACCACTGAATTCGCCTTGTTCACATCCATATGTATGATTAACAGCGTTGCCAGTTGGTTACATTTGCTACATTTTTTGTTCTTAAATAACTGGGAAAATTGGGGCAATCGCAGTATATTGAACCGATCTTGCTTATTTTAAGTAGCTTTAATCTCAGGGTTATTTCTGATAGTTTTACACCAATGCCTGGCCCTGCTCCGGAAACTTGATTGCAACAAACACAGACAGACAGAAGAACAGACGGACATGGCTAAATCTACTTCCCTATCTATAAGGATCTAGAATATATATACTTTATGGGGTCGCAAATGGATAATACAGAAATTACAAGTGAAATGACAAACTTATATATGTATACCCTTATCACTATGTGAAGGGTATAATTAATTTTTTTTTAAATCGCTCCCTTAGCATCCAGGGTGCTCCTTCAAAGGTCAAATGTAAGACCGACTCCAACTAATTTTTCCTCCCAAACATTTTTTATGGAACATACCCCTAACTCCAGCCCTTAACAGGGTTTCCACACAAAATTTTAAAAAATTAGGGTAAAACTCTTTACAACTTCCCCGGAATCGCCCTTAGAGGAATAAAATGTATTATAGACCCCCATTAGTTTTCCATCCCAAATATATTCCTTGAACAGAATTACCCCCTATCACCATCACCTATGGGGGTTGCCATACAAAATTTACAAAAATTATGTAAAAAGGGCCATAACTTCCCCAGAGTCAGCCTTAGAGAAATAAAGTGTACGACCGACCCCAATTAGCTTCCTCTCCCAAACATATTCCTAGAACATACTTACCCCTATCACCATCACCTAAGGGGGCTTCCATACAAATATTGGGAAATTGTAATAAATCCTCCCCTACAGCTAATGTAGGATTGACCCCAACTCATTTTTTCTTGCAAACATTTTTCTAAACATACCTTAGAGGGTTGCCATACAAAATTGAAAACAAAAATTAGGGTAAAACTCCCTACACGTTGTAAAGGGTATATAAGATTTGGCACAGTTGAACAGTTGAGCTCTTACTTGTTTCCTCTAGAATAATATAATACAATATTTACAAAAATGTGTTTTCTTTGTTTTTTTAAAAATATACCGCTTCCTGCTAAGAGCCGTTTTACGTAGAATTTCCTCTCAAAAATCAAAGATTTTAAAAAATTTTTTATTTCTAGCACTTTTTTTTATTAATTTTTAATCACAATTACATGTTAACTAATTTAATTAAATTACAATCACATTTTTCACCAAACTTTTTCACTTATTAATACTTTTTTCACTTTACAACTTTGTTTAAAATTTTTAATAATTTTGTTGTTCTATTACATTCACATTTAAGGGGAAAAGCTATACGCTTATGAATATAAAATTGTCATATATTTGCGTAAAAAAACATATAACGTACAGCGTCACCCCTTAAAAATGAAGCTACCGGCAATTTTGTTAAGAATTGAAACACTGGCACTAAACAAAAATATATATTTATTTATTTATAGGTTTTGTTGTAGACTTAAGTTTGTCTACATGCATTTCTTTGATTGCTACACCATTAATTAGTAAACGAAATACTTAACAAACCTCATGAATATTTTTTGTCTTTATATAATAACTTCAATAAACTTATTGAGAATTACTATAACATCAATTCCACGTAAAAAGGCCTAAATTGGGGAGAAATATATTGTTTTCTTCTTAAAAAAATCGATAAATTTACGTCTAAAAAGAATGAAAATGATCAAAGTACAAATAAATTGGTTTATTTATTAATGAGGCGCCCTGTATTTGGGCAACTCCTCTAAAAAACGCAGTTCAATAACAAGAATTATTACCAAATATTCTTCATAGAAATTAGTTGTTTAAAACAGAATAAAAATACTTTAAAAATCGATACATTTTTGATGACGTGAAAATGATTTTACGTAAGCGCCGTGGTTGGGGAAACGAAGACTCTCTATCAACAAATGATTTGGATTTGCTAGAGCACGATTATGTTTTAGCTGAAGAAGACGACGCTGGATGTCCATTGCCTTCTACCCCAGAGGACACACAACTGATTGAGGCAGAGATGACAGAAGTTCTCACAGCGGGCGTTTTATCTGTTGAAATCGATTTAGGGGCCTTAGCTCATAATGCTGCTGAGCAAGCTGAAGAATTTGTGCGTAAAGTTTGGGAGGCTAGTTGGAAAGTATGTCACTATAAGAATCTACCTAAGTGGCTTCAAGACAATGACTTTTTGCACCGTGGTCATCGTCCACCTCTGCCATCTTTTGGAGCTTGTTTCAAATCAATATTTCGTTTACATACTGAAACTGGAAATATTTGGACTCATTTATTAGGTTGTATTGCATTCGTAGGAGTAGCCTGCTACTTTTTATCTCGTCCTTCGGTGGAAATTCAAGTGCAGGAGAAATTAATTTTTGGAGCATTTTTCGCTGACGCTATTATTTGTTTGGGATTTTCGTTTGCATTCCATACGTTGAGCTGTCATTCTGTGGAAATTTGAAGACTGTTTTCTAAATTAGACTATTGCGGTATAGCTTTACTTATAATGGGATCGTTTGTTCCTTGGGTGTACTACGGATTCTACTGTCACTATCAACCAAAGGTTATATACCTCTCAGTAGTTTGTGTACTAGGCAGTTTATCGATTATTGTTTCACTTTGGGACAAGTTTTCGGAACCAGCTCTTAGACCGCTTAGAGCCGGAGTTTTTATGAGTTTTGGCCTTTCTGGGATAATACCGGCTATACATTATGGCGCCATGGAGGGATGGTTTTCTCAAATAAGTAAATCTAGTTTGGGATGGCTGATTCTAATGGGATTTCTTTATATTCTTGGTGCTCTACTTTATGCCCTGCGTGTTCCAGAACGATGGTTTCCAGGAAAATTCGATTTATGGTTTCAATTACATCAGCTTTTTCATATATTAGTTATTGCTGCAGCATTTGTACATTATCATGGAATATCAGAGATGGCCATGTATCGCGTTACTGTAGGAGAATGTACTGTTCCCCACGCACCTATCACATTCTAAGCGTTATAAAAACGGTACAACAAATTGGTGTATTTAAAAATAAAAAAAAACTTAGTCAAAAGATACTAAATAGAAAATCAAAATACACATCTGTCTGTTAGGAAATTTCTATATATTAATTTAAATAAAAAGTGTAACCATTGCGAATCTGCTTTGTTAAAAAAAAAAAAAAAAAAAAAAAAAAAAAAAAAATGTGGACATTCTCTAGAAATTTTTGCAAAATATAACCTTAAAGTCACACCCGCCATGTTTTTTTAGTTTAACCTATTTTTAAACATTTAGTTTTTGTTAATTCATTCAAAAAATTAGAGCAGTATTGTAACACTCGTTACACATAAGGAATGTTCTTTTGACAATCTCGTACCAAAAATAAATTACTTTAACTTATTTCTTAGCATTAAAAACCGGTTTTTAAATATTTAAGGAATTATTATATTTGAAATGCTAAAAACTATTTCTTGAAATTATGTACTTTTTACACTCATTTTAAAACTTTATCAAGAAAGCCGCAATATCTTGTGCGATAAATGTACATACTTGTCCTTAGAGTCCTTTATTGTTGAATGATATGAATACACATACAACTTGAAACAAAAAAGGTCTAACTTTTTAATATAATTTTCTCGACAAACCGTTTGTAACCTTTTGCATAAATTAGAAACAAAGGTAAAATCAAAAACATATGTAGCTACAAGGAAAAACTCTTTCTCATCCGCTACCAGAAGTCTGCCGATGAAAATGGCTATAATCCACCCACCCAAAAAAAAAGGTTGCACAATAATAAGAGTGACAAAAAAATTTTTAAATTACAAATATTGATTTTTATGTCTCGAAATAAACCCCCTAACACCAAAAAAACGAACATGTAATTGAAAAAAAAACTTAGGAATAAATGTAACAAATGAGATACGAACGAAAAAAAAAATACCAAACACCTAAACAAAAACAATTTAATCAAAGAAAATTTGAATAAAATTTGTATTACAGTATTCGAGATTTTTCCCCAAAACAATAACAACATCAAAAAAGCAGCAGACGGCAAACCAACAACAAAGTTTAAAAAGAAAGAAATTATTTGGACACGGGACAAAGCAAAAGAGGAAATTTAATTCTTATTTTTTCATAAAAATGTAATTAAAAAACACCCTGAAACACCATATCCTTTATCCTTATGATTAATTTTACAAAAAATCAAGTGAAAAAGTATGCTTTTGTTACAATAATTTTTTCAGATGCAAACTACCAAAATTCATAAAGAAAAAAACTTACCAAAATAAGGGTACAGCCGGATGGCAAGATTAGTATAAAATATACATACACAACAACAACATATAAATACAATAAAAACGACACTCACACACAAACTTACACGCGAAAACACATAATTTTACTTACATAAAAGAGGAGAAAAAAATATGCAGCCATTTACAATTTAAAAACTTACAGACAAAGGATTTTTTAAGCGACTGATGATTTTTCTTATGCTAATCCTATAGTTATATTTGGAAAATATGTTTTTGCTTTTCTCCAAAAATAATTTCCAGTATAAATTTAAAAATTAAAAAAAAATAAAAATTTTTGTTTTTTTAATTCTTTAAAATTTCTTTAATTTTTTTAACAATTGTTTTTAATTTCTTTAAAAAATATTTTTTAACACATTTCTTAGCATGTTGCTGCTGCCACTACAAAAGAAAAACTTTCTTTTAAATGTCCTGTCAAATGCTTAAAATAGGAAAAGGATTTTAAAAGAGAGCATAATTTGTCATGCTCCATGATTACAAATCTTTTTCATCTCTTATTTTAAATGCTTGTGTTTGTTGTTATTTTTACATTTTCCGTGCAAATTTTGCAACATAAATAAGAGCGAGTGGTTAAAAGGATGCTGTCAAATTTTCTAGGTGTAGCAAAACAAAATATTAATAAAAAGTAACATGCAAGAAACTCTGAATAAAACAAGTGTCAAAAGATTTGGAAAAAGAATATAAACGCACACACATGCAAGCACTTACCCTTAACATTACATAAAGTAATAAAAACATAAAAAATGACATTTATAAGAGTTGCCAGTCAATGAAATAATACAAAGTTGTGGAAATTGAAAAAGTAACCAGCTGGCGTTTACAAAATGTTACAACCGTGTACATTTGATGTTGCGATTGTAAAAATTTCCCAACAATTTGGTTTAGTTCGCAAACACTTGCTTTAAAGCATATTTGTTTTCCTAATGTCAGCTGTCAGTTTGCTTCAAAAGCTTTAAAGAACAATTATAGAATTTGTTTATTAGACGAAACTGCAACAATGTTAATTATAATCTTTACATAGTGATAAGTTTGTCATTTCGTTTGTAATTTCTACATTAATCATTAGCGATGTCATAAAGTATATCGTCACTTAAAATCCAAAAGGGCTTATCTTACATTGAAAAAACTGTAAGCTTTAAAATAAAAAAAAGCTTAATTAAGGGGAAGGAAAAAAAATGTGTTTTCGAGTTTTAAATCCTTAAGATATTAGTCTTATAGCGTAGACAGACGGCAACGTTAATTTGCATTAGCATTCTTAATTCAAGTTAACTTGTGAATTATCCCCATCCAATGTGTATAATATTTGACGTTAATTCACGAAAATTATACTGAATTTACCTATTTCAATATGGCAATACCGTCGACAATTAATCAGCTGTTGTCAATTTGTTTACTTTTATGAAATTTAAATGGATACAAATTTAGCAATATAAAAATTGAAAAGCCTTTCTTTCTTCATTTTAAGATTTACAAGAAGAAGCGCAGTCTGTGGTGCGAAAGAAATGCACAGGTTCTGCTAGAGCTGTGGGCGGAACGTGCCACCCATTTGCGGCGAGAAAAAAAATGAGCATATTTACAAGGAAATTGTTCGTACTTTTTTTTATATTTTTCAAATCACTTCTAAAATATTTAATTTATTTCGTAAAATATAGAAAAGAATTTCGTGGTGCGAAATAACGAAAGATTTCATACAATGTCTGAACAAATTTGTTTATGTGTTACATGGATTTTTTTGTGAGTGTATTTATAGTCTGCAAAGTCGGTTTACTTCGAGCCGATTTATAAGCACACTCGGAGATATCCCATTTTGTTAGGACAAATCCATTAATATACATACATATGTACACTCAAATGCTTCAGTAAATATAAATTGCCAGCGTTGCCAAGAAACTTAGCACGAATACTTGGAACATGACAAGCCTTATTGCGGAAAATGTTGGCCAGTTCAGAAGACGAATGTTTTGGTTTAAAATAATTCTTTTACAGCTCTGACATTGCCTTGGTAATTTTTTTGTGGCAGAACGTAAAGAATCGGTTTAATAATAAAAACGAAACTTAGTAAAAACAAATATGTAGTTACGGAGCCCTATAATTATTTTAGTCAGTTAAAATTTCATATTGATTAAGCCTGCCGGGATTCCGGCAAAGCGGAACAAATATTAGTTCTGGCTTTTTCCGATAAATTTCAAAAATGATGTGGTTCTAATTAACTGTACAGAAGTGTACATATTGCACTTTAAAAATAATGTTTGCAAATTACCCCTTTTATTATTCCCAGCGTTGGTTGTATTATGTCAGATATGTATAAAAGTATTGATGTTATTTTTATTGTTTTAATTATAATTTTAGTCATTGGACGTCATCACATTTTATTTGTTTTTTTTTCATTTTAAAATTTGTATGCAATAAGCAAATACATACATATGTACATACTTAAATACATTAACGCACACATACCAATTTACTCTATAAGATACATACCTAAAATATTATATACCAAAGTTCACAAGCTAAGACAAACATTAATACCTACTTGACGAAAAAAAAGAAACGAGCAAACTAAGAAACAGCAATTAAGTATAAATTTTACTATTTTTGTTATCAACTACAATCGATTTTTGCTCTCCTTGTCAACAACAAATACAACAAACATCAGCAAATAAACTATTTAACCCATAAGAATCCAATGTGTTTGCTGAGGTACAAATTTAAAGTCCTTAAAGAAACAAGTATGAGTACTACATTAGCATGTGGCAAATCTTATAAACCTCCTTTAACAATTTATTTCATAAATAATTTTTTGTTAAAAATGATAAGGGTATATGAGTCGCTCAGTGCACAAATCGATTAACTCCATAAAACAAGAAGTTGAGAACTGCGATGAAAAATGTAAATTGTTTTTTAAAATTCCCTTAAAAATATATAAATTCAAATATATATTATAAAATACATAAATAGCTTTCATCTAATGGTATATAGAAATAATAACAAAGAATAGCAATAAAAAAAATTTGAATTTAAGATTTTTCAAAAAGTGGAGTTAATCACTTTGTGCAATAAAGGGCTCATATATCAGTTTATCATTCCTTTCGAAACTTTTTCCAATATTATTGGAGACACCATAAAGTTTATACATTTACTTTGTATTCTCATAGATAGAGAAATCGAATGAGCTTCGTAGCTGGATCTAGTCCCCCGAAGCCTGTTTTGATGTCGTGCTATCTTTAATATTCCTTACTAAATCGATATTTAAAATCTGAAAGATCGGGGCCGATCCAAAGGGAATCACCCTTTTGGAAGATGCTCTTATTTTTGCAAATGGCGGCCAATGTCAAATATATTTTGACATTTATTAACTAGACAGATGTAGAAACAAGTGAACAAGCCATGGAGCGATACCCGCCCCAAGAACGCAAAATAATCTTTTCAATTTTTTTGCGTAACAATTCGTCTATGGTGTTGGCACGCGAGAATTCTGTCTTTGATGTCCCGGTCGTCCGGCAACGACTGCGCAAACACTGCACCGTTTGGCCGGCAACCTTGAAGAGTATAGGGCCACACAAGACGCTGCCAAGAGTGGCCGGCCCCGAAGCGACCGTTCTGCCGAGAATATCGTCGCTGTTGGCGAGGATGTCGAACTGTCGCCAAAAACATCGACCAGACGCTGTGTCTCGCATCTAGCCATCAGCCGGTCGTCCCTAAGGCGAATTTTGGTCAAAGACCTCCGCATGTTCCCGTACAAAGTCCAGCCCGTGAATCAGCTGCTGCCTGGTGACCGCCAAAGGCGTGTAACCTACGCCCAAGCCATTCCCAATCTCGAGGCCAAAGTGGACGATTTTTCGACCAAAATCATAAGCGATGAGGCTCATTTCCACCTCTGTGGGTACGTGACTGTCACTTCTAGGGCAACGAAAATCCACGAGTGATGCACGAAGAGCCATTACACCCGCTCAAAGTGAGTGCTTGGTGCGCTGTTCACGCTAGAGGAGTCCTCGGGCCATTTTTTTTTTGAGGACGCCACTGTTCAAACGACAACAGTGAAGAGGTGGAGAGCGCGCGCTACAGGGCGAGTAAGCCGAGTTTTTTCTGCCGCAATTAAACGAATTAGGACTGGACGACATGTGGTTCCAACAGTACGGAACAACGACACACACTGCGCAAGCCACAGCCGATATTTTGAAGGCGACGTTCCCAGGTCGCCTCACCTCTCGTTTGGGAGATTTACATTGGCTCGCAAGATTCGCCCGATTTAACCGTTCCAGACCTTTTTTTGTGGGGTTATTTGAAGTCCCGTGTTTACGTAAACAAGCCCAAAACCCTGAAGGCATCCAGAACAACATTTGACATGCGAGAATTTGTCGCCCGAAATTCTCGCCGAAGTAATGAAAAATGCCATTAAACGAGTCCGTATAGCAATCAATTGTGACGGCGCTCATTTAGTTGATATCATTTTCTCGACTTGACAAATAGAATTCTAAAGGTTCAAATAAACATAATCAAAAAAACAGAATCGAAGTTTTTTTGTTTAGAAGAAAAAACTAAAGCCAAACAACATCGGAAGACTTCTTTTAGCTCAGCTTGTATAGGCAGGAACCTGACAAAGCCCACGCATACATATACCAAAATATCTTATTCGCCATCGCAACTGTTATTAGAAAAAATTGAGACTTTGAGAAATCAAACTAACTTGAAATTTAATTTTTTCTTCTTATGCATACAGCTAAAAAAATAATTAATACTATTTATGGGTGCGCTAATAAACATGGCTAAAAAGTATATGTAAGGACCTAGATATGTTTTAGGGTCGAACCAAATATCTATTGCAGAGAGCTACAAATGGTCTGCTGGTACATTACAACTTATCATTTAAATAAATTAACAACATATGTATAAAGGTCTTCATATTGATTTTAAAGATAATCAGAATCAATGGGTTAAATGCATGCACATGTCGAAAACAAACTCACATGGAAATCAAAAGTACAGTCTCGCAGTACATACTAACTGTAACATTTTAATGTGACGCGTTTTATAATATGAAAGAATTATAAAATTTATAATACATACCTACAATAACACAAGAACAAAAAAAAACGGCAACAACAGTATATACTAAAGTTGTAGAACCAAACGTACGCACACTTATTCTATATATATGTACATACATATGCATTTTTGTATCTACAACTGCAAGATGGTACATAATCACACAAACATTTTCATTAAAAATGCAAACAAACATTTTTACCTAAACACACATGTATGTACCAATTATATACATCCATACATATACTAATTTATTCTATAACATTTAATTTAGTTTTCTCTCTGTCAAATTGATATTTTAATAGGTGCTTGTTGTCTTCACTGATATACAAATCCAACAACAACTAACAAATTTTTAATAAGTTAAATAAATATTTATTCAAAGTATTTATTTTTTTTTGATTGATTGATTGATATACATTTACAAAATCTTCACTTTGACAAAAATTTTGACATTTCAAAAATTTGAATAGAAACAAATTTTTTTAAAGCAGTTAATTATCCAAGGTCCAAATAAAAGCTTGAAAAAAAAGGTTACAAAACTGAATTTAAAACTGCAAAGATTTTTTTGTTTTTTTTGGAAAATACCTTCATATGTATTTGTTTATGACAATTTTCCAGAAAAGATCTTTTTGTATTTGTAGGTATAACAGGTTCTCATTATTTCATAGGTTACAAAGTATTGAAAGGTCGTTACTAAAATCATTAATTTAAATAACTAATGTTTTTACATATATATGTTAACATAACATGGTCAAGCAGTGAAACTAATTTTTAATTTCCAATAATTCTATTTCTTAATGTCTATAAGGTGATTTTCAAATGCAACAACAATCAGATTTGGTATTGTTCTTGTAAGTAAGGTAGAAAGGTTTAAACTAGTTTAACACATCTGATGAATAAGATTAAGAAACAGAAGAATAACAACTTTAGGTATCTGGCCAAACAAATAAAATTAAACTAAAAAGGGCGAAAATAATTTAAAAAAGTAGTAAGACAAAAATTAAAACAACAATAACCAGTGAAATGCATACACACAAAAATTTTTTTTACAAATAAAAGTTGAGTAACAGTCTTTAAAGCTTTTTAAGACTACACCAAGGCGAATTCATTGACCAGGTGGAGTTAACAGCACAGCTAATCTACTTTTTTCTTGCATAAATCAAGGCTTGATTGTCAAATTCGTTTATGTTTATCTTTTTTGACACATTAACCAACGAAAACCATAACAAAACAAAAATTTTTTTCGCCGCAAATTAGTTGTTGTAAAATCACCATCACCTTGTAATCAATTCAACTCTGACTACACTTTAAGTGAACGATAGGAAAAAATTCAGGGATGGATAAACCAGCACCAATGCAATTTTCCTAAGTTGCGACAAAGAAGTGTATGTATTGGCTTTAGCCAAACAATTTTTTTAGTATTGTTTGCGTATATCTAAGTTTTAGTGTACGAAGAGTACAGTTGATACACTTTATTTGAATGTAAATATCACAAAAAAAAATAAAATGAAGTTAAACGTTGTTTAGTTACCTGCAAGATTGTAGATTTTCTGATTTTTATTTTATTTTTTGGCAAATATTTTTTTATAGTTTATAAAAATCATTCTTTTTTGTACCAAAGTATAAAACAAGTAAACGCACTATATTTTGTTAAATCTTATTTTCCATTCAATTGAGCTTTTTCTATACTCAGTCAAGGGTGATCGGTAGATCAGTAGTAAGTGCGCGAGCGTACCAGCCGAGAGGTATTGGGTTCGATTCACACCAAGAATTTTGATAAGTCTGCTTAATCCTCCTTTTCTTTCTTTCTTATTCTTCCTTTAATTTTTTCCTTTTTTTAGGTCCACCCTTTTATCTACCTCTTTTGGTAACACAAAGGGACCAAATTAGCCGACCCAAGTGAGCTAGCTGTATCCTTTCCTTTAACGGCTGCCTGTTCTACCTAACCTATACTTAGTCATCTGATATATTTAAGTTGTTTTTTAAATCGTTATTATTATAATAAAATTAGTTTGTGACAGGGTTGATAAGGTCTTACTTCTTGTCATTTTTCAGTATTTTCTTTTTGTTTTTACTACTCCTTCCCTCCTTTCCTTAATGTCTTATTTTTTTCTTTTTCTCACATTTTTTTTAAATGGATGCACAATGCACCCATGATATAAACGAGTGATGAGGTATGAGAGGTTTGCCTTTTCGACACCTTTCGCAACCTAACTAAACCTAACCTGTGGTTGAAGTAGATAGCTAATATAGTTTTTTATAAGAAAACTTCAAAAAAATTTCCTGTTTGCATTAGGGATGCTACTCCCTGTGTGTTAATTTGAAAAAAATTTTCTTTCATCGTATTAAAGTACAATTACTTGGTGATAAACTTAAGGTCAATAGCTGTTATAGTTTTCGAGAAAAAACGTATCAAAATGTTTACTTTAACTGTTAGATTTATGGGTCTACCGCTGCCATTGCTCTTATTAAATATGTTTTTTATTTCAAATTGTAAATTTCGTAGATACTAGAACCACTTTGTAGCAGGGTTGAAATCGATAGATAAAATGGTTTCCCGGAATTAACCCAAGAATATTGTGGATAGTTTGACACCCAAAAATTGGTCCGACAAGCTTAACTTGCCTCCGAATACTTGGTTCCAACAGACGAACATAGCTTTGATCGAAAATAAATATTTTAGAAATTACAAACAGAATGACAAGCTAATAAATATCCTGATCAATATAAAAGTAAAAATATCAATTTCCATCTCTGCCAAGTGTATGTATATGTAAGTATGTAAATGAAACTCAATTGATAATTTTTATAAAGATAAATATGTATGTAAAAATTTATATTCATTTGTACGTTTGTATGAATGTGTTGTATTTACCCATACATTCAAAAAATATACACAAGTAATTAAACAGTATGATTAAGAAAATAATTTTTAACATTTTTTTAATATGACCAGAACGATGAAATTAGTTTTTTAAAGTACGAATTTGTACGTTTTATTATGAGTTTAACAACCTTCAACAAAGCCAGAAACAGATATACATATTTAGATAAACTTGAACATATGTATATACTTATACCTTCATAAGCTTAATTTTTTTAAAGTTATTTACACAAAATTGTAAATTTAAATTCCAGAAAAAAAAATTGTTTAAACTTTTTGACAATAAAAATTTTTTTAAACAAAAATATTGAACTTCCATTTTTTGTTACAAATCCGTCAAAACCCCGAAAAAAATTATTGGGCATTGCAGCGATGCATGTAGGCATTTTACTGCAATAAAATCAATTTATATCTATTGTTCGATTTTTATTAAACATGTCTAGAAGAAAAATTAAAATTTTACCTTTTTAACCTGACAGCCGACAGTCAGACACGGCTGTCATTTATGCTCTTTTTACTTATGCTTGAATATTTTATAAAAAAAAAGCATGATGAATACATAAATATGAATCTATGTACATATGTATGTATGTATGGCTGTTAAACGTGCCACTACCACTGTAAAAACAACATTTTATACCCCATTACTAGTTTTTCTTTTTTCCATTTTTATTTTTTTTACCCAAATACTATTTCTTTCCATCATTATTCTTCGCATCGACGTTGTCGTCACAAAAAACATCTACAACCACTGCTAAGAAACGACTTTTATTCGTCATGCTAATATTTTAATACACTTGATGACAAAAAAAAAATAGCTGCTAAAGTTTATACATATACAGAGGTCCAATTCGCATGGCTCGAATCCGGTGCTGAGCCGCCATCGAGCAAATTTTTGAGTTTGAGCTGCCGCCGATTTGACCGGTTTTGTGGCGGCTTATTTTTGTCAGCCAATTTGATCGGCTTATGACGGCTTATATTTATCAGCCGACTTGTTTGTCTTCGCTAATATTTCATTTAATTTTCTGGCAGCATCAAAAAAAAATTATATAATAAAGACATCCATACTGTATTGTAAAAAACTAAAAGTTTTTTTTGAGTTTGTGGGTTTTAAAAAAATAAAAATTACACAAAAAATATTAAAAATAATTTTTAAAATAAAAATAAATAAACGTTGTCAGATTTTGGAGAGCAATTTAATTTAATCCCAGTAAATTTATTTTACGCACAGGTGATATTTTATTTTGGCCCCTATTATGTATTGCAACTATATTTCAGTTGTAATGTAAAAGTTGTTATCGTAAATTCTACCAAGCAAACAACTTCTACTGACGAGTTGTAATTTTTTGAGGTTTTTGCCAGCCAAACTAACAAAAAATTGTAAGAGATAATATTTTTTTTCTCAAATTTGGTTGTTATAATAAAATTAAATTTCATACATAGTTACAACTCAACTAAATTGAGTTGTAAACCATAATAGGGGGGATTATAATAAACTTTTGAAATAAAAAAGGAAATCGGCCTTTTAATTTTATTGTTTGAAATAAAGAAAAACAATTGAAAAATATAATTTTAAATATTTCCCAGAAAACCGTTAGCTACAGCCGACTTTGAGCCGCCGCCGGTGCTTTTTGCTCGGCGGCCGCCATCGACAAATTTACAACGAATTGGATCTCTGTTCATATATGTACTATTATTATATGATTGGAAATATTTTTTTTTTCAATTAATATTTACCAAAGAGCATTTTTATAAATAAACTAAACGATAAAGTTATTTTATATTTGGAAGTGCTGCTAATATGGAAATTGAGAGTTTTCCGGCCCTATATGGCTTTAATAGTTAACAATCTATAATAAAATACAAAAAGTCTATTTTCATACACACGATTCTACGTGAATGCAAAAAACGATATCGCAAAGTAGCAAATTTAGTCCAGATTTAATTCGAACACCACACGAACCCACATCTTATAATAAAGTTTCAAAGTAAATATTTATTTGTTGTTTTTACTCTAACAATATTTTAATTTTAAATAAGGGCTTTTAAGAAAATTTGCATACAAAATTAATTTTTAAAAATCCATTTCAAATTTAAAAATTGTTTATAAATATGTTCCTATATACATATAACTATGTAAATGTAAGGTTTTGTTTTGGAACAATTGAAATTTGAACATTTTTTATCGTCCACTGTATAAATGATTATACAAAAAAATTAATGCTTCTTTATAAGCTTTTTTGTGGATGCTTATCGCTAGTAAATTTTTTTAATTGTACGAGAGCGGACTTAAACTGACTAAAAACCAATATTAGCCGAAAGTGTTTCTGGGGACCGAGCACTAATCAGGTTCTACATTGACACAAAATGAGTACCTACTAAAAACCATAACAATGAAAGTAAAACAAGAAAAAAGTAGCAACAAGAGCACAGGTTGATGTTGCATTGTTTTTTAATTCAGATACCTAATACACACAGTGAAAACGCACCCATTTATTTTTAAAAATTATTTTCTCTTTTTGGGCACCGCTGCTTAAGACACAAGTTTGCTTCACCCAAACTGACCAAAGAATATTTTTTATACATATAACTAATGTATGTATGTATGTACATATATGCATCTTAAGGTACCTTTACACGGTAATACATATATTACGATATGTCAAAAAATGTTGTGGGATAATACAAAATCTCATCATGTAAAAGCATAATGTATTGGGTAGGAGAGAATACGGATGCAAAATTTGACAAGTGTTCGGTAAATGTTTATTTTCTAAACCATTTTAGAAACTTGTGTATTCTCATCACATCAGAGGTGTGAAAGATTGGCAGCACTTACAGCATCTAATGAAGGTGGCTACACTTAATGAAACAATACACAAACAATCAAAATAAAAGTAGATTTTTTTAATGTTGTTTTTGTTAATATTGTTGAACCTTAACCATATGGCGTTACCCCAAAAGGAAAGTGGCAAGAAATAACCGATTTTGATTTTACCAACCTCATCCGTGTAAACATGAAAAATAGTTAGAACAGATTTTTATTCTCTTTTTTTAAACACGGAGAGAATTTCATAATATTTTGATTCTACAAAATCTAATTGCTTTGTATTACCGTGTAAAGGTACCTTTAGGTTGCTTTTTTAGTGTTCTCATTTAATATTCCAATGCACTAGTTTCAACTACTATTGCCACGTGGTATGGTAAAGGTGTGTACCTATGGAAAAAGTATCTCTATAATGCATAAGTTGATCTGTCAGATTTTTCTAATCTTTTGTGGTATGATGCGATTGTTATAGTTACAATGAGTATAAATGTATTTTTATACAAATGTAAACGTACATAAAATGATATCTAAATAATATACAGTACTGTGCAAAACAAAAGCATTAGAAGTATTAAAAAAACCAGGGGCCATAATGATTATGCAAAAAAAACAAAACATAAATCTTTTAAAATAATAATTATTTTTCTGGTTTTAATCAAAAATAATTTTTACATTTTTATTATGATTTTTTTTGTCAAAAACTAACAATTACCTCTACTTTGAAGTGATTAATCATTACAAACAACTTACTTTTCAATAATTATTACATATCATCTGCATTATTTAGCAGTTGCTAGTTTCTTATTTAAAATTTTAACAGATAGTTTTAGTTTGACAAGTTTTTAACTTATTCTAGTTAAATATTTTAAACCAGTTTCAAGCAAAACATTAAAGAAACAAATTTAAAGTGCAACAATGAGTTACTGGGGGCCCCAGTAGGGTATGTAATCACTACCTAAACGTATAAAAAAAACTTTTTCAAATCCGACTTTTTTTTAACTTTTTTTCAATATTTTGTCGTGCAGGAGTAACGTAACGTCTAAATGAAATGTATCATACACTTTGTAGGTATGTATTCACAAAAAAAAACTATTGGATATGTTTAATTACATTTTTAATGAATAAACCTAAGTTAAAGACAAGGATTTAAAATCAATAATACCTATAGGTTTATGTAACTTTTAAATTTAATTTAAGTTTACTAAGTTGATTTTGATTTTCACAGTACATTGCTTAGTAAGTATGTATGTATGTTTGTACATAAAATATGTTTAAAAATTCAATCTTGTACATACATACACACATACATATATCAATATAAATTTACAAACAAACAGAAGAAAAAAATAGAAACACGTAAATGAAAATACCGTAAAAGTATCCAATTTCATATATGCCAATTCGTTCAGTCGTTCAGTCATTTATCCCATTTTTTATGCACACCACGAAAAGAAATACGATGGACATAGTTACTTTGTTCTTTCTTTTGTAACACATTTATATATTCGTATAAAACCTTGTTATATAAAGGGCGTAGATATGGGGGGTTAAAAATTTGGTAACAATTATTTGTACATCAGAAATGTTCGATCAAATAGAAGAAAGGATTTTTTGTGAATCTGTAATGCAACAACAGATTGTGTCTGTATGTCCGTTTAGGGTCACCTAATTTGAAAAAGTATCTAACAACAATGGGATGTTGTTAGATTAAAAATATATTTACTAACTTTTGTTTTAGGTATCCACTGCACTAAATCAAATCAAATAAAAATGTATTTATTATTGGTGGGTACACAAAATTCGGCACAGCCGTATAGTGAATGCTCTTACTTGTTTTTAATTTTATTTATCTTTAAAAACAACAGCAACAACAACAACAACTATAACAGGCGTAAAAAAGTTGAGAGAAAATAAATTTATAGAAGTGGTGAGTCCACGTAAGTAAGTTTGGATGTTTATATGTATGTAGGTTTGTACATACATTAATACAAACATAAATATGTATAATAAAATAGATTCATTTGCTAAGTAGGTTTGCATGTATTTGTGTATGTATCTAAAATAAAATAAAAGACAAAATAAAAATTGCTCTGCTCTACAATAATTATTCAAAATCCAATCATTTGTTGTATTAAATATTGGTGTTGTTGCTGTTATTTGTAAGTATTTTTCTTATTATTATGTATTTTGATTGCTGCTGTGGCCGTGTTTTTCTATTTTGTTGTTGTTGTTGCCGTTTTTTTTTCGTAGATGCCACCATTCGTTCTTTTTATGTTCATACATATACAAATATACAAACATTCATACATACATACATATTTGGTTACTTAAGACACTTTTGCTGTTGTCGTTTTTTGATTTTATTAAATGTTAATTTTTTATTTAACTCAACTGTACTTATTTCTCTTATACCTACATAAGTAGCTTTGTACATATGTATGTATTTATTTTAGTGGCTGTTGTTTTCGTTCATTTTGTATGGCAACAATTATTATTTTATTATTATTGTTAGTATGAGCATGAATAGGTATAATTATTCTCTATTCATTACATTTCCCAAATGTCTTGGGTTTTTTTTTTAAGTAAATTTACTTTTTGCAATTTTAGCCATTTTGAATTATAAAATTGTATTAAAAATCAATGTTTGCAAGCTTTGTTGTTGTCAAATACCTATTTTTTTCGTTATTTAGTTATATTTGCAGAACAACCATAATACACCTATGAAGGTACAAACGTTTTTGACCATCCCAGGGCAGTAAAATTCTAAAAAGTTAAAAAAAATAATGGTGTTCAAGGTCGGTCATATTATACCTCAAAGTACACATAAGAGAGTTGAGTACTAAAACAAAAAATTTAACCTTTTTATAAAACTTGTGAGGGCGTAAGTATGCACATATGATCTATAGAAGAAGCATCTGCGAAAAAAGAACAGTGATCACACTTAAGTGTGTTACTTCGATCCCTTTTTGATCTGTTGAAGGGTTTGTCACCTACTTATATAAACAACTACAACATTTTTAAAATATGTAGTAACTAAACTGGAGATGTTTTAAGACAGGATGTTATTAACATCTGTCTTGTCTCTGTTTAAAAAAAGTTTTTGAATGTAATTTTTTGTAGAGAACAGAGAACACAGCAGCAACAAAATTTCTCGCTCTGCTAACAAAATTTTTAATGATTGTTGTGAATGAATGAAGATAGTTAATATTTAAACAACATTTTTAAATGAATAACACCAATAAATATGCTGCATTACTTATTAAGATCTAAATATGTATGTGCAATGAAAAGTATAGGCGTCAAGTGTTTACACGTTAGAAAAATTAAAAGAACCACTAAAAGCAAAAGAGCCTTTATAAAAGTCTGATAACCAGAAAAGATAAAAACTATACATATTTTTATTATTTTTTTTTTTTTTGCAAAATTTTTCCTGTTTTTTGCATTTATTTATCAGTTTTAGCTTTTTTGCAACTTTTTTATGAAAAAAAAATTATAAAATAATGACCAAAATTGTAAGTTTTCAACGTTTATTTTATCATATTCACATTAACCGACAACTCTGTTAGAAGGCACGAGCTTTTGAAAATGTTTCAATTTGTGCGGCTTAAATAATATTTCTTTGACCGTGTAGTAACAAAGAAAAACAGGCAAGTGTAGTTTGCCCTTGTTGCCTTACGAGTTACTAGAATATCTTTAAAAACGATTGTTTTTTGTTTTGCATTTCGCCTAACATTAATCAAAATCCGCTTAAAGCTTTTAAGCGTTTCTCAGCTTTAAAAAAATTGACATTACTGCTTGTGGAGAAAATGCCCCCAATTACCATGAAAAAATACAATAGAATGCAAGAGAGGCAAAATTTTTATAGCAAATTAACGAAAGCAAGAGAAAGAAACAAACAGACAACAAATAAATAAAACAAATTTTAAAAATACATATAAAATTACCAGAAAAGATGGAAACAAAAAATAACATGCGGAAAATAAACATAAAAGTAAATAACAAAAAAATATAAACAAAATAAATAAAACAAAATACAAAAAAAACAATATCACGTGCAGCTACCCGCCAGACTTGTATACACCAACAAAAATAATAAACAAAAGAAAAAAAATTTTGACAATACATGCTAGACACGAGTCTGCCTTTTTTGTGGTTGTTGTAGATGAATAGACATTTAAATTGGCTGACAACCAGACAACCATAAACAAACTGACAAATGGTTTGCTGGTCATACATGAAAATAAACAATATACCTACCTACACATGCATAAATAGATACACTCTCTTACAGGGAATTTAGCTTTTTTTATTTTTTTCAGTGTAATAATATTTTCAAATTAAACGGGATTTTATATGACTACATGTTTGTTTGTTAATACACTAATAACAAGTTGGTAGATACTTTCGTACACTTATAAAAAAGGGTGGATACTTGCAGTGATAGCAGTGAAAAACGTTATGCAACAAAAGCACGTTTTTTTTTTTGCAAATAAAGTAGGTATATGCAAAAGATCATACATACATAAATCGGACAGAGATAATGTCCACTTTTTATATTAACAATTTACATGGTTTATTCAATTTTAAAATTTTCGTACAGACATTGATACATGTAGTAGGTATAACAGTACGTGCACAGATCGGTACATGCACCTGCATATATGTAGGTATTGAAAAGAGCATACTTAAAAAATACACATTATTTAAGAAGCTTTGTATGACTTTAGGGTTTAATGTGTGCATATTTGTAAGTAGTGAAAACAAAAAACAAGTCTTGTTAATGTATGTTGTACAGGGGCGGTCATATAATAGAGTGAATTGATAAAAATTTAGATTCGAATATACATATTAATATGTATGTATGTATGTACCTACATATCGAAAAAAAATTAAAAAAAAAATATTTAAAAAGCACTTGGTTTCAAAAAATTTAATTTATTGTCATTAAGATGGTGTACTTTACTTGTGTTTCCGATATTTTCTTGTACATGTGTTTTAATTGAAAATTAAAAAATATGTAATTATTATTAACTGTCCCTACTTTTTACATTACTTTATAATATGTACTACCCATTACATATTGACGAAAATAACAACAGTACGATTACTGTACAATTAACATACATACATACATATACAGGTTAGCAAACATCCATTTTGCTCACTTGAATTTTAATAAAAGTTAAAAAAACAGCCGCCAATAAGCATAGTGTTGTATGTTGTATTTATATTCGTATCTCAAGTTGGTTTCTTGCTGTATACATACATATATGAGAATATCTAACCAAAACTTGCTTCATCACTGTAATTGTTTGAAAATGGACAGCGAAAATTGCAATAAAACAGAGAAAAGCCCCCCCAAACCAGAGTTACCATATGGTTCACATATTTAAACGATGTTGTATTTATAGTCTTTCACCATGTGCTTACCATTTATTTTTGTCAAAATAACAAAGATGCAGCAAATCACTGTTGCCAATTAAATGTTGAAAACACTAAAATTAGGGTTATTTTTTCGTTTGAAGGTTTTTTTAATGAAAAAATGTCAAGGGAGAAATTTAGGGTGCTTTTTTTTGGGTGATTAAAATAATGCTTGAAAAATGCGAAGGAAATTACTATTAAAATATATAAAAATAAATAGATAACAAACAAAATTTAAAAATATTGCTGGAATTTTTTGATACATAAAAACTAGTTTGTAAAAACTGTTTGTAAAAACTGTTTATAAAAACTTTAATAACTTCTTGATCTCAGATCTCTATCCTGCATGTGTCGACCACCTAGAAGTAGTTTTAGACGATATTTTTTTTACACATGACTTGTCAAATTTTGCAGTGCGAAATTGATATCTGCCGTCTGAACGCGTTTAAACATTGCATGTGTAAAATACATATGTTAAAGTCATATGACAAATTTGTGTTTAGAGCGTGCCCTATTTTCATCTGACAAAGCATGTGTCATCAGCTGTTTTTAGAATAACAACAAGGAAAAGTAAGTTGTTTATTTTGGTTTGGAGGTTATGTCAGATGTAATTACATATGTACGTGTGAAAGCAAAAATTATAAAACGTCTCTTAATTGAAAATTTTGACAGACATACGCAATTACATGTGGATTGCAAAAGTGGCAAGTCATGTGTAAAAAAAATATCGTGCGAAAGCACCTTTAGAAAATATAAATTATAGATGAAAATATCAGTTAAAAAATCCGGGTGCATATTATGGCAGTCGATAGTAAGGGAAATTTGCTCGATAGTAAAAATTGTCTTTGTTTTGTTTTAGCAATTCAGATAAGTTCTTTTAATTTAAATTGTTACCGAATGCTGTTATTGAGCCGCATGGTTCTATTTTTTATGATAACTTGGCAACCCTCCAAATCATGTAGAAACAAAAAACAAATAAACACCATCGTTTTTTATACACTTATGTACATACTAACGTTTGTATATATTTACGGGTAGTAGATTCGTCGTGTCTAAAGTCGTCGTACTTCTCATCGTTGTTTTTAGTTTGCGGCTGTTATTGTTGTTGTTTTGTATATTATAAACTCAATATTTAGTTGTTAAAATCAATGTGTTCTCTGCATACATACATATAGGGGTATTTTTTTTCCTTTTTGTTTAAAAGATACATTCATAATTACGTACGTACAATTTCTATAAGGCAGTTTTCGCCTGAATATTGTCGTAAATTTCTCGAAGTTTCACTAAACAAATTGAGATGTTCTTTATATTTTAATTAATTATTTATTTCTATTGTGTGATAAAAAATGCAAACTATTTAATAAATACATATTACCAGGTACATGTGTAAATGCATATGGGTATTTCAATAAATAAGGTGAATTATGTTTTTGATGAACAAACCGAATGAAAAATAAATATGTATGTACATACATATAGTATCTATAATATCTATAATATATTATATTTTGGGGACTGTCATATTAATTATGGCAGTGTTCACTGTTGTAAAAAACAGAATACGTCAGATATAGGTATAAGTATTTATTTATTTGAAAGCCACATAGATACCTTGGTATACTAGATTAAGTAACATTATAATCTTACAAATTAGGATTCTATGGAGGTAAGTACTAAGATATGTACTTATTTAGAGGAGCGTATGCCTTTTAGCAATTATATATGTATCTTTGACCAACTGGAAATAAAAAGAACTTACCGTTAATATTAATGTTTTAAAATAAGCGTCTTTTCAAATTTTCAGCCACAAAAATTGTTTGCTGTTTCTTTTGTGGATTTTTTTGGCATTAAAAAATTTTGCCATCAGCAATAATAAAAACCGTTAAAAACCAAAACATTAAAAAATCAATAAGTTAAAGTCTTAACTTTATCAGATTTAAACAAAAGTGTTAACAAACAAATTGGTAAACGTATGTAAAGAAACAAACAAAGAAACGCCTTTTAGAAAAATATCTGCAACGAAAAGGAAAGGATAAAAACAAGTAAGAGCGCTATATTCGGCTGTGCCGAATCTTATATACCCTTCACATTGGTCTTTAAATATACCCAGCCGAGTAATTTTGTACTGCAAATAATATATTAAAAAACCTTGTGCGAGTCTTAAAGCCCATAGAAAAAATAACAAAATTTTAACGTTCGTATGAATAATAGAAATAGATGAAGAAGGTTTGAAGTCGAGAGTTATAAAATTTTTCGAAATTATTCGAACTAAAAGGTTAACAAAACTTGTTAAATGTTATGGGATGTTCTAGTCCCCCTGCTCTTCTCCAACTTTTTGTAGAATATTCGAAGTCGATAGCTGTAATAGTTTTTCAGAAGTAGCGTATCGAAAATTTTATAAAAATTGTTAATTTGTATGGGAGCTACCCCTTCTTCACCCCCCACCAAAAAAATTGTTTTTGTTTTAAGCGTAGGCCTTGTTGTCCAATTGCTTTTTGTAGAACATTTGATTCCGATACCTGCTATAGTTTCCGAGATATAGCGTATCGAAAATTTCATACAAATCGTTAATTTGTATGGGAGCTACCCCTCTTTCTGCTCCCACTCAAAAAATTTTTTCTTTAAAGCGTAGCCCTTGTTGTCCAATTACTTGCTGTTGAACACTTGATTTCGATATCTGTTATAGTTTCCGAGATATAGCGTATCGAAAATTTCTTACAAATCGTTAACTTGCTTGGGAGCAAGGGGGCCTTTTTTGCCCCCACTGAACATTTTTTTCTTTGGAGCGTAGCCCTTGATGTCCAATTACTTTCTGTTGAACATTTGATTTCGATATCTGTTATAGTTTCCGAGATGTAGCGTATCGAAAATTTCATACAAATCGTTAATTTGTATGGGAGCTACCCCTTTTTTTGCCCCCACTCAAAAAAATTTTTCTTAAAAGCATAGCCCTTGTTGTCCAGTTACTTTCTGTTGAACATTTGATTTCGATATCTGTTATAGTTTCCGAGATGTAGTATCGAGATATTTCATACAAATCGTTAATTTGTATGGGAGCTACCCCTTTTTTTGCCCCCACTCAAAAAAATTTTTCTTAAAAGCATAGCCCTTGTTGTCCAATTGCTTTTTGTAGAACATTTGATTTCGATATCTGTTATAGTTTCCTAGATATAGCGTATCGAAAATTTTTCAAAAATTGTGAACTTGTATGGGAGCTACCCCATATTCACCCCCCACCAAAAAAAATTTTACTTCAAAGCATAGCTTTTGCTGTCCAATTACTTTTTGTAAAACATTTTATTTCGATATCTGTTAGTTTCCGAGATGTAGCGTATCGAAAATTTCATACAAATCGTTAATTTGTATGGGAGCTACCCCTTTTTTTGCCCCCACTCAAAAAAATTTTTCTTAAAAGCATAGCCCTTGTTGTCCAATTGCTATTTGTAGAACATTTGATTTCGATATCTGTTATAGTTTCCTAGATATAGCGTATCGAAAATTTTTCAAAAATTGTGAACTTGTATGGGAGCTACCCCATATTCACCCCCCACCAAAAAAATTTTTCCTTTAAAGCGTATCCCTTATTGCTCAATTACTTTTTGTAGAACATTTGATTTTGATATCTGTTATAGTTTCCGAGATATAGCGTATGGAATATTGCATAAAAATCGTTAATTTGTATGGCAGCTACCCCTTTTTTCGCCCCCACCCAAAAAATTTTTTCTTTAAGTCGTAGCTCTTATTGCCCAATTACTTTATGTAGAACATTTCATTTCGATATCTGTTATAGTTTCCGAGATGTAGCGTATCGAAAATTTCATACAAATCATTAATTTGTATAAGAGCTACCCCTGTTTTTACCCCCACTCAAAAAAATTTTTTTTAAAGTATAGCCCTTAGCGTACAATTACTTTTTGTAGAACATTTTAAGTCGATAGCTGTTACAGTTTACGAGATATAGCGCATAAAATATTTCACCAAATTTGTGCAATTGTAGAAAAAATACCCCTTCCCCTGATTCTATCTGAAAAAAATTTTTCCATTATTTAGGTGCCTACTTTAAGAGTATCCGTTCCAAGTTCTGTGGCAATAGTGACTATACTTACTGAGATATATAGGGATATATGCACGGATTTTGTCCTAAAAAAAATGGGTTGTTTTGGGTTTTCGCTTATATCTCGGTCAATAGTGAACGGATTTCGCTGATTTTAAATAGCGATTGTTAGCGGGATATTTGTAATCGTTTGACACCATTAACTGGTTTGTATCTTTTTATTTGACTCAGGAAACTTGATTTCAACAGACGGACAGACAGACACACAGACAGACGGACAGACGGACATGGCTATATCAACTTCCCTATCTATAAGGATCCAGAATATATATACTTTATGGGGTCGCAAATGAATAATAAAGAAATTACAAACGGAATGACCCTTATCACTATGTGAAGGGTATAATAAAGGGTTGAAACAAAAAGTATTTGAAACAATAATAAGAAAGAAGATCTATAGTGAAAACAGTAGAAAAAAACTTGTTTAAATTTAATAAAATAGGAAATCAGTTTTAACCGTTATGGCCAATCTTATTTCACAATGGCGGAACCTTTGTAATAATACTTTTGCTGGAATTTATGTTGATAGGTAACGTGTAACATTGACAAATGTACAATTTTTTTGTGTCGGGTGTAGCGATTTTAATTAAATTTAAAAAAACATTAAATGTGGTGTGCGTTTGTGCAGATGTTTGTAACAGCCAAAAGTAATGGTCTCAGACCCACCTTCAAGTATACCGATTAAATCAGAACCACTTCCTGAGTCGATGGCAAAAGCCTATTGTTTTTGGTGATGTTCGGTCTATTTGTGGCATAGCCCCCACACTAATGTCCTCCTGGAATAAGCATTTTGGGCTAAAACTGACTTGTATATTGAAATGTCTTTACAAAATTTGGCACATATGCCTTACTTAATGTCAATAATTAGTAAAATAATAAGTTCATTTTTTGATATAGCCCCCTACAAATTCCCTCGCGGCAAAGGCATTTTGGGCTATAAATGGCTGAAATATTACTATTTTTTTGGCAAAATTTTGCACATGTGTCTTACTTTATGCCACTTACTAGTAGACTTAACCTAAATATTATCGGCCGATTTTAGATATAGCCCCATACAAATGTTCTCCCAAAATAAGCCTTGTTTGAGGGTTATAAATGCCTATAATATAACATTATCTCCTCAAAGTTGTTCACACTTGCTTACCTTAATGCCAAAAACTATTATACTGAATACAAATATGTATTATCGGTATATTTTTTCATAAAGCCCCCACACAAATGTGGTGTAATGTATAATATGGTCAGACCTGACCGACTATAACTGTTTTACTTGTTTTATTCGAATTAATTTAAAATTAATTTACTTTACAATTAATCAAATTTGGTGTCTTTGGTGACCACACTGAAGGGTACCTGAAAAAATGTTTTTATCTTTTAAAGTGTTTTTTAAGGACTTTTTTATTTTGTTAAAAAAAGGGGTAAAATTGGTCATTGCAAAGAAGAACTAGAGGGTTAAGACTTCCTTCAAAAGTGATCCCAATGAAGTTTTACAACATATAATAATTTTTATTATTTATTATTATTTTACAACATATTTACAACAAAAAAAATTTCTTAGACTTAAATTTAATTCGTAAAACGCCACAAATGTTTGAAAGAAAAAAAATCAAACATTTTTTAATGAACTTTGCTTTTGTTTTAAGCCTTACGTTTTAGAAAATAAAAGGGTTAAGCTTTAACCCGTCGAAAGTAAGTCAAAAAAATGATCTCCTCAACATGGCCTTTCAGAATTAAAGGGTGTTCCAAAAATCATATTAGACAGTGTAATTGAATTTTATTTTAGTTGTTTTTTAGGTTTATACTATAAGTACATAATAAATAATTTAATAAGTTATAGTTTTGGTTTACTGCATTAAGTCGGACTACTAGTTTTTTGTTATATTTATATAAATATTTATTTATTATTTATATCTGTGTCGTGAAGTCCAGTTTTCTTAGAATAATATAAAGTACATGGTTGTGCAATGTTAAACAAATTTTTCCCAAAAAAACAACAATAAGAACCCCTGAAGAAGTTTAAAAAAAGAAAACAACCCGTCTCAAAAATAAAAATTAATATATAGTTGGTTTTATTTATTTATATGTATTTGGAAATAATTGGCCATATTATGGGTAATTCCAGGAAAAAGTAAAGTAATGCCAGCAAGGACTTATTCTTTTTTGTAAGGAAAATACATAAATTTTTTATAATTATATGTATACTAGTTAGTTAAGAAAAGTCTGTTCTTTTATTTAAACAGTAATTGCACAAAAAAAACATAAGCTTTCCCCTGAAAAAGATATATGCCATCTGGCGTTACGTTACTTTTTTCCTGGGGTTAACCATATATAGCTTGTGGAAAACCCCCATAGAAACAAAGCAGTTTTGTTTGTACTTTGTTTTTAAATTTAAAAAGTTTTAATATGATTCTTTAAAAATATTGAAGTTTCAAAATTAATTATAAAAATCAAATTTCGACAAATGTGCTGGTCTTTTTGGGCGACTTAATTTTTGCATCACACGCAGTAATAGTTGTTTTTATTTCACAATAACAAAAACACTAAATTTTTTAACGAAAATGTGGTTAAAAAATCTAATACCAGTATACACACACGACGACTGCAAAAAAAATTTTTTTTTAAATATTTTAATGTATGTATTAGCAGACGGTTGGGTTGTATCACAGAAAATAATAAAAAAAAAACCAAGCAAAACCTAGAAAAATAATGCATGGTAAAAGCTGAAGCAACAATAATAACAAAACAAAAGCAAAATGAAACTACAAGCCACCAATGATACAGCAGCACTACGGTAAAAGAGCATTAATACAAGTAAAAATAATATATGTGTCTGTAATTTAATTATTTGTTAGTAATCAAAGTAAAATTTTGCAACAAAAATTTAAAATAATAAACAAGTTTATCACTTATCCACAAAAAAGGGTACCCGGGTAGATCTGGGGTAAGTTCACAAGCCCACCAGCCTGGTGGTTGTGGGTTCGAGTCCCATCAAATACCCTGGTGGGTCTGCTTTATCCTTTTTTTATTTCTCTAAATTTCTTTTCTTTTACCTCCACCCTTTCTGCTCTATAGGTAACACAAAGGGACTAAATAAATCAGACCCAGGTGAGCTGTATCCTTCCCACAAAAAATACTAATTTAAATTGCAGATGTCTATTGAAATTGTTACCCAAAAGTTATTGTGTTCTATAGAGAATATGAATTCTATATCTATAGAGTTTTTGCAAAAATACAAAACAATAAAAACTGTAAAAAAACGCTAAAAGGAATAAATAAATTTTAATCACAAAATTTTAATACATATTTTCCTAAAATCGAGGGAAAGTCAAAAACCCATTTTTTACAACGACGATGCCAAAAGTTAAATGCAGTTTAAAATAATGCTAATTGTGTTAATATAGGACAAATCCAAACATTTGGGGAAAAGGAGGCAGGACTGACACGACAAAAACAGTGAATAGTTTTCAGGAAAAAGGAATTTTGACAGCCTTTTTTTGAAAAGCTTAAAATTGTCAAAAATTTATCTCTAAAACTTGTTTTTATGTAAGGACTTTTAATAATTATTGTATAAAAAATAAATATATATCATCACACAAAATGCAAAACGCCCTATCTAACAAACAATTTAAAAATATGTACGTCATCTCAAAAAAATCTTTCTTTCCCAGCAGAAATTAATCCGTTGATCCTTTTTAACTTACATGTTTTTAAAAATTTGTGTTAATGGTAAATATGTACCTATATTTTCCATTTAAACAAAAATGATTGCCTCTTCTAATAATTGTTAAAATGTTAGATAGGGCGTTTTGCATTTTCCGTGACGATATACCTACCTACATATATTGTAATTACATATTTTATTTTTTTTTAATAAATAAATTATGGGTTTTTAATTCTTTAGCAAAAATAGTAACTGTTTTAATTTTTATTAAAATTAATAACAAAAAATATTTATTGTTTTAATTATTTTTTAAATAAAAAAAATTGTACTTCTGCCAAAAAAATTAAGATGTTAAGAGCAAGGCAGGTGCAAGTGGCTTATGTTCAATAATAAAAAAAGTAGTTAAGTTGTATACTATGTGGAATAGTAGGTATTACATAGGTACCTATGTACTTTTAAAAAATATTTATCCCACCAAGATCTTATATTTTAATCTAACAAAATAAAAAACACCATCTTCTACATACATCTATACAAACACCAACAAATTACCTTTAAGTAAGTAGGGTTGCACTTATACCTACCCGTTGTGCTTTTTCTTTTTTAAACCTTGATATGTACCTAGGAAAATGTCAGACACCTATAGCTAAGTAATAAGAAACAAACAAAAACTAACTTTTTGAAATGGCATTTTATAAGTAAAAGTTTAAATATGTACTTCTACGTTTAATAATTTAGCCGTCCAAACCAGATTTCGCAACATTATCGGGCTTATTTTCATTATTTCCTTAGCTTTCAATCCTCCCCGGAACTTTTTACAATCAATCCATCGTAAAAAAAACTTGACTTGAACTTATTAATAAAATTTAAAAAGAAGTCAAAACTTTTTTGAAGCAAAGAACAATTACCAAAAACAACAAGTTTATTTGTAACAGCAGCGTAGGTACCTATAACAATTAAATTTTATTACTTTTTTGTTGAAAAATTGTTTTCCGAAAAATGTCGGCAATGGGTAACCAGTGCAATAACTGTATTGCAATATCATACATTTAAAATGCCAATTTGAAAAACGAATACATACCCATTTAAAAAAGTATTTGTTATATCAAGAAATCACGAAAAATTTTAATACACACAATAGGTATGTATGTATGTACGTACATACATAAATACAAGCATACGTAATATGATGATAAAATGTAATTTCTTTTAACTTAGGCAGATAGAGAAAGAGAGCGCGACATCTCATGCAAATACATACAAAAAACTACAATGGCTGACACCGATTGACACAAAAGAAACAATAAACGAAGATAAAGAAACCATATTTATAAAACAGGAAAACCAGATTTAAAATTTTTTTGAATAAATATTAAAAATGTATGTGCATACATACATACATATGTACATAGGTTCGTACCAAAAACAAAAATTAAGATTGGTAGGTATCTACCAACTTATTATGTTTCTTGAAACTTTTTCATAAAACTCGTACCTATAATACCTATTATAAAATTGCAAGTAAACATGATAGTAGGTACCTATGTATTTAATAAAACCAAAATTACTTTACATTACATATTTAATTAGATATATTAAACCTATATAAAAACAAAAAAATGTAAATAGGTACCTTCTATTGATCTATCAAAATTTTATTCTAAGAATAAATATTTATCTATGAATTAATATTTACATATGTATTAACTTAGGTGTTTAACGACAATGAAATAAAAAATTATTATATTGAGGTACATACATATGTATAAGCATTTAATATGTACATATGTTCATCCATACATATGCATGTATCCTGAGAAAGTGCACCAATTTACAGGTGCAACGAAGATAAATGTTATAAAAAATTAAAAAGTAATAGGCATGTATCTTGCAGAACACAATAAATGCACAGAAAAAAAAACAGTTTGAAATGTACCTATAAATCACCACTTAAAGAGAACTTAAAGCAAATTACTAATTATTGATATACTTTAAACGTATACAATAAAATTAATAATTCAACATTATAATTCAACGTATGTATCTATAATTTTAGCAATATAAAAGAAAAAAAAACTTACCTCAATCAAAAACCGTAAAAAAGTGTTTTTGTTGTGTTACAATCATTTACGAAGAGTGAAAAAAAGGGGAAAAACAGCGGCGTTATATATTACACAAAACAACAACAAATAGTTTTTTAATTTCTCTACACTTGGCTAAGGCGAGCAAACAAATTAAGAGAAGTAGAATGTACAGCAAAATGCAATTTTTATTTTCTAAAATTTAGTTATTAAAAACAACACTGACATTTTATTTAGTAATTTTAGACACATAATTGAAATACATACATATGTATATTTTTATCAGTTGCGGTTTCAATCTAGAAAGGTTTTTTAACACGTTTTTTTGGTAACAGGAAAGATGTTACAAATGCTCCATATTCTTAGCAAAATTAATAAAACACCTTCTCCAAAACTTTTTAATAGCAGACACTTCGGCAATTAATTTTTTTTTTGTTTTGTTGCTTAAACATAATTATACTTAGAGAAAATATTGAACATAGTATTTACATACATATGGGTATGTTTATTCGTGGATTAATTATTGTCGTTAGCGGCGTTCGTTAACATTATCGACGACGTTGTCGTTATTGTCCGTCTTTTTATTTTATTATTGTTGTTGTTGCTGTTAATTTTTTCATCAAGTTATTTAGGATGAAGAAAGATTATCTAGTACATAAAATTTTTTTCTTCTACATGTAAAAATGTTTAACTTTTATTTATTTTAATGTCCAATTTAATTATTTTTTTGATGGCAAATAAACTTTTGATCTATCTCCACTATTTAGTCTGCAATTTTCTTGCAAAAAATATTTTCTCTATTTTTCCTTCCACCATGCACACACTCACACATTTTTCATATAACCGACATTTTTTAAAGGCCTTTTTAACCATTTAAACGATATGTAACTATTAAAATTTATAATGCATTTGTTTACATTTTTAACTACTTTTTAAAATAAATAATTTTTATAAATTATTTTCACTTTTTAATACCGTTTTTGCAATTTTTCTACTCATCACTGAAGACAAAAAATGTACGCACCACATCAGAGACCACCATTTTGTTTTAAGAATTTTTATTCTTTTGCCGACTAGCCAAATTTTGATGGAAAAAAACGGACAGAGAGCGCAAAAGCCACAAAAAACAGGGCTGCATTCATGGTGAAATTATGTGTACCAGGTGGTGTTACAAGCACAGCTGATTTACTATTTTTATGCATAAATCGAGGAATCGCCAAGAATTTAACAAACAATTTGAACAAACAATTTTCAGGGTTGCAAAAAATGTACTATTTTCCTATATGTGTGAGCACGTGGTAATTTTGCGAATGTATTTGTCCCACGAGCTTAAGTAAAACTTCACAAATAAAATGACGATATAAAATGATAAAAAGTTTTTATAATAAAAATTTTTAAAATATTCGTTGAGCACTATAGTGGTATATACCCACTTACAGGAGACTACAAGAGGTATCCAAAAATATATAGACGTCCCTCCCAAAGACTGGGCGTTAGAAGCTATCGTCCTGGAAAAAAATGATTTTATGAAAAATACCATAGAATATAGTAAAAAGTTTTTTTATAAAAATTTTTAAAATATTCGTTAAGCACTATAGTGGTATAGATTTTCTTATAGCAGGCCAAAAGAAGTTTCCAAAAATGTATAGATGTCCCTCCCAAAGACTGGGCGTTAGAAGGTATCGTCCTGGAAAAAAATGATTTTGTGAAAAATACCAGAGAAAATGGTAAAAAGTTGTTATTTTAAAAATTTTAAAAATATTGGTTTATCACTATAGTAGCATATATCCACTTACAGAAGACTAAAAGAGGTTTCTGAAAATGTATAGACGTCTCTCCCAAGGACTGGGCGTTAGAAGCTATCGTCCTGGAAAAAAATGATTTTTTGAAAAATACCATAGAATATGGTAAAAAGTTTTTATTATAAAAACTTTTAAAATATTCTTTGAGCACTATAGTGGCATATACTTACTTATAGTAGACCAAAGGGGGTTTTCAAAAATGTATAGATGTCCCTCCCAAAGACTGGGCGTTAGAAGCTATCGTCCTGGAAAAAAATGATTTTTTAAAAATACCATAGAAAATGGTAAAAAGTTTTTATTATAAAAATTTTTAAATTATTCTTTGAGCACTATAGTGGCATATATCCACTTACAGGAGACTGAAAGAGGTTTCCAAAAATGTACAGATGACCCTCCCAAAGACTGGGCGTTAGAAGCTATCGTCCTGGAAAAAAAATGATTTTTTGAAAAATACCATAGAAAATGGTAAAATGTTTTTATTATAAAAATTTTTAAAATATTCGTTGAGCACTACAGTGTCATATATTCACTCTCAGGAGATTAAAGGAGGATTCTGAAAATGTATGGATGTCCCTCCCAAAGACTGGGCGTTAGAAGCTATCGTCCTGGAAAAAAATTATTTTATGAAAAATACCATAGAAAATGCTAAAAAGTTTTTATTATAAAATTTTTTAAATATTCATTGAGCACTATAGTGGCATATATCCACTTACAGTAGACAAAAAAACGTTTCCAAAAAATGTATAGATGTCCCTCCAAAAGACTGGGCGTTAGACGCTATCGTCTTGGACAAAAATGATTTTTTGAAAAATACCATAGAAAATGGTAAAAAGTTTTTATTATAAAAATTTTTAAAATATTCATTGAGCACTACAGTGGCATATATCCACTTACAGGAGACTAAAAGAGGTTTCCGAAAATGTATAGATATCCCTCCCAAAGCCTGGCGTTAGAAGGTATCGTCCTGGAAAAAAATGATTTTATGAAAAATACCATAGAAAATGGTAAAAAGTTTTTGTTATAAAAATTTTAAAAATATTATATTTTTCATAATATAATTTTTTTTCCAGGACGATAGCTTTTAACGCCAGGATTTGGGAGGGATATCTATACATTTTCGGAAACCTCTTTTAGTCTCCTGTAAGTGGATATATGCCACTGTAGTGCTCAATGAATATTTTAAAAATTTTTATAATAAAAACTTTTTACCATTTTCTATGGTATTTTTCAAAAAATCATTTTTGTCCAAGAAGATAGCGTCTAACGCCCAGTCTTTTGGAGGGACATCTATACATTTTTGGAAACGTTTTTTTGTCTACTGTAAGAGGATATATGCCACTGTAGTGCTCAATGAATATTTAAAAAATTTTTTAATAAAAACTTTTTAGCATTTTCTATGGTATTTTTCATAAAATCATTTTTGTCCAAGACGATAGCGTCTAACGCCCAGTCTTTAGGAGGGACATCTATACATTTTCGGAAACCTCTTTTAGTCTCCTGTAAGTGATTATATGCCACTTTAGTGCTCAACGAATATTTTAAAAATTTTTATAATAAAAACTTTTTACAATTTTCCATGGTATTTTTCATAAAATCATTTTTTTCCAGGACGATAGCTTCTAACGCCCAGTCTTTGGGAGGGACATCCATACATTTTCAGAATCCTCCTTTAATCTCCTGGGAGTGGATATATGCCACTGTAGTGCTCAACGAATATTTTAAAAATTTTTATAATAAAAACTTTTTACCATTTTCTATGGTATTTTTCAAAAAATCATTTTTTGACAAGACGATAGCTTCTAAGAATTTTTTTATTCAAAACTTTTAAAAATATTGGCACTGAAATTTTTATTGAGTAAAATTTACCGAAAAACGCCACTTTTTGCAACTCTGTAGAAATTGTTTGCCAGTTGTCAAATTGTTTGCCAGCTGTCAAATTGTTTGTTAACTTCTTTTGCGTAATCGAGGATGAGTAATCAAGGTTGTTTACTTTTAAATATATTTTTTGGAAAACTGAGTCAACGAAAACTACAACAAAAAACGACAATTTTATACACCAAATTTTTTTGTTGAAGAGTCACTGCCACCTGATACATTATTGCGCCATGGCTGCTTTTGAATTGAAATGAAATGAAGAAGAACTTTTAGACAAGGATGGAGAGTAGACGATTTACTATATTCAACGCTCATTTGTTAGTATAAGTGAGACGGCTAAAAGATTGTTAAATAACAGCTGTCTTTAATGTGCTGCCAGATATTTTGTTACAGCTGAATATTGTTAAATATTTTACCACATGGTACAATTAGGTGTCAACATTTTACAAATTGTAATTAAGATGTGTTCATTTATTGTTTAATTATTAAGTTCGTTCGCTTACTCAGAAAAAAAAAATTTTTAGTTTTTTACTGGATTGCGTTTTCACTATACAAAATTTTGCTATGCAGTAAAAATTTCTTGTAAAAAAACATGTTTTCAGATGTAAACAAAAAAAATTACAAAACAAATAGCTAACAAATTTAATAACGAGAAAAATCAAAGTGGTATAAAAAGTAATTTAATGTTCACAGATAAAACAATGAAATAGCCAAGAGATACAGATAGTACCTCAAGTTTAGGGGAAAGGGTAAATGTAAAATAGGGAGCAGGCCCATTGTTTGTGGTGGTGATCGTAGTAGACTTCAACCCCAAAACCAAGTTAACCACACTCACAAGTCAGCTTGTTTTTGCTTAAAAAATTTAATTAATTTTTTTGAGTAATCAAGTAATTGCAATATATTTTAATCTATCAGCTGTTTTGAGCAGTTAAATTTTGTGTAAAAATGTTTCGTTCGCGTACTCTTTACTTCAAAAATTTTAAGTGAGAGAAATTTTGAAAATAATCTTAAATTGTTTAAAAAACATGTTGTTAATTTTGTTAAATTAGATTAATAATGAAAAAGATGTGCCATACAAATTGTAAATTAATAATTGTAAAGTATTTAAAATACTAATAAAGTGACTACTACTACTACTACTAAAAAAAAATTACTTAGTATTTGCCGAGTTACTGGACTTTACTGGAATAGTAAACGAATGAACCTATTGTATATGTTGTTTTAAATGCTTATATATCTCTTAAATACCTAAGCCCAACACTCCTACCTTAAGTATATATATGTTTTCCATTTAAAAATTTTAAACATATATGGTAGAGTATTCAGACACAGAGGGTCGTTGTTAGAGTATTGATTATAAATATACATATCATTAATGGGTTGTTATTCATAAAAAATTGTTTATCCAAATATTCTCCTGAAATTCTTTGAATTTTGCATAAGTATGTTTTTCACACAAGCAATGTTTCCACGCATTCACATTACATATATCAATTTTGCAGTGAAATATATTAACAGGTCATATGTAAATATATCTCGTATAAAACCACCTTTTATTCCATTTACAACATAGATCTAGCCGCACCTGCGAACCACTGGTATAAGAAAATCAGTTTCTCAATTAAAACTATCAATAATCTAACAACAAATAGATAATCAACAAAACTTTAATAGGCCGAGCTTTAACGTCTTTGACTTTAACAATTGACCCTACTGTGATTGCAACATGCCTTGTCCATCTATTCACAAAATGCCCAACAACTCAAATAGTGCACATAATCCTAACTATTATTGAAGGTTAGGTTAGAAGGACATGCAGTGAGAAAGCTCACCGCATCACCCAGAGACAATTTGCCCATTGTGATTGTCCTATGAGAAGAAAAAAAATAAGGAAAGAGTAAAATAGAAAAAGGTGTGCTCAGATTCGGAACATGAAAAATAAAGGTAGAAAAGACAGAGGTTAGAGTAGTAGTGGTAGAGTAAGTACGTGAGAGAGTGGCAGTGTCCGTCACGAGTCGTTGCCGGTTGTCCATTTGGCACTAGTCGCAACCTCTCGCCAGCCATGTCATCCCTCTCGCGAATCCCAGTAAGACCATTGGGTCACAGTCGGCGAGCGCAGAGAGGTGGTCATGGTAGGGTACACCAAAGTACCGGTTCCTCCTCCTAGCGATCGCCGGGCATCGACACAACAGGTGCTCCACAGTCTCGATCTCCTCTTCGTCTTCGCATAGTCGACAGAAGTCGACCGAGTTTGGCTTCCAGTGTGCCTCCAGCGATCTTATACTGCAGTGACCGGTCAGAAGACCGGTGATCAGCTTAAGGTCCCTCTTACCCAAAGATAGAAGGGTTTTCGTCCGGTTTTCCGAAGCTGCTTTCCATAGGGATTTTGATACCCAACATCCAGCAGTATTCGTCCATTTCTGGTTCGCCAGGACTCTAAAGTGCCCATCGATTATTCCGTAGAGTTCGCACAGAGGGGGAAGGATCGATGTGACCGCCCCAGTGGCCGGTAGTTCGCTTCCTTTCCGTGCCAATTCGTCGGCATATTCGTTACCGGGTATCTCGGAGTGACCGGGAACCCAGCACAGCCTTACGGCCCCACCAAGCTCCCTAAGCGCCTTCCTGCAATCTCTTACCGCCTTTGACCTTACAGAGTTTGAACCCAAAGCCTTAAGGGCGGCTTGACTGTCCACGTAAATGGTGACCCATTCATTATGGCCTTGATTAGTGCGTCCAATCAATCTTGCGGCCTCCTGTATCGCAAATATTTCCGTTTGGAAGACACTGCAGTGATCGCCTAGCCTAAACGACTCCGCAATGTCGAGTGCTTCGCTAAAAATACCAGCTCCAGTACCATGATCAGTCTTCGATCCATCAGTATAAACGACTACTCCTCCGTACGGAACGTGGCCATCATCCCATACCGACCTTTCAGGAATGGTTATCACAGCGGCAGAGTTGAAGTCCAGGTAGGATGGCAAGTAATCCGTACTCCCGACTAAGTCTCTTAGCTGCTCAAGCCTCCCCATCTCGATCAAAATGCTGGCATGTCCCGACTGAGAGTCGCGCCAAGTTCCTGATTCTCGAAGTCTCAAAGCTCCTTTAACCGCAAACCGCTTCACAAAAAGTTCCAAAGGTAAAAGGTTCAGCATTGTATCCAGTGCAGCCTGTGGGGTGCTCCCACGCGCTCCCGTGATGCAAATAGAAGCAGCCCTTTGCACTTTGTTCAGCGCTTTGAGGAGAGAGGTTCTCGTTGTGGCGGTCTGCCAAACCAGACAACCATAGGTGACAATGGGTCGGACAATTGCCGTGTACAACCAATGGACAGTACCCGGCCTTAGTCCCCAACTCTTCCCTATTGAGTTCCTGCACGCATATAGAGCATTCAGCCCCTTCTTAGCTCTTTCCTCGATGTTCCTTTTCCAGTTGAGTTTCTGGTCCAGGATAACGCCAAGGTATTTAGCTTCCGGAGACAGTTGTAGCTCTACTCCATCAAGTACCGGTCCACAGAAATCCCCGATCTTCCGCTTGCGAGTAAAGAGAACTATTTCGGTCTTCGTAGGATTTACTCCGAGTCCATTGGACTTGGCCCAGTCAGACAGTGATCTCAATGCCCCTTGCATCAAATCAGTTAATGTAGACAAGAACTTCCCTCCAATAAGTATGACCACATCATCTGCGTATGCCACGACTTTCGTTCCATCCCTCTCGAATTTTTCCAGTATTCCATTCATCACCAGAAGCCACAATAGAGGTGAAAGGACCCCGCCCTGTGGTGTGCCCCTGGTAACAATTCTCCGTATGGAGCCTTCGCCCATTCGCGCATTGATAATTCGGCCCTTTAGCATCTTATCAATCCAGCCTATCAGGAAAGGGGAAACACCAGTCGAAACGAGGGATTCATGTATCGATTCCAGCTTCACATTATTGAAAGCCCCCTCAATATCCAGAAAGGCCGCCATCGTAAAGTTGGAATTCGCCATATTGTGCTCGATAGTCCCAACTACATCGTGAAGCGCACTCTCCACCGATCTACCCTTACGGTATGCATGCTGACAGGCGCTTAGTGACGTAGTGTTCATCGAACTCCTGATATGCAGATCTATGAGTCTCTCCACCGTCTTCAGCAGAAAGGAAGACAGGCTGATAGGTCTAAAGTCCTTCGGCTTGGAGTGAGACGTCTTCCCTGCCTTCGGAATGAAGACAACGCTGACCTCTCGCCAGGCCAAGGGAATGCACGATAGTTGCAGGCAGGCCCTAAAAATTTTTGCCAGTGATGGTAACAGCATTGGCCCTGCCATTTGCAGCATTGCTGGGATGATACCATCCGGCCCAGGTGATTTGAAGGGTTGGAAGGAATCCAGCGCCCACGCAATCTTCTCATCATCCACTATACAGTCAACTAGAGGCACCTCCATTCTCGGGTCGACCATAAAAACGTCCTCCGTCATGGTTTGTGCCTCATCCATTTCCATGCATCCAGGAAAGTGAGTTGCAGCAAGTAGATCCAATGTTTCCGAGCTCGTCTCGGTCCATGAGCCGTCTTCGCGTTGGATGCTGTCCAGGGTCTTCGGGTCCCTAGAGAGCAGCCTGCGGAATCTCGCCGCCTCATTTACTCCTTCTATCGATTCACAGAATCTTAGCCAGGAGGCTCGTTTCGCCCTTCTGACTTCGCTCTTATAGCGATTGAAACTGACCTTATAGTCGTCCCAATCCGATCTTTGCTTGGTCTTGTTGGCCCTATTATATAATCTCCTCGAATCCTTCCTCAAAAAACCCAGTTCTCGATTCCACCATACTGGCTGTGATCTTCTACCTGGGTATGACAAGGGACAGGATTCCTCAAAGCTCTCTGTAAGGTAGCCAGAGAGTCTATCAACCGCTAATTCAACCTCCGCTCTCGTCGTGCAGGCGTTGACCGGATTCGACTCAAGACGAGAGGTAACTAGTTCCGAAAACCTCGACCAATTCGCCCTTCTAGGGTTCCTAAAAGGTTTTTGCCGGTTTTTCCCAAAGTCTAACTCAAAGAGTATCTTTCTGTGATCCGAAAAGGTGCACTCGTTGGACACTCTCCAATTTCTTATGCGCGATTCGTCCAGGTTAGTTAACGTTATGTCTATCACCTCAGCCCTATCTCTAATTTGAAAGGTGGGGGTATTACCCCTATTACAAATACGAAGACCTGAGCGTAATATGAAATCAAAGGTTAACTCACCTCTTTTATTAATGTCCTTGCTACCCCATTGCGAGTGGTGAGCATTGGCATCGCATCCAAGGACAATATCCCTGCCGTGCAAGGCGTTATTCACCAGATTCCGGACATTAATATTTGGAGGATCGGGCTCATCATACGGCATATAGACAGATGCCAGGATTAGTGGTCGACCAGCAACATTCTCCAGGCATACTGCCGTCATATCACCACTACTGTAATTAGAGAGGTGGATTAAGTTTAAATCTTTTCTACCAATTACACAAGTTCTCACCTTGTCCCCATTAGAGGATGCGTACAAACGGAAGTTGACATTGCTTAGCCCAGCAACCTTATTCCTAAAGATATAAGGCTCCTGGACTAGAGCAATGTCTACTCGGGCTTTTGTGAGGGAGAGTAGGAGTTCGTCAGAAGCTGCTTTGCAGTGGTGCAAATTAATTTGCACTATGCGCAGCTTCTTCTGAGTTCCTCCTATCGTCAGGATTGGGAAGGCGGAACCGAATGGTTCCGAACCCTAACCTTACCCGTCCCCCACAGTTCCTCAAGAATTTATCAGATTCGGCGCACAGTCTCACCCTCAGATTCAGTCCGCCGTTTTCCGCACACACAGAGGATGATACTACCACCCAGCTGTCTGTGCGAAGACCGGCGTTCTGTTTTCCAATGAGCTTCAGTATTTTATCCGTATCCTTTATTGGAGGTGGAATCCATACTGAAACCATCGGCCTCAGAGGAATAGCAGACATTGGTACAATCTCCAACTGAGCTCCTGGCCAAGCCTCGCCAATCTCACTGACTGCACAGTTAAGGAAATTCAAGGACTCCTTATTTGCGCAGCCAATGATTTTGACGCCTCTCTGCCAGGCCGCCCCGTCGAAGAGCACATCGCTGCCACTCCATCTGTCTGAGAGCATCGCCTCCATCAGCTTCTCTTCCAGTTGCAGCCATCTCTCCGGGCTAATTTTACCATCAGCATCAGCCCTATCAACGATTGCAACCTTATGGTCGCCGAAGCCTCCTGCGTTGCTTTTTCTCTCAGCTGCCTTCGTAGTTGACTTGGCCGAGTCACCAGAGATCTTCCTTTTGAGATTATTTCCAGTGGGGACAGCTTTGCCTTTCTGCGAAACCAGGTGGGAGCCTGAGGAGTCGGGTTTCGCCAAACCAGTGGTGGTCCCAGCATCATGCCTTTTCGCAGCAGGCTGTGGTTCCTCGTTTGACCGCCCTCTTTTAACACATGACGTGGATTTGGAGGGGGTTTTCGATTTCCCTTTTGTCTGATGCGAAGTTGAGGATCGCTCCTGATTTGGCGCTACTCGCTTCCCAGATTCTCCTGCTTTATTCGGCTTGGCGGATAAATCGGTGTTGCCCTTTTTAGGAGCTGTGACCGCTTTATCCTCCTTGGCTCCTGCTATGACTACTGATGTAGCCGTGGCACTTTTGAGCTCTTTCATTAGAGGAATGGAGTCGATAAAGTCTCGCTTCTTAGAAAATTCCGGGTGATCCCGTTCAAAGCGAGCAACCGTTTTAAAGTTGCTCTTTATCCACCCCATTTCTCTTTCCGAGAGCAGAGAGGAGTCCTTTCCTTCGAACTTTCGCAGGAAAGAACAGGCTCTTTTGTAACCATCTTTGGCCTTCTGCTCTTTCGTTTTCTTTTTAGGGTCCTTTGCCGACTCTATGCAGCCGACCAGGGTTCCTTTGGTTGCTGCTGGTGTTGCCTTCGCTTCCGGTTTGTCCGGAATTGGCTGATTAACAGCTATACCGGCGCCCCTTCCGCTGCAGCCTTCACCAACAACTTCGCTGGAATCCTCAGTCACCTCTACTGCCTTTTGTCGGATAAGGACTACGGAATCGGCAGTGGCCGATTCGCACTGTCCTGACACCTTTGCGTTCACATCCGTGGTGCCAATCAGGATAGCCGCTCCATCCGTCTCATCTAAAGTACTATCATTATCCAATGAGTGTAGCGTCATAGTGACGTTAAGTTCCTCATCGGACAACAACAGTTCTTCAGAAAGACCATACGGAGTGCTACCCTGACTGAGACTTCGATGTGGACTCTTCACTGTCAGGGCAGATAACTGCTGCTGCAGTTCGTCCTGCTGCTCCAATAGAGCAGAGTGCAGCACGTCCAAGTCGTTCCGTACTGTCCTAATAGGTTCGTCAGTAGTCACAGTGTTCGTCGCTGTCCTCACACCTACTTCTGTGTCATTCTGTCCGTTACGTCCGCTAAACGTTCGTTCCCAACTATGAACCGTCCTGGGGCTACGCCCAGAGAAGCGTCCGTTTCCCCTACCCTCTCAACATCCTTAGTTTTACTTATTTCTTCAATTTTGATCCCACGAGTAAGCTCGTAAAAAATCGGACCGTCGCGCGCAGTGACGGCGTACGCGGACTAGGCAACTAGAACTTACAACCGACCCGTGCCCTAGCGCCAGAGGGGAGCTGTTATCGACTAGTTTCTTTCAACACTAACTAGCCATCCAGGTCCTCGGCACTGCTACCATCCACCTTGACCTTAAAAGTGCTGTCTGTTTTTATTTGGTCCGCGAGAGATTACTCTAGGGCTAGACATAAAGTACGGGAACCTGCCCTTTCTCTAAGAGTTTAGTCAGAAACCCTTACCTTATATTAAGCCCCCCCTATCCGCCACCTGGGGACGCGTCCGATGGGAGTAAAAACAGACTTAAAGACTCCAGCACGGATTATTGAAGGTCAATTAAGGACTTATTTGACAATTATTCAATAAACATCTGTCAAGAAGTCCTCGAAAAACCAATAATAACTTTTATATATATAGGCATTGAAATTGAAGTATTACGCCTATAAATAATAAAAGCTGCCAATTTTAATTAAAAGTCTAATGAGTTTATATAAATAGATCATAATTCCATTTTTTATATTGATTTACATACACTTGATATCGCGAGTTTACTTTACGCTGCGGCCACAAGTTTAAGATTTCGCTTTCAAGTTGATCACACATATTGATTGTTAAATTCATTCGAATTGATGATCGTGACGTAAGCTGCACGCAACTTGATAATCAATTTCATTTCTGAAGATGGCGTCGTCAAGAAATTAAAGAAAAATGCTCACTTTGCGGCAGAATATTTTTTAAACGAAACACAAAAATTGTTTTATATGTTATTTGTTATTTTTTACATTTTTCATTTGTTTGCGACTGAATTTTGGTACAACGGCACACAAACTATTTGCATTCATTTATTTATAAATGTTAATATACAAAACATACACAAAAATTTAGTAAAAATTATTTGCGATAGAATATTTGTGTAAGAAAACATGTGAAAAAACAAAAATTTATGAAAAATAACTTTAATCAGCTGACCATTAAGTTGAAAGGCGAGTTGAATGGGAAAATTGATCATTAAGTTGTTTCAAATTCGAAAAGTTTAAGTGGGTTGGTAAAAAGTTTGAGTGTATTGCAACTTGAACGTCTGGCCGCTAAGTTACTTTTAGCACGGTGCTTTCAAATACGAATCCAAATTTTTTCGTGTGGCAACTTGTTAAAGACGACAGCAGCGACATATTTCTCAAGCGGTAGGTAGGTGAACAAAGTTTATTTAAATAAAAGTGGAAAGAAAATTTTCGGACTCTAACGAAGTAAATATATTGCCCGTAATTATTGTGTTAAATTTTGCAAAATTTAAATTATTTCCCAAAAATAAAATTTTTATTGCATCTGCGGAAAAGTGATAAAAAAGCATATATGTTAAAAAGTTGTTTTGTGCATTTTAAACTGTTTTTGAGATTTTAAACTGTTGCCTATTTAACTGTGAAAAAGACGCAAATTTCTATAACTAAAACATTTTTATCTTTTTATTTGGTTGTTCATCATTATCATTACTAGCATTTTCGTCTATATCTGACTCGGAATCTTTTGAAAAGTTTATGACTTCATCAGTTTCCATTTCATTTGTTTCCTCATGTTCATTTTCACTGTCCGATGAATCGGAAAATACAACTGGTCCTGAAGCCTTAACAAACATAATAGTTTTCCCTATGCGCCTTGATTCTAAAAAGGTAAGTTCATGTTTTATGATAAAATAAAATTTTTTGTAAAAAACAAAAATATCTACATGCCTGCTTTTAAAAATAGTTGGCGGCAAAATCTGTCAATGGCACATTTACCCTGATCTTCTGATAATCCAAATATAAAGGATCTTTGTATGAAAAAAATGTTAATGCTTTGGTTACTAGAAAAATCCTGAAAATATACTTACAAATTTGCTACATCATAGGGCCCCCTTAACTCAAATACATTTGTGGCCCCACTTGAAATTATAATACTTTTCGATTTTCCCTTAACAAAGTAATTGTGCGCTATTTTAATCATATCCTTGCGACAAGAGGAATCTGATATCAGGGGAGAGTATTTAATTTCAAAGAACACACCTCGTTTTACAGCTACTTGATAAGCTTTACGATTAACATTTAAACGACTACCGGCATTGGCATCAAATGTAACGATATCTCCTGTAAATGTTGTGCAACAATGCTAGAAACAAAGATGATTAATATCAAAGTAAGAAAAACAAACTGCTCATAGGTATAAAGAAATATATATTACCGTTAAAGCTGCGTCAGTTTTAGGTTTTCCAGCTATCAAATTATATTTTTTTAAATTTAAAGAGTTGCTCTAAAATAAAAGTCAATTATTACTCAGTTTATTCATAAATTTGCTGTTTTAGAACTAACCATGGCATGTGCTACTGCCGCATCTACATAAATTATTGTTAAACGCTGGAGTATTTTAAGTTTATTCTTGAAATCATTTTGTAGCCATTCAATATTAATTGGTTCAGGAAATATGTCGGATGACCTTTTTATATTTTCCTTTTTACTATGATCCAACTGCTGTTCTACAGCTATGGTTTTATAGCCCACTGTAAAATAAAAATTAAAACTTTATTGCATCCTAAACCCAAAATCAGTGTTTATAATCGTTCACTTACATTCAACCAATTCGTTACACATTTCACGCATAACTTTTTCATCTCTGTTGTAAGGCACACACATATCATAAAATCCTTTAGTTTCTTCCATTTTTATTTTAGTTTAAATCTGATTTTCATATTTTTTTAGTATAAAAATGTAAACAATTTTTTATTAATACCGCACGTGTATTATAGTTTATTTGTTTACAAATGTCAGCTGTTTGAAGTAAAGCAGCAACAATGCGAATCAGGGTGACCGCTGAGATATAAAAAAAAGTGGCATTAAAAGTCGTTTAAAGCAAAAAGGTCAAAAAATAGGATTGAAAAAATGAAGTCACATTAATTTCTAAAGTTTTAACTTGTCGTTTCTTTTAATTTTAATGGAAATATGTTCCATCTTTTATCACAAAGCAGCCCGTACTTTTTTCCTTGTTTATTAGGAAAATTCTCTAACAATCGGCTGTTTGATAATCAAATAAAAAATATTTACCAGTCTGGCAAAAATGTTGATGCAAAACCTAGCAGTTTTTAATGCAAAAAATTTATTTTCCTGGAATCAATTTTTTGGTAACTTTCAAACGAATTTATTTTTGAATGGCCCTACTTTTCTGTATTCTCGGTGTTTTGGGGAATAAAAATTAGGTTATTCATTTACATTACTTTACCAAATAATGGGGAAGCAGCATTTTTTACCATTATTAGTAAACCTTAACATTGTAACTTTTTACTCATATTGAATGCTCTCTTATTCATTTACATCATAGAAATAATTAATTTAATGTTTAGACATTTTATGAGACTTGCCATGTATGTGCACATATATGTAAACACATATATTTATATCTGTCATAACAAAAAAAGAGGTCAAAAGTCGTAGCAAAAAGTTGCAAAATAGTATTAGTTTTAAAAAGTCTTTCAAAAAGTCTCAGGATGGAAATAAGGTTGCAAATTGCCACTTTAGTCGACAAACGGTCACGATGATGGGAATAATGAATTTAAAAAAAATTAGAAAACTGGCTGTTTCAAAGCACGTGTACATCAGGGGGCCTCAGTTAATCAGCTGAGAAGCTGTATATCGTTATATAAATGTCAAATTTTGTTTTTATTTGTTTTGTTTTCTTCTTAACAAACAAAAACTATAGTGTTCTAAGAAAAGCTTAAAAAGAATAATAAAGAATCTGTGAGTTTGTTTGACATTCGTATGACGATTGAGTTGGTTTTGTAGAACTTATCCCACCTGATAAACATGCGCCATGGGCTGTTTGGTGTTCTGGGTGCTGCTAAAGTTTGAGTTGAAAATATTTAGGCACGCCCAAGGTGTATCTATACAAGGTGGTAGGGCAACTACTAAAAATACAACATTAACAACCGTATGGCATTTTTACATTGTAAGTGCGTGGAGAAACATCTATATGTCAAACAAAACAGATACACAAGCTAATAAGCGTCAGGTGTATGGCTTTTGACACCTAGCTGTCATTTTAAAATTAAGGAAGGAAGCTAAAGGTTTTATATAAGATGCGTTTTACACATGACTTGTTACTTTTTTTGTATGTAATTACATCTGAATCTCCAAACCAAAATAAACAAGTAACTTTTCCTTGTTGTTGTTCTTAAAACAGCTGATGACACATGCTTTTTCAGATGAAAATAGAACGCGCTCTAATTGAAAATTTGTTATATGACTTTTACATACATGTGTTTCACATAAGCAATGTTTCCACGCGTTCACACGACATGTATCAATTTTGCAGTGAAAAATTTGACAGGTCGTTTGTAAAATACATCTCATATAAAACCACCTTAAAAATAGTTTCAAAAGATCATTTGCCCATTGTTTTAGAAAGAAAACGAAAGTTTTTTTTTAAATTTATTAATAATATTAATTTTCATCATTGAAATGTAATAAAATTTTTTTAATTGGAATGTAATATCGGTTTTTTTGTTAAGTAAGAATGAATTGCTTAAAACTAAGAAATATTGATGTATGTATGTAAATATTAATAATTTCTTCAAAATATACAATTATTAAACATATATTTTCATTTATTATGTATATGAATGTACGTACATATTATTGTGTCTTTTATAAAAATATAAAATGCTTTATTCAGTTTACAATTGCACTATTATTAAAAGCTGTTAATCTAGCTTAGTGTAAAAATTTTCTAGAGTAGATTTCCAGCAGAAAAAAAATAGAGAGCTCTACTTATGTATAAGAAAAATAAATATATTTTAAAGGCAGGGTCCGCAATAATTATGAAAAACAAAAATAAAATTATTATTTTTTTTCTTTTCGGCAGGAAAAAATAATAATATTTTAGTTTTTATTTTTTTACAAAAATAATTATTAATTTAAAATTTTTAAAAAATTAAAAATTTTAATAATTCTTTTGCAGATTTTTGTAAAAAAAGTAACAAATATTTATGCAAAAAAAAAAAAAATAAAATCAAACATTTAAAAAATATTTAATTTAAAAAAAAACTTAGTTTAATGCCATTAAGACAGTGTGCATTATTCGACTTTCCAACTTAAGCCTGCTTGTTGCCTTTGAATATTGGAAAATTATTAATATTTTCGGTCCCTGTTTAAAAGTTTTTTAACCTAAAATTGTTAAAAAAATAATCTCATAAGAAAAAAAAGAGAATTTAAAATAGAAAATTTCTCTTGTAAATAATCACTCTTGCATTGCAATAAACACAAACTGGGAATGTGTAGTTGGAAGGGAAATAAAACTAAAATCTATTAAATTTTAAATCTTTTAAATTTTGTTTTTAAACCATTTACAACACTTAATAAGAACTCATGGAATTATTTCCTCTTCATTATCTTCATTTTCTTCTTCCATTGAATCGCTTTCATACAGCTCATGTTGCTTTTTTATGTGCTGCTCTAATTCTGTTCTTGTTACCAATTCCTCTTTGCAAATGTAGCATTGGAAGATTTGGTTGTCTGTATCGTGTTCCTTTAAGTGTTCGTTGTAGGCATCGATTTCACTAAAACGCCGGCCACATTCACAGCATTCTAGCCAATCTTCGGCACCCGAATCTTCATCGTTGGAATCCATGTAGTCATCAAATTGCATAGTGTACTTTTCTGCTGACGCTAAACGGGAACCTATTGCGGTTTCCTCGTTGTCACTGTCATCTTTGTGGGTTCGTTTGTGTTGGTTGTATTTAACGAAGTCACGGGATTTCATGGGACAACGCGTGCATTTGTACCAACGTTCTTTCATATGTGTAACCATATGTTTTTTTAGAGTCGAATACTCTCGGAAGGGTTTACGACATGTTGAGCAGCTAAATGGCTTTTCACCAGTATGTATCATATAGTGACGTTTAAGATTGTGGCGTGTGCCAAAGGCACGATTGCAAAGAGGACATGAAAACTCTTTACGTGTTATTATGCTCAACCCCTTCTGGCCTTGACGATGAACAGCTGGCATATTGTCAAAAAACCGCTGGGTTTCTGCAGATGTTTTTGTAACGGCTTTATTGTTGTCAGTGTTTGAACCATTTGCTGAAGATGAAGATTTTGCTTGCAAAGCTGCCACATGAAAACTTTTAACTGAGGTAATGGTTGGAAGTGTGTGCTGCTGTTGCGTGGAATGTGTTGCCAAAGAAATGGTTGGTTTTGATATAACTGCTGCAGTTGTGGCTTTACTACTGCGGGCATTTTGTTCAGCTGCTTTATCTGCTTCCGTGGCTGGTTTCATAGCTGCCATCATAACGGCAGTTTTAGATTGTGTGCAACAATCGATACAACGCGTAGGATCATTATCAATTGGTGCCCGTTTATGGCAAACCATACACAAATAGTTTGGCTCATTAGAATGACGACGTCGGTGTTTCTTCATATCGCTAAATTCTCGGAATCGGCGATCGCACAAATCGCAGCCAAACGGACGTTCTCCTGAAATGAAGGAAGAAAACAAGAAAATAATTTTATTTAAAGTTCTGAATCGAAATGCGACTGGAATTATAAAATTATTTAAACCATTAAGGGAGTATTTAACAAATTTAAAGCCACACGCCCTTCGCCAACATTTAAATCTTCAGTAAAAGACTTAAGTTTAAGCCTGAAAAGATCTTTTCACTTTTTTACTGGGAAAATTAAGATCAAACACTTTGATAAACTTCATGTCTTGAATAAAAGATCAGCGATATCCAAAAATACGCAATAGCTGGTAGTTATACTGGGTAAGAAATATACCAAAATTAAATAAAATATCCATTAAATTTAATCGATGTTGGACCTTATTAAGGACTCCACAGGCAGTATTAAAATAAAAGTTAGGCTATGAACCCGCTAAAGAAAGGATACAGCTCACATGGGCCCGCCAATTCGGTGCCTTTTTGTTACCAAAAGAGTGGAAAAAGAAAGAAGCTTAAGTTTAGAAAAGGATAAGAAAGAAAAAAATAGAGTTAAACGGACTAACTAGAATTTTAAGCGGGAATAGAACCAGTGTCCCTCAAGTTGGTGAACTTGCTCACTTACTGGGTCTCCCGGGCTATCCAACATACTTATTAACGCTTAAGTGATAGATTGAAACAAAATATTTCTCTGGAATACGTATCGAAAGATATTTTAAATTTTTTACGGGGTTGTCATGGAAACCGATAGTTATAAATTTAAGTATCGTGTTTTTAGGATACTGGTTTAATTCAAGCTGCAAACTTATAATTTAAGATGTCGTTACACAAAAGTTTTTATAGCTTGTTTTTTTAATCCGATACCGACAAGTATCGGTTTCCCCGCCTATCAACACATTTTGTTTGTATTTGCCGGTTATACGCAAACTGCAGAACTGTTCGACCAAATACCTAAAAATATTGTGCTGATATGAGTTCGATATCTTCGAAGGGTAGATATCGCCGCCATACAGCAAATTTGATGGACATGGAGTGCGTAAGAGAAAAAACTGCGGCGCCTATAAAATCTCCTTAGTTGTGGTTTTGCTGTGAACGACACATTTCGACAGCTTGTCACGAGATTCATACCAAGAGACGACAGGCTAGCCACAATCCGGATCAAGGCGAAGTACTTTTTAACTAACCTCATATGTGCACATGCGCCGACAGAAGAAAAGGATTTAGGCAAAGGCCTTAAATATCCTTACAAACGCTGCCCAACCTATGATATTAAAATTGTTTCCAGGGATTTAAATGCCAAAATAGGCAGAGGAAACATCTTTGGTATCACTGTCAAAAGGTTCAGTCTACGTGATGATGCATCTGACAACGGAATGATGCGATCGACTTCGCTGCTGGACGAAATATGGTTATGAGCAATACAAGATTAGGGCATTGATCCACACTTCTTTCCGTTGGCGTTAGTGCAGAAAGAAGAAAGCTAATAAGAAAGAAATTCGGTACCGTAAGCTGCAAGAGAGAAGTCCATGGTGCGATAATCAGTGCAGCGAAAAATAATGCACATCAGACGACACTTCATTCAATAGCAACGAGATCTACGGTTTGAAAGAAATCTTCTCTTGTGTTACTCGTGGTAAAACATGGGTACATACAAAATCAGATTATTATACATATGTTAAGCGTTTTTGAGTCCATGTGCTCCTCATAGTTCTATACCTAGGATTATTAGATCATCTGGTCCTGGCTAGTCCGCTTGTGTACGCATATATACGAAATTTGCAGGAAAGCAAATGTAGGACGCAGAAGTGATTAGTTGAATGGAGATTGAGATCAATAGGCATCATTATCTTTTTGGAGGATGTCCGGCCTTTGCGAACAAGTTGTTATGTAGAATAAATATAAGTTCTTTAGATAACAGTCAGATGTGAATTATTTTTGTACCAGGTTGATATTATATTTGTTTGCGTCAGCAAATTTCTGTTAGCAGCGCGATTTTTTTTATCTTTTAGTTTTCTTATGCGAAACATTAGCAAATCAAAAATTTTAATTAAAAACTTCTGAACCAACAGAAAACGAAAAAAATGGATCGATATTGAGTGTGGATGAAGTACAACTGCTCTTGTTTTTCGTTCAAAATTATCACACAAAAATCTACCGCTATTACTTACCTGTGTGGATCATCATGTGACGCCTCAAATTATAGCTTGATTGTACTTTTTTCCCACATAAAAAACACTCAAAAAATACACGCTCCCTTTGCCCTTCGATTTCCTCCCAGCGAACCAACATATTATCAGTATTTTTATCTCCTTGCGATCTCACTATAACCACATCATCTATCGAAGGTTTTGAATATTTTACCGGTTGCCGACTTTGTTGTGAATTTAAATAATTATTTTGATAAGGCATATTTCTGCTTATATTTGCAGGATTATTGTAAAGAACTTCCTCATCCTCATCTTCGCACTGTAGCTCACAACTCACAGCCGCTAAAGGCAAGGTATCATCATCATCCCCATCGTCATTTGTGTACGCATCATCAGGTTCATCGTCACTGTCCACTAAATCTATTTCAGCTATTATACGATGATTCACCTGTTTATCATTTGCTACACGTGACGTCTTTTGTTGAGTATTTAGTGGTACTTTCTGGCTGGTGTTTAAAGTTTTGCATTCGGTTATTTTCGGTATAAGACTTATGTCTAATGATTTTGTATTACGATTTGCAAAATTTATGCTGAGATGTGATGGTAATTTCTTACCCGCTAAACTTTGTTCAGCCTGTTGTTTGATCTGTTTCAATTTCTCTCTTTCATCTTCATCATCCAACTCGATTATTTCGTATACAACAGGTTTCTGCATACTCTCGTTAGTAGGAGGCGAAACAACATGCGTTATTTTTGGTTCTTTTCTTTGCGTAAGATGCTGTTGTGGGTGATGTTGCTGTTGTTTTTGCATTTGCTGCTGTCCGAGACGTATTAAATATTGTTTCACCTTTTCATCGTCAATTGAAACAAATTCAGGTTCATCTGCAGGTTGGAAGAATGCATTATTTGAATAGACGGGTTCTGAATGGTGCTGATATGGTGATGATATAGCGGATGAAGATGGAGGCATTGATTGCGGCAGTTGTGGTGGCGCTTGTAAATAATGAGAAGAAGATGCCGCATCAACACAACACGATGACACATTACAACAATAGCCCAAAGAACAATCGGTGCACGATGAGGCATTGACGCTGTTTAAGGGATATTTTCCGCTAGTATTGGGTGTGTAAGTTCTTGGTGGCATTATATTCGTTGTTGAAGGTGGCAGCGACGGGGGCGGGCTTGATTTGTAACCAGCATTTGTATAAGTGTGCTGTTGCAATTGATGATGATGATCAACAATTTTTAAAGTGGGTTGTGGTGAGGAGCCAGCTCCTGGGCTTGATGAACATTTTACTTTCATAACGACTTCCATTTGCTATAAGAAACAAAAAAAAAGTTTTTTTATTGAGTAACGATACAACGACTATCACTACAAATATATTTTTGTTTTCAAAGGGCCTTAGCATTTCAGTTGACGACATTTATTAAGCAAATGGAAATCAAATTGCGGAAAGAAGTAAGTTAATAGTTACTAGTTTTGCTCTATAAATTCTTGCAATTTTTACCCACCATCATAAGCAGAGGGGCAATTCCACTTAAAGCAGCCTAAATTGGGGAAAAAATCGATTTTTTTAAATCAATGAATTTACGTCTAAAAAACGAAAATGAACGAAAATCTCAATAAATTGGTTTCTATTTTATTTTGTAAGGTGATGCCCGTCACTGTCTTCACGTGATCATTGTGAGCAGAAATTATTTTCCTTTAGTGTCAACTTACAATAAATCGCTAAAAATCATGGAAACTGATAGTTGTCGAAATCGGATTTAAAAGCAAGCTATAAAATCTTTTGTGTAACGAATTTCGAAATTATAAGTTTTAAGCTTGAATTAAAATCAGTATTCTAATTTAGAAATAAAACACGGTACACTTTGAAATATCTATGTTCGATCAAATCCGATTCCGACAGCTATCGGTTTCCTAGATAACCCTGATTATCCTTGAAAATCATTGTCTTTTTTTAAAATCAAAATTTTGAATTGTTTGAGTTATAAGCAAAAATGTGAGCAAAATGATCACACCCATCACAGTGAAACTGCCCAGAGGTTTAAAAGGAAGAGTCGAAAGTTATTAAGGAGAGAAATGTAGCTCTTCTAAATATTTTGAACAACGATCTGACTGGATCTATTTGCTTCCTTTTTGATTTCTAAAATTTTAGTAGCAATTTAGTTAAGTAAGGTTAGGTTGTGATTAGTAATGAAGAGGAGCGCACACTGTGCGTGTCCCTTCAAAAAAATAGGAAAAATCAAACATAATGCGTAACGAATAGAACTACAAACATAGAGTCTTAATGAATTGATGCTTATTATTTTGGAATTCCATTCCAAAGACAATCAAAACAGACTAAACAATTTTTTTTTTTATCAAAATAACTGTGAGTGTTCTCTAAAATATTTGAAGGAATATATGTATCTTTTAAGTCGAAATTCTTAAAAGCTGAAATTTTTAGGGTCGAACCTATTGGTTGACGTTGCTGCCATCAGAGAAGTATCGCAAAACCCTTGCGGAATAATTACGGCATTCAATAGCAATCAAAGATTAACTTGATTGATCGAATCGTTAGTGGTTTTGCTGTAAACAATTTTTAATATTCATTGCTATCAAGTTAGTAAAGTTCGTACGGATTTCGTACATATTTCTGCCAGACATTTATAAAAAACAAAATTATTATTTTTATTGGAGACCATTAACAATATAATGTTCAAAAAAGCTTCAGGATTAGAACAGAGAAAAGTGTTTTTTTAACTTTTTGCCAATCTGATTAAAATTATTCCCAAGCCTAAATGGAGTCTTTCAAAGCTGGAGCCTTACAGGCCTATAAGTTTATTACCAACTTTGCCAAAATTGTTGGAGTAATTGCTTATAATCAAGGTGATTCCGGTCTTGAATGACATCAATGTTGCCCATAAGTTTGGTTCCAACAGCTGTTTTCTGTGGCAATGGTTAAGTCACGTATAAATAAACCTTTAATGAGGGTTAACTTAAGCTTAAGTACATTTTAAACACTGGCACTGGCTGGATAAGTATTAAATATTTCTATCTAAGATTTGGATATTTGTTCATAAAAATTAAGATTCAAAAGTAAAAAATTTACACACTTTTTTCCGGTTCTCTATCAGTCCGAATTCGTCTCAAATATTTCATATCGTCAGCTGAAATTCAAAACCAGGTAACTAGTTTTTTTTTAATTTTACAGAAGAAGCAAAAACATTTTCTTAATAACAAAGGTAGTACTTTTAAATTGCTTCGTTTTTTCAGCATTCTGTTTCAAGTTTTGATTGTAAATTAAAAAAAAAAACTTATTGTCATGTGCCTTTTAATATAATATAATCAAAAAAAACGATTAGGGATTTTTTGTCAGCTACATAGTTTTACATTTTAGCTAACGATATGCATGTTTTGCGGTCAAAAATTAAAAAAAATCATTCAGTTTGGCCGACGTTTATGTCAAATATCTCACAAATGTCAGACAATTTTGTTGGCTGGGTAAAATGTGCTCAATAACCTTAACAAATACTTTCTGTTTATTTCAAGTTAAAAAATTCGAACTACATAGGTATTTATTTATTATTTATTACTTAAAATTAAAAAAAGTAAATAAATAATAAAAAAGCGGAAAAATCTCTAATTGTTTATTTACTTATCTAGGTTTTTTATTTTGATAAGCCAATCAATGTTTAAACATTTGAACTTTGCAAATCTTGCCAAAAAAAAAAAAAAGAAAAAAAATAATAATTAAAAGCCAAAAAATATATGACAACCATACATACATACACAGCCATACACTTAATGTATGTTTATTTTTTAAGCACTAAAACACACAAACACAGGTTTAAACCGAAAGACAATTTTTAAAAGCAATCAATCAAAGTAGTGGTTAAAATATTTTCCCACTTTTGTCTCTTTTAATTATTGCGAAAAAACTTTATTTTCGAAAAACTATTTGCGATTTTCTTGGATGTTGTTTTCCAACAAACTCTCTAAATCCAACTGGATTTCACTGCGTCACCACAACAACGTTTGCTAACTAAGCATGGGAGATGATGTACACGATACGTTAAAAATCCAAAACAAAAAAAGAAAAGAAACGCTTTAAACAGAAAATAATTGGAAAAATATACTAATAAGAAAAAAATTGTATGTGTTCATACACACAAGTATAAATGGCAAAAAAAAAAAACAAAATATAATAATTATAACAACAACAAAGTTGTTTTACTCGGCTAAACACTCGACACTGCAAAAGTTATAACAACAATTTTACACTATACATACACTCGTTCGCTTTTCAACCATTTTGCTCGGCAACGGACTTTAGTTTGTTTTTTCCAGTCTGGTTTCTTATACTGTTGTTGTGTTTAGTAAAATGTTCGTGATCACTCTAAAACTGGAATTACATACAATAACTACAACAATATGGCAGGCAGCCAGGCAGTCATTCAATTGTATTTGCCCGAGTAGAGTTGATAATAAAAACGCAAATAAAAAACAAGCAGCACGAAAAAAGCTTGTGCAGGAAGACGGCAAATAAAACGAGTTAGAGCTCTTTCATGATGGTGATGTAGTTTATGGCAGAGTGGGCAGGAGAGGTACCCCCAAGTAGTCACGGTAACTCAACCAACAACAGTCATCACAGTTAATGATAAAAATAACCGCGACCACGACTTTTTTATAAACAATTGAATAGACACTAACTCTATATACTTACATAAACATCTAAAAAATCTAAGCTTCTCTCTTGTACAAAAAAAATTATATTTTGCCTTTTGTTTAGTTTTAGACGAGACTCTGAAAAATATTAAAATCATCCAAGCAAGACTTAAAACAGCCATAAACCAAAATTAAAAATATGTATCTACTCGAGAAAAAAGTAACGATACAGAGACGAGTCAAAGTTAACAGCAACATCATCATCATCTTTATTACAAAATGCAGTGGCTTAAGAAAAACGGCACAAACAAGTCAACCTTATAGAAACGAAGAGTATCTACATACGAGGTCAGACTGAAAAGTGATAGATAAAAAGCGCTTTTCTTATAGCCTGTACCAGTCTGTGGGTTTGTTCGATGGTATTTTCTTTATTGTCTTCTAATCCAAATTGGTGATTGGGAACGCAGTTGCTGTAATTCATAATTAGAGTCAGCATCGGAATAAAAAGTTGGTAAAAGACTTTAATGCACGTAAGACTTCACCTTTAAAGCAGCTCAAAAAGCATTTTGTTACATTTTTAACATTTAATCCACCTATAGCTTCTTGCAGTTAAATATTTTCTAAAAACTGCAAGTTTTTGCCTACACGGATTTAAAAAGGATACTGTTCTGCTACAAACCCTACAAAGCTTAACCGAAAAAAAATTAGAAAGAAAAAGAGAAAAGATTAAATAGACCAACAGAGAGCCTCTGGGAGAAGCCGAACCCAGACTTGCGCACTAATCCCAAGTCCATCAGTGTACCAAAAACTTGTTTATTCCTATAGCTCCAGTGTGTAACATGGGACCGCTAAATTCTGGTTTCGTTTGTATTTATGACGAACTGGAGTAGTAATTTAGTTATCTGTTGGCTCCACCTGCTGCCCACGACGTTTTAAGGTTAATTAGCATATCGGATATTTTGTACGAGACTCTTCCCTCAAAAAACACTGATTTTTTGCTGGACATTTTATTATCTGCAACTTGTGGACACGTCCTATTGCTTTCTAGCTGTTGCCACGAAGCTCTAAAAACCTTAAAAAAAGAGACAAATTTCGAAAGACCTCGAAAGCGGGAATAAAAAATTAGAAATTTATCAACAGTCTACGAAACTTATTAAAAAATATTAAATTATAACTTGTTTTCAAAATGAAAGAAAGATTAAAGACTAATAAGAACTCGCTCGACATCGAGATTCATTGTACCTGTACGATCCAGAAAAGTAATTGATAAAAAAGGTTGAAATTTAGAGGTAGCGGCAAAGAGTTTAAGAAAAAGCGAGGTTGAAGTAGCAATGGCCTCAGTCGAGACAAATATAGATCCTTAGCAAATGTCAATATTACTTTTAAGTCGTAGCTAGAAAGGTTCGAGAGACATTCGATTACATACAGCTTCCGAGACAGAGAAACGGCAAAAATCGGCAAAGACGGATCTAAAATTACAGGATACTTGTCAAATATTTTAGTTTTTTTCTTCTTAGAACCATAAGTATTCTTGTTTTCTTCAAAAAAAATTCACCTCCTCATTTTTACTCAAACAAAAAAAGCATTTAATATTGCAGTGATCGATCAGCATACTCTTGTAGTGTGTAGTGTTTTGGGGTCGTCTTAATTTTTGTGTACCCTATAGCCCAATATAATTTTATACAGCTGTAGGGGATCAGCTTGATGGTTAGGCGTTCTCTCGAACTGCCAAATTAGGGATTAGACATAAAACAAGGCAACGATGTGCCACTTTATTGTTTCAAATATAAAATCCTTCTTTATTTGTGGGCTACTACCCTTTTTATACCAATTTCTACATTATTGCTTACTTATTCTAACTTACAGTGTTAGTTTCTTAAATATATTCTGCTTTGTCAGTGCCATGCAATCATCAATGCATATTACTCTAGCCAATCAGAATGTGAGAGTGAGGAATGCACTCATTAACATTTGACACTCTTAAGTTTGGTCATTCACATTCTGATTGACCTACATACTTTACTATAGTAGACTCATATTTAAACATATTGAGTCACTGGATAAGTGTCGTTATTTGATCTTTTATTAGTGGCATTTACCCTACCATTATTGGGGTGGTATGTATAAGTTTTAGAGTGGTTATTTGGTATGCAGTGGACACTAGTAAGGTACACTACACCCTCACCGTTAAGAGAAAAATTAGGGGAGTAATTTTTCTTGATGCATCCATAGCACTGTAAAAATTATGATTGTCTTAAAGATTTTTACAATTCATTTACATCTATTATTATTATTATACTTCTATATCTTTGCCTTTACATATTTTGTTTTATTTATTGGTTCTTAATCCTAGGTATGGTTTTAATTGGTTATTGTGAATTTCTTTTTCTATCCCGTTATAATCTATAGTGGTATTTACACCATTACTCTTAATTATTCTATATGGGCCTTTGTACGGGCTTTGGTATTTCTTTCTATTTTCTATTTTTATTAAGACTAAATCTCCTATATTTAAATTTAATCTATTATTATATCTATTGTCCAGTATTCTCTTTTCTTTCGTTTTATTTGTTAGTTCTTTTGCCCTTTCCAAAGAAAACTTTAATTTCTGTTTTAACTCTTTTGTATAGTCATCGTAATTATAGATTTTTATTTCCTTATTGTCACAGATTTCTGATGGTAAGCATGGTAATTTACCATAAACTAGTTCGAATGGCGTGTAGCCAGTATCTATGTGTGGTGCCGTGTTATAGGCGAAAGTAAAATAATTTATCCACTTATCCCATTCGTAATCATTTGCCGTTGTTAGCAAGAATTCATTGAGAACTCTATGATTTCTCTCCACCGAACCTATTGTCTCATGGTGGTAAGGGGTTGAAAATGTCTGCTTGATATCAAGTAACGAGCATATGTTACGCATCAGTTCGTTTTTAAATTCAGTTCCGTTGTCTGACTTGAGAACTTTAAATTTACCATGTTTTAAAATTAATTGTTCTACTAGTGTTTTAGCAATTGTAGGTGCATCTTTTGTTGACATTGGGTGAGCAATAACGAATTTTGTTAGTTCACATTGCATTGTCAATATATATCGGTATCCGTTTGAAATACGAAGCGGACCTACAGTATCCACTGACATTGTCTCAAAACTGTTGTTTGGAGTGTTTGTTAGCGTAAGTGGTTCTTTAATGTTCTTCGTTTGTTTGTTTGTGTTACACTTGTCACAATATTTTACAAATTGTTTAACCATCTTATTCATATTTTTCCAAATGTATCGCTGTTTCAATTTAATTATTGTTTTTCTAATTCCTAAGTGGCCTGCGTGTGTGGCATTGTGGAATTCTTCGATGAGTTTATATTTCAATATGTCATCTGTTATTCTTTTTGGGTCATTATATATTAGAATTTTAAGTTGAGGACTTTTATTGTTTATTTTTATCTTTGTATATGCTTCTTTCAATTTTTCCATTGTATATACTTTAAATATTCTATCACTTTTTGCTAGCGCTAATTCTCTTATCTTTTCTTCATTCATTTTAGATACCAGTTTCCTCAGAATCGAATCTAGATTCGCTGAGTTATCGCTGAATCTTGCATGCATATTATCGTTTTGTACGTTCCTGGTATGTAACTTCTTCATAGTCGAATCTTGTTTCGATGAATTATCGTTACATCCTTTGTTCATATAATTATTATTTTGAGTACGTGATTTCTTCATGATCGAATCTTGTTTCGATGAATTGTCCTCACGTCCCACGTGCACAATATTATCTTTAATTCTTATTTCGACGTCTTCTATATTCTCAAACTTATTAAATTGCAATTTCTTTATGTTCTTGATATCATTTATGGATGTGCATTCCCATATTAGAAGTTGATCAGACTCCTGAGAGATGCTTTTATCCGATACTTTTGTATTTACATTATCATTCCTCTTTGTATTACCTGCCTCATTATCTTTATTTATTTTATGGTTTGTCTCATTATTTATATTATTTCTGTTAAGTTTTTCTTGCATGGCCCTTGTAGTTATTAGTATCTTATTTTCCGTTTCATCATTTTCTAATGGTATCATTTGTTTAAGTATTTCCGAGTTTATTTCAATTCTTGATAATGCGTCCGCATTAGTGTTAATTTTCCCTTTCTTATACATTATTGTAAAATCATAGTCGCTTAAATCTAGCCTGATTCTTGTCATTTTTGATGACGGATTCCTGTGTGAAAATAGGGAGATTAGTGGTCTGTGGTCTGTTACTACTATGAATTTTCGACCGTATAAATATGGTCTGAAAAATTTTATTCCCCAATGGATTGCGAGCAATTCCTTTTCAATTATCGGTTTGTTCAAGTCGTGTTTCTGTAGAGATTTACTTGCATAGGAAATTGGTAGATCCTGGCCAATTTCGCCTTGAGATAAGACAGCTCCCAGTGCGTAGTTTGAGGCGTCGGTTGTCAAAATGAATGGTTTTTCGAAATTTGGGTATTGTAGAATTGGGGGTTTCATTAGTTTTTCTTTTAAGGTGTCAAAAGCATTTTGACATTCATTTGTCCATAGGAATTTCGCTGATTTTCTTAGTAACATATTCAAGTGTTTCGCAATGTCTGCAAAATTTGGTATAAATTTCCTATAATAATTGCAAAATGCAACAAATCGTCGTACTTCGTCCGTGCTTCTTGGTATTGGGTAGTTCTTTATCACCTTATATTTTGATGGGTCTGTTTTCACACCGTCTTTTGTTATTAAATGTCCCAAGTAAACAACTTCAGATCTTAGGAAACAACATTTCCTTGGATTCAGTTTTAAATGGTATTTTTGCAGTCTGTCGAGAACCTTTATCAGGTTTTGATTGTGATGATTTAAGCTGCAACCGTATACGATTATATCATCCACGTAGAGAAATGCTTCGGATTCTAGTCCGGATAATGCTATTGTAAGCATTCTTTGAAAGCTGTTAGATGAAATTTTTAGTCCGAATGGAAGTCTTTTAAACTGAAAATGCCCTTGTGGTGTTGAAAATGCAGTTAGTGGTCTGGAGTTTTTATTCAACTCAATTTGATAAAAAGAATTAGTCATATCGAGTGTAGAAAACCATTTTGCTCTACCTAATTTGTCCAAAATATCCTCCAGTCTAGTTAGAGGAAATTTGTCATTAACAATTCTATCATTAAGTTTTCTAAAGTCTACAACAAGTCTCCATTTCTTTTTATCTTCCATATTTTTCTTTGGTACTAAGAGGAGTGGAGCATTGTATGGACTAACGGATGGTTCTATTGTTTCGTCATCAAGCATTTTCTTTACCTGTTCATTTATTATGTCTGTATGTGAATGTGGTAATCTATAGTTCTTTATGTACACAGAAGTGTTGTCTGAGGTTATGATTTCTTGTTTGTAAAAGTTGTTGACACTCAACTTTTCGTTTTCTAAATGAAAAACGTTTTGATATGTTTTAAGTATTTCTGTTAATTTTGTTTTTGCGTACTCATCGTCATGGTCTAATTGCAATTCATTTGAAATTTTGTTAAAACGTTCGTCGCTGTTTATATTGTTGTAACTTAATATGTCGTAGTTTTTTAATGGGTCAGTGTGTAGTTTAATGCCCTGTAAAGTTGTTGTTTCGTTTGTTGTGTTTAAAATTTTGACGTGTGTCATACCGTTTTTAGGTGCTATTGAATTACTTAAAAAAATTCCGTCTTTCAGTTCGGTATTAAATATGACGCAATCTTCTGTAAGGTTCAATCTCAATGGTTGTATAATTTCTGTTCGTGGGGGTACGGTTATTTTTAGGGTATCGAATGATTTTGTTTGCATTGGCAGAGTTATTGTTTCCTTGTTGATGAACAAAGAAATTGTAAATGTCTCGTAATCTATTTTGCATAGGTACTCTCTTAAGAAATCTCTTCCTATTATTCCGTCTGTTTCTATTGGAAAATTGTCGTCTACTAGATGAAAGTTGTGTTTACATGTTTGGTTTGCCATTGTTCCTGTTATTAATATTGTTTTTGTGAAGGTTTCGGTTATCATGATGCCTGTTCTTGGTGTAGTTAGAAAATCTGTTGTTATTTCCGTTGTGGTTTTGTGGTTGATACTGTGGTTCTTCTTTTCTGATATGTAGGATATCGTGCTGCGTTGCCTTTTTCTCATTTTCAATTTCGACTGCAAGGTCGGATGCTTCCTGTAGTGTAGTTGGTCGGGCAGCGTATATGGTTGGTTTAAAGTACTCATTTAGACCTTTCTTGAATGTATCTAAGGCAAGCTTATTATTTAATCGGACTATAACGTTTTTCTCAGCCTCTGTTACTTGATCTCCTAACTCTTCTATGCCTAGTTTGTTTAGGTTGTCAATTATACTCATTATCTTCTCCCTATATGAATTAATAGACATCTTCCCTTGGGATAATGTAGTGAGTTTGGATTGTAATTCTGGGATTGTTTTATTGTTCTTGTATCTTTTCTCTAAGAGTCTCTTAAGCGTTTCGAAATTTTCAGGTTTCGAATAGCTTCCAATTGATGTTCTGACATTCGAGGATAATTTAGCATGATAAACATACTGAAGAAAATCTATTTTTGCTGCTTCCGATAGGGTCTTATTTAATAACTCCGCTGTTATTATAAAACTGTCCAATTCAATATAATTACCTGTAAACAAAGGTAATGCCTTTGCAACCGTTTCTAAATTAAACGATGTCATGTCTAAGTCTTTTGTCCTTAATGGTTTCTTTATACTACTACCTAAGTATTCTTCTACTAGTCTGTAAAGATTATTAAATTCTAGTTTTAACGCTAACTGTTCCTTATCGTCTCCTTTTACTTCTATTAGTTGAAATTCAAATTTTAAATTTCTGATATATTCCAATTTATTCAATACCGTTGATTCGGTGTAGGTTCTCCCTGGACTCTTCTTTAAGTTCTTCCAGAGTTCTTTCAAATTATTTAATTTCTCTTCCATATATTTTTCTTAGGCTTATCTATAAGCAAAATTTAGTTTCGTTTTTATTATTTAGTTTTTCCTTACAACTTATACATTAGTTATAATATTTGTATTTCTATTGGTATTTATAAGTTTATGTATTATATATAATATAGACAAGATTATGACAATTATTAATAATGTTGACATATTTTTCGAGAACATTGTGTTAAGTTATCTATTGTCTTCTACTTATAATCGTACATACTAGTCTAATAATGTAGGCAATTGCTAATATTGCTAGGATCACTATCATAATTACTTCAGAGATGTTTAAGTTTTCCGTGTCATTTTTATTCTGTATATTCCCTGTGTGGACTCTCATGTGTTCTATTAATTGATTGTGTTCGTTTTCAGAATCTTCATGTTTTCCTACTTCATATCCCGCAAATAATAAAGGGATAGCTTTTAATATATTTTTCCACCAAGTCATTCTAATTTTAATATTATAATTTTGATACGAAAACATATAAAATACAACAACATATTTTGGTAAAATTTTGATTCAAATGTTCATACATCAAATCTTATTTTGTCTGTAGTTTTAGTTGTTTTATGGTCCTTTTGATGTTGGCACATTCTTCTTTGGTGGTTGTTAGGGTGAGCCTTTGATACAGTATGGCTAGTTGTTTTCTCGCCTGGAATCTCTTTCCCGCACGTTTCTTCTTGTTCTGGATGTCCTTGGATGGTTGGGGTTGCTTTTTGGTCACCGCAGTCCTCTTACGGTATTCTTCAATGCTTATAGCCTTCGGGCCTGCATTCAGTGGAGATGGAGTATAAGTTGGTGCTGTTGTTGCTGGTGGTCCTGGGTTATACTGTTCTGTCAAGTATTTTTCCCATCGCTCGAAAATTTCACTTATTTCTTCCTCCATAAATATGTTATTTTTCTTCAGTTAGCTATTGGTCCGAGCTGGCAGGATCGCCATGTAGTGTGTAGTGTTTTGGGGTCGTCTTAATTTTTGTGTACCCTATAGCCCAATATAATTTTATACAGCTGTAGGGGATCAGCTTGATGGTTAGGCGTTCTCTCGAACTGCCAAATTAGGGATTAGACATAAAACAAGGCAACGATGTGCCACTTTATTGTTTCAAATATAAAATCCTTCTTTATTTGTGGGCTACTACCCTTTTTATACCAATTTCTACATTATTGCTTACTTATTCTAACTTACAGTGTTAGTTTCTTAAATATATTCTGCTTTGTCAGTGCCATGCAATCATCAATGCATATTACTCTAGCCAATCAGAATGTGAGAGTGAGGAATGCACTCATTAACATTTGACACTCTTAAGTTTGGTCATTCACATTCTGATTGACCTACATACTTTACTATAGTAGACTCATATTTAAACATATTGAGTCACTGGATAAGTGTCGTTATTTGATCTTTTATTAGTGGCATTTACCCTACCATTATTGGGGTGGTATGTATAAGTTTTAGAGTGGTTATTTGGTATGCAGTGGACACTAGTAAGGTACACTACACTCTTGAAAAGTTTTAGTTTTTTTTATTCTAAAGGGAAAAGTAGCCTTATTTCCCTCAATTAAATCCACTTTCTGCTTATTTACAAAAACCGTCCTAATTTAATTGCTTTTTCGTAGTAAAAATCTGATGTTGCATTGATCAATTAGGATGCTGGTAAAAAAGTTTAAGTATCTTTCTGGTGAGAGACAAAGGTATCTTTGCCTTCCCCGTTGGAATTTATCTTCTCATCTACACAGAAACTGCAAAATTCTTCGTTATTTGGTTGCCATTTTGTAGTAGAGGTAAAAGTTAATCACTGCAATACATTGATGAGAACAATCGTTTAAAGTTTTAGGTACTTCTTGGGAGTATCCTCGTTTTCTTAGCGAAATCACTGGCCAAAAAAATTTAACCCCGCATTCTGCTGCATTATTTTAACGCTGAATTGTTAGTTCCTAAAATTATCTTTCAATATCAATAGTTTTTTGTTTAGCACTCTCAAAATTTATAAAAATTATGGTTAAATATTGCCTTGTTAGCTATCGGGAGTCCAACGATTTATTAAGCAACTGCCAGTATGGCGTTCGTAGGAGACGTTCTACGGGGGATTTATAGTCCTTCTAACAGAACTATGGTGTACTTCCATTTTTCACTTTGACAAAAGTAAAGTGGTGGCTCTAAATATTTCTACGGAGTTTGATAGTCTGGCAATGTGGGCTTTTATCTAATCTTGTTGCTTTTTCAGACTTGATTTACATAAAATTTTCTCAAATATCAAACTATTTTTATTGTTGTAGGTGAGATCTTTTCCAATAAACCTAAAACAAATTCAGGGGTTAGGCAAGGCGCCGTACTTTTTCTTCTTTATTTCTTATCTTCCTTAATGATCTGCGACGGACTTCGAATACTATATATTCCGTTCCACGCGACAGCAACATACATACGTCATTTATATTCATTTTACTACTGCATTCGCCCTTTGGTGATTGGAACTATGAAGCCGAATATTAACGACAGAGCTAACCGCCAATTTATGGTAATCTCTAATCGGAGCCATGCGAAAAGGTTTGGTCCGTTACACCTAATCTTGTATTAATTACTTACTTACTTAAGTGGCTACACGCAGAGAAAAAACATGATAGGTAAATGGTCATTACGGTCATAGTTTGTTTATAGCAGTCCCTTATAGTTCAAACCATTAAATATGGTAGTCAAAATAGCACTTGAAAACTTATTTTTTATCCTAATCTTGTAAGTATTCTTTTTAACACCATAATATGGTCATTGATACTCAAGTGGTGAATGTGGTAGCTCTAACTATGTTGTAAGAAATTAAATGTTTGTAATAAAAAATTGAAATAAAAATTATTTTCACGTTATTTGTTTGTGTTATTTATAGCTAAAAGTGCTTTTTAAAATATTTGATAAAAAAAAAGGAAAATCAAATGTGAAGTATATATAAATTTATAAATTAATTGTACGTGTTTTATTTTATTTTTATAAAGGTTTTGCCAACCTACATAAATATATAAAACTAAAATAAAATTATTGAAATTTGATAATAATAACATTTTTATAAACAGCATAGTTGTACGAAATGGACTGTTTGTTATCATTATTACTTTTTTCAAAAAAGTACCAATTTTTGTAATGCAAAAAAATTTAATGTCAATACGACCAGCATATGTTTGTGCAGAATATACAATTTTTTTAAGACGCTTTCAAAAGCCGAAACGAGCGTCATTTCAAGTTTTAATTTTAGAAGTGCGGGTTGTGAATAACTTAAATGTGAGCAATTTTAAATTGATAATAATAGTTTAAAAAAAAAAAGCCATTATGACAATAGATTTTAATAAATTTTTTAACTACAACGCGTTTATTGAATCGGCTAATTAATGTTTTATTTCAATTGTGACGTACAAAACATACATAACTTGTTCTATTTTCAGCGAAGAAAATTTACCAAATTGCAGAAACCACTAACCTAAAAATCTAACATATGATTTTATTCTAAGGTCGGACCTTTTTTTAATGGATATTGGGCGGTATATAAACACAGTGGATTTTGTGAATGTTTTTACATAAAAAAATATATCAAATTAACTTTTGTTTTTTTATTTATATAAATGTAAATATATGTACATAAACATGTGTAAATATGTATGTATTTATTAATTGCTAAACTATTTTCTAAATACTTGTGTATATTTATATATGTACGTAATTTTTAAGGAAAAATTATATATATAAAACTATTTTTTTCCTAATAAAAAAATAATAATAACCACAAAAATTTATTATTATTATTATTATTAGAAGCTTTTAAGGTCTTAGGAAACATATTAATATGTTAAAGGTTAGATTTTAAATAGCTCTCGCAAACATAAATATATGTTCGAGAAAAGATTTTAAATGGTCCATATGAACAAAAAAATATGTTCAATATGACCATTAACCATTGACCATGGTTAGCATGTACAAACATATAATGATCCACAAGATCTTGCCATAAATATGTTTGATATAATCATTAAGCCAATCATTAATGATAGTTTGTGTTTGTGATTGTATCAACCATGTTTTTTCTTTGCGTGTATTACAGAATGTTTGTTCTATACGCCGAACGTAGAATCGATTTCCAAACGCTTCGATCTTCTGCGCTTCTTTTTGTTTTTTTTGACACCAAGTTTCGAGGTGCCTTGTTCTATTGATCCTTCTTTCGGGGGTTCGGTCCCTTTTGCGGGATCCGTCACCAAGTTTGAATTTAATTAACCTCCTAGCTAGAGCATTCTCATCCATTCTCAGAATATGACGTAGCCAACATAAACGTTGAATTATGAAACGCATAACTCTGTTAATGTTGGCAATGTGTTTATACAACACCGGTATTTTACGTCAAAGCGAAATAATTCATAGATTTTTCACGTACCCAGGCTTGAGAGGCATATAAAGCCACAGGTATTATCAGTGTTTTTTAGAGAGTGATTTCTGTCTGTCAGGAGGTGCCTTCGCTTTTAAACTGCAAACATGGACCAAAGCATCATCTATTGGCCAATATAAATTTTCTTTTTGTCGCAAAACTGATGTTGTTTGTTCTGTTTTTTGCGGTATCGAGGTAAATGAAGTCCTTGACCATTTCAAAGTTGTAGTTTTTATTTTCCACTGTCTGTCTGATACCATCAACTTGGTTTTATCTTCATTTACTGCTAGACCCACTGATTCTTTCTCGACTTTTTTAAAGGCCTGCATTATTGGAGTTCATAAATGTTGGGGGACAGCTGATATTTTTTTTGCATGAAAATCTTGTGCGATGCCCGCTCAACCAAACATGTTTTTTAGAAGCATTCAAGTTTCTTGGTTCCTTGAAATAATGTAGGAAATAATTTACACCACCTGTTCTTCTTATTATTATACCTTTGTGCAAGCAAAAATGGAATACAGCTTTCATGTATTGGCTGGTAATCCAAAGTCTATTTAAAGCTACTTGACCGCGTACAGGTTCTCATCACTGACGAAGTGGTATTAAACCATGTCGTGTTACATGAGCACCGTCGTAATGTGGGATGTGTTTCACCATTTTAATCGATACTATAATAAAATATGCTCTGAAAAAATCAGGGAACATGTTTCTAAAACCTGGAATTCCATGCGTGATACGCGTTTTTCAAATGGATCATATGCATTTGTGGTCGACTGGCCAGCGACTTGCACCACACATTACGATCTTCGATCTTTATTCACACAGTTAGTATGTGAAATAAACTTACTAAAGATATCTTTCCGGTTAATTTTATTTTTAAGAAATTTAAATAAAAAAGTCCATAAGTACTACTTCCTTCACCCTCCATGCCATAAACTATTATCCTGACACCAATGCAATGCATGTAAAGAGGCCATTCTCTTAGATCCGGATTCTATAAAAAATCAAGCTTAAAAAACAATAAAATTATAAAAAAGGTCAAAAAAGAGAACTTAAGCTTTGAAATTACTTTAAACAGGAATTGTTTGTTTTGGACAACAGACAGTTTTCCAGGCTAAATACATAGTTAAAATTTAATAAATGTTGGTAAGGTTAGGTTGAACTGGCCGGCCGTGAAGATCCCACATATACCCTTTTGGTGCTAAGTGTTAAAAGGCAAGAAAAAATCATTACGTGGTGATTTCAGTGTAACTAACTCTATGTAATGAACTTATTCCAGGAAGAAATGAGACTTTTACAGTTTGTTCTGGAGCGCATTAGCGCTGGACAGTGGCAAAATATGCTGATAAGCCTACCTATTTCCCGGTACATCACAGATCCTTCAATCATCGCTGGCCAACCTTCCTACTTTTTTGGCATAAACCACTGTCCAACAATGACCTGTTGCCATCCCTATTTTATCCGATAGAATCGAAAAGTCTAACTTAGAAAGAAATGAAGAGTATTTACGTATAAAATTTTTCGAATGTGCCGAAATTTATCGTAACTTGATTTTAATCGAACGAAGAAATTATTTAAATAACATCTCCGCTTACTTGATTTTAAACATTATCATTTAACCGAATTCAGAGCGCTTTAATGGAGTGATATTTGGAAAATATCATATCATCAAAAAAAAAAAAAAAAAATGGCACATTTAAAGTTTGCGGAAGCATTCTATAAATGTTGAGTATTCCACACGATTCGCTGCCAAGAGTGGCCGGCCCCGGAGCGCCCATTCGGCCGAGAATATTGCCGCTGTTGGCGAGGATGTTGAGCTGTCGCCAGAAATATCGACCAGACGCCGTGCCTCGCAATTAGCCATCAGCCGATCGTCCATAAGGCAAATTTTGGTCAAAGACCTGGCGCATGTTCCCGTACAAAGTTCATTCCGTGCATCAGCTGCTGCCTGTCGACCGCAAAAAACGCATCGCAAACAACATCGGATGTCTTCTTTTCGCCCACCTTGTATTCTTACCCTAACCTTATTACTTTTTACTCATATTGAAAGTCCCTTTATTTATTTACACCATACACTCTAAAACATTTTCAAAAATTTACGATCATATATGACCTAATTTATTGTTGAAAAAAGTCTTGTTGCCTAAAATTGGGTCAATTTTTATATTATTAGAAATAAAAAAACAAAAATTATGTAATTTTAAAGAAAAGTTATATTTTTCTGTTAAAAGTGTTTATTTTTCAACGATATATGCTTAAAAGCTAGCAACATGTGTCTATAAACATCAAAATGTTAAATATTAAATATATCTGTCTAAAAACACTATTAAAATGTATGGAATAAACAATTAAGAAAGAAGAAGCATAAAAGTTTATACGATTTAATAAAAGAACACGTGATTTTCTACAGAATTAAGAAATTAATATCTGGTGTGTAAGGATATCATAATTATTAATAATAATTAGTTGTTTGTATGTAGTCGGTAACATTTATTACTTAACTTAAAAAATTAAGTTAATATTATAAGTGGAATTTGCTAGTAAAGAAGAAACTGTTAAAAAGTACATGGTGGATTGTTTTTAGTTCAGGAAAATTTTTTAACAACTCGCAAATTTTTTAAAGAGAAAGATACCCTTGTCTTTAAGGAATATAAGGTAATTAAAAAATGTCATTAAAACTTAGTTTTAAAAGCTCTAAATATGTGTATGTGTTTTTAACAGTTTGGTACCACGCTTGATGAGGTAAAAAATCAAAAAGAAATCGTAACTCCATGGATATCCATAGTTGGTAATTTTTTTAAAGGCTTTTTTAATAGCGAAAGTTTCTTTAATTTCATAACTTTATATATTTCTAGAAACATCAATAGAGGAGAATTACATATCAACTACCTATGTTTGGTTTGAAAAGAAGTTGACATCAAAAGAGGAAGTTCTCATTATTTTAGACCTAGTTTTGCAGTTGCTTTGTTACTGCTGTATACATATTTAATATTGTTTAATATATAGTTAAAATAAATAAAATTAAACTATTAATTATATGGATTTTTAACTAAAAAAATGGTTGAAAATTAAGTCAAAAGGGAAGAAAAAATTAGACACAATATGTGTAAAAAATTTAAACATATTTTGTTTAAAAATCAGCAAAAAGTTGAAAAAAATTACGTGTCTAATTTTAGGTCGAAAATAGTCTGTAAAGTGTTGCCTACTATTATTGACGTAATTTTCAACAAAAGTGGTTTAGAGTGTAGAAAACATAATTTTAATGTTTGACATTCCATGAAATTTGTATGTAATTATGTACACACATAAGTACGTAAAAAACATATTTTTATATCTGTTATAACATAAAAGTGTCAGAAGTCGCAAAAAGTTGCAAAATAGTATCAGTTTAATAAAGTCGCACAAAAAGTCGCAGGCCGGAAAAGAGGTTGCAAATTGCCACTTTAGTTGACGAACGGTCACGCTGGGCCTCGTACACTGAAACCCACAATATTTTGTTGACGTGTTTTGGTGTTTCAACATTGCCGTGTTTCAAGCCATAACCACTCACTTCAGGCCAAAAAAAATCTGCCGGTTAGTCATACAAGACATGTTTAGGTATGCATGTATACATTAACACTAAAAACAACACGCACACTTTAACACACGCACACACATACAGACAAAAAACTCGTAAAAGCCCCCAAACAATCAATTTACTATTTGGATTCAATCCATGAAAGAAGAAATTTTTCTGCTGTTGCTGTAACATATTGTGGTTGTTGTTGTTTTTTTCTTGTTTTTTTTTTTTGTAAACGAGCATGCACGACGATACATAGCGTGTTTTGAGTTTTCTTTAGCCAACAACAAGAAATGCGAAAATTTTCAAATAAAGCTGAAAAATGTTTGTTAGTTTTTGTACACACGTACATATGTACTTATGTAGGTTGTTACGTGAGTTTAAGAGAAGTGTGCACTTGTGGCATGAAAAATTCGAGCCCTAACCGCGAACCAAAAACGTTACTTACAAAAATCTTTTTTTAGAAAATGTACTTACACTATGTTTGAAAGTTTTTATCCGGAGTTTTTTCTTATAAAATGTTTGAACTGCAAAGTTTGTATCTACGTGCACATGTATGTATTTATGTTAATGTTTGGATTTTTAATATTTTACCTTTCTGAATACATAGGTTAGGTTAGATTACAAAAGGGTAGTGGCGAGTCCACCCGGAGGCCCTTAGGCCCATTGTAAAACCCTTCAGAAGATTCGAGAGGAGAAAAAGAGTAAAGACAATTATTCCATAGGTAAAACGAAAAGAGAGCAAGAGTGCCGCCCGCAAAAAGTCCAAGGAAGTCAATAGTCATAGACGACACCCCCTTGATGAAACCCATGATGCTACCCAGCCCAAAGCCAGTAACCTTACCAAGTCCATCGTAAGAAGCGCCCTCCCAACCACCTCTGTCGGCTGACCTACAGCCCAGGGCAGTGGCAGACAAGATGTTCTACCGTCTCTATCTTCTTCTCATCCCCGTATACCCTGTAGAAATCTGGAGAGTTCCTGTCCAGCCTGGGCCATAAAAGTCTAGAGATCCTGCAATCAGCCGTGTACCTCCAGGTTTGGCCCACCTTCTCCATTATCCATGTCCCTATTAGCCCGCAATAGAAACCCAGCGGTGGCCTTACCGGCTCACAACCAAGTCCAGTATTCCGGACCGATCCCTTTCCTGCCAGTCCATCGGCAATCTCATTGCCGGAAACGTCACAATGACCCGGAACCCAACAGAGTCTTAACTTGCGTGTCACTATGATCGCCATAAGAGCATGTCTGCAGTCGCCCACGAGTCTTGACCTGACATAATGTCACGTCCCTTCTCCCTTTTCCCATCCGCATCCTCCCCTATCAATTCCGCGACCTTCATCACAGCCAGAATTTCAGCCTGGAAAGCGCTGCACTCATCCGGGAATCTGAATACATAGATAATTTCAAAGTCCAAAACTCTAAATATTTGAACAAGTCCAAAACTCTGAATATTTGAACAAGTCCAATTCGCGTAAGTTTCCAGAGTCTTTTGACATTACGTTACCAAAGAGGACTTTTCTTGTAAAAGTGCTCATATGTGAGTAGTTTTTTTTATTTTCTTAAAAGAGCTGATGCAGAATAGCACAATGCATTTTTTAACTCCAAATTTTAGGCCAAAGGTTTCGGTTTTTATGCGCAATGAGAGAACCCTAAAGTAATCAGCGTAGAAGTGACTCCACCTATAGGCATATTATTAAGACTGGTATAGAAGGCATACTAGAAGAAGTCAGCTCACCTACTGAAATAGAGTTGGCAGTGGGAGAACTCGTTAATGCTTTGTGTAGCGGGTATAGGCCAGCGTATCCGTTAATCTTTCTAGGGAAGAAGAGGCAGCCCAAATTGTGGCCAGGTGTTGTTTAATAAGGGTGTTGTTTAATAAGGCAAATATTAATAGAAGAGCTAGGGACTGACATAGCTGCAGAATAAGTTTTAAAAAGTACAAAGGAGATCTAGCTTGGAAAAAAAAGGCAGCTGTTGAAAGGAAAGAATACAGCTTACATAGGTCCGCGTATTCGATTAATTTATGATACTTGCAGAGAAATGTAGAAGTGGAAATATAAAAGCCAAAGTGTGGAAAAGAATAAGAAGGTAAGCAAAATAGGATGAAGCATGTTTATCAGAGTCTTTGGCCTGAATCGAACCCGCGACTTCCGCAATTACTCACTAGTTTACCGGGGCACCCTAAGAAGAGATAAAAGGTCATCGAGTTCAAAATATTGCTGTCAGTAAATGGGCTTTTAAGGTTCCGGAAGATATCTAAGGATTCATTGGTTAAGAAATAACAGATGGACCGTGTACTCATTCTAGCCCGGAGGCAGATGGTTCAGAAAGAGACTTTAGGCTATTGGATCTGAAACAGGAGAAAGTAGAAAAACTGGTGACGAACAAGCAAGTGGCTAGTACCTTCGAAACATAAAAATTCCCGTGTTTAGATGGAGTTACATATATATGTTATATTACAGATCGTTACAAATATATTTTTTCACAATGTTGGTGATAGTTTTTAGAGCATGTCTTCTGAGAAGAAATATTTCCAGGAGGTAAAAAGTGGTAATTTTATACTTAAGTCTGGTAGAATATGCCACTTAAAAACGGGGAATTTTAGGCCTAACAGTATATTTTCTTCTCTGCTTAAGAAGTTAGAAAGATTGGCAGATCTTTGTCTCTATTGTAGCTTCTTACATTCAAAATTATATTTGGACAGTTTAATGCTGAAGAAAAAAGTATCGTGGCATATGCAGAAGATGTAGTTATTCTGGTTAGAAGAAGGTTATTTTTAAGGGTCGGGGAGCCTCGTAGGCACCAAGAAAAAGTTTGACCTTAATTCTGATAAAACGGAATCCTGTTCAAAACAAAGCCTTGTGTTCTGCGCCACGCGCTGCAGTTAACTTGGTTCAATTGAGCTGATTTCTCGACGAATATTTTCCTTTAAAGCCACAAGAGATCGGAGATTCCTATTGTAAACCCTCTCTTTGAGGTAGTCATATAAAAAAATCCATGAGAGTCAGATTGGGCGACCTCGGTGGCCATGGGGTGTCCCAAAAGCAACTGATCAGTTTTTGGGCGAAATTTTTCCGACGCAAAATTTATCGAAGCTCTGGCTGTGTGCATTCGCTTCATTCTGTTGAAACCACGTTTGTGAAGAGTACAATAGATGAGCTCGTAGGCTTGGCAAAAAGAATTCCGTAATCATGCGTCGATAGTTTTCACCGTTGACATTCGTCGCATGGCCTCAAGAATTTTCGAAAAAAAATGGTCCAGTTTTCTCATGCGTGGATAAGGCACACCAAAAAATAACCCTAGGACAATGCAATGGTTTTTAATGTTTCAATCGAGGGTTGCGGGTTCTTGGACCCCAGTAACGCAGTTTTTTTTGTTGACGTGGCCGTTTTAGTGAAAATGAACCTCGTCGCTTCAAAAAATGGAATTTAAAGTGCGAAAACGCTCCAACAGCGTTTCACAAAAATTTTTGCGTAAATCGAAGTTACTTCTTTCAGTTCTTGAACGATTTGAATTTTAAAAGGGTAAAACTTTAGATTCTTTTTTAAATCTTGGAAGTCCCAGTGAGGATGCTTTTTCCGTATTTAAAGTCACGGATTTTCGCGTAAACTGCTTTAAACCAGTTCAATGTTTTCGGGAGAAGAGTACACATGAAATGCTCAATACAGGCCTAAACGCCTACTATACATGCAAACTTTCCATAGGAAAGAGCTGGAGCTTGCAACCAAAGGTGGTAAACTGGATTTAAACAATTGATGTAAGACCTATTCTAACTTATGGTTGTGCTGTGTAGTGGGAGGGGGTAGAAAAGGCTGTTGCAAAAAGCTCTTACTAGAGTTCAAAGATGTGCTTAATATAGCATCACTGATGCTAGAGCACACCTCAAGCAGTACGGGACATCATTGTGCACACGGTAGGTTGGTCTTGTTGATCTTAGTATAGGCTAAAGATCGAAGACGAACTATTTGGAAACAGAGCTTAGTTTTAAAAGAACACTGCCTTTAATATTCTTAGAGGGGTTGTTGGTAGGGATCCAATATTTTTTTAAAAAGAGTGAACGTATCTTAGATAGATGTGGGCATCAGGGCCGGGTTATATATGTCATTAAAAAAAAACATTAGTTTAACTATTCGATCGCAAATTTTGAATAATTCGGAGCAGCAGTTCTTAACAAACTTAATCTTTATTAAATTCAGGCAACTTCACTTTATTATGAATAAAACCGACATTTATCAATCGATTAGTACTTAAGAATTTTATTTTTAAGCTGAAAGTCCATGGCAGGCGTCAACATTGCAATGCGTTGCGGCTTTCTGAACTGTTTGCACGATGTTGCTTTTCAAGTTACATGCAGTGCTTTGACGCATAGAATATTCTGTTTTTTTTTATTTATTTTTTATCAGCTGTTTTGAAAGCTTGTGGAGTCAAAAAAAACATTTTATAATGGAAAGTAAAATTTAGGTTTTTAAAAAATTTTTAGAATTTGTTGAGTTTGTGCATATAATATTTTGTGCTACAAGTGCATACAAAAGGCTTAAAAATAACAAGAGACGATTTAGGGTGCGTCCTTTGTTTTTGTAACGTGGGATGACACTTCATATGTATATTTTACCGATAAATTCAATGTAAATTTTGTTCATGGGGGTTTTTCTGGATTTCGATTACCATTCCGCATGCAAATACGCATATACCAAAATAGAAATAAAAAATTTATTTTTCAAATTTCAATATTAAGAAGCCCAAGATTTTAGTACAAGAAGATGGAAAATCCAAAATATACTAAAAAAAACTATTCCACAGTGAAGAAGGCCGACTGAGAAAATTTCGATTCGAATCGAAATGCAGAATAGTGGTGCAAATATAAATTGAAGTAAATAAACGAAATTAATATATTTGATTCATAAAAATCTCGCAAAACTTTATCGGGAGTTTTTTTTTTTTAAAACATGTTACTACAATAATAAAACAAAAAAATTTGCGTTCCAAAAGATAGCTTATAAATTAACATAAAACTTGTCACCCCCATTAGTCAAAATCAGCTGGTCTGTTTGTTGACGCTTTATGACGTATGCAAAAGTAGATATAATTTTTGCGTGCGTTGCATCAAATGACGTCAACGCGTATGCTCTGTAACTTGCCATATTGAAATACACGTATTCAACTTTTTTCGTGATATGGACTTTCAGCTTTAGTCTTTTGGCGTTTTTTTTATACAATCTATACAGTTGTAAGATAGTTTTGGTGAGGTAAGGAGCTCGCGCATCACTGGTCATTATTTTTTAAGGACAACCAGGCCGTCCCTTTTTAACGAACTTCGAGAATTTTGCGTCTCACTCCCGCATGTGGAGGCTTCTATGATTGTCTGAATGAAAAAACGATTTTGAATATATGGAGGAGAACCACTAAACTCAAATATAAATATACTGCGTACAATACATTCAGCAAATACCTTGATCAATAACAAAGGTTCCAGGCCGTCACAGCTTTCTATTTAAAGGCATAGGCCGACTGCTTTTGCTTGTCTGAATCAACGTGGGACACCCTCACTGACTCTTTAGCTATGCACCTCTGCCATTCAACTTTATGCAAAAAAAAAAAAAAAATAAATAAAATCTGATAATTCCACCCCAAAATATGATACAGGTAATTGAGGTTTTTTGAAAATCTAAAATTTTAGATTTTTTTATTAATCCATATCATTTTAAATTTCGACTATTTCTGTACTTCTGTAGTCTATCAACCTACATAGTACCCTTGAAAATGCTACATAAATGCCAGTTTTTTTTTACTGTATGAAAACTGATTTCAATAACTAAGACAATTCGAATTTTCCATCAAAAGTTTTTAAATTTTCAAATGATGCGAAGAATGTCTATATTTTTCACCTTCAGTGTATGCGAAAGAATGTAAAAACACTGGGAAATAATTGAATTGAGCTTCTGCTAAACTTACAAATCAAGCGATACTAAAAAATTCTAAATCATAATAACTCACCAAATTCTTAAGAAAAAATTAAAGCAACTTACAACATAATTTCAAGCCGTTTTATCTTTTAATTCAAAATAATTTTGTTAAAATATTTTTTTTTTGCTCTGCGCATTACCTTCTTTACCCTTCACTTTTTCTGTATGTTCGTTTTCAATTTATTTGTACATATTTTTTATTAACTATATATAACACGAAACAATTGTTGACCAATTATTTATTATAAATCGCACATTTTTTTTGTTTTTTACGCTTTTTGTTTATTTTAAATAATTTATACAAAATTTGTTTTGTTTACAACTGGGATAGACCAAAAATTTAAGAAAAAACCAATTGTCAAAAACTTTTTTTGCCACTGTGTCAGTTGCTAACAGTGATGCTAACTTTTATTTCTCTTAAAAAATAATTTCCTAATAATCGATTTTTTTTATATATCGTAGTCGATTATTTTTTGCTGTCAAAAAAAAAAATACGTACATTTTATTAAAAATAAAATGTTGTAAAATGAAATAACACTTATGCATTGGTAAAGGTTGTATGATTTGTTAACGGAAATATCATTTTTACTTATTTTAATATATCCTTACTTTTAGAATTAGTTCCTTTTTAGTTCCTGCAACTCTCAATTTTTAGTAGTAGCGCTTATAGCTTGTTTTATATTCTTATATTTCAAACATTAAAAACATTGTATTTAAAATTTTTATTAACATAAATTTTTATTTTTTTTTGTTTGATTCTTATTATATATTATTATCAGTATAGAAGTACGTTAAACAACAAATTAATCTATAAATTAGTACGTATTATATTAAACAATCGTTTAAAATTAAAATATAAATACTTAAGAAATTAATATTAACTGATCCAGCAAACACGTCAAAATAAACTATTTTAAATGTTACTTGAAAGTTAAGGAACAGAGTTAGAACATATTTCGCATAAATTAATATTAACAAGATTTTAAAAAGAATTTTTCGAACTCTTTAAAATTTTTAAACTGTTAAAAGCTATTTTTTCTATAAAGTTTTTAAAGAAAATGCAATTACGTCTAAGTTTGTTACTAGTGTAGTATATACATATACGGCAATAGTTATATAGCAGTTAATTGAAACGAATTGCTAAAAGAAAAAAAATTATAAATAAGCATTTAAATATACATATGTATATGTATATATGTAATTTGTCTTGATATTGACAAACATATCTACATTTGTATGTTTAAATGCAAGCTTTTGGTTTGCACAGTATCATATTTATAGCAGAGCTCTAAAAAAGAATAAAATATTAGGAAAATTTACTATTTTTTAATACTAAACTAATTTTTTTTATTTTTAACAATAAATTTGAAGAATAACTAATGTTGCAAATTTCTTGTTTTTGTTTTGATTTCCTTAAATTTTCATTTATGCTCGTGAGTTCTTTAAAGCTCTGCCACCTTTGATGATTTAATAATGATGACAAAAATTTGTTTATTCCATAAATTTTGGTGTTTTGTGTAAAAAGGTGTGGGCGTCGCTTCTAACTTAACTTTTTGTGTTTTGGTAGTTTGAAAAATATTTTGCCTTCTTAACTAAATGCTTAAAATCTTTTCAACTATCTCTATTAGCTTGTATTTTGGGATTAAATATAATAAAGTCGTACCACAGATTTGGTAATGAGTGTATCGTTGTCGTAAAAACTGGTTTGAATGGTAACATTACCATTTAAGACTTTAGCAGGCATCATTTGTGATTCGGGCGCAGCTTCAATGGTTGACTGCCATGTGTTTGTGGTGTTAGCCCCTACCCAGCCCATCTCGAAGAACCATTCTTCCATTATGCGTCCTTTGAATAAAACCTTTTGATCGAGTCTAAAGTTGTCCATTGCCTCAATGGTTGAAAAGTTGATTTCTCGTGAAACGGCTCTTAAATCTAATATTTTTACAGGTACCCGAGCCTCATGCTCAGTTTCCGGTGATGAAAAATCTTTATTTTCCTGCCAGATAACGTTACCTGTGTCAGCATCACGTAAAATCATATAGTTGATTTGGAAGCCCCTTTGAATTCTCTCACCACGATCGACACTATCGCTAGAAACATTGCTAGCGTCTTCGGAACCCATTTTTTCTGATTTTTCTGTAATTTTGAATGAGTTTTGCAATATTTTTTAGTTAATTTTTTATTTTTAGAAGTTCAATTTTTTTTTCTGTTTTGGTGGTTGATTAATTAAAAGTATTTTGTCTGAGCAAAAAAAAAATATATACTACAAATGTGTTGTCAAAAACAGATGTGCAAGAAGATGCCAAATAAACAGTGGTACCAGACCTTTTTTTTAAATTCTAAAACTATCTGAAAATAGGGGAAATGCCATATATTACATTTAAAACCGGTTAACCATCGGCTTATACTATATAATATATATAGATATTTTTATTTATAAATAATGTGCCCTTTTTTATTTAATAATCCATTTCTCGGAATCTCAAAAATATTGAAAGGTAACTACTACAGTTTGAAGTTTTTGCACCATTATATACTTTTTGCAATATAAAGCACATTTTCAATGGCAAAATAAAGAAATAGTATATGTATATGTATGTATTCAACTTGCTACATTCAAAAAACACTAACAAAAACTTAAGCATAATAGCGTTCAAATAGACGGCGTACAATAATGAAAACATAAAATAATTTATATTTAGTAGTAAAAAACATGGAAAGGGCGTTTAAATATGGTATCAAGGGAAGATGCAAAGGGGACAACCGAAGTCCGGAAAAACCCTCTCAAAATCAACGTGAGAAACTTGACAAAAGCGTTAGCTCGGCCAATGACTCACAATGTATTGTTATTAATGACTAACTAATTAAGTAGGTTAAAAGAGGAATTCACTTCCTAGTCACCGTTTTGAAAAAGAAAATGTATTAGAAGTAAAAATAATCAAATGCGGCACATACACTTTTTGTTTCTTTTTTATTTTGGTTTTATCCTAACAGCGTTTATTATTTTGTGTAAAAATTAAAAAAAAAAAAAACATTAAATAAACAAAAGAAATATCTGAAAGCATTCGGTACCGAAAAGTATTTTTAGAATTCATTGGCAGCTCGATCAATCGAATAAAACTTCGATGCCGGAATTTGTTCCCTGCATCGATGTTTTAATTAAAAAGAAAAACAATATATTGCCATGCGGCAGAGCCGTAACTATGAGACGCTATGTAGGTTTTAAACACAATTGTTCAATATAATTTATAAACCTAGCTCGGACCACCAATCTGGGAAAACACAATCGAAAGTGAACAGAATAAAAAAGACTTTCTCAGCTTGCTTCTTTTTGGCAAGATAGTTTTTCTCAAACATATGATAGTGCCAAAAAAACATCTTATTAAATTATTCGTTTGCCTGCGCAATTTTCTGTTAAGTGAATTCACCTGTTATTATTTTTTTTAAATTTTTTGTTACATGTAAGTATGGCAACATTAAAGGATGAAAATAAATAAAACCCAGCTGTTTAAAAAGAATTAATATATTTTTAACAAAATATTTCCAAAGGCTTGAAATATATAACTTAAATAATGATTATATACGGCGTATATATTGTAAGTAAATCAGGTGGACTTATATTTAATCTAGACAATAATGTGCCACGGATAGAACATGAAAAAACCTTTACATTCCCACTAGATCTTGTGCTGGATTACAATCCCAAAAAGGTTACGGTTGTATTTAATCGCAAAGATGGTATAGATGGTAAATTTTAAAACAAATATTAAATTATTTCACATACAAATAAGGCACAATAATATTTCCTTAGTTGGTCATGTTTTGGTGACTGTTAATGGCGTTCAAGTAAACGGTTGTACTTTGGAAGATGGTCGAGATGTTAAAACAGTATTGGAAACACCTGAAAATTATCCCATAAATTTGAAATTCAGCCGTCCAAAAATGACGACAAACGAAAAAATCTTTTTGGCTAGCATGTTTTATCCTCTATTTGCCATTGCCAGCCAACTAAGTCCTGAACTCAAATCCTCGGGCATTGAGGTATTAGAGGCAGATACATTTACGCTGCACTGTTTTCAAACATTAACGGGTGTAAAGTTTATAGTTATAAGTGAAACGGGCTTAAATGGCATGGATATATTGCTGCGAAAAATTTATGAATTGTACTCTGATTACGCTTTAAAAAATCCATTTTACTCTTTGGAAATGCCTATACGCTGCGAACTTTTCGATAATAAATTGCAGGCGTTACTTGATTTAGTTGAAAAGACAGGTTTTAATAACATAGAAAAATAAATTGAGATCTTACTATAGTATGTAGTACCAGAAAAAAAATATTGCTTTAAGTTTAGTTTACTCATGTAAAATTTTATAATAAAAATTAATCTTTGTATATAAATTAATTGCTGTTTGATTTTGTGATAATTGTGAATTAAAAACCTGCAAACTACTAAATACAAAACTAAATTTCTTAAAATAAAACATCTGTAACTGTTTCACAATTACGCTTTAAACAGGGCCCACCATATTAATGAAATTATATAAAATATCTAACTCCCTCGGAAAATTTGGGTATACATACCTCAATTGATAACAAATTATTTTTAACGTTAAATAAATAAAAATGCAGTTTGTTTTTATTACATACACAAAATAACAAAATAAAGCTTAAAAAGGAAAAAGTGATAAAAAAAAACAATATCAGTAAAATGCTTACTTATTGCACTAATTGTGTTAAGAGTTTTGGGTGTTAAAGCAAGTGAGAAGAATTGAAAAACAATTAAATTAAACAAATGCAGTTGCATATGACATATTTGAGATATAGACAATAAATTTCAATTCATTTTGTGACTAGACCTCGAGCTTTTGGATAAGCTGAGCCTGGTTTTTTTGCTTGAGTTCGTGCTGTTGGTGGGCGCCTATTGGAATCCAATGCTGAAACTGGAGATATACCAGTAGCACGACTAGATTTAATATTACGTACACCATTCGATGTAGGTATGCCACCGTTTGTATTCGGACCATGGCCATTAACATTTGAAGAAGCGGCAGCAGCTGCTGCAGCGGCATTAGCGCTAGCATTTATAATGCTTTCCAAACGACTGCGTATAGAGTTAGTGTGATTGTCCACAATATCGATATCATCACCAGTTTGCATGGCCTGAGCCAAAACGGCCTGCAGAGATGCTGAAACTTTAGGAGTCCTATATTCCTGAGTAGTGCGACAAGGCATTTCTAATTCATAGTTGACAATGTTTTCACTTTTGAAACGCAAAGATGTCTCTGAGGTATTATTTTTAGCTTCTAACAAGGAATATTCGGAAATGGGTCGCCGTCGTTGGGGATGAGATACGGGACGTTTGTTATGATTTCCATCATTGTAAATGGGTAAAGAGGAAAACTTCCACTCTTCTTGTTCTTCATCGTACTTTGCTTGAGTATACAGTCGTTGTTTGACCTCGACAGGCACAAAATTGTCTATTATTAAAAGTTGCCTTTTAAGTTCTTTTACTAATTCATTTTGTGCCATTTCCAGTTCTCGTAAATCTTGATTATGCTCAAACTTACAATCATTAAGTTCCTGTTGTAATGCTAAAAATTTTGCGTAGCATTTAGAGAGTTTGCGTTTCTTTAATTCTACTTCTTGTTCAAGGGACGTAACCGTTTCTTTTATTTCCAAAGTCGTTTCTTCTTGTAATTCCAGTTTTTGTTGCATTTCAATTTCACGCTTCTTGCGCTCTGCTATCTCTACTAACTTCTTTTCCAGCTCAATTTGCCTTTCGCTATAAGTATCAAGTAGATTTTTGCCGCCTCTAACCAGTTGAGATTCCAGTTCAGATAATTTTGCAGCCAGCTTAGCCGTTTCCAAACGTTCACATTCCAACTGTTCGTTTGTTTTAGCCACTTCTTCTTCCACCTCATTTTCTTTGTCCGATTCGGCTTCTTTTTCCTCATCATCATGTCCTTCCGAGTTAAGTTGCGAAAAACTTCCATTCAATTCCTTGTGCAACTGTTGCCTGTCTTTCTTTTCGGTCTTTACCTTCTTAACAATTTTCTTCGGTGGCTTTTCGACTTTAATATGTTGTTGCTGTTTGGAACCAATTAAACGTTTAAGACGTTCAATTTCTTCTTGATATTCCTTAAGTTTAGCATCCTGAGGATCTTCATTCTTAATTGGTTGATTTTGTATAGCCTTAGCTCGGGATGCATAACGCAATGTAGTTAAAGTTTCATTATAATTATAGGCTGAAGGTCCTATGTTAGCAATCATAATGGTTTTCGAATTGCCACCCAAAGAATCTTGCAATAGACGTGTTAGCTTGGAGTCACGGTACGGTACATGAGGTGAACTTTCGGCCAAAGCGGAAATAACGTTTCCTAATGATGAAAGGGCCAAATTGATTTTGCTTGCCTCCTTAAGGCGTTCGGCTGAGGCACCTGTTTTGCTTTGTCTCTCACTTCCCGCCAAATCAATAAGGTTTAGTTTTCCAACTTTAATGGTGTTGGTCTCAATATCACACATTTCGATTTTAATTATAAAAATAGCATGAGATCTAAAAAGAATAAAAAAATCGTTAACTTGTTTTATTTGTAATTTGCTAATGGGAGGACCACTTCCTCTTTTTAAACAATAAATTAATTTACATCACAGCTTATTTATCTCTTACCTTGAACTGTGTTCGTTCATGTTGGTGAAACCAATGGTACGATTTTTATTTCCCACCTTCATGACATTCATCATGTCATCGACACTTTTACACGTTATGGAATGTAAATTTGGTACATAGACCCCAGAAGTATTTTCGCGTACCTCCAAATGCTTTGAGTTAGGTTTAAGTAGATCCCTTAGTTCCTCCATGTAGATTTCTAAATATGAAACATCAACCAAAAACTGAAAATTCTCAGTTCGGTTAATGTGCAGCCAGATCTGTTCAAAAGTACGTGGAATTATGCCAACCAACTCATCATTCCCTCTTATACCTTCCATCGTAAAGGTTTTGCCAGTGCCTGTCTGGCCGTAAGCAAAAATACATCCATTGTAACCTTCCAAAACCGAGCTGACTAACGGAAATACAATCTCATTGTAGACCGTAGTCTGTGATGAACCTGCATCGTAGACAGCATCATATGTAAAGACTTTACGTTGTCCTTTTTGTGAATCTAAGTAATTGGAAATTTCTATAACACCGCGATTGGGATATACTCCAATGACTTCATCATACCCGTCTGAACGTTCCTTATTGCTCATGGGCCTACATCGCACCACCACCTGTACGCATTCATTTAAGGTTTGGCTATTCGCTGTACCAGGTCTACGTGATCTAGCACTCATACCGATTAGAGAAAATGCAGGTTACCAAGGTAAATATATTGATGCTAGAAAAAAATAACAGGCGTAAGTTGAAGGAAGTTGGTAAAAATCAATAACACTTAATTAAACAAAAAATTTGTAAAAATTTTTAGATTTTTACACTAACACAGAAATACTTACGTACTTTTATTGATTTATTTAACCAATACTTCGACCACCAATCCCAAGTTCGTCGCTGAAGTGGTATTAAAAAATATAATTACTCAACTTTGATTATAGGTAGTTTCCACTTTTTCCCCTAATTTTACACTTTTCTTTGTTTAATGTTTTTTTTTTTCTTTCAGCCAACTTATTTTGAAGTTTTTGATTTCTTTATATAAGAGGCATTTTCGTGTTACAGGTTTTAAGTTTTTTTATAATTAATTCAATCTTTTATTTTCTAAAATTTTTTACTAAAAATCTAATTTGGTAGGTTTAACAGTAGTCGCAATTGCCTATTTTATGGTACAATTGTACCATAGCCAATTTCGTATAACATTAGAGCGATTTTTTTAGTTATGCCCAGCATACCATTATCGGAGCGCTCTTATGTATGAGCTCATATATGAGCGATTTTATGAGTTTCTGTGAGTGTTTCCTGCGTGCATATATCTGAGCTCATAAACGATCGATTTGATGTGCTTTTTATGAGTAATTTCTGCACTCTGACAGATAACGGTAAATTCCAGCTAAGCAGAAGAAAGAAGTTGCTCAAATTGATTCATTAGTAAATATTTTTGGAAGCGTAAAGACAAAATTGTGAGTTATCTTATAATAAATACAAAAATAATACATAATTGAAATAATGAAAAGAGCAAACTAAAAAATAAAGCCAATTTATAATAAGTGAACTTCGTTCAAACAAATTAAGAAAAGAAAATCCAGCATGTAGTATTAAAAATAATAGTGTTGTTGAAGAAAATAGTGACAGTGAACGTATTTTAGAAAGAGAGAGTGTAAACGAAAACTGGAATAAGAGCTCAAAATGCGTTTTAAAAAAAGAGTCATAAAATACTCTTTTATGCATAAAATTTAGAGCTCTTTCATGAGTGACCAGTTTAGTGGAAAAAGCCACTCAAAAATGAGCGTTTTGTGACTGTTTATGATTATTTTATGAACTCTTTATGAGCGTCAGCGTTCCGACAAAAGAGTCTTTATGAGCTCATTTAGAGCACATATGGTATGCTGGGTGTATTCGAAAATGAGGCGTTTTTTTTATCAAACATATAAAGGGGGTTTTTAAGGCGAATTCATTGATGAGGAGGTGTTACGAGCACAGCTGATTTACTTTCTTCTTGCATATCTCGAGGATTGTCAAATTTTTTAACAATAAAAACGAAAATTTTCTTCGCCGCAAATTAATTGTTGTAAAATCAGCATCACCTTGTAACCAATTCGCCTTGGGGATTTCATTGAAAAGGTGATGTCAAGGCAAATTGAATAATAATGTAGTGGTGATTTTAAAACTAAACTTCGGGTGAAAGCGGTTAGTTTTTGTGTGGCTTTCGTTGACTGATGTGTCAAAAAAGATATGTAAACATAAACAACTTTGACAACCCAGCTTCCATTTGTAAGGAAAAATTAGATTAGCTGTGCTCGTTACTTCCCCTGATAAATGACTTTGCCTTGGGTGATGTAAGAATCATGACTGAACTATTTTTTGCACTATTGGAGGCTGAGTTTTTTTATTAAACAGCTAACTAAAGAACAAAGGCGAATTAATTATAAGGTGGTAGCGATTTTCAGCAACTAAATTCCGTCAAAAAAATGTTCGTTTTTGTTTTGGCCTTCGTTGGTTGATGTGTCAAAAAAGATATGGCAAAAAGCGTTGTCTAATTCGCTCAATTTATACAAAAGTACTACAAAAGTAACAGCCACCACATGGTACAAGGTAGTATCGATTAAACAGCTGACTATTTTTTGCTCGAGTTTTTTCACTCGTTATATCTGTCAAACAGTACGTTTTTTGACATAAACGGGGATGCTTTTACAACAACTTCATAAATTTGGTATCGAGTTTGTTGTAGTTGTTGCCGTAGCAATAATACCTTGAAAGGTAGTTGTACCATGAGCCAACATATGGTAGTTTTACATCACGGACTTACCGTTATGTCAAAAATTACAAAACACACACAAACAAAGGCGCGTTAAGAATGTTCTATTTAAATAAAACTTAAAAATAATTGTTTGACCTAAAATCTGGCTATAAGTATTTACACTATTCGATAAAAAATTTACATACAGTCCATATGTACATTAAATTTAATCAACAAAATTTTGAAGTTCCCCAGTTCCACAGTGAAAAATTAAAAAAATGAATACAAATGGTCCAAACTAGCAGCAATATTAACTTAAACATAAAGATATGAAATTTCTAGAGAAATTTGTTAAAATTGCAGTTAAATAAAACAAATAACTAATCATAGCTTTTCTTAGTTAATAGATTTTCAAGATATTTACAGTTAAATATGAATCAAATACTTTAAAAAACGAAAATAGTGATAGTGATGGACCAGAGAACGAAGCCGACTGGCCAAAAGCCGCCGTAGGCCTTAGTTTATGTGTTGCAGCCGCCGCCGAGTTAAGCGGCTAAATTCGGCTAAAAGTAACGATTTAATTATTTTCTGGCGACTAATCACAGTTTACACTTTTAAATTATTTGGCAGTGTTTAGGAAATATAGCATTGTAGCTACGCTTAATTGAAGATTTAAAGGGGAAAGGTAACTCTAAACTTAGTTAGAAATATATACACATTTAGCCGTTAAATATACTTAAAAACTGTAAAAGAGAGCTATGTCGCAAAAATATATTAAAAGTTATTTTATTAGTGGCACAAATCAAAGTTGTTGTCAGATTTATCTGATGATGACATAAATACTCAAGTTCCTTCTATTAAAGATATTAATTATTTTAAAGAGATTACTTAATAAAAAAGTTGACTTAAAAACTATAGCACAAGTGGTAATCGGCAATGGAGCTGCAAATTATGTCTAGAAAGCAAAAATATGAGTTTAAAAAGGTTGTTGATAACCAACTACAGTCGGAAATCAAAACATATTTTGCCACACAAGTTGCGCACCCAGAAGCCATTGGCAACAAATTGAATAAGTAAATAATAGGATTTACATACTTAAAAATGAGCCATCTACCAAGCAATCTACTTATGATCTATATTTTTCGGGCTTTTTCTAATATTGCACTTTCTGCCAACATTTGTTTTGGGACACCTGCAGCTTCTGATTCTTTAGAGCAAGCATTTCCCTTTGCTGGAAATCCCAATCATAAAAAAAAGTAGGATAAGTCCCGCACGTACAAAATACATTTATTTGTTCACGATAAGAGCATAAACAACTATAAATTCCAAAAAAAATTGGGTGTATGAATTTGCCCCCAGCATTTGTTTTGTGTAATACACCTTAATTTTGAACAAACTTCTGCTTTAAGATATGGCGCATTAAGAATTTCATAAAAAAAGGAACCAATGTGTGGGGCTATTATTTTCCTTGTTTCTATCCAACTAATTTTTTCCCGAGAGGTAGACAATATACTAGGCCTAGCTCGGGACAGGCGTCGGTGCTATAAAAAACAGTTTCAGCAAAAAGAGAGCATACTACCATAAGTAAATTCATTTATGTAGCTGAACTCGACAAAGTTTCATTTATGATGAAACATCAATGAATTTAACATGTAATTGTCCTAGGACGGAAGTTATCCAAAGCGCTAAAAGGTATATAATTAATATAAGTTCTTTGTTATTTGCTGAACATTTTAAATTACGTATTTCGTATTTGTTCATTCGTGAAAATAGATAAACCTATTAAACACTTATTCACTAGGGATTTATCATTTCACAACAGGATGAATGCAATTTTTATTAAATAGGCTCTTATTTTGCAAAATCAATTTTTATAACGCTGCTATTGTAAAACAACTTTTTGGTAAAAATTTTTGGCTACTAATAATAATTTAGATCCAAATCACCGCTCACATAATCACCCTTATTGTGGTTGGCATTGGCGTAGTCGTGTTTAGTTTTTTGGTACCGTCTAACAAATACGCCAATGTTAAATGAATAGCGCCCTTGTCGTTTTTGTGTCGAATTCGACCACATTTGACACGACAACGCCAAACACAATTAGGCTGAATAAATACAAGCGAATGCATTTTAAATATGTACATAGTTAGATGTTGCTAAAAATTCAGGGCTGGAGCTTTTTGGTAATAAATGAAAATGCTTTTTTTGATAAAGCCGCCATACCAATGCCTTTCTGGAAAAGGCATTTTTATCTATAACTGACTCTAACATTTCTTTATTTTGACCAAATTTTACACTCATGTTATCTCTATACTGCCAACTTTTATACTGATCTAGCTAAGCCGCGGTGCGCTTCGCTACACTAAACATAGTAAAATTACCAAAATATGTAAACAAAAGCATTTATATATATTTTTTAATTTACTGGTTGCCCTACATAAGTTGCAACAAATTGTAAGTCAGCCCTCTTTAACTAACATATAAAAATTGGGAATTTACCAGGGTTATAATTTTGGAGATATTCAGAAAACTTTAGCTAGCAAAAATTCTTTTACAAACATTTAAAAGTACCAAAATATAATTCTAGCTCTTTAGTACCCCTTAGCGCAAAAATTGAAAAAATGTACCAAAAACATATTAACATATTTTGGTAGCCTGACCAATGCAGTTTAAATAATGTTTCTATCTTCATTGGTTTTAAGGTTACAAAAAGTACTAAAACATAATTTTAACCTTTTTTTCTCTTTTCATTCGAGTATGTATAGAAACATTGTATACCAGATTTGCTTATATTATTATTCCTTATTCTACTTTTCTCACACCCTGTTTTTCATTGTCAACATATGGTAAAAATATTATGCTGATGTTTCTGTGTTTTTTAATATGGCAACCCTTCTATTCGTTTTCGGCAAAAACGTTTAAAGGAGTTGTTGACATTGGAAATCGGTGCAGGAGTTTTACATATAAGTTCCAAAGTTAATAAAATCGTAATTACTGTAGTTAAAAATATGCTAAGTTTACAAATATATGTAGTTTCTTGTGATTATATTTAGAGTGAGTGAAAAACAAGTGTTTAATTGGTTTGGAAAAAGAAATTTGTATTAATACTGTCTGTCGCAATATTACAAGCAGCAAAGCTACCGCCAAACGTCTGGCATATTTTAAAGAACCATAGTGTTGGAATTTTGTAGTAAAGTTTAAAAAACTAAAGGAAACATGGATCAAATGTTTAGTCCGGGGTTTTCTATACCTAGCATTGGCACTCCATTACATCAAATGGAAGCTGATCAACAGATAGTTGCCAATCCTGTTTATCATCCTTCAGCTGTTAATCAACATAGTAATCATGATATCAATACAAACATCGCCCACAACATGGCTGCCAATAATACATATGGTCATGATTTAAACCACATCATGGGAGGAAATTCTTCAGCAACAGGCTTAAATACTGCAAATATAGGTCAACATCCTACACTGCCAGTACCGCATAAGCAAATGCAATCGTATCAACCTTCGTATCAAAGTTCAATGTCATCTACAATGGGTACGCAAAATATTGGCAGTGTTGGGAGTACGGCAGGTCCTCAATCATTGATGCAGCCGCAGACACCGCAGAGTCTTATGTCTCCCATGGCGCCAATGAGTGATCGAAATGATAACTTGAGCAATATACACCAAACTATGGGCCCGGCCACGCCTATGACCCCCATGACACCTGGTTCTGCGGATCCCGGAATTGTGCCACAACTACAGTAAGAAGAACCCCTTGTTTATAAATTGTATCTAAATTTTTTTTTCTTTTGCAGAAATATCGTTTCAACAGTTAATTTATGTTGTAAACTGGATTTAAAGAAGATTGCTCTTCATGCTCGTAATGCCGAATACAATCCCAAACGTTTTGCTGCGGTTATAATGCGTATTCGTGAACCTCGAACAACAGCTTTGATATTTTCGTCGGGTAAAATGGTTTGTACCGGGGCCAAAAGTGAAGATGATTCACGTCTGGCTGCACGCAAATATGCCAGAATTATACAAAAATTAGGTTTCCCAGTAAGTGAATTAAATGTGAAGGATTTTTTTAATATCTAAACGATTTTTTTTCGATAGGCCAAATTCCTTGATTTTAAAATTCAAAATATGGTTGGTTCCTGTGATGTAAAATTTCCAATACGTTTGGAGGGTCTCGTACTTACACATTGCAATTTCTCTTCTTATGAACCAGAACTATTTCCTGGACTTATATATCGTATGGTTCGTCCTCGTATTGTCCTACTTATATTTGTATCGGGCAAAGTTGTGTTAACTGGAGCTAAAGTACGCGGTGAAATCTACGAAGCGTTCGATAAAATATTTCCCATTTTAAAAAAGTTTAAAAAACAGTCTTAACGTATATGCGCAACTTTTGCTACAAAAAACTACTGTTTGGTGTAGTTAGACTAAGAATAAAGGAGCTTTATTTCTTATTAGCATATGTTTTACAATTAGGCTTATTATTAAGACTTTCGTGTAACAAAATTTTTCACTCATATTAAATTGTTGATTTCGTCAAATTTTTCAATACTAAAGGTAGTGTTTTAAGATTTTGCATTGAACTTTTCTCTCATATTACCTTCTACGCCCAAATTTATAGTTTCACAAAAACAAAATAAAAATCGACTTTTGTATTTAAACAAAGTTTTATTTATTTATATTTGTAAATTTTGGAGTAGATGTGAGCACAAGTCATTTAAACAGAGATTGTTTAATGAAGCACTACTCATATAGCCCTATGGTTAGTGTTGACTGTTGTCGCAAACTATTTTATATGTTTCACATGATAAATAGTGGTAGGAAACATTGAATATGTTGCTTGAAGCGGCTTCTTTACAAACATTGGGCCATTAAACCACCTAAGTTATCAAATTCAATTTTTTCCGTTATATTTTTGGTTTTAATTTTTTCGTCTTGAGAAGCAATTACTACTAGATTGCCATCATGTTTCCAGCCATATTGTTTCATCCATTTGTCCAGAGTAGAATCTGTAATAAAGAATGAAGCATGAGTATTTCTACATTCAATATTAAAAAAATTTAAATGGTTCCCAATAAATTACGATGCGTTTAATTTTTGTTAATGAAAGTCAGAAGCATTAAGAGTGTTTTATGTTAAGCTCTTGCAAATTTTACTTACCCTCAATTCCACCCAGCATTTCTTTTAATAGATCTTTCTTGATTTCCTGGAATGTTATATTTACAACATGGCAAACAAATTTACGTATCGAATCGTGGAATCCTTGAATGTGACGGAAAATGTTTTTGTTAACTTCAGCTCTTTGCCAAAACAACGTAAAATCAGCACGCTCCAAAATATCAGCCAAATCGATAATGGTTTGAACTATATCGTTTTTCATTTGCTGCGGCAACAGCAAGCACTTGGCCATTACAAAATCAGTATGTGGCAAATTGGTCAATGACTTTAACAAGATGGTATAAGTGATATCGAAGTTCAACATATGGGGGTTAAATTGATATAATTTTAGTACCGCCAAATTGGCTTCCAAATCATACGTATTGTTTTTGGCTTGGTCTTCAACATATGCTTCCAAAGTCTCTAAGTGGTCTGGATTGTATCTGCAACAGACCGCAATTAAAAAAAAAATAAATTTTTTGAGGTTATGTTTGCAACCAACAGTCCATCTTTTCATTAACAGCACTTACCGCTCGATACAGCCTAACATTTCCTGTATTGTTTGGCTTTGGCCATTTTCCATAGTCACCATATGAGGCATTTTCGGAGGAATTATATTTATTTTACTATTAAAATTCGATGAAATATTTTTGTTCCAAATACCACCAAAAAGTGAAACATCAAATTTGACGTTTGCACACAGAAAGGTGAAGAAAAATGATGCCAAAAACAAAAAAGCGTGACCTAAGGTTTTTTAATCTGGCGATTTTTTATCTTGGGGTTTTCAACGATTCCGTTCTACAAAAAAATTACAAAAAACAAAAATTTTTATCGAAAAAAAATTAAATGCCTTAATTTGTGTTCTTAAAACAATTTTTTCTTTAATATTTACCTAAAAAGTTGTTTTTTTTTACAATGTACAACTATTCGACAGAGGCTGCAATTCGTCAAAACATCAGAGAACACCGTCTCACAATAAACGAGTCACGTAACAATTTTTAAAGTCGTATAGCTCTTTTAAGACATTTTCTTTTCTGCAAAAACATTTTTTTATTCTATCTGCTCTATCAGTTAAAAATCGTATATATAAAAAGTAACCATCATTAAAACCAGATAAATTTAGTTCCATGTGAAAAGCCTTCAAAAGATGTACTGCCCTAAATATATTTCAGTTTTACAAAGAAAAACATTTGCGATATTATTGGATTAAAGAGGAAAAAGCATTAACTTTTTGCTATTTCGAAATATGACCTTCTTCCTGTAACTTCTAGCTGGTCTGCAGTTGAAAAGATTACCTATGAAAAATACAATTTTTTAAAGCAGGGACAACAAAAGTCAACATTTTGTATTCAAACCAAAACGGCGTTAGTTTTTTTTTTATTTTGAACCCTAGAATACAATGTTGTCAAATGTAAGCCTTCACCAGACAAGTTCATGCCTAGACAAACGTTAAACGCGGTATATAAAAAACTTAGAATAAAAATAAATTTGTCTCGTCAAGACGTACAATAAATTTTACGTGTACATATATATTTTTCAAATGTTGACAAATATGTGTCTCTCTAGCGCTTACTTCTTCTAACTTCTTATGTTCTCAGCAAAAAAAAAAAAGAGTGACTACGTATTGTTTCATTGCATTATATTTTCTCCATGACGAGTTTACAAAAAAAATTTATTAAGAAATTGATAATAAATTATACTGCGTCTTTTTTTCAAAACCGCAATATATTTTTTGGTATGTCGAATATATTGGAAGATATTCAGCTTCTTATTTCTTTTATATCCACAACTCCACAGCTTACCAAAAACTGTTTTGCTTATTATTTGCTTTCTGCGATATTTACAATCAAACAACGTGCATTAAAACTTATATACAAATAAACTAAGTTACACAGTGGAAATAATTAAAAAAAAGATTTTATTTGCAAAACACAGACTCTTTTTTCCGCATTTTAAGGAGAGAAAAATATATAAGTGTTAAAAATTATCAAATGCAGCATAAACACTTTGTGTCTCTCCTTGGTTAAATCCTAAAAACTCAGAAAAATCTCTAAAAAATTAAATACAATTTTATTAAAAACAAATGTCTGTATCGACCATTTTATTTTAAAATAATTCCAGCGTGCAAATTTTTCAAAAAATTACACCAAATACTCTCTATCGTTTTTCTCGAAATCGTTTGTATGTGCCATGCAGCAAATAAGAAACCGCACGATATGTCGTGATCATCAAAGTATAGTTATTTTATTACTATAGTAATTATCAAAATTGTATAATAAAAATGAATTGTTTATTATATAAACATTTTTTTTATTTTTTATAAAAATTAATTTATATATATTAAAAATATCTTATACAGCAAATATTTTCTTTTGTAAATATTATCATATAAAATATCCCTAGTTTTATGGGGTTAAAAACTGATTAATGTGTTAGTCGACTCACAAACTACTATCCGCGTTATTGGCTATGGCGTTGCTAATTGTATGAGCAGAAATCGTGGTGAGTTTTTTTAAACACAAAGTTGCCACTTTTATTTGTTTCGAAATAAGGTTGTCATGCTAGAAATTTTATCTAAATTTGTTTGTGTTCGAATTTGAATTTCATGCCCTTTCAAATGGCGATAAGGGTATGTAAAATTATGTACATATATCAGATTGTCATTCCGTTCGTAAAATCTACAATATTCCCTTGAAGTGATATTTTTTTACTTAAGCGTTTCAGAGAACAAATAATTTTCCCCCTAAACATATTTATCATCAATTTTTTTTGCATGTCGCAACCTGATATGGTATCGATTTACGTGCAACCGTGTTTGCAGACTGCTGAGTCAGATGTTTCACAAGACTTTGATTGGTCTACAAACTTTGGCTATAGAAAGGTTTTTGAAAACTCAGCGGTTTCAAGGCCTGTCAGTGTCGTTAAGTAGCATATATTTATTTATATTTTGCCAGTAAAACAAACCTCCATGTTGATATGACTAGTTATTTTGATATAAAGATAAAAACATCCCTTAAGTTTAATAAAACAAAAACCTAAACTCCATTATGTATAAAGTTAACTTTTTGTTTTCATTTTGTTAGTGTTTCTTGTCTGTATAAAAATTAAATATGGGACTGTTAAAGCAATTGGTTTGACATCGGTTAACGTCATGCTGGGCTACCACCTGATAAGAGATTGTGGTTGTTTGATAATAAATATGTACTTATGTACACACGTTTTATAAGGATATCGAATATTTTTTAAAAGATGATTAACTATTTTTTAATATATGATGCGGAAAATCTGAAAATATTTCGAGGTATCGTTCCATGCTAATAAATAAACCTTTAAAGAAAAATAACTTGCCAAGCTTTTGAGGTAAATAACAGAAAAAAAGTCAGAAACCTTGATTGTTGCTTTTAAGTGTTATGGTAAATTTCTGTAAAAAATTTTGAAGACGACATACTAATGTGGTAAAAATTGCTCTTTGAATGCCAACATTTTAGGAAAGTTTCGATACCCATGAAAAAAATGCAAATTAAAAATAAAAATGTTAAAATTTCAAAAAATTGAATTTTAAATTTTTTTTGCAATTTTATCACCAAAACGCCATAAATACTTTTTTCGTTACATTTTATTTGTTACAAATGTTTATTTTTTGCAGTGCTTTCACAAATTACCTTACAAATAGAGAAAAATGTAAAAGATAAGTGTTAAAGTCAGATTTATTAATTTTGTTTGAAGTAGTTAATTTTTTAACATTCACTTTCTCAAACTCAAAAAGGAAATGCAGAGGGCGAATTTTTTTGAATTCGCCTTGATACTACCTGTATTAGTGTATCCTGGACCAGCGTACACTAAACCAGGTTATATCAAGGCGAATTCCGAAAGTTCGCCCTCTGCATTTCCTTTTTGTGTTTGAACGTAAGAATGTAAAAAATATTAAAAATTTCATACAAAATTAAAGTGTTGTACAAATATGTGTCAAATTTATTATAGTCAGCTGGGCTCTTGGTATTACCTGTATGAGTGTACCCTATGTGTGACTTTTGTTTCCCCGCAAGCTTTTCTACATTTCTCACCCATAGCACCAGTAGACAGGGGTCGTGTTCCTTCATGTAAATCTCCTCTATCAAACTTTTTTTTTTTTTTTCATATTTTGGTCAAATGGGTATGCAGTTTATTTTTATTTTATTTTTTTATTATGTATATTTTTTATACACAAATTTTTATGTATCTTCTAAGCTCATCTAAAAAAATTCTAACTTAATAACAACAGTTTTTAACTTTGTCTGTAATTGAGTTGTTAAATAAATGCCTTTCATTTAATCTTTCTTTTCGCTTTCTTTCTTATGACTCTTTTTTTTGTTGCTCTTTTTCTTTTTATCGCTGCCCCATTTTTTATGATCCTCCTCAGTTTCTTTATGCTCACGTTCCTTTTTATATTTCTTATGATCCTCATCGTGATGACCTTTCTTATAGTGGCCTGCATGTTTTTTGCGCTTTTTTTTCTCGCCCCTCTCACTTTCCTTCTTTTTTTTGTGTTCTCCCTCATCTTCGTCGTGATGTTTGTGTTCTTTACCCCATTTCTTATGATGGCCGCCTTTATTTTCATCATCGTAGAATTTCTTTTCTTTAACATATTCATCTTTATGAAATTTCTTATGATGTTCCAATTCCTTGTGACCCTTTTTGTATTTCTTCTTATGATGATCTTTGCCACCCTTTAAGAGTTTCCCATGTTTATGCTCTTCACCATATTTTTCTTCTTCATCATCTTTTTTCTTTTTTTTGCCACCCGAATTTTCATGATGATGTTTATGGTCCTCCTCTTCCTCATACTTTTTCTCATCTTCATCCCATTCGCTGTGCTCCTTATGACCATTTTCTTCTTTATGCTTCTTTTCTTTGTGCTCTTCTTCTTTAAACTCTTTGCCTTCTTCCTCTTTCTCTTCAGAAGATTCTTCTTGGTGTTTTTTAGCCAACACCACACTGGATATGAGCAGTGTAAAAACTAAAAATACTTTCAAAGTATAACGCATTTCTGCAAGTTACTAATCGAGATCTGTAGAGTTGGTTGTCTTTTATACAAAAAGACAATCATTTTACACAGAAAGAATTGATTTAATGTAATCAGTCTAATGACCACAAATGTTTTTTGCAATTAGCCTACTGAACATTAAATAATTGTGTTACGAAAGTATTACCAGAATAATGTTTATGGTTGATTGAGTTGTAAAAATTAAAGAAAAATAGCGAAAATAATGTTTTTGTTGTATTTGACTTTAAAGGCCACTTTTTCAATGTTTGGTTTTTTCTTTGTTTAACCACATAAACCACTTACTAGCATTTAGTAGGATATTTGCTGACAGCAAAAAAATCCACGGGGGAAGCGCTGACATAGAGCTCACGCAGGTGTTCCCCTGGACTAATCAGTTTTGCTGCCGTCACTTACGCAAAAAACTCAGTTTTAAATACACTGCGGTGATCGCTTAGTCTGATTTACAAATACATATTAGTCTGATTTACAAATACATATTAGTATTCAAAAAAACATACATACAGACATACATATGTACACACGGTTAACAGTTAACCGTATATATTTAAATACAATTTTTTTTTTAATTTGTACTTAAATTGGCGGTTAAGTGTTAACCGAACATCATAAAATTGGCCGTAAGTAATATTTTAAAAATTTTTTGAAGTTGGGATGAGTAAATAATAGAGGTCTGCTTGACTACACCCAAATGCCGTTTAAATACATTCGTTTGTTTTTCAACAACATAGTGTTTTTCATTCAATGTTAAACAAACTAAATGAATGAACCCACAAGCGAAAGCAAATAAAAAACAACTTCAACCGAAAACAAAATATTACCCATACATTCATATAAATAAATACTGAATAGAATGTGTGAATATTGCTGTATGACTGGTGTAAAAAATTATTATTCATTTGTGTTTGCAAATTTGTCGTTATTGTTGTTGTTAAACATTCATTAACTCGAAAAAACACCTGAATGTTTTTATAAAAACTCTAACTGTAATGAGACTTTGCTATGTTTTTGTATTTTCAAGTGTGTTTTATACACATTCAAAACGAAAACTGTAAAATGAATGTGTTCTTCTTGTATCATTGAGTGTAACACACAATACATTCTTCCTTGTGTTGTTACTGGCTTAACTTTATTTATCTCCCATAGAATGAAAAATGTTTGAATGAATATTGTTTTTGTTGTGTATAGGCAATTAAATGAATATAGTCATGCAGATGTCTAGTAAATAAGCATAATATATATGTATGTACAGGGTGTCTGGTGGCAGATTTATATTTTCAAACTTAAATGAAAAACGTAGTAATTGAGATAAAGTTTTTCTAAGAACATTAAACGATAGAATGGAAATGCGGATTTTTTTTTAAAGAGTATGTCATCCAGATGTCTTCCGTCGATTTAAACGCACTGTTCAAAACGGAGCCTTGTATTCTGCGCCACACTCTACAGTAAACTTGGTGAAATTGAGCTGATTTCTCGACAAATATTTTCCTTTAAAGCCACAAAAGAATGGGGATTGTCATTATAAACCCTCTTCTTGAGGTAGCCCCTTAAAAAATACATGGAAGTAAGATCAGGCGACCTTGGCGGCCATGGAGTGCTCCCAAAGCGACTGATCAGTTTTTGGGGAAAATTGTCGCGAAACAAATTCATAGAAACTCTGGCTGTATGTGCAGTCGCCCCATCCTGTTGAAACCAAGTGTGTGAAGAGTACGATGGATGAGCTCGCAGGTTTGGCAAAAAGAATTCCGCAATCATGCGGCGATAATTTTCACCGTAAACATTCGTCGCCTGACATCGAGAATTTTCGAAAAAAATGGTCCAATTATCTCATGCGTGGATAAGGCACACTTAACGTTTGCCCTGGGGTAATACAATGTTTTTTAATGTTTCAATCGAGGGTTGCGGGTTTTTGGAGACCAGACGAATTAAATTTACACTAGGTTCATCACGTATTCGCCGAATACCAAACTTTGAACAAAATTGTCGACAAACAATCACGTAAGAATCATTACTCTTAAAAAATGTTTCCGCAGCGAACGCGCAAGGCTCACTTGACCTCTGCGTCATCGTGACTGAGAAATCCGCACAATCGATAATTTCAACGACGATACCCTCCTTCCGCACCGTTTATTACGTTTTGAAATAATCGTAATTAAAAATTTTAATTTTCCACCAGACACCCTGTATATATGTGAGTTAACTGTTTGTAGATACATTTGGGGTTAGGAATGTCATTTAAATTTTATGAAAAAGAAACGCAAATCTTCTTAAGTAAGAACGGTAACTTAGGTTGGCCCGAATCTTTATTACTCCTTTAGAAAATTTATTAAATATTAAAAATAAAATTAATGTATATTTGACCTGATCTTTTCGAAACAAAAAGCCATCTACGCAGTACGTGCGTGCACTAAATAATCTTTTAAAAATTTAAACTAAATAACGAGTTGAATTGCTTTGTGGATTTATTAACTAACAAACAAGATTTTAATTACCAACAAAATCTCAAAACATTTACCCTTTTCAGACTTAGCACTAGTTTTCATCTTCTTAAATTTTTTTTTTATTTAGTGCAACTGCAAATGCAGTAACTTAAAATGAACGATCTCAAGCCACCCGCTTAAGAAACGAGTTTAATCTTAAATCTCTTAGTTATTAGTAGGCAGATTACAAGTGTCATTTTCTATTATTTTCTTGTTATATTTTTTTTTTCAAAAACAAAAACAAATTAAATCCCCGTAACAACGACGTACGCCTTTTCTTGTATTTTATTACAAATATGTTTATGTATCCCCATTTCCATTATTATCGTCATCATCATCTGTTGAGGCGTTCCATTTAGTCTAAGGTGAGAAGACAAATTGGTCCTTTTGTGTTGGCAATTTAATAACGTCTTACTTACAACATGTTAATGTTGTTTGACATAAAAAAGGTATTTCTTTGGCTTTTGTTGCATTTTGTCTTTGTAACCAATTTCGGTCCATGTTAAAGGGATGGTAAAAAAATTTGTTCAGAAACATGTGTGTATGATATGTCGAATATGCTGTTTTGTGTTGTTCTCTTTGCTTGCTTGTTGTTTTATTTTATTTGTTATAAAGAGTTGAAAAATAATAAAAAAACAATTCAAATTAGAACTTTAGATCTATAATATCTGAGTTTACATGGAATGTAACGTAATTGTGCAATGATTTTTTAGCTGCATCAGAATTCAAAATAATAATACAAAACAAAAATATTGTTGGAATAATTTTTTTATTAAAATCTGGTAGATGATCTCATGGCATTTACTTTTTAAATAAAATTATTGGCGCGGCGGACTACGAGCTACATGTCCATTTGATCAGTTTAATTTTTAAAAAACTTTTTCAAAAAAAGTGGTTGTATGGCGTTAAGAGTGGCCTTTATATTGGCTTCTAATGCTCTTAGAGTTGCTGGTTTGTCGGCATAAACCGTTGACTTAATATATCCCCATAACGCCCCGACCACACACGCAAACTGATATGGGCATTTCCATGTCATCGTACGTGACATTTGTACGCCTACAAAGTGGTGTAGATTTTGCAAAAGGAGTGGTAACTGAAAAATTGTTTCGTCAATATGTTACATTTAGAGGGTACTACAATCTAAAAAAAAATCATGACTTTGAAAACCTTGCCGGCCAAAATATCGGGCGAAAAAGGTGCATATCGTACGTGACAAAAACGGAATTGATGTCGAGGTGCATGCACATATATACGAAAATCTGCGAATTGTAAAAGTTTTTTTCCTTTCTTTAAGTTCTTACACAAAGCCAAATATTTTTCCTTGATAATCCATAATTTTTAAATAAAAAAAGATTTTTAGATGATTTTGTTATGAACAAATCTTAATATCGTTCGTGACATACCGTATGTGACAGATTTTTCTCTTATAGTATTTGTCTGAAAAAAAATAGGTTTTTTAAATATATGTACACATAACAAATTTAAAAAGAATTAAAAAATGTTTATTCGGTGATAAAAGCAATAAAAACAATAAAAGGTTAATTTCATTTCTTACTATACACTATGTACTTGGGCGCTGCCACTTAATTATTAAATTTTAATTTTTTCTCTTACTGAATACGCAGTTCGAGTCACATTTATATACTGACTATCATGATAAGTAAACGAATGAAGTTTTCTTATTTTTGGGATGGGCTGGACATTTTGCCATTTTTCATGGAGATGAGCAGAAAACCCTTCAATCTCTTTGGTAGCAACATAAAACAAATTAACTTTTTCCACATATTTGTGAGCACATTCATAAAATGAGAAAGCATCTGGCAAGATTAATTTATTTTCTTTTACAATTTGCCAGACCTTTCTTTTAACAGTACCACCTACTCCATCAACTGCACCTTTACCATGTGATGTGGCAAAGAAGTTCCATTTTAAATGTTGGCAGCTAAATTTGTTTACAAAAGAGGGAATACTTTTTAAAATGAATTTGTTTTTAAATTGAGCGCTACTCCAATCAGAAAATATGTATATAGACGATATATCTTCATATTGTTCGCTTATTTCAAGCATAGTTTTTGTAATAAAATAGTAAACATCAAACTTATTGTGTGTTAATTTGTCGTTAATTATTTTTTTTGTCTTTTTTGGCTGCATCTGCGAACTTTTTTCGATAGATATGCTGTCATTCAGCCTTCTTTTTCCGGTACTTCTTTATTTGTTCTTCGTTTTTCTTCAAGTCCTCCCTCCATTTCTTTGTAGTCTCATAGCTATTTTTACCCATCTTAATAAAATATTTATAATTATTAAGGAATTTGAAAGTATTAAATTAAATTATGTTACTTACAATATCGTATGCTACAAACTTTGAAAGACTATAAAATTTTTATTGCATCAAATTTAAAAAAAAAATCGATCAATATTTGTTTGCGAGATTTATTTTGCTTTGCACTTTTATTTTTAAATACTTGCGACCGGTCGAATTCAAATGATGACGACAAATAACGTTTTTGCATTACGTACGTGACATTAGAATATCATTCAAAGCAAACTATAAAAAATACCGCTATTCGAACTCTAAATTTTTAATTTCATAATGGATCTTGGCCATTGATGCTGTAACATTATTTTTAAAGTATAATTGGAATATTACAATTACCTAAATTTAGCCACTAGTTAAGTGAAAATAGTTAATTTCAAATTCTGGAAATTGACCAAAGAGATTACCAGTTTAATCTGCTATTTTTGCTCTTTTAAAATTATAATTAGCTATAAATACTTTTACATAATAAAATTTAAGTGTTTTATTGCTCTTTGGTATATTTAAAAAAAAGTTGCGATGACTTTTATTTTTCCAGCCGTGGTTGACATATTCATGGAAATGCCAATATGTCTTAATACAAGCAATAATGTCTTTGAACACCAAACAAATTTCACTTTAAAATATATTTTAATATGTATAACCAAAACCACTTATTTTACTTAAATTTTATTTTATTAATTCTTGCAATATTTTTTTATTTATTTCTTTTATTTTTTACGTTGTTTTTATTTGTTTTCACTTTTGTACAAAAACAGGGCACACTTAACCAAGTTATATTAAGAGCCCAGCTGATTAAAATAAACTTGACCTTTTTACGTTACAAATATTCTATTCTGCATGAAATTTTATTTTTTTTTGACATTCCACCGTTCAAACACAAAAAGGAAATGCCGAGGGCTATTTTTTTTAATTTGCCTTGATACTACCTTATTTCGTGTACCCTGTACAAAAACATAAACGAATTTGACAGCTTGTGTTAAAAAAGTATTGCCCAGAAACAGGATACATTAACAAGGTAACAGCAAGGCGAATACAAAAAATTCGTCCACGCATTTCTTTTTTGTGTTTGAACGGTGTAATGTCAGAAAAATTACAAGTTTCATGAAGAACGGAGTATTTGTAACGTGAAAATGTCAAATTTATTTTAATCAGCAGGGCTCTTAATATTTCCTGGTGGTTGAGTGTGCCCTGCCTAGAAACGTATTATAATACTTATTGCTAAACATGTGTTTAAATACCTATTTATACGGTACACACATTAATATCTAGTGCTGACAATAGAATTAAAAAATATCGGTATAGAAGTTAAAAAAGAACATAAAGGTGCAAAAATATTATATTTTTTTAAATATTTCGACCCCCTTCTTTGAGACCTGTCGAACGTATATTAACTTAGTGTTTCTATCTTTATTTGTCTAGAAGTAAAAAAAGTATCAAAATACAATTTTAAGCGTTTTTTTAGTATTTATTAGTACCAAAGTATATCTCCTACCTTTTTTTTTACCTCCTAGGGTCCAAAGTTTCAAAAAAGTACCGAAACATATTTATAGCTATAGGAGCACGGGGAGTAGCACCACCCATATAAACGGGCAAATTTTGTGAAGTTTCCCACACCCGTCACAATATTATTTTATAATAATATTTACATGTTGAAAACAAGAGTTTAGCTGTATCAGACGACCTGGTATACAAAAAGACCAACGAGAAAGGTATATACACTAAAAAAATTATTACAGTAACTGACTGTAAGTTATTTGGGAAGTATTCCGTAAAGTTGTTTTTAAATAAAAAACATTTAATATTTAATGCAATATTTTTTTTAACTGATTTGAAGGTTTATTCAAAGCTCCAGCTAAACAAAAATACTGATTTTCAGTTAAAGGTTTTTTTTGGTAATATTTAACTTTGTTGTTATTTTTCTCATAGTTTGTGTTTTGCTGTAAATGACAGAAAATCTAGATAATTTTAAACGATTATGTAAGTTAATTTTTTGATGCCAGAATTTTAATAAAATATTTGGTTCATTTTAATAAATATCTTGTTGGACGGCTTTTAAATAAATATCCAGTTATTTTAAATAGATTCCCAATTGATTAGCCTTAATAATTTTTTGAGTGTAAGATTTGGAGAAGCCGAGTATAACGCTGCTACTTGTTTCTTCTTTGGGTTAAAATTTCAAAAAAGTACCACAACCGTATTCATATTCGAAGCCTGTCGAACTCAATGTAAATAACGTTTCGATTTTTATTGACTAAAAGGTAACAAAGTGAACCTTAGCAGTATCAAAATATGTATAGTTTTTACCCTGTTTCGCCCTGCATGGTAAAAATTTTTAAATAAGTGTCAGACACGAGTTCGTTTTTTTCTTATCTGGCCCAATTTAACTCCCTTAAAGTCTGAATTTCTCGAAATTTATTTCAAATTTCAAGGTATAGCTTTATGCATTTAAGCTAAACGCTGACGAATTTGTCAGCCAGCCGGTATATACATACATATGTACATACATATATAGATAGATGTATATGGGGGATTTCATGTCAAGTGACCCAACTTTTAAAACCGATGTCTTTTGATTGGAAAGAAATTTGGACCAAAGTAAGTTCTTGCAGAGAGTTGTTTAGACACAATTTTTTAACACGATCGGTCAAGAACTCTCTGAGCTAGAGGGGTTCAAAATTTGATGTTTTCGGCAAAAAGGTGTGTTTTCTCTTGCATGTAGCTTATTACCTTTTGCTTTAAACAAAATTCGTCCCAAAAAGTTTCGATAGCTTTTTCATAAATAGGAAAAAAATTAAAATAGAATATACGCGAAAATTGGAAAATCTCTGCCTTGAGTTACAAAACATTATTTTTTATAGATATCCCACTCGCATCCCACTAAGCGACCTCCAAGCTCTTCAAAGAAAAGACCTAAGCTTTCTGTTGAACAAAAAAAAAAAAAAATGGGCATATTTGGAAAAAAAATTTTTTTCTAATTATTTTATAAAAAAAATTAAAAAAAATTTTTTTTTTAATTTTAAAAATATTTTTTTCTGGAAGATTGAAAAAAAAGTATTTAGGACGAATTTTGTTAAAAGCAAAAGGTAATAAGCTACATGTATGAGAAAAAAACACCTATTTGCCGAAAAGGTCAAATTTTGAACCCCTCTAGCTCAGAAAGTTCTCGACCGATCGTGTTAAAAAATTGTGTCTAAGCTACTCTCTGCAAGAACTTACTTTGGTCTAAATTTCTTTCCAATCGAAAAAAAAAGTTGGGTCACTTGACATGAAATCCCCCATATACATATGTAAATGTGAGTTGATTTATGTATCTATGCAAAAAATTAATACATACATACATATGCGTATGTATTTACACAGATATTAACAAGTTAAAAAATTAATCAGTCATCAATTAAAACAGCAACATAAAATTAAATGTTATTTAAAACAATTTCTTGTTATTTTTTTGTAATAATAAAAAATATTTAAAATACATAACGTTGATGGTCGACGAGCTTGTGTTATTAAAAATTTTAATATAATATGCAATTTTTTAATAAAATTTTTTACACGAAAAGATCCATGTGTGAATGTGTTAAATATCAAGTAAAATGTGTGAAATAAACGACGCATTTTTTTAATAATCCTTTATATGTAGGTCTGCATACGCGAATGTGAAAAATGAATATAATATGTGTTCATTATACATTCGTATGAACAAACATATGTATGTGTGTATGCACAGCAGTAGTTTTTAGTTTTAAATATGAATCCATTTTCCTTGCACCTAGTAATTGTTAAAAAATTTAAAAGAGAAATATTAGGGGTATTTACAGGTTAGCTTTGCTAGTTAAATTAAACAGGGGAATGTTAAAACGTTACAGAAATCAAGGAACTATATTTAATTTATTTTAATTGTTTAGGTTAACAGCAGAAATTAGATGATTTAACACAACAGTTTTAATAAAAAAGAAGTAAATTCCCACTATCTTAAGGGTATAAAAACGTTAAATAAAACAAGTAGTGCGCTATATTCGGCTGTGCCGAATCTTAGATACCCTTCACATTGGCCTTTCGAAACCCCGAACCTTTTTTTTATTAATTTTTTTTTATTTATAAAGTATTTATAATTTGGTGTCATATATAATCCTCTTAGGGTGACTAGGAACGCTGTAGTGGTTTTTACCCTAATTTTTTCAAATTTTGTATGCCACCCCCTAAGAGGGTGGAGACAAGAAGTATGTAAGTATCTTCTAGGAAAATGTTTGCAAGGAAAAATGAGTTGGGGTCAGAACTACATTTGACCTATTCACGGGCACCCTGGTAGCTGTAGGGGGGGGGGGGGGGTTATTACAAGTTTACCAAACTTTATATGAAAACCCCCCTTTGGCGATGGAAATAGGGGGTTAGTATATTCTAGAAATATGTATGAAAGGGAAACCTAATAGCGGTTGGTTATACACTTTATTTCTCTAAGGCCGACTCTGGGAAAGTTATATCTGTTTTTACATTATTTTTGTAAATTTTGTATGGAAACTCCCTTAGGTGATGGAGATAGCGGGTAAATATATTTCAGGAATATGTTAACGAGGTAAAACTAATTGGGGTCTGTGATACATTTGATTCCTCTAGGGGCGACTCCGGGGAAGTTGTAAAGCCTCTTACCCTATTCTTAAAATTTTTTATGGCGACCCTTTAGGGGGGTGGAGATTAGGGGTAAGTATGTTCTAAAAAATGTTTGCAAGAAAAAAATGAGTTGGGGTCAGTCCTACATTTGACCTATCTATGGGCACCTTGGAAGCTGTAGGAGGGAATTTATATTTAAATTTTACCGAACTTTGTATGGGAGCACCCTTAGGGCGATGGTGATAGGGGTAAGTATTTTTAAGGAATGTGTTTGGGAGAGAAAACTATAGAAGTCTTTCCTACACTTTATTTCTCTAAGGCCGATTCTGGGGAAGTAATGAGTGTTTTTACATAATTTTTGTAAGTTTTGTATCGCTCCTTAAGTGATGGAGATGGAGGTTAAGTATGTTTTAGGGATATGTTTAAGAGGGAAAACTAATTGGGGTCTGTGATACATTTTTTTCCTTTATGGGCGATCCCTGAAGATAGGGGGTAAGCCTGCTCCTTTTATAAAAATTAAACTTTGTATGGCAACCCTGCTAAGGGGCGAAGATAGGGTGTAAGTATGTTCTACCAAAGGTTAGGTTAGGTAGAACAGGCAGCCCTTGAAGGAAAGGATACAGCTCACTTAGGTCCGCTTAATTCGGTCCCTTTGTGTTACCTGGAGAGGCAGATAGAATAGGTTGAGATGGAAGGAAAGATGAAATTTAGAGAAGGATAAGAAAGAAAGAACAGAAAATGAAGCAAACTTACCAGGGTCTCTGGTGGGAATCGAACCCACAACCCCCAGACTGGTAGACTCGTGCACTTGCCACTGATCCACCAAAATGTTTGTGGAGAAATGTTGTCTTACATTACACATTGTACAGGGCGACTCCGGACCAGTTGTAGAGGTTTTTATGTACAAATTTTAGAGAAATAAACAGAGGTAGTCTTGGTTTTGCTGGATTTAAATAGCGATATGCTCGCAGATATTTCTGATAGTTTGATATCACTTACGGATCTATGCGACATCGGGGGGCTTCGAAAAATTGATTTCAACCACAACAAATACAGACGGACAGGCAGACATAGCTAAATCGACTTTCCTATTTATAAGGACCAAGAAAATATATATAATTTATGGGGTCGCAGGTTGAAAATAAAGAAATTACAAACAGAATGACAAACTTGCATATTCATTTATTACTCATGTGAAGGTTATAAAAACCGAGGTTACCTCGAAATTGTTGTTAAGATACATACATATCTCGAAAATCTGGTGTGACCCAGAAATTCTAAAGTCATATTCAAAACTTGAACAGTTTAAAATTCCTCTTTAAATTTTTTAATTGAATGCTTTGTTCAAAAGCATCGACTGAAACCATAAGCTGTGAACACCCCTATATTTTTCCTACATTCATATGTGTTGTGCACTGATTTTAACATTTACATTATTTTTTTCTACCATTTATTTGTCCTTTTAATGTTTCCATAGCCTTTACAAATTAAAGCCTATAGACCAAAAAAGAAAAAAAAAAAACATTTATTTCATTCATTATATAAAAATTTAAATGCGAATAATGTATTCAAACGAATTCGCTTCATTAACTAAAGTAAATTTACAAAATGAAACAATCAACCTCTTCTCGTATCAAAGAAATCTGCATATTTTTGAGGTGTAAAAAGTATTAATGAAAAACAAGTAAGAGGGCTATGTTCGTCTATACCGAATCTTATATTAATTTTGCCCTCTTATATATTCTTTCGTATCTCCTAAAGTTAATATATTCAAACTTAAACAAAAAACGTAATAACTGACACATGATTTTATTAAGAGCATTTATGGATGGAATGAAATTGCGGACTTTATTTTTTAAAGAGTATGCCATCTAGATGTCTTCCGTCAAGTTGAAAGCAGTGTTCAAAATGGAGCCTTGTGTTCTGCGCTACATGCTGTAGTAAACTTAGTTCAATTGATTTGATTTCTCGATGAATATTTTCTTTAAAGCCACAAGAGATTGCAGATTGTTCTTATAAACCCTCGACCGCGGGCGCCATGGGCTGCCCCCAAAACGACTTGCTAAAACTAGCGGAAGTGAGGTTGAGAGAAAAGAGGGAGATGGAAATGAAGAAATAGAAAAAAAGAACATTAAATTAGATCAAATTATAAAGTTTCGATAGTTTAAGGTAGAAGTAAATTCAAATGGTTGGTCCCGTCATGGTCAATGTTCTCAAAACAACCGCTATTTATATAAGGGATGAAAGACTACAAAGGATAATGTTAGCCATATCAAACAAGCTGTCTAGTCTTTCGGATACTATAAATCTGCTTCGCGATCCTGACAGCTCCTAGAGAAGTAGGTAAAAGGCATCCACAATCTACTCGCATGGGTATCAAATCGACACTGTCCTTTTTTTCCAGATCAAGAAGTCATTTAAAGCGGCTAAGATCTATTCTTTTCCAAGCTCAGATGTGACTGACCGGCCCGTCATCCAATTTAGCACCATCCTTTGCCAGCATGTCAGCAACATAGTTGCTAGCACTGATCCCATGTCCTGCGCCCATACGATAGTGTTGCTTGAATGCATCGCCATTCAGCTAAGGTTTTTTGGCATTTGCGGACTAGTTGTGATTTAAAATATTTATCAGTATTGAACCTAATGGCGGCTCGGCTGTCGGTTAAGGTCCCGATATTCCTGCCGAATATCATAAAGTACCATAACTTATTAGGCGCTTTGCCATTCGCTGACAATTCTTTTCTGCTCGTTAGGAGGTTCGCTAAAAGCCATTTAAGTAGAGTCCAAAGTGATCTAGTTGGAGGTCATCATACTGAGTCTGTTACCAGAATCTCCATATTGCGCATCTTCTACTCAACATGTAGATGGTTTCTAATAGAGTCCATAGCATTTCACCAGGCTATAGCTCCATAGAAGGAAATTGGCGTTATCACCTTTTTGTAAATCCAATTGATATTGGTGCTGCCAGTGCTGCCAATTTATTTTTTAAGTCAAAAATAAAAGTTAAAATTTGACTTTTATTTTTTCGGTCAAAAATAAAAGTTAAAATTTGACTTTTATTTTTTAAGTCAAAAATAAAAGTTAAAATCTGACTTTTATTTTTTCGGTCAAAAATAAAAGTTAAAATCTGACTTTTATTTTTTCGGTCAAAAATAAAAGTTAAAATTAGACTTTTATTTTTTAAGTCAAAAATAAAAGTTAAATGTAATTTGTATTTTCAGAGCAAAATATGCAAAACACCAACTCCTTAACTTTCTAGCCAATAACCGTTTTTATATACATATGTACTCTATTATATTTTTTTTTTCTTTTTGTTTTCATACAAATACATGTACTTATAATTCTAAAAATAAAAACTGTGTTAATATTTAATTAATATTTTATTTAACTTTTTTAACACCTGCTTTCAATAGGAACAAAAGTCAAATTTTAACTTTTATTTCTGACTTAAAAAATAAAAGTCAAATTTTAACTTTAATTTTTGACTTAAAAAATAAAAGTCAAATTTTAACTTTTATTTTTGACTTAAAAAATAAAAGTCAAATTTTAACTTTTATTTCTGACCGAAAGAATAAAAGTCAAAAAATAACTATTATATATTGACTTTTTTGAAAAAAGTCAAAAAAATTAAAGTCTTTTAAGTTTATTATTCCTTAGCATAACAGCATCAATATGCTGTATTCAAATATCTGATAGACAAATTATATCCACCTGACTTTTTGATTTCAAATTTTAAAAATAACTGTTATTTTCGGTCCCTGAAAAATATACATATTTTAGTAATTCATAGCGGGGAATTTCATACTAGCATCTTTCAATGTGTTTCTGTGTCTAGAACTTTTTTCTGGCAACACTGAGTTTGTTATTTTAGGGCGTTACAAAAACGATAAGGAGTGTTTAATGCACTTAAAGCAACAAAAAATGTATTAAATTACTTTAAAAGTTATTTCAAACAAACTTAACTGCACACACATACACACACAAAGAAGATCCAAATAACTGCAAAAGTGTAGAAATAAAATAAATTTATTTGTTTGAACTATTCTAGTTGCTTGTAAATCATAAAAATAGTTTTTGTATTTAATTAAAATACGAGCACAAACTGTATTTGAATGACAAATATTTGTACATTTTTACACGAACTATTAGCAGCAATAAAATGCTATGAAAACACAAGGCGTATAAAATCTTAAAAACGTCCTGGCAATCTAAGAAGTATTTACCAATTTATGAAATTTAATATCTATGCAGTGCTTAATGTATCTGCAGCCATAAAACCAAAATTCATCCCAATAAAACATTCTTCTAAAAGACAAATATTTAAAATGCAAAACCCAGTAGTCAGTAAACAAACAATTATAACAATGACAACAAATTTTGAAGAAGAAGAACATGCATGAATGATAACAAGGGATGAGAGAGCAAACAACATAAAATTGGTTGCCAATGAAAAACCCTTGTTAAACTACTTATGTATGTAGTTCCTAATTGACGAAAAATTTTTTAATACAATTTCCAGACAATTATCTTCTTGAAATTTGTAAATTGATTTGGTAAATATCAGCTTTATTTGGGTTTTAAGAGCAAACGATTTTTTTTGATGCGTTTTGAAATGCCTGTGAGTACAATCTTTGGAAAAATATACAGAGTATCAGGAAGGAAACTCATGATGTAGAAAGGTTAGAATTTACGACTCTACATAAACGAAGGATTGTGTCACTATTACGTAAAAAATATTTTAAGTTTTGAAAACCGAAAATTGTCATTTTTCTTACAAGTAGCAGCAATAATTAAGCAATTTGCACAATTCAATAGCTTCGCCTATCGTACTGTTGTACTATTTGATACTAAAAGCAACAGGAGGGTAGCCTGGTATATCAATGGTAAGCGCACGAATCTACAAGGTGGGCCAAAAGATGTCATCCGATGTTGTTTGGCTCTCACTTTTTTCTAAATGAAAAACTTTGATTCTGTTTTTTGATTATGTTTATTTGAACCTTAAAAATTTTATTGGTCAAGTCGAGAAGATAATTTCGGGCAAATAAGCGCCATCGCAATTGATTGCATTGCGGGCTCGTTTGATGGCATTTTTTTATCACTTCGGCGAGAACTTCGGGCGAATGCTGTTCTTGAGGGCTTCCAGAACTTCAAAAAACCCCTAAAAAAAGTCTGGAACTGGTAAATCGGGGGAAGTTGCGTACTAATGTAAATTGCCAGAACGAGAGATGAGGCGTCCCGGGAACGTCGACTTTAGAATATCGGTTGTGGCTCGCGCAGTGTGCCGTTGGTCCGTCCTGTTGGAACCACATGCCCTCTAGTTCTAACTCGTTCAATTGCGTCATAAAAACTCAGCTAGCATAGCCCTATAGGGCGCACTGTCCACTTTTGTCGTGACCAATGGCGTCCTCGATAAAAATGGCCCGATGACTCCTTCGGCATGAACAGCGCACCAAGCACTCACCTTGAGCGGGTGTAATGGCTCCTCGTGCGTTACTCGTGGATTTTCGGTGCCCCAGAAGCGATTGTTGATGCTGGTCAAAAAATCGTCCAATTCGGCCTCGAGATTGAGAATGGCTAAGGCGTAGGTTACATGCGTTTGACGGTCGACAGGCAGCAGCTGATGTATGGACTGGACTTTGTACGGGAACATGCGCAGGTCTTTGAACAAAATTCGCCTTAGGGGCGACCAACTTATGGCTAATTGCGAGGCACAGCTTCTGGTCAATGTTTCTGGCGACAGCTCGACATCGTCACCAACAGCGGCGATATTCTTGGCAGAACGGACGCTTCGGGGCCGGCCACTATTGGCAGCGTTTTGTGTGGCCCCATATTCTTCAAAGTAAGGTAGCCAAATGGCGAAGTGTTTGCGCAGTCGGTTTCGGGAGACCGGAGAATCGGTGACGAAATTCGTGCTGCGTCAACACCACAGACGAATTGTTACGCAAAAAAATAAACACAATTATTCCGTTTTCTTGGGGAGTTTATCGCTTCATGGCTTTTTTACTTGTATTCTGACTAGTTTACAAATGTCTAAACAGATTTGACATTAACCACCATTTGCAGAAATAAAAGCATCTAACAATAGGGTGATTTCTTTTGGCCCACCTTGTACCAGCCTGGGAGTTGTGGGTTTGATTCTCGTCGAACTAAAAAGAGAGGGAAGTGATACAATAGTCCACGTTGCCAAGAACTACTAGTTCGTTCTTTTCAGGAAGTAGAAAAAAGTCACAGGATTTTGTGTTGGAATCCTTTACTGGGTACTGAAGTGATTGTTGGCACGAAAAGTTTAACATACCGGGGCTTCTGCAGTCAAGAAGAATCATTAAAATTAAAATAACTATCAAAAACCATTTGGCTTTTAGGCAATTTCAAAAGGTTTTGACCGCGGAGTCAGAAAGGAATTCGAAGCCATTTGGACTTCTGTACAGAGATAAAAAGGACCTTTAAATAAAGCTTTCATTGTACCTATATACCTATATATATATAGGACTTTCACACATACATATGTACATGTTTTACTTTTTAACACCCAAATGTGCGAAAAAAGGTATAAAGTCTTTCAACGCAATCACTTAAGAGAATGTAGGGTTTAAAGGCTGACTTCTTACACACATAAGTGTGTATGTGTCTGTGTACATAAACATGTACATGTGAAAAATATCAATAACAAGGTAACAATAGGATTGAAAGAAATATGCAATTGCATTAACAAAAGTAATTGCCATGTAAACATAACTTTTTTTAATGCATCCAATTATTCTTTTATGCTTAAATGGACAGGTCAACCATAGAACATATGACAAATGGGCAAATCCATGATAATCAACTTCAATCAAAATCAAAATTAAAAACTGTTTAATTAAGATCTAAAACATATTTGTGACCAAAACCAGTCTAAGGAAACCCCTAAATATAATCCTAAAATCAAGTCAATTTTCTTTTATTTTAGGCCGTTTTGCGTGGAATCGCCCATATTCGATTCAATGTTTGTATTTTTAAGTGTCCGTAAATTTTTTGTGATTTTTTAACAAATAAAATTTCGATTTGGCTTCACTATTTTCTGTTTCCCTTAATGGAAACAATAAATAAAGACAGGTAGGCAGTAGAAAAGTAATGGAATACATGAAAAATAATATACGACATTGAAACAACTTTACAAAGTTATAGGGTTAACCTGAAACAATAACATATTTAGTAAAAAAGTAAGAGCGCTATATTTGGCAGTGCCCAATCTTATATATCTTTTACATTGGATCAGTTGCTTTCAAAATTTAAATAATGAAACAAAAATGCTTTGTGGCAGGTTTAAGCGTTTAAGGTTGAAGCGTAAAAAATTTTAAAAATTGTCTGTTTGTATGGGAGCTAACATTGCTTTTGCTTTAACCCAATAATGATACCCTACACATAGTGAAAAGGATATATATCGGTTTCTAATTCCATTTGTAATTATTAAAATATTTATTTGCGACCCTAAAAAGTACATGTATATATATTCAGGATACTTATAGATAGGGAAGTCGATTTTGCCATTTCCGTCTGTTGAAATTAAATTTCTGGAGCCAAGTCAAATCCGACGGATCATATTTAAGTCTCACACTATCAAAAATATTTCTGGGCAGAACGCTATATAAAATCATCAAGATCTGTATACAACGAACCCAGATATTAGCCAAAATAATCAATTTTTTAAAGACAAAATCAATGTATAAGAAATGAGTCAGAAACACCTGCACATACTATTTCAGCCAATACTTACCCTTTGTCCAACAAATTATTATTTATTTTAATCACGTTGTTTTTTAAAACTTTGCCAGATATTACCTTTTCAATGGACGTTCGTGCTCCAATTCTGTTCTACAATAGGGGCATATACTCCACGGTGAGCGTCAGAGCTACAAAGGTCTGGGTGAATATCACTTCGTGTAAAGTATCCAGGATAATATGGGGTCTTAAGTGCGACAAGGTTTATTTTGTCTTTGCGAAAGAGTGATTGGGGACTCCTAGTAGGGATGATAACAGGTCATTATTGGACAGCGGTTCATGCCAAAAAACAGGGCGGCTGACCAGCGATGACTGCAGGTTCTGTTTTATACCCGGAAATAGAGAGAGTCTTGAGCATATTCTGTGTAACTGTTCAGCGCTCTTAGGGGCAAGCTGTCTAGGATCTTATTTGTTTTAAGGCCTGTAGGAAATATCCGGGGTTGAAAAGATAAGGCTGCTGGCATTTGCCAAGAAAGTGTGGAGCACCCTGAATTTTATTACATCGAATTAGAAAGACTGGTTATTGTTGCTTTTTGTCTGGTAACACTAGGGACTCAAAAGGTCTATGTGGGGTTTTTTGGTTAAACGTAAGCCAACCTTACAGATATTGGTATGGCAAAAGCAGTTAAACAATTTTCACGGAGAGGAGCTAACACTTCTATAATAAAAGGTAATGTTAAATACTCTGATTATTTTTGTGCAGAGTCAAAGCTAATGCTGGGTTAAAACAGAATAAAGTTCAAGATCGCAATGCGATATAGATTCTGGAGGCAAAAAAAGAGCAAAAAGTTATAAAAAAACACCTGTTGTGTGATGAATGAGGAAACTTATGTACTGGCAGACTTTTCACAACCTCAGGGTCGAGTTTCATATGGGGCTGGTGATCAAAATAAAATTCCCCATGCACTGTATTTATTAATTTTTATATTGGTCGGTTTAAGTTTTATTCGATCATAAGTTTAAATTTTTTCTGACTCATCCCTTATATCCCTACATATCCTAGTTAATATGGCCACACAAATTGGCACAGATACCTGAAAGACGGCGAACTAAATTGAGGAAAATTTTTTTGATAAGAGTAAGGGAAATGGCAGCCCTTCGACCATTGCACTCATTTATAAAATTTTTTATGCGAAACATCTAAAAAGGTATTTAAGCTATCGACTTTAGACCTGCTTCATAGTAGTTCTGTACCGTTTGGAAAAAAACTTTTTTCATATAAGCAGGGAGAGCGGTAGCCTTCGAACAAACAAAAAACTTTTATGAAATTTTTGATACGCTATAACTCGGGCATCTATCGATTTTGTATTTTCAACAACAATACCTAAACTTTAGTGAAAAATTAGTTGGAAAGGAACAGGGGAAGCGGTAGCCCCCCCCCCCCCATATAAACGAACTATTTTCAGAAATTTTTGGTTACGAAATATTTCAGAAACCTTAAGAGCTATTAATCTCAAACCTGATACAAGGTATTTCTATTATGATTTGTTTATTTAAAAAATTTTTTTTTTGAGCAGCATCCCCCATATAAACCGGAAAGTTTTGTGGAGTTATGGTAACCTTTTTTAAAATATGTTAAAATTGAACACATTTTTGTATATTTTATTTATTTTTAAATTATTTCTCTTTATTTTTTCATTATTTAGTTGAAATTTATATTAAAAACTCACACTGATTTCTTCTAGACCAACATTTAACTTTTAATTTGAAATTGAATAAATTATTAACAACGAAGCTTTAAATAAAAGGTAATAAGTAATTTTACTTTAAAAAAAATATCTAAAATTTTTATTATCGATACGGCCAATATCTAAAATATTTAAAAAGGGTAAAAGTAACTTTTACAAATAATATTTTCTTACACAATCTTTACAAGGCAGCGAGTTAAATTGTTTTACAACTTTTGCCTTAATTTTGGTAAGAAATATGTCAATAATTCCTGAATTTAAAAACTGCGATATCGTGACTGAAAAATAAAAATTTGCTACCAGGCACCCTGTATAAGCATTCAAAGCAAATAAATGCGAAATCAGAGAGGATGCGTTTTCTTGTGACGCAATATTTTACAAGCATTTATTGTGGAAGGGATCCCACTGTGCATTGCTTATAAAAACATATATGTAAATGAATTAAATTCATTTCCCAATAAAATATTCAAAATTAAATTTAAAGTTAAATGTTGGTTATATTTTCCTTATACTTTAAATGCTAAACTTATAATAAATACATAATTAAAATATTTAACAAAATAGAATATTATTTCAAACAAATAATATTTTTTTTTAAAAAACAACAAAAATTAATATTTACAAATGTTACATATAAACCTATGAGTATTGAAATGCATCTGCTTTTAAATTATAAATTTATTACAATTTTAAAAGGTATAAAATGTTAAGCATGTTGACTTTAAATAAGCTGACGACAACTTTAAACAAATTTGATATATTTTTGGCAGAACTATGGCAATATATACAAAATAAGTTTAAAGGATATACGTTTATAAACTTAAAAAATTTTACTTCATACTTTAATATAATTTTTTTATGCTACTTCTAAATCTGATTCATCACCGTCACTATAATTTGGATCAGTTTTTATTTGCAATTGTGTTATAAAATTCTCCGACGGACATTTGAGGTTAACTATGCCCGTGTTATTCGTTATGCTGCTATTGGGGTTTGAGGCGCCATTACATTGTTCCTCCTGCAGTTTGCGTAAACGTTCTTGTTCTTCACGTTTTTGTTTGCGCCATTTTGCACGTCTATTTTTAAACCAAACCTAAAAATAATAAAAAGGAAATAATTTTTTAAGATTTTTGAAATTCATAATAACGTTTACAATAAAATAAAAATTTTAAAAGTGCAAAGAAATGGACAGGGACAAACTTCTTCATTTTCATTTATGTAAAAAAAATAATCATTAACTTCTAATTATATACAAAAAACTGTTTTTTCAGTAAAAACTTAAATGCAACTTAAGTGACTAATCTTGTGCATTTAAATACATATCAATAAAGATTCGCATGATACCTAAATGATTATGGCCAGTTTGTTAATACATTTAGAACAAAAAAACATATTTGTTGCGTTGCCACATTTTTGTAGAGATACACGCTTTTAGTAGTTTGAACTAAAAAAAATTAAACTGTTTTTAAATCTTATTTAAATTTCAATAAAAATAAACTGAATTCGCCTTTTAATACAAAATCAAGAAATCGCGCATAATCGCACGTTTTCTTTTGATAAAATTTCTATTAAGAAACATTTGTAATTTTTAAACTTATAAAGTGCGAATTCGGCCCTGGTTGAATTATTTCGTCTTATGTATGTAAAACAAAAAATTGCAGAATTTTTAGCAATTATTAAGCGTTCATTGCAAAATGTTGGTAGAATATGAGTTTATTAAAAGTATTCGCGTTGGCCTTTTGGATTTTGCACCAAAACCACCACTAATTTTTTGAGGCTAAGAACAAATTAAACCAGTGGGTGAGTTTGGCATCGATGAAACAAATAAATGGAGAAAAATTTTATCAATAAGGCGAGTAAGGAAAAACTGTCCATCCACTACTTGTTTTAATAGTTTTTACCTCATATTGCGATACGTGTACACTTGGGCAATATAGTCCCTTAAAGCCTTCCGGCTTCAATGCCCCGAAAGATCAGTGAATTGCATAAATCTACCAGGGGGTCACCAGTTTAATTCTCATGACAGTCGATATTTATTTTGCTTTCTTTCTTTCTTATCCTTCTCAATATTTCAACTTCCCTTCTATTTCAATGAACAAAGCAACGGGCCCCTGTTGGGTTCATCCTTTCCATTTACGGCTGTCTGTTCTACTAACCAACCTAGCAAACAATTCTTAAGTTTGTCAATAATCTGTTTGGTATTGCACATTAAAGTATATGAAACGTATTCAAAAGAAGCTTCGGTAAGCAATCGATTGGTTTTTTGTAACCAACTGAAAAGACTCGCGACCTCCGACCCCATAGGGCAGGTGGACACGCGACAATCCCTGTATCGATTTTTATGAAATTTAGAACATTTTCCATTATGAAGGGCGCCTTAGGTTATAGTTTAAAAAAGGAGGCGTTGCCATGCCCACAAAAATTAAATTTTAAATATAAGTACTTTTACTGCACCAATTTTTTGAGATTTAATTTAAATATAAATTGCCTCTAGCATAGGATATTTGAAAGCACAAATGTGGGTAATACCACGCCTACAAATATTAAAATCTAAATAAAGGTACTTATACCGCACCTATTTTTTTAAAAATTTGTACGCATATTTGTGGCTTTTAATATAGAAAAATTTGTAGACAGAAAAGTTGTTTATGATGCTATACCCACAAAAATTAAGTACTCAATACAAGAACGTTTGCTGCATTCATTTTTAAATAAATTTTTTTCAACGAAGTGGAACCTTCTAATGTCAAATTTTTAGGGACTAAAAAGCAGGCAGGGTGTTTCTTATAGAACACAAATTATCAGTAAAAATACTTTTGCTCGATAGATTTTAAGCGACTTTATACACTTTTCAGAAGCCGTTAACCTACAAATTTTAAAGTAAAAGAAATGGGCAATGCCACGCCCACAATATTTAAAATTTCAATACAGGTTATTTAACTGTACTGATCTCTACTAAAATCTGTGTGATTTTTAATTGATTTTAAAGGCTCAATTGAAAAGGCAAAAAGTGGGCGGTGCCACACCCGCAAACACTAAACTTCTTGAATTTTTACTGCCCCGAATTTTTTTATATTTTGTACTCGTACATTAAACTTCAAACGTCGAAAAATAAAATGTTATTACAGGTTGTAAGTCAACAAATTAAAATTATACACCCAATATTAATGCAAAATGGTGCTATTTATATTAACTCATTACAATAACAGTAAAGCTTAGTTCATTAACTTTGGGCAAATATTCGACAAAATACATAGGACTCATAAAATTCATGGCTTAATTACGTAAAACGCAACACCTAATAACAAAAACAATTGTATAAAAATAACTAAAATTTAAAAAACTTTTCCATACATTTTGTTTTTGTTTTAGGGTGTGCGTTTTAGGAAATAAGGGGGTTTATTTTTTTCAGTGTAAGTTAATCCAGCCACAGTGGCCGCATAATTTTCTTCAAATATTTCCCAAGTGTAAACAAAACTTAAATAATAAGGAAGCACTACTTAAGTATAAAAGTGGTTAGTAAAGTTGTTGTAATTTAGTGGCTTAAAAAACAAGTATTTGTTGTTACTCCCTAAACACCTCTTAAGAAAACCAACTTGAAAATCTTTTTAATATTTAAATTTAAATGCTCCTATTAAATGTAAGAAAATACTTTTGTACAAAAAATGTGACCAAAGAGGTTTGCGTAATTTTCTTAAAAGCTTTATAAATGTTATTTTAAGTTTTTATACCCTTCACATAAGTGATAAGAGTATATATAAGTTTATCATTCAGTTTGTAATTTTTTTAATTTCCATCTGCGACACTATAAAGTATATTTTTTCTTGGTCCTTGAAGATTTGTAAGTGTCATGGTTGAAATTTTTAAGGCTTCCCGATGTCGCATTGACCCGTGATTCCCACTAATTTTTTCTCCCACAAATATTTTTCTTGAACATACATACACCCTATTTCCGCCTCCTAACAGGGCTGCCATACAAAGTTTAATTTTTAATGAAATTTTTTTATATCGCTCCTACAGCTTCCAGGTTGCTCCTACAAAGGTCAAATGTAAGACCGGCTGAAACATTTTCGCGAAACACACTCACCCCTTGTCCCCAGTCCCTAACATGGCTGCCATACAAAATTTAAAAGAAAAGGCAAAAAACCCCCTACAACTTCTCCGGAGTTATCCCTAGAGGATTATACTGTAATACAGACCCTCATTCGTTTTCCCTCCCAAACATATTCTTAAAATATACTTACCCCCTATCTCCATCATGTAAGGGCGTTGCCATACAAAATTTTCAAAAATTATTTAAAAACGCCCAAAACTTCCTCAATGTCGGCCTTAAAGAAATAAAGTGTACGACGGACCCCCATTAGCTTCCCCTCTCAAACTTAGTTCTAGAATATACATACTTACTTCCTAGTGATGGGACAAGGGTAAATACCCAAATGGTAAATTGGGTATTTAAATGTAAATACCCAGGTATTTACCCAAGCGCCTGGGTATTTACCCAAAATGTGGGTATAAATCAGAATAAAGAAAAATTTAAATAAATTAAAAGAATTTAATTTTTTATTATGAATTAGATTTTTTAATAACAAATGAAATCATTTTGTTTCTAAACTTTAATCTTTCTAGTTGCTTCAGCATTGTTGTTGTCATCGCTCCCACTCATTACATGGAAATGCCATAAGCACGCTGATTAGCGGTTCTTATTAAGAATTGTTGTTGTGTATGATGCAGTCAAAACTGCCTTATCTGAGCAAAACGCATTAAGAAATGTAAAAAAAATGCACTTAAACAAAATATGTTCAAAATAAATTCGAAAATGCCTAAAATATGTAACAATGAGTATTTGTTATTCAAATGAGTATTTACCCGAAATTATATAAATACCCGGGTATGAAAATGGGTATAAATGGGTAATTACCCAACGTAGGGTAAATACCCAGGTCTAAACCCATCTCTATTACTTCCTATCTCCATCACCTAAGGAGGCTCCCATACAAAATTAAAGAAATTTTAATAAATCCCCCCTACAGTTTCCAGGGTGACTAAGAGGGTTAACATATGACACCGACTTCTATTATAAAACTAGAAATATTTTATAAAAAAAAAAAATTTGGTAAAAATTAAAAAAAGGGGGTTTGAAAGGCCAATGTAAAGGGTATCTAAGATTCGGTACAGCCGGATATAGTGCTCTTGCTTTTTTTTAATTTTCTAATATTTATGGGTATTTGTTGTTTAAAATAAATATGGCTTCGCAAACGCTTTCATCCGTTTTTCAAATTAAAAAATTTCCATTATTAGGCTTTGCTGCTGTTACCACTACATTAACATAAAAATATTTTTTAATTCGTATAAATGTATGTTATATCCGCGTTATATGATTGTATTTACTTTAATGTGCCATGAGTAGGTGGCTGTTTTGAGGTTGCTTTTGTATGTATGTGTGTAATCGTGGTTTGTTTGTCAAATCTTTTTTAAAATTTATATACATACTTTGTTTGCATGTATGTTTATAAGGATTCGCGTTTATATTTTATCTTTAATTTTTATAATACGAATCATAAAAAATAAAGAAGTTTACCGTTTGTTTTTCTTCTTCTTTTAACTTAAATGAATGGTTGCCTAGTAAATGATTTACTTCTTACAGAGGAGGAAGGCATCATAATAAAAGTTGCAGTCTTTTCAGATTTGCTGCTTATCAAAGGTTAAACGCCTGTTATTATAATAAAGTCTTCTTTATTAATGATTCATTAAAAAAAGGATGTTGTAGCAGTGGATTTTGTTTTAACTTTAAATTTTTTCTTTTGTTTTTAATGGTGTTGCAAAGTGGCAACAGTTTTTAAAGCTAATTAGGCTTCTAATTATAATTGCAATTAAAATTTTTTATTTTAATTTTTCTTATTTGTTTTTGTTTCTTATAGATGTTCTTGGAAACAAAGTTTCTTGGTAACTAAAGGCAACAACTTGTAAGCCAAGGTATTGTTTACTTGTTAATAATTTCTTAAGGAAGTTAATATTTTTTAATGTAATTAATTTACTTTACACCCTTTGTTTTTGTTTTAGGAATTTATTTATGTTCGTAATGTACGTATAAATGTTTGTTGTTGTTTAGTTAAGGGTGCATTTAAAATTCTACGGATGTTAATCAACAAATTTCATTTGCCCTTATTTTGGTGGGGTGGAGCTTAAAATAAACACAAATTTGATACATACTATAGAGTCTATACCATAGAGATAATTAGAAATTTCCCCTTAAAATACAGTTTTTGGGGGGTTTTTATATGGGAATTCAAAGCTTAGTTCACACGAAATAAATATTTGTTAAAAAAGACATGTCAGAGTTGTATTTTTTGACAGACTATTAAAACAAGTTGTGTAACAAACTGTTGCTGACAGCATGCAGAGAAAAACAATGGTTGAGTATGGTCACGGGAATATCATTGTGTGGTTACGAAGATCATTATTATGTCTGCCACAAACATAGTATAGTTTTTTTTTAAGTTTGTTTTGGCGAAAATGCAATCATAGTTATAATTAATATTACGATTTTTTGTTTGTGTTGTGAAGGAATTGTTGCTTGCCCATTTTGAAACGATTTAATTTTGTTTACATTATTTATTAAAAATGCACGCTCCAAGGCAGAGTTTAAACGTTTCTCTCTTCCAATCCTTCTTCGTACAAAACAGCGAGTTTCTCTCGATTTTCAGCTTTCTTGTAATTAAATCGTTGATTAAAAAATTGTAATTGGTTTACTACGTAAAAACTTCTTATGATCATATGCTCTTACTTCAGCAAATATTTGTCTAGTGGGAACTAATATACATAATTACATTAGGAAATGATGGGTGATGAAGATAACCCTTTCATATATCTGCTCCCGAATATCTTCTGTATCCATTATGTGCTCCATTAAAGAAAAATTCGAAAATTTAGACATCAGGTGAAGGAGTAAAGAATTAAAAATCAAATAAACTTAAGTATTCCTGTAAATCTTCTTTTAGCCACCTACTTTCCATGATAAGTTAAATGATGTTTTCCAGCTAACACCTGGAAACATTTCTTAGTTTTTCGTGGAAACTTCAACCGAACCACTTGACTCCAGAGACCCGAAATTTTGGGCAGTGACAGACAACATGCTCTATCGTTTCTAAATCTTCTCATTCAAAAACTTCCTTCAATAATACTAAGGGTCACGATCCCATATGCTCATTCTATCCTTAACCAGACAATGTCTAGTAGTAACCCCAATCTTAGTCCTTAGGTTTAACCTCCCCATGTTCATGAGCAACCTAGGGCCCGTTGAGCCTAACCTTGATCATATATTCCTAGTTGCTCCTTATCCGACTTTGTCGCAGTACCCCTAGACCCAACACAGTGGAAAGTAAAGTATGTAATATTGAAAATCAATCCAGTTATGCTAAAGGAAAAGTATCATAAATGCAAAATAATTTTACCTTACCACAAAGTTTTGCATAACTTAATAGATATTTGTTATATATTGACAAAATTTTATAGTTAAAGTAAAAGTTATCTTGATCCTTATAGATAGGAAAGTTGATAGAGCGATGTCCGTCTGTCCGTGTTATAGTTGAAATCAATTTTTTTGAAACCCCTCGATGTCGCATAGACCCGTAAGTGGTATCAAATTATCGCTATGAAATTCAGCGAAATCGACCGATAAGTGACCGAGATATAAGCCAAAACCCAACACTACCTCTGTTAATTTCTCTAAAATTTTTAAATAAAAACCTTAACAACTGCCCCGGAGTTTCCCCTACAAGGGTGCAATATAAGACCGACTCCCATACATTTTTCCTCACGAATATTTTTGTGGAACATAATTATTCCATATATTCAGCCTTTAACAGAGTTTTCACACAAAATTTTATTTTCTTAAATCGCTCCCACAGTTTCCCGGGGTGCTTCCACAAACGCCAAATGTCAGACCGAACCCAATTAATTCTTCCTCTCAATATTTTTGTAGAACATACTTACCCCCTATCTTCAGCTGCTAACAGGGCTGCCATACAAAATTTTAAAGAATTAGAGTAAAACCCCTGCAACTTCTCCCGAGTAGTCCTTAGAGGAATAAAATGTATTACAGAACCCCATCAGTTTCCCCTCCAAAACATATTCCTAGAACATGCCTCCTTCTACCTTCATCGCCTAAGAGTGCTCCCATACAAAGTTTAGAAAATTGTAATAAATTTCCCCCTACAGCTTCCAGGGTGCCCGTGGATAGGTCAAATGTAAGACTGACTCCAACTCATTTTTCCTTGCAAACATTTTCCTAAAACATACTTACCCCCTATCACCCCCTCAGAAGGGGATTGCCATACAAAATTTGAAAAAATAGGGCAAAACCCCAACACGTTGTAAAGGGTGTATAAGATTCGGCACAGTTGAATATAGCGCTCTTACTTGTTTATTCTTACACTCTTTAATGCTCAGCTCTTGGAAGGACATTAACTCAAAGGCAATAAACAGGATGTAACATTAACAGCATAAAACCAATATTTTTTTTCCAATTTTATAAATAATAAACTTTTCTAATTTTAAAAAGTGTTTACCATTTTCATATTTTTGTTATTTTAAAAATATTTTTAATTGTTTTGCAGTTATTATTATTGTTTCAACAAGTTATAAAAAGTTTATTTAAGCAAATTCATTAAAGCTAAAATAATTACTTTAAAAATCTACAAAATGTATTTTCGATTTACATTATTTGTACAATAAACATATCTATATTTTATTTACTAAATATTTTAACATATTTTTATGCTACTAAAAATTGCACTTACAAAAAGGAAGAAGAAGAAAACAATTGGGAAAAAACTTTTCAAACATAAACATTGAGTGCAAAATTTCCCACAATGTTATTTTTAATGAAGAAATTTCCAAAACTGTAAATAATATTGTAAGTGATATTGGTTGGTTTTTGTTAGGGAAGGAAGAAAATTATTGCAATTGCCAAAGTCGTCCTTTTCTGTGTTTATTCAGCAAATCGACTAAATTTATTAAAATAACAATCACGAGCCAGTGAAAAGAATAAAGTAACATTTAATGTAAAATTCTGTATTTTGCATGTGGTTTTGTCAATATGGAAATTATTTGTAAGAAGAAAATTTGTGTATTATGATAAGTTATAAACTGAAGCACTTGATCTCCTTTAACATTTATTATCCTATGATAATATAAGAATATCAAGAAAATTATTTTTAAATATGTAAACAACAAAAGTTTAATGTCTGTAAGAAGAGTGGGCGGAAAAATGAAGAAAAAAACGAAGATTTAAAACGTAGAGTGAAATTTAAAGAAAAGTTAAAACAATAAGGTTAAAACGTAATAAACATAATAAAACTTAAAGTACGTTTTCTTGATTTAATAACCTAAAATTGATTTTTTTTTAATTTACATATTTAGCATTTTTAAATTTTAAGCAAGTAAGAACCCCGAAATTTTTTATTTTTATCCGTTTTTTTATTTATTAAATTTCTTTCTTATTATAAATAGGGGTCGGTGTCATATTTTAACCCTCTTAGGGCCACTACGAGGAAGTTGTAGAGGACTTATGCTAGTTTTTTAAAATTTTGTATGGAGGTTGGGGATAAGTTCCAGAAAAATGTTTGCAAGGAAAAACGAGTTGGGGTTAGTCCTACGTTTAACATATCCACGGACACCCTGGAAGCTGTTTTATCACAATTTCTCAAACTTTGTATGGGAACCCCCTTACGCGATGAGGATAGGATGTAAGTATGTTCTAGGAATATGTGTGGAAGGGAAAACTAATGGGAATCGGTCTTATACTTTATATCTGTAAGGCAGTTTCTAGGGAAGTTATGGGCGTTTTTACTTAATTTTTGCAAATTTTGTGTGGCAACCCTCTAATGTGGTGAAGATAGGAAGTAAGTATGTTCTAGGAATATGTTCGGGAGGGGAAGCTAATGGGAATCGGTCTTACACTTTATTTTTTTTAAGTGGACTCTAGGAAAGTTATAGGCGTTTTTACATAATTTTTGTAAATTTTTTATGGCAACCGCCTTAGGTGACGGAGATAGGGGGTAAGTATCTTTTAGGAATATGTTTGGAAGGGAAAACTACTGGGGATCTGTTAAACATTTTATTTCTCTTAGGCCAACGCCGGAAAAGTTGTAGGGGCTTTTACCTTAATTTTTCTAACATTGTATGACAAACCTGTTAGGGCTGGGGAAAAGGGGAGGAAAATTTAATTGGGGTCGGTTTTACATTTGACCTGGAGCTGTAGGAGCGATTTATAGAAATTAAAAAAAAAATTATTATTTGTATTGCAACCCTGTTAGCGGGCGGAGAAGAGTATAAAAGGGGGAAAATTCCTAAATATAGCTCTCTGTTTGTGTGGTTGCTTTAAAACGCGTTTGTGTATAACAAACGAAAGACGCCGTGTTTTAACGCAATAGCGATATCTTCGAAAATAATAGGTATATCAGAGATTAATCTTGAATCAAAGACTGTATTAAAATTACCATTTGGAGAAAAGAACAAGTTAGGGTGCAGCTGTATAGTGATCACCAATAAACAAGAAATGCAATGTGAAAATGCTTTAAAAAGATCTTATCAAACCAACGAGGGTACTAAAGATTACTTTAAATATCCAAATTATCATAGCTACAATTGCTTTATTTTCTCGCCACCACTAAGTTGAACTCATTAGTATTTTAAAGCATCGATTAGGCCTTTGTGAAATCCCTAACCCAAATACCTGCATTGATAAACAACATATTTTATCGTTCTAACTCCTCCCTACCACCGTGTTTCAATTTGCTTGTCTTAGTCCTTAAAGAATAATTCCCAACAGCAGGCACTGCCCCACCCATGACATTCAAATAATCCAAGGTTGTTTTATGCAAAACTAGGAGGAAAGGGTATCCTTGATTCCAAAGCTGAAAAGTTCAGCCTTCGTTACAGCTCGAAATATTGCAATTTGTAGCTCTTCTTTCCAACTTCGCGAAATTACCCAAATCGATTATGTTAAAAAGCATAGGCCACACTTGGTTACCAAATTCCCTCAAAAAATTCTACTAAGACGAGGAGTTTTGTAATACAGCTGCATACCAGGCATGCCAGGGAAAGTCCAACCAATGTGCAAAACAATAGACTAAAAGCATTTTCTCCTCTTAAGACGAAGAAGACAATCTGAAGACCTGTACAGATAGCCTGCCGGAAATCTGGAAGAAACACTTTTTTTAGATTTTTTGCATCTGATGCAAGCAGCGATGGAGGTGCAACGTCATATCTTAAAGAAACCCTATAAAAAGCAGGTCGACACCTACCATCTACTCCCAAAAACAATGCCGTTTTGGTGCAAAGTCGGTCATGTCTGGCTATATCTGAATTCTGCAAACTGCAAAGCAAATGATTAGATTGAGATGACTTTAACAGTACAAAATCATTAGAGAAAATCAGACAAAGGCTTTCCGAGCTGTTCCCCAGTCATTGGGCCTTATGGAGTGGATGAATTAGTACACCTCGTTAGTGTTAAAAAAAAGAATGATATAAGTTTCAAACTTAAGCAAAAACTTATACTTGCTAAAGATGATCTTTAGCTTTGACTAATTAAACTATTTAGGAACAGATCCCTTTCTCGGCTGACAAAGCTTACACTGGACATGGTGGTTGCTCTTCTCAAACTACTATGCGGCGCTGAGGCGTGGAGGCCAATCAATATCTCCATTTCTTGTAATAACTTGTTGCGGAAAGAGGTCTCGCAGTAATTCCATTGTAACCCTGGCTGTATGCGATGTAGCACTGTCTTGTTAACCAAGCCCAAAGCATGAAAATTGGGGTTGTCATCTTGTAACGTTTAAAACACGTTGGCTTACCAAATATTTTTCCATGATATTTTTGCCACGTCTCTACTTTACGTCTGCCAAATATAAATTGTCAAGACTAATATGTACCAAAATGGCGGCAAAACAAAGTAGTATACCTTGCCGACGGACACCCCTTATTAAGTGTGTTATTAAATAAAACCAATAGTTTTTAGTAATTTCCATAATTTTCCACCTACATTTACATGTTTTTTTTTCTTAAAATTCTATCAATAAGTCCTTATATAAGGAATCCTTATTAAGGATTATTGCTGAAGAGTTTTTATAATGTAATTAACTATAAAGCTTTTTGGGATAATTAATACTGAAAAGCTGTTAGTATTGCCTAAGGTGCTATTAGCCAACCATCTAAATAATTTTCACACAGACACCTGCTTGAAAATTAACACACCAACATTTACTATGTTCAACATATAGAGAACGCAATGTCTTTGGCAATGAAATGTTTGAACTGCTGAAAAAACACACCCTCTTCCCAGTGAGAGTGTGTTTGTTTATACAAACAAAACTCCTGTAAGAGAATATTTTGCTTTGTTTGTATGTGTTAACAGAGGAATGCTATCAAATCAGCAAAAGACTGTTGGTGATTTTCGAAAAGGTTAAAGGGGAGACTTTATTACATAGAAAAATCATATAAAATTGTAGGTATATTGGTATATAAGAGTTGCTGATTCCAGTATTTACTCAAGTATATAGTGCTTTCTTTTATATAAAACAAACAAAAAATGTGTGGATGTGCATACGCACATACACTTACACATTTTTATAAATCTGTAAAATCCTGGCAAATTTATTCATCTGTTTTTTTATTGTGATTTTTTTAACACAAATGCAATTTGACAGTAAATGCATGAATTGTCTTAATTACATATTTGACAACACAAGATGTCAAATAAAAGTTGATTAAAACTCAAATTCCTGGCTTTTGCCTTTTGATGCTCGGCCGTTGATTTCTAAATTGTGAAGGATGGTTTCTGTTTTGAGTTAAATTTATCCTTTGAACTATTTTTGATGTGTTTGTGGTTGCTTAGCAATAAATAAATTAAATTTTTTTTAATTTTAATGATCGTTAAAGGAGATAAAAAAGTTAACATTTTGTAATATTAAAAATTTATTGCTAAAAATTATTTGAAACAAATAATATACAAGACTTTACTTTCCTGTATTAATAATAACTTTTACTAAGCAAAAGGGTACGGTTTTAAATGTACACCAGAGAATGACATTGAGTACTCTAAAATAAGATAACTCGAATATTTACTTATTTTTTTCGGTTATTAAGTATAACTATACATGCACCGCACACAATATCCACTTATACATGCATAAACTGGTACGGTTACATGTATACGCAATACTTTTTTTAACATACCTTAAACACATACCTTACAATCGAATATACATGTGCTAAAACGCAATATCTATAAGTATTGAAAAGTAGCTACTGTATAAACTGTATACAGTAGCTAGTTTTAAAAAGACATTAAGTATAATGTAATGTAATGGTATACAGGAAAATATCAAACACATGTAAAGTGATTTACTCTGCTCTTTCATGTTTTGTAGAAAAACTAGCACTGATCAGGAATGGGAATATTTTCTTTTTCGTTTTTATATTAATATTTTTTTATTCTGTAAGCAAGCATATGTAATAAATACGTATAAATTTAAATAAAAATAGTTGGATTTTGAATGGCTTATCAAATATAAAAACTAACGTACTCTTTATAGAGCACGAAAGGCGAGACGTCTTGGACATTTTGTATATATTTGTATGTTATTGTAAAAAAATTAATACAAAACGTTCAAGATGTTCGACTTTCGTGTTCTATAAATAGCACATATGTTGAGTACAAGAGCATTAGAACAAAAAACTTTTAGCTTAGTTGGGAAAAGCAATAGAAATATATAAACGTTGACCAAGTTGTTATATAGTATGTAAAGCTGGGATCCCATGATCGGTGCAAATGACCTGATATACATAAACGATTTTTATTTTGCGGCATTGGCATACATTTCAAAAATTGGAGCATTTTTTGGAGAGGTCACATTATTAGCGCATGTTGTGACAAAATTTTCAGCGCGCATCGATCGGTAGCAGGTAAATTCGTAAATAATAATTTTTTGTAAAAAATGTTTGATGGATTTTGATGCTTGGGGTTTCCAGCAATTAAAATGTCTACCTGCTTGCTATCTGTTTAGGTTCTGTGTACACATACATATGTATGTACGTACTTATTCATAAATTACTGCATGAGTTTTCGGTGTTATTTCACATGCATATTTTTATATTTATTATTGTTCTTTATTACAAAAAGTAATTATGAGACATATTGACAACTTTATATATGCATGTTTCAAAAAGAAAACGGAAGAAAATAAATAAATACAAAAAGGACAGCTATACGCTTAATACAATATTTATAAAAGTAAGACACGAAACATTCTATGCAAAATAAAGAAACCCCTTGTAGTTTGTATGCCTTCAACTATCAAATAATTCAAAATAATTATGTGCGCTTTACACAACGCTCTTAAAGCCAAAATTTAATTAAACTTGAATTTGTAAGACCATACCCACCACAGTCTACATTAACCTATCCAGCCCTGCCTTTTATTAATAAAAATCTACTTCTCATCTTGAAGTGAGAGAATTGTAAATACATGTAGATGATCATGATACAAAGAACCAGATAGTTCCGTCGGCCTAGCTGATTAGTGCCGAAATGTCAAAATTAATGCTCTCCCTGTAAAAATAAAACAACAAAAATTATTACTAATCGTTTTTTTTCTATGAGCTTTTGTTTGTCAACTTGGTACTAATTTGTAGTTGTTGCAGGGACGAGATTACCTGATTAGTTGTATCATGTAGATGATATACAGGAACAGCGTTGTCAACCTTAGGTTTCAAAAATCGCCAAAATTGAAAAAATTACGTAGTTTTTAAATTTTGTCATTAAAATTATAACCTTTTATTAAATTTTATAAAAAATTATTTATTTGAGCCTTTGTTTTGCTTCTTTTTTCGATAATTAAATTAAATTATCAATTAAACAAAAAAAAAAAAATATTATTAAAAATTTTTTCAATAACCATTATATAAAAAATTATATTTTTTCAAATATACTAGTAAATTTTACTTCACAGTTGCCAATGTAATCCCAAATTTCTAAAAATGCACATCTTTAAATGTCCAGTTGATCTTTAGAATATTCTATTGTATTTTAAAGCTGACAGCGAAACTCATGTTCGGTTGGTAAATATGTTAAATCACACAACAGCACCAGTAAAAATTATAAATTTACCTCATTTACCATAAATACCAATCTTACTAGGCACTTTATCAACAAGAATGAAAACCGCTTATAACTGTTGAATTTTATATTATGATGCTATTAATATGAAAATTAGTATCTATGAATACGTTTTCTTTATCAGGAGCCAATTGTAAACCGAAAAGGTTTTGCATATGAAAAATTACGTTAAATACTTTAGTGTATTTTTTACTAATTTCAAAGCGCCTGATCAATTTGGAGCCTTGTTTACCTTTCAAAATCCTGTAACATTACAATTTTATAATAATTAGAAGTACTATAACATATAAAATCCAATAATAACTGTTTTTTAACGGTTGTTGGAATTCATAAGTTTTTTATATGTATGTATTAACTTATATACATTTTTTAGTTTAAAAATAAAAACAGTTTTTTATTAGTACAACCTGTAAACTTTATTTAAATAGCGGGAATCCCGGGAAATTAATTTTTAATTTCCCGTTTCCCGAAAAGCAAAAAAGTCCGGGGAAAAAACCCTAGGAATAAGTAAATATTTTTCAACGGTTTGAACTAAAACCTTTTATATTTACGTTATTTTTTTTACAAAAGTTAAAATACAGATAATTTAACAAAGTTTTTACAAAAATCAAATAAAGGATTTAAAACAACAACTATTTCGGTCAAAACAAGTTAAGTTTTGCTTTTAACAAATATAGTTTTTATATAAAAATTTTTAAAAGTTTTGTACAGAATTTATAAAATTAAAAGAAAATTTTTTCTAGTACTAATTAATACAAAGAAGTTTATTTTTTTATTTTCTGTTAATTTTTTTCCAAAATGCCTGAACTGTAAAGAACGGATTTACTGTTTAATTTTTAATACAAAAATGTTATACTTTCTCTGTGAAATTCAGCCAATAGACATTTTTAATAAAAAAAAAGTAAATTCTAAATTTTCTGCGTTTTTATATGTCGCGTTTTTTTCTACATTTTGGTGTGTTTTGAAATTTTTAAGTTGACAACGCTGGAAATTTTATAAGAATATTTTCTCTCTGCACAATTATATGGTAACCAGGGATGCCACTATCATCAATTTAAAACAAGTTTTGTAAATTTTTTACATCTTTAAGACTTCTGCTTTTAAAGCCTGGGACTTGCTTTCTTAAACCTAAGTACCGGCCTTAAACTTGAAACACGAAATTGTAATTTATAAATTTTGATGCCAATTAATAATATTTATATGACATAGTAAATAATAAAATAAATTAATAAATTAGCAGCATAATGGCATACGCTTCGACTAAGTGACACGATTCTTTAAGTACGTATGCCATCAAAAATGTATTTAAGAAACATATAAAAACTATTAAAAATTCAATACAAATTAATACATAAAAACATTTATTTAAATTAATAAATTACAAAACTTTATTAATATATTAGAAAAATTGTTGTAAAAAGTGGTTTTGTAAATTTTTGTCCGTTTTTGAGACAATTTGCCAGAAATATCATTTTTGTTGTGGCATCCCTGCTGGTAAATATAATTTTGCCTGCTGATGACTCAACCAAACATATATACATACACAAATAAATACATGCGGCCTAAACACAAGAAATAAATATGTATCTTACAAACAATTTGTATGTGTATGTATGTTTCGTTATACATTGGCTGTTTTTGTAACACAAGCATTATAATTGAGTTAAAATTGTGCATTGCTAATATATCAAAACAAATGAAAAATTGAAGCTCTCGATTGAATTATAAAACGGCTACTTTTTTTTATCTGTTTTTATCTGATTATACATACGTACTTAATTCCAATTAGATATACACTGTACAGTATTGGGTATTTTCGCGAAAATACTTTGATTTCGGTTACTTGTGTATACTTAAGCCGAAAGTGAAACGAATGTATTATGGAGAGTGTATTTTTTTAGCTGTAACCGTACGCACTTATGCATGTTTTTTCAATAATACTCTATGAGCATCCGAAGATACATCCGTTGTCAGTCTCTGGTATGTAAAGCTGGGATCCCATGATCGGTGCAAATGACCTGATATACATAAACGATTTTTATTTTGCGGCATTGGCATACATTTCAAAAATTGGAGCATTTTTTGGAGAGGTCACATTATTAGCGCATGTTGTGACAAAATTTTCAGCGCACATCGATCGGTAGCAGGTAAATTCGTAAATAATAATTTTTTGTAAAAAATGTTTGATGGATTTTGATGCTTGGGGTTTCCAGCAATTAAAATGTCTACCTGCTTGCTATCTGTTTAGGTTCTGTGTACACATACATATGTACGTACTTATTCATAAATTACTGCATGAGTTTTCGGTGTTATTTCACATGCATATTTTTATATTTATTATTGTTCTTTATTACAAAAAGTAATTATGAGACATATTGACAACTTTATATATGCATGTTTCAAAAAGAAAACGGAAGAAAATAAATAAATACAAAAAGAACAGCTATACGCTTAATACAATATTTATAAAAGTAAGACACGAAACATTCTATGCAAAACAAAGAAACCCCTTGTAGTTTGTATGCCTTTAACTATCAAATAATTTAAAATAATTATGTGCGCTTTACACAACGCTCTTAAAGCCAAAATTTAATTAAACTTGAATTTGTAAGACCATACCCACCACAGTCTATATTAACCTATCCAGCCCTGCCTTTTATTAATAAAAATCTACTTCTCATCTTGAAGTGAGAGAATTGTAAATACATGTAGATGATCATGATACAAAGAACCAGATAGTTCCGTCGGCCTAGCTGATTAGTGCCGAAATGTCAAAATTAATGCTCTCCCTGTAAAAATAAAACAACAAAAATTATTACTAATCGTTTTTTTTCTATGAGCTTTTGTTTGTCAACTTGGTACTAATTTGTAGTTGTTGCAGGGACGAGATTACCTGATTAGTTGTATCATGTACACTGTTGCCAATTTAGCTATTTTCTCGTCAAATCTAGCGATTTTTCTTTACACGTTGCTATAAAATATCTGATTTAGCTATTAGCGGAAAATCTAGCGATTTTTTAAAGTCCAGTTTCAATATTACTTAAACTTTATTACTTGTCAACATTGTTATAGCTTTATCCAAAGAAAGGTTAATTCACAGACAAGGTGTTTTTGTGTCTTGCTTTTTTGATATACTGAGTTTGGCACTAGAAATACTAAAAGTGTTCATAGCAAATCAGCGGTATTACAAGTACATCTTTTAAATAAATGTTGCTAGATAAAACTCGAATAACGGTATTTTTAAACATACACTTACATATGTACGTATTCTTAAAACCAATTATGTATCTAGGTTTGCATGTTTATGCATATCAGTTTTAATTTAAGTGGGGTAAGTGTATTTTACAAGTTAAAAATAATAACTGATATCAATACTACTTAAAGTGGGTACCAGTTTGACCTATGAAATTTCAGATGTAGAAGATTGGCTTCAGATTTTTAATCAAACAAACCATAATATCTAACATTGTTTTTCCTTTTTAATATGAATTATATTAACAGATATGTAGTTAACAAATTTTACTAAATTTTTCATTCCAAAGACTAGAGAGTCTTTTAATTTACTTTTTTTCAAATGTGTAAAACACTGACGCCTGTATTCATAATAATTGTGATATATTTATTTATGGCTTATTTGACAATTATTCCATAGAAATATGTCAAATTAGCCCTCAATAAACCTTCAATAATAATTTTGAATATGGGGGATAAATTATATACATACATACATTATTTTTTTTAAGTTTTTTATTTCTTTCATGACCTGAATTTCGTAAAAATTATTATTTTCGAATAAATCAAATTCTTTCAGATGCCACACTACTTTGGTTTTTTCTTTTAATATAAAGAAGAGATTGAAACTGTTTCCATTGTTTAAACTATTGCAAAATAATAAGATTCACCGTTTTTGCAATAGTGTTACCAGAAAGTTTAAAAAACGACCTTTTGCCTATTTATAGCTAAAATTTTTAACAATTTTTAATTTTAGCTATTTTTTAGCGTTTTTTTACTGTAATTTAGCTATATTTTTGCGAAAAAAGTTGGCAACAGTGATCATGTAGATGATATACAGGAACAGCGTTGTCAACCTTAGGTTTCAAAAATCGCCAAAATTGAGAAAATTACGTAGTTTTTAAATTTTGTCATTAAAATTATAACCTTTTATTAAATCTTATAAAAAATTATTTATTTGAGCCTTTGTTTTGCTTCCGTTTTCGATAATTAAATTAAATTATCAATTAAGCAAAAAAAAAAAAAAATATTTTTAAAAATTTTTTCAATAACCATTATATAAAAAATTATATTTTTTCAAATATACTAGTAAATTTTACTTCACAGTTGCCAATGTAACCCCAACTTTCTAAAAATGCACATCTTTAAATGTCCAGTTGATCTTTAGAATATTCTATTGTATTTTAAAGCTGACAGCGAAACTCATGTTCGGTTGGTAAATATGTTAAATCACACAACAGCACCAGTAAAAATTATAAATTTACCTCATTTACCATAAATACCAATCTTACTAGGCACTTTATCAACAAGAATGAAAACCGCTTATAACTGTTGAATTTTATATTATGATGCTATTAATATGAAAATTAGTATCTATGAATACGTTTTCTTTATCAGGAGCCAATTGTAAACCGAAAAGGTTTTGCATATGAAAAATTACGTTAAATACTTTAGTGTATTTTTTACTAATTTCAAAGCGCCTGATCAATTTGGAGCCTTGTTTACCTTTCAAAACCCCGTAACATTACAATTTTATAATAATTAGAAGTACTATAACATATAAAATCCAATAATAACTGTTTTTTAACGGTTGTTGGAATTCATAAGTTTTCTATATGTATGTATTAACTTATATACATTTTTTAGTTTAAAAATAAAAACAGTTTTTTATTAGTACAACCTGTAAACTTTATTTAAATAGCGGGAATCCCGGGAAATTAATTTTTGATTTCCCGTTTCCCGAAAAGCAAAAAAGTCCGGGAAAAAAAACCCTAGAAATAAGTAAATACTTTTCAACGGTTTGAACTAAAACCTTTTATATTTACGTTATTTTTTTTACAAAAGTTAAAATACAGATAATTTAAAAAATTTTTTTGCAAAAATCAAATAAAGGATTTAAAACAACAAATATTTCGGTCAAAACAAGTTAGGTTTTGCATTTAACAAATATAGTTTTTATATAAAAATTTTTAAAAGTTTTGTACAGAATTTATAAAATTAAAAGAAATTTTTTCTAGTACTAATTAATACAAAGAAGTTTATTTTTTTTTATATTCTGTTAATTTTTTTCCAAAATGCCTGAACTGTAAAGAACGGATTTACTGTTTAATTTTTAATACAAAAATGTTATACTTTCTGTGTGAAATTCAGCCAATAGACATTTTTAATAAAAAAAAGTAAATTCTAAATTTTCTGCGTTTTTATATGTCGCGTTTTTTTCTACATTTTGGTGTGTTTTGAAATTTCAAAGTTGACAACGCTGGAAATATTATAAGAATATTTTCTCTCTGCACAATTATATGGTAACCAGGGATGCCACTATCATCAATTTAAAACAAGTTTTGTAAATTTTTTACATCTTTAAGGAATTCTGCTTTTAAAGCCTGGGACTTGCTTTCTTAAACCTAAGTACCGGCCTTAAACTTGGAACACGAAATTGTAATTTATAAATTTTGATGCGAATTAATAATATTTATATGAGATAGTAAATAATAAAATAAATTAATAAATTAGCAGCATAATGGCATACGCTTCGACTAAGTGACACGTTTCTTTAAGTACTTATGCCATCAAAAATGTATATAAGAAACATATAAAAACTATTAAAAATTCAATACAAATTAATACATAAAAACATTTATTTAAATTAATAAATTACAAAACTTTATTAATATATTAGAAAAATTGTTGTAAAAAGTGGTTTTGTAAATTTTTGTCCGTTTTTGAGACAATTTGCCAGAAATATCATTTTTGTTGTGGCATCCCTGCTGGTAAATATAATTTTGCCTGCTGATGACTCAACCAAACATATATACATACACAAATAAATACATGCGGCCTAAACACAAGAAATAAATATGTATCTTACAAACAATTTGTATGTGTATGTATGTTTCGTTATACATTGGCTGTTTTTGTAACACAAGCATTATAATTGAGTTAAAATTGTGCATTGCTAATATATCAAAACAAATGAAAAATTGAAGCTCTCGATTGAATTATAAAACGGCTACTTTTTTTTATCTGTTTTCTAAGGGGTGTACATGATTATACATACGTACTTAATTCCAATTAGATATACACTGTACAGTATTGGGTATTTTCACGAAAATACTTTGATTTCGGTTACTTGTGTATACTTAAGCTGAAAGTGAAACGAATGTATTTTGGAGAGTGTATTTTTTTAGCTGTAACCGTACGCACTTATGCATGTTTTTTCAATAATACTCTATGAGCATCCGAAGTAACATCCGTTGTCAGTCTCTGATGTACACAACATGAGAGAAAACCATAGCAAAGAGAGCATTCCAAAAAAAAAACAATAAAGGGTTTCTATTGCATTTTTTTTAGTTAATACACAGTGAGAAAGCACCAAGACGTTCTCATGAATTATCTTCTCTCTTTGGGGAACTCTGCTTATAGGCGATTGTCAGACGCAATGCCAACTTAGTGCTTTTAGCACTATTTTTGGTGCTTTTTATTGATTCAAAACGCCAAGTTTTCAGTTTTAGTGCCTGAAAAACGCAGGTGATTTTTTGATTTTTCTATAGTACCTTTAGTACTTTTTACAAGTTTTAAAATTAATTAGCAATTATTAAGTGCTGTGACTGTTTTTGCAAGTCTCACGAATTGTTTTTTCGCCTAGAAACCCTTATTTATCTCACAGCATATTGGTGTTTTTATTAAAAAGTGTATTGATTAACAATTCGCTTTAAAATCTCTTAGTTAAACTTAAGAAACCGAATATGCTTAAATTTTTTTTCAAATCGGCTTTATGACCCGTTTTAAGCCAAACATTTTTTTAAGTACACGTATGTTTTATATAAAAATATAAATTCGTATTGTTTAACTAAAACTGAATATTTCATTGCGTCTTACACCAAATTATCAGTAGCCTTAAACCAAATTCTTATAAAACCGGATTAATATTTTCTGCCTTAATAAAATAACTTCAATAAACTTATTGAGAATTATTATAAGCAAACCCAAACACTCGAGAGTTTTTTCAAAAATTCAACAAACCATTTTTCGTTATTCAACTGTTTTGATTTTTTCCTTTATACATCTGGATAACCATTAGTTTGTTCAGAGCTACTGAAAACAAAACTTTTCGTATTGCAACAATTTCTAATAATTGGGAAAATTGAGGAAATCAGAATAATATTTGGAAATTGTTGTAAAAGTGAAATTTTTAATTATCGCCTAATTAAGGACTTGTACGGGCGCATGGTGTATAATGGATAGGATTCTGTTTAAAAAAAGGTTATTAAGATATACAAAATTTTGTGGAGAGTGATATTTAAAGCTATTTTTGCCCCAAGAAACACATTAATAACCAGTCGGATGGACAGAGAGAAGTGCATGATTTAATTGACTCAGAAAGTGATTCTCAGTCTACCGGTAATAGAACAAGTGGGTCTTAGACTGTTCATTTAGGGCGATATAAACATCTTCACAAATGCATAATATGCCTTCCACGGTACCAAAAACATAAAGGGAAAACCTTAGCTCAATTCGACCTATATATGGGTCAATAGTCCTTAATTTAATATTATTTAACTCATAACCTTAAAAAGGTTCAAAAGTAGCAAATATGAAAGCATAAAGCTGTTGTAGTCGAATTTCAACCTACATAAATATATATGGGTCTATAGAAAAATAAGATTTTTTATTTGCTTGTCGTGTGAGACCGATTTTCCACGATATTTTTTTAACAATTTTTGGCTCTAACTCATCAATGGCTCTGGCGATAACTATTATTATTCAGGGATAATATCGTTTTAAAATTATTGCCATAGTGTTAGTCTTTAGCAGCACTCCACAATAAATTGACGGCCAACTGACAGTCAGATAGGACAATTGCCAAACATAGTTCGTAAAAGATCGATTTTATGGTGAAATGTGCGTGAATAGCGTACGTATCGTCATGAAAAATATCAGCAAGATAAGATAATTTATGAGAATGTATTGTATGGGTGCTTTTTTACCGAGTGTTCTTTTAAAAAAATTATGCAATTAGAGTTGTGTAATCCATGATCAAACTATTTAAATTAAACTATTCAGTTAACTGAACTATGTGAGCGTGTTAGTTCACTGAGCAATTTTAGCTCCGTAGTTGAGTAGTTTATCGCTCATTTTCTTTTTTTTTTGTGCCTTTCCGTTCATGTTTCTTTGATTTCATTTTATGTTTCGTTTACCCTCATTACTGAGCTCTTTGATAAATAAATTTTTTTTATTAAACAAAAATTGCAATTTCTTTCGTTTCTTTTAATCAAAATTCACATATTTTGCACATTTTATGATACAACACCTTTAAATTTAGACAGGCTTTTAATAAACATGTTATGCTGACCTAAAAAATTAACTGAGCTGCTGAGTTTATCGAATTTCTTAACAAAAGGAGCGACCTAGTTCAGTTAGGTGAGCTGAACCATAAAAAGTGGACAGTTAAATGAGCTTTTAAACCCAAAATCTAAGTGAAATATCAACCTGAGTTGCTTTTATTTTTTTTTAGTTTTGCTGTCTTTGTTATGGTTTTTTCTTGGTACTCGTGTTGTGTACAGGTAGCACCCGATTAGTGTTCGTTTGCAAGAGCAAGAGTCACTCTTAGCTAAAATTGCTATAGATAGAGTGACCATATTAATCTTAGGGTTTTTAGGTATTTCATTACTGAAGAAAAATATTTCAATCGAAAAATTCCTCATTCTTTCCAGTCCCCGTACTTCGCATACAAGTGTAAAAGATATTTGCATAATTGTGCCCTTGAGAAGTTATCACAAAGGCATTTCAAACTGGTAATTATTGCAAATGTTGCCCTCTTAAATTACACATTGTTTTTCCAATAAGCCCACAAACTATTTAAAAATGCGTCTTTACACTTTCCCAATTATACATGCATTCTTATTTGTAGACATTTTTTTTTAAAGTCATTCCTTTGCTACGATTACTAATTCAATTAACTTCTAGTATTAAGCATTGAGAACAAAAAATTATGGCCACTTAGTTTTAAAGTTTTTTTGTTCATTTGTTTTCTTATATTTAAGTTATTATGACTTCCAGCATAAGTGGTCATAATTACAGAATAACGTTTTGATCGTTGTCTCTACAAACGTAAATATAGGGTGTCTGGTTACAAATTTATATTATTGGAATTATCGATTGTGCGGATTTGTCAGTCACCATGTCGCAGTGGTCGAGAGGGCATCGCGCGATCGCTGTGGAGACATTTTTTAAGAGTAATGTTTCTTACGTAATTGCTCGTCGACAATTTTGTTCAAAGTTCGATATTCGTCGAATACGTGATTGTAAACTTAATTCGTTCGTGAGTGCAGAGATTCCGCGCAACTGTTTCGGCTATGAATATTCCTCGACCAGAGCCCACTCGATTTTCACATCATTGAACTGGTTGAAAGCAGTTTACACGAAAATCCGCGACTTTCAATACGGAAAAGAGCAGGCTCACTGGGACTTCCAAGAGCGATTATTCATAAGATTTAAAAAAAGGATTCGAAGTTCCATCCTTTTAAAATTGAAATCGTTCAGGAACTGAAAGAAAGAGTTTTTGAGTAAAACGATGTTGGCGCGTTTTTGCACTGTAAATCCCATTTTTTCAGCGACGAGGCTCATTTTTTCATAAACGGCCACGTCAATAAGCAAAACTGCCGTTACTCGTTTCCAAGAACCCGCAACCCTCGATTGAAACATCAAAAACCATTGCATTGCCCCAGGGTAACTGTTTGGTGTGCCTTATCCACTAATGAGATAATTGGACATTTTTTTCGAAAATTCTCGAGGCCAGACGACAAATGTCAACGGTGAAAATTATCGACGCATGATTACGGAATTCTTTTTGCCAAGCCTTCGTACTCTTTACACACGTGGTTTCACAGGATGGGGAGACTGCACACACAGCCAGAGCTTCCATAAATTTGCTTCGGGAAAATTTCCCACAAAAACTGATCAGTCCCTTCGAGGACATCCCATTGCCACCGAGGTCGCCCGATCTTATTTCATGTATTTTTTATGGGGTTACCTCAAAGAGAGGGTTTGCAATGACAATTTCCAATCTCTTGTGGCTTTAAAGGAAAATATTCGTCTAGAAAGAAATCAGCTTAAGTGAACTTATTTAATGTAGCGTGTGGCGCAGAACACAAGGCTCTGTTTTGAACAGTGTGTTCAACTCGACGGAAAACATCTAGATGACATACTTTTGAAAAAATAAAATTTGCATTTCAATTCTATCGTTCCCTGCTCTTAATACAGCTTTGTGTCAATCATTACGTTTTTTATTTAAGTTTGCAAATATAAATCTGCCACCAGACACCCTGTACAACCGTGTGTTGTTTAAAGATTTCAATTTAGGAAAAGATATTGAAAAATATTAAATACAAATGCAGACAAAAAGAAATATTGTTTTTATTTAACTAACAAGAGACTGTGTGTGTATGGGCCAAAAACAGTAGCTCAGACAATTAACATAAATTACACTTAAGATCATAAAAAAAAGAAAACAAAACAGAAATAAGAAAAACAATGCCATAAGAGCTACAAAATACATTTTTACACAAATTAAACAAAAATAAAGAAAAAACCAACAGTCAGTCATCCTGTTAAAGAGAGACATAACATTTTGTTTGGGGTATAAGCAACTGTATTATTCAAATACATATTAGTTGTCAATATTTTCTTAAACAGTTGTGTTTTTTGTTGCTGTCAGTTTCCAGTTGTCCAGAGCAAGAAGCAGAAGTTAAGAGGTTTTGTTAAATAAACAACTGATTTTTGTTTTGATTTCTAAATTCTATTGTATTAATTTTATTCTATAAAAAGTCATCATCCTTATCATAATGATCAACATTAATATTTATTTAAATGATAATGCTTAATGTCAAAGTACTGTGTGGCCACGACCTGTCTCATTTGATTACTGACTCTCTTAAATATAAAAAATCAGTTAAATACAAAAACAAAAATTTAAAACTAAATTAATTATTATTTGTTTGTGGCAATCAAGCGTCAAAGTAAAAATACAACTAATCCAGAAATGGTCAAGAAGTGATTAGTAAACCCTGCCTTTAAATCATTGGCAGCCAAGAGTTTCTCTGGGGACCAAACAATAATCGCGTTGTATATGTACACAGCACGAGAACCAACAAAAAGGCATAAAAAAAGAAAAAAAGCAATAGATGAAACACACAGTGAAAAAGCGCCCATATGTCCTTATAAATTATTTCACTGATTGAGCACCGCTGCTTTAAATACTTAATAAACAAATATTAAATATTCTCAAGCCCAAGTTCTAGAAGACGTTCAACTTTTTTTTTTGGAATGTTTAACCGTTTTTATAATTATTCTGCCTTTTTAAGTGTTCAAAAAGGAGTGATTGTGAATCATTTCTGTTTGCGTCTGGCTTTACATTAAATATTAGTTAAAATTTATGTTAAATCTGTTACGTCATTTACACGCCATGAAATCGTTTTATAATTTATTTTAAGATTCAATTTGCTTAAGAAATAATTTATGCAAATTAAGTTTTATGTTAATCAAGGTAATTTCTGTAATTTAAAAATATTTTTAAAAGATAAAAATATTTTTTAAAGAGTTTTAAAAGAAAATCTGGGAGTTTTTTTAATTGACGTTAACACTATTAATATTACTTTTAATAATAAAAAGGAAAAAAGAATATTTAAAGCATAAAACAGTTTTATAGTTTAGTTTATTCTTTCAAAGTTTAAATTTAAAATTAAAACTTAAAAGTTTTTAGTGAAAATTTTCAATTCAACTAAAGTGACCAGATTTGTGAATTTTTTTGCGCTAGACCGGTTTTAATGAAATTTAGCGCACACGTTCATCTTATGATAGAGTTGACTATAGGCTTAAGTTTTTTTTTAAGGGTGGTCTCACGCCCACAACAGTTGAAATCTTAATGCAGATCTTCTACTCCAATTAAAGTCTAAACAGATATACTTTTACCGTAATGATTTTTATAAAACTTTCTATACATGTGTAAGGCCTCAAACATCAAAATTTTTAAAACAACAAAGTAGGCGGGACCAGGCACACAAAATATAAAATTTCAATACTTCTACTGAACCGATTTTTATAAATCCTTGAACATATATTAAAGGCTTCTAGAGTCAAAATTGCAAAAAAGAAAAGTGGACAGTGCCACGCCTACAAAAATGAGATTCTTTATATTGGTATTTTGACCGCAACGATTTTTTGGAAACTTGGCACATACATTTTAGGCCTCCAATGTCAAAATTCCTTAGGCATAATTAAGCGGGGCAAAAAAAAATTTTAGTCTCAATGCAGTTACCTAAACTGCATCAAATTTTAAAAAACTTTAAACGCTTATACCAAAAAAAAAAATTAATTATTAATACAGGAACTCCTACCGCACCACTCCTACTCCATTATGAAACTAAAGATTCTAAGCTCAAAATTTTGAAAGAAAACAAGTAGATGGTGACACGCCCATAAAAATTTACCTCTTCGTTCTGATATTTTTATTGCATTCATTTTTTTAAGACTTTGTACCCAGACTTGAAGTCGAAGGGTATACGAGCTTTCGACATAAAGGGTATCAAAATATTTATAAAATCGACTCGTTTATGTGGGGGCTACCGCTCCTCTTGCTCCATTTGCTCAATTTGTAGTAAGTTTGAAGTCGAAAGCAGTCATAGTTTTTAAGATAATGCCTATTAAAAATTTCATAAAAAAGAGTCTCTTGTATAGGGGTTACCGTTCAAGTTGCTCCAATAAAGTTTTTTATTATCAAAATATTGAAATTGTGGTGCAAAATATTTGTAGTAAGTTTGAAGTCGAAAGCAGTTATAGTTTTCAAAAGAAAGCGTAGGTATCAGAAATTTAATAAAAATGGTTTGCTTTTATGGGGACTACCGCTTTCCTTAGATTAGGTTAGGTAGAACAGACAGCCGTTAAAGGAAAGGATACAGCTCATTTGAGTCCGCTTGTGTGACCTGGAGAAACAGATAGAAGAAAGGGGGAAGAAGGATATTTAGAGAACGATAAGAAAGAAAGAAAAATGAAGCAGACTTACCAGGGTCTCTGGTGAGAATTGAACCCAAAACCTCTAGACTGGCAGACTCAGGCACCCTGCACCGCTTCTTTTGCTTCTTTCCAAAAATTTTTTTAATATACACGTCCTACAGGTACTATCATGCAGAGGGTTTAAAATCGATAGTTTTAGTAGATTCCGAAATGTAGCGCATACAAACGTTCATTTAACTTAGGAAATCGTTGCTCCTATCCGAAAAATATTTTCCCAAAATTGGCTTACCGTATTCAAATTTCAAATGTCACGTTTTGTGGCACCAGTAGCCATTAGAGTTGGATTTAACAGCTCTTTTAACAGACCGCTCTTTTAAGTTCAGCTCATCTTACTGAACTAGGTCGCTCTTTTATTTCAGTAGTTCAATAAGCTGAGTAGTTCAGTTGACTTGGTAGATCATCATAAAATTTTTATTGCAACCCTCTCTGGGCGAAACCGTTTTACATTGGAGGTACTTAAGTCGTAAAATGTGCAAAATATGCGAATTTTGGTAATAAAACGAAAAAAAATTATTTTGAAAAAATTTAAACGAAACCAAAAATAACTGAAAAAACATGAACGAAATTAAAAAAAATCAAAACGAACGATGAACTGCTGAACTACGGAGCTAAAAGTGCTCAGTGAACTTACCCGCTCACATAGTTCAGTTTTCTGAATAGTTCAATTGAACTAGTTCGTTAATGAGCTACACAACTGGCTACTAGCATAGTCAGCGAGATATACTATATGGGACATATGCATTGATTTTTGGTCTAAAAAATGGATTGTATCAGTCTTTTACTTATATTTTTATTGGTTCCCATTTAATCAATCTTGCTGATTTAAAATAGCGATCATCTCAAAAACATTTGTAATAGTTTGACACTACAACGTAATTTCTGGGATTTAAACTGACTCCGGAAACTTATCACTTAATAAAGGGTATTCAAAAGGTGCCATTAGTCAAATATATTTAATGGAACACTAGGAATCACATCTTTTGAATAAACATTTTTAAAATATAAATTTATTTGTTTGTGTTATTTTTTTTTTTTCAATTTTGGGCCCTATGGGGGCTTAAACGACCCCAATCGTCGGTTTATTTATTAAAGGCATTTTCAATACATATTTTTGAAAAAAACCTAAGAGGAATGAAAATATTTTGTATTAATAGCTCCTTAAAATATGTTTGCTGTTAATCCCTAATTTATAAGGGATTTCATTTAAAAGAATCAAACTTGGTTATGCTGAAAACACAGAAGTTTACTTGATTCAACAAAAAGTCTTAAAAATTTCTAAATTGACAACTTTTAATCAATTTTATGTTTGATTTTCCATACTCACACAAACATACATCCCTGAATACTTTCTCTACTCAAAACACTTTTGCACAAGTAACGATTGAAGTCTACACCAGAAGTAAAGTGCCCGATGGCCTTTTTACACTATAGCACTTAGAGCTTTGATATAAGAGTTGCTATGCTTTTTACCACTAAAAGAATCCACTTTAACAACCTTAAACTAAAAGTAATTAGCATTGTTGTTGTTTTGTTTGTCTATATACTTGTTGTTTATACATACACATATACTTATGTTCACATGCAACTGTGCTGCATAAAGTAATCAAATGTCATCTGGTAGGATTAACGAAGCGCGAAATTGTGTTAATTTTGAACAAAAGTTGTTTATGCGAACCTTTGTTAGTTTTTGTGGACAATAAATTAGAGCAAATGTTGTTATTAGTGCAAGAAAGAAACAAAATCCTAAAACTTTATTTAGGCGAACATATGCAAAAATGACTTGTGCATTTATGGTTACTCAAAAAGAGTTAGAGAAATGCATATATGGCTTAATTACCATACGCCCATATGACTTGATTTGTGTGTACATATGTATTTACCCAGCGTGCAAAGGTTACGGAAAATGTCTGTAACAGACCAGTCTGGCAAAAATCTGAGTTGATTCGTTCGGATAACTTATAGAGTTCTGCTAAAGATATCTGGGAATTATATTGTAAGGCGTGTCTAAGATTTTTTATCGATTTCTCGAAGACATGTATGACTGTTGTTTTTATTCCCTTGTGCTTTATTGTTGCTTTGGTTTGTGAGTTAGTTCCTTTTCTTTTTCTTCCATCCTCTTTTTTCTCTTTGCTTATTTTGTATTTAGGTATTTTTTCCCACTGTTATTTAAAGGGACCAAGGAGTATCTATACAAGGTGATTGCAGTAAGCAATGAAGAGTCACTCTCTTACACTTCTCTTTTTTATATATGGAGTTCGTCACTAAAATAGAAATTTTTTTTCAATAGATGTGTCAAACTTCATATAAAAAAAATAAAAAATTAAGAGAGTCAAAATGGCCGTCCCGAATTGCGGCCACCTTGTATAGATACACCTTAAAAGATACATTAGCTTTGTGCGATGGTAGCGCATGCATGAGCAAAAAAAAAATTTGTTATTTATTAGATATTAATTCGATTCTTCTTTAGAATTCTCTCAGATTTCTGTTAGACACGTCGTTACGAATTTCCTACGATGTTTTTTTACAGATTTCGTGTCAAACACTTTATATGTTTCGCGGGCATAAATTTGACAGAATTCGTTAAGAATTCTACATATTTGGCAGACGTTTCTCTTAGATATCGTACAGATGTCGGCCAATTTTGCTGCCTGGGTACATCCATATGTATGTACTAATGGTTTGTTGTGAAAATATTTAGTTTGTTTAAATTTTTCATCATCTCAAAATGGTTGTATGCAGTCATAACATGGCCATGGGGTTATTTAATTTAAGCCATATCCATACATATGTAAGCGGTTAGTCTTTAATCCCGTTATACGTTGTAATATGTATATGTGTATGCAAGAATAATTTTGTTTGTATGTAAATGTGTAATACATATTGCGTTTTTGTACGTTTTTGATGATGTTAAAATTTGTGTTTTTCTTTCTCTGGACGAGTATACTGTTGATGTTGGCGAGTCTGGCGATGGTTTATGTTAGACATTTATGGACAAACAAGCCATTTTTGTTGAAAATATCTTGTGGATTTATTGCAAAGAAAAGCAATATACCTATTTCTTTGATTTTAAAAAGAAATAAATGAATTTTTATAAATACCTCTAACAAGAACCATGTTGTGACTGCATATAAAAAGACTTTTTTGGGTTAAAAGGTAATACTAGCTGGGTACTATTTTTTATCAAAATTAAGATATTTTTGTGAAACTGTTTTAATAATCAATTTCTTTGTAAACATATAAAACTTTGATCTTGGTAGACCTTTCAATGAAAATGCCTATATATCAGCGATCGGCACACTAATAAATTTACATGTGTTGAATTTGTTCATTGTTTGTTTTTGAGCGTAATTATCTGTCTCTTATGGCAATAGGATCACCATAGTTGAAAGTTTAAAATATTATAGAATTCTATTGAGAAAGTTTTGGAATGAAATATTAAAAATTAAGTCGCTTATGTTAAAGCAAAATTTTCATAAATGCGAAATAATTTTGCAATACTACTTAGTTTTGCAAAATCTAACAGTTATTAAATGTTTATTGACAATATTTTATGCGGATAAGACCTTTGACATGTTTATTACTTAGTTTATTTCTGATTTTGCTTTTATCTATTTTTTTTAAAGAATTAAAGGTGACAAATATAATTTAAAACAAGGATTGAATGTAATTTAAAAATTTGTTTATTAAACATTTTTAAAAACTCCATCTGTAGTGCGATTCAGTAACTTATTTTTACGATATTCGTATCGTTAAAATAAGTTAGCAATAAATATAACGATTTTGCGATTCAGTAAAGTTTTTAACGATATTCACTTCGTTAAAGTCAGCTGTTATTGTTAAGTAAACAGCAAAACTTTTTAGCAATTTTTACAATCGTTATACTTGATAATTTAACGGCAATAATTTTTGTGTTGTTAGTTGTTTCGACAAAAGGTTATTTTATATGGTACCGTGAAATAACTCCCAAATGAAATAACTCCCAATGGAAAAAATGAAATAACTCCCAAATGAAATAACTCCCAACGAAAATGAAATAACTCCCAATCGAAAAAAATGAAATAACTCCCAACGGTAAAAATGAAATAACTCCCAATGTTTGGGAGTTATTTCATAAAAGTCACAAAAAAGTGAAATAACTCCCAAATGAAATAACTCCCAACAAAAATGAAATAACCCCCAATTACAAAAAAAATAATTGTTTTATGAAATAAGTCCCAACGGAAATGAAATAACTCCCAACAATAATGAAATAACTCCCAACGAAAATGAAATAACTCCCAACGAAAACGAAATAACTCCCAATTAAAATATATATAATGCGAAAACCTTTTGTATCCATAAATAAGATGTTACTAACGTAAAATTATTTTCTAAACAAACAAACCAAATGACTGCCGGCCTCCGTCTGGACGCAGGATAAGTTAACTCTCGTGGATCGAACCGCCGGTTTCGTTACAGCTTGAGGACAGGCGCGTGGACTTGAGGCACCTTTTTGGTTAAATAATTTTTTAGTAAAAAGAGTTATTTAGATAGCCGGCCTTCGGCCGGGCGCAAGGAAAGAAACATCCAGTGGATTCGATCCGCCGGCTTCGCATTAGCCTTCGGCCGGGCAATGGACTTTAAGCTCTACTGCTTTCCATATAAAGCTTCGCCAAATAAAATATGAATTTAATGACACTTTAGTTATGAAGCTGCAAATACTTCCGATGCACTACAGTTTAAAGTATATTCCCCGACCGAAGGCTACTGCGAAGCCGGCGGATCGAATCTACTGGAGTTTTTTTTCCTTGCGCCCGGCCGAAGGCCGGCTATTTATGCCACTTTTTTTTTAACCCAAAATTTTCAATTCATTGTCACCTTTTGTATCCATAAATTAGATATCACTAACGTAAAATTATTTTCTAAACAAACAAACCAAATGACTGGCGGCCTTCGTCTGGACGCAGGATAAGTAAACTCTCGTGGATCAAACCGCCAGCTTCGTTACAGCTTTAGGACAGGCGCGTGGACTTTAAGCACCTTTTTTGTTAAATAATTTTTTTAATAAAAGGGAGTGATTTAGATAGCCGGCCTTCGGCCGGGCGCAAGAAAAAATAACTCTAGTGCATTCGATCCGCCGGCTTCGCAGTAGCCTTCGGCCGGGCAATGGACTTTAAGCTCTACTGCTTTCCATATAAAGCTTCGCCAAATAAAACATGAATTGAACATGAATTTTATGACACTTTAGTTATGAAGCTGCAAATACTTCCGATGCACTACAGTTTAAAGTATATTTCCCGGCCGAAGGCTACTGCGAAGCCGGCGGATCGAATCTACTGGAGTTTTTTTCCTTGCGCCCGGCCGAAGGCCGGCTATATATGCCAGCTTCGTTACAGCTTTAGGACAGGCGCGTGGACTTTAAGCACCTTTTTGGTTAAATAATTTTTTTAATAAAAAGGAGTGATTTAGATAGCCGGCCTTCGGCCGGGCTCAAGGAAAAAAAACTCCAGTCCATTCGATCCGCCGGCTTCGCAGTAGCCTTCGGCCGGGCAATGGACTTTAAGCTCTACTGCTTTCCATATAAAGCTTCGCCAAATAAAACATGAATTGAACATGAATTTTATGACACTTTAGTTATGAAGCTGCAAATACTTCCGATGCACTACAGTTTAAAGTATATTTCCCGGCCGAAGGCTACTGCGAAGCCGGCGGATCGAATCTACTGGAGTTTTTTTCCTTGAGCTTACTTGCTATATACCCACGGTTTTAAAACCCCAAAACTTTTAAATAAATGTCACCTTTTATACTAGCGTGATTAAATTTTTTTAAATGCTCTGGTATATACACTTGCTTTTAGTAAAATGAAATAACTCCCAATAAAAATGAAATAACTTCCAACAAAAATGAAACAGCTCCCAATAAAAATGAAATAACTCCCAATAAAAATGAAATAACTCCCAATGATAGAAAATGAAATAACTCCCAACAAGAATGAAATAACTCCCAACACTTCGAAAAAATGAAATAACTCCCAACAAAATTTCATTGGGATTTATTTCATTTGGGAGTTATTTCATTATATATATATTATTATTATTTTTATTATATATTATTTTTACTATATTTATGATTTTCGCTTTCTTAAAATTTATTTTACAACTATAAAATACAAACAAAAATCAACTTGTCCACTATCGTTAAAAACGTCCTAGTGAATCACCTAACCGTAGCAGCAAACAATAATTTCTGTCGATAAATATGACGATTGTCGAATTGTTAAAAGTTACTGAATCGCACTACTGGTCTTGTAATAGAGACTGCAAAAACAATTTTTGTATTTTTACTCTCTTCAATGTTCAGTGAGCACGCACACGCGTGAGGGGGTTTGCGGATCTACGCTATATATAGATAGAAAATTATATTTAATTTTGTTATGGTATTGTCATCTATGTACAAATTTATTATTTTAAAAGTTTAACCAAATGCATACATGTGTACTTATGTATTACGGAATCCTCTTTATAATAAAGATATTTTAACCAAAAAACACCTACACATGCATACCCATACATATGGGTAAATCAGCGCGTGTATGTTTTAATAATAGTATCAGCTTTATATGCCGCCTGTTAATTAAAAATCAACTGCTTGTGGCATGTTTGTTTAACGGATTTCATGCCACGGACTTTGTTACATTTAAAACAGTAAGTATAACGCAAAAAGTGCTGCAACAAGCAACAAATATGCATCAGCGTTTTAAAAGCTTTAGCCCTGTTAGATATTCAAAAGTAATTTTTGTCAAGGTAAACAAAAAACATAAATAAAGATTTTTTCCAATTAAAAAACAAACAAAAAATGGGTTTTTGGGCCAACAAAAAATTAAAGGAAATTTTAGAAAAATTAAAATGATATATAACAATTTTCGCTATTTGCATTAAATCAGGCATAGGCACCCAATACAATGACATTTTTAATGGTATATGTATGTGTTCTTTAGGCTCTCTTAAAAAGCGTAATCCTATTGTTTTGTTCATTCCACAATAAGCAAAAACACAAACAACCTTTTCGAAGTCGTTAACAACACTGATTAATGTTTTTTTTATTTTCCACAATGTGTGTGCACACGTACGTAAGTTCAGAGAAACCATAAAAACGCCGCGCCCAGCTTTTGCCGATAGCCGCATTTCAGCTTGACCATCAGTTTTTTAAATTTTAACTGAAATTTTTGTCAAAAGTTTTCAAAAATAGCATTTATTATTTTGCTAACCTTAGCTTAAAGTCACAGTCCACATATTTAAGCAAGTAAATCCTTTAATACATATTTTTGTTTAATAAATTTGCAAACTTGTTTCAGCCACTTTTTTTATTTAATTTTTTTAACCAAAGTTTGTTTAATAAATACACGTGTTACACTATTTGACTTGTACTTTTTTTTGAAATGTGTGCATTTAATATGCCCTTTAGTTATAAAAAAAATTTCTAACAATTCATGTTCAGGGCATTTTTTTTAATACCACAAATATGTATATTTGGTTTTAGTGGCTAGAATTATAGGATTAAAAAAGCTAAACACGTGTTGATTTTTAAAATAATAAAAGTTAGAAAAATAAAAGCACGTTTTTAAAAATTTTAAGTAAATTGAGATTAAGTAATATTTTTTACCAAGAATAATATTTTTGTTTCAATGTTTTTATAGTTTAAATATTTTTAGTATTTGAATATTTAAAAGCGAATATTGGTTTGTTGGATTCTTAAAAAACTAGAACGCTTTGGTTTGCTTATAGTAATTCTCAATTTGTTTATTGAAGTTATTACATAAAGAGAGAAAATATTCATAAGGTTTTTTAAGAATTTGGTTGAAGTCTACTGATGATTTGGTTTAAGAACCAATGAAATGCATATAGACAAACTTAACCTACAACAAACCCTTAAAATATACGAAAGAAAATTGGGATAAAATCCTAAATAATATTTAAAAAGTTTTACTTAAATATAGTTATTTAAGAAGTTATTTACAAATATTGCAAAAAATTTAATTTAAAAGTAAAATTTATGTTTTCTAAAGCCAAAATAAAAATGGCTGCAGAATACTAAAACAAGGAAGAACTTAGTGAAGTTCAAAGTACCATATGATACAAAATATTTCTTCAGCATTCGCATCTGTTTTCGGGTTAAAGTGACTTCTAGAAGTGGAACTTCGACCCATGTAAAAATCATTGACCGATTTTTATAAAAATGATTTTAGCCAAATTTGGACCAAGTAGCGATATGAAAAGGGTATATTTTTTGTGGGTTAACATGGTTTTCGAGTGAAGCAAAAGTCTTCTTTTGTTTATGCGGCGACTCCCGGAAGGTAGACTTATATTATTTGCAGACCTTTTGGTAAAAACTAAGGCTTAGGACTAAAAAACTTTTTTAAGGTGGGTCCAAGAGGGGATAATAGGGATCAGAGTTGCAGTTTGCTGTGGAGAAAGTGCTCTACAAACGAAAATGACAGCAGTGCCTTCCAGGTAGGTAAGATTGCGAAAGGTGATTAATAGAGGCATACCCTTAAATACAGAAGCACTCGTAGAGCTCTTAGGTTCATTGTGCGTCCCTTAAAGGGAAAAGAATTCAAGAAAAACAGATAAAAAATAGAAAGACTAACTAGAGGGGTAGAAATGATCTAAGACCGAAAACGATGAAATCAATTTATTTACCCTTGTGTCCACCTGATAACCATGATGAACCCAATAATGTTTCAAGTTTTTACCTTAAAACATCGCCTAGTTCCGCAATCCCAAAATGTAAGAATTATTGTATCATTACTTTTTGTAGAACATCTGAAGTCGATAGCTGTTATGGTTTCCGAGATAAAGCGTATCGAGTATTTCATAAAAATTGTTAATTTGTACGGGAGCTGCCCCTTCCCCTGCCCGTTTCCAAATTTTTTTTTCCAAAATGTAGATCCTATAATCAATTACTTCTTGTAGCACATCTGAAGTCAATAGCAGTTAAGGTTTTCGAGATAAAGCGTATCGAAAATTTCATAAAAATTGTTAATTTGTATAGGAGCTGCCCCTTCCCTGCTCCTCCTCAAAATTTTTTCCAAACTGCAGGTCTTATTGTATCTTTTGCAGAACATTTAATTTTATAGCTGCTATAGTTTCTCAAACTTAGCACATTAAATATTTCACAAAATTTGTGCAATTGTAAGGGAAATACAACTTTCCCTGATCCTATCTGAAAAAAAATTTCCCTAATTTAGGTCTTCAAAGTATCTGTGCCAAGGCTTGTGGCAGGAGTAATTATATATTTACTGAGATATATAGGAATATATGCACAAATTTTGTCCTAAAAAATGGGTTATTTTGGGTTTTCCCTTATATCTCGGCCAATAGTGAACTGATTTAGCAGATTTTATATAGCGATTGTCCCAGGGAAATCTCTGATTGTTTAATATTAAAACATTTTCTGTTCGACTTAATCTGAGCCAGAAACTTGATTTCAACAGACAGACGGACATGGTTATATAGACTTTCCTATCTATTAGGATCCAGAGTATATGTACATATATAAATACTTTATGGGGTCTAAAGTGAATATTGTAGAAGTTACAAACGGAATGACATACCTTTATCACTATGTGAAGGGTATAAAAAAAGGTTTTAAAATTTGAGGTGTCGGTTAGGGTCAAGCATTCATATCTTCGTGACTTATATTTCCTATGCTTTCCTTTTCTGCCTTGTCTACGTAGCAGGACATTAAAATTATAATTTTTCTATAATACTTAGCTAATTAATTTAATACACATTGCATCTGTGTTTACATACACACAAAAAACTACAAAAAAAATTTTTCAAACAAATTCTTGTTCAAAATAATTTATTTTTTTAGTCAATTTATTTAATAGTCTCTAATAATATTTTTATTTGATTTTTAAATCAAACAAAATTTTCGCCTAAACAAATAAAATATTTAACCAGCTCAGCAAAATTTTTTAACACAAACTAAAATTCTTGCAAAATTGTTTGTCTAAATTTACAACTTTCATTGTAGGTCCTCAGCCAGACAAAATATTTACTGATTCTCTGAAATTTGTTACTGATTCTACAACTCAGTTTTTTCTGTGTAAGGTCTTTTTTATTTTAAAAATTTTAAATTTTATTAAATTTAAGGTAAACGTGTTTTTGTTTGTTACATAATTAAGCATGTACAAAAATATTTATGCAATTAAGATCCAAAATCCGCGAATTATTGAGTTTAAGTACTCACACACAAACAATATTCATGGAATTATTAAATACTAAATACAACCATACGTTGTAATATGTATATATGTATATGTATTTGTTTTTACATATATTATTAGTTAAATTGATGTGGTTTTTAAATTAAAATGTGTTTTTGTAATAAATCCCTCTATAAACATTTATTTTTTTAATGCTTAACAAATTATTTATACATTCTAATTATTTTAATTTGTTATTCTACAAAACTAGTTTTGAAAAAAATATATCTGCCAGAATTCTTTTCTTTAAAATTCAATTATAGCTTACAGTGTAAAATAACCACACTGTTACCCCATTATTTTTAACAGTGTATGATTAAAAAATCCATCCCTTTTATATGTGACATTTATATGGTTTTTTTCATATCAACAACAAAGAGATGACAAACAAATTAAAGTGACACTTTTCATACGATTTTCAAATGATAAAATATTTAAAAAACATTTAAACCTGCCACCCTGTCTGCCCTTTAAAAGTAATTGAAAATAATTGTAAAGGAAGGTGGTGTTATTTATGTTTGGTTGTTAAGTAACTAAAGCTTAAAGCCAAATACTTAAACTTAAAACACATGCATGTAAGTACATGACGTTATGTGTGTGTGTGTGTGTGATTTTAAATCTATGACAAAATTGGACGATTACTTTGGTAATTAGGCTTATTAACGCAGCAACGTTATTGTAAGGCATGAGTTTTCCTTATGCCATAGAATGTTAAGACCACCCTGGGGCAGGTTAATATGTGTGGACAATAGTGTTAAGATTTTGTATTATACATAAATAAAATATGTTTTGTAAACGTAATTACGTTAATAGTTACAAATAATATCAAGGTAGTGTTATTAACTGCCTAAGGTATGTGGTATTAAATGTTAGTAAGGTTGAGAGGAGGTTTTATTTTAAAGTTTTAAACAAATTAAATTTTTAAAGACAAATATTTTTTTCTCATTTTTTTATATTTAACGAAAGTACTTAAGAAGTTTGTCTTTTTTTATTCAGACGAAAGTCATTCTAAGTCCTTGTAGATAGAAAAGCTAAATCGGCCGTGTGCGTCCGTTGGAACTGGCTTTAGGTAACGCCCAGTGTGCTACCTATAGGCTGTGTATTGTTAGTGAGTAGTTTGCCCTGAAAAATAAACGCCATCCACTTAAAAATAAATAGGAAAGAGCGAAGGGAAAGAGCGAAGATAAGTAAGATGGTGGTTGTCACAGGCATAGGAACTATCACTAATTCTTTGCCCTCTCTCTATTAGCGAACATCTCAATGGACTTAAGATCAGTGGGGTTCACATCGAATTAACTGAAATATCCGGGTTGTCGTTTCTTTCTCTCTGGAAACACCAAGAATCCATAGTTCAATCTTATCTAACTCATAAGAGCCTAATAACAATGTAAAGCATGGTTAGGTTTAATTGCGAAGGGTGGGTCTATTGTACGTCTCTTTAAGGAAAAAATAAGAAAAATCAAGTAAATGAAAAAAGGAATAGTAAAGACTTTTAAGAAAGAAAAGGCAACCTAAGAACCCGCTCCCCACCAAGTCTATTCCCACCTGATTTGTATGATGAACCCAATTATGTATTCAGCTTAGTATGGTTCTATCGGTACATGCTCTATCGTCTAAAATTCTTCCTCACCCTTAAACATCCAACAATAATGTGGAGTTTCGCGATCCTATCTGCTGGTCTTAGCCCTTACCAGACGGTGTCCACTTATGACCCCTATAGTGAACATTAGACCCATTCTCCTCAAGTTTATGAGAAACCTATCAGAGCTAAGCCCTGGCCATAAAGCCGTAGCCATCCGTAGCCATTTACTTCTGTTGCCCCACAGAGGATTTGTAATGTGTAGCATCAAAGTCCTGACTTTCAATAATAAAAGATTTATGGTCTTACAGCTTCCTTCTTATCTGTCTAGAATACCTTACCAGCCTGGAGTTGACGCAATGCGCCTTGATGCCCTTAAGCGCTGTCTGACTATAAATATAAATACTGATCTCACTATCCCTTGGAATATGTTTCACTACAAAATTTTCAATATCTCATTTTGAAAGATACTCATGAGAAAGTCTGTAGGACAATCCTCTGATGTAAACCTCGGACTCGTTACCGATATCCATTTTAGATCCATTAATGAAAACTCTACACCTCTCATACAGACCATTAGATCCCAAATAGGCAATCACTTTCAGGGATTTTAAACGGTGTTTCCTTAAAACCGACATCTGTAACCATAAAGTCCGTCTTAGGCTCCCGGCATATACCAAGATCCATTAAGACCATTTTCTCCTAATATTCTAGTGTGGCCAGTCTTAAGAAATATTCTCAGTCCCCACTAGCCTAGTCTGACCAAGTTTCTTGCCGCCACTTCCGTCTTCCAGTAATCAATGGGTACCGTGTGGAGAATGAAGTCTAGTGCGGCTTGAGTTGTATTTATTATGGCACCAGTGATGCAAAGTGAAGCACAGTTTGGATCCTTATAACATACTTAACAAACATAAGTTATTAAAGGTCTAACAACGATTGCATAAACTAAGTGCAACACTTTTGGTATAGAACTTTCGCATGTATAGTATGCGCTGTAATGTATAGTATACTTAAAGGCGTGCCCAAACTGTCTAACATATTATTGTATTTCTGAAACTGAGGTTAAATAATTTTTTAAAATTTTCTAATTAATTAAAAATATTAAAATTCAAAAATTAAATATTTGTTTTTGTATCTAGTGTTATAATAAATATTGCTACTTCAATATTATTTAATAAATTATCGCTCAAAATATTTTTTGTTTCACCCCAAACAAAATTTTATTAAAATCTTCACTTAAGGTTTAGAAGTTTAAAATAAAAATATTATTTTAAAAAAAGGTTTTTTTTCAATGTTTGTTTAACATTATTTTTGACAGACAGATTCGTTAGACTAAAATTAGGGGGAAAACAATTTGTATAACAAGTGTTGAGTAAGAAGTTTTTTTAACTAAAACATTGGATTGTTTTGTATTAACCCCATGATTAATAAATTTTATAACAATTTGGCCTATATGAACAGAGAACACACACATACACACAGAGCCCGTTTGTTTAACACACCGCCCTTAAGGCTAAAAGTGTTGGTTACAAATATAAAATCTGCTGATTCCACTTGATTGCCATTTAATTTTGATTTAATTTACACAAAATAAACATTAAGCACATAACAAAAATAAACATTAAGAAAAAAATAATATTTATTTAAAAGTAGAAAAAAAAAAATAAAATTAAAAGCAAAATGAAACATTTTTATATATTTTTTTCATATAAGGACCACCAAAATTGTGTGGCTTTTCTTTTAGAAAATTGTTCATTTAATTTTGTTTCTTTAACCATTTTTTTATTGCTGATAACCTTAATTGTGTTTAATCTTATTGTCGGCATAGTTTAATGGTTCCAAAACTAAATCCTGGTTTTGTATAACATGACAAGGATAAAACATTAAATACAAAATACTTTCGTCAAAAGAGCTCAGTTAATAAAAAGGTCTAAAACACTATGATTGTGCAGTTTTTTTTTGTAGTTGTTTTTTGTTAAAGTATTATTTCTATATATGTATGTAAGTATGTTATAAAACCTTAATTGTTTGTTTATTATATGGGCGTCATTTAAAAGGAAATTTTATTTTTTTTTATACAAAATATAAAGAAAAAATACACATATTACGAGTACCCTTTGGCAGCTGTTTGTTTGCGCCCACGTTAAGTGTTTTTAATGTCGCCATAATTGTTAACATAAAAGAGGCATGTAATTCATATAAAGTTTTTTTGGTTCAAAATTTGTTACCTTAAATTATTGACAAAAACTAATGTTTGCCTAATAATACTTTTTGATTAAGAGCTTATGACTTTAAACATTCATGGTAAATTTTAAATGCGCCATAAACGCTGCAATACTTTTTCAGTTTTTTTTATTGTTAAAGTGTTACTAGCACGTTTAGTTAATAATAGAATTGAAAAGCAAAATACATGAATCAAGGTAAATCATTGTTTTATGTGCCTTAGTAGAATATGTAAGTATATAATTTGCTGACTTTTGTTAGCGAAATTGCTTATAGGTATATCTGATCGATTACTACTATCTATGACTTAATAGGGACGAATACAGCTTAATCACTTTCATCACTTCTTAGTATTTAGAATACTTTTTTAATACATTATAAACATTAGTATATTGAGGGTCTAGTTGATCTAATTATAGGTGGGAAGACGAAGGCAGATCAGTTTTAAAAAACACCACCGATATTTATCTCTAAAAGAACTATTTAGTGGAATCCGATGGTCTGCAGTTTACCGTGCCGGCTATTGGATAGAAAAACAGATGTCCCTATAGCAGGTACATATTATTGTTGGTGTAATTTAACAAACAAGCGCTTGCGCGAAAGCTCATTTAAAACTGATTACAGTTTCTAATGCTTCGTATACAAGTGATTGTTGACGTGTGAAGATAAAAGAGGGCATTTTCGCAGCGTTGAAGAAGTTTATTTCCCATAGGAAGCAGAGCCAATGTCTACTTTCTCGAGATATAAACTGGGACACTTTAATTTAAAGATTATCAGTGCCTGGATGTGCACTAACATAAAGTGGTATGAATGGCAGAATTTTCCCTTTTTATGGTGGGCAAAAAGAAATCACTCTTTTGGAAGGTGCTCTTATTTTTGCAAATGGCGGCCAATGTCAAATCTGTTTTGACATTTGTGAACTAGACAGACAAGTGAACAAGCCGTGGAGCGAAAAACGCGGAATAATCTGTGTTTTTTTTTGCGTAACAATTCGTCTTTGGTGTCGTCCGGCACCGACTGCGCAAACACTGCGCCATTTGGCTACCAACCTGGAAGAGTATAGGACCACGCGAGACGCTGCCAAAAGCCACCGGCCCCGGAGCGTCCGTTCTGCCGAGAATATCGCCGCTGCTAGCGAGAATGTTGAGCTGTCGCCAGAAACATCGACCAGATGCCGTGCCTCGCAGTTAGCCATCAGTCGGTCAAAGACCTGCGCATATTCCCGTACAAAGTCCAGTTCGTGCATTGGCTGCTGACTGTCGACCAAAAAGCGCGTGTAACCTACGCCCAAGCCATCCTCAGTCTCGAAGCTGAAGTAGACGATTTTTCGACCAAAATCATAACGAGCGATAAGGCTCATTTACACCAAAGCGGGTGCGTAAACAATGCAAAACTATTGCTTCTGAGGCACCGAAAATCCACCAGTGATGCACGAGGAGCCATTACACCCGCTCAAAGTGACTGTTTAGTGCGCTGTTCATGCTGAAGGAGATATCGGGGCATTTTTTTGAGGACTCCGCTAGTCAAAGGACAACAGTGGACGGTGCGCGCTATAGAGCCATGTTAGCCGGAATTAGGACTGGAGGACATGTGGTTCCAACAGGACGGAGCAACGCCACACACGCACGAGCCACAACCGATATTCTGAAGGCGGCGTTCCCAGGTCGCCTCATCTCTCGTTTTGGCGATTTACATTGGCCCGCAAGATCGATTTAACCGTTTGAATTTTTTTGTGGGGTGTTTTGAAGTGCCTTGTTTACGTGAACAAACCCAAGACCCTGGAAGCTCTCAAGGACAATATTCGGCACGAGAGCGAAAATCTGCCGCCCGAAGTTTTCGCCGAAGTGACAAAAAATGCCATAAAACGAGCCCGTTCAGCAATCAATTGTGACGGCGCCTACTTGGTCGATATCTGCTTATCGACTTACCCAATAAAATTATAAAAGTTCAGATAAACACTATTTAAAACAAAATCGAAGTTTTTTATTTAGAAAAAAGATGAAAGCCAAACAACATCGGATGACTTCTTTTGGCCAACCTTGTTTCCCGAAGCTGACCAGAGTCCTATCAGGCATTACAGAAAAAAAGGAAGCCTCACGTGTTTTCGATCTGATTAATGCTAATGATGCAGGCAGGGGCTGTGGTTTTTCCCAACTGGGGTAACTAAAAACAAAGCTTTCGCACGGAGACTCGCCTTGTGCGGGTCTAGCAATGATTGGTGATTAAAGAAAAGAAAGTGGATAATCATCGTAACCTAATTTTAGTTCAGAGACATGTGATCATGGTGGAAATTGTTTAGGACTATATTCTTTTCAGTGTTACTCCGTTTAACTTTAAACTAAGTGACAAAAGAAGAATGAGATACCTTGACTCTCATGCAGGGTGCTTGTATGGCTTAACTCTTATAATTATAATAAAATCGCTACCTAGTTAACTAACACATCCTTAGAGGCTGCCGAAACGCCAGTGTGGGATTTTATAAGGGAACTCCGGCACTTGCGGCGAAATGCCTACAGCCGGAGAAGTTATATGGGGGCAATAGAGTTGTCCGATCGCATTCTTCCTGTAACTGTACTGCGCTGATACCAGATCGGCAGTCCTGGTTGGACGGAACTATTGAACAGATTCTAGGGAGAAGTTAAGAACAAAACTGGAAATCTTTGCCAAAAATCCAGAGTCAGAGATCTATTTGCGCCTTGTGAACCACAACATTGTTCTCACAAGCGGTGGTCCGGGCAGTCACGGTATGCTTGTCCTGGTTTATGGCACTCGCCGATTCAACGAATAGGGTTACTTGTACAGACGTCCAAGCGCCGATAAGAATAAATATGACCGGGAACAGCAAATCTAGGACATTGTTGCAATGCAAGAAAATTATTATTGATTACTTGAGACAAGACCACATTCGCATTTAATGGCTGCAAAGGGTGGTCGGCAATGAGAGAGGGAAAATTGTTGCTACAAATTCTGAGTTGAAGGAAATATAAAGCCATTTTTATCGTGGGCATACTATTCATAAAAGGATTACTAACAAAAATAACTTTAAATTATTTTATTTAATCCTTTTTTTTGTTCACTAAATTACTAAGTCATAGCTTAGCGCATCAAGTTTTTATTTTATGATTTTTAAATTATAAAAAAACTTATGAATTCAATGCGCTTCTCATTTTGTTTGCTTAATAATTGCCCAATAAATGTTAACAAATTGTCCTGTCAACCAAAAAAAAATCGAAATATCCTTATTTGCTAGTTTCCTTTGTTTACTTGTGTACAAATGTTGTTGCATTAATGACAAATATACTTTGGGAACGAAAGATAAACAACTTTTTAAAATTTATCTGGGGACAAAAATGCTTTTAGATTTTTTTCTTGGTACTAGTGTTTAATATGTTTTTATAGAAAAATGTTTTAAGGATATACTTTGCATGCATTTACCACAAGGATAGCACTTACATTTTGGCTAATGCTTAAACATTTTTAATACACTTAAGGGGTGACGGCAAGCGTCAGCAATAAAATACAAAAGATGGAAAAAAAACTTAAGCCACCCTTAAGGGCAAGATTCCCAGGCAACTGGGGCGTAAATATAAAAGTAATATGTTAAAACATCAGCATTAACATTATCATCATCGGCGTAAGTATTCAACATTTTGGGATTGTTTGTAAAAAATAAACACTTTAGCAAATAAAAAAACAAACGGCTTTGTTTACATTTTCAATAAAACTGAATAGAATTGAAATGATATTTATTTTCAGTGTAGTGCTCTAATGATATGACCAAATGAACGAAACTTAACGCGAATTAACCTCAATCAACAGCATCAGCCACCAAACTTCATACAACTGATGTTTACAAAAACAGTATCATTTAGTATATCATTAACATTAAACAAGAAACCAGATAATATGGTTGTCTTTGTTTTGTTGAAAACAAAGCAAAATTATAAAATAAACGCAGAAGCCTTTTAAATCCTGCATGTGCTTTACATTAATACTTTGGGTATGTTTGTCTGCAAGTATTTCCTTATAAAACAGCAACTAAACAAATAAAGTATTGTTCTCACATGACTGCACTCAATTGGTTTCGCGCTTTCAACAATCAAACTGAGTTAAAATCACACACACACACACACACACACACACCCAAACGTTAAATGTTCTTTTAACATTATAATGCAAGGAAACGGAAATGAAATCATCTAACTAATGAGCGCATAATTAAAATATTATAATTATTCACTTAACATTTACTTTAGCCTTTTTTTGTAATATTAAAATATGTTAAATTTGTAAAAACTTCACTTACCTCTACTCTTTCCTCTTTTAAATCCACTTTTAAAGCCAATTGTTCGCGCAGCACTACATCCGGATAGTGTGTCTTATCGAAAGTCGCCTCCAATTGTTCCAATTGTTCTTCGGTGAAAATTGTACGATGACGACGCTTTCTTTTTGGTGGTGGTCCATGACCCAAATGCCCCGCCATATGATGGCCATGATGTAAATGATGAACATGACCATGACTGTGATTTATGCTATTGCTGTGACCACTAACATGGGCTTGCATTTGTGCGGCTGCCACATGAGCAACAGCGGCCGCATGCATATAATTGGGGTAAAAATTGGGATACGCAACTGTAATTAAAAAAAAATATATATTTTTTTCTTTCAGTTTATTAACAGAGATATGCAAATACGTTTGTAACCAAAGAGCCAAAAAAAACTGAATACTTTTTCATATTTTCGCTGAATTTTTATTAATATTCATGGTAACTTGATATTTTTTATGCATTTGTTTGTTTTGTAAAATTTTGCTTTGAAATTTTTTTTTAGAAATCCTTGATAACAAATAAAAAAGAAAAAAGTTTAAAGCATTTTCTCTTGCTTTTTTTAAGAAAAGATAATCTGTTAAAAGAACCATTCTTATTCATTTCTGCTGTCATTTTTTACGACTTGTTAAAAGTAACAACTTTTTAAAAAAACTTTTAAGTTTAAATAAAACAAAGACGAGCCCTATATTCGGCTGTACCGAATTTTACATTCCCTTCATAATTGTCTTTTTGTGTACCTGGTTCAGCCAAAGTGTTTTCTAGCCGTAAATATTATAATAAAATCACTTTACGGATTTAAAGTCTTTATAGATTTCTCACTTTATAGATTTCGAGACATGACGTATCAAAAATTTCATAAAAATGGTTTGTTTGTATCAGGGCTACCGCACCCCCTGCCTCTATGCAACTATTTTTTTCACAAAATGTATCCATATTGTTGCATAATTATTTTGTACAAAATTTAAAGTCGATTATTAATTATTTTTCGAGATATCGCTCATCAAGATTTTTTTTGGGGCTACTGCTTCACCTGCTCCTGTCCAAAAGAGTTGTTCTTCAATTTAGGTCGCGGTCTGCAAAGTAATTGTGCCAAGTTTTATGCTAACACTGGTAAAATATACGGAGATATATAGGGATATATGCATGGATTTTGTTCTTAAAAATGGATTACTTTATTCCCCCCCAACTTCGTAGTAAACCGATCTTTTTGATTTTAAATAGCGTTTTGCTGAGGAACATTTCTGATAAATTGGCAACAAAATATGGCCAGACAGTCAGACAAAAATGGCTTAATTCACTTTCCTATTTATAAGAATCCAGAGTATATATACATCGAAAAAATTAATTTAAATAAATTCAACGTTTAGATAAAGTAATACTGAATGTCCCTTATTACATTTACTATGTTCTCTTAAGGTTGCATTCAAAAAAATTCTGCTGTTGACAACACAAAAAAAAAACATTTGACCAAGCGAAGCGTATTAAACACTAAGCTATTTCAAAGACGAACTAAACGTTTTCTTTACTTTTTCTTATTATTGGGCTGAATTTAAATATAAAAAAACTCGATGTTACATTTTTTATATTTCTGCAAGGGAAGCAAAAAATATCACGTTTAGCTTAACAAATTATTAAACACCTCATTTAGGATTTCTGAAAGAGTGTTCACTTTCAGTTAGTTCCTGAAACATGGTTAATTTCATTTTAAAAAAAGAAAAAGCAATCCCGTTTGCCTTTTAAAGTTAAATAGATGTTGTTTACAGCCAAGCACTTCTCGCTTAACGTGAGAATTGTCAAAAGAAAAGGTTCGTCATAGCGAAAATTTTTATAAATTAAATAAATAAACGAATATTAGCAATAGCGAACTATTCGCAAAGAATTCTCGGCAGAATAAAAAAAAGTGTTCTTCGCTAAATTTTCGCTAAAAAATATTGATAAAGATTTGCGGTTAATATCACAGGCAAACGTTCGATATCAAAACATTTGCTGTCACAAACTGAATGACGTATAAACTCTATGAGTTCTTTTCGCTTCGCTACTAATAATCGTTTTCGAATGTTTATCAGAGAAAAGTTTGCCAAGCGTTCGAAAGTGATGGTAATGTCGAACATCATGGTCAAGCCGTGTAAGGGTACTGTGAGAAATATTTGTAGCTGGTTTCGAAAATGCATTCTACTTGGATGGTAGATTTTCAATTTTTATTTAGTAAATAATCCTAGCAAAAAATTAGATAAAAATTAACTAATGATAGCAATAATAAAGCAAAACTTGTCTTAAAAAACTTGGCCATAGTTGCCACATTTGACGATTAATCGTAATTTTTTAGTACCAAAAATTGGCTTTTGAAGATTAGACGACTTTTGTTATAAGTTTGACGATTTTTTAATTCAAAGTTCCCGATTCTTTTTATCTCAAAGAATCGATTTTAATATATGTATACAAGATTTATTGTAACTTTGCGTGTAGCTTAATGTTTTTTTAAACAAATCTGTGGCAAAAAGGTATTAGTGCTTAAGTCGACTTAATCAAAATTTAAGTTGAAGAGGTCCTTAATCGGAATAACTCTACAAATTTTTGTTATCAAAAAGAGGGAATGTAAGAATGTGACTTTAAGAAAACACTTAAAACTGATTTCTGTAGACTTAGTTAAATTAAAAGTTGTTCATCGGTTTTTATAAATATTCCTTTTTAACTTTTTTAAAAACTTTTTTGCCAAAACTATCTTTTAAGCAGTTAAGCAGATTGCAGAACAATGTAGAAATAACTTAAAGGTTAATATATTGCGGCAATTTAATTTTTTTTACTAAGTCAAATAGAACGATTAGTTCTTTAGTTATACTTCAGTCATGTATATCGTGACAGTTTATTAACTTTAGAGATAACGCTTTATCTCGAAACCTAGAACCAATTTGAAAAAACGGATCTAAATTCAGCGCCCTAAATATCCTTAGAAAGAGTTGCCATGTGCTCAGAATCAAAAGTTGACCTTTGATTGTAAGCTTATGTTATTATCATTAGGTTATTTTTTTATTTAAAACTTAAATTCAACGTAAGCCCCATATTCATAATAATTGTAGTAGGTTTATTAAGATCTTATTTGATAGATGCCAATTAAATAATTAATTGTGTTCAATAACTTTCCAGTAATTACTAGCAACAAGAGAGTAAAAAGAAATATTTTCAAAATTGCTCTTAAAAATATTTAAAAGTAAATGAACACTTTTACAGTCAAAACTTGCAACCAAATGTGTTTTGTTATTGTAAACTTATAAAAATTTAAAACTAAAATTTTTTTCAAAGCAGGATGACAGAAAACTGTTTGAATAATTTCTGATAGTAAAATTTTTACTTACTAATAGTATTTATCAAAAATTATTGATAATTTTCTGTAAACGAACACACCTAGTGTTTAAAAACGAAAAATTTTTTAATAACACATGAGTTACACATGCAACTAGCTACACGTGGGCTACACATGAAACGAAAAATCACATATGAAATGTGTAATTACACATAAAGTGGCAGCACTGGTAAACATTGACGATAGCGATTCTCTTTGTAGATTTTGTGGTTTTTACAACAAAAAATATTAAATAACAATTAGTTCTTTAAATGTATTGGATTTTGCTCATCCATTAGGAACTTTTAGGCACCCATTTTTCATTGTTGATTTTGCTTTTACCGTTTCCGATTATGCTTTTTTTATTTTTTAAGCGTTGTCACATTTTTGTAGACAACAAACACTTTAAACTAATAATTGACTGAAAAATTAACCTTTATTTTAGTTTTTCAAATAAAACAATGTTTATTTTCTATTTTAATGCAAAGTCAAGAATAAGACATTGATTTTAATAAAAACATAGCCAAAATAAAACCAAAAAAGTGTGTCTTTCTTTTTTTTTAAACAATTGGTATGACAACTTACATGGTTGGGCAAAAGTAAAATAATTATTTCAGAACTTATTTAAGTTATCCTTAAATTTAAAGAAAGTCTTTTAAGCCTCTTGTAACAAAAATGTGTTTATAATTTCTTAAGCTGTTTCAAAGATAAAGAAGCAGAGTATACAGCTTTTAAGCCCATTTTTTTTTTTGTTTAAAGATTACTAAGCAAATCATAGACATTCCATTACATTTTCCTTTTTTTATAATTTATAATACTTTAACAAAAGTAATAACAAAAGCATTAACTAGCTGTCTTTCTTAATACTTTTGATTTACATGTATTTAAACACACTTTATATTCACCTTAATGTCATGTAAACGATGCAAAGTCTTGAAATGTGGAAAACGTAAGTGATAAAAAAACGGTTTATTAAGTTGTTGCCACAAAATTCATTCAAGCGATTTATGCGGCAATAAGCATATAACCAGAAAAGATGATTTGATTTTTATTCTTTTATCATATTTTCTCTTCCACTTATATTCGTATAAAGATTTTATGGTATGCAAAGGATGTTTCTTGCAAGTATTAGATAGATATTTTATTTCAGCGTATTTGGTATGGTCCCTTGCGCATACAGGTGATTGAGTGTGTAAAAGTGTGTGTGTGTGGTTAATGGAAGAGGGTGGTAGAATTGGCGATTAAATATTTTGAATAAAAGCGGCTTCTAAATATAAAAACATAATTTTGTTTTAATGCATATTAAGTCAACCATAAAAGATGGAATATAAATTTTAAAATGTACATGAATGAATAGAGCTGGGGATGAGAAGTGAAAATATAATAAATATATTTCTGTTAATTCTGTATTAAAATGTGATTTCTGTATGCAAAAAAAAAACTTTAACAAAGGTTTATTTTTTTTATTTAACATTTTGAACTTAACCTTTATTGAGGGCAAATTTTTTTTGCACTTAAAGCTTAGTTTAAACAATACTGAAAATAAGCATCTTTTTTTAGTTTTGTAATAATTTTTGTCAAACTCTTATCTGTCATGTTTTCCTTTTAACAGCACATACACCACTGTAAATGACATGTATTGGTTGCCTATGGCTGATTTAAACCGAATTCACAAATTTTGCTAAAGTAATTAAAGAGGAATCACTCTTTTAAAATCTTTAACTACTGGCAATAGCTCTCTATACCCTTTTTTATCTGAAGAAAATTCACTGTTAAGAAAGCAGGCAGCTGTGTGGATCAAACGAGGGTCCAAATCGTCGCATTCGATTCGAAGTTAAAAAAAAATCTAATTATAATCTTTTTTTTTAAAGCTTTGACAGTTTAATCGATCGAGTAAATTTCGATTCGAATGCGACGATTTGGCCCCAGCAGGCTATGGACAATATTAAAACATTCAGTTGAATCTCCGCTGCATCTACTGTTTATTGACTTCGAAAAGGCCTTCGAATAAATACATAGGACTGCAATCTAGAATGCTCTAAAGTGGAAAGGTGTTGCAGGTAAAAAAAATCAAAATTATAAGAATATGTATGAAACGCTGAATAACAGGTACTTCACAACGGAGCTATAAGGGAAACTTTAAACATCAATATTGTCTGTCCTGTGCATAAAGAAGAAATATTACCTATAGAGATGATATATTCCTTCTTTCTCATAACCAGGTAGTCGCGAGAGCTCGGTGATCGCTTTTGTTTACATTTTAGAAGTGTCAAAACGGTTTACCTTTTTTGTTTTTAAACACATTTTTTTACGGACAAATTTACTGTAAAGCAAAACGAAATAGTTTATAGCGTAATTCGGTGCTTCAAAAATTAAATAATTATAGAAACAAAAATCTTTAACTATTGAGATTAATTTTCTTTCCAAAATTATTGCTAAGCTTTCAGGAAACAAATTTGGCACTGATAATAAAAAATGTCGTAAACATTTAAGTAATACCACTTGGTACAATTAACTTATATTTAAGGTTTTTAAATTGTTATTTCTTTTTGTTTTTTAACAAAACTTTGTATAAATTTTTCTTCGTTCTTTGATCATCAACCAAAACAAATCAATGGAAAATTTTCGTCGGCAGCTGAGTCGTTTTTAGACGACGGCGGCCCAAACAAAATAAGAACGGTGGTTCTAAAATTAAGGGTTTCAAAATAAAATAATAAACTATAACGACACTTTTCTGTGTGGAACATTAAAGAATATTTTGTATTGATGAGTGTAGCCGATAAAAATGGCGGTTACTTTCAGCTGATTTAAGCCTGCTTAAAAACTAGTTGACAGCGGCGCGCAATCGGTTTTGAGCCGGGGACTGGTTTCAGCTGTTTTTGATACTGCTGTGTTTGTTTTTGTTGCCGCCGTAAGGGTACCTGGGTGATTGTCCCATGCTCTCGTAGACTATCTAATAAATACTGATGAACTTGTCTGATTAGCTTAAAAGATAGGTCTTGAGATCAACAATAAAAAATCTTAGGTCTCAAGGCAGTAAAGACTGTGAACGGTCAAACACCACTTGGAGAAGAAATCTCATGAATAAATAAAACTTGGGGCAAATGTAAAATATTTTGTGATAAAAGAATATCATATAAATCTATTGTTTAGGCCCTATGTGTCCATAGGGAATTATTAAAGGGAAAAAAGGCTTATTAGACAAACTTCTGTAGTAAATATAAAAAAAGTCTTATCATTAAACGAAATGCATGTTTCTCACCTCTTTCTATAAAAAGAAAAAAATTTAGATATGGTAGTATTCTTGCTATCATGTGGCAACATTGCAAAAATAATTTTAAAATAAAAAAAAATTTTAATTTGTGTGTTTAAATTTTTTTTTTATTTTTTGTTAAATTAATTGTTTTACGACAAATTTTAGCTTTTTATTATTTTTTGTGGACCAAACACTATAGTACTGGCAAAGTATTGAGTAGTGGGTACCGAGTATCCAGTATAAGGATTTTTCTTCGGGTACTCAATACAAAAAAATTGTTACCAAAAATTTCAAGATTTATATTTTTGAGCTAAAGTAAGCAATTGTACGGCTAAAGCACAACCCTTAAAGAGTATAATTTAAAAAGTCCTTAAAACTGCTGTAATAGATTTTTGCCAACTCTTTAACACACTACACATTAAATGTGATTTAAGAAAATTAAGTACAAACACACAATACTAAAGAAAACTCTAATTTAACCAAACATTATAAGCATCAATAAGTTTTAAAAAAAAATTTTGTAGTATGGAATAACAAGGAACTTCTTTTCCTTAAGTTAAACTTTTAATCTTCTAAATAAACTTTCTGAAGAAAAATATCATATTACCATATTGTGTGTGCTTACCTAAAAAATCTGAAGGTGAGGCAGCAAATCCTGAAGCTGCCGCAGCAGCCAAATGACCCAAATGTAAACCAGGATGTTGTAGCATCGCTGGCACACGTTGCGGTCTTAGAGGGCTGGAAGCAGCTGAACTAGAATTTGAACTGGGAGAAGTAGGTGATTCAGAACGTTTGGCATTGATAATATTATGGTTGCTATTATTGCTATTTTGATTTGCCGAACGAGAACCTAAAATACTATCAATACTAAATATAGAGGCAGCCGCGGCGGCTGTGGCGGTGGCCGAACCGACGGCAGACTCTCTTAAAGTAATACGATCATCATCGATGATGGTGGCTCCCGATTGTGAGCCATCATCCGAGGAGGGGGTTTGTGATTGGGTATGTTGCTGCTGCTGGTGTTGCTGTTGTAAAACCGATTGCAAACGTTGGCCCAAATAACCGCATTGCTGGGAATTCAAAAGCATTGCGGTGGTTATATAAGTGGCATTTGGTGTGGCTGGACTGCGGGGACTATGACGGGGTGTCATATTATTTTGATTGTTAATACTATTTTGTAAATGTTGCTGGTGAATTTGTTGCAGCTGGTGTTGTTGTTGCTGCTGTAGGCTTTGAGCATCGTTTAAGGGACTGGAGGGGCAGCGTTTGATGCTTAATCCACTATGATGTGAGGTTGTCTCCACCATTGTATTATTGTTGCTTAGTTTTGAAAAGGTTGCTATTGAATTTATATCCAAAGGTGGTGTAGGAGGCGGTGAGGCGTCAGGTGTACGAATAACAGTTATTTTAAATTTAGCAGAATTCGCTAACTTAGCCTCCAAGCCACCAACAAGTTGGTCTGGAGCAGGCCACAGTGAGGACAGAATTTTGTTAATTTAATTGAAACTCTTTATTTTAAAAATTGTATATTTAACACAGCACTAGTAAAAGTTTTTATATTTATATTTTATCCTTTTTTTTGTATTTCAGATTTTTATTATATTTGTGTGGTTTTATGTGTGTTTATTTATTTATTTTTGTCACTTTTAATTAAATATATTTATATTTCGCACGATAATTATTTAACGCTACTTCCTGCTTGTTTGAAATCCGAAATTGATGTGCTAAGCATCAAATTTATGCATTTCCAAACAACTTGACATTTAAAATCTTTTAAATATTTTATATAACAACACTAAACCCGTTTTAAAACACGCCCCTTTTGCATGTTAGTTATGCTACCATATTGAAATGTTTCAAGTGTTATATAGTATTTTAATCATTCTTATCGTTGTTTTTCTCTCTCTGTAAGCTAACAGTAAAATTTAATACACTAACACATGTGATTAATTCTCCTATTTTTGTTTTGTTTTTATGTTCTCTCTTTGTTAGAGAGAATGTTGCTTGACTACCTGGTCTTCTTACCAAAATAAACTGTAACTTAGCATAAGGGTTGTTTTGTTTGGGAAACGCCCTAATTGTTATTGTTGCTGTTGTAGAGATAAATTCATTTATAAAACAAGCAAAAAAAAAAAACAAGAAAAATGTCACTGTATATGAATGGGGCTCATTACTGGAAATACCAACACATGCATGCTGTTGTTATTCTATTTTGTCCAATGTTTGTTATGATGCGCATTATAATCGCCATAACTATCTATGTTACATTGATGTATTGCTGGGTATATGCTTGTGTGTGTGTTTTCCGGCGGATATTGAATTTTGCTTATTTACACCATTCAAATAATACATTTGTAGGCGTTGTATTGAAACCATTTCAAAAGCTTTAAGCCTCTATGCGATATATTTTTTGGGTTGAGCTCTATTGATTCATTTGACTCATAATACAAATAGAGTAAGTTGTTTTATGTTGTCATCAACAAAAGCAAAAACAACATTTAGCTGTTAAAGAGATATTCGTTTTTATTCACACTTGAATATACGATTATCTTATTTGGTAAAAGTCAACGCATACATATTGTATCTCTCTCAGTCTTATTAAATTTCCTTGATTTTTTTTTAAATTTTTGTAAAGACTGCTTTTCTTATCTAAAGACATTTTGTATACCTATGAAATTGTGATTTTATTTTTACATTATTATCTATATACTCTAGTCTTTATATACTTTAAGCATAAAGGTCTACTTAAATATGTATGTATATGTATTTAAATTCCTTAATGCTGATGGTAAGGTATGTATGTGCTATGTAATTTAAATATTTCTAAAAAATTTGATTTAAGTAGATAATGACTAAATTTAGGTTTATTAAATATTTCCCCAGATTATCTTTTATTTTTTTAATATATATTTTTGGCTCTTATATATAATTTAATATAAGAAAAACCTAAATTTTTTTGTAAAATCATAAGAAAAAATGTCTCAATCGGTAAAAAATTTTAAATTCGACAAAAAAATGGATGATATTAAAATATTACCATTTTTTTTTTGTATTTGTAATAAATGTAACAAATAATATTTATTAAATTAAACGACATATTTAATATTACGATTATACGAATATAAATTTCTGGGTACTACAAAAACTACTTGTGGCTTACAACGGTGGAATAATGAGGTGACCTCGTCCCTACGACAAGAACTTTCTGTAAAAATTAGCATGTAATGTGTGATTCAAGTGGAGATACTTTTTTTAATAACCTTTTTTGACAGATCACGTGTGAGTCGTGTCAAGTTGTCATGTTATTTTTGTTGAGTATTGTTTGGCATTTCATATAGGAAAGACTTACACCCCTGAACAACGTTTACAAATCGTTTAACCTTATTAAAAAATTCACGTTCTGTGAGGAATGGGTTTTGTGCACTTCGCTCAAGTTATGGTCAACATAATCGGCCTACTGAGCGTACTATTCGAAACACCATCACTCATTTGGAGACCCAGCATTCATAATTGGATAATATTCGACCGAATAGACCACGTCCAGCACGCTGTGAAGAAAATATAGAGGCCGTATATGAGAGCGTACACGAAGACCGTGCGCCGTTCGCAGCAACTCGGACGTTCCAAGAAGATCCGACGTTTTCGAGGCAAATTTTGTTTAGCGATGAGGCCCATTTCTGTAAACAAACAAAATTTTCACATTTGAGACGAAGAGCAACCTGAAGAGATTCAGGAACTGCCACTTCATCCAGAAAAAACAACGGTTTGGTATGGTTTGTGAACCGGTGAAATCATCGGTCCATACTTCTTTAACAATGATGCCGGTGCGAACGTAACCGTCAACGGCGACCGTTATCGTGCCATTATAATTGACTATTTGATGCCTGAAATCGAAGCTCGTGATCTCGTCGACATTTGGTTTCAGCAAGACGGCGCCACTTCCCACACATCGCATCAATCAATGGATTTATTGAAAGAACACTTCGGAGAGCACATAATTTCACATGAGTACGGTTTTTCTTAAACCAAGTACGAAATTTCTTACTCCAAGAACGATTTTTCAAGTACAAATTTCTTACTTTTAGACACAATTAAGCCAAAAAAGGATTGATTTAATTTCGCAACCGTACTTGACGTAAGCCAAAAAAAGATTGATTTAAGCCGTAAACGGGATTAATTCGAAAATGAAATGTAATTTTTTTGACCTATGGAGGCTTTATTTAAGAAGAAGAGTTTCATATATTATTTTAATTTATAGATACTCGTAATTAAAATTTATAAATTAAAAATTTCGTTTTTTGTACTTACCGAAGCTGAGATTCGAACCTGGGACTTTCTGCACTGCATCACAAGCGCGCTACCACTAGGCCACCGATACACTTTGTTTTTAAATGTAAAATAACATATTGAAACAACAAGCTTTTTTCTGCTTGATTTGTTGAAGCAATCCGAATTGGCTTGATTTAAGAAGATGTAAGTACGGATCGTAGTTAAACATTTCAAGAAAGATTGCGGATAAATTCAAGAATAAAATTCTTGATTTGAGAAAGCGGGTTTTCTTTCTGTGTGTGAGTAATAACTGCCTTTTCTTGGTATATGAAAAGCAGCAACATTTACAAGGATCTTCGAGTTCCATTATCTGAATGCGAAATCCTTAAGTAAGTGAAAAAACATTTAAATAAGCTGCAAACATCCATATCATCTCGCTCAAAATATCTATTATATGGCGGAAACACTCGTTTGAACAGGGGGGACACTGTTACCCTCAAATAAAACTAACGGAATTGACGTTTAATTAAACATGAGAACTTTATTATAAGGCTGGCACTGAATCTACGGCAGTAAAATTCTCGCTATCAAATTTATTTAATTCTTTCTAATACACTTTTTATATATTTTTTCAGGTTATAAAAGTAAATTTTTTAATGCTTTAAATATGTTTGCTAAATTTTTATTTCCTCAAACCCACTAGATTAGTTTTTTTTATTTTATTTTAATGTCTCAAACTTGTTAGACCACCTTTAATCGTTTCATTTATTTCTATAGAAAGATGAAAATTCAAAAAAAATGTTTTCAAATAATCTGTGAGATTGAACAAATTAATGCGGATATTAAGTTGAATGCCAGAGGAGTTTAGTGATTTACACAAAAACACCCTTTATTGTAGTTAAGCTATTTTATGTCTTACCCAATACCGTTACCTTTCTATAAAACGCCATAACAAATTTATTTTTCAATCCAGTTTTGCTACAAGAACAAAAAAATCAAGGGATTTAAAAAACAAAAATAATAAAATATTAAAATTTTATAAATAAAGGAAACATGCCTGCAATGACATTGATATTTTTATCCCCGTTAAACAAGAGGACAATAAAAACTCCAACATGATTTAAACGAACGGTACACGAAGGATCAACGGATCAAGATTATCTGAATTTAAATGAAGATACAAACGAATGAACCAAATAATGAAAAAATGACTGATTGCATGAGTAAAGGGAAAGGTTGTTGTTGTTGATTGCTTACAAATAACAATATGGGCATAACCTAGATTTTCAACATAACCTCTCTTTTCAACTTTTTGCTTAACAACAAAATAATAATGAAATCAACGGTTAATGTTAATATCATCGTTTTAATCACCAACACCGATACAATCGTTTTAGTACTGAGTTGTTGTTGTATAGTTTAATGTTAAGTTTCATTTTAACGATTTTTGAATCATTGAGGCGTAAACTTAGTGGTAAACATACGCTTAATCCTGCATTTGACATTAATCCTAAGGCGTTTTGCAATTAATACTCGAAATTGTGCATGTTTGTGTGTATTGTATGCAACTAACACATACACACAAATAAAATTAATAGCATTGACCACGCTGCCTAATAAGCCGAGCCTATTTAGTTGTCAATATATGTACATAATTGCTATAATTTTATATTAAAAATTATTTCTTATATTTAAACTGTGTTTGACTGTACATAACACGGTGCAACAATTTTTTACAAACATTTTATAAATGACCTAGAAATTAAAGGTTTCGGATCTTTTTAACAAGCACGTTCAAATATTTGAGCATTTTTATATTTTAACAAATTCAAACCGATTTAAAAGTATTAAAAAATGAAGTAATAATTGAAATTTATTGTTATTCTTTAAATAATTTAACGGTATATTTTATTGTAGTGAACAAACCCCCTCTCAATTAAATAATTTAAGTGAATTTTTAATTGTATTGAAATTAGTAGCATCAAGTGATTTTGTAAAAATATCAGCGATCTGATGTTTTGTTGAAATTGATTTGACAACTAAATTTCCTTTCATTATATGGTCTCTGATAAAGTGGTGGCGGATGTCAATGTGTTTTGAACGTTTACACTCTGCATTTTGAGCCATTGAAATGCACCCAGCATTGTCCTCAAAAATTGTAATAGGGTACGAATAATCAATAACTTTAAGGTCTTGTAGTATTCCACGTATCCATAATCCTTCAGAAGTTGCATTGCTCAAAGCAATATACTCCGCTTCACTGGACGATGTAGCTACCGTTGATTGTTTTTTACTTGACCATGATACGGGATTTCCAAAAACATAATAAATATAACCACTTGTTGATTTGCGATCATCTTGGCATGATGCCCAATCTGCGTCAGCGTATCCAATTAAAGCATTTTCGTTAAGATTTTTGCTATAGACTAATTTTAAGGCTTTTGTACCCTTAACATACCGAAGTACTCTTTTTAGTGTTATCCAATGTAATTCAGTAGGATTTTGTTGAAATCTGCCCATATAACCAATTGAATAGCAGATATCAGGACGTACACTAAGCATAACATACATAAGACTGCCTAGCAATTCACGATAGGGCTGATTACACTCGTTTCCAATAGTCGTAGTTAGTTGTAGACCTTTCTCCATAGGAGTTCTAATATCATTACACTCAGTCATACCAAATCTGTTAAGTATTTTGTTTATTAAACATTCTTGCGACATTTTCATTTTTTGATAATATTCAAATTTGATAATATTCAAATTTGATTCCAAGAAAATGTTTTAGTTTTCCACAATCAGACATTTCAAAACAATTTGATAATTTTATCTTCAGTTTGAAAATTTCTTCTTCATTATTTCCAGCAATTAATATATCATCTACATACAACAGCAAAAACATCGTATTATTTTCTTTAAATGTCGTATGTAGGCAATAATCATGTTGACTACGAATGAAACCTAGTTCTATTAATTTGGCATTCAGTTTTTCGTTCCAACACCTCGGAGCTTGCTTAAGTCCATACAATGATTTTTGAAGTTTTAAAACATATCCGGGATTACATTTCATACCTTCTGGAATTTCCATATATAACTCTTCTTTAAGTTCTCCATACAAGAAAGCAGTTTTTATATTTAAGTGATGAAAATAAAAATTTTTGAACACTCCAACTGCAACAATTATTCTTATTGTTGACAACTTTGCCACAGGAGCATAAATCTCATCATAGTCGACACCAAATTTTTGTAAATATCCTTTTGCTACTAGTCTGGCTTTATATCTTTTTGGATTTCCGTCAGAATCTTTCTTGACTGTAAAAACCCACTTTGACTTAAGGACTTTGATATTCGGAGGGCGCTCTATTAACTTCCACACACCATTTTTATTCATTGATTGAAGTTCTTCTTCGACAGCAGCTAACCACATCTTCCGATCACTGCATTTTTCAATTTCTGCAAATGTGGTTGGGGTAGATATTTCATAAAAAACAGCTTGAAATAAAGTTGAGTAGAATTCAGTAAATTTACGATTTGGTTTTGGAATTCTTTCACTTCGTCTAGGTGCATCAGCTACTGGCTCTTCCAACTGAGACTCCTCGATGCTAATTTCTTGATTTTGAGTAACAATCACGTCTTCATTTCCACTCTGATTGTTTGAAATATTAGTTATTTCATCTTCTCGAACTTTTGTTTCATCATCATGTTCAACATCAGGATGTACATCAGTATTTTGGATAGAAACATCATCCTCGCTTTCCCCCTCTTGATTGTTTCTAATCACAGTTGCTTTATTTTCATCTTTTTTCTTGCATTTGAAGGGAAAAACGGTTTCATTAAATTTTACATCTCTAGCTAACACCACTTTTTGTTTTTCATTATTCCATAACCGATAACCATTAGGACAATAACCAATCATCGTGTATTTATTACTTTTGGCATCTAACTTTTTTCGTTTTTGATCAGCTACCCAAGCATAAGCTACACATCCAAAAACTCTTAGTTTTGATAGGTTAGGTTTGTCACCGAACCACATCTCTGCTGGGGTTTTCTTTGTCAGTAATGCTCTGGTTGAACTTCTATTCAAAATATATACACTTGCATAGACAGCTTCACCCCACAAAAATTTCGGATCACCTGCTTCAAGTAACAATGCTCTTACACGCTCAACTATAGTGCGATTTAATCTTTCAGCAACACCGTTTTGTTGCGGAGAATATGCCATTGTTTCAGAAATTTGTACACCCTTTTCTTTACAGAATTGCAACATTGAATTAGACTTATATTCACGTCCTTGATCAATGGTTAGTTCAGAAATTTTCTCACCAAATTTGGATGTCACCATAGCTTCATATTGCTTGAACATTTTGAACCCTTCTGATTTTCTTTTTATTAAATACACCACAACAAAATGTGTAAAATCGTCAATAAAAGTTACGAAATATCGAGAACCATCCCAAGCAGTAGGAGTAATTGGACCACATACATCGGAATGAATACGTTCAAGGGGCCTAGATGATTTTCTTCGAGTTCCATCAAATGGTTCCCGGCACTGCTTACTTTTAACACAAATTTCACAAAAACTAGTTTTACATACCTTTGGTAAACCACTAACTATGTCGTTATTAACCAATTCATCAAAGCCTTGATTACTTATATGTCCCATACGTTTATGCCATAACTCACTTTCTTCGGTTTTGCTTAAATTTGCGGAAAGAAAATATTTGTATTTTAATTTCACAACAAACAAATTTCCACAACGATTGGCCTTCAATATAGTCTTATCTTCTTGTTGTATGTTGGCATAATTTCTTTTAAAAACAACTTTAAGTCCAGCTTCCACCATCTTACTAACGGATAATAAGTTTTCTTGGAACTCGGAACTATACAGCACATTCTTTAAATAAATTCTGACACCAGTTTCACTTACTAAATCAATTTCGCCAATCATAAACACCGAAATCTTTTCAGAATCCTTTGCAATACTTATTAGCTGCGGGTTTTCCAATTTTCTTTAATTTTTAAACACATTTTTGTTATTTACAAAATGATCTGTTGCACCAGAATCCAAAGCAAATAAAATTTCACTTTCAAAAATGTTTGATGATGTTCCACCACTAGCATCTGCCATAAAGCTTACTCCTGTTTCTTTAAATTGTGCAACTTTAGCACTTTTACATCTACAATTTTTTTTCATGTGGCCGAACTTTCCACATTTATGGCATTTTCCATTAAAACAAAAAGTATTTTTCTTTTTAAATTGAAATGCTGTTGCCTTCTGGTCAATTTCATCTTCGTTTCTATTTTTCCTCTTTAACTCTTCTGCCAACAGTCTTGGTTTCACAACAGCTAACGTTAAATCTTCTGTTTTAAGATTTTCTAAGGCTGTGACGACGGGATCATATGACTCAGGCAAAGTCAAAAACAATTGCGAAACTAAATCCGCTTTTTCTGGTTTGGCTCCAGCGCTTTTAAGTTGTCTTATCAGCGAGTCAAATTTTTGAAAATGTTTGCTGAGGCTTTCATTTTCTTTAAATCTCAAATTAGCTAGCTCCGTATGATTGTTTGATTTTGTGAGGACTTACTTGCAAATGTTGATTTTAAACTGTCCCACATCTCTTTAGCTGTTGACTTATCCCTTATGTATTCTAAATAGTCATCACTAATTAAACTGGTTATAATATCTTGAGCTTTTGTATCCAATTTTGTAAAAATCTGCTGATTTTGAACCATGTCTTGAGTTGACGTTACAGCTTCAAGAACTCCTGCAGCAGCCAAATGCTTTTCAACACGAAACTTCCAATTTTCAAAATTGTTACCACAAAATTGTGCAATACCCGTTTTTTCAACAGAGCCCATAACCTATTGTTATTCTTTAAATAATTTAACGGTATATTTTATTGTAGTGAACAATTTTATTTTAAAAACCAAGTTTTTCCTTCTATAATTATTTTTCAACTGATATATGTATTTTTACATTAAAACCAATGAACAAAATATTTTCCGAAAAACAATTAATAATTACAAAGTGTATTTCAGACAAGTACATACTTCAACAAAATTGAATTTAATGACTATCTTAAAGTAATTAATATTTCTAGTCTTTTTTAAATGTTGTGCAGATGTTTTTACTTGCCAAACACATTTAATTATACCGATTGACCTAGAATTGCATCCTAAGTATATTTACTTGGTCCTGTAACTTAATTATTTTTCTTGAATGGCTCTACACAACCTAATAAGGTATTTAACCGAGATAATATTGATTTCAAGACGGCTTGATCTTCTGCGCTTTTTACCAGACTTAGAATATTCAGACTGGTTTCCAACGGAGCTTCGGTCGTTCCCTTTGTTGCATGCCTTTTGGATCGTATTCAAAAACCTCTCCTGCTAGACCATCTTGCTTAATTCGTACGATATGGCCAGGTCAAGGTAATCCTTGATTCTTTTTTGCTTTTCACTACGTTAACACCATCATACAGCTTCTACAACTCATAATTCGTGTCATGCCGGTAATCTCTGTTAACCCAAATCGGCCCATATATTTTACAAAGGATCCTTCTCTAGTAGACGCTAAGTAAAGTTTTATCTGCTTGCGCAAGTGCCCATGCTTCAGCACCGTATAATAGAACAGATAATATATGTAAGTGTCTTCTATAATATTATTTTCGTACAATGAGAAACGACTTTACTCCTTTATTGCTCGCTTAGCCCAAAGCAACATCTGTTTGCAAATATTATTGTTTTTCGTGTTTCTAAGCTGGAGTTATTTACCTTATTAATGCCAGTACTGAGATAAATAAACTCTTCAACAACCTCTAAATCTTGATTTCATGCTCAAAGTTCAATCCACTCGAATAGATTTTTCTTTCGTTGAAACCATTTTCTATGTTTATGCCTCATTAACAAACAGACCAATTTTTTTATTCATTTGTTTGCAAAGGCGATTGGCAGGAGACCTATTAAACCTTTGTAGTTGGTTCAGACAGATTTATTTAATTTTTTATGGACAGTACGCTATGGTATTTAAAAATTTCAAGAACGATTTTGGATAAATCCAAAAATAAAATTCTTAATTATAGAATGGTGGTAAGGGTTTTTGTTTATCAGTTTATCATTCCGTTTGTAATTTCTTTATTATGCATTTGCGACCCCATAAAGTATATAGTATATTCTGAATTCCTATAGATAGGGAAGTCGATATAGCCATGCCCGTCTGTTGAAATAAAGTAACACGGACCAGCTATTGGTGTTAAATTATTAGAAATATTCTGGAGACAATCGCTATTTAAAATCAACAAAATCGGTTCACTATTGACCGAGATATAAGCGAAAACCCAAAAATAACCCATTTTTTTGGGACAAAATCCGTGCATATATCCCTATATATCTCAGTAAATGTAAACACTCTTGTCACAAAACTTAGCACGGATACTCTGATGATAGGGATCTAAATGAGAGAAATATTTTTTTCAGATGGGATCAGGTGAAGTGATATTTCCCCTACAATTGCAAAAATTTTGTAAAATGTTTCATGCGGTAAATCTTAGAAACTATAACAGCTATCGACTTCAAATGTTTTACAAAAAGTAACTGGACATTAAAAGCTACATTCTGAGAAAAAAATTTTTTGGGTAGGGGCAGGGGAAGGGGTGGCTCCCATATAAATAAACAATTTTTATGAAATTTTCGAAAAACTTAAAATTGTTCAGTGGTTTTCTATGTGCGGCATGTTCTTATGCATGCGCAAAAATAAGGGCTGAAGGACCAGCGAATTCACTGGTAAGTAAAAATTTTATTAATCTCCTTTTCAAGACATTATACGCTTTTCAAAATAGTTTTTATCAACTCAAAGAATACTTTTTATTTCTATGGATTTGAATCCCGGTATCTCGGGCATTAGAAAGAAATTTGCATATAAAATGACTACATTTTATAGTTTCTCGGGAAACGTCAATTTCTGGCAATGGGCTGCATAAAAGCCGCCCTTCCATCATTACGATAATTTGTTTACGAATTTCGGTATGATAAATAAAGTTTACTGTGGTATATGGGTCGATCTTGACCAATTATAATTTTTTTAATTGATTTGATTCAAAAAGTAAATATCGATCAGTATATTTATTGTTTTTATTTAGGGTACCGATTCGTTTTATTATTACAATTATGCGTTTACCTTATATATAGATAAATATGTTAATGTAAATTTAAGCATTTAAAATATACCCAATAAGCATTTTGGCTGAAATTCAAGTGGAATTACATCTGAAATCAAGTCACAATTTCCAATTTCCAGTGTTGAATTACAGTTGAAACACAGTTGAATTCAATAGCGAATCCAGCAAAATTAACCATTGAATTACAGTCGAACAAAAAATTTAATTATAAAATCATCATCTTGACCGCCGCCAATGATTTTCCATCAACTCTGTGCCATAAATAACGTATGCTTCAAACAAATTTGTTGTTGTTTTTTAACAAACTTCAAACAGACTGGAAAGAGGATGGATTTTAAATGTAATTCAAGCTTGGATTCACACCGGAATTCCAACATTGGAGTTCACAAAAAATTTGTGCTTATTGGGTATGTGCAAACATACATACATACGTTCAAAAGAACATGAAACACACACATTATTATTTTTTTGTTTTTTTTTGTTTTCTAAATAAAACATAAAGGTGATTTCCATAAATTAAAAAATGCCAAAAAAATCAACAGCTGCTAAATATTCAAAGAAAAATATTATTTATTTTATATTTTAATAATTTAGGTAGAAATTTAGAAAAGAACTTGGAGGATTAAAAATATTAAAGAAATCAAGATGTTAAGAAAATCAAACATGTAATAAGAAGGTAAATAAGTTTGCGCCATCTATTGTTCATATCTGTGTATGTATGTATGTATGTATATGTTAATGTAATACAATAAACTTATGTAAAAAAATAGTTCATTATACCTTCTAATTGCTGTAAGGTATATTAAACGCGGCGCAGCCAAATGTACATACCACTTTGGTTTAATACAAAATTAATCCAAACTTTAGATTTTTTATACAAACGTTTTTCATTGGAGGAAAATTGAAATGTTGGATTAATTTAAATACTTCCACTTCTTTAAAACATGCTAATAATATGTATATACTTACATAACTTTTCTCATTAAGTAATTAAAAAAAAAACAAAAAAAAAAGGGGAATTAAAAAATATAAATTTTGTTCAGAATTAATTTAATACCGACTCACGTTGGCTTTACCAGCTAATAAGGTTCTTTTTGCTTTTGTTCTTCCATTTTTCAATGCCTTTTAGTATAAATAGAAATGAAATTACGCTGCTGGCACTGGGGATTGAAAAAGCGAAAACCTGGAAAACAGAACAACAATAAAATAAATTAAATATTTATAATATTAAACAAACAAAAGGAAGTTTAATTAATGGGTTTAATTGCTCGGCAAAATAACTTAAATAATAATTTTATTTTATTAACTTAATTAACTTTGTATAAATAGCATTTTGTATTACGTAAAAAATAAAAATAACTTGTTTTATTTACGTATTTATAATTAAGGGATGTAGGGTAATTTGCTGATATAGAACCATGTATTAAATGTGTTTTTAATAATGAAAATATTTATACAAAATTATGGTAAAAAGAAGTAACAGCGCTATATTTGGCTGGGTGAAGTTTTTAATATCCTTCCCAATAAAATGACATTACAACTACAAGGTGGGCCGAAAGAAGTCATCCGATGTTGTTTGGCTTTAATTTTTTTTCTAAATGAAAAAACTCGATTTTGTTTTTTGATTATTTGAAGCTTTAGGATTTTATTGGTCAAGTCGAGAAAATGATATTGGCCAAATGGGCGCCGTCACAATTGATTGCTATGCGGGCTCGTTTTATAGCATTTTTCATCACTTCGGCGAGAACTTTGGGCGACAGATTCTTGCGCTCATGTCTTTTAGGGCTTCCAGGTTCTCGATCTTGTTCACGTACACAGGGCTTCAAAAAACCCTACAAAAAGGTCTGGAACGTTTAAAACAAGCGATATTGCGGGCCAATGTAAATTGGAAAAATGAAAAATAAGTCGACCCGGGAACGCCGCCTTCAGAATATCGGTTGTGATTCGCGCAGTTTGTGCAGCTGCTCTGTCCTGTTGGAACCAGATGTCCTCCAGTCCTAATTCGTTCCATTGCGGCAGGAAAAACTCGGCTTACATGGCCATATAGCGCGAACCATCCACTGTTGCCATTTGACTAGCGACGTCCTCAAAAAAAAAAAATGTCCCGATGAATCCTGCAGCGTGAACAGCGCACCATGCAGTCAAATAGAGCGGATGTAATGGCTTCCCGTGCAACACTCGTGGACTTTCTGTGTCCCAGAAGCGATAGTTTTGCTGGCTTACGTACCCACTAAGGTGGAAATGAGCCTTATCGCTCATTATGATTTTGTTCGAAAAATTGTCCACTTCGGCCTTGAGATTGAGGATGGCTTGGGCGAAGGTTACACGTGCTTTTTGGTCAACAGTCAGCAGCTAATGCACAGACTGTACTTTGTACGGGAACATGAGCAGGTCTTTGTTCGAAATTCGCCTTAGGAATGACCGGCTGATGGCTAATGCAAGGCACGGCGTCTGGTCGATGTTTCTGGCGACAGCTCGCTAACAGCGGCGATATTCTTGGCAGAACGGGGGCTCCGGGGCCTGCCACTCTTGGCAGCGTCTCGTGTGATCCCTTAATCTTTAAGGTTGGCTTCGATAAGATCAGAACTTAAAAAAAAAACATAAAATACTTACTGCCATCCCTAAATAAGAGCGGAAAGCGGAACGTTTTTTTCCGCTGAGCTTTACCGCTGAAATGCCATACCTAAACAAAAGCGGCAACGTTATGTCAAAACGATAAAAACAGGGTTGTCAAACAAATAAATATAGCGACCCTGATTATTAAAACAGCTGTGCGGACGATATTGTTTTTTTTGTTTTGTTTACAATTGTTTTCTTCTTCAACTAACTTCACTACAAAACGCTCTGTCAAAATCGGATTTTCCAATTGCAAAGCGTTACCGTTGCGTTGCCGCCGCGTTATTTCGGTATGCTCCATACAAAATGTATGGGCATGAGAACTTTTGACAGCTAAAAAACGCTTTCCGCTTTTGTTTAGGGATGGCTGTTATGCTTTGACTTTTGAAAATGTATTGAACACTAAGAAACCCACTCTATAATGAATAAAATTTTTTAAATTTTTAAAGAACATCAACATTATATTTAACTTTTATTTAAATTAATTTTCCTTTTTATCTTTTCTTTACATTTTAGCAATTGATTTCTACAATGTAATAAATAAGATTTGTCGTATGTGCTCTACTTCCATACTTGTACAAACACTTTTAATAATTAAATTTTTATTGCTTCGGGTTATTTTAAGATTTATCCTTATCGTATAAAAGACTCTAACTTGTTTAATACATTTTAGAGGCAAAAACACACAATTTATTAAAAAAAACAACAACTAAAGTATTAGTTACGTTATTTATACGTAAATCTAATAAGTCTATTGTTTAAAAATATTTTAATCTAAAGTGTATATAACTACGACATGAACAACGGCTGAGTATACAATATTGTTTTAGATGGTTGAATGGCTTTTATAAACTCTAATTCATATGGAAACATATATGTATGTGTGTACACGTATATACAAAAACTGAAAAGTATATTTGATGAATTTAGGAACATTGCAAATATATGTACATATGTACATGAAAATACATGTGAATATGCCTGTAAAGCTTACTGTGACAAATTCTTACATCCTTATACACATACACATACAGGGAAATAGAAAATTGAAAAAATAGAAAAAAGTCAAAATCAAACCCCATAAGGAATTTTGCAAGAATGGAACCCTTTAACCTTTTTCAGAAGTTTTAAGGAATAATTTTATGTACAAAAGTTTTGACAGAACAATAAATTATGAACCTTTTACACAGAAAAAACTGAGTTGTAGAATCAGTTACGAATTTCAGAGAATCAGTAAATATTTTGTTTGGCTGAAGACCTACAACGAAAGTTGTAAATTTAGACAAAGATTTTTGCAAGAATTTCATTGAAAAAATAATAATTTTAGTTTCAGATAAAAACATTTGTTGAGCTGGTTAAATATTTTAATTGTCTAGGAGATAATTTTGTTTGATTTAAAAATCAAATTAAAATATTATTAGAGACTATTAAATAAATTTACTAAAAAAATAAATTTTTTTGAACAAGAATTTGTTTGAAAAAAATTTTTGTAGTTTTTTGTGTGTACAATTAAAGCAATGTCCCTGTCCCACCTTCAAAGACCAATTAAAAAATCTTTTTTTGAAGCGCATCATTTCCAATTGTGTTTCTAATTGTATTGCAGAGATTTCAACTTTAGATATTTCTAGCCCAATTTTAAACTTTCTAATTTAATTAGAGTTTTCTAACAAATATTTAGTTAAACTTCAGAATTTTCTACATCAAATTCAAAATTTTCTAATAGATTTTCAGAACTTTCTATTTTGTGTTTCAAAATTTTCCATTTCTATTTTAGAATGGCTTTATTTGGATTTCAGAATTTTCTAATTGTATTTCAAAATTTTTCATTTGAATTGATATTTAAAATCTCTAATATATAAATAGAAAATTCTGTAATACAAAAAAAAAGTTCTGAAACATGAAAAGAAAATTCTAAAATAGGATTAGAAAATTCTGTACACAGAGGGAAAAAACCGTTCGAAAAACACCGAAATCAACACCATCCGTTGTCAAAAGTAAGCTAAGCACGTTTGTTCTCGAATTGACAACGGATGGTGTCAGTTTTTTAGGAACCCGAGGTTTTTTTTTCGACAACAGCCGTTCTTTTTTTGGCAACGCTTTGTTCTTATTTTGGCAACAGCCGTTCTAGTTTTTACCAATCTTTGCTCTTACTTAATTTAAAATAATAACCAATTGGAGACCAATAAATTTAATAACGAATATTGTTCATTTTTTTTATTGAATTAAATGTTTTAAAGTTATAGGCAAATTATTATTAATATATACATATGTACATAGAAACTTATTATATTTACATATTTTTACCCCTCTACGATGATAAATTGCGCTATGGTTAAAACTTGTTTTTTACTGCATTCATTTGCCTCTAATAGTTATTTATACAGGTCAATAGTAAGCTAACCATTTGCAAGGTATTACCAATAACGAACCTTATAGGAGAAGTTGTCTTGCTTTTATTTTTGTTGGCCCACAAATCTGCTAAAGATGATACCGAACAACTTTCTTCGTCGGTTCCTAACTAAAAGCAAAAATTAAAATGAAAATATTTTCATTAAAACAAAATATCAACACATAGAAACTCTGAATTTTTCCACATTTACAATTTCCTTCTCAGCTCGGCACTGAGCCCATAACGAAGCACCGCTTCTTTTAGATCATCTATTTTTATAAAGTGACACTAGACGTATTAAAAAGATTCAAGCTGTGATTTTAATTAAACTTATTTACATACATTCGATTCGGATGTTTTGAAAAAACTTTTTAAGCTCCTTACCGTCATTTTCAAATATCCACTGAAAGTTTATTATTAAGAGCTTTAACATATGGGTTTTCTTGATATATGTATACCATTTTCATAAACAATGAAATTGTAAAAATATTAAATATTTTTTTAAATAAATTTGACAAGTCGGTTTTTTAAAGTTTTTCGTTCTTTATTTGACAACAGGCGCTCTTAATTTAATAACAAGGCGTTCACAATTTAACAACGTCTGGTATTTTTAAAATTTTTGATCTTTTTTTGACAACACTTGGTTTTATATTTGTAAACGCATGTTCTTGAAAAATTGAGAACAATCCGTTCCCAATTCGAAACCAGCCGTGCATGATTTTAGAACTCTTTTTTTCCCTCTGTGTAATACAAGGTGTCTGTTGGCAATTTTATATTTTTAAATTCGTCTTTTTCAAAAAGTAATAAATGGTGCGGAGAGAGGGTGGCGCCGTTGGAATTATCGAATGTGCGGATTTGTCAGTTACGATGTCGCAGTGGTCGAGTGAGCATCGCACCTTTGCTGTGGAGACCTTTATTAAGAGTAACGATTCTTACGTAATTTCTTGTCGAAAATTTTGTTCAAAGTTCGGTATTCGGTGATGGACCGAATGTTAATTCGATTCGTTCGTGGGTGCAGAGATTGTGTGCAACTGCTTCCGCTATGACTGTCTCATGGCCAGAATCCAAACGATCTGCAAGGACTCCAAAAAATATTTAATTGGTAGCAAGCAGTTTACGTGAAAATCCGTGGCTTTCAATACGGAAAATCGCAGCCTCCCTGGGACTTCCAAGAGCGATTATTCATAAAATTTTAAATAAGGATCTGAAGTTACATTCTTTCAAAATTCAAATCGTTTAAAAACTGAAAGAAAGTGACTTTGATTTTCGCAAAAAATTTTGTGAAACGATGTTGTAGCGTTTTCGCATTGTAAATCTCATTTTTTTGGAGCGACGAGGTTAATTTTTACTTTAACGGCCATGTCAACAAGCAAATTTGCCGCTACTGGTTTCAAAAACCCGCATCCCTTAATTGAAACATCGAAAACCATTGGATTGCCCCAGGATAACTGTTTAGTCAGATTTATCCACGGAAGTGATAATTATTTTTTTTAAATTTTCGAGGCCAGGCGACGAATTCCAGTAGTGACAAATATCGACGCATCATAACGGAATTCTTTTTGCCAAACCTCCGAGGTCATCTCTCGTACTCTTCACACACGTTGTTGCGACATAATGCGGTGACTGCACACACATCCAAAACTTCGACGAAATTTCTTAGGGAAAATTTCCCACAAAAACCAATCAATTGCTTTGGCGACATCCTATGGCCACCAAGGTCTGCCGATCTAACTCTAATGGTTTTTTTTATGCAGCTATATGTGACAATCCCCAATCTCTTGTGGCTTTAAAGGAAAATATTCGTCGAAAAATCAGTACAATTAACCCAAGTTTACTGCAGCGTATGGCGCAGAACACCGTGTTTAACTCGATAGAAGACATCTGGATGACATAACTCTTTAGAAAATAAAATCCCCATTTCCATTCTATCGTTCAATGCTCTTAATTCAACTTTGTGTCAATTATTTCGTCTTTTATTTAAGTTTAAAAAAAATAAATCTGCCACCAGACACCCTGTAAAATCATAAATTTCTAAAATACATTTAAAAATTATGTAGTTTTGAAAACTTATTTTACTTGTATCCCTTAAAAAAATCCGAAAATGAATTTGCTGTTTCAAATATTTTAATGTCACAAAACCAACAAATGTTTGGGAATTTCAATGAATGAGTGTGTTGATGGGGCTTTGTGTACAATACTAAAAAGCTTATGATTCGAAATATAATAAAAACCCTTACAGTTAAGCTACCCAAAAAAGTATGCTATATAAAATCACATTTAACTTTATGTTGTGTTTTGCTTTTATGTTCATAGAAATTAGTCAATAATTAATCATGTGTACAAAGGACTAAAGTCGCTAATAGAATTTTCGTCTTGTTTTAACAAAAATAAAACCAAATCACATGCATATAGATGATGTATGTGACTGTGTTCGTATGTTTGCTTAGATATGTTTACTTTAGTGTCACAACAAAGCTAAAACAAAGAATTTACCACATAGAACATAGAATGCTATAGTATTTTGTCGTTTCTTTTTGCTTACTTGCCCCAAGGAAAAGTAAAAAAAAATACTTTTTTTATTTTCTGTTTTCCTTTTTTTGTATTGAATATTGTGTTTAAATTGAAAAATATTTGTAACCGTATTGTTTAGCCAATAAAAAAATTTCAATCTTCATTGTATTTCTGCTAGGTCAATATCGTTTCTGATTCCTTTTTAAACTTCTTATATCAGCAGTGATGGCAAAAGAAATAGCCAAACAATAACGGGAATATTTTGAATTTAAAATATTTTCCAAATAAGTTATGTTTTTGTATATTAAAATGAAAATCTTTTTCCATTTTTCTATATGCATCAACTACAAAAATGAAGTAAAAAAAAATACGTATGTACAGGGTGTCTGGAGGCAAATTGATATTTTTAAATACGATTATTTCAAAAAGTAGTAAATGGTGCGGTGGGAAGATGGCCCAGTTGGAATTATCGTTTATGCAGATTTGTCAGTCTTGTAATTGCTCGTCGACAATTTTGCTCGAAGTTTGGTATTTGGTGATTACGTTATGGACCAATTGTAAATTTTATTCGTTCGTAGTGCAGAGACTCTGCGCAACTGTTTTGGATATGAATGACCCACTGCCAGGGCCCAGTTGATCTTCAAAGACTGCCGATAATGTCCGTTTATTACTTCTGAAATAATCGTATTTAAAAATATAAATTTTCACCAGACACCCTGTAGCTGGCCTAATGATTGGGCAGATTGAAAAATTTAAAACGTTTTTTTTTTATTTTGTAGTACAAAATAATATGTCTTTGGGACGACGATATATAACTGGATATTTCTTCTTTTATGCATTTTTAAGAAACAGTTAAATTATACCTTTTCTCTTCTATATTTTCTTATTGTACCACAATACACGAAACTACCAAATTGAAACCGTGTACGTTTATAAATTTTTAGCTGCTTGTGTGTGTGTGTATGTGGAGTTATTTTATTTGTTCCTTTTAACTAAAGGCATTCCGTTCTGCTATTTCTTTCTTGTGCCTTCATCTATGAATGATATTTGCAATATTTTAAGCGTTTTCCTTTATTTTATTAGTTTTTTTTTAAAGCAATAAAAAGTTGAGTTCCCAATCCTAGAGGTTTTGTTTTAGTTCTGAGATTGAATTTTAAAATAAAAATTAAATTAACTTTGTTGTTTAGTATTGTTTGCAAATGGATTTTTCTGATGTACTATGAAAGTGAAAAAAAGTTTTGATATTTATATACTCAGCTCCGTTGTAAGTTTATTTACAGCAACTTTTCTATTACTCGCAGAATACCAGGGGGAACTAAAAGTGGTTACTTACATACTTATATGTTGTGCTTTTCGTTTTTAGTAGTTATAAAAGTATTTAAATTTTACTTAAGATTTAAGAGAAAAACGTTAATATTTTGTTTGGCATTAAGTGAGAAAGTATTTAGTAAAAAAGGTATCAAGCATAAAAAATAATGAGATAAAATATATTTTTTATGTTTACAATTGTTTGCAAATAATTTCTTCCTTTGTGACAAATTATTACTTTATTAATCAATTTTCTATAAGGTCTTAAATTTTTTATAAAATAAGCTTGGTTTGTCCTTACTTATCTATAGTTTTAATCTATTTGTATAAAAACAATATGTTACACTCAGAAAAATTATAGGCTGAGATACATGTATTTGACTCAAAGCAAGAAACTAAAACTACTTACGTCAAAAAGTTTGGCCAACATATTAAAAATATTATTGGAGTTTGAATGTTAAATTAAAAAATTCGAACTAAAATATCAAAAGAAACAATGTTTTTCGTTGTATGAAAAATAACTAGTATGGTGCCTGCATTTGATGCAATTTACAGTCTTTGGTTGGCCAATTCGATTTCTCCTCTGAGCAGCAAAATCTTTACATCTGCAATGAGCGCAATCTTCCAACGTTCAGCAAAAGGGATAGGAAGGCAGTTATAGATATTACTCTCACTAAAAGGTAGATTTATTTTGCAAAGGAATGGAAGGTTGCAAGTGATTACTCGTTTTCGAACCATAGTAGGACTTGTATGAAGAAAAACTTGGACCCAGAGCGTGAAGCCATTAAGTTTGGAAAAATCGCCAGTCACGGGACTAATAATTTTTTGAGTGTCTATTTAACCCATAGTAAATCTATCAGGGCTGTCATAGAAACCGATAGCTGCCGAAATTGAATTTAAAAGTGACCAATAAAAACTTATATTTAACGAATTTTTATATTATGAATTTGGAGCTCGAATTGAAGTCAATATTTCAATTCAAAAATTTATGATATTGAAATATCAATTGCTTGTTTTAAAATTTATTTCCGATAGCTATTGGATTCTATGACTATTCTGTTTACATCAGGAGAGGTCGGTTTAGCGTTTTGATTGAGCGATTTTAACGTGTGATAATATGGATGGTATAGAAAGCACAGAAGAAAAAACTCACTGATGCTGTAGGTGACGGGCAAAGGTCACCCTGTCCGTTAAACTTCCTGGAGAAAAGGAAACAACAAAAATGGTAGAACAGGGAACTTCGAATTTAAAGGCGTAATCCAATTCGGCGTACTTTTTAAACCTAAATCTGGTAAGATCGGCCTTTCCTGCTTAAGAAGTTGTAAAGGCATTAAGCCAAGTCTAGGTTGGTAAGGGATTATAAAAGTACGTTGGCGAATTCAATTAATTACTTATGACAAACTCGAAATTAAATAAAAGAAAATATTCGCACATTTTTTTTAAATGTAAGCTTATAACAACTAAAGTCAGATATGACTATCATTAGATGTTGACGCTACTGCTGCTGATAATGAATTCAATAAAAGTCAAATGTTTGCAACCGACAGTATAATAAGATCTTAAGTGGAGGCCGCTTGCAGCTTTTGTTATCATGACTTATGTGTTGGGAATATAAATGGCTGGAGTGCTTGAGTAGAAAAGAAAACCCAAGCAGAAGTGTATTTGGTCATGCCGACTTTTCAAACACTCTTTAGCAACCCAAAGTATTTTTTTAATTTATAATAAATATTTTCACACCCACTTATTTGAAAAAAGTTTTAATCATTTACTAAAAATTTTGCTTACACCATTTTTAATTGTTTTGAGAAATTTACACATCGATTTCAGAACTTTCTAATTCAATTTTCAAAATTTCTAATTAAGCTCTGAAACTTTCCAACTCTATTTCCGAATTTTTTATTTATATTTTAGAATCTTATTGTATTTCAGAATTTTCTAAATATATTTGTTAATAGAAAACTCTGAAAAACAATTGGAAAACTCTAGAAAACAAATGAAAAATTCTGAAATACAATAAAACAGTTCTGAAATTGAATAAGAAATTTCCAAAAATTGATTTAGAGACTTAAAAACTAAAAATTTTTAATTTTTTTTTAGAAATTAACGAAATTAAATAAGAAAGTTCTAAAATTGAATAAAAGTTTCTGAAATAGAATAAAAAATTTTTTAAAATCAATTGGAAATGATAGTATTTGAAAAATTATCTTTAAATAAAATATCAAAAAACTTATTTCCACTGACGGGTATATTGGCCAAGGAAGTCAAATGCATGTAAATAATTCTTATTGTTACATATTTAAAAACAAACTTAATTTTCACCCTACAAAAGCGATGGAGGGTATGCAAGAATACACACATAGGTATGCAAGTTCTACCACCACTTCTTTAAAACATTTTCACACCCTTTTGTTGTGCTTTTAATGCTTAGAAAATTAAGACAGCATATTCGCTTATCATGTTTTCAATTTGACAGGATTTTAATAGACTAAAAATTAAAAATCACAACAACTTCATTATATCAAGAACTGTAATGGAATACAAAAGAAGTTTGAAATTGCTTTAATAAAGCTTTTAAAAATATTTGCTATAAGACTTTGTTATCACTAAAAGTAAACCAATTGATGGCGGTTAATTTTTGGTTTCGAAATTAGGACCTTTTAAATTAAATCAAACTCTTAGGTTAACCAAGTTTTGTTAATCTAATGTCAAAGGAAGCGTTTAAATGTTTTTTTTTTAATTTTGCTTAAATTTCTTTTTAGACTAATTTCAGAAAAAATTGTTTTGTCTAGGGCAACATTTAAAAAAAAGGATATATGGAAGGCACCCATATCATTTTTTTTTTCTAAAAACTTGTATATTTATCTTTTAAGATAATTTTATAGTCATTCTTATTATTTTAATTCTGGAACAATGTTTTATCAAAAAAGGATATATGGAAGGCACCAATGTCCTTGGTACGATTTTGTTAAAAAAATTAATTTATGTCTTTTCAGATGAATTATGACATTATGGCAGTTTTTAATAAACTACGGTAATCCTTTACTAAAAAGGATATACCGAAGGCATTTTTGTCCTTGTTCTGAATTTGTTTAAAACTTGCATTTTTGTCTTTTAAGATGCAGTTTACAGTCATGCTACCTTTAATCAATCTAAAGTGAAATATGTTACTAAAAAGGATATATGTATGTTCTTGATCCATTATCGCGAATTTTGTTTTTTGTCTTTTAAGGCGAATTTTAGAGCCATTTCAATTGCTGTTATTCTGGGGAAACAGTTTTTTAATCTCCGGTTTTGCCGAAATCTTATATTTTTGCCTTTTTAAATGAATTTTGGAGCAATGCTAATTATTGTTATTCAAGGACAGTAGAAAAAGGATATATGGCAGGCACCCATGTCCTTGCTCCGAATTTGCTTAAAACTTGAGTTTTTGTGTTTTTAAAAGGAATTTAAGAGCAATGTTAATTATGTTTTTAAAGGACAATAGTTTACCAAAAAGGATATATGTATGAAAGGCACCTACGATCTTTTGCCAATTGAGATTAAACTTTTATTTTTACCGGGATCAGATAAATTATAACTCTGAGATATTTGCTAATGTACTGCAAAGTATAATTCAAAGGACATAAAAAAACTATTTATATCCTTGCCTTGCCTTAAAACTTGTACTTTATACCCTTCACATTAGCTTTTGGAAACCCCGAACTTATTTTTATTCTTTTTTTTATTTATAAAATATTTTAAATTTTTAATTATTAGGGGTGGATATATTAGCCCTCTTATGGGGACAACACGGAAGTTGTATTGGTTTTTGTCTTAATTTTTTCAAATTTTGTATGGGTAAGTATGTTCTAGGAAAAGGTTTGGTAGGGGAAGCTAATTGGGATCGGTTCTACACTTTATTTCTCTAAGGCGGACCTTGGAGAAGTTATGGGCGTTTTTACATAAGTTTTGTAAATTTTGTTTGATAATCCTCTTAGGTGATGGAGGTAGGGCGTAAGTATAATCTCTTAGGGCGAATACGGGGAACTTGTAGGTGGGGATTTATTACAATTTCCCAACCTGTGTATGAGAGCCCCTTAGACGATGGAAATAGGGGGGTAAATGTTTGAAATGGGAACTAAATAGGGGTCGGTCGTACACTTTATTTCTTAAAGGCCGACTCTAGAGAAGTGATGGGCGTTTTTACATTATTTTTGCAAATTTTGTATTGCAACCCGCTTAGGTGATGAGGAAAGGGGCAAGTATGCCTTAGGAATTTGTTTGGGAGGGAAAGCTAATGGAGCTGTGATAAATTTTATCCCTATAGTGGTGACACCGGGAAAGTTGTAGGGGATCTTACCCAATTTTATTTATTTTGTATTGCAGCCCTGTTAGGGCCAGGAGATAAGGGGTAAGTACGTTAGGGAGAAAAAACTAATTTTAATATTCGCCTCTTTCATGAATTATAATTTTAAAATTTTTTTTATTTATTTTTGTGCTTAGATTTTTACTTTAAAATTTTTCAATGGATTGTAGCACCATACCAATATCTGTTAACTTACGGTAATAATTTTTTATAAATAAATAATAATAAATTATAAATTTTAAGTAAATAAATAAATGTTCTAGTAAGATGTGCTGAAAACAGTTAATTAACAGTTCAAAAGATTACGAGCGCAAGCCTACATCACAAATTTTTTTGAACGTTTCTGCAACAAACACTTTCTGTTTCTCACTATACTTTGGAAAAAAAAGTCCTGTAGGATTTTCACATTTATAAAACGATTCTAAATCAGCTGACAGAGATTGCAGTTTATTACTTTTTTCTTTATCAAAACACATCATATTTGAAAAAAAAATCTTTATTGATTAGATTATTTATTTTGCGCTTAAGCTGTTGTTTATTTTCTTTGGAAAATTTTTCGTAAATTCAAAATTATTTCACATGCCTTATTATAAATTTAACCCTACGGTTCATATGTATTTGCCCGCTAACACTTTAAGGTTTTCTAAAATAGAGAAAAAAGTGAGTGTGTGTTCTATTCAACTCTTTAAACAATATTTTTTAATGTTCTTAAAGAGTTAAAATAAAATTCATCCTGAGGAAACCTTCTAATTTTTTTCATCGTTGTTGCTGTATATTAAGTGCGTTTAGTTGTTGGTGGTGGCACTTAAATATCACTACTCATCTCATCACATCATATCGAATCAAAACAAAATAAATAACCCATACGACTCAATATGAATGTAGAAATGTGTGCACAACAATTGTTGTAGTTTTGTTTAGTTGTACAACAAGATTTTTCAAAGCTGAAATATCAGTGTAAAGAGTTAAAATAAACAAATATTGAATTTAGGGTTTTATTTTTGTGTTGAATTTGGTTCGAGATGATGAATCTGTGGTTTTTAGTTTTGTAAATAAAACTAAATCACTACCAAACTGACTACTATGCGTTTCTGTATGTTAGTGTTTGCATATTGATCAGGCATGGAAGTTTTGCACTTTTGAGGCTTATTACAAAAATTATTTTGTATTAAATTTTTCATACATATTCGAATTTAAAATAAATTTTTTTAAGCCAGTCTTTATAATGCAAAGAAAACGTAATAAAAAAATAATTATTTTTTTTACAAACAAAAAATATTGTATTTTTTAAAGAAACTGGCAAAAATTACAATTTAAATAAGCTAAAAGATTTGTTTATCCTATAAAACTAGTTGTGTAAGTAAAACTAATCAATATTTTTTTAAATTGATTTTAGAGTTAAAAGTTCTTGCTTTTATTATTTTTGCTTTATTTAATTTTAATTTAAATTTATGTTTTCAAAAAAAAATTTGTATTTTCCATTAATGTTTAAAGAATCTGTATTTAAAAAGCAAGGTTTTCTACCAATTTAAGACAAGACGAGTAGAATGTATTTGCGAAACCAGCTACGGATTTTTATCATCAGTACTCTTTAAAAAGTAGTAGTGTTTATTTTTTGGATGTAAACATCATCTATTCAACTTACACATGTTATCTAGAAAGGCAAACGGAATTTCTTTTCTGTAAGTTAGGACGAATTCTACCATTCCCCAATACATTATACTTTTTATATTTAAGTCTTTTTGGCAAGTTTTTTTAAACAAAATAATAAATAAAAATATCTAAAAAAAAACTTTAAAGTAAAAAGCTATTTGTAAATAATACTTAAAGTACTTAATTTTCCATCCCTGATATTAACTGCGTGACAGAAAGACAGCCAGGCGTTTATTAATATAATGTTGTTGTGCTTATTGCTGATGCCATAAAAGTATTAACATATTTGTTTGCTTATTGTACGGGTTGTTCTTGTTAATCATTTATTTAATTAATATGATTTTTTTGTTGTTTTTTGAAAATTTGTATGTTTAAAGATAAATCAGGAATTGTTGTTTATTAAGAGGATCTTAATAAAAATATACATTGGAGCTGGACTTTTTCTTAAAAACTGTTTTTTTCTTTGTTTGATTTAAAATAGTTTAAACAGATTTGTGTATATTTACAAAGTCTAGAATTAATTTACAATAAAGGCTCCACAAACAAAGTCTTGTGTTTCTTTCAAATCAAGTATGAAGAAGTATTAAATACAAGTTTAAGTGATTAATTCCTTTTTTTGTGCAAATGTTGACAATATGTGATTTAACAGTTAAATGATTTTAAAAATGCTTAAAGTTTTTGTGATAAAGTGTTACAAATTTTGGCCAACATGGACTATATGACCACAACTAGTTTTTTGAATATTTTTAATCATTCATCTAAAGGCAGTTCAACTGAGGGCAGTAGTGGCATTTCTCTACAAACGAGTGCGTCTGTCATATTGTAAGATGTTTCGAGCGAGCGAATGTGAACTCAAACAACTAAAAATTTTAGTTTGAAAAAATGCTATGATTTTCAAGGATGGTATGTTTTTAAACGATTAATAATAGTAAGTAGACACTGCAGGAATATTATTTCTGCTCACAATGATCCTTTAAAAACTGTGACGGGTGTGACCTTACAAATTTGAGTTTTAGAAAATTTTGACTTTAAAATAGAGTTTTGTGAAATATTTTTAGGAATGGCTTTAACATGTTGGTTTTAAGGCAGTTTAAGGTGCTCGTATTTGTTGATTATTTCTATAAAAAAACTATTTTTGCTTAAGAAAAAACCTTTTATAAAATGTTATGGGTGTGACATTTTAATCAAAACGTAGAAAAAGAAGTGCCGATTATTCAGTATGTGATGATTTAAAGCTCTTGCGAGATAAATGAAAATAAAATATGAACCAATTTATTTATATTTTGATAATTTTTGTTTTCTTTTAGACGTAAATTAATTGATTTAAAAAAAAGATCTATTTTACCAAAATTCGGGCCGTTTTACGTAGAATTAACCAACTGCAACTGCCTTGCCATACGAGAAACTTCTTGGGGAATTTTTTTCCGTTTTTTGTCCGGTATTATCCTGGATGTTTGCCAGTACATACTTAAGTTTCATCATTCGTGGCATAACAGGTGTATATTTTTAAAAAAATTTGGCCTCAATTTTTTCGATCGTTCTCTTGCCTCTGCGTTCTTTGTCGCATTGTAATCTGGAACTTTCTGAGCTTTATACGACTTCAGCATAACATAAGCTTTGGCTTTTCACACAAAACAATCGTCTATTCCAGGTTTTCTTTCAATAATTTAGTCTTTCTTAATCTGTTTGATGGCTTTTAAAACAGTATGACGATGAATCTTTAGATCTTTCGCTATTTTTTCAAATTCCATATTGGTTTTTTTTAATTATTGTTTTTCACGCACTGTTTTGATTTCCATTTTGACCGGAATAATAGTTGAAAACAAATGGTTTAGTAAAGATAACATCTGACTTATTTTTTAAAAAGCTAACGTGATTAAAAAAATAATTTGTTGGGCTTCAGTTGGCACCAAATTTGTTATATTTTGACATCTCCAGGTCTAAAAAAAATAAAAAAAATCTTTATATTTTTAATATTTACAGATACGTCCCACAGTGCAAATTTGTCTAAAAGAGAGTGGCAGACAGAAAAGCCATTTTGTTAAATTCGTGTAAATATCATTTAAGTCTTACCAAAAGATGTTTTAAACATACATTCATACAATTTGTAGCCATTTTCAATTGACCGTTAAAAATTGGTTTTAATTTTTTTAGACAAAAAAACGTTTATACACTTGGTTGGCTACCACTTTAACAAACAACCAGGCTAAGACCAGATAATCTGGTGTAGGACTAGATTGAAAAAAAAAACATTCACAAAACATACATAAATACTTTTTTGTATGCATCCTCATTCATTGTTGCATGTATTAAAACATTTTGCTAAAACAAAAAAACAATCATTATATTTTTGGGTAAAAAAAGGCCAGATCACTTTGGCCCTTTTATTGTTTTAACGTAAGCCAAACATACATATGCGCTTTCATATGCATTTGATTTGATTGTTTTACTTAAATTTTTATTTGATCTTTTTTACGATTTATTTTTGCTTTATTTTTACCAAAAGCAAAATATCTTGCAAGTCGTTAAAAGAGCAGAAGGTGATCGTTTGCTAATTGTGTGAAAAGATGTTTAAAAAACAATTGCAGATTAATAGATAAAAAGATGGAGTTGTTTTATTTCCATTTTGGTTAAATTATTTACGAATGATTGCATACAAATCATCTTAGGGATTTACTTAGTCGTACAGGAAGATTTAAATGTTTTCGTTTTGTTAAAATTTTTTTAAATAAAATGGCAAAAAGAGCCGCAATCCTTTGTAAAATGAATTTTCAATTCTTCGTACTTTATCTATGTACGTATTCTTAAAAATTTAACATTAAACATTACATTTGTTACATTCCCTTTATATTTTAAAATTTACTAATATTTTTCTTAACGTAAAATGAGCGTTTTTTTCGTAGGAATACGATGTTTTCTTATTTGGAGGGAGTGCACATTGTATTTGGTGTGAACCCTACAAATGTTATGTTTTACTAACCTCGAATAAATGTTAAATAAAGCAATTTAAAGCGATATATTTAACTATTGCGAATCTTGTGTACCATTTACATTGGTCGTTTTGTATATTTAGTGATTTGATCCATGTAAGTTGTTCTCAAAAGAAAAATCTGCGCAGATAAAGAAACAGCATTACTGGCTGGCTGATTCATTATCACACAGCTTAAACGTGGAAAGCCAGCATTTTGACAGCGGGTAACTTTTCCGATATTAAGATCCATTGAGACAGAGTGTCGAAGATTCATGTGGATACCTGCCGCGTTTGCCCAATCCCACAGTGCTCTTAACACAAGGTGAAAACAATGCGTCCACCAACGCCCCCATGGAGGATATTTTGCCAACATGGCAAATTATCACCCATGGGTACCAATTCGAAGACATACATTTGGGTATGCCTTCCCCCTTGGTGAGGAGCAGAGCCCATCTAAAACTCCTTCCGTTCTATGGGTCACGGCACCCGGTTGCAATGCAACTCCACATCGAGCAGAAGCTCTCCCCGCGATTTGGGTCCAAACCACAACCACCACGTTGCTTCCGAAGGGGCCTCAACCATTGTCAGGCTAGAACCGAGGTTCTAGGGGCTCCTGACACCCGTGGTACCAGATTTAGAATGATAAGCTTCTGGTCAGGCCTCGTAGCCAAGGTCAAGCCAAGGCTACTTCCAGTGGAACTCCAAATAGTTCAGGGACTGGTAACCCCTTCCATTGAGACAGGGTTCGGAAAGTACGAAACCAAAGGGGGTAAAAAAGGGCCAAATAAGGGAAAATCGGTAAGTTGCAATCTTAAATACAGGCTGTCCGCTGGTGAGGTATACTACTTTGTTTTGCCGCCATTTTGGTAAACATTAGTCTTTACATTTTATATAAAGCAGCCGTAAAGTACGTGGCAAATTTATTATGGAAACATATTCAGTAAACCAACGTGCTTTAATCGTTAAAACATTTTCTTAAAACCAATCATCGATTTTCATGAAAAAATCATAATGAGTAACGAGACACACATTTATTTGAATGGATATGATAATTAACAGAAAAGTCGGTTCTGGGCTATGGCAAACCCTCAAATTATTCATCAGTCACCTTTGCATCCAGTAAAAGTGATAATCTGGTGTGCGATTTGGTCAGGAGGAATCATTGGACATTACCTTTTTTAAACGGTAATTGTCAATGGGGAGCGATATCGTGATATGATTGAAAACCTTTAGTGCCACAACTGCATGCTTTGGGCTTGTGCAAAGGTGGACACCACATTTAGTACTATTAAACAGTAAAAGGTAGAATTTAAATTTTTTTAACTTAAAAAAATGTTAAATTAAAAGCTAGGACCGTAAAACACTTTGATTACACAGTTCAACTAAATAAATTTTTTTTCACTGAGCATTAATGTAATCATTGATTAATTTTTTTAAATTGACTCTGTATCTCTGACGAGAACTATTTATCCGATTAAATAAAAAAAAACACAAAAGGAGAGGAAACAAAATGACATTCGAATTATGTTTTAATAATTTTTTAATCAGAATTATACTTTCAGAAATATTCTAAAAGTTCCATCAGAAAAATTAATTTTTTTTTAAATTATTTATTTTCTAAAAGCTTCAATATAATTTTTAACTGAAAATAATTTTTTAATTTTATTTTTAATTGTTATAATTGTTACAAATAACAAAAGCTAAAATTAATCAAAATCATTTTAAAAATTCAGAAATCATTCACAAATGAATAATAGCAGATATTTATTATTTATTTTTTAAAGTAAATAACTCAAAGATAGGACTGAACACAAGAAAGCGTAGGCGTACATACTTGGTTGAATTCCATAATTTATTTTTTTAATTGACAGATTATATAAAAGAGATAAATCAATCAAATTAAAGCATGAAAAATAAAAAAAACAGAACGTTGAAAATAATTTGTTTAATGGTAAACTAAGGCTTTGGTCAGATCTGTTGAATACTTGCCCAAAAATGCGTTACCACTATATTAAAAAAACAGTTAAACGATTTTTACTTTTAAATAAGTTTTTTTAAGCAAGCGTGGTAAAGTAGCAAAAAAAAAATTTAAATATTATATTTTTAATCTCAAAGAAAATTTTATATCCTAAAAATAAGAGGTTTAATTTTTAGTGGTCACGCTTTTAGGCCAAATTTTTTAGAATAAATCTGACCACAGATTTGCTTTGCGCTCTTTAAAAAGCATTTGGCCGTCATACCTATTAAAAATCTTTATATTTTATATAAATAGCATTAAAATACTTTTCTAAGGTCCTAGCTGGGGGGATAATAAATTTTAATATCTTCTCCCGTGTCGTAAACTTAATACATTTGTGCTTTGGTCACAAAATAAAAGGCTTTGTTTAGGATAATTTCAAATCATAGTCAATTGTGTTGCCCATAAATCCCGAAACTTATTTTCTTTTGTTACTTTGTTTTAACAAAACTATTTTTCTATTCTTAAAAGTTGTTGTAATATTAACATATACATACGTATGTATATGTAGGTGTGTTTTTAATGTGTATGAACTTTGCAAAATATTTAAATTCAAGCTTTTCTAAACAGTAAAATAAACGAATGAATTCTTAACTTAAAAAAAATGTACTAAAAAAGATTTCTTCTCAGACACTAATCGGTCGTGTTTAAATAAATGTTATGTTATTATTGAAAAAATATTTTAATTAAATTATTTTATTAAAATATTTATATAACACAATTGCCAAGAAAAATTCTCTTTTCTATATATTTTGTTTTTTATAAACAACTTTAAAAAAAAATTATTTTTTTATCTCTATTTTATAAAAAAAAATACTTTTAAAGATTTTAAAAATTTGCATAAAAAAATTTAGACCATTCAAATTTTATTAAATAAAATATTTGTGTGTGTGTGTGTGCGTTTAAAATAGTCTACATACTTACTAATATAAGGATTAAAATATAATTCTTTTAGACAATAACACGTCTTCAATTTAAATATTTTTGGCCTTTTTTCCGTTTCTACTTTCTTTAATATTGTTTCGTTTTACTTTTAAGGCCATTTTCAGTTTTTTTAATTCAGATTTTAAGAAATAATTATTTTACAAATTGTTTTGAAAACAAATGTATCATGCTGTGTTTTAAAATGGTTTCTTAGCGGAATTTCTTTTTGAATTTATATTTTTAGTTGTTAATATTAAAACGGTCTATAACTAATAAAGAGATTAAAATTTTTGTATGTTCATTTAAGCCACACCACAAAATTCGTTTATACCAAGTGCTTTGTCGTTGGCTATTTGTTCTTTTTATTCTTTGTTTCACTTAAACAATTTTAAAATAATTTTTTTAAGCCTTTTACATTATGCTACTGTATGTTAGTCCAAAGATCTAATTATTTTTAATAAGATTTCAATTAGTTTACAAATTGATCTCAAAACAAATGCTACATGCTGCTTTCAACTTGTAGCAGAGTCTAAAAGGCAGAGAACAAAAGTTAAGACACGTCTTAAGCATTTAGGATTAAAAGGGTTTTAGAAGACTTAAATTATCTGGAAAAAGTAGTCTATCTAAGCTACCAGGGAAGATAAATTGTTTGTAGATTAATATTATTGTCAGTTGAAAGTTAAGCAATTGAAAAGCAACATTTAAAAAAAAATATTTTGTTAAGAAAAGTTTTATCAATTAAATTTTGTTGTATAAATAAAACAAATAAATGATCAATTGCTTATTATCAAACTCGAAGATGCACGGGGTTAGTTATTATGTCATATTACAAAACATAAAAATTTTTTTCAATGAGAACTTAGTTGCCAAGCAACCGATATATTGTAGTAACCGGTCAGAAGTCTCAGGCCCTTTTTACCCAAAGATAAAAAAGCCTTGGTGGCAAACCCAGCCCAGTGCCTGTTCGCCTTGTCCATAAGTGTCCTTCAATCCTTCCATAGAATTTTAACAATTGGAAAAAAATCGAGTTAGTCAATATGTAGGCATCTGATTCAAATTTCCTTTGCACTCCATTTTTTGGATATCCCAGAGGGCTCCAGAAACAAAAATAGTCTCTTACTCCTGATTCTCTGAAGCGCTGACCTTCAGTACCTGGGCACCTTCGAGCTCAACAGCTAGTAACTAAGTCTGCCGTGGAACTCAAGGTGTCCACATAGACAGCCAGGCATTCACCCCCTAGACCTATGTTCTATGTTGAGACAAGTAAGTGGATCTTATTGCAGTGATCATCAAATCTGTATGACTCTGCAGTTTTAAGTGATTCACTAAAGATACCTGTTTCACTTCCCGTCCCTATCTTATACCCATCAGTTTTTATGGACGTTTCCTCAAAACTATTAAAAATTGCGCCACGTACCTATTTCTTTGAGCCTCAAAGCACTCTCACTTGCAGGTTTCTTGACAAAAGGAATTAAAGGCAAAAGGCTTTGTGTCATATTTAAGGCAGCTTGTCGAGTGCTCTTAAGATCTGCCGTGTCAACAACCTACAGTGCCAATTCTTTTAATCAGCATTTTGCCTAGTTAAGAAACCATAGTTATAGTTATATAGAAGCATAGTAGTTTTAGTTTGGACTACTGATGTGTGTATCCAAAGCATAGAAGTAGGCTGAAGTGTCCAACTTTTCTTTATCGGGTTCTTGCAGGCGTAGAAAACATTTATCCCCTTTTTCCTTCCATTCTTGATATTGCTTGTTCCGTTTAATCTCCGGTTTAGTATTAAACTAAGGTTTTTCGCCTTCGAACAAAGTTTAAGCTATTTGTATTGGCCTACGAAATTGACCGACCTTGTGCCTCTGTGTAAATTGTACCATCTTAGTCTTACTTGAGTTCACTTCTGGTTCATTGGAGTAAGCCCAGCGTTAGCGTTTTCTCAGTGCCCCCTCAGTAAGATAACTCAGTGTAGACAGAAATCTGTCTCATCTCCAAAGGTCCTTAGAACCCACTTGATAATCAGGAGTCACATTTGCACCCATAGGGACAACCTTCCTTACGGAGTTTTTACCTGGGTCCACATAGGTTATTCGGGCCTTTAGTATCATATCAATCCAGTCCACTGTCGAGAAACTGCTCAACAGCCTTGTGTCAGAATTTCATACATTCTCTCTCCTTAAATTTAATTTACAATTGTCAAATTCCGTTTAAAAGAAATTTCACCACAAAATTCTTTCCGAACTGCATTCACATGTAATATTTCCACCATGGTTTCAAACAATTTTTCTGAAGGCGCTTTTATACGAGGTGGTGTTATTTCGTTATCTACTCCAACACCTGGGTGTCAAAAGCTGATTCTATGCTTGTGTGTTAACATCTAGGCGCTTGTCCCCGGATTTTTAATATAAAAATGACACATATTTGTTGGTGTTGTATTTTTAGTACTTGCACTGCCACCTTGTATAAGTCCATCTTGATTTTTCTCTTATCGGCTTGTCAAAGACGGCTTTGTAGTCGATAAAAAAAATTATAAGTATCGCTTTGTTTTTCATAACCATGAATTAATTCTTTCAAATAAATTTTGAGCTTTTTATGTTGAACATCTTATAGATAGTTGTTGGCTGGTTGTTAAGAACTACCCTCTTTAGCACATACGCGGTTCTTAACCTTTAAAGGGCGGTTTAAAAACTATAACTGTAAACAGTTACGTGTGACACTTAAGAGTGTGTTTCCATTAAAGTGTCTGTATGTGCTTCTTTTGTTTTCAATTGAAACCCATCTGAAAGATTTTTCTTTATACTTTATTGAATCTCTAATATAAGAAAAATATCCTGCAGCAAGGATTTTCTTCAATTTGTGAACGTATAAGCATAAATACATGTGAGTGGCTTAGTGTGTGTGTGTGTGAACATACATACATACATTTATTATCACTAAGTAGAAAAATATAAATTTTTCATATTTTAGATATTTTTATTTCGTCAAGACATTTTGCATACTTAAAAGAAAAATATTAAATAATGGGGATAATCTTATGATTTTTTTTTTTGTAAAATACATTTTTTTGCTTTCGTTAGTTTTATTATTCTTTATGCTTAAAATAAAATGCCACTTAAGATATATGAAGGAATTTAGAAAACGTCCTAATAAAAAGATTAAAATACAAACATACAATTTTCCTTTGATAACAACTAACATATATGTATCTACATAAAAACATACAGGGTGGCTGATGAAAGCTGCTACCAGAAAAAAATACTGCATATGTATTTAAGTAATTCAATAAGTTTTAAAACTAATTGAATTCAAATTGCCTCCACTCTCGGTGACACTAATGCGAAATCTTATTAGAAAGTTACTTTGTTTTGGTAGAAGCTTCATCAGCCACCCTGTATTTGAAACATTAATACATATTTTTATCTTAATCGCTTTTAAAACCAATTTTTAATATTTTAATAGATCTTCTTGTCAGTTTAGTTTTAAATTTTAGTCAAAGATTCCTTTTATTTTTAAACAGATTTCAATTAGTATACAAATTGATCTCAAAACAAATACATCATGCTGTGATTTCAACTTGCAATAGGAAAATAAAACTCGAGGTTCTAAGCCTTTTTCTTTGCAAAACGAAAGAGTAAGGATTTAAATTAATCTGCACAACTTTGGTAGGCGGTTTTCTCAAGTTTCAATTTGTATTCTCACCACAAACTAATTGATCCGCCCTTAATCTTTACGGTTGCAAAAACTAGTAAATCTCTTATAACAAAAGAAGCAGCTGATCGACATTTGTAAGCACAGGTTTAAGGTCGGTTTAAAATAAGTTCATATTCATACATACACATACACATATAGTTTTGCATATTTTTAATCCCTTTTCAATAAACCAGTTTTGAACTGAAAAAGATCATTGATTTTGAAAATTTAAAGGCTAAAAAGGCAAATGCAAGGGTTTTAGTTTTGTGTGTGAATATAAATTTGTATTCAAAATTGGTCACATGTTGAGCGGGAGGATCTCATTAATTTTAAAGAGATTTCAATTAAGTTGTAAATTGAGAAAAAACAATTGAGACATGCTAAGGCTACTTTAAGATCTTCTTGGCTAAAGATATACATATGTATTAGTAAATAATAGTGCAGTGCGGTTTTTTAAGAGAAAATATTTCTTAAATTTAAACTTAAAAATTTTTACAAAATGACGTTTTTATAGATAACTTCATTCGAACTTTAAAAACTAACAAATTTTTAAAGTCAAAATAATTATGTTTTTATTGTTTTATCAGCAATAATGCGTTTAACTTTACAATAATCTCAATTTAATTTAAAAAAATACCAAAAATGTTAAACAAGTTCTTTTTGACCACTTAATTGACTTTTAGTCTCACTTTTTATTGATATGTTTCCATCTCCTACACTGAAAAAATTTTTAAGGTAAAATCAACTGAATATCTATTGAAAATAACTGGATATTCATTTAAAACCCCTCCAACAATATATTCATTAAAAAATCAACTTACATATTCGTCTAAAATTAACTAGATTTTTTGTCATTTACATCAAAACACAAACTATCAGAGAAGTAACAACAAAGTTAAATATTACCGAGGAATAACTGACAAAAATAACTTTAACGGAAAATCTGTTTTTTTGTTTAGTTTAAGCTTTGAATAACCCTTCAAATCAGTTTAAAAAAATATTGCATTCAAATTTTACTGTTTTTCTATTTAAAAACAACTTTACGGAATACTTCCTTAATAACTTACAGTCAGTTACTGTAATAATTTTTTGAGTGTATTTATAGACTCATATTTAAGCTTAAAAAATAAATTATTAATAAACGCAAAAAAATCTAAATTTTCGAAATGTGTATAAAAATTTTTATGAAAATGTTTAAGCTATATTTGCACTACCTAAGTTCTTAACTGAGTTGAGTGTCAAAAAAACAAGTTTAAATTTTTATGAGTGTTAAAAAAAATTATTTTCTTATTTTTAGTATTACATTACGTCTAAGAAATTAGATTTAGTCCGCTAATTATAAAAGTAGTAAAACTGGTGTAAAGTGAATAGCAATATGTATGAGTGTATTTATAGACTCATATTTAAGCTTAAAAAATAATTTTTGTGAACCCCTTATTGATTTTCGACCTTAAGCTGGGTCACTAGCAGTTAATTTCTTATTTGTAAAGCCATAACCCCAAGAAATGGAAAAAGTACAAAAATGTGAATAAGTATTTTTTTTGCATTTAGTTTACTTTCAGCTCTGATCGAGGTCCTTATACATACATATATAAAACTTAAAAAATGCATAAAAATAATTTTGAAGTACCATAATATAATTTTTATCCTTATGTATCAGTTAGTATCCAAAATTAAAAAAAAGTAACAAAAACTATTTCTTTTTTTGAGACCTATTAAATGAAATTTGAGTTTTGTTTTCACCTTTATTGATTGAGAATGTAAAAAATATAAAAATATAACTTTCCCCCTCTTTTTGTTCTTTTAGGGCCAAAAAAATATCTAAATCATATTCATATTTTTCGAGATCAGTCGAACGAAGTTTATATAAAATTTTTCTCCTAATTGGCTTAAAAGTTAAGAAAAGTACCTAAAAGTACTAACATATAATTTTAACTAATTTTTCTAGGTTAAAAATTTTAAAAATTTACCCCAAAAAAAAATATTAATATTCGGACAATTCCATGTAAAACGACGCACAATAGGGGAAAATAATAATAAAAAAATAAATTTTAATAGTGTTTTTTGTTAATTCATTTTTTCATAAGTTATATAACTTATAATAACATTAATACTATAGTATTCATTAATATTTATTTAATTAATTTGAAATATGCGAATATGTTGCAGACACAGGTCCGTTTATTTTTTGGGCAAAGTACACTCCTTTTTAAATTTTGTTTTTATCGTTTGTGGTTTAGGAGAGAGAAACCTCCCGTTTTCCCCCTATTTTGCCCTAGTTTACTTCTTAAGTGGCTGAATTTTCTGAAATTCTGGTTTAGTAAATTTTTATATCGAGAGGGTACCCGCATTCTAAACTTCTCTTTATACACATAAAATAGAACTTAAGATGATTCTAGATAGTGCGGTTTTTAGAAGTAAATTATGGACTAATAACTATAGAGATCAGTACGACAGTTGATGGTAACAGGACCTATAAACACGCAAAATTTTGTGAAGATAAAGCATTATTCGAAACAGTAATGACTAAAAAGTTTAAGACGACATTTGTATTTGGCCTATCTCAACAAATAGCCCGACCACATTTGTATTATGCGTGTGGCAGTTGGGGGAAAAAATTTACACATATTTAAAATTTTATGAAGATAGAGTAATATTCGAGGCATGTAGGACATGTGTATGGATCTTTGAGGTAAAACTGACCACTAACCCCACTTTAAATAGGCTGGGTCTCTATAGTAAAAGAGTTATCTGTGCCAAATTTCATTGAAATATCTTAAACAATGTGACGAAACGGACAGACGGGAATGCTTTAATCTAATCAGGAAATGATTCTAAGTCAATCGGTGTACCTGAAGATAGAACTCACACTCTTATTATATTTGGACGTAACAAACATCTGCACAAACGTATAATACCGCTTTGGGTAGCTTCCCGCAAAGTGGCCGCACTGAAGCAAAATGAATTTTGTTGTTGTTTGTCTGTTAGATTTTTCCCGGTACAGGTGTTTTAAACGGCTATTTTTTTAATGCATAAATAACAGCTTTTTGTTGTTTGTGTTAATAGTGTGATCTTATTTTACATGTTTATGTATTACACAACTACAACAAATTTTTTTTAAAGCAATTTAAAAGCAAGTGGAAATGAGATAGATGGAAACAGTTATATATACATATATGTTGGTTTGTATATGTGTTCTTAGAGAGAAAATTAACGAAATATGTACATGCATATGTACTTATAATATAAGTCTTATATGTATGCTAAATGATAATAAAATATCTACTTTTATATACCTACTAATTTTTCTTCCCTCCTGTTAAATCTGTCAAAGTCAATAAGCTATAATAATTTAATTGTAAATAAATAAAGGTGAATCACGCATGATTGGCATTATTCACGCTAATAGTGCGAATTAGGCTTAAGGGTTCTTGGTCTCATGTTTAAAAATTCTATTTAGCATAAGTTGCTGACTATACTTTATGTTAGCCTATTATATATACTTATCAAAATCAATACACAATTACATTTTTTAAAATACTTTTTTTTTATTTTTTACTATTTCTTTACTTTTATTAATTCCTTATAAATTTTTAATACATTCTTCTTTATTAACAGGATGGGAATATTTTTTTGCTGTACCGGTATAAAACATTAAGGACAAGAAGAGCAATAATAATTTTTTTCCGAAACATGGAAATACCAATTTCCACAACAAATTTTATTTAAACCCATTCACTATTTATGCGCGATATTTTGCAAGAAAACAGTCAGAAAGATAAAAACTTAACAATAAAATTTTATTTTACTTTATTTCATTTTAAGTCTTACAATAAACACACACATATGCCTATATAACAGTTTTGAAATTATTACATACATACATATATCAATACTGCTCGTTTATTTAAAAAATTTCAGAACTTGAATCATCACTATAAGAATCTACTTACATATGTATAAGTTCTTTTATTATTTCTTAAAATACGCTGTTTTAAAAGTAGTACAAAATTTTAAAAATGTGAAGCCATTTTACTTCACTTTATACATTTACATACAGTTGAAAATTTTTTCATCTAAAGATCTGCAAAATTGATATTAAATATCTTGCCGTTAATGCGCCGTGTCACAAAAGAAAACTCGCAACAGTAGACATAGCACCTGGAATATAAAGTTAATTAAAATCTTTAGTGAATCTTTTTTAATAGTTGTTTAGCTTAATTATATATAATAATATGTGCGTCATATTGCTACTTTCAAATGTTTTTAACATTTACTTCACCATAATTTTTACTATTTTTAGTGCTGACATCTATTGTTAAAATCGCCTATAATTTTAAAGTTAACGGTTACTCTTTTCAGCTATTCTACTTTAATCTGGCATAACTAGATGGTAAATGGATGAAGTCTGGTTTCTTCTTACAACATATGTTTTAAAAGGATGGTGGCAGCGCTGTTTTGTATAAAACTCACCACAGTTATTGTTTTTTGTTTTTGGAATAAATTTTTTATTATTAAACATTTATTAAAAATGTAAGCATATTTAAAATTACCATTACTTTAAATAATCTATTTTTTTTAAACAACAGGGCTGATTACTGGAAATCAAACGAGCGGAAATATTGTGATTTTTGCAAATGCTGGATAAGTGACAATAAAGCGGTAGGTAAACGTTTTGTGTCTCATAAACAAAAATCAATAATGTTTTCATTTTAGAGCATATCCTTTCACGAAAATGGCAAGCGACATAAGTTAAATGTGGCTAAAAAGATAACAGACATTAGCCGCAACAGCGAAAAGTCTGAACAGGAAAAACGTAAAATGGATTTAGAAATAAGAAAAATGGAAGAAGCAGCAATGCGTTCATATGCCCGGGACATACATGGTCGCGGCGATTTAACGGCACGCTCTATAAATGCTGTTATGGCAGCCACTGTAAGTCCATCAACCAGTTGTGGCGCTTCTAACACAGACAACTCAAAATTTAGACAAATTGATCCTATGCGTTTGCCTGGTAATTCTGATGATGAAGATGAGTTGGGTTCAAATGTTGTTACACCAAAAGTAGATCATTCTGCAGTTCCTAATGCTTCACTCTGGGTAGAGGGTAAAAACGATGAAGGCTACTCATACTATTGGAATGTAAAAACAAATGAAAGTGTCTGGGAAGCGCCTAAAGAAGGCTTCCTTTCATGGAAGGAATACCAACGTATTAATGATTTAGCTGTTAAGCAACAAGAAATACAAGAAGCTGAAGAGGCAAAGAAATTCCGTGAGAATGTAAATGAAGAGGTGGCGCGTTATAATCGTGAACGTTTAAAAGTTTACAGACAACCGGCGACAAAACAAGAACTAAAAGCCGAAAAGGAGCGCAAGGAAAGCTACAAAACCGAAGAAGAAGCCAAAGCGCCTGTAATAGGTCAATGGCAAGTTGTGGAAAATAAGTAAGAGTAGAAAAATCCTTTTTATTTAGATGACAGATAATATAATTCTGATTTTTTTAGACCACCACCAGCACCTATCGACTTAGAATTACCAGTTACAAATAACTATTATACTGCACCCGTTGTCTCAGACGTACCTTACGAGCCCCCTGTAAAACGTTTTAAAGAAAAGACCATAGAAACTCTTGACTCAGAAATTACGTGTAATACCTCAGCAGCGTTTAAAAAGCGTAAATTTGCGGCAAAAGGAAATGCTCGCAAACGGTTAGAAGATGATTAATTTATCTCTTTTGTTAACTGTTTACACTAATGTTTTAAAAAAGTGAACTTTAATCTATCTACATAGTTATTTTTAAATAAAAAAATCTTGCACATGATTATGCATACTTCAAGGTATAATAAATTAAGTGAACAAGATGTTTCTTAAATTTTTAATAGGGTTTCAATGTTTTTCGTATTAAACACGAATCGCATTGAATTTATTTTTTTTTTATTTAAAATTTTCTAATTAAGAGTATGTTTTTAGGGCCCTATTCGTTAACGAACTATAATATTATTTTAATGTTCATAAAACATACAAAATCTATTTTAAAAATCTTTAATAGGTCAAAAAATTTTTCATGAATTTACCCTTTTATCTTGAAAATGTTTTTAAGATTTTTGTTAAAGAGAACTTTAAAAAACAAATAATATTTAAAAATAATATATAGAATATTAATACTTTTTAAAAATCAGGACTTCTTATTAATTAAATATTTATGTTAGGACATTTATTATTATAATTTTATTTATTAATTAAATTATTAATAAACGCAAAAAAATCTAAATTTTCGAAATGTGTATAAAAATTTTTATGAAAATGTTTAAGCTATATTTGCACTACCTAAGTTCTTAACTGAGTTGAGTGTCAAAAAAACAAGTTTAAATTTTTATGAGTGTTAAAAAAAATTATTTTCTTATTTTTAGTATTACATTACGTCTAAGAAATTAGATTTAGTCCGCTAATTATAAAAGTAGTAAAACTGGTGTAAAGTGAATAGCAATATGTATAACAAAAAGCATTTAATCCTGTAACTTTTAAAAATAGAATACGTTTTATTTTTAACTGAGATTAGACAAAAATATTAACAAATAAAAACAAACATGTTATTACACAATACAAATGAGTCTTAATTGTGAAACTTAGATGATAACTCAGGTAGTGTAAATATAGCTTAAGAAAATTAATCATGTAAAACACCCGTTTTAGTTATGGTGAAAGTTACGCAAATTAATTAAAGAATTCCAAAACAAAAAACTTTATTACTAGTTGGTTACTAGTTTTTTTTGAAAAGGTTTCAAATAAAAAATTATTTGTTTTATGATGAAGTATTTGGGTAGTTCACAAGGTATGTAGTTATTTCTTACTGTCATATTGTCTTATTTTTTTAACAATATGAAATGACCTAAAAAGAAATTTTTCGTTCGGAATAAAATTTTTTAGTCAAATCAATTTCCCCGACAAAATTGACGTGGACTTTTCAAATTAAATTGCTTTCAAATTCAATAGTATTATTGGTAATTATTTTCTTGAAATATTAATGACATACATGAGTTCATTAACAAGTATCTCCAAATTAATACCGATTTTGGGTTAAGTTGACGACGACAAATTAAATTCAGCTGAAAATGAACGTCGACAACGATTTTTTACAATAACGCGGAATATTATTTGAAAAAAAAAATATCTTGAAATATCTTTTGGATTATCCACTTGTATTTAAGACTTAGTTACTATGACCACTGTTACTACAAAAATTGGCACGGTGATATAGGAAATGGCAAGCTATAGCTATAGTTTAGGGAAACATTTTTTTGTTTTAGAAAGGAGATTTGTAGTCCCTTGCAATTCCATATATTTGATGAAACCTTTCAATACGCTATACTTTAAAATCTGTAACGGTATCGACTTTGATCCGTTACAAAGAAATTGCGCTATTTAGAAAAATGGTTAGGCAGTGGCACGGGAAATGCACTCCCATACAAACAGTCCAATTTCCATTTTTCATGATTTTTAATATTATCTTGGACCAGAATCTCTTATTTTCTATTTTTAAATAAATACATACATACATACATACATACATACATATGTATTTATTTTTTTTATGTTAATTTATAGGGTTTGTTGTTGGTTAAGTTTGTCTATATGCATTTCATTGGTTCTTACACCAAATCATCAGTAGACTTCAACCACCCAAATTCTTAAAAAACTCATGAATATTTTCTGTCTTTATATAATAACCTCATTAAACAAAATGAGAATTATTATAAAAAACCAAAACGTTCAAGTTTTTTTAAGAATCCAACAAACCATTATTCGCTATTCGCTTGTTTTGATTTTCTTTATGTTTATTTTGTCTTAGTATTTAACTTTTAAGTCAATAGATATAATTTCATATCTGAATTGATTACCAGAAAAATTGAAAAAAGGCAAACTTATGAGAATGGTACATATTTTCCTCTTCTATAATTTCCCAACTAAAGCTAGGTTAATAGTTTCTGTTAAAAAAATCAAAAAATTATAGGCTAATTGTCCTTTATTTCTTTTTTTTTAGGGTTGTAACTAAAAAAAAAACAAAAATGTACCAAAAGTCTCCGAAAGGTACTTTTTCTATTCTAAATTGACTTTAGAGCTCTATGTGGGTCAATGGTCCTTAATTTTATATTTTTATAATATTTGTCCGTTTAGGTGGGTGCTACCACTACCGTGCTTTCAAATAAACATTTTTTGCAAAATGTAGATATGCCAGAATTTTTTGGTAGCCGGTTTAAAGTCAACAGCTGTAACAGTTTTCTAAAGATTAGGTTTTAAAATTCTTATAAGTTTAGTCCGTTTGCATGGGGGCTGCTACTTCCTTGTAGTAGTTTTAAAGATAAAGCGCGTAAAGTTTATAAAATATAGTGTTTGTAAAGGGGCTACTATGTCCCTGGGGGCTCCTATCAAAATAGTTTTTTTCTATGTAGACATACTAAAAGTAGCAGGTTTGAAGTCGAAAGCTGCATTAGATTTTGTAATTTATCGTTAAAGTTCATTAAATTGATGCAACTGTAGGAGGGGTACCACTTTCCTTGCCCCTGTCCAAAACCAAATCCCCAAATAAGCTTGCTGTTTTCAAGTTTCCGGGTTAAGTTTTGTAGCAGTAGTGGCGTTTGTTACTGAGATATATGAAAATAGATTAGGTCAGGGATTTTCTTATATTTCGGTCCCTTGCTAATTTTAAACAGGGATTATCTTAAGGACATTGCTGGTAGTTTGACACTCAAAACGCGATCCGTAGAATTTAACTTGGCCCCGGAAGCTTGATTTCATCCAGCGGACGTGGCTTAATCAATACTTTTTAAATTCAATACTTTTTTAGGTCGCAAAGAAATATTGTATCAATTTCAAATGGAAAGTGATGCCAATATCTTTCTGCAGATTATGTAGTTAAATGTTATTTCTGGGAAAAGTACTAACATATATGTACATATGTATACCATTTTTAACCTTACATTTGTAATAAATGTCGAAAAACAAGATTTATGTGGACCTGCCTTGACGATGGGTACAAAATATGCCAAAGGTAACGCTATGGGTATTTTAATTTTTAATAAATCTCGCATGAATTTTTTATTGCCCTATAAAAAACACTTTTCACTTTACATTTTATATTTGTTGTATAACGAACCAGAAAATCTTTTGCCTCAACTTATGGGCCAACTAAAAAGCTGAATCTTGCCCGTTTTTAATGTTTTTTTTTTATTTTTGTTGAAATAAATATTTGTGTATAAAAACGTGTAAAATTATGTATTCTTGAAAGCATACTTACATACATATTGTCATCTGAAATGCAAAAGACCAATCATCAGTTTTTTTCTTTAGTTTTTCAGCAGATATAAAAAGCATATGATTTAATTAATTCAGTAAAAAAAATAAGAAATAGCGCTATATTCGGCTGTACCGAATCTTATATACCCTTCGCATTGGCCTTTTAAAACCTCAAACTTTTTTTTGAGTTCTATCAAATTTTTTTATTTATGAAATATTTTTAAATTTAAAATAGTGGTCGGTGTCATATTTTAACCATCTTAGGATGACTATGGGGATGTTGTAGGAGTTTTTACAATTTCCCAAACTTTGCATGGGAGCCCCCTTAGTCGATGGAGAATATGTTTGAAAGGGAAAACTAATGGGGGTGGGACGTACATTTTATTCCTCTAAGATCTACTTTGAGGAAGTTATGGTCGTTTTAACATAATTTTTTTAAATTTTGGATGGGGTGTCATAGGTGATGTAGAAAGGGATAATATGTTCCAGGAATATGTTTTGGAGAGAAACTAATAGGGGCCTATAATACATTTTATTCCTCTAAGGGCGATTTCGGGGAACTTGTAGGGCTTTTTACCATAATTTTTTTTTAATTTTCATGGCAACCCTGTTAGAGACTGGTGATAGGGGGTATGTATACTTCACAAAAATGTTTAGGATCACCCTGGAAACTGTTGGAGCGCTTTAAAAAATAATTCAAAAAATTAAACTTTATATGGCATCCCTGTTAGGGGGCGGTGATAGGGTCTAAGCATGTTCTACAAAAATGTTTGTGAGGAAAAATAATTGGGAAACGGTCTTACATTGCACCCGTGAGGGGGAAACTCCGGGGCAGTTGTGAGGTTTTTATGAACAAATTTTAGAGAAATAAACAGAGGTAGTATTAGTTTTTGGCTTATGCCTCGGACAGCTATCAGGAGATTTTGCTGGATTATAAAAGCGATTTGCTCTCAGATAGTTCTAAAAGTTTGATTCCACTTACGGGTCTATGCAACATCGGAGGGCTTTAAAAGGTTGAATTCAACCATAACACGGACAGACGGATAGACGGACAGACGGACATCGCTAAATCAATCACCTTCCCTTTTTATAAGAACCAAGAAAATATATACTTTTGTGGGATATTTAAGAAATTGCAAACGGAATGACAAACTTATCACTTATGTGAAGGGTATAATAATTTGATTTTTATAACCTAGTGTGTAGTAGGTTTTATTCACTTGTGGAAAAAGAAATTATTTTTTGCCGTTCTTTTGAGTTTCTTTTACAAATCCGTTATTTTTAAAAACAGAAAGCTCAAAATTGTTTAAAACATATTTTAGTTTGCTGCACTGTGAACATTCAAAAAAAATTTTTTAATATTTTTGATTGTTTGACCCTTTAACATTTCAGGTGTCGATATGTACATATATTTAATGTTTAGTTTTAATATTTGCTCAAATCTTATTATATTTATGCCTTGATGAAAACATTTACAATAAAAAAATATTAACAATTTGTATTTTTGCCAAATTATTTTAATATTTTCAATAATTACAGACGCCATTGGCGAGAGCGCCCGCCTCATACACCCATTAAATGCTCAATACGCTTTTAAGTACCTATTTTAAATGATCATTTAGTGGTGTTTTACTATTTTATGTTACAATAAAATCTTTAACTGTGTCGTTTTCCACAATTAAAACACACACAATCCGCTCTAATTTTTTTGTTCGATGATTTTTTTATTGTATTTGGAAATACATACCTACGCAGACACAACGGCAGACAAATAAATAAATAAACGAAACGAAAAATGTATGAAATGGATGATTAATTCGTGGAAAATCTTGAAAAATTTTAAATTTTTTTTAAATGTTAATTTTTGTAGGCACAATTACCTAAAAACGAATGTATTTGCAACAAAAACCATACAATATTATTGTAACAAAAAACATTCCTGTATGTGTTTTAAAATTTAAATAGACCGTGCGTAAGTAATTATCGCTCATTTACCTAAACAAAGTCATAAGCTAATTTTGGCGTATAAAAAACTAAAATAATGTTAATATTAATACTATTTACTAACTACAAATGTAAAAATATCAAAAATTAAAGAAAAAACATAATATTTTTTCTTTTTTTATAAAATCGATGAATTTATGTGTAAACGAGAATGGAAATGATCGAAAAATCAAAAACTTGATACACACATACATACATATGTACATATGTTTGTTTGTTTGGAAAAAATTTTAAATGATCATGTATTGAATAATCGGCTTTGCTTTTTTCACGTTTTAAGGAAAATGTCACACCCATCACATTTTCTAAAAGGATTTTCCTAAAAAAAATTTTTTTTTAATAAAAAAAGTACCAAATACGACTATTAACATTTAAAACTACCAACCAACTATAATTAATTCCGTTAATTTTTCACACAATATCTACGATCTTAAAGTCAAAATTCTTTAAAATCCAAATTTGTAAGGTCAAGCCCGTCAACGTCTGCTAGTCGCCAGAAACTATACTTTTCAATGTTATGAAATCGGTGGCTGTTTTTAAAATTAAAGTTTTGGAATGTTTGAGCTACAAGCAAAAATGTAAGTAAAATGGTCACACCCGTAACCCATATGTTACTACTATATGAATAAGATTTTATGTATGAATTATATTTATACCCACACCACGTACATAGGAATTATGCGTTTGTGTAGATCCAAAAGCTATCTTCAAGTATATCGATCGACTTAGAAACACTTCCTGAGTCGATTTAATAACATCCGTCCGTCTATCCTTCCGACTGGGTGGCCATGTATTCGTGTGATCAAAGTACCGGTCGCAATTTTTTAAGATATTTTAATAAAATTTGATACAGATAATTTTTGGCACTAGCACCAAGCCTATTGTTTGTTGTGATGATCGATCCATTTTTTGACATAGGCCCCATACAAACGTCCTCCCGAAATAAGCATTTTGAGCTATAACTTACTCGAGTATTACCATATTTCGATAAAATTTTGCACGTGTGTTTGACTTTATTGCACTAATAGGTACACTGAACAAAAATATGATTGGTCTATTATTTGATATATCCCCCATATAAACGTCCTCCCGAAATAAGGATTTTGGGTTATAAATGGCTCGAATATAGGAAGTTATTAGGGCTAGAGCGGCATCTACTCGCCATGACGTTGGCGTATACGGTCCAATAGTATTTCTTTACTTTTACTCTACTACTTGTGTTTTCCTTTGTGTTTAAATGAATGACTGAAAGAATCATTATCAAACACTTAAATCTATAGACTTGAAATTTGAACTGCGGTCCCCTTCCTTCACTTAAAAGAAATTTCGGGAAATTAAAAATGCGTTTGACAGCTACAGAGCCTAATTGATGGTAGCAGGCAAAACGTAATTTTCAAAGTTTCGGAAACTTTTTAATTTTTGGTACTTTTTTAAAATTTTTTTCGGATTATAACTCTAAAGCTATGAAATCAAGGACTGATTGATCCAGAAAAGTCGAAAATCAACAAAGTGAAAAAAAGAAGAGACTTTGTTCAGATAATCATGCCAGTTTTACTTTGAATTGCTCGTTGTACTTTTTCCCATGTAGTACTTTGTTTTACATAATTTATGTTTAAAACCTTTTATACGAAGTAGCAGGTTAATGACTGAGTATTTTTAAAGTTATCACTTGATATTGCTACTTAAAAGTATAGGCCAAACCTTATGTAGCATACTTATTATATATTAACTTAACGCATATTTAAATTAAAAATAATTTCATGGAACTATTTTTTGAATATAATTTCGTATCTTTAGCAACCGTACATGCCAGTACAAGGCGTGATTTAAATATCCTACTTTCACACATTTTCAAAATTAATTTAGCAATAACGCATGATATTTATGTTTGTTTTATCGTTTTTCATACACATGCGACACAATATATTTTTCAAAAGAAAAACCGAATGCCGTCAAACCGCACAAACGAGCGGGCCAGTTAACAGGTTTTATTTTTTGGAAATTTTTTTTCATGCGCCAAACGTTTCCATTAATAAATTTATTGTCTCGTGTGCTTTATAGAATGTATCTTACCTACTTTACACGGTTGAATGTAGCATTCTTAACATCATAGTTCCTTGAAATATTTTGACAAAAAATTGCACCAGCCCTTAAGGAAATGAAAAAAAATAAAAGTTAATTTTTTTTATCTCTCTGTAGTTAACTTAAATATTTTATTCAATTTTAATCAAATTTTATTTTTTTACTGCTTTGTAAGTTATGTAAGGTAAACGTATTAAATAGGATTCTACCAAAAAAGAAAAAAATCCGGCATTTTTTATTGACTTAAAAGTAAAGTTTATAGATCTTTTCTTCATTGAATGTTAGTTAAATGGCATTAAAGTATATAGTAGATCTTTAATTACAAAGTACCCAGCAAAATTTACTGCCTTTGATAATAGATTTTCTATTGTGAGGTCGCTTTTTAGAGCAAAAACGCTTGTTTTAAAGCCAAGAAAAATAATTTATATATTTTACCCTGTATCAATCTTTTTAATAGAAATATTTTTTAGATGTTTTTCTTTACAAATATGAATTGCTTTAAGGAGAAAAATAAATTATCTTATAATCCTGTTTATTCAATGGAATGTTAAACCTAAGCGCACGCTAAAATGCCTTATTTTGTAGCACATAAAAATGTATTTAAGAAAAAAACTGAAGGAGCATTCCATGAAAAAACGGAAATCTGAACAATATTACAAACATTGACTTTTTTTATATTTTTGCATCTACATAGAGAGATTAAGTTCTCATCTCAAAAAATTGACATTCATCGTGACGAGTAGATCACTATTTTCATAAATACCGTTATTTGTTTGAGAGTATAAAGAATCTAGCTATTCTTTTTCATTTTAAACCATTTTTTAAGAGGTCGCTTCTAATACTTTTTTTCACATTAGAACTAATAGTCTTTTCTGTGTTAAAGGGAGTGGTGAGCAGTATTAAACTGTATAATATTAATTGTTGTAAAGTGCTTTGTTCCCGAGAAAATAATTACAATGCAAAGGTAAATTTCTATGTCCCACACGTGACGCCATTTTCCTTTTTTTATTAATAACTGTAAGGCAAGTCAACTAAACAAATTGATTTTTGTTGTTTACAGCTAACTTTTGGTGGTCTAAAAGCTGACAAAAAAATTTGCACTTAAACACTTAGCAAATAGTTTTTCTTTCGTGATAAAAAGTGTCCCACACGTGACGCCAAGAATTAACATATCTGAAATCTTTCAATCTTTCTGCCATCTACAAACTATATTTGTAATTTACTGCGCTACATTTGTGGCTTATCCAAATATGACTAAAATACAACCTTCCACCACTACTGAACATATCCGGAAACTTCGCGGAAAGCGTAAGAAAGATGATCCAACCTTTAGCCCTAGCTGATAGAGAAGAATACGTGAGCTTTATAAGCGAAAAAGAGAAAGTATTTCAGAAATCGATTTAAAAACTTTGCAAGTTAAGGAAAAATGTAAAAAAAGCCTGCAAAGGGCCTAATAAAGAAATCGATGTCAAAATATTGACAGACCTTCTGTTAGTACCAAAACCTTCTTAAAAGTCCAAACAAACTTTATCGAAAGCTATTTAAAAGGCTTTAAAAGCCCTTCCTCAATTGCCAAGCAAAAAAAGAGCGATAACAACCAAATAAGCGCCTAAATTGAATATTGCTCCAGCCGAAAGTTCAAGCTTGGACATGTCAAATGTCAACTCGTAATACGAGGATGTGAAATCCTTTTATTACCGTCCAGATATAGTAAAAACCTGTCCAGACGCATATGCTTTGGTTGTGGTTTGGGGAAGTGGAATTAAAGAAAGGCGTTGGAAGAATTATTTAACTATGTATCTACGGGAAGCTTTCTGCATTTTTACGGAATTTAATCCTAATATAGAAATAACATTTTAAAAACTTTGTAGTCTTAGACCTTAAGATGTGCTTCCCATAAAAAACACTCCTTCAGATCAGTGCAAATTTATAACACATGAAGACAAACAAAACTACTGTAACGACTGGTTGCTGAAAAATTTATGTGATCTTTATTTAGATTTTAAGTGCTGGAAAAATTAATGTGACTTTTTTCAGATAATAAAAAACTATTACTGTCCATAGACTTAAGCATAAGTCTGCATATGGAAAGAAGGGGAAAAATTCAGATAATAAATTACGTTTGACAACCCATTAAACAAGTTAAGTTGAACTGAAAGACAAACTGAATTCAGTTCATATTGTGATGAAACATGTTAATTTAAAAAAAATCCAAGGCGATGAAATTAAAAAAAAAACTTAATGAAGGTGTACGTATCCTTTAAATTGATTTTGCAATGCCTTTCGCTTGTGAATACCAGAATGAAGTTCAAAGCGCACTATGGTCGCGAACGAGTGTCCTGTTGTTTAAGCTGCAACTTTTTACGAAGTAAATTTTCAAGCATAGAGTAATTGCGGGTAATGTGGTATACCTATATGTTTTTTAGATTGCCACACTTTTAATTTCGTGACGATTTTACTCATATATCGACTTTTGCTGATGATACCGCCTTTCTCAGTATTCATAAAGACCCTAAAGAGGCCTCGAAACAACTGCAGCATCACGTATCCCAAGTAGAAAAATGGGCAAAATTATGGGGTATTAAAATAAACGAACAAAAATGCACCCACGTTACATTTACGTTACGCAAGGAAACGTGTCCCCCAATTTTTATTAACAACCATACGGTGCATCAACGTATTGAAACAAAATATCTTGGCATTCACTTAGATCGCCGCCTCACATGGATGCTCCACATAGATGAAAAGTTGTCACAATTAAAACTTAAAACAGCCCAAATCCATTGGCTAATTGGTAGAAACTCTGTGTTACGTCCTGATTGTAAACTTCTGCTCTGCAACTCAATTTTTAAACCAATTTGGTGCTACGGGATACAAGTATGGGGCACTGCTTCCGCCTTTAACATAGAAAAGATTCAACGCCGTCAAAACAAAATTCTAAGAATAATAACTGGTGCTCCTTGGCATGTTAAGAGCAGCAACATCCAAGGAACTAGAAGTTCCACAAGTAAAATGCGAAATCCTTAACTATGTGGACAAGTACTTTAATAAGCTGGAAAATCATATCAATTTGCTAGCTCGAAACATCTTGCAACATAGCGGACACGCCGTTTAAGGAAAAACTTGTGTTTTTCCACCAGCAAAAAAAGTCGATCACACACCAAAACGATTTCTTGCAACTGACTCCCAAAATTACTTGCAAATATTAATTAAAGTATTGCTTTATTAATTTTCTGAGAGCAGCAATATATTTAGCCTGTTTTTGTTATTTTTATATTATTAGCTTAAGAAAAAACTTACAATACCACAATACCAGTCTATACAACGTTACCCGCACTTACTCCACCTTATGTGCTCGGATGCGAATTTTAAAGACAAAAATGAATTTTTTTATTTTTTAAATAAGCTTTTCGATTTAGTAAATACAAAAAATGAAGTTTTACCTTTAGTGGAAATAGTTTGGAGCAATGGCTCGACATCAGAATTGAAAAACCGCTATATGGTAAAATTAATATCAATGCTGAGCGCAAAGTACGCAAAGCCATTTTTTTGCAAATATTTTGCTACAACTAATGGAAAGGGTATAATAGATGGAATCGGCGAAAATATAAGGAGATTGGTATGAGAGAGAATGATAAGCCAAAGCAAACATTTTGTCATTTAGTCAGCTAAATTTTTTGCTTATTTAGCTTCTTAATAAGTTTCAAAAACCCAGGTAATTTATGTGCTATCCTCAAAAATCTGAGAAAAAATTTAATCTGAATCACCACGCCATTAGAGGAATTTCAAACTTTTATTTCATCAAGGCCAATCAAAATATTGTGGACTGCAAAGTTATAGCTTATCTGTAGACAAAACTGCAATTAACTTTTGATTTTTGTGTATTTTATAAAAATAATTTCAACTGTGTCCCTTACGTGACGCCATTTGTCCCTTACGTGACGAAATAAAAAAGTTAATTTTTACCTATAAATATTTTTTTTATTAAAAATTTATTACCATCATAAGAAAGCGTGGTTGTTAGTTGTAATTTCTTTCTTAGACATCTTTTCTCTATGTGCAACTGATTCGCTGAAATTTGGATTTAAACACTACAATTTTAAATGTTGGTTGACTCAGGCTGTCCCACACGTGACGAAGTGTGTTAAATTTTTTCTTTAATATTTTCTGAATTATTAAAAACAAGTTCGATGTAAGATTGAAGACTACCACGCAGTTTAATTAATAAAAGAAAAAAAATTGAATTCTGAATTACCAATTAGAAGTTGTATGTAAAATAAGTGCTAAAAAATAGTTGAATTTGTCCAACACGTGACGGTGGAATGCCCCTGAAAAAGTTTTGCTGGGCAATACACTCATTTATCCTTCATATCATCATTTTATAATAAACTTTTTCGGTTATAAATTTTTAGATAACGTCAAAACATTCATACATTCATATGTACTGTGATGATGTTGATGGTAATGACCGACCCCATTCATTCTTTATCTCTAATCTAAAGAAAATCAAAACAACGAGAAAATTGTATAAAACAAAAAAAAAACATACTGAACAATATTAATGAATGAATATTTTGCTTTAAAGATGCTGTATAAAGTAAAGAAAAAAATTTATAAAATACAAAAAAAAAAAAGTGAGAAAACGTAGTAAATACATGCAGCCAACAAAATCCAAACAACAACAACTTTATGGTTTGTAGGTGTCTGTCGTTTGCACAAAAATATATAAAATATATGTGTATGTGTTAGGGTGTTCGAAAAAGTTTTTAGTTAGTAAAAAACCCCGCGTTTTTGCTATTACAGCTGTAAAATATTGATTTCCTATGTTCAGAATAAACAGTCTTTTTCTTAGTCTTCTAGTGACCATTCTGAGCAGAAATCATGCTTTTTCAGTACCTTCTATTGTTAACATTTAAGGTTTTATGTACAATTTTAGGAAATTATATCGCCTTTTAAATTAAAGTATTATACGTTTGAATTTAAACTAAAAATGCGGGACCCCAGACACAATGAAATAACCCGTATTAGAATTTATTGAACAAAGTTTATGTAAAGATTTATAATAATTAAATCTAATCAAACAGAACAGTTAATTATTAATTATATTTTTATTCTTAAAGAAAATTAATGAAAAAACAAAGTTTGAGGTGTAAATAAATTTTTAAATTTTCGAAATTCGGCTTTTTGAAATATCTGTAAACTGATAACCCTAATAATTATGCCTCATTAAATTGGCTAATATGATTTTTGGTTAACAAACGGTCATGTGCACGGCATACATGTTGTTCTGCCAACATGTTGCACATGTGACCAACTAACACTGTTTTGCAGTGTTGCCACATTTACAAAGAGCCAAATTGCCGAGTGTATGTAAAAAAGCTAAAAATTTTTAAAAAGAGTAAGAACTATAAAAAAAATTTTACAATATGCTGATTTGCGTTGCAAGTAACACATTAAGTTTTTCTAAATTTAAAACAAAGAACTACTTGAGCAATACAGAAAAAATAACTTTATTTCGGAAAACCCAAAATTATATAAGTAGTTGTATCAAATAACAGCAAAAGCTTAAAAAAATTGAAAAAGCGCTAAAAAAATATTCTACTTTTAAAAGGGTATTTGAACAAAACAAAAGGGTAACAAAACTAAAGGCGTCGTAAAACCGAAAAAACTTGAAATGGCAACACTGCTATATTTTCTCTGGTGCCAAAGGCATTGGGCCATATTCATAAATAATTTAAAATATGTAGATTTGGAATTTTAAAATATATTTTTTTTTTTTTTTGTGAAAAATTAGACTTTATATTTAAAAACTATTTTAAGTTGTTTATGAATATGGCCGATTACCACAACTTTATATTGTTATATTTACATGAAAATATTTTATCAGTAAGTTTAATAAAATTATTAATCGAAACATGGGGTTGAAAATATTGACTTAAATTAAAAATAGCACAGCTTTTAATAAATATGAACCAGATGCATATACAAATATTTAAACTGATTGCATTCAAATTTGCTTTAGTAATATCTACTGACATCGAATGAACACTTGCTATGTATTCAACTATATCAAGTGACATAAAAGATAATTTTTTTAATATTTTAAACACATAACTGTATCATGCAATCAATAATCGATCAAATAAAACTGTATTAGATTTTTTTTTGGTTTGTCCTACTTAACGACTTTTGGTACTATTTTTCATATGGTCTATTTAAATTATCCCTTTTTTAGGCTATTTTCAAAGTTTTTGGTGCAATTTTAACGTTTTGAAAAAAAATAATAAAAATTGAAAAGACACTTGCTTTTCAAAAAAAAAAAAAAAAAAAAATAGTTTAACATCATCAAAATGGTATCCTTGAATCTCTCTGATATAACGTTGTCTCCTTTTTTTTTGAAAATTTTTAAAATAGTTTTTAATGTGATTGTTTACTAATTTCTAGTACCAAAAAATTTATTTAACTTTTCAATTAAATTTATTTACTATGGTACTTTTAAAAAACAATTAAAAATCTTTAAAAACGACAAATTGACTGTTTTGTATTGTGGGTTGTGTTGGGGTGCTTAGTTTGACAGCATGCTGATGGTTCGGTTGATTGGTTGTGTTTCGGTTGGATTGTTAGGTTGCTTGTCGTGCGGTTCTTTAAATAAGAGCAGGAAATCAACGTTTATCGAGTTTCCTTTAGAACAGTTTATTATGAGACGACTGTTTTGCTGGTGATAATAACGGGATTATTTTGCTTTTGTAAAAAGTCAATTAGCAAAAATTTATGAACGTGTAGTGTATAATAACAACAACAGTAAAAAGCTATGTTTTAACAATTATGTACATAAAGCAAAAAGAAAAAAAAATATAAAAGTGATAGAAAAAAAAACACAATCGCACAAGATTAGCAGTGTGACAAAATATTTATATTCTTTAAACCCTTTTTTTAATTTTTATTGTTGGTTTGTTGTTTGCTGTTAAAATTAGAAAATAATAAGATTACACCTGGGTTTAGTTTGTAAATATTACAAAACGAAATTTACAAAAAGTGACATGCTTGTGTTGCTGATTACAATAATTTAGTTTTCAACAAGAAAATGCTTCTTATAAAACCATTTATTTGGTCTGTTGTCGTTTAAGCATATAAATAAGCTAAAAAATACCGGCTTTTGGTTACGGCAAATGATTTTTTTTAATTTTGTTTAAAGTTTTAAGCAAATGCAGCTTAAATAAATTGAAACTTATCTAAGTAAAAGAGCAAAGAAAAATCAATCAATTCCGGTTAAAAAAAGTTTTGTATTGTGTTCAGTATAAATTTGTCTATAACATGTTGGAATGCCAACCAGAAGGATATTCAAACACCACAATCGTCAGCAGCGAAAACAATACTATCACCACCAAATACTTCTTCTAACTACTTCTGTTACAAAAACTTTAGTTATTTAGTCAGGACATTTCAGACATATATTCAGGTTGGTATAAAGTTTTTTTTTATCGATATAAAACATAATAAAAACACCTGTCAACGCGTATTTAAGTAAATAATAAAACTATTGACCTGTTGTATATGCATATATGTACATATAACAATACATGGCAAGTTTAGCTGGTAAAAAGGCAAAGTTAGATTAACAAAATGTGAATTAAGTGAAAAATAGAAAATGTGAAAATACTTTAAACAAATCTGGGGCAAATTACGGTATCCGATTCGAATCGAAATTCTACTCGATCGATCGAGTTGTCAATGCTTTTAATAAAGGAATTCTAATAAGAATTTTTATATTTCGATTATTTTGCCCCCTGGACTAATAAAAATAAAAAGACAAGTGCTTCTATGCGAACAGCTTGTTCGACTTTACTCATTTTATTTTTGTAAAATTTTATCGGGGATGTTGTTACGTTAAAAATGTGCTTTTCTAACAAACGTGAATTTATATGTTTGTTTGCCACAAAATCATGCTTAAGCGGCTGGACCGACTTTTAAAGGTCTCAAGTCCTTAGACTACAGTTTTTTGAAAAGTGTGCCACGCCTACAAGAATTTAAGTATAAATACAGGTTTTTCTTTGATACCGATTAAAATCTAAATACAGCTAATTTTATTGCACTAATTTTAATCACACTTTAAGGGCAAAAAAGGGTGCTGTGCTTAGCTTACAAACCTTAAATTTTAATAATTGTAGTTCTCTACAACGATTTTTTGAGACTTACATCAGCCTCTTACATCAAAACTTTTAAGGCAAAAAAGTAGGCGGGCCGCTTCCACAAAAAGTTCATTTCTGATGCCGTCACTGTCCAAACACCGATCTCTATGCGACTGTGTGCATTTTTTGGGGCTCTAAGGGTCAAAATTTAAGGGTAAAGCAAGAAGGCGGTGCAACGCTCCCAAAAATTAATTTCTTTACACTTATGCTACTACTAAAGAATTTGTAAGCGCTTGTAAGGCCTTTAACGATGAAGTTCCGAAGGCGACGGTGGTGGTGCCACATTTCAAAAAATGTAAGTCTTAATACAAGTAACTCATGTATAAGGAAAATTCCTAAAGTTGAACAAATATGCGATGACATTGCCAAAAAACTTTCTTTCTTGTTTTCTATTTGAATATCTTACATACATTTTCTAATATTTTTCATGTACATTCAAAATCTCCTTTACATTATTTGTAAAAATTATTTTACTTAAATGTAAAAATTTTGAAACAAAACTAGCAAGTGCTGACTATAAATTGTTTTGATTACTAAATGTGATAATTGTGTTGTACACACGCACAAGAAATGAATCAGGTAGTTACGTTATTTTTGTCATATATTTGGCATGTCGGGCTTTACGACATATTTTTATTACACACAATTTATTTTTTTTTTGTCTGATTTTAAAATAGAACAGAGCAATAATATTTTTAGAAAAAACTTAATTCAAAACAATTTTAGAAAAATAAAATAAAAAACACTAAACATATTGTAAAAATGACATAAACAGACAAACTTTTATGTTTATAGTTAAACGTATGTACACATATATCTAATTAGCCTTCGTCAACACGCAATGTGACGCAATTAACTAAACGTCAAAATAGTATCGCTGACCTACGTTTCTTTATTCCATTGGCAAAGGTAAGAGAAAGGGGCTAAACTTGGTATGAATTTTATAAGAATTAGACATAGAAAAAATTATATATGTAAATACTCTAAAGAAAAAGATGAACCTTTGTTTTGAGAAAAATATACAAAAAAATTTTAGGTAAAGCAGAAATAATTAATATAAATTATTTAGATTTTCTAAGTTATTATTTCCTATAAATTAAAAAAATCTAAGCAATTTACATTAAAAAAAAATTTAAAAAACTCAGCATTATTTTCCATTATTATCACTTACTTATATAGTATAGTTTAGGTAAGGTTAGGTTAGGTTAGGTAAAACAAGAGTCGTTATAGAAAGGACAAAGCTTACTTGGGTCCGCTTATTCGGTCCAATTTTGCCAAGCCCGTCACATTTTTTTAAAGCCTTTTTTAAAAAAAGGTGTTTTTTTAGAATTTAAATGCGGTTAAAACACATTTTAACAGGGTCAAAGTCTCTTCAATTTGTAAGGTTACAGCCGTCGCAGTTTTCTACTGGCTATTATGAGCAAAAATCTTGTTCATTCACTGCCTAACTATTACTAAACGTTTAAAAACGTCATCTTTAAAAACTATAGTTTCAAATTTAAAGTGCTTGAATTATAATCAAAAATACAAGTAAAATCGTTACAATGGAATTGCCCATAAATCAAAAATCCATACTTTATTAATTTTGTTTCTTGTTCTCGCAAACTTGCCAAATGAAATCTTTTGTCAATTTAAAATATTTATTATGAATTATTATCAACTTTTGTTTTTTAATACTTGGGCTAAATCGTCGCATTCGATTCGAATCTAAATTTATAGATTTTTTTAAGATCCACCGAGTAAATTTCGAATCGAATGCGACGATTTTGCCCCTCTTATTTGTGTATATGTGTGTACATAAAAACTGTTGACATTTTTAGAATGTGGCAAGAACACAACATTATGTACCTACAAAAATTTAAATATCATACCTTATAAAAACATTGTATTATGCATTAAACCCCTGGGATTCTTGTGGTTTTATTTTTATATCGCAAAAAAAAAGGAATAATCAAATCATTTTTGGTTGATTTGTCTTGATTTTCGTAGTACCTAGTTGTTGTTATTATTTATAGTTTTTTTTCTTGTTCTCCTTGTCATCATCATTGCTGTCAGTCAGCTTGTGTGTATGTGAACAAAATATTACGACATGTGCTGCCAGATTTAATTATGCCTTTTAAATTTTAATGCAACAACTTACTTTTAAATTAAAAAAAAGATAAAAGTCAAGAAATAAGTGAAAGTGTTTCACAAGCTGTGTGTTTTGTTTTATGTTTTTTGTTGGGTTTTTGTTTGCGAATGTTTTTGTTTCTTTTATTTGTTTTATTTATGTTAATTTAAAATGTGGTCGCTTTTAAGGAATGTTTTTAATTTATTAAAGTTTATGATACTGTCGAGAATGTATGCAATTATATTTGAATGTAAGTTTTTTTATAACAATTTTCTTCTAAAATTTTGTACAACAGAACCTGGGGCCAAATCGTCGCATTCGATTCGAATCGAAATTCCACTCGATCGATCGAGTTGTTAATGCTTTAAGTATAGGAACTCTAATAAGAACTTTAAAATTTCAAATCGAATCGAATGCGACGATTTGGCCCCTGGTTGCGTATATTTGCTGTCATTTCCAAAATGTTACTTATACGCTTAGAGGTAAAATAGTACATTGAGGGTTATTCTGCACTTCGATTATGCATGCAAATACGTATAGATCCAATTGGAAATAAAAAAAAGAATTTTTCCAATTTTAATATTAAGAAGCACTAGATTTTAGTACAAAAAACTCAAGATTTACTAAGAAAAGTTTATTGTTGGTAAAACTGTGGAGAAGAAGACCGACGAAGAAAAATTTAATTCGAACCGAAATGCAAAATAGGGGTGTGTAAAATAGCGCACCTTAATTTGGGCGTAAGCGGTCTGATAGATGGTGTTGAAAGGCATAAGTTTAGTATATGAATGAAAAAAAGAAAAAGCTTGTGTTTGTTTATTTTAAATGGGAAAAACCTCGGCACAAAGGCTAGTGGGTAAAACGGCTGGTGCTTATATCTAAAACTAATCAAAGGGTACTGATGTGAACACGTAGCTTGTTTGAATATTGTATTCTACTCGGCTTGTATCGGTAAAAAATAAAAAAAACCTGTTTTAAAAGCTAACGCCAATAGAGTAAAAAGTTTAAAGGTATTAATTTCTTCATTTGAAAAAAAATAAGAATGAAGTGGGATTCGAAATTGAGCCTTACAATAAAAGAATTGTTTTAAAAACATCCAAGTTCAACTATGAAAAAACACACAATTTCAAAATTAAAACTATTTATATATAGGCTCAAAAAAATTTAAGTCATAATATTATGACAATACGCTTTGTGTTTAAGCTTAATAGATGTTTAAAATGTTGTTAATAGATGTTTGTTAAATAAAAAAAATGGCTTTAAGATTTTTAATATCTTATAAAATGTTTACACATACTTCATAAGTTGAGACAATAGCTGTGTTCAATAACTTTCCAGTAATTACTAGCAACGAGAGAGTAAAAAGAAATATTTTGAAAATTGCTTTCAAAAATATCTAAAAGTAAATGAACACTTTTACAGTCAAAACTTGCAAGCAAATGTATTTTGTTATTGTAAACTTATAAAAATTTAAAACTTAAATTTTTTTTCAAAGCATAATGACAGAAAGACTGTTTAAATAATTTCTGATAGTAAAATTTTTACTAGAAGAAATTATCAGAAACATTTTTGTTTCTCAACATATTACGCTCTTTTGTGGCTCTCTAGCTGCTAATTTTTTGTGTACGTGAGCACTTACTAGTAATAATTATTGAAAATAAGTAATAGTTTTCTGTAAATGAACACACCTAATTTAAAGTAAATTGAGCAGTTTAGTTTTCTGTTCACACATAATTAATAAGGCTTACTCAGTTACCATATGGCAGCTAAAAAATAGTATTTTTATTTTTAAGGTACATTCAACAAGGCAACTGATTAGCTGACTTTTATTTACGCCATATATTTTCTAGCTTAGATTGGCAAATTTACAATAACAAAATACATGCTAAATTTTTACAGGAAGTTGTTGTTGTAGGGACGAGGTCTCCTTATTACTCCAACATGGCATACATATCAAAACCTTTCAAGCGTTTATACTAACTAAACACATTTCTTATTAAATCAGCAGGGTTGTACTTCGAGTTTAACTCAATTACTAGAGCAACTTACTACTAATTGCTCAATTAATAATTTGAACTTTTGTATGTTAAATTAAGCTAAATTAAGCCCTTAATTGTGTAAATGTGCTAATAACTCAAGGGCTATGTCTGAACATATCATTATAATTAATAATTATTTATTTCGATTTTTTAAGTGGATATAAATGTATTGCATTTACAAAAAATGTTTCCTATAAATATTTAACAATGGGAATTTAACCATATTGCGTTAACAATGACAAAATGACTGCAATATAATCATGCATATATGTATATCGTCACCTTAATATAAAGAGGCTCTAACACAAATTTTTTGTCCAGTTTTTTTTTTTTTTTTGGATTATTGTAATTTGTAAGCAAGATCATTTATCGAAATTATTAAAAATTTGGGCTTATAAAATAACGAATAAGGACCATTTTGTATTAAGGTAAAGATAATTATGTAGTGCACTAATATTTTTTTTTACTTCAAGAAGAAATATTTTGCATTAAACTAAATTTTCACATACATATGAAAAACATTTCTGTTTTGTATAAAAAACAGTAATTTGCGGGCACCCTAATAAACATATCGCGCACCTAATCACAAAAAGCCACAACTCAAAGTTAATGAAATTAATATTCATGGTTCACGTGTAAATATATGTAAAAATGTCTAAAATGGGGAACATCGGTTTTATTTTTTTTCAACAAACACGATGAAGTTACCTTAAAAAAATAATTATTATTATTGATTTTAAATAAATTGGTACATATTTTTTTTATTTATTTGGCAATTACTTAAAATAATTAAAAACTGCATGATTAATCGGTTCTTCTTTTCAAAATTTTGATCTTAATGTCACACCCGTAAGGAATTTTTTTTTCTGTAGAAATCAAATACGACTAAAAGCATTTTAAATCATAAAGTAAAAAAAATAGTTTAGCATGTCCTAAATAATATTTTAAAAAGTACGGTCTTAATGTCACGGAAAGTCACACTCAGGAGAATCTTCTAGTGGTAAATTTTAGCAGAAACTATGTTTTTTTAGTGTCTACTTGTGATTAACCGTTTAGAAAACCTACTATCCTTGAAAATCAGAGCCGTTTTTTAATTATAATTTTAAAATGCTTGAACTATGTATTTCCAAATGTGCGAGTAGAATTGGCACAGCCATCCCAAACGAATTGCTTAGCTAATTATAACCCAATCGAATTCACCAGTTAAAACTCCGTCTTATTCAAAACAAAGTTTACTCAAATACAAAAAACTATTTCGATGAACTTTAAATTGCGCCTTTTTGTGATATGGTGTACGATATGTATGAATGCATGTTCATGGACATTTATATCAAATAAAGTAAAAAAATACAACAACACAAAGTATAGTTAAAGTTTGTGCAGTGCACCATTTTTTAATGTGCTAGTGCTGCAGGATATTATTTGTTTAATTTTTTTTTTACTTTTTACATTAGTCGACAAAACAAAATATTTTAAGTACATTTATAGCGTTAGTCAGTTTGTACCACACTAAAATTTATTCTATAGTTTCCATTTAATTTAAAGTTGATTTAGATGTGCATGATTTGCCATATTAAGTGTAATGAAGCTCAAACTAAAGGACTATTGTGCTGAAATACTTTTTTTAGACAAAGTAACTTCTAGACATATACATTTACTTTAAATGTATTCCTAGTCTGCTTATTTAGTGCAAAAAAGTTTTTTAAGTCCTTCTGTTGCAACAAAATTGTATATAGATTTCTTTGCAAAATTTAGTGACACAACTAATTTTTGATAGTTTTAATTTTACATCAAAAAACTCTTAATATTGGTGATGGGTATAACAAATTCTGTGCAAACAAGAAAAACACAGTACGTTTGTTTATTTATTAAAAAAAAGAAACAAATTTTCTTGTTTATTAATGTTTATTTGTATTTTTGTGTTTGTTTATTTTGCCTTGGTAACATTGAAATTTTTTTCGTATTGAAGAAACAACATGACTTCGACTAAAATGCATTTTTTGTACTTAAATTTATTTAAAACAAAAATTTTTTTTTCAACTTAATAAAAATTTCAAGAAACACTTCATTTATTACCATTTGCATATTGAAAAAAAAAATATTAGCAATTAATATTAAATTTTGTTAATATAATATCATGAAAAAATTAACTTTTAAATGCAAAAAATGAAACGATTTTATTTTATTCTTAACTTTTGCCTTAATTTATAATAATTTGCATATATTTAGAGGTCCATTTGAAATCTGCACCCAGACGTGTATTTATTGAAGCTATTTACACTTCAAGCTTGCTGTTTTAGTTTATTTGTTATTTTTTTTAATTTTAATTTGTACCTAAAGTGCACGTGTACTTACATATATTTAAAGATTTTATATCAGAATTGCTACAGAATAATTTTAAGTTAAAATTATTTTATTTCAACAATTGTAATTATTAATTTTTTCAAGCTCTGAGTTCCTAGCTATGTTTGATAAGAGATAATGATTTTTTTTTGCATTTGGCCTATTATTTCTCGACAGTTGAGAAAAATTATCTTGGCGGTTAAAGCTGAGAATTGATGGTTTCTTATTTAAACTTTTGGATGAAAATTAACTCAATTATTTGAAGTAAAACTAAACAAATCTAGATACAAGTTTTTTTTATTCTTATTAATAGCCAGCACTCAGGGGATGGCCCCTACACATGCATTGCATTGTGTTGGTATCAGGAAAATAGGTTATGGGAAGTAGTGTTTGTGGATATTTGATTTAAATTTCTCGATATTTACTGTGAAGTATCACGCCGTAAATCCCGGGTTTCGGGAACGCTTTCCCCGATTTTCTCAGAGCACATTCCGTTATAGTATCGATAGAACAGCGAAACACACCCCACATCTCGACGGTCTCCGAGTGAATCAAGGCAATTAGATACCACAAAGTCGCCGATGAGTATCTTCGCTCGTTCCTGTACGCGGTCAAGTAGCCCCAAAATAGACTTTGGGGCACCAGCCCATACATGAGAGTTGTATTCCATTTTCGGTCGGACATAGGGGGTATAAATATTGAGAAGATCAGATGGTGTAAAGTAATTCCTACACCGTTTAAGGAAACCAAGGCACTTCGATGCTTCCTTCGACACAAAAAAAATGTGTTCCGTCCAGCGGACATTGCACTGGATTTTTATGCCTAGGACATAAAGAGTTTCTGCCCCAATTGGAGATTACCATCAGATCGCGGTTAATCGAAACATTCATACTCTGTCTCCTAGCTCCAATCTCCAAAGAGCTAGGCCTATGGTAAAACGAGTACGAATGGCATATGCTGCTGTCGTCTGCAAAGGAACAAATAGGATTCGAAGTTTGACATAGAAGGTCATTCAGAAAGGTAAGAAATAAAGTAGTAGAGAAGTTTACAAATTTTTACAGTGTTCAAAACACCAACAACATTTGTAAAATTTTTGTAGAGCCTGATGACTAAGTAAAGACAAATACAAATGGTTGGGACTTACACATACATGTGTGTTTTTAAAGGATATAAAATTTATCCAAAAATGTGTTGTGTGTTACTTTAACAATTTTTTTCAAGAAACCCATTCTGTAAATTCTAGAGACAGTAAAGATGTAAACGCTAGGAGGTAAGAAAAAACTATGTGTGAAAAAGGTAAAACAAGAAAGCCAGAAATAATTATTTCGAACTGAAGCATAGGAAGCATAGCGTGCAAGTTTTCAAAAGAGATTAATGTTCAACACATAAAAATATAGATTCAAGTGTTGTATTTTTGGTATAGATGTATAATTTCAATTAGGCCTGGCTTTCTTATTACAAAAATTTGTCGTGTTTATATCTGTACTCTTAATTAAGAATGACCCATACACAAAGAAATTAAGTCTTTTCATTTTCATTAAGTACACAAAACATATGTATGTGCGTATGTATATACACAAATATTAACATATACCTATATGTATATGTTTGTATATTTTCAATTTATGTGATTCCCCCATTAATTATTACTATCAAAATGCCCGTGTGTGGTTCAATGATTCTGCTGCAGTAAATATTTTTAATTTTATAAAGAATACGTCCAAACAAATGTGTATTTACGAGTATAAAAAGAGAATGTTTAAAAAATTTGTTTAGTTTGGATATTTATTTATGCATGTTTAACATAAAACACATAACAACAGAAGAAAAAACAAAAAAAAACATTTGAAATAAATATTGAATTAAGCAAATGTTATCTCTCACTTTTCACGTCAGTCGTAATACAGTTTAATATTAAATGAAAATTGAAAGTACAGTCGAGATTAAAAATGGCGGCTAAGTTTTTGAAACTCATTATTTAGTTATAAAAACGTATCTTAGAAGTCTCAAAAAAAATTTCTCAGTCCCAAAGGTTTTTATAATTTGAATTCAGGAGTTATTGAGCTAATTAGTTGCTTACCGCAAGGTCTTAAAGGGCATCGAAAAGTTGACTTAAATTCAATTTCTTTTTTAAAAGAATTCAAAATTAAATAAAACATAAAACCAGGGCCCGGTTTTCGACTGAAAATCTTTTTTTAACTGAATTTTTAGCGATTTAAATAATCAATGGTTCACTTATCTCTTGGTAAAATCTGAAAAAGCAAGTTTGGCTAAGAATAAAAGAGAGCACATTTTAATATCTTTATATTTGGCAAACATTGATACTTTTATTTGAAAAATTTTTTTTGTTTTCTTTTGATTTTTAAAAAATTTTAATAATTTTTTGCCCTCCACTGTTAAATGTTACCATATTACCGCAAAGTTTATGTATGAGTAATTTTTGTTTGGCCAAGGCACACGCTAAATGTGTATATGGAAATAATCTGTGGCTTTTTGTTTATTTTTTATTCAATACTTTTTTATTTTCTTTTTGGAAAATTAATTTGTGAAAATTGGCACAAGTTAAACATGATATTCAATTGCTTTTAAACAACCGCAAAAATTAAATTAAAAGCTACAAATGAAACAAGAATTTGTTTATTTTTTTTCAATTGGAGAATTTTAATTACTGGAAAAATATCATTGGTTTAAATTGACGAGGGTCTTAAGGTCCTTTTGAAATAATTTTTAGCCCCTAAGAAAAATATTTTGAAATGATTTATTATAATGATTTTATATAAAATTAAAAGGATTATTAATTTTGTTAGTATTAATGTGTGAAGGATATGCATACATACCTTTAAATACTTATTTCTTAGAAAGTATCGCAAATAATTTGCCAAACATTAAGCTCACAAAAAGCTCAATGATTTTTTAAATTTTTGCCTTTTTGGTTTTAATTTTTTGATTAAATTAAAGCCAACAGAGGTGTATAATTAAGAAGAAAAGCGCTAAAGGAGAAAATTATTCGCTATTAAAAATACGTCATGATTTCCCAAGGTACGATATGATATGCCATATTGTTTTCTACATGGTGAAATCACTTAGGTGTTCGTCAGATGATTTTTCTCTTGTATCAGAATATCATACATTCTCTCTCTTTTAGTTTAATTTACAATTGTCAAATTTAATATAAAATAAATTTCAGCACAAAATTTTCTCCGAACTGCAATCACCCAAATACGTCCACCATGGCTATATATTCAAGATACATGGATCAAGGCAAATTCAAAATATTCAGAATTTCCTTTTTGTGCTTTGGGAAGATAATATCAAAAATAATTATGAATCTTAAGCCCAATTAATAAATCTGATATTCACCTTTACAAAAAATCAAGGCAAATTCATAATCAGAGGCCAAATTGACGCATTCGATTCAAATCAAAATTCATGAATTCTTATAAGAATTCCTCGATCGATCGAATAAACTTCGATTTAAATCGAATGCGACGATTTGTCCCCAGCTAAGTTCTAAACACTACCTGTATAAGTGTTCCCTGCTTTATATTGAAAAAATATTATTTTAATTTAAAAATATTATTTTAAAGAAAAAACCGTCCTTTTAAAGCACATTATATTTTTCGAAAACTTTAACAATACGGCAACCTGTTTTTTATATATATATACATTTTTACAAAAAAAAAATGTCATATTAACAACCTTATTGTTGAATTGACACTTAGAACTAAATTGTAAATACAGTCGTCTTAAATTGATTATTAAAAATTCTAAAATATACATTCAACTGGCTCAACAAAAAAAAAGTTTTTAATATTCTTGAAATCTCTTGCCTTTTTTTCTGTGTAAGTCCACCAAACATACTTTTTTATATTCAACCCTTAGCATTTAGTATATGCAAAAAACAATTTAACGTAAAAAATTAAGAATGTGGAAAATTCACAATTAGTTTCTTTTTGGTTTTACGTAGCCTTCTGATTTATTAGACATTTTGATTTTTTTCTTATGTTTTAAAAATATTTTTGGTTTGTTTGTGTGTTTGTTTTGTAAACAAATTCAACAAGAACAAATACTGTAAGCAAAATTGAATGTTTAGTTGTGCGTTCATATTTAAATCAAATAGCATTTTTTGATTTATTTATTTTATAAAAATATTTTGATATTAACTGCATTAAATCACATCACATCAAAGAACTTTAAATGTATTCATTCTTTTTTTATGCCTACCAATAATGTTAAGTTAATATTAAATTAAAATTTAAATAAGAAGTGAAATTTTTTTTAAAGATGGCGACTTTGACAATAACACAAACCCCTATCCCGGTTTTCGAAGTTTTGAAGCTGCATTTATTACATCGTTTCTGTTTCAGTTTGTACCGCATGGCTTCAAAGTTGCAACGTTAGTACTTTGGTTTAAAAATGTTCCAATAATACTAAAAACGAAGAAGGAGATTTCTTGTACAAAAGTAATGCGAATACATATGCATGGAACGGTTGCCCGCTGATTGCATGTTACAAGTTCGTTAAAAGTTTTAAGTTACCTTTTCTGAAGTGTAGTTAATTCGAATGGTCTTGCAACAATTACGTTTTAAAAATTTAAATAAGGGGAAGAAGCTTTTCACATTAAAAGAAATCTAAACTACACCATTTCCAATTATATTTCAGAACTTTCTAAATGTATTTCGGAAATTTCTACTTCAATTTCAGAAATTTTAAATTCAATTTCAGCAATTTCTAATTCAATTTCAGAAATTTCTAATTTAATTTTAGAAATTTCTAATTGTATTTCAGAAATTTATATTTTAATTTTCTGAAATTGAATTAGAAATTTCTGAAATACTTTTAGAAATTTCTAAAATTGAATTAAAAATTTCTGAAATTGAATTGGAAATTTCTGAAATTGAATTAGAAATTTCTGAAATACAATTGGAAATGGTGTAGTTTCTTTTACAATAAAAAAAAATCGCAACATTTTTGGACAGAAAAAAATAGTTCTTGATCTGATTTAATTTTAGTTTATTTTATTTCGTTCTGTTTCATTATTTTGTTCTATTTTTTGCTTTATTTCATATTGTTTTTATATTATTTATTAATTTTATTTAATTTTTTTCTTTATTTATTTTATTTTGTTTTATTTTATTTTATTTTATTTTATTTTATTTTATTTTATTTTATTTTATTTTATTTTATTTTATTTTATTTTATTTTATTTTATTTTATTTTATTTTATTTTATTTTATTTTATTTTATTTTATTTTATTTTATTTTATTTTATTTTATTTTATTTTATTTATTTTATTTTATTTTATTTTATTTTATTTTATTTTATTTTATTTTATTTTATTTTATTTTATTTTATTTTATTTTATTTTATTTTATTTTATTTTATCTTATTTTATTTTATTTTATTTTATTTTATTTTATTTTATTTTATTTTATTTTATTTTATTTTATTTTATTTTATTTTATTTTATTTTATTTTATTTTATTTTATTTTATTTTATTTTATTTTATTTTATTTTATTTTATTTTATTTTATTTTATTTTATTTTATTTTATTTTATTTTATTTTATTTTATTTTATTTTATTTTATTTTATTTTATTTTATTTTATTTTATTTTATTTTATTTTATTTTATTTTATTTTATTTTATTTTATTTTATTTTATTTTATTTTATTTTATTTTATTTTATTTTATTTTATTTTATTTTATTTTATTTTATTTTATTTTATTTTATTTTATTTTATTTTATTTTATTTTATTTTATTTTATTTTATTTTATTTTATTTTATTTTATTTTATTTTATTTTATTTTATTTTATTTAAAAATGAATAAAAAATCGTTATTCTGCCGTAAAATAGACCTGAACTGTCAGCCCATAAACTGGTTTAATAATAAAGAGTTGCCAGCCCTGAACACTACCCAAGGTGGATTATATTATATCTAGTCCTATGTGCCTTCAAACTAATCTACAAAAATTCCGATTTTGATTGGATACCGTTAGACCAAAATGAAATAATTTTTGATCGGATTTTTAAAAAAATTAAAGGGAAAATTTTCGCGTAAAAGTTTTACATTTGAAATAAAATCTAGAGTCGGTGTTTTAAGTCGGCTCTTTTGTTATTATATTCAGGGATGGTAAACATATCATAATGTCTTATTTTCATACTGAATTGCTATGTTTTTTTTTTTAATTGCATACAAAAAGTTTTTTTAAGCATAAAAGGACAGATTCTCATCTCAATTAATAAAGATAAAAACATATTTCAAATTGCGTTCGGTAGGTCTCGAAAAAATATTTAAATGTTTTTGGTACTTTTTCAAATTTTGGGTTGGAGAAAAGATACTTTTTGTTACTTTTAAGCCAAAAAAAAAACAAAACCATAATTCAAATTGTGTTCGACAGGCCTTAAAAAAATGCGAACAATATATGTATACGTACTTGGTACTTTTTTTTTTAATTTTTTCCCTATGGTGTAAGAAAAAGGGGTAACATTTTCTGTTGGTACTTTTTAGGAGTTTTTCGTTACTTCTTTATCGATAAAAATAACGCTTTTAGTACCAGTTTGAAATTTGGACGTTTTTTTTTAATTTTCGGAGGTTCAGAGTGGAGATATGAATAATGAGCTGTAGACCCCGATTAAAGTCAAAGGTCAACTAAGTGGGTAAAAAGTGAATTGTTCGTACTTTTACTTGAGATCAAAAGTCATTTATGTGGTGAAAAAGTATTTTTCACATATTTGGTACTTTGTTGCATATATTGAGATAATTACCCTAAATATATGTATATAATAAGAGGCTATTGACTCAGATTGAGTTCAGAAGTCAGCAAAGTGGACAAAAAATTTTTTTTCCAGTTATTTTTAAATTTTTTTCTACATGTCGTAATGCATGCTCAGAATAATAAACAGTCTTGAGGTACCTTTAATAACCAAAAAAAAAATTTTAAATTAAAAAAAAATTAGTTCGTACAAGCCGTAAACTAATCTTGACTACAATATCAATTATTAATTTCTGTATGAAACTTATTTTACAGTTGTTGATATGTCGTCGTCACACCTTTGTACTTTTTTTAACATATTCGACATCTTTTCAAATTATTTATTTATTTATTTGATAATTCTACTTTTTTTGCAAAAAACTAACTTTCTGTAGAAAATTATATAATCCGATATCATAAAATGGGGTACTAAAACTGCTAAGTTATATTGAATTTCACAATAATGTAAATTTCTTTACCAAAAAAAGAAAAACTTCAGCATCACAACGTTTAGTCATTAAGACTAGCATAGTCACCAAATTTTTTTTTTTTGCTCTAGTGTACAATTTATTTTATCTTAATAGCGAAAACACGCCAGCCAAACATTTTCTTGCTCTATCAACCATCCTATCATCTATCAGATTTCCTATGCACTCAAACACATATAAAAAAAATAAAGTATGTTGGATTGGTGCTTTAATAGCACTTTGTGCTATAATAACAAAAATGTGAAATTTTCCTCTTTTTTTTATTTTTTTTTGGATCTTTATCAAAGTGCACTTCAAGTTTTTTATTACAAGTGTCATGACCACCAAAAAATAATTTTATGACCCTGAACTTTTAACCGCAATAAATATAAAAACAAAAAATGTATTTGAAACGAATACTTAAGAAAATATAAAAAAGATTTCATATCGTTTTTCAACAAGCTCTAAGCAATTTCTGTATTTTGCTGCAAAATATGATTAAACTCGTAAAAGATGTAAAAATTCTTCGAGCTTATTATTAGTATTGGTTTAAAGAATAATATTAAAAGGACGATAAGAAAATGCAAATAAGACTGTATAAATTACAAAAAGTTTTGAAGTGGTTCCTTGCGAAAACTTTAACCAGTATGATTTTAAGTGGTGTAGGAATAAGAATTACTTTGGGCCTTAAATAAAATATATACTAAAAAGTTACACATTTTCCCTTTATTTTAATTAAAAAAAATTAAATTTTTATTAAATTTATTATTTTATACATGTATGTATGTACTAAATGTGCAATACATGCTTGAAATTAATCAATCACAGCGGAAGTCTGTTTAAGTATTTTTGCCTTTTTCCTGTTCTAATTAGTTAAAATAATATCAACATATTACTCATACGTCCTGTTGTCATATTCGCTATTGTTTTTGTTTTATTTTATTTTTTTTATATAAATTCACAAGATGTTATTGAAAAAGAGGCAACAAACTTTGTTATAGAATGCGGTTTTTAATTGTTAGCAGTGGTTTATAATGTTTTTTTTTATTCGCAAAATATTTTTATTATGAATTATGTTTTTCTGGCATTGTTTAAAGGGATGCCAAACTTCAATATATTTTAAAGGATTTAAATGAGAAAGTAAAACAAGAAACTGTAAAAATACAGTATATTTCAGAGCTAAGACATACCTTAGACGTTTAATTTTAAAATGGCATAAGTCCATTTGTTCAAAAACTCAAGATGTTTAAGGAGGACTAATTAATGGAATTTACCTTGATACTACCTTTATTATTATATATTGATTTGATTTAAAAACAAGTTAGAAAGCTATATTCGGCTGTGCCGAATCTTATTTACCTTTCAAACCGTGTAGGGGTTTGTACCCTAATTTTTTCAAATTGTGTATTATAACCCCCTAAAGGGGTGGAAATACGTGGTGAGTTTATTCTAGGAACATGCTTGGGAGGGAAAATCAATGGGAGTCTATAATACTTTTTATTCTTCTATGGAATCGGGGAAATTTTAGGGGTTTTACCCAAACTTTTTAAAATTTTGTCTGGCAACCCTGTTAGGGGCTGGACATAGGGGGTAATTATGTTCCACAAAAATGTTTTGGAGGAAAAGTTAATTGGGGTCGGTGACAATATATATCAAAAAAAAAACATACCTTTTGTATTTAAAACAGTAGAAACACTGCAGGAGAGAGTGAAAAGGTTTTCAGCATCTAAATAAGTCAGTTTCATTTCTTCCTTTTAGGTTATTAGCAGTTGGATTAGGCACAAGAACGCTTTCTAGTTATGTTTATGCTTTTAAGGTAAATTTGACTGCAATATTGAAATCCTTTAAAAACTAAAATAAAGATAAAAAATAAAATAAAATTTATTTTCTAAGATTCATGCGTGCAAAATTTTTTAATTATTTGAAACTGTTAATAGCTTAATGCCAAGTGTCTACAAAAATAAAAAAGTGTAAATCAATATGAAAATGACAAATTTTATGAGAAAAGCTTAAGCCTGTGGTAATAAAAGGGTAAATTTTAAAGATTTAATTTGTTTATTTCTATGCAGAATAAATGTAGATTCAAAAACATTAATAAATACTACATACATAATACATGCTGCTATTTTAATCTGTTAAAATTGTCTAAACTGTAGAATTTTACTTGTTTTCCTTTCTTATTGACAAATACCTGTCAAATACAATTAGAACAAATTGACATATTTTATGCTTGTGAGTGTATCAAATGATTTTATGGCACTATTTTGGCTCGTACAAGCATAGTATTAGATTACCCACATGTGTATTATGGCTCTAGAACCCAATCGATTTTCTTATTTCACCTCAATTAATTAGAACCAGGCAGGTAACCCTAAAATTTATAGCATATCTCTGAGTCTTTAGAAAGCAACACAAACCATAAGAAAAGTAAAAATATAATTTGTTTTGTGGCCAACATGTCACTTGCGTCATGCATGCAAATGTTGTTGAATTTTATTTATTTATTTTTTTGTGCCTTTAATTTTATGTTTTATTTTATTTTTGCTACAAATTTAGCCTGTACAAGTTTTGGTGCCTCGAAAAATTTTTTGGCAATCATTACATGAATTTGCGATGCTGATTTATTTAATTTGATGTCAAATCAAAATAAAATCGCTAATAAGTATACAAACAATTAGGAACAACTTGATTCGTATATTTTGTATATTTTTTTATAAGTTATCGTAAATAATTGTTTTTTTCTTTAATTTGAAAATAAAATTAACATTTCTATGTTTTTCTAATGCGTGTAAGTGTTTATGTGCATACAAATGCTTATTGTAGAAATTTACCTATAGTTCTCTTGGTAATAAAAAATTTAAACAAAAAATTATTATTATATATATTATTATATTACATACGCCTAAATAAAGTTATTAAACATTTTACATGCTTACAAACATTTACCTTAAAAAACTTTTTATGAATATGTACTTGATTTCTTTTGTAAATATAAGGTTTCATTATTTACCATTTATTATACCCTTCACATAGTGATAAGTGTATTTAATAGTTTGTCATTCCGTTTGTAATTTCTTTATTATCATTTGCGACCCCATAAAGTATATATATTTTGGATCCTTATAGACAGGGAAGCCGATTTAGCCATGTCCGTCTGTGTGTCTGTTTAAATCAAGTTTTCGGAGTAAATTTAAGCACTACGGACCAGGTTTTGGTGTCAAACTATCTCTGAGATGATCGCTATTTCAAATAAGCAAGATCGGTTCACCACAAATCTAGATAAAACTGCGATTGCCCTAGTTTTTGTAGAACAAAATCCATACAAAAAATGTAACAAATGTAACCAACTGGCAACGCTGATAACCATATATATGGATGTAAATAAATAAGAAATAAGTTTCTATATGTATGTTTGGACGTAGGTATGTATGAACATGTGGTGTTGATTTCGGCACACGTTTGACAATTCAAACGAAAAAAAGTGATAACTGTGTTTATGAAAGGAGCTTGACAGTTATAGTTTACCATCGCTGTCAACACTCTTACAACGATAACAGATGTGCATCGTATCATACCTGTATATTCGTTTTGCTTCATTTGTTTTCTGCTTTTTAAGAGACATAGTGTGTCTGTGTGTGCTTGTGTGATTGTGTGATTGTTGTTTTACCCTTTACATAGTGTAAAGGGTATATATCAGTTTCTCATTTCGTTTGTAATATTTTTGAATATCCATTTGCGACCCCTTAAATTTTTTCTGGATCCTTAAGGATAGGGAAGTCGATATAACTATTTACTTTACTTTAAGCCCACTACAAAAAATTATAATATTTACGATTCGAAAACAACTTGCCAAGATCAGGTGACTGGGTAAACAAAAAGACCAATGTGAAGGGTATATAAAATTCGACTCAGCCGAATATAGTGCTCTTACTTGTTTTTAATTAATAACGTTTGAGCATCATTAAGAACTCTGATAATTAATTCTTATTATTTTTATTTTTAAATTGGTTTTTATAGTTCATTAGCCGACACGACAATGTAATTTAGACAGAAATTTTTCAATTTAAGGTGTTTATTTTGTTCACTCATTATTCACACTTACATCTATAGAGAATTTTTTAAATTAAAATGATTCTTAAATATCAAATAGTAACCGTGTAAAAATTTTTTTTTTAAAAAGGATCGTTTTTAGAACTGTAAGTATTTTAAATTTCTTAATTTTATTTTATTTGTATTAATTTAATTTTTGAATTACAACCTACCTTAAAATAAATTTTAGAGTACGCTAGTTGAGCTTTTCTTAAGGTTATTGAACACTTCAGCTTAAAACCCATTTGTTATTAAGAAAAAGTATTAAAGAAATTATTTATAAAAAAAATTAATGGCCCTAAAATAGAAAAAATATACGTTAAACTCATTTAACCCAAAAAAGATAAGAAAAGTATATAAAAATAGATAATTAACATTAACAAATGTTTTACCCTTTATGTCCTGTATACTACTTTGTGTATAATATTTCATTAAAATTGCCTGGGTTTTTACCAATTTAAAATATGAACTCAATGAATGAACTTAATTTTTTCCTTTGTTTCCTTTTTTTGCTTATTTATAGTTAATTTCATTTTCAATTTTGTTTTTTTGTTTTTGAGTACCACTCTGCCATTTAAGCATCTGGGTGTCTTTTTAACTGTTTAAGTAATGTGCTTTTATCACTCCTTTTTGATAGAGATTTTTTTTTCAAAGGAACAATTTAATGTGTGCTCAAGTCTGTCGCCAATATTCAGAGATGGGTTGCAAATTTAAGCTTTTATATTTAAATTGGGGCACAAATAAAACTGAAGTAAAAAAATTGGTTCTCATTTTTTTAAATACCTTTAAAATAGTTTTCATAATGTCACTTACGATTTAAAAAGATAAACTGTGCTTAAATTGTAGAAAGGTTTATTTAATACAAGCAAATACCCGCTTCTTTGTAAGCATACTTTTAAATATTAATGGAAATAAAGTGCTTTTGCAAAGGAGGGCTATGACCGTAAATATTTTCAAAATAAAAATCTTAAAAAAATCAAAAAAGCATAAAAATGGGAAAAATACTTTCTGACTACTTTGTTGGCTTTCGGCCTAAACTGAGTTATGAATTTGACTTTTCTATTCCAAAAAGAAAAAAAGTTAAGAAATGTAAAAAGGTACTTACTTTTTTACTTTTAAACTCAGTATGGGTTCATAGTCCTTGTTATCATATTTGCAGCCTTCATAATATAAAAAAAGAAAAAAAATACCAAACATTTAAAAAGCTTCTAATAGTCTACTTAGTTGACTTTTGAACTCAATCTGGGTCAATAGTCGTTAATTGCATATTTCTAGCCTCAAAATCTGTAAAAGACGCAAAAAAGGACAAAAATTTGAACAAGTACTTTTTATTAACCCCGATTAAGTCGGCAGCCACCAGGAAGGCAAAAAATCCTTTTTTTACAATTTTTGTACTTTAATGCATTTTTTTGTGATCTTAGGGCTGTCAAATGCAACTTGAAATATGTGTTTATCATTATTGGTTTAGAAGTTAAAAAAGATACCTTAAAAGTACCAAAATATAATTCTACCCCTTTTTAACATTTTGGGGTCTAATATTCCAAAAAAACTACCAGGCACGTGGCTGTTTATTTTTTACTTTTTTTGCAGTAAAATGCGATTTTTTTAGTTATTTATTCATATATGTGTATATAAATTCTACCTTAAAAATTAATAATAGCGCAAAACAAATTCAGCAGTTATCCACCCCTGGTTAAGGGCAAAATAGAAAAAGCAAGGCAACAACAGGAAATTAAACGTTCAACCAGTCATTTATTACAGTTTCTTCCGACCATCAACTAGTTAGTGAAGCAAGAGTAAAATAGGTGTACAGCTGCATGTGTGTGTATGTGCATTTGCTAAACAACAAAAAAAACTCTTACAAATTAAGGCATTATACATATATCATAGTATTAGGTAAAACTTATTTCAAAAGAGCTTGAAAAATTACAATTTTTTAAATGCTTTGGGATAGAAAAATGGATTTTTCGTTTCAAGTTAAGTTTAGTTTAGCTTATTTTATTTTAGATTTAGAAACTTTTTTTTATAATATTTTAAGTTCTCATTTAGAACAGCCTTAGACATCAAAAAACAAACACTTTAATGTAAAAGAATAAACTTATTAATAATTTTTAAACCAAAAAATACGAAAATGTATTTGAAAAACCTTTAAACTTATTTGAAAATTTTAATTTTTTTCTTTTTAGCGAAATTCTGTTTAAACTAAACGGTCGTCTCAATAAGAAATCTTAAAAAAAAATTATAACAAACTGGCGCGAACTCTAAAAATATCATATCAACATTTGTTTATTGCAAAGAAATAAACAAAAAATTAAAATATAAATTAAAAAATAAATTATGTCAAATTTATCAGTACAAAATATTTCTGTTTCTTCTGCTTCTCCTATTCTTATAACTGATGCAACAACTATTGCTACAACTAATACTAGTGTAAGGAAGTCAAAACTGCAAAAGCAACCATTGTCAACCATATCAGTGATGTTGGATTATGATATTGACAACACTTTTAATACGATTAAGGAAAACGGTACTTACTTTTTAATAGAGCAGCAACAAAACGCTTCTTTTAGAGGTTCACTAACCCCTCTTACTTATAGTAATATTACAACCACAACTAACCTAAATTGTGATACTGTCATGATGCCGACTGAGAGCCCTGATACAGTGGTAGTACTCAATGGCTCCGTGGCAGCATTAGACAACAATGCCCAGCAATCGGCAATAATGAATGCAATAACAACAACAACACCAACTAATCTACAAATGCAACCCTTAATGGTAAAATGTGATGACATTAAAGCCATATTACCTCTAACGCCACCAGCTACACCTGTCATACAAAACACTGCCCGCAAACGTTGGAAAATTTTAGCTAAAGTTCTGCGCAAAGACTCTGAAGAAACGGTTTCATCCTCAGGCGAAGAGTGCATCAATGAGCAAACCGCTTCGGTAAGACGTTTTAAGTCTTTTGATCTCTTAAGGCAAGATAGTTTTGAGGATCACGGCACATTTAATTTTCTGGGCAAACCGGAAAATTGGTACAAATACAAAGTGATATTAGATGGTGAAACGCAGCAAGAGTTTACAGTGAATATACATCATATGGAAAGACATTTAACTGCCACAGATTTAATGGGCTTCAATAATACCGGCAATATTTGTGTATGGCCCTCGGAAGAGGCTCTTACCGCCTTTGTATTGTCCGATTTGCAGGCTTACAATAACAAATGGATTTTGGAATTAGGCGGCGGTTTCGCTTGTCTTTCGGGTTTGATGTTAGCCAAATATGCCAAACCCTTTGCAGTACATTTGACCGATGGCAATGAAGTATCAGTGGAAAATGTTAAAAAGACTGTATGTCTTAATGAAATCTCTTGCTATACCAAATGCTCCGTCTTAAAATGGGAAGATCAAGAGGCTCGCATAGCTTCGGAGGCAGAAAAATTTGACTTTATACTTTCAGCCGATTGTTTGTTTTTCGATGAGGCCCGATCTGCTTTAGTGGATACAATATGGTACTATCTAGCTCCACGGGGAGAGGCTTTAGTTATGGCTCCTCGACGAGGCAAGACAATGTCTTTGTTTATTGAAGAATCTGCCAGCCGAGGCTTTACAGTTAAGATGACTCAACGCTACAATGAAACCATTTGGAAACGTCATTTGGAATTGATGAATTCATCGTTGTATGATGAAGACTTACATTTTCCAGTATTATTAAGTTTACGTAAATCTCAACCACACAATAACCAGATCCCAACACATCTTCAACCAAATCAAGCATCTCTCTGTCCATTGCCCATGGATGTGTGTAAAGAGGAAGAATTCTAGGTGGCACTAATATTTGAACTGAAGCAGCCAAAGCCTTTGTTTATTGCAAATTTCATCTGCCACTATTGATAACATCAAGTATTTTTTTATTTAATTTAAAAATTTTCAATATAATCACACAGTTCTACTTCAACAATTCCATTTTTTATTCCACATTATAATGATGACATCCATCATTAATTATACATACACTCCCACTAACGCACATGCATAAACTAATACTAATAATCCCTTAAGTTACTAAAAATTGTCAAGGGTCCTTATTTAAATGCTTAAGTACTACTTGCCGACTAAATTAATCCTTTTAGTTTTGTACTTCCGAAAAGAACCGCCTCAAGCTAATAAAAAATTGTGTGTCACAAAATAGACAATTAAAATTATTTTTTTTTTTTTTTGCAATTATTTTGTTTATTCAGTTTGGAGTAATTTTTTAAATATGTCTACAGGTTTCACAGTGGGTCGTTTCCATATAACTTCTTGGCAAGAGTATAAGCAAAAAAACTATGCAAAAGTACTAAGAATAAAGTGTGTCAAATGGCTCATATTAAGGTTTTAACAATGTTGGTTAAACTAATTTGATAACGTTTTTATAACATGAAATGAGATTCAAGACTTTTTGTTGCCTTTTCCCCAGAGAAGACCAAAGTTGTGCATCATTTTCATCGGCGGTAAACAAACGTAAAGAAATATTTGGCAATAACTTCAGTGCGTGAGCCCCACTGCTATAACACTGAATTTAAAACGTAATCTGTGGCCCAAACTAGAAAAAATTTATGTTTTGACAAATGTTAAAATTTTAATAAAAAATCCGCAATTTTTTTTTTGCTGGCTTTTTAAATAGAGAGCTTGAAATTTGTCAAATTATTTTAAAAAGTCGTATGCAAGTATAAAAATTTCTTCTTATTTATTTTTGGTACTAAGTATTTGATTTTACTTTTTTAAAAAAACAAGGAGTCTCCAGACATTAAACTAATGACCCATATTATTTTTCTTTTTGGTTGAACTTTTATTATTTTTCCTTTCTGTTGTTAGTCAACTAGTTTTGAAAGAAAAAAAACTTTTCACCCAAATTAGAATAGAATGCAATAAAGAAAAGAGAAGTTCTTTTTTTAATTTAGGCATTTTTAAATTACTACCAAGCGTAAACTTTCAAAGTGCCACCAAGTTTTCTACAAGATCGAATTTGACATTACTTTATATTTCCCTTAAATTATTTTATACAACACTGGATTTTTCAGAGGTATTAAATAACTAAAACTTATAACTTATTTAAAGAATAAAAAAGTTCAAGTAATTCTCTGTAAATAATCGAAACTGGTGAAAGAAGGAATTTAACCTCTTAATAGTCAAACTCCATGAAATATAATTTTCTACTAATTTATGGAGTACAAACGTAACGAAAGATTTACTAAAATATTACATAGAAAAAAAGAGAAAATAGTAAAAAAAATGTAATATTAAATTAAATTTTAATTTGTTAATACAAAACATATGTTTCAATATAAAATTTATTGGCTTTAATTATAAATTGTTTGTACTTTTTTTTATTAGTTTTGGTTAAAACTTTTATTAATAATGTTTATTTTTTATTTTAATATCTTTTTTTTTTATTTTTCAACAAACTTACAGTCCAATTTAATTTTAGTCTACGGTCCGAACGAGGGACCTTATAACTGCAGGCCTAATTCTGTACACATATTCTTATATAAGTATGTAATGTGCGATAAAATTAAAACACGCTGTCATTTTTTGCTCAAGCTGCATATTTTGTTGCGTTTTTTTTTTAATTAATACAGTCCCTGTACCCAACCTTCTGTTTGATAAAATTAAAAAATTAGTTTTTGTCTTGTAAACAAGTCACTGTGCGACCTGGAAAATGCAATTTTTTTAAATTTTTCTTTAAAAGTTGCTTTTCCTTTATATACATATAAAATATAAATTATTGTGAATCAATGGCATTATTTGCTATCGAAATTTAATTTTTTAAGCTGCCGAAAATTTGTATTATGGTTTTTAAAACACATTATCCTTATATTATAAAGTTTAAGCGCTTAAATGAAAATCCTTATTTTTATAAAGGATATTTTTACAAGGATATTTGTTAATTAACCTGCATTGTCTTATCGACAAAATAAAAGTAAAAGATATAAAATTTACAATACATGGGTATCTATCAGAGATGAGAGATATTTTTGTACCTGTGATTTTATACCTGTGACTTGAAAATCACTGGTAACTGTTACTACGATGTAGTTATTTTGATATGCTATGAAAACAAATATTGTTCGGATTTCCTGTGAAGTAACTATGTTATATTGTTACCAGACTTAGTTAATTTTTGCTAACAACCTCGTTCATTCAATCCCATATGCATACATACAAATATTACATTGTGGTTCGTGGAAAATTGAGAAATTTTTCTGAGTAGCAACTCTTAACTGCTGTGTTGATACTTAAAATTTGGTATGTTATTTAAAGTAACATTTTTAGGTCTTCCTGCGAAATAACTATTAACATATTTGTTTGTGAAAAATAATAAACAGCGATCACCGTCACGGTTTAATATAACTGTTATTTAAAAATCACGTTCACTGTTTACAGTATTCTTCAAAAATCACGGGATCGCTCATCTCTAGTATCTATATCCTCAATATGTCATTAAACTGGCGTAAAAAAAATCAAGCTAAAGGTCAAAATTTTTACATAAATAAGAACAAAAAATCGACAAATAACTATTAAATAATTATGTGGTAAAATTATTTTTAAAGAAATCGTTGAAATAAAAATGAAAATCCTAACATTTTAAAATCACATAGTTGGCTTAACCAAAGCAGCTGATCGTCAGCTAACACGCGTCATAATATGAAATATAATTTTATTTAACCGTCCCAACCATCATTTTGCAAATCAGCATGCGGCATTTATGTTTTTTATTTTACAGGCTAAACAATCATTTAAAAGCATTTAACATTGAATATGAAGTAATGGGCTCAATTAAAATTTATTACAACTAGGCGAAAGCTAAATCATTCTCAAAAAAATATGCATATCCACACTTATACACACAAACACACATTTAAACAACTGTTGTTTGGATAATTATTAATTTATTATCAAACCAAACCATAATTCATATTTTTGCTATTTACTTATTTATTACAGCATCTACATATCTTAACATTAAAATTAATGTAATAAAAATATATACAACCCCTGCAAAGAAATTTCCTAATTAAATTAAACTTAAAGGTTATTGTTACTGTGACCCCTAATAGCTTTGTAGCCATTATGGTTTTTAACACACAATATAAATTTATTAAAAAAAACTTGTTTCCATCTTAGTTCCTTTTAACGTAAGACACTATTTAATATTGTTAAAAAAAAAATTGTATATAATTAAAAATAAGAAACATATTGTTTAACCAATATCTAATATAAAAATTAAATCAAAATATAGATCCTTTTTATTAGACTTTTAGACATAATTAAAATACATATAATTAAGGTAATAAAAGACTAGCTAAAACAAGCAAATTTATATATTCTACATATAGGCGTACATACATACTTACATAATTACAAAATATATTGATACTATTTATTATACGAACACATATAACTGGTAGTTGTAAACTAATTTACTACTAATTAAGAAAGTTATAATATTAAAATCATCCTAAATGAAAACTAACTGGAACCAATATATGTTATAAGTAGAAGTATATATATAGGAAAAAAAAATTAAATATATTGTAGACACCAAAGAAGAAGAGAAATATATAAAATTTAAAAAAAAACATGTTTGTTTACTTGCTGGTATTTGGTATGACCAAAACTTGTAAAGACAAAAATTGTAGAACATAATCACTGCTAGTCCTTAATTAATTGTAATAACAAATTAATTTTTTGTTTATTTTGTTTAAACATGAATAAGTTTATTGTCTTTTAACAATATTATAATTGTATTTAATTGTGATTTTCTTTATTTAATTAAAAAAATTTTTGTTTTGTTTCAATGCAAGTTTAACTTCAATTAAAAATAAAAAACGCGATTAAGTTTGCTTTGTCTAAGCAAAGAAAAATGAATTTGGTATTTTATTGAAGAAGAAAAAAAATTATTTGTAAGTATTTATTTTGTATCTGTGTTTGCTTAAACAAAATTAAAAAAAACTTATAGCTGCAAATTAAATGACGACTTAATTACTTTTTTTATTTTAAATTTATACATTTTGGCACAAATTAATTTCAAACCTTATTTGCAAGTTTTTAAATTTAGCAGGTTGGCGTATGAGCATTATTAATCTCGCGTAACACGTATACGTAAATGGTCCCATGCTAAGGGTGATTATTAGAACTGTTACCCTACAAGAAATTTGTGACCGAAACTAACACTGAAACCTTTTTTTTCGGTCATTTGTGACCAATATTTCTATCACATCTGAAGGTGCGAGAGAGATGCAAGATCACACGTACACAAAATTTCGGTCATTTTTTTCACATCGCCGGTCAAATGACTGTCACTGTTCTGGTAGGGTATTTTTTGTATAGCAAAATTTTAGAATCTTTTGATTTCGGCTTGCCACAATGAAAAAATTATTCCTGTACTTTTTTTTCAATTAACACAGTTATTAGAAAACCAAAACGGTTTAAAGCTTATAGTTTAATTGTCCTAATGAAATATAAAGGTTTTTGCATACATTCAACGTATGGAGTTTGACTCCATATATAAAAAAGAAAAAAGGAAAAGAGTCAATAATTCTCTCCCGGATGCGTTCACCTGCTAATTAATTTCACCATGTTCGTAAGTTTGTGAATGTAATATAAAATCATATTTTTTGTGTGAACTTCTCAATGGTGCTTTAATAATGTAATGTTTAATAATAAAGAAATAAATGATAAAATTTGTTCTCTTTGTTTTTGAAGAACAAAAATCAGAAATGTATAAAAAATATATTTTACCCATACTGCTTACTGAATTTTTTTAATCGTTTCCGGGTTCACTTAAACTTCTGCGTTTTACCCCCAAGTTTTATTTATTTATTTTTTTAATAAAAACGAACAAGAATCTAAAGAAAAATCTGATATTTTATTATATCACAACAACCCTAGTAATTATTCACATACATATTTCTGATTTGAAGCCTGCACGATAGCATGCCTCTGTATAAAAAGTTCAAAGTTTAAAATTTAGGGACATTTATTTCATACCTCGATCTAAGAAAGCAAATATTATTAGAAAATAAATATAAAAATAAAACAGAAAAACTTAAAAAAAAGAAATAAAAACTTGTTTATTTGTAAAAGTGCATGAAGACACTGCTAAACATGACGTGCCAGACACTCATTATCCTAATTATCATTAAGTAGTTTCAGTAAAAATGTAATAAACAATTCGACGCACGTAATAAGTATTATTTAGGTTGAGAAAAGTATGTCACACAATGTTTTAATTAAAATAATTATATTTCGATTTTACACGAAAATTTTTAGGAAAACGAAACCTTTAAAGAATGAAATCAGATTGTGATTTTTACGTAATTGCTCGTTGACAATTTTGTTAAAAGTTTGGTATTTGGCGAAAACGTGATGGACCTAATGTAAATTTAATTCGTTCTTGGGTGCGGAGATTCCGCGCAACTGCTTGGGCTATGAATGTCCCACAGCCAGCACCAAATCGATCTTCAAGGACTCCCGAAAACTTTGAACTAGCTAAAAGCAGTTTGCGTGAAAATCCGCGATTTTTAATACGAAAAAGAGCAGCTTTACTGAAACTTCTAAGAGCACTTATTTATAAAATTTTTAACAATTAGCTAATGTCCATCCTTCTAAAATTCAAATTGTTCAATAACTGAAAGAAAGTGACTTTGACGCATTAAATAAGTGGACCATTTTTTTTTTTTTTTGAAAATTCTCGAGGCCAGGCGACAAACGTAAACGCATGATTACGGAATTCTTTTTGCTAAACTTGCGAGCTTAGCTATCGTACTCTTAACACACTTGGTTTCAACAGGAAGAGGCGACTGCACACACAGCCAGAGCAACGATGAATTTTCTTCGCTAAAATTTCCCCCAAAAACTGATCATTTGGTTTAGGGACCATGGCCACCGAGGTCGCTCAACCTAACCCCTATGAATTTTTTTTGCGGCTACCTTTGAAAAGAGGGTTCCTAAGGACACTCCCCAATCTCTTGTGGCTTTAAAAAGAAAATACTGGTGGATAAATCAGCTTAATTGAACCAAGTTAACTGCAGCGTGTGGCGCAGAACGCATGGCTCCGCTTTGAACATAGTGTTCAACTCGATGAAAGATATTTGGATGACATACTCTTAAAAAAAATCCGCAGTTCCATTCTATCGTTCAATGCTCCTAATAAAACTTTGTGCCAATTATTATATTATTTATTTAAGTTTTAAAATATGTATAAAACTGCCACCAGACACCCTGTATAACGCTTCCTTTGACCAAAATATTAACACTTTGAAAAACAGCTTATAAAGCGTAACGAACTTTGTTTACAACTATGGTGTCTTTGATGGTTTCTACTAAAATTTCTGACAAAAATGTTATAGAATATTTTAATCCTTAAATGCCCTTTTTGAAAGAACTTTTTAGTTGCTTATAAAAAAGGATCAAACTGACCCATAAAGAGAGGAACTAGAAAAATGTCCGCATTAATTTAAACAATATAACCATGACAATAATAATTTTCTACGACATTAACTTACAGTGTTTTTATTTATTTTGAGGAATTGATCTCTTTTATATTGAAAATTAGCTTTTAAATACAAAACAAAAAAAAATGTTCCATTAATGACTTCATTTTAAAAACAAAATTGGCATACATTTTTTTTAATAAATACATTCTTTTAAAGCAATGGTTTACCAAAAGTGTAACAAGAAACAAAATAAAAACGACTTTAACCTTTAAAACTTTTTGTGCGACAAACGTTAAATATATATTCATATGTACTTTTTTAAACAATTGTTCATACACACATACATGCATGAATTAAAAAAACAATTACATATAAGCACGACATTATTACATACATATAACCGTTAACGGTAGTTTCTAAATACGTAAACATGTAAAGTAATTTCAGAAAAGGACACTTGTGTGTTGTTTTAAAAATGTATCGATTAATTTTTCTATTTTGGTAACTGATTTACTTACATATATGTATATATTTGCCCTACGTCAAAGTGTTACTTTTATATAATAACTTGGACAATTTTTATTTTGACTACAAATTTTTATCGCTACCTAAAGTGCAAAAGGCCCTAACAAACAAACAAAAATTATATTGGGTTTTCTGTGACATACATATACAAAACATGCTTAAGTATTATAAAAAATTTGTAATTTTAAACGGTGAAAAAGGGGCACATCACGTAGATTGTTTTAAGATACAAGGTGGGCCAAAAGAAATCACCCTATTGGAGAATGCTCTTATTCTTGCAAATGGCGGCCAATGTCAAATCTGTTTTGACTAGAACTAGCCAGATGTAGAATACAAGTGAACAAGCCATGGAGCGATGCACTCCCCAAGAACGCGACATAATCATGTCTATTTTTTTGCGTAACAATTCGTCTGTGGTGTTGGCGCAGCGCGAATTCCGTTGCCGATTTCTTGGTCTTCCAGCACCGACTGCGCAAACACTGCGCTGTTTGACCACCAACCTCGAAGAGCATGGGCCCAAACGAGACGCAGCCAAGAGTGACCAGCCCCGGAGCGCCCATTCTGCCGAGAATATCACCGCTGTTGGCAAGGATGCCGAGCTGTCGCCAGAAACATCGGCCAGACGCCGTGCATCGTAATTAGCCATCAACCGGTTTTTACTAAGGCGAATTTTGGCCATGTTTTCGTACAAAGTCCAGTCCGTGCATCAGCTGCTGCCTGTCGACCGCCAAATGCGTGTAGCCTACGCCCGAAGTGGACGATTTTTCGACCAAAATCATAATGGGCGATGAGGCTCATTTTCACCTCTGCGGGTACGATTTTCGCTTCTGGGGCACCGAAAATCAAAGAGTGATGCACGAGGAACTCGAGGAGAACGAGGTGCTCTGTTCACACTGGAGAAGTCGAGGACGCCGCTGGTCAAACGACAACAGTAGATATTGCGCGCTATAGGGTACCGTTAGCCAAATTTTTTCTGCCGTAGTTGAACGAATAAGGACTGCAGGACATGTGGTTCCAACAGGACAACCGATATTTTGACGGTGGCGTTTCCGGGCCTCCTCATCTCTCGTTTGGGCGATTTACATTGGTCCGAAAGATCACCTGATTTAACCGTTCTAGATTTCTTTGTAGAGTTTTTCGAAGTCCCGTGTTAACGAAAGCAAGCCCGAGATAATAAAATCCCGTAAGGACAACATTCGACAAGAGTGCGAGAATTTGTCGCCCGAAGTTCTACCCGAGGTGATAGAAAATGTTATCAAACGAGCCCGTAAAGCAATCATTTGTGACGTCGCCTGTTTAGCCGATATCATTTTTTCTACTTGACCAATAAAATTCTTAAGGTTTATATAAACACAATTAAAAAACAGGATCGAAGTTTTTTATGAAAAATGAGAGCCAAACAACATCGGACGACTTCTTTTGGCCCACCTTGTATTTAGAAATTGAGAAAAAAAACAAACAAATATGTATACAATGTTCAAAGACGGGTTGCTTTGGAACAACATATTTAATTGGATCTTAAGTAGCAAGCACTGAACAAACTCATTTAGGACTTACCCAGTACCCAGAGTGAGATACTAAAACTAAGCCAATATGCGAAAGGTGATGTTTACAACCAAAAAGTCTACTACCACTCAAAGAGTAATGATGATCAAATTGGGTAGCTGCTTTCGAAAATGCATTCTACTCTGCTAGTATTGCTTGAAATTTTGCTTTTTCAAAAAAAGTTTCTTTCAAACTTAACGGAATATATTAATTTCTTGAATGAACTTTAACCAGAATAAAACGCAAAAATTTGTCTTAAATAAAAAAATTTAGTTCATATACATAACTTTTGCAAAATATTGATTGATTCAAAACAAAAGTGCTGATTTTAAAATAAAAAGAAATTTTTTCTCTGCGGGAACTCCATATACCTTAATATTTGTTTTGTTTTAAAATGTGTAATTGATTTAGGAAAAATATTCTTAAGCATTATTTTAAAGAATAATAATTTAAATTAATAACAACATGCCATTTAAATGACATTCAAACTTTAAAACACTATAATATTTTGGCGTTATAACATGCCATGTGAATACACCAACTAATTCTAAAGCATAATAAATCCATATGGTAACATAGTATGTACATTCACATGTCACTGCTTGTACGTTCGTGTATACTCACGTGCAGTAAAATACTATTTATACACAGGTAAACAATAGTAACATTTATACATACAAACATATGGATGTTTATACACAGTGATGGCAACTTTTTGAAAGCAAAAAGCACATCGTACACAAAAAAAGGCACCAAAAAGCGTAATTTTGCATTCAGAAAAGCGTAAAAAAGCACTACACTTATTATACACACACTACAAATGTTGAAGTATTTCTATGCATGTGTGCTAATTGCTGATAAATATAAAAACTTGTAAAAAGCACTAAAGGTGCTAACGAAAAATCAAGAAAGCACCAGCTTAGTGCTTTTTCTAAGTTTGGCACTAAAATTAAAATTTGGCGTTTTGAGACATTAAAAAGCACCAGAAATAGTGCTAAAAGCACTAAGTTGTCAACGCTGTTTATACATACATAAACATGTGTATGTATGTATACTTAGTGTAGGTATGTATTGTATATTTACGTAAAAAATTTAATATTTAGGTGGTACTTTAGAGAAACAATATGTCACCTGCCACTATTGCTTTATGTTTCATTCTTTTTACTTTATTTTTCTCTTCTTTTAACAATAACACAATATTGCCAAATGCTTTTGTCATAAAATATTGATAAACACTTTGTTCACGCAAAGAAAAAAACCAAACAAATAAAGTTTTAAAAGATTTCCTTTTTATGATGTTTTTTAGTTTAGAAGAGGGTTAACTTACGTTTAAGTTTCATATATTTTCTTACTTTAAAATTCAAGAAATAAGGATTTTTTTTATTAAAAGTTTTAAAAGTTAATTTAATTTTTAATTTAGTTTTGTGATTACGCAATGAAATTGTGAAAAGAATATTTTATTTAATACTTTCTAAAAAGTTTTCTTTCAGCTTTTAGAGGAGAAAGAAGAATTTGAAATCAAAGTTAAATTTTTTCTTATCAACCTTGCAGATTTTAATAAGCATTTTGCATAGAAACATTTATAAAAGTTTGGCAATAAAACGTTTTCCGTCGGACTTTATTTCGTTTCGGAAGCTTGATTTCAACGGATGGACAGATATACGGACCGACGGGCATGGCTAAATTGACTTCCCCATTTATAAGTATCTAGAATATATATATTTTATGGGGTCGCAAATTACAAACGAAACGACAAATTGCTTTAAACCCTTATCACTGTGTAAAGGATTTAAAACAGAAACAATAAGAACCAACCTTCAAAGACACTTAAATCTTCAATGACCATTCAGTTCGCAATGTTTGCTGGGTAAGGGTAATTTAAATATCAATAGTGTCTTTAAATGTATGTAATTCTTTTTCAAATATACACCCACATGTACTACATATATGTACGTGCATGCATTTGAGTACGTGAGTCCTTCAGTATGATTCTAAAGTACAGATAAATTGGTACTTGTCATTTATATAAGAGAAGGGAAAAGCAAAAATCGTTTAGGTTAACATTCTATTGTTATTCGTATTTTTGTTATTGCCTTTGCATTTTAGTTTTCACACAAACACTTCAAAACCTTAAGAACCCATCCTTACAGTATAAATCTTAACCTAATTATACAATTAAAGTTTAAGATGATTATAAATTCCAAAAACTTATTATGCATTTAGTTTTCTTCTATCTGCTACAAAAAGTTTAAGAAAAGTTGGAATTAAAAAAGGCAAATAAGTTTAATTTAAAAAAGTAAAAAAACTAATTTAAAAATGAAGAGGAAAATTGACTTAAAAAAGGAATTTAAGTAAAACTCAAGTTAAAAATAAATATCAATTATTTAGTTTAAAATTCTAATAAGACATAAATAAGGATTGAAAAATTTATGAAAAAATAGATTTATTAATAAATAATAGTTTTTATTTTAAAGTAGTGGCAATCATGACATAAACAATTATTTAAAAAAGAAAGATGAAAATATACACTTAGGCCCAATTAAAATTGTGGTAATAAGGTGGCCAGGCATGGCTAACCCCAAAGTTATTACTTTTTTATACTTTTAAAAATATGATTCATAAACAATAGAAATACTTCTTTTTTTATTTCCCAATTAAAGCAAATTTTTTTTACTACAAAAAACATTTCTTTTTATGGGAGGTTACCTGTGAGCTCATTATGTTTAAATAACACCTCGTTAATTAAAAATTAATAAAAAAAAAAAAATATAATTCGTCAGGTAATAATAAAATTTTTTTTAAAAAAAGATTTTTTTTATAATTCTTTAATCTTAAATTTATTATTATATGTATTTAGGGGAAAATATTTTTGTGTAAGTGTTTGTTTGTATACAGAACGCTTTGAATTTGTTTATTAAAAATTTTTATGATACGAGTAAAATAGCTTTTTAATTTTATTTTTAAACTTTTGATTTTAAGGATAAATTAACAAATGTTCGTGCTTGTTAAGTTATCTTGTTAAATCACTGCGATTGATATATTAGAGCTTATTAACTCTTGCTACTTAGTAATTAAAAAACTAATTGATTATTTAAATTTTCATTAAATTCAGCCTTTACTTATAATGAATTTTTATGATGTGCAATTAATTGAAATATTTAATCAAGATTATAATATTTTACATAACAGTAACTTCAATGTGGTGGTGTCCATAGTATTTACAAATTTACTTTAAGCACTCTGCTTTTGTTATTTAAAAAATGTTTTTTTTTTAAATGTACACAAACAAATCTATATCACTTTTCCCCTCTATTATGATTACAACCAAACCTGCGAAGAAAATTTTTATCTTTTACAATTTTGTATTAGTTTGGTTGACAAAAACATCAAGAAACATCAAGTAAGAGCGCTATATTTGGCTGTGCCGAATCTAATATACCCTGTTAAACCCCGAATTGTTTTATCTATTCTTTTTATAAAAAATTTCTAATTTTTAAAAAGGGGTCGGTGTCATATTTTAATCCTCTAAGGGTGACTAAGGGGTTTTGCCCTAATTTTTTCAAATTTTGAATGGCGACCCCCTTAGTGAGAGGAGGTAGGGGGTAAGTATGTTTTAGGAAAATGGTTGCATAAAAAAATGAGTTGGAGTAAGTTCTACATTTGACCTATCCACGGGCATTTTGGAAGCTGTTGGGGGGGGACTTATTACAATTTCCCAAACTTTGTCTGGAAGCCCCCTTAGGCGATGGAGATAGGGAGTAAGTATGTTCTAGAAATACGTTTAGGAGGGCAACCTAATTGGGGCCGGTGGTACACCTTATTGTCAGCTTGACTTTGGGGAAGTTTTGGGTTTTTTAAAAAAATTTTTGTTAATTTTGTATGGCTTACCCCTTCGGTGATGGTGATAGGAAGTAAATATGTTCTAGGAATATGTTCGGGAGGGAAAACTAATAGAGGTTTGTGATAAATTTTGTTACTAAGGGCGACTCCGGGGAAGTTGTAGGGGTTTTTACCCTAATTTTTAATTTTGTGTTTTGTATGGCAACCTGCGGGAGATAGGGCCTAAGTATGTTCCACGAAAATGTTTGGGAGGAATATTTATTTGGGATTGATCTCACATTTGACCTTTGTAGGAGCATCCTGGAAACTGTGGGAGTGATTTAAACAAAACCAAAAAAAATTAAACTTTATATGGCAACCCTGTTAGGTGTTTTACAAAAATGTTCATTAGAAAAAATTAATAGGAATCGGTCTTACATTTCACCCGTGTAGGGACAACTCCGGGGCAGTTGTATAGGTTTTTATGTACATATCTGTCAGTTATCGGGCGATTTTGCTAGATTTCCATAACGATTTTCTAACAGATACTTCTGATAGTTTGATACCACTTACGGGTCTATGCAGCATCGGGGTCTTCAAAAAATTTATTTCAACCATAACACGGACAGACAGACATCGCTAAATCGACTTCCCTATAAGGACCAAGAAAATATATACTTTGTGGGAGCGCAGATGGATATTAAAGAAATTGCAAAATTGCAAACGGAATGACAAACTTACATATCGTCACAGAAAATGCAAAACGCCCTATCTAACATTCAAACATTTTTTAGAAGAGGCAATCATTTTAGTTTAAATGAAAAATTTATTTACAATTAACACAAATTTTTGCAATTAATGTAAGTAAAAAAGGAACAACGAATTTATTTCTGCTAGAAAAATAGAATTTTGCGAGATGAAGTACATATTTAAAGGCAATAATTTATAAGGAGCCGATTTTCAAATATTTGTTGGATAGGGCGTTTTGAATTTTCTGTGACGATATACCCTTGTCACTTATGTGAAGGGTACAGTTACAACTCGCCAGTAGCAGTTGTTTGGTTTGGTTGTAATCGCGATACGAAATCTTATATTACAACTGAAATGGGGTTAAGTTGTAAATAATAAAAGGGTGCTTTCATTTGTCAAAATTTTCGTTGTTTTGTAAACGAATATTTTGAATATGAGTAATTACAAATAAATTTAAACTTTTTTTTCCCTGTTTAGAGCCATTTTACATGGAATTGGCGATAACCTCCTTTTTAATTCTTATTTTAAGCAAACAAAAATGCCTTAAATTAAAGCTCATATTCATAATAATTAAAGTAAGTTTATTACAGGCTTATTTGACAATTATTCCATAGACATCTTCCAAACAAGCCTTTAATAAACCTACTTTAATTATTATAAATATAAGCATTATGATCAATTTTTGCTACCCAGTGAATTAATAATATACAAAAAGCGGCATCACTGGTTTTTCTGGCTGGTTTGCAACATTAAACAAATTTGCAAACTAAAGCAGTGGTACCAAATCAACGGGCATATCCCCGTTTTATTTTTGCATATAAAATAGATTTTAGGTAAAAAACATTAAATATTAATTTATTTCGGTTTAACTATGTTTTTTGTAGTAAATGTTTAAAAACTGTCATCGTATATGGTCTATATAGCCAAATATGAGTTGTCACGACTAGTGTTTACCAAAATGGCGGAAAAAAAAGTAGTATACCTTGCCGGCGAACACCCTGTATTTGCCAATTTACTGATGGAAAATCAAACATTTTTTGGTAAATATCAGAAATTTTTTAATCGAAAACTATTAATTTTTCTGTGTATTAAGGAAATATTAAAGCAAATTGTAATTTTTTGAACAATTAAAGTCAATCTTTAATTGTCAAAAAATTTTTTTTTTAGTAAAACCCTAAAACAATTTGACCATATATGGTCTATATAGCTATAGCTTAAGCCAAAAAAAAAATGTTAAAGTGAAGCTTTGCAAAAAAAAACTTTTTTCCAATAAATGCGATGGCCATGGAGTTGATATTGAAAAACATAACGTTCTTACCAGAGAAGCAAGCCGTAACGCCGCGGCTGTCGGCTAGCCGAAAAACTCGGCTGATCAGTGGCTCAAATTTAAGCCATTTCTTGGCATATTTATTATTTATTTATCCCTTTACAAAGTGATTATGGTAAATAAGTTTAAATAACGTTTGTAACTTCTTTAATATTATTTTGCGATACAACAATTAAGTTTTCGATACGCCTTATCACAAAAACTTAATAGTCGTTAAATTTAGGCCTGCTACAAAGCAACTAAATTTAATATTATTGTGAAAACAACCTGGATACATGTATCGGTTCATTGGGAATTCAAAAGACTAATGTAAATGGTATATAAAATTTGGTACAGCACCGACGACTGCCTAAAAATCTGTGATAATTTAAATTAACCATTCCGTCTTGTTGTAATTTAAAGTTATAATTATTTTTATAGTTATATATCTAATTTCCTTCCATTTTTTTTTAATTTTCCAACCGAAAGATAAAAAATTATTTTAACCCACTTTAACGGCTAGTATTTGTGAAAAATTTTTGTTTTAAAGTAAAATATTTGATGTGAATTCCGACGAACCACACCTCTGCTTTATGTACTTAAAAGAAAAACTTTTAAGTAATTTAACAAAATAAATTAAACCCTTTTTAAAATATTTCTTCTTGTATAAATATTTATTTTGTGCTTATTTGAAAAATCGGCGCGAAGCCGTTTAGCCGCTGCCGATTTTTTTTTGATCGGCTTGTTTCCCTGGTTCTTACCTGTTTGATAACAATTTCAAACTTCTAGCGCTGTTGGAAATAAAAATCATAATTTGATTTATTATCTTAAACTACTTATATAAAAAATTAACACAAAGTTACTATAAAAAATAATTTCCTCATAGTTTTGTTAGTTTAGCTGTTATTTTTAACTTAAAATCGCATCGTTATAATCGTGTAAATGAAACAATATTAACATAATTTAATTTTTTTGTTGTAATATGATGCCAAAGATTTATGTTAAGATGAAAATTAACATTTTGGAAATTAAACTTTCACCACTATTAACAGTTTTTTAGATATGAATTAATAAAATAATAAATCTTCTTTATTGTGTTTATATTTAAATAACAACTTTAAGACCAATGAATGCTTAGCTCAGCAAGCATGGTACTGCTTAAATGGTATGTGAAATTTCAATGATTTCAAGCATTCAAGAAATTTTCGTAAACGTTGTGGTTAAAAACAATTTTTCATAATCAAGATTTTAAATTTCCATTAAGAAAATGTTAGAGTTTTTACTAGAATCCCATTAAAATTTAAAGTTGAAAATATTGTTTATTTTATTATTAGAGTAATTAAATTTTATAACATACAAGAACATATTTTCTTTTTGTATTTTATTTTAAAAGACTACAGAAATAAAAGACTTAATTAAATAGCTTATTCTTTATTAAAATAATATTTGAAACTAAAATTCATTTAACGTACACTTTTTTTAAATAAAAGCGTAAAAATACTTTTCTAACAAAAAAAAAAACAAAAAAGAATTGTTTAGGCTAAATAATGCTAAACTATAAATATATTTTCTAGACCATTAATATTTTAAACTTTTATATATTTTACAAATACCATCACTTTAATTATTAAGGTTATTCTTTTAGAAAAATAAAACTCATTTGCATTCGAAATTCAAAACTTAACCGTTAAATCTGAAATATTGAAATTTCCCTTCAATGTGCCTCCCGAATATATTAAAAAGATTAATGGTTACTTTAACTAAGTAATTTTTAAAATAAACAATTTGCTTTATGTTAAAAATAGATTTCTTAAAAAAACCTTTTAAACCATCTACTGTCGCTAAGAATAGCACAAAACAAGTTTACGTTTATACTTTTTAGGCTAATGTATGCTTAAATTGGCCCATTGACATTTATACCTTTAATACAAAATTTACATGTCATTACTTTCAGTTGCTGAAAGATTTATTTTCTTTGAAAACAGTCAACAAAAAAAGTATAACATTAACCAAAACCTTAAGCAAGCCATTAGTTGCATAAAATTAAAAAAGATTAATGAGGGTGATAAAAGCAGAAAAAGAATTGCTGAGGATATTTTCATCTCTTAAAATGCAAATGATGAAAATTACTAAAAGAAAGTTTTAAAGTGCATTAATATTTCATAAACAATTTTGGTTAATATGCCCTAAATTTAAATAGAAACTACAATGTTTTGTCTAACACACATTTATGGAAAAATAAAACAAAAATTGTAAACAAAACCAAACAAAAGCAATGTTCTTTGCAAGTTCGCTCAAGAGAAACCCCAAGCTTTTGCTCAAAATCAGAAGCCAAAGCATAAAAGCTCATTTATAAGAATTTCTCTCGAATGTATCTGTATGCAACAACAAACAACCTTGGCATTGACTTTGGCGGTTTATTTATATGTTGCTTTAACAGCTGTTAACAGAGTTTTTAGTTGCAACAATTTTAAAAAGTTGTCAGTTGTTGAAGGTTTAAGCTGCAAAAAGGTTGTAGTCATCGGTTGATTAAAAAACATATTTGTGAGAAGTAAAAAAATTAAAAGGCTATTTAAAATAAAATATGTATAAATAATTAATTTTGTTAAAGAAACTGTTAGCAATAAACAAGTTTGTTGCTTAAGTCTTTAATATGATATAAAGAGATCCTCAAAAATTAAGTTTGTTGCTTAAGTCTTTCATTTTAAAACATTCGTTTAAAAAATCTTACAAAAAAAACAAAGATTATAAATTAAAGCGTGCGTGTTAAATGCAAACAAATTTTTTTCATTAAAAAATTTTCTTTTTCTCCAACATTCCACTTAACAAAAACAATAAAAATATTTTCTTAATTAATGCTATAACAACAGCGTAAAAATAAATTACAAGTAAAACAAAGTAAAAAAAAAATTATAATAAAAATGAGAGTTTGTTCACCAACCTCAACTAATTGTTTAAAAAAATGTGCAAAAAATAAAATAAATTTAATGATGCAGCATGATAATAATAATGAAGTGCAACAACATGATAATGTTAATCGACAGTTGTGGTGGTCATTACCAATACAAAAACGTAGTAATTTCTTAGTTTTCGTCTTTGCTACGCTTTTTATGCAACATTATGTGATTGGCGCAACGACTAACGATCATAGAATCAGTGGCACCTTCGATGCTGTAACAAAAGGATTAAAAAGCCGCATGCGTTCACCTAAAATCGCCAGTATACATATTTTACAAGCTGTACCAGAAAGTTTACCAAAGAATCAGCGTCATAATGGACCAGCAAATAATGTTGATGATAGAAATCAAACAAATCTACCACCAGCTGGTAAATTTGGTAAGTTAAGCAAAGAAACAGTATGAAGTGGCACTAAAGCAAATGCTATAGAAATCAAGTTCAAGGACATGATTGTAAATAACTAATGTCAGCGACTTTTTTTGTACTTCTTTTTAGTAGTTGTTTTAATTCAAACTGGGCATTCTTTTAAAAAAAGACGTTTGTTGTTGTACTGTTTTTTCTCTATAAAATTATGTTTGAGTTGTAGTATTAATATTTTTAAAATCAGCTAAGTTATTAAATATCTTACAACTGCCTAAGAAAACCATTTTTATTTATTTTTTTAAGAGAAACAAACGGCTTAAATTAGGTTTTTATTACCAAAAAAAAAACCCGAATGGTTAAAAACTTTTGCACAGCACTTTTTTACCTGAACTGACTAAAACACTTCTTTAAACCAACATACATGGTAGGGGGATAGTTAATTTTTACAGATGTTTAAAACGCACAAAAATAATTGTCGAAAATCTACCTTTAATTATATCGATTAACTCCGAATCACTTTGTTCTTGCAACCAAAATGTACTTTTACGATAATCTGATCAAATTTGGCACAGATAAGCTTTTAGGTAGGAAAGTCAAACCTATTTATTATTTTCAATAGCTCCCATACAAGTTTTTTCCCGAAATAAGCTTCATCGGCTCTATAACTGCTTTAAACGTTTTGCACATAAATCATACTAAAACATAATAAAGATATCGCTTATAAAAACATATTTATGTATATTTAAAATATACATGACAACTGAATCGTTAACATACTTTTCAACTAAATATGTTTTAAAAGCATTTTTGCCATTTCGTCAAAATAATGAATGTGAAAATCTAATCTTTAGAACCATTGTTAACCTCTTCTGTCACTTCTTATAAGCATTTTAGTGTTAATTTTAAATGTATGTACGTATTTGTATTTGTGCACAAACAAATTAGTGTGTATCACTTCTGTCAACCAACAGAGAATGTTTTAATTAAAAAAAAACCAAAACATTGCAAAACTTAGAACTAAAATTTTAATTTATGTTTATGTTGTTGTTTCTGTTGCCATTTTTAATCATAAGCAAATAGCCAACAACGGCATAAACATTTGTAGTAATTTCTATTCTTTTCAATGTAAAAAATTAAAAAAAAAAAGAATAATGGCTGTCATAATGAAAATGACAACAACAACGATTACTCTTATGTTTATGTTAAACAACGAACATAGCAAAAAAAAAAAAGTAATGACAACAACAATAACTACTTGTTGTACATAAATACAACTCAAACATAAAAACCAGACGCTTAACAAAAGATATAAACAAATAAGGAATTAAATTTTACATTTGAAGACACAGCAAACTCCTGGACTCGCATCTCTTTATCTAATCTAAAATAACCCACTAAATGTTTTTCTGCCAAATTTGATAAAAATTTTAAAACGTTAAAAACCTTAAAAAAATTTGCAGAAGTTTTTTTAGGAAAAAATCGCAATTTTTCCATAAAGCTTCACTTAACTGATATTTTTGCATTATTATTTGTATTTATAAAATAATCTTTTTAAATTAAGAAAAATTTTATTTATAGTTTGTCTTGACTTTATTTTCTAAATTTAGATATAAATTTAAATTCTGTGTCAATAGCCTTTACTTTTATATATTTAGAGTTATAAAATCAAATATGAAAAATAAGTACCTTAAGATGTGAATAAAGTAATTTTGGCCAATTTGTTGCCTTTTAAATTTCTAGATTCTTTAAATTTAAATAACCCGCCAAAAATCTATGGAAAATGCAAAAGTACTTGTAATCCACTTTGCTGACTTTCAACCTTTTTGTACCTTATAATCCTAAGAAAATGGGAAATAGCAGAAAAAATGTAAAAAAAGTACTTTTTATCCACTTTCATGACTTTCGACCTTAATATGGATCAATAGCTTTCTTTCATATTTCAATACTAATGATGTCAAAATATACCTAAGGAGTGACACAGTATAATTTATACCCTTTTTTGACTGTATGTGACAAAAACTGCATAAAAGTACTAAAAACTGTTCATATTTTTTATAGACCAATCAACCGCAGTTTGAGTTATGTTTCAAGCTTTTTTTGATTTAGGAAAGTCAAAAAGCATCTAAAGAATACCATTATGTATTGAGGTTTAAAATTTAAAAAATAGCTGTCGATCGAATCTTGAATTATGTTTGATTCTTTATAAGTAAGAAGTTACAAAACGTACCCCTTTTTACCCATAAATCAGTGAGCATGTACACAAGTCTACCAGTCCGGAGGCTGTGAGTTCTATTCTCACAATATACCCTGGTTAGTCTACTTCATTCTTCTTTTCTTTCTTTTTAAACCTTTTTAAGTTCCTGCCTCTTCTACATACCTAAACTTATATTAATATTTTTTTAAGGACCATTCAACCGCAATTTGGGTTTTGTTTCTAGCTTATAGGCTTATGATAAATAAATAGTACCAAAATATTATCAGTATATAAATTGTATCCCCTTTTGAAGGGTTACTTTAAGGTTTAAAATTTAGAAAAATGTACGAAAACGTATTCACATTTTTTCGAGACCTGTCAAATGCAGTTTTAAATTGTTTTTATATTTATTGGTTCAGATCAAAATATAGTTGTAATCCTGTATTGACGGTTTAGATCCAATATCTCAAAAAATGCCAAGACCATATTCATAGTTTTTAGATGCCTATTACACTCAACTTAAATTTTGCTTTAATTAATTTTGGTTTAAAAGATAAAAAATTTAATTTATAAATTTAACAGTTTTTTTACATATATTTTTATATATCAATATTTTTGGAAACCTGTCTAACGCAATTTGAATTATGTTTTTATCTTTACTAGTTTAGGAGTTACAAAGTGGAACCGAGCAGTATCAATTGGGGTCTAAAATTTCGAAAATGTTCAAGACACCGGTCCGTTTACTTTGTAAGCTTAATACAAGCCTTTTTTAAAATTGGCTTCTCTCGTATTAAGTTTAGTATTTATCAACTTTCCGATTTTTCCCTAGTTTGCCCTATTTTCCTCTCTTGTGGTCGAAATTCCCGAAATGCCATCTTGGTGGATTTATACCTCAATTAGGGTATTTGACAGTCCAAATTTCAAGTCTCTAGCTTTACTTGTTTGGGCTGTGCAAAGTTCAATCAGATAAATAGATAATATAAAATCCACGAAAATAAAAATTGGAACTACCTATGATTTCCAGTACCCCACTTCCTTTAATCGGTATTTCCATATTTAATGTTTATTTTTTCAACTTATAAATAATGATAATTTTTGTTTATAGTTGTAAAGTAATTGCCAATATATACCATAAAATAATATTAAAAAACTCCCTTAAAATTCCTTGTAATTTTTAGTTTTCCCCTAATAAAAAAAACTAATCTTTTATATATTCAAAAGCAAATTAATGTTTGCTGGGTAATAATGCACTTGTCCACAGCATGTACGCACATGTAGCAATTTCGTACATGCATGTTAATGTGCCTATGTGTGTTAATGCAGTTGTCATTTACCATAGTCAAATTTGTTGTGTGTAATAAGCACCATATCTCCGCCTCTAAAAATATCCTTCTTTTTCATTAAACTTCTTGAAGTACAAGCTTAAAGTTAACTTGTTAAATGAAACTTAGAACATCTTCTTTTATTCTAAACATGTTTGAAGAAACATTCAGTTGTTTGCAGTACGCATTTGTTTGTTTAATAATGCGTTTCTGTGTTTTTATGATGGCAACATGCATCAAAACGCAAACATACACAAAGAAAATGGCTTTTGCAAAACTGGCTTAATGTATTTAAGGCAGAGTTTACAGTTTACTGTCATTCAACAAAAACAAAAAGAGTATTTCGAAATATAATTAAAATGTTTTTTTTATAGCTGTGCACACTCTGGACTTAATTTGTGACTATTAGATTTTTAAATTTATTATTTTATTCTTTAAAACATCTCGGATTTCCATTTTAGTTTCTTTCGTCGTTTTTTAAACTAAATCCCTAATATTCCTAGAATGGACTCTAGGAGTTCGTAAGCCATCAAATGTTAGATTTGTAAAAGCTTTCAGAGCGTTTGAATCAAAAAAAGAAAGCGGAAGTGACTCATAGCAACCATTTCAATTATTACTTCGTTTTGACTTGTTCGCACCAAAAATTTGGTTTTTCTTTTACTATCTTGGAAAATTTCTTTATGGTCCCGTTTTAAATGCCTTTTTAAATTTGCAGTGTAGTTGTTGATCTTTCGCCAGAAGATTTTCATTCAACTACGTCATCTTTCATTGCGCTTACGACCCATTTTAAAATCAACTAATTATTTTGTCTTTACAAAATTAAAATTGACAATTAATTTACGAGTGCTTGGAGATTCTTTCAATTCAAAAATTTTTTACCGTTTTTGGCCGCTTTTGTTTTGTATATTTTATACAAAGTTCATATTGTGTATACACATATATTACAAAAAAAGCATTTACATATTTTCGAAAAAAAACAAACTATGATAATTATTTCTGCAAAAAAAATAAACAAAAATTTGAAAATAGTTCTAATTTCTGAGGAAAAAAAGATCACATTAAAATAATTATTCCTGCTCTTAAAAATACAAATCAAAAAATAATTATTATTTCCGCTTAAAAAAATATAAATCAGAAAATAATAATTATTTTTTCATTTTATTTATTATTTTTTTTTTTTTGCAAATCTTGTTTTACTTATGTACGTATGTCTATCAAGTAAAAAACAAAAAAACAACAAAGTAGGCTATCAAATAACAGTAACGGTAAAAAGTTTTTTGGCCCTTTAAAAGGTGTTTTGGATATTTTTAAAATATTTGGCAAAAAAAAAAAACTAAAAATGCATTACTGCTTTACATTCCTTAGGGGACATTTATTACGACATGACAAAAGATGTTGTAGAATAATACACAGAATCTTATCATGTAAAAGTACAATGTATTAAGTAGAAAAGAATACGGATACAAAATTCGACATATGTTCGGTAACTGTGTATTTTCTAAACAATTTTAGAAATTTACGTTTTCTCATCACCTACAACATCTAATGAAGATTGCTACATTTCATGAAACAAAAGCAAACAATCAAAATCAACGCAGAATTTTTTTCATGTTGTTTCTGTTAATACATATGTTATGCCGTTGCCACAAGAGAAAACAAAAATACAAAAGCAGCTTTTGATTCCTTATCCTTAAAAAACACTTTTATTCTCTTTTCTTAAGCACGGAAATCTTTTCTTAATATTTTGATTCTACAAAGTCTAAATACTTTGTATTACCATGTAAAGCCAGCTTTCCAGACAAACGTAAAACATGTTCGATGAGATGTCTGTATGAAAACGATTTTATCACCAAAAGGTTGGTTATTTAAACATCATATATTTACAGGCAATTTTTGTGGCTCTCTTAACTAAATTTTATTTTTTTTGCTAAGTATTATTACGTCCCTTTTTATAATTATACTATTGAACTGTTCTACTTCAGTCGGTCGCAGTTTAATACAAAAAGGTTGGCAGCACCATAATATAAAAATACAAAATCAACTAATTTTTTGACGTTTATTGTAGGGTTTTTATGTGATGTTAAAACGGCCAATAGAGTTCCTGGCTGAAACTTTTTTTATTCCCAAAACAGAGATAAAATCGCATTTATTTACAATTTTAATTTTATTTTAGAATATTTTACAATACCTATATAATAAAAGGTTAAGAAAGATTTAAAAGAATTTTTGAAAACCATTTTTTTTAATATATTTACTAAACAATTTTAACCAGTGGGACACGTTATAAAACTGTTAAAAACGTATGCTTTATAGTGTATGATGTACATTTGTATGTTTATATATGTTTTTTTTTTTAATTTCCTGTTTTAATGTCCGTTCAAATGCAATAATACAACAAAAAGTCTAAAGTAGTATGTTAAGTCGTGACAAGCATTTTTCTCTATATTAAGTTCTTACCACAACTTGTATTTGTTTGATGGCAAAGTTCTTTTCATTTTCATTTTGTTTATAGTGGGTCTTCAGCTATAACGTGTATATTAAACAACTTTTTATATTCTCTCATTGCAAACCTACATACATACATTTGCCCATTAACTTGTGGTAAACCTCTGTAGAAAAAAAAACTTAATTTTACCTTTAACATCTATTATACCCTCCATATGAGTAAGTTCGTTCTAACCAAAAGAATAATTTTTTTTAACTTGGTCACGTCAACTTAATACAACAGAGAATTTATGCTATTTTCAAATAAGAAGATGTAAGTAAGTATTTATGTTTTGTTTCTTAAGCGGACATGGATACGAAGTAACAACCATAAAATTTATAGTATAAATAATGGAACACATTGTAGAATTCTACTGGCATATTATTGCCCCAGGGAGAGAAATAAAAATCTGTGTGTGTTGTTTTGGTTTGATACACCTTTTCTCTTGTACATAAACAAAGTAAATAAATTAAGATTGATTTTTTCACAACAAAACTATTTACAAGTTACATGTGTATGTATCTTTTTTCTTACCCTAATTTAGTAGCCTACGATGCCTCGTACAACTAAAAAAATATAAATATTGACAATTGAATGACTATATTAGAACGAACAATTTGTGGAAATAAGGAAATTCAGGAAACTTTATTACATTATTTCTGCCAAAGCCATCTAAAGGTTACGGTTTTGTTTTCCGCTAAAGATTTTGAAAGATATTACGATTTAACTAATAATTAAGCCTTAGATAAAAAAATTTATAACACATTTTATTTATTCACTAAATAAAAGAAAAAAGTTATGATCTAAAGTATGTCCTAAGTTCACCTTTTTTAATTTTTTATATTTACAAATATCTATAAAAAATATTTGGTGAAAATGGCTCTTATGGCAAATGAGAACATGGTAAATTATAAACCTGTTATCGAGAAAGTTTTTAAAATCATTGTTATTCCCACACCACATACGTGATAACGATATGATGAAATTAAGGTTACAAACTGTGTTAATTTTTATCAATAAAACTTTATTGGAATATAAAAACCACCCAAAAAATGGAAGCTTTTGTTAAAATAACAGCATTATTAATAGATATAAATTCAATTTTCTAAATCTTTTTAAAATTCCCAAAAACTTTGATGTAATGATGTAGTGACACAAAAAAAAAAATTGCCAATATTATTACTTTTCTTTATTTATTATAACATTAGTTGATTTTAAATTTTATTTTAATTAAAGCGTTTTAGTTTTTCACTCATGATTTATTCAAGTCTTTGTTCTTAATAAATGTGTGGCAGCATTATGACATATAAAAACTTAATTGGTAATTAACAGCTGCAAGAGCAAAACAAACAATAAAAAATGGTAGTAAAAAAAAATATGGTTTGTTTTTTATTTAAGCAAACAACCAAAATCATATGGTTACCATATGGGCAGTCTTATTATTTTTTATAAAAACCATAAACAAAGAAAGCACTTAACTCAATATATAGTCATTTAATAGAACAAATTAACTTACACAGAAAAAAACTAAAAAATTGTTTTAATTACCAAAATGATTGAATCAATTAATAAAATGTTCAAGTTTGTAACTATCACCAAAATGATTATATCAATTACCTAAATTTAAAAAATTGCGATTTTTTTCCAATTAAATATTTTTAAATTTTTGATTACTGAATTTATCAAATCTAAAGCTTACCTCAAACACTCCAATTGTTTGAAGGAATTAACAAGATAAAGGAAAAATAGTAAAAATAAAACAATTTTGACTCGGCTGGGGTTCAAACTAGAGGTGAGCGATCCCGTGATTTTTGGGGAATATCGTTAATAGTGAATGCGATTTTAAAATCACCGGTTATTTAAACAGTGACAGTGATCACTGTTTAGCATTTTTCACTTCTTGTAAAAGAGTTATTTTAATCTCTGTTAAATTATTATACATAATGTTATTTTAAGCAGTGATTATGCGATTTTAGTTCTTTTTAACGAACTCCTGAACAACGCATTGGAAAAATAATATAAATGATAAATAAGAATTAAAAATATTTATGAATAAGAAATATCAATTTTCAATAGGTATGTATGTACATAGTTACAAACAATATTCCATATTTATATTAATATTTTTAATTTACTTTAAACAAAATTTTTATAAAAAATTCAAATTTATATCTTTTGAGATAAGTTTTTAAGCTCCAATGGAGCATTGAGGTAAAGCTTTAATTTAGAAAAGCAGCTTAAAATTCTTGTTAAATAGATTCCAAACATAAAAATATATAAAAATATGTAGTTGAAATCCATTGTAACAAAAACAAAAACCTAAAAAATAACAAATAACACAAATTAAGCTGTATATGTACATAACACAACTAAGTATAATATAACATTTGTGCCTTTTCTCGTTTAAACGCGTTCGTCGGTCACTAAGGACTTGTCCAGCTTTTGAAAATATTCTTTCGCATGGACTGGCGATCCTAATGCAAAAAAATTTTCTTGAGCTATTTGAGAAAGATTTTGACATTTTTATTCTTTTTTACTTCACCAATCAAAAATATTTTTATTTCTTGATAATTAAAAGTTAAGTCCAAAAACCCTGAACATATTAACTAAAATTTCATTTCAGCTAACGATTTATATATATCGCTCATTTACTCAAATGTTGTAATTCTAGAAATGCATCTTTGGAGTTAACGATTCAGAATTGTTTGTTATGCTATGTTTAATGTCGTATATAAGTTTCATATTAAAAATTTTTCTACTTATAACGTGTAAAAAAATGTTATTCGTTTCTATATACTTAATGCGAGCAAACTAAAAACTTTATACGCATTTTTTTCGAAATATTTTTGTTGTACCTTTACAAAGATTTTCGCTTATCATGTAAAGTTCTATTTTTGTTAGCTGTGCTTTTTTTCATTTAAGGTTACGATATGTGCTTAAAATAAATGTGTGTTTAAATCTGTTTTTGAATATTAATTCTTTAGCCGGCTCATATCTGAATTTAATCCGCCGGCGCAGACAAACAATGCTCGGCGCTGGTCTCTGACGGCACCTCTGTTGTAAAGTTTTTAACAGCACTTTGACAAACACACATACAAACACATAAGCCCTTTACTTCTTTTAAAGAACAAAAGCAGCAACATGATTTGTTAGCTATGACCAAATGTAAACATGAAGCACAAAAATGTTACTTTACATTTTGCAAAGTTTAACATAATAAGAGTAACATCGCAGGTAAAATTACTGCACAATATTTCAAAATGTTACTTTTAGTAACATAATAAATTAAAAGTAACACTATAGTAGAAACAGTTACTTCACGGTTTGTGTCACTGTCGTTACATGTCAAAATGTTATTTAAATAACATAATAACTTAAAAGTAGCAGTAGCAGTTACTTCACAGTTTATGTCACTGTCGTTACCAGTGATTTGCAAGTAACAGGTATAAAATCACAGGTACGGAGATATCACTCATCTCTAGTTCAAACCTGTGTTGCTTGCGTAATGCGCGAGCGCTCTAACCACTACGCCACGTCACCGTGTGGAAAGTAAACCACATTTGTTACTGTAAATATTTATTGTACAAACACATAAATCTTAAAGTAAGAAATATTGTAAAAACTGGAAAGAAAATTATTTTTTCCAATCAAATACTTTTAAGATTTTGATTACTGAAATGGTCAAAATTTAAGCTTACTTTAAACAATTCAATTACTTAAATGAATTAACAATTTAAAAATTTTGTTTCTTAAAAAAAATCTAACTTAACAAGCATAATTCTTAAAAAAATAGAAAAAATAAGATAGAAAATAAAAAAAGACGAAAAAGTCAAAAATAAAAACAAAAAGTTGACCCAGTTTAGCATCGAACCTGGCACCAATTGAGTGCTAGGCTGACAGCTCTACCACTAGACCAACGAGCTATGTGATTTTCAAAGTTTAAATTCTTATAAATGTGGGTTCATTTTTTTATTTGTATACTTAAAATTAAATGTGCTGCATTCTAACATAAACGCACAAAAGCGTTAACTTAAAAGACTTCTAGCAAAAAAAAAATGGTTTCTTTTTAATAGTTTATAAATAAGCATCATTGTTGAAATTAAAATTTCAAATACAATTAAGTCGTTAACTTAGACAATTAGTTTTTTAATCAAAATCATTGAATTTTTCTAAACAATACGTTAATTGAATAACAAATATATGGATAATTTCTTCTGTGTATACATATGTCAATCATTTCTATTTGTTTAAAGTAAATTGATGATTTTTTTCTAAAAAACATGAAATTATTTTTAGCTGTTTAGGGCAAATCTACGTGGAATTTAAAATATGTATATATTTTAATTATTATTAAAATGCAAAAGATTATCCAATTAAATTATGGTTTAAAATTATTACAGAAACCCAATTTTAAATGGAATTAAAATAATTACTGCAGTAAAAAACCGGCCATAGGAAAAAACCACATTAAAGATATTTCACTTTAAAATAGTTTTTAATTTATTCAAATCAATATACTCAAAACTTTGTGTAAAAAACAACACTGACATACTTCCAAGATAATAAGAACTTAATTTAAGTTTCTTATGCCTCTTCTTCTCAAGTTCTGACACAAACCGTTAGTTGTGCTGATTTTCGAAAATAAACCACCGACCTAATGTGGTAGAGTTTTTAATGTTCAAAATGTTTGTTTACGTTTATTTTTTGTTTACAGCAACAACTTTATTTCAATTGTTAAAATTCTTTTAAAACATCTATTGTTGTTATTGGATGATTGTCTTAACTTTTTTTATAAAATTTCTTTAATGTTTTATGGTATTTAGACACTAAACTTAAATATAAAAGGAAATCTGTAAAAAAATAATTTATTTAATCTTAAAAAATAAAACATAGACTTTCACTTTTATGCCCAATATGTTTTGTGTTAAGAAGAGTTTTTGTTATTTAGAGTTTCAGTTTATTTTAATATTTAGAAAAGCAGCAAGAACAATAGACAATATTTACAGAAGATAACATATGGACAGCACTTAATTTTCTGGCAACTATCTAATGCGGTCAAATGGTGAAATATTATTTTTTGTGGTTGTAAATTAATCGTATCTCGTTGAAGATAAAAAAAGGTTAAAAAATTATTATCTATGATGTGTTAAAAAAAAAATAACTAACTTTTGTGAGGTTTTAATTTTATATATAAATTAAAAACAAACAATAAAGTACCAATGAAGAAAATGTGTTACATAGAGGTACCTGAAAATTAACTTGATGTTTCAACAAAAAAACGTTTGCCTAAAATAGAACTAAATTTTTTTTTATAATGTCATTTTTTTCGATCGTTTTATTAGGTTTTCATTTATAGAATGCTTTTTTGAGACCATTAACTATTTTTTTTTTTGATTTTCATATTTTTTGGGTTATTTTTCTCTTAACCTATTTAGTATTCTCATATGCATATAGTGGCAAATAGTTATGTATATTGACAGCTTAAAAATATTTTTTGTATGTAAATTTGGTGGTATTCCCTGATAGCGGTAAGCTTTCTTTAAACAAAAAATAAAAGTTATTTTATGCCGGAAATTAAGTGCTTATTGCCGTTTTTTTTTTGTTTTATAGTGAAAATTACTTTCAGTACGAGGTTGAATTTTTCAGAAAACTAAAACTTTGTATAACGAAAATAGGAAGTATATCCTAACAAAAAAGGGAATACCAATCATTAACAATCATTTAATAGGCTGTTGACGATTGGAAAATTTTTGTCTTGAATTAAAAAAAATTTATTTAAAATTAAAAATTTGTGGCATTTTTAAAATAAAATAAGAGGCAGGAATAAATATTTTATTCTTTCATTTAAGAAAAAATATGTTTTAAAATACATTAGTCATTGATTGTTTATATAAAACAGATTAAAAAAAAGATTAAAGTTAGAACATTATTATATAACAAGGATTAGAAATAGTTTAAAGAGAGTCCCTAAAAAATTATATTTTTATAATAAATTATTTCAAAGTGCTCGTTATTATTCCAAATAAAATTTTTTTATATAAAAATATAACAAAATATTTATACAGATTTTCTATTTTTTATTTGCAGTTTATTTGGTAAAAGTTATAAGTCTTGCTTTTAAATTTGTTACCATTTTTGAAGGAACTTTTTTTGAGCATTTTGTATTCCAAGTTTTTGAATTATTTTGTAAAAAAAAACTATAAAAGAACATAAATTTTCAGATTAAAGAGTTTTAAAGAGTTTTTTTGACTGACGAATTTAGAGATTTTTTTTCTAAAATTTCACGATATTGAACCAAACTCTTCTGACAGCTATGCTTACAGCTGGTATTGCCGATTATAATCTGGCATTTTATAATATTGCCACACTTTTATAAAAAACAAACGCTTAAAATTATAAATGACATAAAAACTTATGCCCATATTCATAATGCTTATTGTAGGTTTATTAAGGGCTTACAAATATAACATTGACATACGCCCGATAATATGTTGCATGTAGTATTTTAAAAGATTAATAATTACAAATCGGAGCATCCTTCAGACCTTTTTACGATGCAAGAAATTTTAACCCTACGATAGCTAGAAAAATACTGCCACTAAGGAAAGGGCAGACGCTACACTCATTTTAGAAACTTTCAAATTATTTTTCAATTTAACTTTATGAATAACAATATTTATAAATGACACTTAAACAGTCGTTTTAAATATACAGACCGTAAAAGGAAAAACATTTGTTTTAGATACTCTTTGTAACTTTTAACCCTTTTTTTAATATGAAATATTTGAATATCATTTTGGTACTTTTTTGAAATATGACAGAAGGAATTTTGTAGCTATTATTGGTACTTTTTGGACAAAAAAATTTTTTTATATTTTTAAAAAATTTTTGCATTCTTTTATATCCTAGATAGGGCGTCAAGTCAACTAAGTAAAAAATATATTAAATATTTTTCATTATTTTTTCACATTTTATGTATAAATACAAAATTTAGGGTTATTGACCCTATTGATGTTAGAAATCAACTATGTGGTAAAATAGTACTTTCTTACATTTTTAGTTCTTATTTTTTAAGTTTTTAAAGTTATAATTCTAAAAATATGAAATTAAGATCTGTTGCTCCCGATTTGTGTCGAAAATCAACTCTGGATAGAAAATATATTTTACATATTTGTAGTACCTTTTGCTTTTCATATTTGAGATATTCACCCCTATTCTACATTTCGATTCGAATCGAAACTTTCTCTGTCGACCTCCCTCACTGTGCAATAGTTTGGCCACAAATAACTTTTCTTTGTATATTTTAGATTTTTCGTCTTTTCGTACTTAAATCTTGTGCTCCCTAAAATAAAAATTAGAAAAATAATATTTTTATTTCTATTTTAAAATATGCGTATTTGCATGCGGAATCGTAAACGAAATGCAGAATAACCAATATTGTTGAAAAAGGCGAATTTAAGGCTATTGATAGACTGATTTCGAACGTCAACTTAGTGCCAAAAATTTCGCTTTTTTAATGTTATTTTTTTTAATTTAACGTTAAAAACTAAGTCGGTTTTTATCTAAAAATTGTACTGTTTTTTGGTGTCATTTTAAAATTGCAATCGTTACTTAAAGCACGTGCTTAAGGCGATTTCATGTGGCAACGCCAGGAAAAAACCGTTTAGAAAAGCTTTACTTACTTAATTATTTAACCAAAATCATTTAAATTATAAAACATACATAGAATATTGTTTCAAAGAACAAAAGATCTAAGATCAAAAGCTTTTATATAAACCATTTAAAATTCAGAATTTTTTGATATGCTCTTGTCGTATTTCATTAACATTTATTAACAAATACACTTGGATATCTATACTTATTAAATTTCACTAGTTAAACAAATTATTATTTTTTGATTTATTTTTAAATTTTTTTAATATTAAGAGAACAAGAAAAATACCGTTTTTAATTCTTAAATTTTCCCACAATAAATCTATTGAAAAAGCCTTTCAGCATTTAATTAAAATGCTGAAAGCACATAAAAAGAATTAATTTTTTACCACAAAACAATATATTTTGTTTTCTTGAAAACTAAATTTTGTTACAACCAAAAGAAACATTTAAAAGCCTCCCATTGTCAATTGTGTGAATATATTTTAGTGTGTGTTTTTATTTAACGCAACAACTGGGATTAAAAATTGTAATTAAATTAAATAGAGGGAAATGTTAAAAAATTACAACAAACATTTGAACTATTAAAGCAATAATTTATTTATTTGACACTTGGGTATTGACTTAACAAGTGTTTGGAAAAATTTATAACTAAAAAAAGCATTATATTAGTCTGACACACTCTGCAAAAAAGCAATCATTTAATTCTACTGCATCAGATATGGAAAACCTACAACAATATCTTATTAATGGTTAAATAAATTCAATATTAAATTTTAGTTTTTAAGGAGAAAAACAATTTTAGTTTTATATATATTTTCGCTTGAATTCATTTGTTAAATTTTTTTATTGTAAAGAAACAGTTTTTAGTAACAATTGAATTATTTTCTTTAAAACCAACCTAGCAAAAAAGTCAGCAAAAGAAGTACTAAATGCATAAGCGCTTCTGATAATGAACTGGTTCATGTTAAGTAGAAACATGCGTTTAATTAACATTAGCGTGTCATTGGCGGGCATGGATTTACATTAAAGGAATTTGATTCCCATAAAAATGGGGGCTTAAAATCAATTAATATTCGATAAATTTACACCTTTCATTAATTTATATAAACACGTGCATTACTACAGTTTCTAAGCTAAAAATTCACATCAGCATTTAATGTTATTTTTAATGCATTCAAATATTTTAAATTTAATATAGTTTTGAAATGTTTTTTAAGAAACAAATGCAAAGGAATCCATGAAAATATGACATCGTTTTGAACTACTTCATAATGTTTTCGCTGGGAAGTATACCGAGACTTCCCTAATAGAATGTATTTTTGAAATGATTATTTTAAGTAGAACTTGACAGAAAAAAAACAATAAATTATTATAATAAAAAATAAAAAGTTTTTTAAATTCTTAAAATATATTGGTACATAGAAGCTAACCCATTTCCCATCTCTGTAATACTTTGCAAAGAAAATTGTACTGAAAAAAACACTATAATCATGTTAAAATAAATCAAAACAAAAAAGTCACTCAATTGCCAGACAATTGTTTGTTTGTATTTGTCTGTTGCTCACATTATCTTGTTTAGCTGATTTATTAATGACAACGATAATGATGGCAAAGTAAGAACAAAGTGACAACCATTTAGCAATAATTGAATTTATTAACAAATCTATGTGTTTAAATAACATGTATTACATCAGTGTTACTGACAAATTAAAAGCGATTATTTAATTGAATATAAATAAATATTTTATTAAGGTTTGGGCATGTTAATGTTTAAACAATGTGGCTACAATTGTGGCGCAACTTGATAAGATTGGGGCGTCGGCCAAGAACACCAGGTAGTTTAGAGAGCTCAGCTGATCGCCTTTGTTTGTAATTCAGAAAATCTGAAAATTTAATGCAAACTTTTCAAAAGAAAACAAATTTAGCACTCATAATAAGAAAATGTGATAAACACTTTAGAAAAAACCAGATTTTTACCAAAAAAAAATCTCTTTTGTGACCTTTGACCTCTATAATTTAAAATATCATAGACATCATCACTTCATTTAGTTGATGTCATACAACAGCATACAACACCGTAATAACAAATACGAGAATTTTGCTTTTTAATGCAAATAAAAACAACAACTACAATAAGCAATTACTAACAGAACAATGTAACGTTTTCTATTGAATTTCTTTTTTAACTTGAGTGTATAAGAAAACTTAAATCAAAATTTCTAAGCTGCCCATGTTAAAGTTTAATTCCATTCAGTCAAGTTCTATGTACTCGAGCTTATCTTTAATGATTTTGTTAATGCAAAAATAAAACAGCTAAAAATTAGGTTAGTGTTTTGATTCATTTCCTTCATTCTACAGTATTTTCTAACAGTAATTGCTGATCAATGGTTTGATTTTCCGTTCTTTTCAAAACATCTTTGATAAGTAGCAAATTTACTGGCACACTCACTTATAGAAATTTTAAACCGTAAGTTGATAGTGTTACCAAAGAAACTTTTATACAAAAAAAGCATGGTGTTTTTGGAAAATTTAAACTTCACTTAAGCTTACGAAAAAAAAAGAAAAAGTTCCATTTGCCTTTCTAGGTAATATGTAAGTTAAAAAAATTATGTAATGGTTTTGGAAATGCATTCTACTCGGCAAGTATAAACATGAATGAGAAATATTAATTTCTTTTTAGTAAAAAGAAATTAAATTAGAATTTCTCATAAAAAAAAACTATAAAAAATTTAAGAAAGTCATCTTAACAAGAAGAAACCCCTAATGCACGCCGTCATTAAAACTTATTTGTTTCAGTTAACTTCTGCATATAAAAAAAAATTTCACAAAATAATTTACGATAGAAACCATCAGACCTCCGATCCCGAAAATCACATTGACCTGCATACATCTTTTGAGTTACTCCCTTTCTATGCTGAACAATCGAAATGTTACTCAATTTTACTCTGAAATCTAAACTTTATCTATTTTAATCCTTTCAACTTCCTGTTGTACCGAGGATTCGATCTTCGGCTGAGGCAGCTTTCGACCCTTCGCTATTTCGTTTCAGTTTCGGCATTGCTTTTTCGACCTGAGTTCGCCCCATTGCTCTTTTCCTTCTTTTTTTAACGATTTATTTTTTGCCACGGTTTCGACCGATTTCTCTTTCACTTCAAGTTTTCCTTGCTCTTTTGTTTCGAATTCGGCCGATTGCTCTTTCGATTCGGATGCGGATTTGATCTTTTGCTCCGGTTTCGGCCGATTGCTCTTTCGCTTCGGTTTTGGCCTAGCTCTTTCGATCCAGCTTCGGTCGATTGATCTTTCTTTTTGTTTCAGCCGATTGCTTCTTCGCTTTGGCTTTAAAAAATTGCTCTTTCCTTTTTGTTTCGGCCGATTATTTAATTAATATAATTACTACACCATTTCTAATTGCGAAGGGGTTTTTACAGAGTTAAGGAACTTTGAATTGGGAAAAAAGATGAATCGACAGAAAACTTAATTTATTTGAAAGATAATCTTCTGGCATTATAATATAAATATGACTTCTGGCATATTACCGCCATGGCTGGTTCGGACGTAGTCTAATCTAGAAGTCCAATTTTTAATGACTTTTTCTAATATTTGTGGCCGTATATAGGCAACTAAGAATTGTAGGTATTTATATAGAAAAAGTTTTTATCATAATTTTATTACCTTTCACTGGCTTACGATTCCACCATCACCCGGAAGACATCGCTACCTTGCACCCGATCGTTGCCAATAGCAATCCAGCAACCAAATCCAGCAAGCCACCCCGGAATTCGAATACGTCCGTCATACTCTTCTCGAGTGCGGCAACTAGTAAAGCAGATTTTTTGTGCTATTGTACATCCAACAAAATCATTTATCAATCAATTGTATTTTACTTCTTACGTTTAGAAGGTCCTTGAGTAGACCCTGGACTCGACTAAGCTTCCTAAGCCGAAAACTAGTTAAACCTCATTACATTGTGTTTAGCCAAAACTTCCAATTGTCGACTCGAGTTTTCACCCCTTTTTTTCTTAATCTGTGTAGTTTTTCAAACGTTGTTTCTCAGTGTATGATTCAACATTTCCGATAATATTATTTCATGTTTTTAATAAGTTTTTTGTTGAAATTGTTGTTGTTGTAAGTGTGACCATGATCAGTTATCGGACGTTTGCATTTCCTTTGCAAAAAGTTGTGCGTTAAAGAAAGTTCTTCACGCAATAGACTTTTTGAATTTAAATTAAGGCTTTTTCTTAGTTAATTGCTGCATTAAGAGTTTTTTTAATTGCTCGTTTTTATGATTTTTTTTTTACTTATTCTGTGATTTGTTTTTTACTTCATACTTTAAGTAAAATACAAATCAACCTTAATTGAGATTTTTTCTAATTCTTAATTCAAAAAATAAAGTTTGTGTTTAATATTTATGATTTTAATTTTAGTTTTTTTTTTTTCAATATTAATTAATTTTGCATGAAAATTTAAAGTTTTCATTAGTTTTTCATTCTTAACCGTTTATTTTTATTATTCTAGTTTTATTTTTGCCATTGACATAATTCCATTTTTTGTACATTTTTATCTTTTTCATTTCTTTTATTTAAGTATTCGTTAAATTTTTTTTTTATTAAAAAGATCATTCATATGCAGCATTTGCTAGTTGCTTGTGTTTCTACAACAGCTGTTCCTGATTAAATGAACTAAGTCAAGACCTTCACGTTTAAATATTGCCACTAGAAGCAGCAACATGTTTTGATCTTATTCTAATGAATCTAAAAAAATCAGAGATCTACAATGTACGACTACAATGACCCAAAAAATGTTTCAAGTTTCTTTCAAACTCATTTTTCCACTATTATTTTTGTGGCTTTTCAAGTAAGATTATTTTGTCTTAGGTCTTTTAGTATTGCAACTTTTCAGGTACTTTATCGTTAACTTTTAACCTCTGTATGCTCTTACTGATGAAAAGGGACAAAACCCGCTACCCTGTAAGCACACGTGAACCTCCTGGGTCTATTGTGCGGCCTTTCAAGAAAATAAAAAAATACATAAAATATCAAGTAAAGAAAAGAAGATGTTAGACTAACAAGAACAAAAAAGTTTCCTAGAAAAGCCCACCTTCATTGCCCATTCCCTAGCCACCTGATTCCCATAATAAAACCAATGTTCTTCAGTTTACACCCCGAACATCACCTATTTGTTCATGGAATTTATTGCCCGGATTGCCGCAATCTCGTTTTAGCGACAACTGGACATTACCGAATTATAACTCCAGTCGCGGTTCTTAGATACAATCTCCCCAAGTTTATGAGCAACCTGGCGTCTGCTGAGCTTAGTTTTAGCCATATAGCTCTAGCTCTCCTTCAGTCACTTCTATTTTTCCACTGAATATGTATTTGTTATGCTGGGCACCCATTTTTCTTGGAGCTTTTAGAGTTTTCGGAGTCATTAAGAACGATTTTGTTGGCAATTGCATTGCTTAATAGGTCGCAGTGTCTTAGAACTTAACCTAGTATGACGTGCAGGAACTCCAAAAATTTTACCAAGGGCCAATGCGCCTTCAACAGAAATAGTGGCTCACTTTCTCTTGGGACACATTCCATAAGATCTGCTGCCATTGAAATGTTCGGTATCTCTGCCTGGAACAATCTACACTCATCAGATATTCCACAGGACAAATGGATATTCCCCCAGCTCCAGTGTTCATAATTATCTTTGAACCATCCGGGAAGACTGAACACTGCTTTGGTTGCAAGTTCTGGATCCTTTCCATTGATTTTTTGCGCGTATAATAGGCGCTTAGAGCTCTCTTTTTTTCCTTTTTTCCCATTGTAGTTTGCTTTCAAGGACTATCTCATAATATTTTTTCTAGCTAGCTACAATTTCACCTGATTGAGCTTTTAAGAGCTCTGACTCTATACTTTCTGGTGAAATGCACTGTCTCTATTCTGCCAGGATTCATGCCCAACTCGTTCCCTAATGCCAATTGAAAAAAAAGTTCCCCCTAATCAGAACGATCACGTCCTTTTGAATATGTACAATCTTTCTTCCTTAAGCATTTAAATTCATTAATATAACGTCTACCATTAGGAGCCGCAATAGGGTATAAAAAATGACTTTCTGGTGTCCCCTTGGTCACTACTCTCTCTGCCTCTTTTAGTCTATAATTATGAACCCTAGTCCCAAAAGGACCAAGGTTATCTATCTTACTAAGAACTCTTTGAATCCTAGGTCCCTGGTAGCCCCGTCTGTCACCACTATCTTCACATTGTTAAACGCTCCTTCTATATCCAAGAACGTTACAAGGATTCCCTTTCATGCAGGCCCCGTTGTAAATAAATCTTACATCACGTAGCATTCTCTTAAGATTTAACCTTGAGGTAAATTAAAAGTAATTAATTTAGAAATATTTAGGTAAACTAATGGTGCATTTTCGGAGGCATTCGGGAGTTATACGAAGTTTTGGAAGCCGTTCGACCCGTTAACAGTTTTATACTGATACCAGATTGACAGTCCTGGTTAAATGGGATTTTGGGGACGATACCTAAGGGAACGTGCTAAAACACGAAACGCTCTTGTGAGGAGGGAAGAAGGTGACAGGTGATATTTTTTTAAGATGTTAAAACCGTGATCTACTTTCGCCTTCCAAATGACAACACAAGCTTTTACACAGACCATAGTCTGATGTTTTATATCTGATGTTATACCAGATGTAATTTACTTAAGAGGTGTAAAATTGAAAATATTGGGGAAAGAAATGTACTATAAGCCGATCACTGGCTTAGGTGAATGTCCTGCTGGACTTTCTTATACCTTTCTACTTATCTAAATATCTAAAAAAAATTAAACTTGTAAATTTTAAGTGCGTAATTTTTGAGTTACGACGCTGTTGCTTTAAATAAGCGCTATGCATTTGCTTGTAATTCTCGTGTGAATATTTTTTTATTCACTTTTATGCAAAATAGTTTTATCTCCTTAGCAAAGTCCGCTTTAAATTATAATGTTTATTGCGATATATTCGTTTGTATATATTTAAACTAAATCGATTTAAATAATAAAACTTATAATTTACTCTATGCCAGCTTCCTCTCTAGGTAATAAGTAGGATTTGTGCTTGCTTGTCCGACATACATAAATATGGTGATTCCTTCTAAGAGATATCAATACCTTAGAATTGATGGAAAAAAACTTTTGTTGTTTAATATTAACAAATGATAATGATAGTCATTCATAAATAAACAGAAACTTTGTAAAGGGAAGTCACTATAATTAAATGGGTTAAGTGGTAGTTTATAATTCTGGATTAAAAAACAAGCTGACTCTTTCTTAAACTTAACTATTATCATTATGTGTAATAAGCTTTTATTTAAAGTTTCTAAACAATTTCCCCAGAAACTTTAAGCGATTTAGTGGTTCAAAAAATAAAGTTTTGTTAAAATGTTTAAGAAAAAAAGCGAGACACAATGACCTGTCAACAATCACGTGACAAACCCGATTTTTGAGACCAAATACGTATATTCACATGAGTTTGTAGAGCTTATGCGAATTACACTTACAGTGCCCGTTTCCATGCCCATTTATACGTGACTTAACCATACCACATACAGAAATAAATTAAAATAATTTTTAATTAAAAAATTTGTTAATTTGATTCAAAAAATGTTTAGATTACAACCTATTCATTAAACTAATTAAAAACTATTAATTAAAAATTTTCAATTACAAAATTAATTAATTGTTTTAATCAAAACACAAACAAACATAAAATAAATACAAAAAATAAAAACTTTTTTTTGTTTTTTATTTTTTTATATTTTTTTTATATTTATTTATATGTTTATATAATTAAGTTATTTATGAATGTATTATTATGATGTTTAGTTTACATTTAAGTATATATTACAAGTCTCAACAACGACTCGAACCATGGTCCATTTGATTGCAAGGCGTACGCTCTATCCACTCAGTCAACAAGGCATTCAATTTTTTAAAGTGTTAAGCTAAGTTTTATTTATTTACCTCCACATTCAAAAATGCTACCTCAGCAAGTGAACGTGAGGTGAGCTTTGCGCAAGCAAAGGAAAAACAAAAAAAGCTTTAGGCAAAATTGCAGCTTTTTTGAAGAATTTGCAAAAAATATCTACACACGAGAAATTAGGCCCTACTAGCTAAAGAAATACATATAAAAAAAAAAAAAAAAAAAAAAAAATTTTAATTGAAGCAATTAAATGTTTATTTAAAAATTAAAAATTTTTTGATTGATGAGTAATTAAAAAAAAATTTGAAATAATTTTTTCTGTGCAGTAAACAGCTGTTCGAACCCAACTTATGGGCAAAACTGTGCTTAATTATAGGTGACTTACAATTACGCCATAACCATAACCATAGAAACCAATTGAGTTTTGGTTTTTAAGGCAACTGTTATGGTTATGGTTATGTTAAGCCAAATGAACCTTTAACCATCAACCAATAAGTTTTATTTGTTGTGAAATTCAGCTGTGTTAATGAACTTCCTATAACGGAGTTTGATTTAAAATATTGACAATGTGAAAAAAAATTTAACGCAACATTACATATTTATCTACATAAAAAATAAGATTATAAAAATTGGTAAAGAGATAAAGATTAAAGACATGAGCTGGTTGCGAATTTTGTAAAACAAACGCATTTAAAAACTTACCCGAACAGTTAGCATTGAGTGTAGTTCAAACACGCAATGCCTGTCAATACGAATAGTGTTTGCAAAAATTAAAAGAAAATCTTGGACTATAATCTTAAAAATGTTCATATCCTAACCTTAAATAAAAAGGCAATAAAATCTTTTTTGTTTAAAGAAGTATTTTTTTTTGTTTTGTTTTGTTAATTTTCTTAGATCATTTATAGAAATTGGAAACGAAAATCAGCGAAAAAAATATAGAGTAAGGGCCTCTTTTCATTAAGGTAGCGATATGTATATTTGTACGAATATACGTTCATGTGAACATAATCCTTGCAAAAAAAGATAATTTTTTTCTGTTTTTTTTTTTTATTACAGAAATACACAGTGTTTCGGGTGAACCAAGTTACAAATCTGTAAACTTAAACTGGGAAGTGGAATTTGTTGTTTCCGATCAAGATGCTATAACTAATAGAAGTGCTGAAGTGGAACCACCTGCCTCATTTCAAGTGTTTTTCTGTGAAATACAATCATTTGGACCACATAGATGCCGTTCCAAGATTGTCAATGGTTCAACTTCACTACAGATGTATGAAAACATAGACAACGACTTGGAGGCTACAGACCAAACGTATGACATTCCCGAATATTAGACTAAAAGTCGAAAGATTTAATTTTTTTGTTCAACATTTAATTTTAGAAGACAAGTACGACAATATACGACCCAAGTCGATAATCTACGCATGGCCACTAAATATAGTTTTCACATTCGATCAATGCCAAAGCATAGAAATCTTAAGGTAACCGGGCGTTCAGAAGTATTTGACAATGAAATTGGGGGAGAAGATTTTTTAAGTAATAATATGGGTCAAGGTCAAACTATTGTCATACCTACTAAAGGATGTAAGTTTCGTGTTACTTAGAGAAAAAACTTTACAAAAATTTGTTTAAACGTTATATTAAAATTTTTTTTTTAAAAACCAGTTTCGGCTCAAGCAACTAAATGTCTGCCCACTGCTTCTGAAATCGAAGTTGAAACTGGTCCATATTTTGGTGGCAAAATTGTTGTAGATGGTGGTAGTTGTGGCATTAAGGGCAATCCCAACGATTCAAAAGATAAATATGTTATGCGCATAGATCATAAGGTTTGTGGCAGTTTGGTTAAACCAGAAACTAATACAGTGGAGACATTCATAACGGTGCAAGAGAATTTGGGAATATTTACGCACAGCACAAGAAGGTAATTACAAATAATAATATGTATAAGTTAAACAAATTGATGTTTTATTTCGAGTACTTGACTACGACTGTCGTTCGTAAGCCAAAACTTTTTATTAATAATCAAATCAATATCATAATCAATAAACGGAAACAAAGAATTAATCAATACAAAGAACAATGTTGAAATAATTATTAACATAGCATCAGCATTTAAAATTCTTATTAAAATCTTATTTTAGTTTACAAAATAATTTGGGGCACATTGTATTGGGAAAGACGACAAATAGCAAAAATAACATAAACATAAAGACGTAATGTCAGCATAAGAAGAAATACAATATTATCAAAATAATCAATTAGGTCACAAGCAATAAATGAATATCAATAAAATTAACAAGAATTGTTTTATTTCATAATTCAAATTTGTATTGTGTTAACTTATACTCTTTCGACAGGTAAATCCAAACGATGGTCCTACAAAATTAGTTTTAACTTTTCATAAATTTATGAGTTCAAAAAAGGCCTTTTAGCGAAACTTTTCGAAAATTTAAAAAAATATAAGATCCATTCATGCTACGGATCATTTCGGAATGGCTAGGCTACTGGCTGGGTATGACTTGGAGGTAGGCCTTAAACCTCTTTATCAGTTGCGCATTCGCATCACATGACGATTTTGATTGATTTATGTTTCATCTTTTTAGCCCTTCCAACTTTTCTAAAGAAGCATGCCCCATGACCCACTGTCAACTTGAAATAATCATCTTCTTTTACCTCTTAAAGGTATCATTCACAATGCCTTACAGTAGGTGCCAGAAAAGCGCGTAGTTTTTCACGCGCCTTTCCGGTGTAGTTGGATGTAATCTTGTATTTAAAACCAATAAACCTGGTGGCAGAGGGCATTGCAAAAAGATCTGAACCGCGACAGGTGCCATATGGTCATGGAATGTAGCAGCAATTACATGGTCCCAAAGATGAGCTTTACTGGGAAGCTGAATATAACCATTGAAGAATACGGCTGGTTGGCTGGACTTCGCCCAAAACACTAAATATATCACTTCTTTAAACATGGGTTCAAGATGGAAGATAGTCAGTGTAATATCGAGGGGAATGAGATCAGGATGACCTCACGAGGCAAGAGGTCTATTTGCCCATGAAAGGAGCAGTGGATAAACCTGCCCCACTTCAGTTCTACTAAAGGAGTGAAGACTCTGCTAAAGGGGTCAGAGATAGGGAGGTCTAGGCAAATAACACCTCGTAGAGTCTTTAGAGTTAAATGGAGGCCTATGTCCCGGGGGGGATAAAGTTTCTTTTATCCTTGCGAAGGAGCGATAACTGACTTCTAGTACAGAATATGCCAAATAACTGCTGGACTGCGTTTCATATTAAAAGAGCAGAACTACTGGCAAAGGATGATTGCAGGTTCTATGCTGGTCCGGGGGGCATGATCATTATTAAGCATGTCACTGTTCAGCGCTTACACGCCTCAAAAAAATTGTTTAGAATCTAAATTAGGAATTATCTGGGATTGGTACGACGAGACTGCTAGCATTAGCTGAGAAAATATTAATAATTTTCAATAAGCTTTACCAAATCTGTGACATATGTACATAATGCTACAAACTTTCAATAATTCTCATTTGGTTTAAAACAAGTTTGGATAAGGTTAACAATTTATTCAATCAAATACGGACACTTACAGACACTACTCATATCGTGTTTCAAGTCAGCCACTTGAAACACGGTAACATTACATATTTTCTAGCCAAGTATTCTGTAGATAGTAGCAAGTGATTGTGTTTTATCCATAGCCGAATACAAGCACTCTCGTATTTTCTTTGCAATCGTTTAAAAGACGGACAGCTTCCGATAACACTCGTGCCGTTTTTCCAGTTCTCCACTTGAAACACGCCCCAAACTCGTCCTATTATCGGTTTCCTAGCCAAGAGTTCCGTACATAGTTTAAATATCGCATTTTTGTCGTGGCTTAATATAAGACCTTTCGCATTTTTTTTTTTTGTAGTTAAACAAACTTCAAATCAACTTTGCTTTTCCATCCTTTTCTCTAATAGATTTGTTGTAGTGTGCAGTTATCAGTCTGGTCTACAAACAGTTCGAGCTAGTTTCACTGTTCCCGGTCGTGGTGGTGCCGCTGCGGTACAACAGCAGCATTACGACGACGAGGAACGTATGGGCAGAGGTTTAAAGTCTATGCGTTATGTAGACAAAAGTGAACTGGTGTTAAAAGAAAACGATACAACTGATAACGAGAACAAACATAATGAGACATCTGATGAGACGCAAGCCATGGTTAAAGAAATGAACAATCCAACAATAAATTATAATAACAGTGATGATGCAGCAGATGCAACAGATTATACCACAAATGTTGTTGCAACATTAAAAAATATAAAACTGGGGTTAAGCGAAGAACAGAGTATTAAACCAACGGAAGTCAATGAAAATAAAGAGCAAAAAGGAAAAGAAAAAGTGATAAGACATGCTAAAGAGTATAGCAAAGGCAAAAATGTAGCTGCTTTGAATATTAATGCGGCTAAAAGTGAGGATGAATATGAAGAAAATGACATTGCAGATGTTAATGCTCTGCATGATAAGGAAAAATTTGCAGCTAAATTTGCCAAACTAACATTAGAGCTTAACGATGGGCACGAAAATATAATACCAGAAGATGATGGTGATGATTTTAGAGCAAAACCTACATTTAGAGGTAATTTATGGTTTGGATTTTTCTTCTTAAAAAAATTGTTTAAATACATATGTAAAAGTATACTTATGTCCATAAATATGTATAAACATATCTTTAAAAATAAATGCCAGCATTTCATGTTTAATTTCCATTTTTTTTACTTTTCTTTTTAACTTATTTTCATTTGCAGACTTTGGTTCTGGTTTCGAATTAATTTCTCTCAACATGGGCAGTGTCATGTTGACAGTTTTACTATCTGTGATATTAATTGCTATTTTTGTTTACATTTTATATTGCGAAACTAAACTACCGCCTTCCATGACAACAAGAACAACAGCAACCACCTCGTCCTCATTAAATTCCTCTAAGCGACATCAACAGCATCAGCATTTGCGCGAGTTTGTAGAAACTTTGCCGCAAACAATTAAAACCAAAAATCAGGAAATATTGGTTAAACAATAGAGATAATATAAACCGTTTTCTATTTTATTAATGAACTCATGTTTAAATAGAAATAAGTTTCTTTATGAATTTATTTGATACAAGTTATCAACTACGCTTTATTGTCTTGCTGAAATTTTTACTCAACTAATTTGCTTTTAATTTGAAATGATTTCAAAGCAGGGCAAAAGTTTCATTTCAAAACGACTAAGCGTAGTATACATCATGCAGCGTTTTTACCTAATCTTCAATCATACTATTTTTATGGAAAATCTATTAATATTTTTAGAAAAGACATTGTATTTAGGAAAAACACTTTAGCGCTGAGTTTGAAGACAAAGAAATGGTCCTTCGAGTCCAAAAAAGTTTAAGTATTTTTTTTTTTTGGATTTTTAAAAAAATAAAATATTTAAATAAAGCTAAAAATGAAATAACATTTTAATAACACTTTTTTTGTTTTTAAATAAGAGTTCCCAAAAAATTATATTGGAAAAATGGTTCTTCGAGCCTGTAATTTTTACGTGTAAATTCCCCTTTTTTTGATTTCTTTGTAAAAGTGGTGTTATTAATTCCTTGTTTACTTAAAAAAATATTTTATAATATATATACTTAGTACATGAAATTTTATTTAAGACTTTATTTTTAATACTTAAGCACAAATCATAAATATTTTAAGTTATTTTTCAATTAGGTTTTAAGTTTAGTTAATAAAGAAATAATATAAAAATTTTTTAATAAAAGATTAAGAAAAACACATTTAAAACTCATTATAAAAACAATTTATTTTTTTATTTTAAAACCTCATGCCTGAAAATAAACGTGACTTATAGGAATGGCAAAATGTAAGTACTTTTTTTGTTTTCTGCTTTTTTAGAATTGAATTGAAAAAAAACACAATAAAAAAAGTGGAACAAACTTTTCACGAAGCCCTTTTTTATTATTCTAACAAAAAAATGCAAAAACAAAAATAAAATAAGTATAACTAGGTTAGGTTGACTGGTATTGCCAGCTAAAGAACTAGTTACAAAAGTAAGTATCACTATCATTTTTATTTTTTTTTATTATTATTCTTGAAACTGCTTTTTGGTTTGGATTAGGATTAAAATGTATAGAGTATGCATGCAACAAGTATTTTTTAAACACAGTCTTGAAAGCAGGCGTGGAAGCTTTAGATTTGCGAATTGTATTGTATACCATGATAAAAGCAGATTTTTTTAAGACATAAAAAATATACAAACTACTGCGGGCTATAATTTTATTGATAATTTTATATAAAATATGTACAATGTGGGAGAACAGCCCAAACTAAAAAAAATAAATTTTCCAAACCCACAACAAAAAAATGTTTAAACCTAAAATTTCCGGGCAAAAAAAATATTTTTATTTTCAAAAGAGTAAAATTGATAACATTTTAAAAATTAAGAACTGGCTTTCAGTAGTGGAGGGTAGTGGGCCCCTACTACGAAGCAGATTTAATAAACAAGAAAAACGTTATGACATGGACATTGGCGGGTAATTGCCGTATCTTCAAACAATTAACCGATTTATGAACAAGTAAAAAGGTAATAGATTGTCAAGCTCCCCTCAACAGAAATAATTTTGGTAAACGTCAGTTTCTCAGTATATACGATTTTACTATATTTTTTAGATTTTTTGTATGCAGATTTCGTTAGAGGGGAACTGATGATTGATTCGTGCAGGGAAACGTGGGGACCATTTTCACTTGGTAAGTCGTTCAATATTCCTGCTGAAATTAATTTAAAGATGACTTACGTTGTTATCGCTTATGATGAACCCGCCACTGTAAACAGCAGTGGTCTCCGTGTAGTAATCTCTGGAAATAGCAATCGGCACACGCTGACGGCTAAGGTTAGAGCGAAGTTTTGCGATGAAAAAATCAATTACAATAAAAATAAGGAAAATCAGAACGAAAGAGGAGCCCCTTTGATGACGAACTCCACAAACGAATGTTCAAACTTTTTACGTGCACAGTGCAATCCTCAAACTGCTAATTGTCCACGGCAGCTATTAAGCTGACATCACACTGCGATGGCCAGATGCTTTAAAAGCGCAAACTGTGGTATCTATTATAGCTGCTATGAAGAAAAGCACGAGTTTGCTTGAGGCTTTATAGTCAACAAACAACCGTGCAGTCTTGTCTTCTGTCTAACACCTATAAATGAAAGGCTTGCTGCAGTCCGCATTCAGGCTAAATTTTGAAACATAAGCCTGATTTGTGCATACGTGCCGAGCAAAATGTGGAACGAAAAGTTTACGGACAGTTTCTATGATCTTCCTGATGAGCATTAAAAACGCTGCCCACATCACGACAAACCAAATCGATCATTTTGCGATAGATAGAAGATACAAGTCTAATGTATTAAATTCACAAAGTATACAAGGGGCAAACATCGATTCCAATCAATTTCTTGTTCCTGCACATCTTAATTTATTTAAAACTAGCGCCGACAAAACGAAATCAGGATTACGAAACTGTAATCACAACAGAAAACGAGAGGCAACTGTACTTAATCCGAACTGCTGCTTGATCGACCTCGGGCTACCAGGAGTGTCGCGATTACACTATGAAGAAAAACGCATCATACCAAGCAACCCTGCAACCAGTGCAATGCAGGCCAATGAGAGTGCTCCGACCCAGCTTAATAGGAAGAAGAGAAATATTGAGCCGCACCTGTTCAGGCAAAAGAAAAAAGATCAACAAAGTCAAGAGTTTGAGGAAAAAAATATAAACTATGACCGGAATGAGACCCAGAAACTCCTTCAGAAAATAAAGCGTCAATCTGAAGGATATAAATGTGGAACGTCTTCCTTTGGAGATGCCAATGGGAATCTAGTAACGGATGCACAACGTATACTGCAGCTGTAAAAGAAGCATTTTTTAAAAGCTTACTTAAGATGAGGGCATCGACTTATATCCGATCAATATTGAGGTACAAACAGCTATAGCTCGGTTAAAGTTAAACGTCGATGGCTTTTCCCATGAGCTGTTTAAAATCGGAGGAGAAGATATTTAAAGTTTATGCACCAACTTTTATGCAAGATTTTGTTTAAAGAAAGCAAGCTTGGTAAGTGGAACCTCTGGTGAAGCTCTCCATACTCCAATGATCTGATAGCAAACTATCAGAGCGGTTTAAGTCGTGTAAGTCCACCATTAAGAATTCAATCATTCTTTCGATGAACGAAGATGCTGAAGCATTAGAAGATCGGAATAGACATGGTTGGCCGTGTTTGAGAGAAAAGTTATCCGTACGGTAAACACCACTTTACGCGTAGGTGATGGTTTCAGAATCATGTGCAATGTGGTGTACAAGCTATATGCCGGCGTTGATAGAGTCAAGCGTATGAGCGTCAAATAAATGCGGAGACTCAAACTTGCCTGGTGAGTGGACAATGGCGCTCCAGTACTTAAGGCGTACAGGGTTGAATCCACCGATGAGCAATGCAGAACAGGATGACCAAATTTTAATTCAAATGACTAGGCTTAACAAGATCTAAAGTCTCTAACCATCATTAAACATGCAAGAATAGCTGCCGAGTTTTCTTTTGGGTTGTGATAGCCTAAGTGTAAGTAAAATAATGTACATTAAAAGAGGCTTTTTAGATAAAAATATATAAATGTTAGTGCTGTTGCAAACAATAGCACTGGATTTTCCATCCCTGCCTAAAGTTGTATGCAGTATTTAATACAAGTAGGAAAAAAAGCGAAGCATAAATTAATATAGCATCAAATAAAAAGATTTTGCAAATAATATTCTTTCATAAAACTATTCTTTTATTTTGTTGCTTTCCATTCAGAAGCTTAAGTAAATTGATTAATCCCAAGAATGTTTCCAATAATAATAGTAATTTTAAATTTTTAATTGATGTATAGAGGTAGAAGAAAATCAATTAAGTGTAAACATGAATTTAAAGATTAAATTATTTAAGCCAAAGATAGAAATGTTATTAAAATTTTTTCTTAATCGATGCATGAAAAATATTGGCAGATAAATTAAAGTCGATATAATTAATTAAGAACATATTTAGAAAGTTCTTAAAATGCTCATGTAAAAATAAAAGTAATTATTTTAAAACTATTTTGTATATGTTTTTGTGACTATAGGAGAAAAATGCTGTAAACGTTTAGGTAAGAAAATCAGGGTTAAATTTACTGTTTAAGAATACATTTTCATTAACAAAAAACTAAAAAAAATATATGAAACCAATTTATAACTTCTTGCATAAACTTGCATAAGGTTTTTAATAATATAAGTAGCTTTTACGTCTACAGATTTTTCAAAAAAATATTTTAATTATAAATTTTTAAAATATACAAAACAGCTTTTAATTTACCATGACGGCAGATGCCAAATCATTTTTCTCGCCACTACTCCCAAGCCTTTTGCGGAAGTTAAACTTCTTATGGGTTAACATTTAAATAAAAAAAACTTTCTAATGTTGTAACGTTAAATTAAAACTGGAGTTAAGACTGTGTAACAAATTGCCGCAAACACTTCGTAATTATTACTAAATAATTAATGGTCTATGGTCCATTAAGGTATTATAAAAGCACAAACACACGCAAAGAAAATTAACATGCAGTTCTTGAAATCGCTATTATTGTACTGATTTACAACTATAAAATAAAGATTTTATCTATAAATTGACCAGTCAAAAATTAAAAAAACTAAGACTTTAAACCAACTGACTGACAGAAGGCAAATTGACGTAATACAGAAAGATAATGAAATACTAAAATATAAAAGCAAAAAAAGTGCAGGTTTTGCAGGGAATAACTTCCAACAATCCAGATTTACTCTAACCAATAATAAAAACTACCTGGATGTTTACTTACAACAAAGTTTTAAAAAATATGGTTAAAATTACCAATGTAATAATTTCTTTAATTTACAACAAGTTTAGCTGTATGATTGCTGGCATAAAACGGTATTAAGGTGTCAAAAACATTTTAAAAGGAACGAATTACCTAACAAAATGCTATAATTCTAGTGTTTTTTAACTTAACAAATTTTGCAAAATTACAAACGTAAAGCTAAACATGTTTATTATCACACACACACACATATATACAAAAATACATATACATTTTCCTATAAATATTTATGTACTTTTTTATTAAAACCAGCAAAAAAACAAAAAGTTATAAAAAACATTAAACGATAGAGCATGAAAACAAAAGACTTAAGCAAGAAACTTGTTTTTCATACTTCATCTTTTGTTTTTGTTTTAGAAAAAGTTTTCTTTAATGCCTATAGGGCTCTCTTAACACACTTGTCAGTTCTAGTTTTCCTGGTTTTTAATCTTTTTATAATTTTTTTTTAATTTTGCTTCTATTTGTATACTTCTTGTCAAGCATAACAAGGCTTTAAAGTTTATGTAAATACCTTAAGTCGCATATTAAGCAAATATTTTTTGCCTTATCATTGGTAGCAATATTATAGTAAATGTTAAAATTAAAAAAAAGTATTATGGGATAAGCAGACATTGTAAAATTAAGCTTTTCCAATAACAGTTAGTTGAACTTCTTTCTGAAACAAACATAATTTAATAAATTTTTAGTTGCTACTATTTACGATTAATTGTGCGAAATGTGTCTTTACAAAATCTTAATTGGACAAGTATACTTCACTTGGTATACCCGTTACTCGTTAAAATCTTGACAGCCGTTCGAAGATAAACTTATCAGTTCCACTTTTTCTCTCCATGTGTCTTTTTCCGCTTTTACAACAATTTTTTTTATTGGTTTCGCATTTATTTTAAGGGCCGTTTATTGTGTTTTCTTGTTCACCCATTCCTTAAAACATTTACATATACATACATAAATACATATACTCTTATATCAAGATATTGTCATCGGACTGCAACTAAAGCATTGTATATTGTTAAAGCACACAAGTTACAAATTCATGTTGCACTTAAATTAAAATTGAAAACAATAAAACAAATGTTTGAACATCAATCAAAACGTCAAGATAAAACAGATAAAAACAACAACAAGAAAACAGACAGTTTTCTTGCATTTAACTTTTTTATTTACTTGGGCATGTTATCAAGAAATGCAGTTTAGAAAAGAAAAAACGACAAAAACCACAATGCAGAGTTTAAGAAGAAATTAAAAAAAGTGTTAACTGGTACAGTGTAAATAAAAATAAGTTACACAGAAAAGCTTCCTTCATATCTAGCAGGGAGTGTAAGTAATATTTATTTGCAAATCTTAAATAAAAAGTTTATTTATGTACAAGGAAACATCGGAAATTTTTTTTATTTTTACTAAAAATATATTATTATTTTTGGATTTTCAATTTAAAAAAATATATTTTGATTTTTTTTATCAATAAATTTTATTTTTTTTCTTTTTAATTTTTTTTATTTAAATTATTTTATTTTTTTTTAATTTTTTTTATTTAAATTATTTTTTTTTAGAAAAAAATTTTATATTTTTAATTGATATAAAAATAAATTATTGATATGGTAATTTATTTACATAAAAATTTTAAAATAAAAATTATTGCCGTCAAAAAAAATGAACCAAAAAATAATAATTATTTCTGCCAAAAGAAAATAAAAATCAAAAAATAATTAATAAATAATTTGACAAAAATTATTGTTTTTGAAATTTAATTTTTTTTTCTTAATTATAACGGTCTCTGATACATGGAAAATCTTTTAAAAATTAGGCTGATGAAAGAGTGTCCGCTACAAGCGCTATCAGTTTACGTGTTACGAACGCTAGAATATGTCAAAATAAAGTTTATATTAAAGAATACTCGCTAAAAGTTTCGTTTCTACTGTTTCATCTTTTGAGCAAATGCAAAAGAAAACAGAAGGACTAGGTTAGGACGTATTGTATCAAAATATTATATTTTCGCTTAAAGCGAGCACCCTGCCTTTAGTATAAAAATCGCTGCTCAAAATGTGGTTTGATTTTGCTCTTTGGATCACTAAAAATTAAAATTAATATTATTAAAAAAGTTTCAAACATTTATTTTATTTCATTTAAAAAAATTTAAAAACTCAATAAATTAAAAAACTTGATCTAAAGTTATAAAAACTATTTGAAAAACTCTTATTCAGGACAGCGCAACAGCAGCAATAAAGCATTAGCATTACATTTCGACTCAATAAAGAATAAAAAGCCTCTAATGATTATTGTAGCACGCCTTCTTAAACCAGAATAATGAGTTTCTTTTTCTATGAAATATGTTGACCATTAAAAAACTACTTTGTTCAGTTACTACAAATAGGTATTCGTTTATATGTTTGGTTTTTTTATTTCTACATTTCTTAGTTTTCGCTTTTACACTACATATTTAGACAAGAATATTTAAAAAAATAGACAATTGAAAATTGTTTTTAATGGGTGCATAAATTTTACTTTTATTTTAATAATTTATTTACGCTTTTTACTTTTAGTTTACAGTGAATGAATAAAAACAAATGTTAATAAAATTAAAGAATAAACACAATACAATGAATAAAATTCTTTTTTAGTTACAGAACAAGACAATCAGCCACTCATTGTCTGAAGAATAAAAGAGTCATATACAATGACGACGGCCTCAATTACTTAGGAAGATCCAAAGGAAATACCTTAAGGTGAAATAAACGGAATAAAATTAAAATTGCAAAAAAAAAAAAAAAAAAAACAATAATAACTTTAATAAAAATTATCATGAATTCTTTATTAATAAAATTTTTCAAATTTTGGCTTAATTACATTAGCAATACAAGAATAAAACGGAAAAAATTAAATATTTATAACAGATTTCACCACCGTTGCGCAAAAGCTTTCTAAGTCGAACCAAAACGGATGTCTTGGCTTTTTGACCTGAACATAACCGAATATGTAGTTGAATTTTCTGTTTTTGGCCAGTTACTTTGAATTACCTTAATTTTTATTCTAAGCTACAAAGTTGACCTAAAATTTAATTAAATTCCTTTTTGTTTACAATTTTTCCCGAAGTTTCGTAGATGCTTTGTCTGGTCTGGTATGGATCAGCTACATACATATTTGTTTAAAGCAACAGTTGTTCCAAAAATAAAGTGCACTAAAAATAATAACATCATACAATTACTCGTACTAGGTAGGATCCCTTGAAAAAGTAAACGAAACAACTACGAAACGTCGGGAAAAATTGTAAACAAGAAAGATTTCTTTTGAAGTTTGAAAATTTAGGTCAACTAGCTACGAGTAAGAGTTAAGATAACCAAATATGTTTAGGGTTGATCTTTTATTATAAAAAAGACAATTCCAGTTCAAATGGCTAATTCTTAAGTCATTAACAACCTTTAAAAAACTTCTTCTAAAATTTATTAAGAAAAACGCATATTTGATGTTGTTTTACTGGAGGGGCTTTTATTTTTTAAGGCTTTTTGCCACGCTTTTATGTATATGTATGTATGTTAGTTAGATGAAAGCGTTACTAACTGATCACTGATTTCTCTATTACCGTACAGATCAAATATATATAGCTAAAAACATTTAATTTTAAATTAACGTTTTCTTCCCAAAGATTATATTTGATTTAAAAAGATTGGTAATGATACACAGAAAAAAAACTTCGTTTTCAAATCAAGCATCTTATTCTTGAATTTATTTTAATTTTTGTGGTTTTCCACCACTGTGAGATATGCAACGGGATTTTTGTCTCTGGTTTTTAAAGCATTTTGTTCGTGTTACGCACAATACATATTATATTTTCCTGACCCTTACAGTTGAGAAAGTTAATCTAGCGATGTCCGTTAATCTGTTAAAATCAAATTTCTAAAGCATTTTGATATTTCTCAGACCTGTTTGTAGTATCAAAACGTCAGGTATACTTGCGAGAATTTTGCTATTGAAATTTAGCAAAATCGCCAAAAAACTGACAGAGATATAAGCCAGCTTTTGTGCATTTCTCTAACATTTTTACATACAAGCCTAAAAACATACAAACTCGAAATTGCCTCTATACGGGTGCCATGTGAGACCGACTTCCATTTATTTTTTCTCACGAACATGTTTGTCGAAAAAAACTTACACCCCATCCCCGCCCTCTAACAGGGTTGCCATACAAAGTTTGATATTTTTAAACTTTTCTAAATTCGCTTTCACAGCTTCTAGGATGCCCTTTTAAAATTCAAGTGTTAGACCGACTCCAATTATTTTTCCTCCTAAACATTTTTGTGGACCATACTTCCTATCTCCCGTCCTAACAGGGTTTTAAATTTTGAAAAATTGGGGTCAAAACCCCTACAGCTTCCCTGGAGTCGCCCTAATAGGAATAAAATGTATCACAGACCCCCTTTAGTTTTCCCTCCCAAACATATTCCTAGAACAAACTTACCCCCTATCACCATCGTATAATGGGGTTGACATACAGAATTTACAAAAAGTATGTAAAAACGCCCATAACTTTCCCATAGTTGACCAACATATTGCTAGAACATACTTACCCCCTAACTCCATCGCCTAAAGAGGCTCCAATACAAAGTTTGGGAAATTGAAATTAATCCTTTTCTACAGCTTACAGCGTGCCCTTGAATAAGTCAAATGTAGGACTGACCTCAACTTATTTGTCCTTGCAAACATTTTTCTAAAACATACCTACCCCCTATCACCACACCCTAAGGGAATTACCATACAAAATTCTAAAAAGTTAAGGTAAAGATCCCTACACGTTGTGTAAGATATGTAAGATTTGGCACAGCCAAATATGGCGCTCTTGTTTAAATTTATATCAAAATTAATAAAATTTTAGGCGCATTTGTGGTACTTTTTAAACTTGCTTTTGAAATCTTATAATAATTTTAAAGTTTAACATCAGCTTTATTACTATACGGACAGTTAAAACTAATACTAGAACTGTGGAAAAAACATAAAAAAAGGGGGAAAACGTTAAATATTAATTAGTCGGCCGATTGGAATACTACGTATACTTCTTAAGATATAAAAATTGTTAAACCCATGTATAGCGGGAAAAAAGGTAAATTTTATTTTCTTTTTAGTTTTTATTTTTTTATTTGAAGCAATTTTACGCCTTTAACATTTTGATCCCTCAAAAAGTAAATATTTAAAAGATATTTGTAAATCACAAATTAAAAAACCATTGAAAAATAGTAGCGTTTGATCATTTATCAAAACATAGTAAGAAAACAATCTTCCGGTTAAGCCTACTTATCAACTTTACTTATAAATTTGCCGAAACCATAAATATAAAGACAACTGCAAAAGTAAGAAAAAAACAATTTTTAATAAAAATATTAAAATACTAGTTCTTCTCAACACTGAGTAATAACTACTTTCCAACAGAAATAGAACGTTGTTTTAAAGCTGTGTTTTGTAAAAAAAAAAACAAGATTTCTATTAGAATTTTTCTTAAACACATTTTACCATTTTACAAAGGTTAAAATAAAGCAACAAATAAATACAACGTCCTTAAGGTATTAACGGTTTAAAAGTAGAAAGGCAAAATTAAAACCTTAGTTCTTTGGATTAAAGAGTTCTAAAATTAAAAGAAATAAATGATTTTCTAACTTTCATTAAGTTTTTACAAACTGACATACACAAATACTTAAACGAGTTGTCGAAATATTATAAAAAAATTTTTTTCACAAATTCGAAAAGTGACAATATTGCGGTTGTCGGTCGGTTGTTGATAACTGAAGATTAGTTTTCTTCTTCATTATTTTTTTAATTTAGCAATTTTTTTTCTATTCTTTAATGTTGTAATTAGAAACCATATGGGGAAACTTTAGTTTGCAAAAAACACAATAGTGTTGCATATAAACCTACGGTGTACGTCGAAAAAAAGAAATCGAATTTCTTGATTTACTTTTTAGGGTTCTAAGATTAAAAAATTTAGCTAATGACGGAATACAGAAAACTTTTATTTAATGATTGAAAAAGGTCAGCTAACATACGCAATAATTCTATTTTATTTTCGAAGAACATGCTGATTTATTATTCAACACATAAGTTTTATATGACAAAAATGTATTATAACGCCAAATTGTACTACGTTTAAGCACAAAAATAATATTTTACACCATTCTGCCTAATTTAAGATATGACATCTAGTGGCTTTTTATTAAAGCTGTAAGAGTCAAAGGTAACTGAAGCAGTGTATATTGCGAATTGCTTAAAGAGTAGAAGATACTTAATACGGAAGAAACGGTGCATAATTCCGTTAGGTAAGGTTAGGTCGGGTTAGGTTACGGAGGCCCTTAGTCCAATTGTAAATCCCCTTAGAAGAGTCAAGAAGAGAAAAAAATGAAAGACAAACATTTCATAGGTAAAAGGAAAAGAGAGAAAAAGAGTGGCGTCCGCAAGAAGTCTAAGAAAGTCAGTAGTCTAAGGCACTGAATCGCCTAACTGCCCAGCCACCCAACTCCTTTGATGAAACCTATGATGTTCCCCAGCCCACAGCTAGGGACCTCACCAAGTCCATCTAACACGATAATCTACGGTCTATATTTCACCCTCATCCCCGCATAGCCTGCAGAAATCTGGCGAGTTCCTGTCCCATTTGTTTGTCATATATCTCACATCGCAGTGTCCCGTGAGAATCCCAATCAGTCTTGTCCCTCCAGGTTTGGCTCATCTTGTCCATTATCCAAGTTCCTATTAGCACATAATAAAAACCCAGTGGTGGCCTTACCGGCTCACAACCAAGTCCAATATTTCGGGCCGATCCGTTCCTTGCCAGTCCATCGGCAATCTCATTGTCGAAAACATCACAATGACCTGGAACCCTACAGAATTTAACCCCTCTAGAGCCTTAAGCGCGCTCTAACTATCAACGTAGATTCTCACGTCCCCTCTCCCATTATTATTCTCCCCTGTAAATTCCGCGGCCTTCGTCACCGCCAGAATTTAAGCCTGGAAAACGCTGCACTCGTCTGGAAGTCTGTAGGATATTCCTACTTCCGGTGCCTGCCTCAATCTTCAATCCATCAGTAAAGACTGCACACCCCTCATACAGCTTCTCTGATCCCTTCCATGCCTCCCTATCCAAAAACACTACTTGGGGCAAATGCCGTTAAATACGCCTTTTTAGTCGCAGCCTTTTCCTGAACTTTGACATCTCTTCCCGGGTAGTGTTGCCGGAAGAGAAAAATGAAAAGGATCCGAAAAAACTTTTTGAGGGGTGTTTTGACTAATAGATCAAATATGGATACGCGTACAAGAGTGCAACTTCCGGACGAATGTATTAATTTCCAGATAGAGTTTCTGGCGGTGGTGCGTTTCGCGAAGTTGATAGAGAGACGTGACAATCTACATAGACAATCAGACCGCGCTCAAAGCTCTAGAGGAACATTACGTCAAGTCTACACTTGAAGACGACTGTTAACATGCTCCTAAGGTGATGGTAATGATACAAATTGTTAGGATCTGTTCGTTACCGGGCCATTGTGATGTTGTCCGTTAAAAAAATTTACCAGTTTCTTAGAAGGGAGTGAATCAGCCCAAAATGTCGGGTTGTAGTGTGAGGCTACAGATAGGTTTGTATTACAGTTTGATAGAGATGGAAGTCTTAGACCGATTAGGCCAAGTCTGGACGAACAGGGCGGAAACCCCCACTGCCTAAGACTGTAGATCGGTCGAACTTGGTGAGTTCTCTAGATGGGGGCTACGAAACATTGTAGTATCCATTAAGGGTATGGAGTTTCTGGGTAATAGGTAGCTTTACACATGCTTTTTTGCGCTTGCGCATGATTCAATGGACACTATTTTTTTTTCTTCTCTTTCAAATTGGCAGCTTCTTGGCTTTTAATTTTTTTACTTACAGTTTCTTGCATTTTCTATTGTTGTTTTTGTACCTTTTTGAAGGGATTAACAAGGAGCTTTATATGAAAATGCTTTACATTGTGAACGTTCCACTGCGTTTTTTTTTTTTTTTTGTTTTTCAAGTCTTAGAATTTGGAAATAATATTCCTAATGTTGAAGTTAATAACAGAATTGCAAAATTTTTTATTTTTTAAATGCAAACCCTCAACATTTTTTATATTTCTCCTTCAGATAACCAACAATTTGCCATAGAAAACCTCAACCTATTTTTATTTTTACTTTTTGATTTTGTTTTGTTTTTTTTTTTGTTGTCTTTTTATTAAAAAATTTTCTTTATTTATTAAGAAAAAAATAAAATAGAAAACAAAATACTTTAAGATACTCATGTTAAGCTAAAACCACCAAAAGAAAAGTAATTGACATACTTTTCCTCAATTACACTTTAAATTCATCTTTTACTGCCACCAACAGACTTTCAAAATCAAAACAATAAAATTTTTAATAGTTTCCCTGAGAATTTCATCTGAAAAACTAATTACTAAAATTAATGCAAAATCATTATGGGGTCTATTTTAAAACATACCTTCGTTGCCTTAATAAAATTATAATTAATGTCTGTAGATTTTAAAAGCACAAAATGCTTAACTAAAATGAAGAATTTGTAAGAAAACAAATGATATTAAATAAAACTTTGTAGATCATTTTAAAGTGATTTTAGATCTTGCATTCAAGATAAACGCAAATTTCTTTGACACACTATTTTCAGCTATTTTTTTCTTTTACCTTTTATTTGAGTCTGGTTTGTAGATTTATAACCAGAAACATAAATACTCTGAGATAAACATTCTTACATTTAGGCATACGTACAAAAACACAAATTTTTCTTTGCTCATCATTTAGATTTTAATTTTCGTCAAATTACTAACGTATCTAGAGCACAACATAATTAGCCAAAAAAACCCCCAGCGAAAGACAAAATAAAAAATGGGGAAAGAAAGACACGGGTGGTATATGGGATCATTATTGTATTTTGTATCTTTTCGGTTGTCATGATTCTCTGCTAGAAAAACGTGCAGACTAGCAATTGTGCAACACAATGCAAACTTATATGTTTTCAGTCGTATTCACTTAGTTTACGGCTTTAGAACTTGATTATTATAAAGGGTGTTGGATTATGGCGTTAAAGCCCAAAGGTTTAAGTTTAAGTCATTATATTATGTTTGAGTAAAGAAAGTTAAAACTAAATTGTATCGTAACTAAATAGTATTGTAAAGGGTGTTTTTTTCAAGGCGGATATTTTTTAATTTGCAGCTGGGCAATTCCATTGTGACGGGTGTGACCATTTTACTTATATTTTTGCTAACAACCCAAACAATTAAAAATTTTAGTTTGAAAAAAGGCTGGTAATAAAAGGCATTTAATAGAAAATAAACATCGAAAAAAATATTATTGCTGCCAGGGCTGTCAGTTATGGCGATTTTACGCCAAATGTGGCGATTTTTTAGCGCTCTTGGCTATTAAAATTTAGGTTTGACGCCATGGCAATATTGTTGGCGATTTTTTTAACAAACGGCAAAATTTTTGAACTAACTAAATAAATGAAAAACTGGCGATTTTTTTTTTTGCTTTTATATTCAAAAAAATATTTTTTTGGCGATTTTTGGCGATTTTTTATAACCGTTTTGGCGATGGACCCTGAAAAAACTAACAACCCTGACTGCTGCTTACAATGGTAAGTTAAAGACTGTGACGGGTGTGACATTACAAACATGAATTTTAGAGAATTTGACTTTAAGATCATGCTGTGTAAAATATTGTTGAGAACGGGTATAATTGTTTGATATACACGGCAGTTAAAAGTGTTTTCAATCGTATTTGATACTTCTGATGTACGAAAAAACTATTTTCCACAAAGTTTTGGTTTTTTTTTCTGACTTTAGTTTATTATTTAATTTCTTTTCATTAAAAAAACTAATATTTTTCCGTTTATGTTAAAAGAAACGTTTTTATTTAAAAAAAAATCAGGTTTTTCTACCGATACTAGCCGAGTAGAATGCATTTTCGAAAGTAGCTACGCAATTTAATCATCAGTACTCTTTGAACGATAGTAGTGTCTTTTGGCTGTAAACATCACCTATTTACTCTTGCATGTAACAGAGAAAAGAAAACGGAATTTATTTTTATTTTTTATTTATTTTGTAAGTTAGGACGAAGTTTACTTTTCTATATACATTATGCTTTTTTCAAAGAAACAATAAATATTTTGTCTGACTGAGGACCTACAACGGAAATTGTAAATTTAGACAATTTTGCGGACATTTAATTGAAAAAATAATAGTTTTAGTTTTAGTTAAAAAATTTTGTCGGTCTGGTTAAATATTTGAATTGTCTAGGCGTCAATTTTGTTTGGTTTAAAAATCAAATTAAAATCTTATTAGAGACTATTAAATAAATTCACTAAAAGTTAAATTATTTTGAAAAAGAATTTGTTTGAAAAATTTTTTTTAGTTTTTTCTGTGCATGGTCGTAGAGGATCACAGTATGGCAACACCACATCATGTTGGGATTGTATGATTATATACAATGAATATATAGAACTAGTTTGTGATCCCGTAAAACAACCTTATGATAATAAGGGATCATAATATAGTGATAAAGATTTTTTTAATTAAACTAACTATGACTACAGCTAATCATAACTTTGTTTGGCTACAATCATACAGCCCAATTTTAGTATGATACTCTTAGATTATGGTTACCTCAACCATATTTTTTTTCTTTGCGTGTATAACTAATAGACAATCATCCAAAAATATTAAGCCCATTTTCAACTTCGTAACCTGCATTTGCTTAATGCTTCTTGTTTTTGTGTAATTTCAAGTTTAATTTAATGACAACTTTACACAAAACATACTAAAACTACCTAAAGCGGCAACAAAAGTAACAACAACAAACCTTAAAGTTTACCCAAAAATTATTGTGCGATTTTTAAGAACAAAAAAAAGTTTCGTGACTAAATGTAGAGATTGTTATTTCTGCTGTTTTTATGTTCTTCTTAATTTTCCTACTGCAATACAAAATACTAAGTGGATTCCCTCAATTTAGAAGAAATACAAGACGAAAACAGCTATAAAAACCAAATAACAGCAATAAGAGGAAGATATAAAAAAAATGAAAAAAAAATCAACTATAAAATATTGACTTAATTAAGTCAAAGCTTGAATTTAAAAAACTTCAGCTTCACTAGGCATTCCATTAGATATTCATATAAGGTTTTGCCAAATTGTAATCGTGCACAGTTATTCAATAGCAAACAGCAGCTTAGAAAACCGCTTCTTCACACGCGTAACTTTTGTCGTTGAATACATACTTTATCATCTTCTTCACGTTCTATAAGTCAAGGGAGCACAACAAACATAATCATAGTAAACAGTTATACACAGTTTACCCATATAAAGCATAGAGAATAAATTAGTAAGAAGCATATGGAGAAGACGCCAATCTACGGGATAGGAGACTGAATGGCGTTGAATATACTTATTCATATGTAGAACTGTGACTGTAAGTTGCCACTAGAAGAAGAACAAACTTTGTTTAGCTAGATGATACATCAAGCCACGTTCGTAGATGGATGAACAAATAGCGTTGGTTAGATGGTGATGATGATGACAAAGACAATCGTTGCAAAATAAAACACTTAATAACTTTAATCAGAGCATACGAGCACAATAAGAAAGCAAAAAAGAAACAATAAAGGTTTTTTTCTAATTTTACATAATTTTTATTTGAACAAATTTCACAAAAGTAGTAAAAGAAAATATTTAAAAAAAAGACGCATATTTTCATTTGTTGTACGATTCGAAAGCGTTTATTATTTTGTCGGTTGGTTGGTTTGCTGGCTGTCTAGCAGTTGACGGGTTTTTATGGTGGGAGTTTAATTCCATTCATAATTTGTCGTAAAACTTAACGGCTTCATGTTTTTAGCGCAAAAAATTAACTGAATTTAATTTCTCTATTAAGCAGAGAAAAAATGTGTTTTTTTTAAATAAAGTTTTAAAAACATAATTTATTACTAGAGTATAAACAGTGAAACTTAATGAATTTGCTTTATTCCGTTAGATTTTTGACAGCCGTTAATTTAGTTTGGGAATAGGGTCAATAATCTAATAATTATTATTATCTTTTTAATGATTTTATAAGAGTGGACATACAGTTTTTAATATCTTTAAACAAGTTTTATAAATTCGCTGTTTGTAGATTAACAACGAATTGCTAGTGATGCTAAAAAAAATTTAATTAATTTAAATTGAGAACATGTGTACTTTACCATTGGCTTCTCAAATAGTGAAAATTTTACAAAATTATCTTTAAAGCATTTACGAGGTCCAAACTACACTTCCTAACATGGCTTCTTAAAAAATTACATTAGAACCCTGGAAAAATGGCCCAAAAAGAACAAATTTAAAGAGAAGAAAAGTGGTTCAAATATTTAAAATAAAAAATGGCTTCAAAAAATTTTAAAAAATCAAATAAATAAAAAATAGTGCCAGCGCAAAACGGCCCCAGAAGCAAAAATAAAAAATTACCCAAAATTTTAAATTTAAAACAAAAAAAATAAAGACCTTTGAGGAGTGAACTAATATGTGCCGAAATTTCTTCCATGAATAAGTACAAGTCAGATATTGCTGCCACCTGGTCTTTCGATTCACTCCAGTAAGTGAACGGATCGTTAAAATACTTTTACATCAGCCTAATTTGTGCACATGTCCCGACGAAGCAGAAGAACGACGATGCTTTTTATGATAGCCTAGAAGATGTATAAGATCGCTGCCCTACCCATGACCTTAAAATCATGCTAGGTGACTTTAACGCGAAAATAGGAAGGAAGAGCATCCTTGATGCCAGAGTTGTAAAGTTCAGTATCCACAAGCATATGGCCAATAACGGCATAAGACTGATCTCGCAGCTCGTAATAAGGAGGATTAGCAGAACTAGATTCGAATATCTAAATATACATAAGGCGACTTCAACATCATCTGATCAAATAACAGGAAGCCAAAGCGATCAGATTGTTGTGGGCGGGCGACACTCTTTAAGCGTCTTGGATGTGCAGACGTGAAGCTTACACCGATTTGGATCAATACCTTGTTGCAGCAAAGGTACGAACCCGTTTTAACGTTTTACGCAACACTCAAGCGACTGCACGCAGGAAAATAGCTGTCGTGAAGCTGCAAACACAACCAAATGCCAACGTCTACTCCACTCGATTAAACTAACTGCTGCAATAGAGCAATTCTTGTCCTGATATCTGCATATTGCCAACTCTATTAAGAATGCTACACAGGCCGTGCTTGGTTGCCAAAAACCTCCAAAAAGAAATCGATGGTATGACGAGAAGTCTCGCAAAACAATTGCAGAAAAAAATGAAGCATACCAGGCTTCCCTGCAGACAGTATGCGCGGAAAATATTTTGGAAAAAAAGGAGCAGAAGCATCTTTTCCAACGAAAGAAAAGAAAAATGGAAATGCGCGAATGTGAGAAAATCGAGATGTACAGGAGACGAAACGATGTCAGACAGTTTAACTAACGTTTAAAACTATAGACTATGGGCTATGGTATAGTCATCTCCTAATGTAAAGACCAACAAGGCAATCTGGTGAAAGATAAGGAAAGCGTTCTAAAAATCTAGAAAAACACATTTCCAAATTTTTAGTATTTGATGTCAGCGGCGAGTAAGATGCGTCCATTTCAATAATGGATGACGATGTAGAGTTGTTTGTTTTCTTAACGTAAATGTTGTAAAAAAGTTATCTGCAATATATAAATCCATAGCAGGTTTAAAGTCGGTAGCTGAAACAGTTTCCGAGACACGTCGCATCAAACACTTTATTAAATTGCTCCGTTTGTATGGTGGCTCCTCCTCTTGCACCTATCCAGCCAATATTTTTTAAAACTTAGACATCATATTATAATAACTTTGTAGCACGTTTAAAGTCGAAAGATGTTCCCAAAATACTTAAAGCATATCGTAAACTTTCATAAAATGTATGTTTCAATCAAAAAAAATTCCAAATCTAAGTTACTGTCCTTAAAGCATTCACTTTATTGTAACAAAAATATACTTACACTAAAAAAAATGTTGGCGTTTTTCAATTCAAGCAGGTATAAAAAATTTGGCCAAAGTTAATTAATCTCTTAATTGATTGAATTAGGGTACTTGGTAGAGGTAAGCACACGAGTCTACCGGTCTGGGGGTTGTGGGTTCGATAATCACCAGAGACCCTGGTAAGTCTGCTTAATTCTCTTTTCTTTCTTTCTCATCCTTCTCAAATTTCTTCTTTCCTTCCATCTCCACCTATTCTATCTGCCTCTCTAGGTAGCACAAAAAAAACGAATTAAGGGGACACAAGTAAGCTGCATTCTTTCCTTTAATGGCAGCCTGTTCTAACTAACATAACCCAATTGATTGAATTATTATTTTTATTGAAAATAGTGTTTTCAAAATGTTTTATACTTAACTTTTATGTTGATAATTAATTTTTACACAGCAAAAATTATTCCCAAATTTTTTTTCCAATTAACTCCTTAATCAAAAAGTTTTTAATTTTTAATTAAAAATTTAATTGTCTCAATTAAAATTTTAATTGTTTTTGAAAAGTATAAGCCAACAATGAAGCTTGTTTACAAATTCTTTAAAAAAGCTGAAATTTTTTTTTAACTTTTTTTGTTTTGCCTTTGCAAAGCTCATCTAAGTTTAGTTGCTAGAATTAAATTTTTGAATGTAGAGGTAAGCAAACAAAAACTAAGTCTACCACTTCAAAAATAGAATGCCTTGTTGGCTAAGAGACTAGAGCGTACGCCTCGCATTTAAATGTCCCACGGTTCGAGTCGCTGTTGGGACTTGTAATATATACTTAAATGTAAATTAAACGAATAAATAGATTTTATGATTTTATTAAATCGATTAATTAATTTTTTAATTGAAACTTTTTAAAAATTTTTAAAATTTACACTTTTGTAGTTATTTTTTCACTCAGAAGTGAATATTAAACTTTTAACAATATGCAGTTTTATAATTTATTTAAAACAGCACACACAAAGCTGGTGAAAAAACTTAAAAATTTTTCGTTTCTTTTGGGAAACTAAAAATAAATTGATCTGTCATTACTGTTAACAATTCGTGAATGCTAATGAAAGTCTTAATCAGACAAACCGAAGCTTATTCATATTCCCTTAATTAGCTCTACGAGTCTGCTTTCGATATTAAACAACAGGCGTTTAATGTAGTTACAAACCATTTTAAATTAGGGAAGATTGGAAGATAATCGCTTCCATGAATCGTAAATTTTATTTTAATTATTTAATTAGATTTAAAGATACATGCATATGTATGCATTTTAATATTCGATTTAAAATGCTTGAATTAAAATTCAAAACTATGCCCTCAAGCAAAGAGGAAGTTTGTCATAAATTTTATATTTTATTGCAAAATAGAGTTACTTTTATGTTAAATTTTTTTTATTTAAAGTTATTGTTTCAATTTAAACAAATTAATTGGTCACCTACTGTTTGGCAAAAAAAATATCATTTCAATCATTTTTCAATTCTTAAACGAGATGTTTATGTTGCAAACCAATCATTAAATACAAATTGCCCACTCCTCCCACATTTGCAAAGTAGTGCCTCAAATAACGTAAATTAGACATTAAACTCAACTTAGAAACTGGTCCATTAAGATGACCGACCGGCACAAGTAAAAGCAGAAAAAAACAATTTTTTTAAAAAATGAAAATAAAACTACTTTTGCACGCAGAAGCCAAATGAAATCTAGTAACTTTCATAAATATATCATTAAATGAGTGTAAGTTTGTCTGTCGGTTGGTCTGATAAATTTTAAAACATTTAGAAATGTATGTAAAAATGCAAGTTCTTAAAAAGTGTAGACAGAAAAATATTTCTTTTAAATTGAACACGTTTAGACATAAAGACTGTATCGAGTCATTCTTTTAAATTTACAATTGACTACAATTAGACAAATGGAAAAAACATAACATTTTTATCAAACTAAACTACTTCTAATCTTCCAAAAAAATACGTGTTAAAAAAGTGAATCACAAAAGAAATATTAAAAGCGAAAGTGAGAGTATAGAATGAGTTTTCAAAGTTTTTTTTTTAACTTAAAAAAAATTAAAGTGAACTTTAAGTACCATTTTATAAAAATCAAAGCAGGTAAATAGTTCTTTAAAATCATAATTTTTTTATTAGTTTTTTTATTAAAAAAATCTTTAGTTATTTTTTTGAGGGTATGTATGTATATGTGTTTGTGTTTATAGGTATGAATGCTTAAGTTGCAGTGCTAGTTAGAAAACCGATAAGGATTTTAAAATTTTTTTGGCGACAGAAACATCTTAGCCTTATATCCTTACTTAATTTGAATGTCAACTAAGCATCCCTTACAACAAATTGTTTCTCCCTTCTCTGTTTAAAAGAACACCGCAAAATTAGCAAACCACACGCCAGCAATTAGCAAGTCTAACAGCCTCTTATGGCGCCCTTAATCTGGAAGCAGTTGTAATACAGGGTGTCTGGTGGCAGATTTATAATTTCAAACCTAAATAAAAAAACGTAATAATTGAAAGAAAGTTTTATTAAGAGCATTGCGCGATAGCTTGGAAATGCGGATTTTATTTTTTATAGAGAATATGGTGGCAATATGTCTTCCGTCGAGTTAAATACACTGTTCAAAACGGAGCCTTGTGTTGTGCGCCGACGAAAGGCTTCATGAGATTAGGGATTGTCATTATAAACTCTCTCTTAGACCGGGCGAGCTCGGTGGTCACGGGACACCCCCAAAGCGACTAATCAGTTTTTGGAGGAAATTTTCCCGAAGCATATTTATCGAAGCTCTGGCTGTGTGTGCAGTCGCCCCATTCTGTTAAAACCACGTGTGTAAAGAGTACGATTGATGAGCTCGTAGGTTTGGCAGAAAGAATTCCGTAATCATGCACCGATAATTTTCACCGTTGACTTTCGTCGCTCGTCTTCGAGAATCTTCGAAAGAAATGGTCCAATTATCTAATGCGTGGATAAGGCACACCAAATAGTTGCACTGGGGCAATGCAATAGTTTTTGATGTTTTAATCGACGTTTGCGGGTCCTTGGAGACCAGTAGCGGCAGTTTTTCTTGTTCACGGGGCCGTTTAAGTGAAAACAAGCCCCGTCGCACAAAAAATGGAATTTACTGTGCGAAAACGCTCCAACATCGTTTCACAAAAATTTTCAAAGTCACTTTGTTTCAGTTTTTAAAATTTTAAAATTTCATTAATAATCGCCATGGAAGCCCCAGTGAGGCGGATTTTCACGTCCACTGCTTTCAACCAGTTCAATGGTTTTCGGAGTCCTTTAAGATTGACTGGGCTCTGGCCATGGGACATTCGTAGCCGCAGAAGTAAAGCGGAATTTCTGCACCCACGAACGAGTTAAATTTACACTCGGTCCATCACGTATTCAGCGAATACCGAACTTTAAACAAAATTGTGGACGAGCAATTATGTAAGAGTCATCACTTTGAAAAAATGTCTCCACAGCAAACGCGCGTTGCTCACTAGATCACTGTGACATCGTGACTGGCGAATACGCACACTTGATAATTCCAACGGCGCCACCCTCCCGGGGCGCCACCGATTATTATTTTTTAAATAAAAATTTGACCCTGTAGATAATGGTGAATGTTTTATTACAGTTTGCATTTGCATTATACGGCGACTTTAAATAAATAACGCTTACGTTAAGTTTACAAGATATGCATTTCTTTTCGCTATGGGACACTTTATCCTAAAGTATAGTTATCCTATAAATTTTTAATAGCCTATTTCTCAAAATGTTTTCTAGAACAAAATTTGTGCTTTTGAAGTGAAATTTTAGAAAATAACTCGTTGTAGCCTTTACAAATACTTATATTTATGTTGACGTAATTATTTTAATTGAAAACAAATACAAATGTATCGATCTCTTTTTTTTTTTAATTCTTTATTGACATGGTAATTTATATTTGTAGTTTTAAGTATTGTTTGCTTGTTGCTTTCCAAAGTAGTCTTCTAATATTTCGATTTCTATTTCTTATAGAAATCTTTCGATATTAAAAAAATCTTTTTTTTAAATGTCAGTTTTAATAAATTTTATGGATTCTTGGCCGTAGCAAGAATTAGAAATTGAGGTGCAAGAAAGCAAAATCAAAGAAGATGTTAATAATGGTAATGATGCTTTTTTCAATTTTCGAAAAACAAAATAGCAGAAAGAAATTTTTTATTTTCTAGTAGCTATGTTTCTTAATACAATGTAGAAACTAATGACATGCATGTAAACTAGTTTTTGTCTTCTTACTTTTTTTTCTAAAATTTAATTTATTTTCTTTAAGTTTATGTTGACACCAGTGTGCTTTCGCTTATACCGCCAGACGGACAAATAATCAAACATAAATTCTATGATTGAATAGAACTAATTTCTACAACACAGCAGGAAAACTAAGTTTTAATTTCTCAAGAAAAAAAAAACTAAATAAATTGAAATTAATAGCTCAATATAGAAAAGTGGTCAAAAGAAATCTTTTAAGTTTTTTCTTTTTCTTTTGGTTTAGGCTTAATTAAATTTTATAATGTGTCATAACTACGTATTATAAGATGAAGTTATTGAATTTTAATATATTTAATTAATAGTTATGAAGTTTTTATTTGTTTTAATTTTACTTTATTAATTTAAAACCATTAAGAAAAATAACAGATGCAGGGGATTAAAGATTGAAAGCGTGAGAAAGTATTTAAATTATTTTTGTAAAGTTTAAAACTAATATTGAAAGCAAATATTTGTTCAATATTTTGAAGAGTGAAATTCTTGTTTTTGTTCAATAATAAAAACAAAAGATACAGAACGTTCAACCTGGTGATCACTAAAATTTTTTTAAATTTTCAAACCCTCAAAAGTGTTGTCTTTTATGTAATTTTATTAAGTAACGAAAGCTTTCCGAATTCTTCCAAATTACGTTAGGTAGGAATTAAAAAATTTATTTACGAGCATGCGGAAACTAATACCCTTATTTCCTAAAACGCAACGCCTTAAAACAAAAACAAAATGTATGGAAAGATTTTTTATATTTTAATTTTTTCCATACAATTGTTTGCGTTATTATGCCTTGCGTTTTACGTAATAAGTCCCTAAATTACTTTCCAATGTACATCGATTGTTAACAGAATACTACCACAAACTTTTAAAATTCCATCAAGCTTTTTACATGGTTAAATTTGGCTTTACTTAATATAAAACTTCGCTTATCTTTCAAACTTATTGGATAATACCCAATCAGAAATTGTTTCCGAAAGTCTTATCAATTCGATGGTGTGCAAGTTATACTTGTGCGCTGAATAATAAAAATAATAACAAAGGGAATCACCCACCATAAGCTAAAACTTAAGAAATCTGTTTGGGTGAGAAAAGGAATAATGGAAAGCTAGAGAGGAATTCAGAAGACCAGTAGAAATAGTTAATAAAATAATCTCATTTATTTACTTTACTCCGTCATAAACCCCAAAAGGAAAAAATAGAAATAAAAACAATTTTTTTCATGATTTACAATATTTGATTTATTTAGAGTAAGGATTACCTGCTGGACCGATAGACAATAATTAAGGAAGCATTACAATCTTTAGAGTAGAAAACGAAAGCCGGTTATGACCTCATGGCTCAGGTGACATTTTGTTTAGGCGTTTATTATAGAAAGAGGTAACAAGATATGCAAACGTACTAATCAGACTTTATATATAATTAATTTCACAGGTGTTTTATAGGGGTAATGACAAATAGATTTTAATGTTTTGCGTTAACAAAATCTAAATATGTTACACGAATTTTATAAACTGTAAATATTGATGTTATATTCCTTACTTATGAAACTAATTCCTTAAAAGAAATAACTCATCTAAATTTGTGTTGGTCCAAAGTCTATACTTTTATCTGTTTACTGAAATGTCAATAAACAAAATTTGTGATTAAATAGATTTACTTTGTAATGCACGCACTCATTACATATTACTTTTTAATACACACATCTGGCATCACCAAATATATTTATTGTTTTAAATGTTATATTAATATTACTTATACGCTCGCAGGAAAAATATTTTGCATTTTGAAATTCTTGTGTGACACGCAATCGCGCCTAAGTAGCTGGACTGATTTTTATGAAGTTTGGAATATAAGCTCCGTTCATCATGGAGTGTGGTATATGTCATACATATTTGTTTAAAAAGTAGCGAAGTCCCGCCCCTCAAAATTAAAGTCTGAATGCAGATAATTCTGCACTGCTCTGATATGTATAAAACCCTTATATGCATAGAAATGGCTTCTTAAGTCGAAATTTTCAAGGCAACAAATGGGTCTTGCCACGCCCACTAAAATTAAACTCTTACTGCAGCGATTTTTTGAGTTTTGTGCGCATATATAATGCCTCTAATATCAAAATTTTAAGGGCAATAAAGTAAACGCACCTAAAAATTTAAAATCTTAATACAGATACTCCTTCAGCATCGATTTTTATAAAATTATCTGTGCATATTAACGGCTTTCAAAGTCGAAAATTAAAAGGAAACAAAGGGGGCGGTGCACGTCTGAAAAAACAAATCTATTTACACTCGCACTTTAACTGCACTGGTGTTTTAAGACTTTGTGCGTGTTTAAAAGGCCACGTGAGTCAAAATTCTAACAGCAACAGAGAAGGCGGTGCCACACTCTACTCATAGATTCCTTTGAAACTTTGCATGCATATTGGTGGTTTCTTATGTTAAATTTTGAAGGCGGAAAATTAAGCGGTGTCTTGCCATACTTTTTTTGTGATAAATTTCTGTGAAACACTTTCACTAAAATATAAGAGGTAAATAAACCGGCCGTTTCTAAAAAAAAATATCCAATACAAGTAATTATACTGCACTGAATTAAAGAAACTTTGTATAGGTATGTTTTGGAAACTTGTAACGTTAAAACTTCAAAAGAAAAAACCGAAAGTGTTAAGCTTACAAAAATTTAACTCTTAGTAAAGGTACTGATTTTTACCGATTTTATGATACATTACCCCATGCAACTGAAAACCATTAAATTCGTTTTAGCTGCAGTTGAGATAGATATCAGGTGCCTATCTCTAGTGGAAAAATGTATTTTAGAGGAAGTTATTGAAGAAAATTTCGCGATAATCGGCTTATGGTTAACAATGGGTTCCATATAAGTCCGAAGGTCGAACTATTTTCCAACGTATAGTGTAGGATTAATTAATTCCTCCTCAGACTATGACAACAATACTGTCTTTTGAAAGGAATTTCAAAAAACGCTAGAGTCGACTTTAATTTTACCAGAAAAATTATTTTAATTGTAAAAAAATTATTGATAATAAATTAATATAACTTACTTTTTTTTAATTTTGAGTGCTTGTTGGCGTTTAAGTTTTATTGAGAACAAAGTTTGATGACACTTTTGAAATCAAAAAAAAAATTGTTTTGTTTCAACCATAATCATCATATTTATATAAATTTTTTTAAAATAATTTAATTATTTTTTTTGTGTTTGTTTGAAAACACAATTATTTTATTTTTATTTTGCTTGTTTTCAGCACATTTGAAAATTTTTTAAAAAAAACTAAATGAGACAAAAACTTTTGTTTTTTAAATGTACTTATTGTCATTTTCTATTAATACATTTACTTTTATAACTAAAATACAACTCTTTATTTATGCCATAGCTTATGTGTAAAATTCAAAATATATTAACTAGTTTAAATAAATTTATTTTTGGTATAAAATTTTATTTTCACTAAAATATTATTAAATAATCGAACTTTCTTATTAAGTGATAAAAAATATTTTAAATTTATTTCTAAAGTTGTGCCATAAAAACAGCCTTAAGAAAAGTAATAAATATAAATTTTAAATAATTCATTTCGCCTAATAGCAAACTTATGCGAAACTTAACTAAAACAACACTACAAATAAAAAAAAAATAGTATTTAAAATTTTTAACAAATTTTTTGATGTTTCGAATTTAATAAATATTTATAAAAAAAATTTATGTTTATATGGCATTAACTAAATCATATATAAACGAAGTAGTCAGAGTGTTTTAAAACATAAACCATTTGAATTTTAAAAAAAGGTATCCTACAATTTCTTTTTACTATTTACTCATTGCTTTTAAACGAAGAAAACAATTTGTTATTGTACAAACATACGAGATATACATTTAAACAGTTCTACACCCTGCAACTTCTGTCTTTAATACATTTTTCTTTAGCTTTTAATGATGAAACAGCAATGGGGCTGACATTTTTTCTATACAATTTTGACGTAAAATCATGGTGCTGATAGCTGTTATAAAATAGAATCTATTTAATTTTGACAGCTATTTTTCCTACAAATTCTTTCAAAAATTAAACATGATTCATTTTGTAAACAAAACTACATGTTTTGAAGAAGGAAATAAAGTACAGAAGAGAAAAAATACAAAAGCACATTTTGCAGTCGTCACTGTACAAAAGCTTATATTTAAAGAAAGACTTGTAAATGAAAATTGTAAAAGTTGTCGGCATCACAGGAAGGCGCAATTTATGTTAAATGACAGGAAAGTAGTGTCCATGGCGGAATAAGAAGGTGACCTCGTCCCTACAACAACGTCCTGTAAAAATTTAGCATGTATTTTGTTGCTGCTAAATTCCATCTTAGTTGTCAAAAATGTTGCGATCATACATCAGATGAAGGTGACCTCGTCCCTACAACAACAACTTCCTGTAAAAATTTAGCATGTATTTTGTTGTTGCTAACCTCCAGCTTGATTGTCAAAAATGTTGCCATCACACATACATAAAGTATACACACCCATTATATAACATAAAAAAATTTGCGAAGCTAAGTTAGAAAACATATGGCAGAAATAGAAGTCAGCTGATCAGTTACTTCTACCTTAATATACCTTGCTGCAGCCGACGTTTCAATTATGGGCCTGTTTTTTCCGAGTGCCGTTTTTGCTTTAAATTCCCCTCGTGTTCTGTTTTATTATTTATTGTTTTAAAGGAGTACAAAATAAATTTGAAAAAGGTTGCCAGACACAATTTATTTACCGTTGTTGTTGCTTCCAAATTATCAGAAATATAAAGAAATAAAAGCAAAACATAAAAAAGGCAATTTTAAGGGTATTGTAAAAATCCCAAAATTTTTTTCAGGAAAAACTTTACTAAATAAAGCTTACAGTTAAATAAAAACTTGCTCCTTAAATAGTTACAAAATGAAAAATTAAGTTTTTGATTTCTCTCGAAGTGTTTACACGAAGTAAGCAAAATAAATCCAACTAGTGCTGCCATATTACCCATAAATGGGAATATTTTAAGGAGCTTAAAGATATAATTTTCGCATTAGGGTTATTATATAACTTGGGATTGGCATATATGTACATACATATTTTTTGGAAAAAAATTGTGTACTAAAATTTAATTTGAGAAATTTTTTAAAATGTGGAATAACTTTAGCCTTTGTTTGGCAGCAGATAATTTTATTAAACAACTTCAACTTATTTCAAAGATAGTAGTTTAATTTTTTTTAAACGTTAAATACTACTCTGACTTCTTCTGCTTAATACTTGACAGCTAAAAAAATATAATGACTTAATTGCTTCGCTAGTTAATTTTATTTATAAAATACTTAAATTATTAATAAAAACTAAATAAACTAATTATAGAAAAATGTTAAAAATAATTAAATTATTTAATAATAGTTTAAGCAATTTAAAAAACAGTTTTAAACAAATATATAGTATATTTAACATTAATAAAAAAATAAGCAACAATATTGCAACCATTGTAAATAGCTTTAAAATATTTTAATAATAATTCGTTGATTGTTTTCAATGATTACTTTTTCTGTAAAAAGAGTTTTTAAAGCAGTACGTACGTAAAATTGATTGTCGTGGTTATTGTTTTAAATCAATCATACGTGTAATTTACTTCCATAGTCAACATTTCGGTGTACTACTACTAGACGTACTGCCAGTTTCTAAATGTTGCATCAACAATTGTTGCAAATTAACACGTAAGGCCACCTCATCATTAACTATTTGTTTAATTTGCGTCATATCCTGTTGCATCTGACGTATGGCAGTCCATAATTGACGTAGAGTTGGTGTCATGTCCTCATTTTCCAAACCTTTTTAACAAATTGTAAGACAATTAACAATTGAATTATTGTTTAATATGTATGTTTGTATGTGGTGTCGTTGTAGCGGTTTATTTGTCAGAGCGAGGCAGACGTATAGTACGACGCCGATAGAGAGTTTGTAAAAATGAGACAAAAAAGATATATAAATAAAAGAACAATGGCCAATATGTTTTGCGATTCAAAAGTAGAAAAAACTTTAGGGTTTTTACATTGAAAATTTTGTTTTAATAATATAAGTATGTATTTTAAAGAAAGACAAAAAATAAAAATTAAAAAAAAAAATAAATTAAAGATGCAGTTAAATAATTTTTTTATTAAAAAACAAATTGTAGTCGGCAAAATAATGGCAATTGTGTATTCCAATACTATTAACCCCCTGCTATCACATGATGTAAGGTATATCGTATTCATTTGATTGTAATTTTTAAACTAATATAGGTAGAAACATAATTCAAAATGCGTTAGCAGGTGCTGGTCAAATTTTTGTCCCCAAGAAGATATAAGGAAAATCGTTACACTATCTTCTAAACTATATACAATTTAAAATCATGGTTTTGCAAGAAAAGGTTAAATGCCTTTTTTTGGTACTTTTTAAAATTCAAACTTTAAGGGAATAAATTTTGTTCCTATTTTTTGGTACTTTTTTAATTTTGAAGCAAAAGTGTAAAAAATCTTTTACAGCAAAGCAAATATCAATTCGCAAAAAAAAAATTTTGATGCTAGAATGGGGATAAAAAAGTACCAAAAAGAAGGGAAAAAGTGAAAACAAAGTAAATAAAAAGGTATTTTTTTCAATTTTTTTGGATCGATTCCATTGTTAACCTACTGACCTGGATTGACACATGGGATTGTATAGGTGGGCAAAAAGTAAATTTTTAAACTTTGGGTATTTTTTGGAGAAAATGTACTTTTTCACATTTTTGGAACATTTTTGTAGATTTTTTTTAATTCTGTTTACATATTTTAGGTATTTTTTTTTATTTCAAAATATTTAAAAATAAGTAATATTTGGGATTATTAACCAGATTGAGATCAGAAGTCAAAGAAGATCACAAAAAGTGTTCTTTTTTTCAATTTGTAAGATTATGAGTCAATAAATATAAAATCAAGGTAGGTTGACTTCATGAAGCAAATTTAGCACTCACCTTACAAAAATGTTAAGTCGAAGAATACCAGCATTAAATTTTAGGGTCATTTAAAGCTAAAACATACATAAAGTAGACTATCATTTTTCATATATTAGTTATACTTTCTCAAAAAAATGTTTAATTAATGAATTTGCTAAAGTAACAAAAACAAACTTTTTATTCAACATAAGAATGTCGTTTTGTATATATTTTTTAACTTCATCTTCAGGAATCTAAATTATTGAAATATTTAACAGAAAATTACATTTCTTAAACCACTTTGTTTTTTATTTAAATTTGGTTGATTCTCGCCTAAAAATACTAGTGTCTTGGTAACCCTGACTTCAACAAGTCAATTACAACATTTTTGTTGAATATCACAAAATTCAAAAAAATTTCCTGAGGTACATTTTGGATCCTTCTATTTCTTAGGTGGTATCTTATATAAAAAATTAAAATTCAACTTTCTCAAAATAAAGATTATATAGAGATACGCGTAGAACGCTTCAGAAAAACGTGTTGTATTTGTAGTACCCGAAAACATTTTTCCATCTTTGGGTAATGCTTTATTATATGTAATCCAACAAATTATGAGCTCGTGAGGTCTAATAATTAAACTAGATAGTGTCAATATTTTAAGATAATTGAAACCTGTTGTAAATTTTTTTCAAAAACCAAATAGCTTTTCATTATGCTCTCCAAATCGCCATTATCTTGTCTTATAACATTTTGAATAAAAAAGCATAAATCATATGTGTATATTTAATATAAAAAAATAGAAAAGCACATATATTTCTTTATTTTAGAAAATAATAAAATAAATAAATAAGGAAAACACGCCGTTAAAACAAAAAACACGTCATAAATTGCTGCAACAAAAAACACAAATGCCACTGGCTAAAGTATGAAATAAAATTAAAAATATTTTTATATTTTTCTTATAAAATTTTTATAATGCCAAATTTAAATTAAAAGCTAATTTAGATAAAAAATTACAATTATTAGAACATTAAACAAAAAAATGTCAATTCACAAATAAATATAACAAAATAACACTTAGTTTCAACAATAATATAAGTATAATTAGCAAAAAACTAATGGAAAAGAAAAAAAGGCAAACACAAAATATGTATATTTTTTTTAGCAAATTTAATATTTATTTGTTACTTAAGATGTTATTAAAACTTTTTTTTCTTTATTAATCTTTGGCAATATGTTAGTAGTGTGTAATGCTTGACCATTCATATACATATAAACATAAATAAATATTAATGATAGTGTTTTAGTTTACATACATACAGGGTACTCTGAATACACACATAAAAATTTATATAAAAAAGAATTTATTATTATTTTTTTATTAAAGCATTTTTGGAAGGAATTTACGTATATGACAACAACAGTTTTGATTTCGTTACTTTACATCTACTTACAGTGTAAACACAAAAGTTATTTCAATGGCAAACAAATAGCAAACGGTTAACAGGGTGACAATAATAATTTAAGTTTTCTGTAAAAATTAAGGCATTTTTTAAGAATGTACAATTAAAGTTCTTATCACTTTAGTAACAAAATTTTGTAATATTAAATTAAAGCAGCAAAAACATCTTTTTAATTACAAAAGAGTATGTTTATATGACTTTGATTAAAGTATGCATTTTTGATTCTTTTTATGTTAATTACGTCGGCTGCAACTTAACCAATAAAATTGTTATTTAAACATTTTATATCATCCAAGAATATTAAAAAATTCGCTAACGTGTTGTTTATTAAAAAAAACTTAGTTATGCATGTTTAGCTCTTTGTTTTTGTTCGGAAAATTAAACAAATTTTTCCGGTGATGTAAATAATATTATTTTTAATAAAAAAAAAAACAAGTCAAAGAAAACATCGGCAAGTAAAGTAATGTTATTAAGCTAGATATTTGAAAAATCAAGTACTTTTTATATTTTCTCAAAAATAACAATTTTTTTTGTTTTTATTTTTTAGCGAGAAATAATAATTTTTTTAAATTTTATTTCTTTGGTAGAAAAAATTGTATATTTTTCAATATGTAATAAAAAAAATCAAAAAAAAAAATTGATTTTTAATAAAAATTTAAGAATAATAATTATTTCTACCAAAAAACTAAAAAAATAATTGTTATTTCTTGACAAAAAACTAAAACTCAAATTTCTTGGCAAAAAAAGTATAAAATATAAAAAAAAATATTTTTACCCCAAAACTATTTTTTTTAACAAAAATTATTAAACTCAAAATATAATTATTATTTTTTGGTTTGATTTTTTTGCCATAGAAAATAAGGTCCTTGATTTTTTTTCTTTCCTTTCTATGTCTTTCAACAAGACGTCTTAATATAAAAGGTGGCAACGCTAGGCCCACTGACAGTAAAATTAAAGAAAACCGTGCATTAATTCTGCCAAAAATTTATTTATAAAATCTCCTGCCACTTTCAATACTTCAACATGTCATATAAAATGTAATTGACAAACACGGTATAATACATGGGTGGTCTTACTTAGAAATCTGATAATCAGATATCAAAATTGTTTATATTTCTATTATATTTAAATTTACAAATGTCAAACTTCATATATGAAAACATTCAGCAAAAAATCTTATACAAACTGTAATTACCTATCAAGGCATATAAATACAGGATGTATCAAGGCGAATTCAATAAATTCGCCCCCATTTTTCCTTTTTGTGTTTGTAAAAGTCAAAAAATTTAAAAATTCAAAGAATATTAATAAATAAGTCTATTTTTTAAGCTTTAGGTCTATTTTTATATTTATTTTTTTTGTACAAATTTTTCAATATTTCGCCACTCCGTTGTGTGGCATCATCAGGAGGTTATTTCAGTTAATTATTATATTTGTTATTTTGGTTTTTAAATTAGCTTTTGGCTTTTTGAATAACGATTATATTATAACTAGAAAAAAATAGATAATTCAAAGAATATTTTTAAATTTGACATTTACATTGACAAAATATCAAAACGAATGCATGAGCAGCTGCTTCCTACGTCTTGACGAGACAAATTCATGCTTAAAAAAACTTCAAACTCAGTATATAAAAAACCCAGTATAAAAATACCGGATTTCTTATTTGGATTTTGACATTTGTCTTGTCAAGACGTACAATTTAGACTGCCTGTATTATTGTACCTTGTTACCTATAAACTTAATTTTTGGCTAAATGGTATATAGAAACAGACCATTTACCGATATAAACAAAAATCTGGACTTTTAAAAAAGGATATATTTTTACCACTATGAGTTAAAAAGATATTCAAATATCACGATCTGGGTTTAACCGTAAACTACTTGGGAATACGTTTGTTTCTTAAAGTTATAACTTGTCATTTTTCCTTTAAGAAAATTAAACTTCAAACCACTGAAATAACTTTTGTTTTCCTGTAGCTGTTACAATAAAAATTTTTTCAAAAAATATTTAAAAGTAAGAATCTAATTATTTACCTTTTCTAATTCTAAAAATATCAAATATTTAGAAATTTTTATTAAAACATTAAGAGCCTTATTACGTAAAACGCAACGCATAATAACGCAAACAATTGTATGGAAAAAAATAAAATTTTAAAAACTTTTCTATACATTTTGTTTTTGTTTTAGGGCGTTGCGTTTTAGGAAATAAGGGGGTAAGGCTACACTTAAGATTTTTTTGTCTACATGACTTTTAAGTAAAAATTTTGTTAAAACTTTTATATTAAGGCAAACACTTGAAATATCTAAAAAAACTATACATAATATTAGTATAAATTAAATTGTATTTAAAGTGTTGTAAAAAAAATTTTAAACATACAAAGCTAATAATGTTTATTACGTTTTTCCTTTTAGCAAAGTAATAATTAGAAAATTTTAATTTAGCTTGATAAAAGCTTTTCATAAAACAAGCTGCAAAAAGAACAAACAAATATTTTTTTCAAATATCTATTTTACATTTTTTCCATTACTAATCTTATTTTGTTAAGAACTTTTAGCCTAAAAGCTTATTTGGTTATACTTATGTATGTACTTACTACAAGTTTATCATTTTAACTAAACGTTCAATTTAACATGTACATTTAAATCCTAGAAGTAAAATAAAACAATAATAAATACATATACATACATATGTACAGTGATAGAAGACATTAATAACCTTATGATAAAAAATGGGTTCAATGGCAAATATTATTGTTTTATGTTATAGTCAAACTCTTGCTAGTTTTTGATATAAATACGTTTGTTGTGTCTTAAACTCTAGTTCCTTAAATAAAAACTTAAATTCCTTAAAAAATCTTACACTACGCTTACACACTTAAATTAAGCAGCTTTATTGTACCAAAAACAAAATAAATAAAAATTTTGAAATTAACACTGAAAGTATTAAATACAGTAATAAAAATTTTGTTTGTAAATATTTTAATTTGCTAATTCAACAAAAACAAATTGTATAAAAAGAGTAATAGAGTAACTATTATCAAAACTAATTCTTTTGAAAATTGTTTGATTGTTTACGTTTTAGAAACGAAATTGCACATTAAGACAATTACGACTAGTATTATATGTAAATAAAAATATTTTTTAAAACTTACGCCATGTTTAGTTTAAACTTGAGTTAAAAAATTTTAGCATTTTGTAAATAACTTGTTTTTAATTTTTTTAAACTGCCTTTGCTATACATATTTACTAAAAACACTAAATGTACTTAATGTATTTTTAGAAAAAAAAAAATAATTTTAAAAAATATTTAATTTATTATATGACCAAGCAATCAGATTTTCAGTACAAATTAGATTCAAACGAATTTTTTTTTAACCGGGAAAAAATTGATCTTTTTTAATAGCACAACATTCAAGGTGGCTATAATACCTAATTGCTTTCATAGTAAGAATTAAAGAGTTAAGGGAAATGTACGGTTGAGCCGATATTTTAAGCGCCCAAAAACAAAAGTCGATCATTAACCTTTATCTACAGGGTGTCTGGCGGAAAATTTATATTTTTAAATATGATTATTTCAAAAAGGAATAAACGGTGCGAAAGGAAAATTGTCGCCGTTGGAATTATCGATTATGCGTGTTTGTTATTTGACGATTTTGCAGTGGTCGAGTAAGCATCGCGCGTTCGTTGTAGAGACATTTTTTAAGAGTAATGATTCGTTACGTTACGTAAATATACGCTGAGGTTTGGTATTCGGCGAATACGTGATGGATAGAGTGTAAATTTAATTCGTTCGTGGGTGCAAAGATTTCACGGAACTGCTTCGGCTATGAATATCACACGGCCAGGACCCAGCCGATCTTCAAGGACTCGAAAAAACTGAACTGGTTGAAAATAGTTTACGTGGAAATCCGCGACTTTCAATACTTTCAGTGAGAGCAGAATCACAACTTCTACTCGATTACGATTCCACATGCAAATACGCATATATTAAAATTAAAATAAAAAATTTGTTTTTCCAATTTTAATATTAAGAAGTAAAACAAGATTTAAGTACGAAAAGACGAAATCCCCAAAATATACTCAGAAAAAGTTATTTGTGGCAAAATTATTTCACAGTAAAGATGGCCGACGGAAAAAATTTCGATTCGAATCAAATTGCAGAATAGGGGTGTGGGACTTCCAAGACACGAAATTTAAAAAAAAAAGGATCTAAAGTTGTATCATTTTAAAATTCAAATCGTTTAAGATCTAAAAGAAAGTGACTTTGATTTACGCAAACATTTTTGTGAAACGATGTTGACCATTTTCGCACAGTAAATCCCATTTTTTTTTACTTAAACTATGAACGTTTTTTTCGTATTTTGTATAGATTCGTATAGATGCGTTTACCAAAATCTTTTTATTATCTTTTAGGCGAAATGCTTTATATTCTTTCTTATATTTTTGTAATTTTTATATTTGTATATTTGTATAATATTAAGTCCTACTTAAATATCTAAATATTTGGTAACCACTTGAACACTTTTGATTTTAGTTAATCATTTCGTAATAATTCATTGCTTAAAACTTTTAAAAAATTTTACTGCATCTGCCCAACACAACTCGTGTTAAAAAAATCCTTGTCAATGCTATAACTTATATTTAAAAAAAAAGTTATAAGATCATTAACTCTTACATAAGTACATTTGGGCATTTATACTTAAATTACCAAATACAATAGAAAAAATATTACTTAAGCTTAATTCTACCTTATTTATAACCTACATAAATGATTATTATTAAAAGATCATAAAAAATTCCAATAGTGGAGTTCACGACGCATTCGATTACTTAGTTTGTTTTACATTTTGTGGTGATAAAGTGCGAAATGAGTAATGGTTAAAAACTTAAACTTTAACGGCTGTATTCATAAAAATTTAAACAGCATTTTGAATCTTTATTAAGCAAATTTCAATAAAATTGTATTAATAAGCGAATTTTAGCTTAAAAAACTTATTTTAAGCCTCGTGCAAATACACAAATTTTAAAATTGGTTCGACCCTATTATAAGCCCATTTTAAGCAAATTTCCAAACCCATTTTTAGTATTTTTTTTGCGTTTTACCCAATTTCAAACCCATTTCAAGCAAATTTCTTAACCTTTTTTTTTTTGTTTTTTGTTCTGTTTTAGTTTTTATTTTGACAACTATTACAAACTTTGGGCCTTACGGCCCTTGTTTGAACTTGCTACTGTAGGAATCAATACATTGGCATATGTATATGGAAAGAATATGGATGTTTTATAAATAAATATTAATCCTTGTACTTATTTTTCATTCATATTTACCATTTTTCAAAATTCAACTTAATTGTTTTCAGTAATGTTAATATTTTTATTTTTAGTGATGTAAAAAAATCAGATCTAATTTAGAAAAACTCGTTATTCAAATACTATTTTACCTTCAATAAAGTAAACATTTTGTTTTTACAGTTATCTTTTTTTTTAAATATACATATTATACACTTTTTATTTTATAAAAACAATATTTTTCTCAAATTCGAAAAAAAGAATGTGCATATAGGCGACTAATCTATGAGCTAGTTATAACCTTTGTTTTACATCACTATGACTCAAGTGACAAATAAAATTAATAGAGTTGCCAACGTCACCTTAAAAAAATCCTTAAAAATATTTTAGTTAAAATACGGTTTATTAATACAAAATTTAAAAATACCATTTTTAGGCTTAAAATGTTTTTTAGCTAAAATGTTTTTTTAACTTAAATTAAGATCTTTTTACGAATACCGGCGTAAGTGTTTAAAGTCGCTATATTTGTTTTTACAGTTATCTTTTTTTTATAAAATATACATGTTGTCATACACTTTTTATTTTATAAAAATAATATTTTTCTCAAATACGAAAAAAAGAATGTGCATATAGGCGACTAATCTATGAGCTAGTTATAACCTTTGTTTTACATCACTATGACTCAAGTGACAAATAAAATTAATAGAGTTGCCAACGTCACCTTAAAAAAATCCTTAAAAATATTTTAGTTAAAATACGGTTTATTAATACAAAATTTAAAAATACCATTTTTAGGCTTAAAATGTTTTTTAGCTAAAATGTTTTTTTAACTTAAATTAAGATCTTTTTACGAATACCGGCGTAAGTGTTTAAAGTCGCTATATTTGTTTTTACAGTTATCTTTTTTTTATAAAATATACATGTTGTCATACACTTTTTATTTTATAAAAACAATATTTTTCTCAAATACGAAAAAAAAAGAATGTGCATATAGGCGACTTATCTATGAGCTTATAACCATTGTTTTACTATGACTCAAGTGACAAATAAAATTAATAGAGTTGCCAACGTCAGCTTTAAAAAATCCTTAAAAATATTTAAGTTAAAATACGGTTTATGAATACAAAATTTAAAAAAAAACATTTTTAGGCTTAAAATGTTTTTTAGCTAAAATGTTTTTTTAACTTAAATTAAGATCTTTTTACGAATACCGGCGTAAGTGTTTAAAGTCGCTATATTTGAAATGGTTTTTTTTGAAAAATGTTCAACAACAAATGCGATGTAAACTCCTCCTATTAAAGTTATTTCTACTTTAAGTATGCAAATAGTTTTTTGTTCGTCTACTTTTTGTTAGTTTTTAATATAAAAACGGACGGTTTTCATATAATATCTTTTTTTTTTACAAAAAGAAAAATCACTCAAATAGTCAGCAATGAAATGAAATGATAAAAAATAATGTACAAGGAAACAAGGAAGGTCAAGTGAAGTTTGATAATATTAAATGAAATTTTTGAAAAATCAAATGCTTTTTAAATTTTTGATTTTTTAAATTTTCTCAAAAATAATAATTATTTTTTGATTCCTATTTTTTTGACAAGAAATAATTCTTTTTTAATTTTTATTGCTTTTTTATTGCAGAAATAAATGTTATCAAAAAAAAACACTATAACTGATTCTTATAAAAATTTTAACAAAATAATTAATTATTTCTGCCAAAAAAAAATAAAAATCTAAAAATAATAATTAGTTTTTAACAAAAAAAAATGAAAATTAAAAAATTATTATTTTTTGCTGAAATCCCTGATTCTCTGTTAAAAGTATTCAAAATTTAGCCTTCTTAGAAAGAGGTCCTTTAAAAATTTTAGTCAATAACTTAGTACCCTCTCTGTGTAAGCTGCTCATAACACAGTAATTCGACTTTTTTTATTTTCCCTTTCCAACTTATATTTCTAAAGTATACGATCATTTTCCCTAGTAACTGTAATTAGAAATTAGAATTTGTTTCTTTTTAAATACGTAACTAGTTTATTAACTATAAACTTAATTTAATAATTTTTTTTTTTATTTAAATAATTTTGATTGTATCAGCATTTTAAGTTTATTCTTTTGATCACTGGTTTACTTTTTTTAATTTAGAAAAAAAATTATTTTTACTTTTGTAGTTGTATATGATAATGAAGCAGATGAATGACAATTTTTAGTAAATGTGATGATGATGAAGCACACATGCTGTGAAAATCATTATTTATTTATGACTTTGAGCGTTTAATTGGGCGTTAATCAGTAATTATTGATTTTACGCCATTGTTTCATCACAAAATTACCACAACACCAATTTCCAGCATGTCCTTGAGAATCACCATCGCCATTTCCCCCCAAACAATTGGAAGTCCTTTGGCCAGTCGTTGAGCCATGACCATTTCTCAGTAGAGCTTCGGTGCATCCTTTACGTGCCATCTGATGACAGTCGGGATCATCACTGTCTACACCATCCGCTGGCAGTTGTGGTGTACTTCGCCTTAAAGAAGTTGACTTGAGGCCATGGCCCATCATATAACTACCACCATAGCCGGCATAGCGATGTGAAGTGCTAGTTTCAAATGAACGATTTAAACGCCTGTCATATAGACCAGGATGATTGGGCAGCTGTTTGTTTACACTGCTAGTGGATGATTGTCTATCTTCCGATAGATTTCTTACTGGGGTGGGAGGTCTTTGATACGAATTCTTAACAATCTTAGGGGAACCTTTGTTTTTACGTGGCAGCAGGGGAGTCATAAAAATATTATCGTAACCGGAACCAAAACCACTTTTTAGCCGATTTAATGATTTCCTAGTGGCTCTTTCCTCGGACAGGGCTCTATAGTCCAAACCACTACTTCCCACTGATGATGTTTTACCAGCTCCACCCCCCACTGTTCCCGCTCCACCACCAGCTATACCCGTTAAAGAATAACGATAACCTGTATTATTTAGAGATGATATGGATGATGAGTACAAATTGAAATTATTTGGACTTGCTTCGCGCCAAATGTACGATGAGTTCAGGCTACTTGTTGAGTTTTGTTTATTATTTACATTGTTTGCGCCAGGAAATTGTACTCCTGTATTGCACAGAAATGGAAGATGTGGATTTGATGTTGAAAAATGTTTACTAGTTTTCAATTTGCCACCACGTATTGGCAAACAAGGTGTCCACGGTTGCAAGGCTACATAAGGGTGTTCGTTTTTAATTTTAAAAGAAGAATATTTTGGTTTTGATTGTTTTGTTTCATTTTTTTTAATTTTTTTGCAGGGACGAAAAAGAGAGAGAGATAAAGAGAAAAACAATGATAGAAATAAAACTATGATTATATGAAACAACAAAAATAACAAAAACATTGAACAAGACAACACAAATTCAAATGGGTGCTTGGGCTAGTGTAGGCGGAAGGCGGGGATTTTGTAACAGATTACAGCGATAACCATTAAAATAAAAACAACTATAACATAATATTTTAAAAAGCATGTGAAAAAATTTAAAATTAATTTTTAGGCAAAAATTCTCTAAAGCCTTAAGGTGATGTTCAGCTTAAAATTTATTTCAATTGAAAATGTGCAGAAAAAAAGATTTGTTATGTCCGGACATTCTTCTAGCAACTTTCTATGATATTGCCTAATAAGTAAAGTATTAATAAGTTAAATAAAGTTAATATCCAAATTATATAGGTGCCTGGACATTACGAGGTACTTTGAGAATTAACGGCCAAAAAAGCAAAAAAACTTCGGGGATTTGATCTGAGAAACCCAAAGCTTTTTATTGCGAAAAAGTCTGGGCAAAAAGAGTAAACAGAATTTAAAGCTCAAGGCGAATTTTTTAGAGCTAAAGTTTCCTCAAACTGGTGATCGGCCCGCCAATTGATTTATATGGGCCCCATACAAATTTTCCCCCGGGAATAAGAAACTTGGGCTATAACTACTGCGAAAATCACTCTTTTGCCACAAACTGTCGTACTAAATTTTTTAGTGGTTAGTTCATTATTTATCATGGCTTCTATATAAGCCCAACTTCTAACAGTCACAGATACATACATTTTACATATTATTTATTGTACTTAATCTCGGGTACCTCTCCCGAAGTTAAAATCCACGAATTAGAAATTTTAGATAGGGAAAAATCGGTAACTAAATATCGCCTAAACTTCTTAGCCTAAAAGCTTTAAACATCAAAGAGCTCGAAAAAAATTTGAAAACATTGTTGGTACTTTCCTTAAATTTTGACCCAAATGTACTTTTCATGTCCCTTAAGGACGGAAACATTATTTAAACTGAGTTCGTGAGACCTCGAAAAATACTAATACGGTTTAGTACTCTTTTTAAATTTTGGACCCTAGGGAATAAAATAAGGTCCTTTTTAGGTCTATTTCGTTACTTGTAAACCGATTTTGTCCCCTAGGAGTAAAATACGAAAAATTTTAAGGCCCATTTTATTACTTGTTAACCAATGAAAATAAAAACTTAAATTCAATTGCATTTAAATGATCTCAAAAAATATAAACACATTTTTTTTATTTTTTTTTTTAACTTTTGACTATATAGACGTCAAAAGTCATGTTTAATACTGTTTTGCTTTTTTGAGGATACCAGCCTAGAAACTTAAAATTTGTGGCAATTGGACAGAAGCCAATTAAGTAAACAAAAAGTACTTTATTCACATTTTTAGTACTTTTTTGTATATTTTAAAATTATGGGCAAAATAATATAAAATTAAGTTCATATAAACAGCGAAAGTCAACTAAGTGCCCATAAGGTACATTTTGTAAATATTTGGTACTCTTTTGCATATTTTTAAGATTTAGTCTAGAAATATCAAATTAAGGACTTTTGACCCATATAGAGGTCAGAAGCCAACTGTGTGGACAAAGAGTACTATTTTCTCATTTTTCCATTTTTTGAGACTAAGGGTTTAGATATATGAAACTAAGGTCGGAAGTCAATTAAGTGGACAAAAAGTACTTTTTTACATTTTTGTACTTTTTTACCCTTTTTTAAAAGAACAAGTCTAGAAATATGAAATTAAGGACTATTTACCCATATACACAGATGTCGGAAATCGACTATGTATGTAGACGAAAAGTACTTTTTTCTATTTTTTGTTATTTTTAAGGTGTGTGAGACTTGATATTTAAATTTTAGGGCTTTTGATCCTCATTAATACCGAAAGTCAATTAAAAAAACACATTTTTGGTACATTTTCGATTTTTTTTATCAAGGGAGTATTGATCTAGCTAAAAGATTTAATTATACGTGACATAACCACTTTACTTTTTAATGTTTAAACTTTAAACTCCTTCGCATTAAGTACTCTGTTTCAAAATATATAAAACTGCACCTATAAAGTAGCAAGTTAATGTCTAGTTACCAATTAGTGGCAGCCTCCTACTTTACCCAATTGCCTACCGAAAACGCTGTTATCCTCCTAACAACCCAAGAACAACAACAAAAACAATTGAATTGTGCATGTCTGGCAAAATAAACAATTTTAAAACAAATACAATTTTACAAAAATTAAAAATGAAAAATATGTACAAATTAAATTAATGGATAACAAATTATTACAAATGTTATTGTTTAAATTAAATTAATCGATAACTAAGTGATTGGTGTTTTAACTCATCTGCAAATGAGTTTAATTTCTGGTGAGCTTAAATATATTTACATGTTTTTGTTTTAATAAAATTATTAATAATTAATCTTACACTAAAGATAAACCTTAACCTTGATTAAAATGTAAATGCAAAGAAAAAAATAATTTCAACTTCCTTAAGTTAAAAAATTAAAAACGGTTAGAAATTAAATCAAATTGGCAAAACGAATAATTCAAACAAAATTTCCAAACAAAAAAACATGGTTTGCGAAAAACTTAATCGAACATAATGTTAAATGAACAATGTTTGTGAATGTTGCGCAAAATTTTTTTTTAAATATACTAACAAACAGTGGGCCGTTGAAAAAATTAAATATTTTGGATGTAAAACAATAAATGAAATTAAAAAGAAATGAAAATTTTTAACGTATTCTCTTATCAAACCCATATTATAATGGTAACATTTAATTTAAAAAAATTAATTAATAATTAGCGTGGTTTTTAATATTTTGGTAAATGCAGCAATTTATGAGGTGTTTTGTTGTTTTCTTCTAAATCTAGTTTAATCTGAAAAGCAAATTATTTAACCCAGAAGAGCTTGTAAATTCTTTAGTCTGTTAGATTAAAGCTCTTCGATTACTATTGATAATACATACAAACATGAATTAATAAAACAAAACATATAACCAGTAAATCAAATCAACAATTTTATAAAAACGTAAAAAAGCATGGTGGTTTAAAGCTGGTGTTTAGTTTCCATATAATTTATAACCTTTACTATTAAGCGTTGTGTGGTTATGATGTATTGTTTAACATATTACGCATGAGGGATAAAAAAATTTAAAAAGAAAAACTATAGAAAGGACTTACCCGAATGTATGGTATTACGTGCCGTATTTTGATAGGCTGCACAGTAGGCTTCAAAAACACGCAAGACTAAGGCATCTTCTTCAAAAGTTGGTTGATTTTTACGACCACTACAATAACTCGACAAAGAATTTAAACTGGCCACACCACAACCATCATTACGGCTCCCGCTACTACCACTGCCACTTGTAGTATTTGAATTTATGAGATTGGGGCGTAAGGGTGGTGCTGGACGCATATTCGTTATACTCCAATTAGCTTTGAAAAAAGAAAGGTATAATTTTTACATTTTGTTTTTTGATTGAAAATAAAATTTAGTGTAACATAATGATTTTTCCACTTAAAATACAGAATCGGAAAAAATTTATGTTTTTTTTTGTTTTTTTTTTTTTTTGTAGTAAGACAATTGATAATTCCATAGGCACCCTGTTAGGTTTACGTGACTAACCCTGAGGACTCCACACAAACCCCTTGGGTCATTAATATCACAAGACAAAAAGAAATTATAGCTCAGGGGTTTCAGTTTAAACAAACTCGATGCAATGAACTGAAGAGTTTTTGTGGGACGGCTAACACTGATTTCCCACTACCATTATACCCACGTAGTTTGTTTTGACACATTCCCTTAACTCCAATCAAACATCAGATATCAGACGGTACCCTTTCATTTGCCATTAATCTATGTTGCTTCGACAGCATGGCCTAAAAATTTCAAATCCAGTTACCCACAGCTACATTACCGGGCCCAGCAGATGTACACTATGTGTTCACCAAATCACCTTTAATCAACTCCAGAGGAAGTATGTGGCCTCTCGACAGTGGGTTTCAAAGCAAATTGTGGCTGCCGCCTTTTTTCCAACGAAGTAAACATCAGGGTAATTCTTTAAGATAATATAACAACCCTGAGGAGGCTTTGAGCAACCCGACACCTCTTCCCATCAAGGTATTGTCATCAAGGTTTAGGTAATTATACTTCGACTAACCATACGAACAAAATAAAAAGTTTGTATCTATATGAAATTGATTTTTTGGACGCCATCATAGCCACACGACTAACGTTGCAGCTATCTCCTCAGAGCCAAATATTTTCTTTGTAGATTTTTAACGATTTTAAAAAACAAAGCGGAAACGAATTTGTTTTAAGCTAAACGATTAGCTTCATAAGACTAATCCGATGCGGTAAGTATAAATAACTAAAACTTTAAAAAACCTTATAACTAAATATGATTTCAACTAAGAAAATTAAACTCTTATATGTAATAATAAAACATAATAAAACCTTTTGTGCTTCCGGTCCTTGCGTTTGTGGCCATGTTTTGTGCTGGGACCATTGTCTTCGAAAAACTGTTCGATGTCTGGACTAAATTTGATTTGTGGTTTTGAGCTGCCACTAGATGATTTGGTAGACTTGGTGGTTGTTGTTGATGATGCATTTGATGAGGCTGTTGATGCTGAGTGTGTGTGTATTGGTTGTAACTGAGGTGATGATTGAACGAAAGGCTCCGTTTGTGTTGTGACGGAAGTGCCACTGCCGACTGCTGCTGCTGCTGCTGACCGACCTGAGCTTGTGCTGCTGCCGCTACTGTTACTGGGTTTTCTCTCCCCGCCACTGAATTTGTCGTAGCCTGTTGTTGCGGTTGGCTGTTCATGCGTTGACTTAGCAAGCTCAGATTGGCTGGTGGAGACATCTGCAACAAATTAAAAAAATAAAAATAATTTATATTTCAAAAATGTTAATAATTTGGTAAAAAAAACAAAACAAAGAAATTAATTAGTAGAAAAACATTCATGTAAAATAAGGCAAAGGAGAGTAGTCGAAAGATAAAAGACAAAAAAATTATTTACATTACAAATTAAGTTTTTTTTATTAGTTCTGCTGCAAATTGAACATTCCATAAATTTTTTTTTTTATAAATTAGTCTTGGGCAATCTTAGAAAAGAGCTTAAGGGCGTGAATCCTCCTGGTGCCGAATATTTTAAAAGCGCAAGCATGTTAAGCAATTTATGAGATTTTTGGTTTGTGATAGAATGTTTTTGTTTTGAAATTCGTTGTTTAAAATGAAACGATGAGGTTTGTTTTCTTTTTAACAATGATAAGCTCTCAAAAAATTTTTATAAAAATCCAATTTTTATGTTTGGCCAAAATTATATACATAAGATGTTAATAAAATATATTTTTCATGATGAAAATGTGATTTCTAGTAGTAAGGATTGGTATATTCGAAAGTTCTTACGTTTAAGCCAGATTTCTTGGACAACATGTGTTTCTAAAAGATGACTTTTAAATGAATTTCTAAGGCAGGCAAAAATGAATTTTATTGCTTATGAAAATATTAATTTGTAATGGCTAAAAGACAAAGCAAAGTTGGGAGAAAAAAACGACAAAAACTAAAGTTAAACTTTTTAATTACTTTAGAAATTTAAGGGAAAATTAATAGAACTGATAGTTTATATGAAAAAGTTTTACAAGATCCTAAACAAAACTCTCTTCTCAATGGCCAGAAAATTAAAATTATTGTTAATTTTGTATATATTTAAGAAAAATTACAATAAAAACACTTTAAAATAGAAAGCATAATCAGGGGGAAAATTACCGCATTCGTTCCGAATGGAAATTCTAGTCGATCGATCGAATTGTCAATGCTTTTAATAAAGGAATTCTAGTTTAAATTTTTCAATTTCGATTCGAATCAAATGTCAAATCATTGTTGGCATTGTTGTAGTCATTTTTAATTTTAAACATTGTATAACAAATACTTCAATGTTAAATAAAGAGAAAAAACATTTTTCTCTTAAATTTGAAAACTTATTATTAACGTAAGCCTCGGGCACTTAAATCAATGCGGTAAATATAGTGGAATTCCCTTCTTTCCCTAAAAACTCCGCGTGGAGACATTCGCTTACTCACTCGCTGAGAACAAATGGGCTAATAAACATATGCGCGAAACTACAATATAACTTGTCTAAGGTTGTATCTTAGACTTTCGAAGTGCCTCGTCAATATAGATAAGCGAAGGCTGAACGACAGTGACCGCAATTTCTAGTCATTGTCGATTTGGCAATAACGCCGGGAGAATGGGGGCTGCCTTTTAATGACTTCTGAACAAGTTGTTAAGGGGAAGATGAAGTCATCTGGCAACTCCTCTGATCCTGTCCGGCACTGGAAAATGTTTGATTAAAACAGCAGACTTGACAGTTTTCTGGACGTGGCATGAATATCAGTTGGTTCTCTAATGGGACCCTCTCAAATCAGGGGACAAATTACGGCACTCGATTCTTCCGCCAGTATTTCTTTCGCTATTTATCCCCCCTCTCCCTCCCCCTCTCTGTCTGTTCCCTGCTCTCTCACTGTCTTTCCCCTCTCTCTCTCTCTCTCTGTATTTTCCCCCCTCTTTCTCTCTCTGTATTTTCCCCCCTCTTTCTCTCTCTGTCTTTTCCCCCCTCTCTCTCTCTCTCTCTGTATTTTCCCCCCTCTTTCTCTCTCTGTCTTTTCCCCCTCTCTCTCTCTCTCTCTGTCTTTTCCCCCCTCTCTCTCTTTCTTTCACAGGTATTACAAAGGGACCAAAATAAGAATTTTGGGTTGAATTAACGACAGCGACCTTAATCACATAACTGCAGCTGAAAATTGCCGACGATAGCGACAATGACCATTGCAATAAAGATAAATAAATTAAAATGTTTCGTTACTTTTATTAAGACCCATAATGGAATATAATAAGACCTAACCACGCATTTTTCGCTTCTAAAGGCTATCTGTTTAAAATCCTAAGAGTTTTGTTTAGAACCATCATTCTGTAAAACCTTTGTTGGTAAAACAAAAGCGCGAGTTATTTAACGTTAAGAAAAAAAAACTTTCGCAATAACTTTAACTATTAATTTAAAGAAAACAACATATGCAGTCGATTTAATTGAAGAAAGAAAGAAAAGGACTATAAATGTACATGTTATTAAACGAATTTACAAAACAAGAACGTGCACAAACGCGCATATCAAGTTTATACATTCAATGGGCTTCGTTCTCAAAAGCACTTTAAACATATAAATTGATATTAAGCTCAAAATGCTTGCCTTCTGCAAACGTTTGCTGTTGAGGTGGCAGGATATCATCTTTAATGGAACCCAACGACTCGGGACGAGCCATGTAAGCACCACTACAAATGGGGCAATCAAGCGAAGTGGAAAGACTAGCTGTTGCAATACAATCACTAAGAATTTTCATGGAGTTGCGTGTGTTACAGCAAAGTGGACATTCTGAGGATGTTATAGTGGTTGTTGTGTTTGCAGTTATTTCATTGGGTGAAGAAGCGCAAAAGGAGGATGAACAATCCTGGCATAAGGAGCAGTAAGTGGCACCTTCACTAAAGCCACTGGTTTCTATAGAACAAAAACAACTGGAGCAAACAGAACAGTGGGATTCTTTGCTCGACTGCCTTGAAGGTAAACTCTTGTTATAGACTTTTGCTATGCCTTTGACAACATTGTGGGGCAAAGTTTCTTTCTTCCACCAATGGGCATACATGCCCGATCGAAACATTCCCGTTTCCGGATTGACATAATCTGAATTATTGCAGGTCGAGGTTTCATTACTCTTCGCTCCTTCGTCAGTGTTTGTTGATGACATTGAGTTAAGAAAAATACTTTTGCGATTTATTTGGAATTCTGCTGTAGTAGAAGTTAGAGCGGCAGTATTTAAAGGTTTTGCTTGAGCAAACTCCGAACAACTTTCGTTGGTCTCCTGTTGCAAAGCTTCCAGGAATTTTTCACGAAATGTGCCGCAAACATCGTATCGTGTGAGATCATTTGTTTCAACCTCTTGGGCTGATTTTGAGATCAAATTTAGTGAACCATCTACATCATAATAGGCTTCTTCGTTTTGTGGAGGATCAGGCGATGTTATGGTACAACTTCCCGCCAAACCAGAATCACTAGAACGCGGACTGGGGCATTGAGAACTTGCACAGCATTTGCATTTTGCAATAGTTTGGCGATTATCCGTTTCATCTCTATTACCAAAACGATGCGGAGTTGAATGACTTTGTGCTGGCGGATGTATAAGGGGAAGATTATTATTTTCAATTCTTAAATTAGTTTTGGGGTCATTGCAATTAGTTTCAGATGCTTCTGAGGCTAAGGGCATATAATGATAACTTAAGCAACGTTTAACGGAATCTCGTTTTATTGATTCTTTACTTGTTCTATTTGGTTTTATACAAAGTTCTGTTTGCGAAGAACAAAAAGCATCATTTGCATTTCTTTTGGGTTGGGTATCCTTTTGGGTTTCGTACATAGAAGGGGGTGCTATAACATCATTCTCTTCGAAATTGTACAATAATTCAGCCGTTAGCTTATCCGGGGCATCGCGACAAAAGGCAGGCATATCCAAGCAGCTGGAGTGTATTTCATTATCCTTAGTTTTGTCGCAACTTTCCATTACATCCACTGATTGATTTTGCACATCTTGACGATCTTTCCAGGAGGGTATATATACCGCGGTTTTAGAGCTACGATTGAAACGATTGCCCACAAATATGTTAGGCATGCTATGACGTACCGGAGGAGATATTGCCAATTCTGAGCCAGTATTTTTAATTTGTGTTTCATCTGATAAATCAGCCAAATTTTCACAAGCCAAATAGGCTGCTCCTAAAGCACGACCATCGTAGCATGATGACATTTCTGAGTTTTCGGAAGGTTGCTGCTGCAGTAATGTTGGCTTTTCTAGTGGCGTGACATGGGAATCTAGTTCCAAACGGGCTTCCGAAGTATGTATAACAAGACTTTGTTGGGTAGATTGTCTTGCTATTGCTCTCATTGTTTGCGAGCCTATAATCAAAGATTCCTTTTTTATGGTTTTATCACACTCATCATCACTCACAGAATCCAAATTTATTAGATTTATAGAGGAAACATGTCTTGGTTTTTGTGGGGTTGCAGTTCCAGAGCCGTGATCTATAAATGTACCAGCTGAATCAAAAGAATCACAACTACTAACCGGTTTATTGCCATCAAATTTTATAAACTCAAAATCATCCTGCACATCAGTATCCCCTCCTTCACTTTCCGAATCAGTGGGTAATTCAAAAGCATCTTGCCTTTCCAAATCTGTGCGATGAGAAGAATCAGTTTGTGCTTCATCTTCGGTAAACTTTTTTAAAAGCTTCTTGGATGCCTTGTGACATTTTTTCTTTCTTAATGGAATGCTTTTTAAATCGATACTTTGTCGTGACTGAGGATATAACAACATTTTTATTAATATGCCCTTAAGCACACCCTTCTTTACCAATTTGGAGAAATGATCACTAAGTTTAGCATAAGGTGCTGTCGGTGGATAATTATGGGGCGGCAAAGTTATGTGATAGAGATCTTGTTGCGGCTTATTGTAGTAGGCACACAATGAAAATCGAGTGCAATAACCACGAGCATCCAAGTTATAAGAAAACTATACACATTTCGATAAAAAAAAGTTTTGGTCGTTTTTTTTAAAGAAATTTTATCAAAATTATAAATAACTTTAGGGAAAAATATTATTTTTGTTTTAAAAGCTTTTATTTGCAAATACTTACATGATTAGGAGGTGTAGATATATGACTGCCACTTATGGAAGCATTGCTTAAATTACTAAGTTGGCGTTTAATACCAATGGGCATACTGACATTGGTTGTGGTTAAGAGCTCAACCCATTTATTGGCATCATTAGGACCTTGGCATACGGCAACAATACGATCAATTAAGGGACTTTTAATTTCAAATGCATTTTTGTAAATTTCTGAGTCTTCGAGACGGTTAACCATGATACCAGTAAGGGGTAGATTGCCCTGGAAAACGAAAATATAAGCAAAACATTTTTTAAAAGCCAAATAATCAAAAGTAGAAAATTTACAATAATTTCGCAATAAGCATTTGAGTTTGAATGAATTTTTGCTTTGAAATATTTTAATAATCACCTCATAAATAAAGGCACTCATTCTTTGACTAACACTTAATATAAGCAATGTCTGAGGAAATAAAACAAAATAACGATCTCGATGATCGGGGCCCACAGCAACACTACCCATGTGTATGATTTCGCCCAATGAGCTTAATTCTTGACCCTGCCAGCCACGTACAGGACCCGTTAATACTTGGAGTTCTAATTCTTTTTGGCGTCTGGTTGCAGAACAGGTAGCCTAACAAAAATTAGGTTAAAAAGTGTTACAAAATATATTCCTCAATGATTTACAAAAAACTTACAGCAATATCTTTGTAAACGGCAACACTTCGCTGTGTATCGCCTCGGTCTGGGTGACTGCTTTCCATATGCCTTTCCAGCTCTTGCAACATGGCTGAGTATTTGTCGAGTCTTCGAAACGGTTTTGATAAACCTGTTGTAAGTACTAAAAGACCAGGAGTGGCAGCACCTTGACGTTCCATATACTTTTCCAACTCATCTCTAAATTAAGCGCCATAGAAAATATTTTAATAAATAAACACGTTTATGTTGTTGTTTTTACTCACTTATATTTGTCTAAAATAACAATTGCTTTGGGATGCTGTGCACAATAGGCTTGATGTACTTGTTTCATATACGGTGCCTTATTAAGAAATAACTTGCCAACACGATCATTGCATTCTTCCATTTGTGTCAGTAGCTCTTCATGTGTCTTAACAATCTCGACAAAATTGCACATTAACTGAGCGTACTCATCTGCATTTAGTCTGTAAAAAAAAGAGGGGGGAAACATGTGTGAGTTTTATTTTTATTGATATGAAAAATTGCTTATGAAAAGGTTTAAAACATGACAAAGGTCCAGAGATGTGTAGTACTAGGCATTACCGGAGCGCTGGTTATCATTTTACATCTTTTTTCCATTGAGGACTTCGTTGCTGGAATGGCGGCTAGGAGCTTGTTTAGACTTAGTGAGTCAAATATGCGTAGAACAGGTTCGGATGGACACGTCGGCATTCTAGGAAGGGTCGGGGATAATCGACTCCTGCGGAGGTCAGGTGTGACGGACTATATAGTAGCAAAACTTGACTTTGAGATCCTACCGAAGTAGTGTTTCCGGATAGGGAGGCATAAAAGGGATTAAAGAAGCTGTATGAGGGATGTGCAGTCTTTACTGATGGATAGAAGATGGAGATAGGCCCCGAGGATGGTGTCTATATAATAGACATGGGAGCAGGAATGTCCTACAGGCTTCCGGACGAGTACAGCGTTTTCCAGGCTGAAATTCTGGCGGTGACGAAGGCCACGGAATTTATAGGGGAGGACGTGACAATCTACGTTGATAGTCAGGGCGCGCTAAAGGTTCTAGAGGGACATTATGTCAGGTCTAGACTCGTGAACGACTGCAGACGTGCTCTTAGGATGACACGCAGGTTTAGGTTCTGTTGGGTTTCAGGTCATTGTGACGTTTCCGGCAGTGAGATTGCAGATGGACTGGCAAGGAAGGGACTTGGTTGTGAGCCGGTGAGGCCACACCTGGGTTTATATTATGGGCTGATAGGAACTTGGGTAATGGAGAAGGTGGGCCAAACTTGGGGGGACAGGGCTGACTACAGGATCTAGACATTTATGGCCTAGGCTGGACAGGATGGGCATTTAACTATTGCTAAAGGAGAGCAGGGGGTTCTTAGGTGCATTATTGGGACCCTCACGGGGCAATGCAATGTGAGATATATGACGAGCAAATAGGACGGGAACTCTCCAGATTTCTGCAGGTTATGCAGGGATGAGAAGGAGATAGAGACGGTAAAACACCTTGCCTGTCACTGCCCTGGGCTGCAGATCCGCCGACAAAGGTGGTTGGTTGGTTGCTTCTTAGATGGACTTGGTGAGGTCCCTGGCTTTGGGCTGGGGAACATCATAGGTTTTATCAAGGGGGTTGGGTGGCTTGGTAGATAGGTGATTCAGCGCCTATGACTACTGACTTTTTTTAGACTTCTTACAGACGGCACTCCTGCTCCCTTCTTCTTTTACCTATGGAATGCTTGTCTTTCCATTCTTCTCTTTTTGAATCTTCTGAAGGGATTCACAATGGGCCTAAAGGCCTCCGGATGGAGGTGGCGAGTGGAGCATTACTGCACCACGATCAATAATTTTTGATTTAAAAATATTGGTGCCACACTTCCGGGTTGAATGTAGTTTTAAAGGGCGATATGTGCCACACAGCGACCATTGATTTGTTTAAGTCAAAATTTTGCGGTAACTTGGTTGCCATTAATGGCCCTGCTTTTAGCCTCTCGGGTCAGGCTAATCATGCCTCATGATTATTTTGTGTAGTGTCCGTCAAGTCACTGGTTTTTGCTAAAAATTCAAAAACAATTGACTTCTTAGAGGCCAACATTGTTTGTGCTATTCGTTAGATACTACCGGCAATGATCAAAAACTGATTGAAAATTTGTCGTCCCAAACGCGCTTTGGTAATGACAGTTGTTGTTGCTATTTGACGAAAAAAATTTTATATAATATCGTATACTGGTTTTTCGGATAAAACTCACAACTTTATATGATTTTTTACAAGTTTTAGATTTTTGGAAATTCAAAATCGCTCCCTTCTCTAGCCGTTATTTAAAAGTAAAAACTTACTAAATTTATTACACCTGCCCTACGCAGTCAAAATAATTGTTAAAGGGAAAAAAACACAAGCATTCCTAATATAAAAGCAATTTTAATAAAACATTAACTTACATTTGTGCTTGCTGTAAAGGCTCCAAGAAATTCTCCAACAAGCCCTGTACTTCTGCAACATGTGCTCTCTCCGAATCTAAAAGATCTTTTAGAACAACCGATCTATACTCCTGTATCTCTTCGGGTGGTCGGATTGAATCTGCAATTGGCAGGGGAGCTTTGTATTCCATAACGTAATTGCTGGGAAACCAGCCAGTCTTATCGTTAAGTGTACCCTCCCACCAACCACCCTCTTCACGTTGTGTTACCGTAATTAGATCACCTTTTTTAAAACACAATTCATCATTATTGCCACCCTTAAAGGAGTATTCGGCCTGTACTATAAGAGGTTGATCCATATTTGTTTAAATCGTTTTTGTAGCGCAAATAATAACGTCGTCGTTTTGTTTCTTTTTTTAAACGCCTTTAAGACTTCGCACATACAAAAATGTATGAAATTTCGCTATTTTACTGTAAAAGGGAAGAAAAAGAAATAATTTATTTTCGTTCAAAAACTTTACTTTCGCCATTTTATAATAATTTATTCGGCTTTAAGTTCATTATTGAAATTGTGATAGAGCTAAGAATTCTATTCTTTTATTAAAAATTAAGTTATTCCAAATATTTGCTTTTATTATTTTGGCTTTAGCTCATACTTTAATTTCTTTTAATATAGTAAAACAATAACTTATATTTTTTCTTCCATTTTTATTTTTTTTCAACGACACATTGACTGAAATTCAAGATCATGTGTCACCCTGCTATGTGTTAGTTTATGTGCTCTTTATTTTTCGTTAAACTTACTTGTTTTAAAGACAAATTTTTGCTTTTATTATTTTGGCTCTAGTTCATATTATTTATTTCTTTTTATTTAATAGAATAAATATTTTTCGTTAATGGTAAAAGAAAGAAAATTTTCGACATTTTATCTTAGAAATAATAAAGTTTTTATTTTTAAGTTTATACATACATATATGCCGTATTCAATAATGTTTTCTATATTCTTCATCATCATAATGCTAAAAATTCATCCGTATAACCATTTTAATAGTTTTATCCCCAGTTCAGCACATTTTTCAATCATTTAATAAATAGAATGGCCAACAGCTTTCCACTGCCCAAGGGCAGCGAAGTGGAAAAGAACATTATGTAGATGTGAATATAAACACAAGATTAACCCGAAAAACATTTTAAGTTCTATGTTCATGCATGTGCACATGTATGTTTGCATGTTTATCTATATACCCAGTTGGCATTTGAAAGATTTTTTTTGTAAATAATCACCAAAATGAATTGTTTAGGACTACCCAAAATGATTAAAAACGTGTTTAAAAAACGACTCGAAAGAAAATTTTCCAAATACTTTCAAAAACAAGTAAGTGCGCTATATTCGGCTGTGTAGAATCTTATATACCTTACAACGGATAGGGGGTCTTGCGCAATTTTTGCAATTTTGTATGGCAATCTCCATAGGGGGTGGAGATAGGGGGTAAGAATGCTTTAGGAAATTTTTTGCAAGGAAAAATAAGTTAAGGTCAGTCCTACATTTGCTTAAGAATTTAAAAGGCTTTTCGTTAATTTTTGACATTAGCTTAGGTTTGCTTAAGCACAATATAGTTAGCCCTTTAGGCGATGAAGATAGAGGGTAAGTATGTTCTACGAACATACATGGGAGGGGAAACTAATTGGGGTCCGTCGTACACCTAATTTCCTAAGGCTGACTCTGGGGAAGTGATGGGCGTTTAACATCATCCTTAGAGGATAGAGATAAGAGTTAAGTATGTTCTAGAAATATGTTTGGGAGGTAAATTTAATAATAATAAACTAAAAATGATACATTTTTTTCCTCAAAGGGCGACTCCGGGGAAGTAGTAGGGGTTTTTAACCTATTTTTTCAAAATTTGTATGGCAACTCTTTAAAGGGCTGGATATAGGGGGTAAGTATGTTCCAAATGTTTGGGAGAAAAAGTTAATTGGGGCCGGTCTTACATTTGAACTTTGTAGGAGCACCCTGGAAATTGTAGGAGCGGTTAAAAAAATGTTAAAGAAATTAAACTTTGTATGGCATCATTGTTAGAGGCGAAGATAGGGTATATGCGTGTTCCCAAAAAATGTTCGTAAGAAAAAATAATAAGAGTCGGTCTTACATTCCACGGAGGTAGTCGTGGTTGCTGGCCTATATCTTTCTTAGTTATCGGGCGATATTGCTGAATTGCAATAAAAAAATTCTCGCAAGCATACCTAAAGTTTTGATACCACAAACAGGTTTAAGAAATATCAAGGGGCTTTAGAAATGTGATTTCAACAGATCAACGGACAGATGGGCATCGTTAAATCAACTTGCCTATCTATAAGGATCAAGAAAATATATACTTTGTGGGGTCGCAAATGGATATTAAACAAATTACAAACGGACTGACAAACTTATATACAATAACCTTCACTAATGTGAAGGGTATGAAAAACAACAAAAAAATATTAAGAAACGTGATTTTCATATAAACTCAATCAAAAATCGAGCAGTAGAGTCGAAAAGGGCTGGAATACAATAGAAAATGCGTACTGGGTACACATTTACAAATGTACACATTCACATACGCACAAGAATTTAAAAATTTTAAAGATACATCCACATATACAAAAAGATGTATTTTGATTTATTTATTTTTTATAAGTTAAGACACACTTTCGCAATAAATTGTTTTATTTTTTGAATAGTGTGAAATATGTTTCATTCATTAAATGTATTTTTTTCTATAATAAATAATTATTGAAAGAAAAAAATCAAGTTTTAAAGCAAAATATTTTTATTGAAAAAAGGGTCAACAATTTGGATCGTAATATCGAGATATTAGTTGAATTTTGAAATGGGCAATTTTATTGTTGCGGGTGTGACCATTTTACTCACATTAATTTAAAAAATGCTATGATTCCCAAGGAAAGAAAATTATTGCTGCTCAAAATGGCCACTAGAAGACTGTGACAGGTGTTATTAACAAATTTTAATTTTAATGAATTTTGTTTTTAAGATCGTGTTGTGTAAAATATTCTTAAGAGAAAACCAATTTATAATTTTACTTGGTAGTTTAAATTGTTCTTGATTGTATTTGATACTTTATTAAATTTTTTTTTTATAAAAACCATTCGAAATTCTGATGGGAGTGACATTAAAAAATAAGAGCCTATTATTTAGTATATGATCATTCTAAGCTTTTGCCGAAAAAAAAATTAAAACAAAAAATTTACTAATTTTTCATACTTCAATAATTTTCACTTCTAGACGTAGATTTTTTTAAAATTATTCTTCCTACTTTGGGCTCTTTTACCTGTAATTTTTCATATATGTATTTAATTTATTTTATTAGGTACGACTTTCTTAAATAATATGTCCCAAAATTAGGGTTGTTATCTATGCTCTTATTCCCAGACAATGTCCTTTCTTTGACATCCGTCTTCTAAAAAGATCAGCGTCGGGAAAAGTTCTACATTGTCTAACCATTGTGAAAATAATTGTACAGGATTTCGTTTAGAAACTAATTTTTAAAAATGATAAAAAATAGTGAATAAATAATAATTTATTAAAAAAATTTTCAAAATTAAAAAATAAAAGAAGAAAACAATACAATTTTTATTTACATACATAAATATTTTTATTTCAAGTTCATAAAAACATACCTTGGGGAATGGCAAAAAAAATCATAAGAAACTTGTATTAAACAAGCCGTCAAGACACAAGTTTTCCAAAAACATTTTTTCAAATATAAAAGCAATATATAATACTTTTTTAAATCATTAAAATGACACTTTCCATAAAGAATTTTTGTGCAATAAATAAACAAACAAAAAAAAGAACCAAAAATTTTGTTTAAGACAATATTTTATTGCATATAACTGCAATAAAAAAAATATATAAAATTCTTTTATAAAAATAAACAAATGGACGAAACAAAAAAAAAATATCATAAAGGCACTAACACTAAGCTTATTTCTTTATATATATTTTTGAATACATATACAAATGTGGTATAATTAGTAATTAAAAAGAAAATTTTAGAATAATTTAACAAAATGAGACAATTTTGAATTTATTTTTTTTTTCGAAGTCACTTCCGTTCAATTTTTATTGCGGCATAATAATATTTCATGAATATAAAACTATAAACGTATACATATATACATGGGTGTATGTATATGTATGTATGTGGGAATATTTTTATGATTGAAAAACACTTTGATTTTTTAGTTTTTCCTTAAATTAGGTTTTATTTTTTTATGATTTAAAGCACTTTATTTTTTTTAAATTTCCCCTCAAGTTGTTTTTTGGATCAATTAGTAAAAAACGATTTAATTACTTAAAGTTTCGAGACATCTTTTTTTATTTTTCTTTTAGTAAAACTTTAAATAAAAATGTTTTTTTATATTGTAAATAAATTCATATTATTGTTTTACTAATTATAAGTAATGAATATGCACTTTGGTTTCTTCAAATTTATTTAAATTCATAATTATTATACTGACGAAAACAAGTTTTTCCGTTTAATCTTATCACGCCCGTGTGCTTTGATCAACTAAAAAAAACATATTAAGAGTAACTTTTGTTTTTTAAACATTCTCTTTATTTACAAATTTATTTATTTTTTTTTTTTTTGAATTTTTTTTTTGAGTTTAAAATGTTTTCATTATCTTTTTTTTTTTTGCTTTTTAAATTTATTTTTTGAATATTATTTAAGGACTGTATCGATTTATTCCTCAAATTTCAAACAAAACAAGTAAAACTACTACAAGGTGTCTGGTGGCAAATTTATATTTTTAAATGCGACTACTTCGAAAAGTAATAAACGGTACGGAGAGAGGGTGGCGACTTTAGATTTATCGATTGTGCGGATTTGTCGGTCACGAAGTGGTCGAGCAATCACGCGCGTTCGCTGTGGAGACATTTTAAAGAGTAATGAATGATTCTTACGTAATTGCTCGTTGACAATTTTGTTCAAAAGTTGGTTATTCGGCGAATACTTGGTGAAGCGAGTGTAAATTTAATTCGTTTGTGGGTGCAGAGATTCCGCGCAACTGCTTTGGTTGTGAATGTCTTATGGCCAGGGCCCAGTTGATCTTCAAGGACCCCCGAAAACGTTAAACTGGTTGAAAGCAGTTTATGTGAAAGTCCGCAATTTTCAATATGAAAAAGAGCAGCTTTACTGGAACTTCTAAGAGCGCTTATTTATAAAATTTAAAAAAAGGGTCTAAAGTTCCATGCTTTTGAATTCAAACGGTTCCAGAACTGAAAGAAGAAAGTGACTTTGATTTACGCAAAAATTTTTGTAAAACAATGTTAAAGCGTTTTTGCACTAGAAGTCCATTTTTTGGAGCGACGAGGTTCATTTTCACTTAAATGGCCACGTCAACAAGCAAACCTGCCGTTACTGGTCTGCAAGACCCGCAACCACCGCTTGAAACATCAAAAACCATTGCATTGCCCCAGGGCAACTGTTTGGTGGGCCTTATCCACTCATGACATAATTGGACCTTTTTTTAAATTCTCGAGGCCAGGCGACGAATGTCAACGGTAAAATTTTAGATCGACGCATGATTACGGGATTTTTTTTGTCAAACCTTCGAGCTCATTCATCGTACTCTTCACACACATGGTTTCAAAAAAATGGGGAGACAAAGGGGCGACTGCACACACAGCCAGCGCTTTAGTGAATTTGCTTCGGGAAAATTACAATTTTTTCAATTGCATATGTAATTAATTTAAGTTTTTTAAGTTAATCGTAATATGTACGTCTAAACCCATCCTTCAAGCACACTCAAGCAAAAACTTTAGTGTGAACAGCACAAACACAAAAGCGTGCAAAAAATTACAAACAAAAACATTCTGTTTACATGTAAAGCATAATATTTTTCAGCATTGAACTTGTAAATTGTTTTTTTTTTTTTGTTAAATGTGTTTTAAAACAGTTTTTTGTCCATTACTTTTTGAAACTTTTAAAATTAGTTTTATTTTTAAGGAATATTAAAAAAAGAAACAAACAAAAAAAGTAGTACAAATACCAAAATGTCAAGAAAGCACATATGTTTTTTATCTTTCTTTTTTGATTTTGCCTTCTTTTTTGCGGAAGACAGATGGGAAGGTTTTTATGAAGCAATGACTTTTGGTGTTCAATTAATGAAATACCCAGCAAAAATTTGGTGGCGATAACCACTACAAAACAGCTTAATTTTTAATGACTTTTTTATATCGTTGTTGAAGAATGAGTTTTTCCTTTTTTAAAAATTAAGAAAATATTTTTAAAACAATTTTTTGATTTTTATTTTGGCAAATTAATGTTTTCCGTTAATGTTGAAATAAACTTTTATTTGAAAAAAAAAAGCAGGGGGCAAGCTACGGCATTCGATTCGAATCGAAATTTCCTATATTAAAAGCATCGACAACTCGATCGATCGAGTAAAATTTCGATTCAAATCAGATGCTGTAATTTTCCCCCAGGTTTTTTACTGATAACAGCCGATATTTTCCCGTAGTTTTATTATTTTTTAAGTTTAATATTTTGAAGCAGTTTTTTTCTGGGTATGTACATTTATTTAATAATAAAATATGGTTTCGAAATGTTAACAAAATGACAACCAAAAACTATAACGACCGGTTAAGATCAAAGACTCTTAGAAAGTTCTTGAAGATTTTAATAAACAATTTAAGATCATTAAAATGATGCTATCATATTACGTATGTACCTATACTTGTTAATGATTTTTTTAATAAAAATAATATAGAGCACGATTTAAATTCGCCATTACTTTACGGTTACACATAAGAAAACGCAATTAGGAAAGTCGGCCGAATTCATCAATTTTAAATGCTGCTATATTTTCCAAACAAAAAAATTTATTTCAGTAAAAAATTTTTATGATTCAAGCACCGTTCTTGTTAAATTGAAACAGTAATGTTTTTTTTAATATGTTCATAGTTTTACAAAAAAAATTATGATCAATATCGGGTGGCAAAAAGAGACAGTATTGCCAAAATAAGTAAATTCATGTACAATTGGTTTAACAAAAAATTGTTAGAAATTTTAGTTGATCGTTAAACAATATTTTTAATCACTTGTCAACCGTTGCATTTTTTTCTGTGTAAGAAGTGTGTTCTTTATTATTATTATTTTTAATTTTTTAGTTAGAAAAATTTCGTTAATTGGAAACCCGCCAAAACAATATTTTTTCTTTATTTCAAAATTTTTTTTAATTTTGATTTTAATTATTTCTTCAACAAATAACAAGGAAAACACCGAAGGAGATCTCGTAAGATAAGAGAAAATAAGCATTTTCTAACACTTTTAAATTTAATTTTATAAAAAACTACAACTAAAGTTAAACTGCATAAATATTATGTACGAGCTTAAGCCCCGGCATGCTTCGCTTTGTAAGTTGTTAAAATAAAATACTGGGCACTAGACTGGTAGAAATTATATGTAAGTTCATTTTAGAGACTTTTTGTAACTCTTAAATCAAAAGGAAGTCAAATTTCAAACAACTGATATAGAACCAAATTTAAAACTGTAAGTATATAAATGCAAAACGCACTTTTTTAAAGTTTTTGTCTACATTTTGGACAAAAAGTACTTTTGGCATATTTTTACAAATACATATTTGCCTTTTTTTGATATTATGGGGTTAGAAATATAAAATTAAAGACTCTATTGAGGTCGACTAAAGGACTAAAGTATTTTTTCTAATCGTTTTTTTTATATAATAAGTCTAGATATATGAAATTAAGGAATATTGGCCCATTTAGATGACGAATGGTAACTTAGTGGACAAAAGTACTCTTTTCGTATTTTTAGTTGATACTGTTTGCATTTTCCTGAGATTTTGTGTCTGGAAATTTTAAATTGAGGAATTTTGACTCAAAAAAAATTTTATATTTCCCCCATTAAGGCCGTACTTTTTTAATAATGCACCTTTCCATTACATTGCCTTTTTGAAACCTTTGCGTATTGTAACGTTCCTTTGCATTTAGAACTTTTTTTAAACATTAATTAAAACTGTTTTTACTACGTAGCTAGTTACTACCAGCACCAAAATGTTTAATATATATGAGTTTTTTTATTTTATTATTCTTACAATTTTAAATTTTATTGTCAGATATAATATTTATATACATACATACGTTCCTATGTGCATACGTATGCCTGTACAAATACCATACATACAGTATGTAAAAAAATATTTTTACAAGCAAGAAAAACATTGTTTTTCAGCTTTATTGTGAAAAACTAAATTTTTTTTATTTAGCGAAAAATATTTTTCATTTTTTTTTTCTATGACATTATTGCAAAAGCAACTGGAAACAACTTTATAATGATTCAGTAAAAAAAAATAGATTTTAGAGACAATTAAAAATGTTCAAGCGAATGCGGTTTAAATGAGTTAATATTTTTTTATTAAAACAAGGCTTTACAATATAATTTAAGATAATGATGATCATACAAAACACTTCATCCCGAATTTATAAGTTTTTCTATATATTTCTGTGAGTGTAAAAATAATTTCTTGACAAACAGTTTTTTAATTCATTTTGGTTTATGTTTATTTTTCCATTAAGTTTTAAAATAATTCTTAAAATCTTGTGATATGTTTGTAAAAACATCATAAACTTTGAAATGTTTATAAAAATTCTTAGATGCACTTAAAAAATTATATATTATTTGAAGGCAAACTGAAAAAAAAATATTTTTTTTATTGTAAAAACAATTACTTGACATACTGTCATACTATACATAAGTATGTACATTCGAAAATATGTCTCTTAATATACATATTTAGATTTTAAGAGATTTTATTGTTATATCTCGTCAGATTTGTATGCTTTTTAATTTAAAATTGTCTCATTTGTCTTTTATTTTTAAAACTTTGTTTGCAACATATTGTTTATTTTTATTTCATCCACCTGGCGGCATGCCTGTAATATTATTATTTCTTAAAGATTAAAGTTTTTAAAAAAAAAGTATAGGGAGTTCCACAACTTAAAAACCGATGTCTTTGGTGCAGTTGACAATATACACAAGTTCATACCTGAGTATGTGACTTCTTATATGAAAGTTAAAAAAAGAATGGGACCAAAAAATAATTTCTTTTTTGGCTGCGACGTCACATTTCCTATAAAAAAAACTTAGTTTGAGAGTTTCTGTTCAAGTCAAAGTACGATTAAAACAGATAAACACACAGTTTCCAAGATTTGACGATTTATCGCCATTTTGACGTTTTTGGTGACAAAAATAGGCTTTTGACGATTGGAAGATTTTTGCAGACAATTTGACGATTTTTTTAAACAAGATTTTGCAACTTTTTATGCCCAAATATGAAAGTTTTGTTATACATATTACTTTAAAATATAACCATAATATGTATGTTTGTATGTATGCATGTGTCCTTTCCTCTTAAAAAATTATTTTAAAAATTATTACGAATTGCGTGTTCAATGAGTATACATATTAAAAAGTTTTTTTTTTAGAATAGTTGTTATATAACATGGATAAAAAAAAGTTGAAGAGGGTCCATGAAAAATTATTTTTGTAAATTGGTTTTCAAAAAATTTTTATATATTATGTAATATAATAAAATTTGGGAATTTTAAATAAATGTTTGCGATAACTTTTGGGTCTTTTTTTCAGTTAATTAAGGATTAACGATTTTGACGCTTTTTTAACGGTATCTGGCAACTATTGTCAAACACCAGAAATAAACACATTTCGATTTTTTTTATGAATTTAAGCAACCCAGTTTTTTATGTTAGAGAACCCTTAACATTTTATAATTTATTCCTTTGGGTGTTTTGAAATTTATAGGCGTTGCATTTCTTTAATGTATTTATATTGAAGATTTATTTAAAGACTAACTAAACCCCTACAATTAGCGCCTGCTTTTCTCAGTTAATGCTATAGACATAAAATGACCTTGTGAAAGCTCATCAGCCTATACACCTAAATCTTTTAATGTTTATTTACATAAATAGCGGCTTTTGTCGCTGAAGAAGCATCTGTTTTACTAGACCGGGAAACAGTTTATCATTAGGAAGGCACAAAAGTAACGTACGCCGTATGCGTGGGTGGGTTTGTTGTAGGTTAAGTTTGTCCAAATGCATTTCGTTGGTTCATACACCTAATCGATTTACAAATGTTAATACATATGTATATTTCATTTTTATTTTATATATATAAAAAAAACTAAGAAAATTGGGATCATATCCTGAATAATATTTGGAAATTATTGTAATACAAAAAGGTTATGCTTTCGGTAGCCCTTAAAATACATTAAGTGTTAACCAATGGGTATCCAAATGTAAAAGAGAAAAAGAAAATCAAACAAATCAAATATTTGGAAATTGTCAAAATCAAAAAGTTATACATTCTGAAAACACAAAACAAACAAATTCAATAAATTTATTTATTTTTGGAAATTCATTTAATAACTTTTATATAACTACACCATACTATTGACAACGATAATGATAAGATTTAAAAAATAATAAAAACGTTTTTAACCGTTACGTCTACCTTTAATTAAAAGCATTCAACTGTAATTATGTACAAGCTTTTGCTTTTGTTTTATTAAATTGTCATTGACTTGTGAATTGTTTTAACCTTGTTTAAATAGGTCAATTAATATTTTACAATTGTTCTTGATTTTCAGAATGTTGTTAGAGCTTAAAAATTAACAACTGATTGATGTTTTTGGTGGGATTTTAAAACAAGTTATATGGACGCACGTATATTTATGATTAGATCAGGATAATGTGTGTCCTAGGGCCCGCTGGCATACTGAGGAACGTCGATAGGGACGAGTCATTAACCATTGTATTTTGACTGACTAAAGGGTCGCGAGTCTAACACCAAAGTAATGTTCTCTGGTAGGGGGAAAGGGGGGGGGGGGGGGGGGCTGGAAAGAATCCAATAAAACTGTTTGAGGTATGTGCAGTTTTCAATGATGGATCGAAGATTTATATATAGACACGAAAGTCAATGGTTATATATTAAGTACGGAGGTTCCTGTGTTATACAGATTTCGGTATAAGTTATTTACTAACAAATGGGATAGGAGTACTCCATTGTTTTGCTAGAATGCGAGAATAAGAAGGCAAGTATTTGCTTTTTTCCAGCCAACCTAACCCATATGTTCCAAATTATATTTGTCAATGTTAACTACCGTTTTGAGCTTATATTTGTTGCTTAAGCAAAACTTGAAAATATCCGCATTTCGACAAAATTTTTTCTTGAAAACCAACGACATAATAGAAAAATAAAGGCAGAAACTTAAAGTGCGTGAACAAAAAATTGTTTCAAGAACATTTTTTAGTTTGTTGGAGGGCAATGACCTTCCTACAATATAAAACAAATAAAAATTAATATGAACAGAGGATTAATTTTTAAAATTAATAATGAATAATTTAAATGATAAATCAGATTATTTACGTTGGATTTTTAATAGATTGGTAGGTAGGTAGGTAGAACAGGCAGCCGTTAAAGGAACAAATACAGCTCACTTGGGTCCGCATAATACGGTCCCTTTATGTTACCTGGAGAGGAGAAGGGGTGAAGGTAGAAGAAAAAAAAAAATTTTGAGAAAGAAAAATAGGATGAAGCAGGCTTACCAGGTTCTCTGGTGGAAATCGAACCCACAATCCCCACACTGGTAGACTCGGGAACTTACCACTGATCTACCGGAGCATCCTTTCTTTAATAAGAAACTAAGTTTTGAAGAGCACATCTCAGTTATCTACAAAAAATCGGTAAGAAACCCGGATATCTATAATAACCGCTATAAACATTTATAACATAATGATTAAACCTCATTTTATTTTTGGTTTAACAATTTAATTTACTTGCGGCTAAACGACGCAAATAGAAATACTTTAAAAATTACAAAAGAAAACGATGAAATCAATTGTAAAACGTAATATTTATACACCAATTGAATATATGCTACAGACACTTAAATGCCTTTATATAACACAGAAAGTTGAGTTTAATGCCCTTATGGTAACACAAAATATGAAAATGGGACTTGCGCCGCAATACCTTAATGATTAAATAAACCATGTTGGTGAAATGCAGCCCTATTAGTTAAGGAATGCTGGCAACGCAGGCAACAACTACAGCAGCACAATGGTCACTTTTCTACAAAGGACTTCGTCTTTACATGCTTTTAAATTATATAAAAATATGTATAGAGATATAACAATATGATTACAAGACATGAACAATTTTTTATTATTTTTATTTTAATTATTAAAATTATCCTAAGAGTATTTTTAATACAACTTATTTCTAAATAATCAATAAACATTAATGGCACCGTTGTAATCTCGAATTCAAAAGTATTAAGGAGAAAAATTGGATTATTTTGTGTGATTTTTAAGGAAATTTTTTAAAAACTACTTTAGGGGTTTTTAATGACCCAATGAGGTGTTTCATTATTCTGTTTGAAAATAGCGCTGAAGTTTTGTTATCATGAATAACTCATGAAAATATAGGAAAATATTTTTGTTAGAAGGATGCTTTTTCTTAGGTAAACAAGACTTGAGGCCCTAGAACCCAAGAAAAATCACTGCACAAGGAAAAGTACCAACCTAGTTAGAACAAGACTAATTTTTTTAAAAAATTACTTAATAAAAACAAAAAATTAAACTTTAGCTCTTTTTCTCTATTGCTACAGATATTTTTGCTCAAAAATATATAATATACTTACGTATATTTATGTTTTACGTACTGGTTAAAAAGTTTTTATAATTTATTTACGATTTGTTTTCGGTATGTAACAACTTTAAATATTTTGTAATAACCCTTTTTTTTGAGCTTGTGCTTCTGTTCTTTAGTCATTTTTTGTACGTTATCTACACCAGACTTCAAAAAGAAAACGAAAGACTTATAAAAAATGCAGCGAATGATATCTAAAATTTTAATACATATACATTTTAAGGTCCTTGCTTTCTTAAAATTATTTATATTTTTATTTTTAAAACAATAAAACTTCCTATGAGAAACAAAATATTAAAATAAATCTTAAACAAAATGCAAAAATATGATAAACTTTGTATCAAAACCAATTCAAGTGGAGTTTAAAAAAAATTTTTTATTTAACATTTTTCATTTTTTATATATTTATTTTATATTTTATTTGAAAACTAAAAAATTGTCTTGTTTTTATTAGGTATTAATTTAAGTCACATTTTCCAAGTTTTTTTATTTGCGTTTTTCTTTTAATAACTACATATTTGTCATAAAATTGCCATTTTAAAGTTCAGTTATTCCTTATATCCTAAATCTCCAAACTCTAATAAAGTCTAGTGTTAATCTTTTGAATAAACAAAACGTCAGAGAACAAAAATACATGGTATATCAGGGACGAAAGAAATTTACATTGATATTAAAATCTTAAGAATGGAAAATGACAAATACTCTTGAAATATTTGTGCAAACAAATAAAACTCAATTGCAGCACAATATTACATAAAATGAATATTACATAAAATGATTTTGAGCCAGTGTACATGTGCAAGCATTGAATCTGTTGATATCTATTGATGAAACATGTTAAAATAAAAAAACTAAAAAGCAAAAAATAGTGCAATAAAAGTGTGACATCTCTTTGATACAAAGATACAGTCACAGTTACGCTATTTGTGCAATGGAATGACAGGTCCGTTTAAACTTTTTTATAAACTATTTCATTGTAACACAAATTATTTCTTACTTTAGGTATTTTACTTTTGTTCAATGATTTTTTGTTCTTATGTACTGATTGTAGTTAGAAATATTCACTTATGCACATGTACATTTGTATGTACGTCTATACAGACTATAGTTTAAAAATCAGCTTATAAACATGTACCTCCTGAAGTGTACCGGTAGACTAGTATTATGTGCACAAGTCTACCAGGCGGGTTCGATTACCGCCCAAGACCTTTAAAGCTATGTTTCATCCTATTTTTCTTTTTTTCTTATATTTTCTACACTATTAGACTGTTAAAATTGTTGAAAGGAAATAATATTTAGGTTTGACTTAGTATGTAGATATTTAAAACTTTCCAAGAAACTGGTACTAGGTTATGTAAGTTATGAATACATTAACCTTTTGATGTAATGTGCTTAATTGCTATGCTAAATTAGGTTGGATTTCTTAAACATTCTAATTTTGTCGCACAGTTATTTTTCAATTTCTTAAAAATCGAGCAGTTTTTCATTTCGTAATAGTGAATAATTTAAATGAAGCAAATACTTACCCTTATGGAGTTAAATTCGTATTCCAATGGTGCACTTTTATTTTGATTTTAATTAATAATGTTGATTCTTGCGAATTTAAATACCAAAATAATTCAGCATTAAAACACTTATTTAGTAAACAAATGTATATTGAATTATTGTATTATACCTATTAGCTTTTTTCTTTTCACATGCAATGTTGACACAGACAACAAGTAAGTATAAAAAGTAAAGTAAGTATAAAAAATATTGTATATATTTATTATATTTAAATTTAAATCTGTAAATTTTATAACTAAATCATGTTTTTTTAGTTTTTATTACTTTTTAATATATATTTTTATTTTATCTGTTTGAATGTTTTGCCTCTTATTCACTCTGGGCAAAGTTTTAGTGGGTTGAAAGTTTTTATTTAAACGCATGTATGCATGTTATAATAATATTTTTTTAGTTTGGGGGTTTTAAATATTGATATTCTGTTTATTGCAGCAATGAGATAACTTTTTTAATCTAAAATAAAAATACTTTTTATGTCTAAGACTGAATCAAAAATACTTACTACTAAAAATTTATCAAAATCATTTCTTTTTTCGAAAATTTGTTTCCACTCAAACTCTTTACGAACACGAACATTTCGCTTGTATTTAAGTAAACTTTGCTCTAAGATGATTTTATTGCTGTTGAGATTAACTTGTTAACTTAATTTTAACAATGTTTTTAAGAGCAGAGAAATATACTTTCGTTTAAATATTTGATTTTGAGTTCTGACTGTTTTTGAATTAGTGTGCGACATGTATCTGGCCCTTGAATTGTTGTAATGTTGGTATTATAGGTATATGATTTTTTAACAGTTTAGTTTAACGTGTTTAATGTTAAAAAAATACTTTTGTTTTTGCTTTACCCACCTTCAATTTGATTAATTTAATCCCCCATGTTCTGTAACCCCAATCAGATTTGAAACCAAAGTCACAGTTTAACTCAATTTCAAATCGAGTTAACAAACCTGTTTCAATGCGACAAATCTGTCGCTTTAAAGAGCACTATTCGATTTGAAATCGACTCGGTTTACAGAACAGAAAGGAATATAGGTATATTTTAATCATATGGTACTTTTTTGAAATTGATAATAGGTAAAAACATATTTGCTGTGGATTATTGAGGACCTTGATAAACTAATGTTTAATTGGATAAGTGATAAACCCTTATGACGGAAGGCCTGGAACTAGTTTAAGATGCTATGGCAAATTACGTATAGGTAAAAAAATCAGAAGCAGCTCAAAAAATTTTGTAAAAAAATAAAAAAAAAAGCAGAAGCAGAAAAAAAAATTAAAGAAAGCACCTGGAAAATTTCATTTAGGTTCTCTGAAATATAAGGAGAAGAATAGGTACCCTGTAGAAGTCAATTTATACTTTAAAAAGATATATAGAAGAAAAGGTACCCTCCAGAAGTCTAAGAATGCTGTAATTTAAGAATAAAACTAAGAAGAAATTTAGGAATTTTAAAATAAGTATTCTTCAAGTACTCCATTTTTTCAAGTGTTAAAAAAATTATAAAATATGACTTTCGAAAAGACACCTACATATTAGGTATTTTTAGAAGTTTGTAAACACACATACCATGTTTATGATAGGATGGATTTGACAATTATAACCAATTAGATATCACCCTAGCAGTATAACCAAATGGTGAGCAATTATATCAAAACCCCAAAATTAAATTTTGCGGCAAACTTACATTTGTTTGATGTTATTTTTTATATTATGATACAATGCAGAAAAAATTAATAATAGCAGTACAGAAGTTGTAATATTTAAAAATCTTAACTATGAGCTTCTATTTCAACTTGATGAGTAATTTTCAATCCACTTTTTTGCACTTTATTTATACACGTTTGATTTTGTTAGCGATATCTCATAAAAATATGGTTTTCTATTCCACTTCTTCTTGTTCTATTAGTTTTTATATTTCTAAAAGAAAATTATTGACTATTTTTAGAATATAATGAAAAATATAAATAAATTTTACAAAGAACACACAGAAGAAAGATCTAAAAAGGTCGACTGCAAAACCGAATTTGACAGCTATTATTCATACTTGGCCGAGCGTTTAATTTTATTTCTGTAAATACGCCCTTGCGATCAGGGCTGCCTGAGTCTACAATTTATTGTATTTTTTAAAACCTGCAGATATACACTTAATTCATACGTGCTCTTCACACTTTACTGATTTAAAATAAATTTTAGATGATTGTATATATGTATATGATGGTGCATATATATCGTCACAGAAAATGCAAAACGCCCTATCTAACAAACAATTTAAAATTGGCTTTTTATATTACATATAGCCTTCAAATATGTATGTAAATTTGTTGATCCTTTTTAACTAACATATATGGCAAAAATTTGTGTTAATTGTAAATATATTTTTCATTTACACAAATATTCTTGCTCCTTCTAAAAAAATTTTAATTGTTTGATAGGGCATTTTGCATTTTCTGTGACGATATGTATATATATTTTTTTTATTCTGTTTTAAGTTTTGTGTGTATCAATTAATTTTTTTATTGGTATGTGCCTTTTAATTAAAAAAAACACAAAACAGATAAAATGTCAATTTTTTACTTTTTATGAGTTTCATAGTTTTGCATTTCAGCTGACGTTATAATGTTAATTTTGTTACTGCTATTTGTGTTACAATAGTGTAAACAAATTTAAAAAATATTTTCAAAATATTACCCCAAAAGTTCTTTTTATTTATTGCTTACTTACCTTTTACACTTGGACAGACAGTATACGGCCGATGAAAACTGGTGACGAGAGGTCAAATTGTAGAGAGTGGCTTACACGACTATCTGTACAGGGCATTTTGCGTGTCTCTTTCTTAATTTTTGGGTTCTCATTACGTTGCTTATATTATTCATCTCAAACTATCGTGATTTTATATTGTTGGCTGTGTATTTCAAAGCACAAACGAAAAAAATAAAGGAGAATATAAAAATTTCTGTCTCTATTGACTTCCCAGGTTAGAAAGCTTGTAAGTCTGTTCATATGCAAAAGAAGACTTATGCGTATAAGCTCCCAAATTGCACAATGCAAGTATTTAAGCGAAGCTGATGAGGTTGATGGCAACGGGCTGAGGTAAAATTAGATGAGTACAAACTTGCATGTACCTGCAATTCAGCTTGCTTAAAATAGATAAACAAAAGAATATGTTAAAATAAATAGTAGTGTGTGTAGATTCATGAAAAAATCAAAACAAATTAACCAAAAGACTTGTACCATGCGAACGCCAAATAGAGTTTAAAAAAGAAGTCTTATATTTTCTTGCATAGTGCAAATTGGGACAAGGTTTCATGATTAATTTTTTGTTGAAGCTTGGCTACTCTATATCATCTTGCTTTTATTTTTCCCCAATTAAAAAAAAAGTGATCTGGCAGCTCTAAGCATTAACAATGACAATTGGATAATGTAAACAAATTAGTTACAAACACAATTTGCATTTGAGTTACCAAAAAAACGAGAATTAATATAATGAATCCTTTGGAGAAAATTCATGTGTTAGATGAGATAGAAAAAGAAATCATTTTGTGTCTACAAAGTGCTGGTAAGAAAAATTTTTTTTTTAATTTCAATGAGTTAAAACACATGTCTTTGTAGGCTTGGCCCTTCAAGAATTAAGCAAAGAAAAGTCATCACAAAAAAATGCTGAAACACAAACGCAACAGTTTACCAAATCTCTATCAAGCGTAGAAATGAAGTTAAGCGAACAGATAAACTATTTAACTCAGGTTTCGACGGGACAACCCCATGAAGGCTCTGGTTACGCATCAGCTAAAGTCTTACAAATGGCCTGGCACCGTATTTCTCATGTCAGATCAAGGGTGAGGGAATTGGAGGAAACTAAAGCTAAGTATACACATGCAGCTAGACAGCAACAGCAGCAGAGGCAACAGCAACATGCTGCTCAACAAGCGGCAGCCGCTGCCCAGCAACAGCAAATGGCTCAGCAGCAGCAGCAACAACAGCAGCAATTACATCAACAGGACGCTGGTTCAGCTGGAGGTTGCAATGCAAATTCGGCTGGTAACATTATGCCACAAGATCTTCCAATGCAACAAAGTGGAGGGAATTAAAATTTATTTATTGTTAAATAGCGTGGATAAGTGTCTTAATGATTTAAATTAAGTAAAATGTACGATATTTTTAATTGCGTTCAAATGTTAGTTATAAATACGTACGTCCTGGAAGTTTCTAATAGTAAAGTATGACTGGAATGTTTAGTTTAAATCTATATAATTAACTTCAATGCTTAAGTGACAAATCAATTTAATATGGGCTAGTGTGCTATGTGGACCAATCTTTTCGGAATACTTCTAAAAGGTATAACTCTCAAATATATACAGTAAATTGATTTGGCTCATGGCATACATATTTAGGACGGCCCCATCATTAGAAAATTTATGTACGTATTTTGTTAAAAAAACCTCAAGTACCAATTTACATATATGAAAAACTAAATTTTTTCGGATTTTTATTTATGGGTCACAATGTAACGTTCCCTTTAATGTACTACTTACTGGGCGGCAAATTTATGTCCCTACACATTTGGAAAAATAAACGAGATATGTTATATATGATTTTGTTTATACTTAAAATGAAATATTAGAAATAAAAAAAAATACGCAAGCCTAAACTTTTTTATAATCAGAAAAAAATTGTAACTTAATTTTTTTCTTAAATTCTTTAAAATAAAATTTGGCTACACATATTTTGATTTTCATTGATACATTTATTTTATTGTTTCTGTTAAAATGTATTGTTTTTCCATTATTACACAACCTTTTCCTTATTAGTTTGCCCAATACCGAAGTAATTATTTTCGCATACATAACGCACACATTGTAATAAAACATTTCTCTCATGTCTAATGTCACTTTCAAGTAGTTTTTCTAGCATAGTGTTTTGTTTGCGCAGACGAACTTTGCGATAATCCAAGCCAGACTTTCTTTTAAAACATTGTTTCTGCTTAGATTTGTATGAATTTTCCGTCGGTTTAGTAATAAGCTTTGTTTTTTGCTCTTCGTTTAAACTGTTAGTTTGATTGCTCTCCATTTGAGCACAAGGCCCAGGTAAACTGCGTTGTATGGGCGCTTCTTCTGGCGATTCATCTAATGAATTTTCGTCATTATTGAAGGATAAACTTTCCTCCGTTTCAGCAATATTTGTCAAGGAATTGTTTACTGTAGTATTGTTATCGGAATCAGTAATGGTTTCATACTTTTCCTTTTCAACTTTCTTTACCACTTCATTTACACCTAAAACCACATTTTCAGTAGTTTGATTTTTTTCAGCCTCTTCAGTTTTGTTATAAATGCATATTTGACCTGTTTTTTCTAAAATACTATTATCACCCTTATTTACATTATTTTGAATTACATTTACTGCATTTTCTTCGTCTTGACTTTCATTATTACTACCCGATTCTTCATCGTCATCTGAGCCGTACATGCCTACTAGACCATATAATGCATTACTAGATGCCACTTTCTTCTTATCGTTAAAAAAATGTTTATAGTTTTTAAGCTGTGATGTTCCTCTAAACATTAAAATGCTTTGGCCGCTCAGTTCGTCCTCCTTTTCCTCCTGTCTGCCTTTTTTACCTTTATTTTGTACTGTGGGTTTTTGACCTTGATTCTTTGCCTTTCGAGTACGCTTACTTTTAAACGGATTTTGTTTACTACTTTTAGCATCTATTTCATTATCTTCTTTCAACTTTTTACCCCCTATATTTTTATCTTCCCGCCTATTCTGTTGCGCTCTTTTTCTATCGTTTGTTGTTCCAAACCGATTTTTATTTGCATCTAAACGTTCTCCTCTTTTTTGTCTCTGTTCCCGAGCTTTTTGTTTTAACAAAACGTTTGCCAGTGTGGGATATCTTTTGCGCCTTTCTTCACGCCAGGCTGCTATTTCCTCTGGAGTGCTAAACTTTCTAAACTTATCAAATAAGCCAGAGGTGTGTAAAGCATTTATATGTTTATCCATTACTGTAGGGTGACCCTTGTAGAGGCAACCGGCTACTGGACAGTTTTCATGCTGCGACCGATGTCTTTTAAAGTCTTCCATCGAAAGTAGTTCCAATTCACAGGGTTCGCAATACTGTTTTTCCGGAGGCGGTGGGGTTTCTGGAGTCATAAACTGTTGCTCCGTTAGAGCTTGTAAAAATTTTGCAGGAACAGTTGCACCATGCTTTCCGTACATAGGAGGCGGTTGTTTATCACGTGGCAAAAGCGACATGCCAGAAGGGGTAAGATAATGTGGCTTAGGCTTGCAATCATCTTTTGAATTTTTGTTAAAGTTTGGCGAAGGTAAGGGAACTTTAAAAGGTTTTTCCATTTTAATTATGATTTATTATATTATCCTTAAAAAACTTTTGAAGCTAAAGCATTGTTTTGATTATAAAATAATGATGCCATACTGACAGTATCTCCACCGGCAGGGATGGTAGTACCGGCCAAAATCTACATAAGCCAGTGTTCACGTCTGGCAGCCTAGAGTGTGTTTAAAGCTGCGGCCACACGTTTAACTGTGCAATAACCAGCGATGCCAGCTCAGTGCTTTTCAATATTTCCGGTGCTTTTGAATGACTCAACACGTCAAATTTTAAGTTTTAGTGCCAAACTAAGAAAAACACTAATACTGCATTTAATTTGCCCTGAAATCTAGACCTCGCTGAAGAAAACAACTTTTTTAAAAACGCGTTTTTGGCAACCTTTTTTTGCGCAGCAAACTTTTTCATAGGAAAATGTAAACAAACCATGAAAATAATTGCGTGTTTTTGCACGACTATAATTATTTCAATTTTAATTAAAACAAACATTAAAAAATGACAAAACATAGCTTGAAGTCCCAAGAATCTAATTTTTCGGTTGTCACTTACGTCATTTTTACCTAATGTAGTGTATGACGAGGTAAATTTGACTGTATAAATTTTCAAGTTTTTCCTTGTAAAAAGTTAACTATTTAGAGTATATTTAACATGTATATACCGATCAACAGAGGAGTTTAATACTAATCTTTTGCAGTATCACGCACTCACTGACAGATATAATATCGGGTGTTATAGTGCGAAAGAGTTAGCAAAAGCATACAAAAAAAAGCATTGGTTTAGCTTTTCAATTGTTATTCAAAAACGGTTCCGAGTGCGCATATGGCACCTATATCACTTGATAGGGGACATTAATGCGCATCTTTTGGTATATAGCTATAGACCCAAAAGACTTGCGATCAAAAGTTATCGATTAGCAAACTTTTGAAAATCGGTAAAAATTGCTTGAAAAAGTTGTTTCACTTTTCCAGTTATAACTCCAAAACGGTTCTGGGTTCGCATATGTCACCTATATCAGTTGATAGAGGACCTTAATGCGCATCTTTTGATATATAGCTATAGACGTAAAAGACTTGCGATCAAAAGTTATCGATTAGCAAACTTTTGAATATTGAAAAAAATCGCTTGAAAAAGTTGTTTCACTTTTTCACTTATAGCTCAAAAACGGTTCCGGGTGCGCATATGCCACCTATATCAGTTGATAGGGGACCTTAATGCTCATCTTTTGATATATAGCCCTAGACCCAAAAGACTTGCGATCAAAAGTTATCGATTAGCAAACTTTTGAATATTGGAAAAAATCGCTTGAAAAAGTTGATTCACTTTTTCACTTATAGCTCAAAAACGGTTCCGGGTGCGCATATGCCACCTATATCAGTTGATAGGGGACCTTAATGCGCATCTTTTGATATATAGCCCTAGACTCAAAAGACTTGCGATCAAAAGTTATCGATTAGCAAACTTTTGAATATTGGAAAAAATCGCTTGAAAAATGTGATTCACTTTTTCACTTATAGCTCAAAAACGGTTCCGGGTGCGCATATGCCACCTATATCAGTTGATAGAGGACCTTAATGCGCATCTTTTGATATATAGCTTTAGACCCAAAAGACTTGCGATCAAAAGTTATCGATTAGCAAACTTTTGAATATTGGAAAAAATCGCTTGAAAAAGTTGATTCACTTTTTCACTTATAGCTCAAAAACGGTTCCGGGTGCGCATATGCCACCTATATCAGTTGATAGGGGACCTTAATGCGCATCTTTTGATATATAGCCCTAGACCCAAAAGACTTGCGATCAAAAGTTATCGATTAGCAAACTTTTGAATATTGGAAAAAATCGCTTGAAAAAGTTGATTCACTTTTTCACTTATAGCTCAAAAACGGTTCCGGGTGCGCATATGCCACCTATATCAGTTGATAGGGGACCTTAATGCGCATCTTTTGATATACAGCCCTAGACCCAAAAGACTTGCGATCAAAAGTTATCGATTAGCAAACTTTTGAATATTGGAAAAAATCGCTTGAAAAAGTTGATTCACTTTTTCACTTATAGCTCAAAAACGGTTCCGGGTGCGCATATGCCACCTATATCAGTTGATAGGGGACCTTAATGCGCATCTTTTGATATATAGCCCTAGACTCAAAAGACTTGCGATCAAAAGTTATCGATTAGCAAACTTTTGAATATTGGAAAAAATCACTTGAAAAAGTTGATTCACTTTTTCACTTATAGCTCAAAAACGGTTCCGGGTGCGCATATGCCACCTATATCAGTTGATAGGGGACCTTAATGCGCATCTTTTGATATATAGCCCTAGACTCAAAAGACTTGCGATCAAAAGTTATCGATTAGCAAACTTTTGAATATTGGAAAAAATCGCTTGAAAAATGTGATTCACTTTTTCACTTATAGCTCAAAAACGGTTCCGGGTGCGCATATGCCACCTATATCAGTTGATAGAGGACCTTAATGCGCATCTTTTGATATATAGCTTTAGACCCAAAAGACTTGCGATCAAAAGTTATCGATTAGCAAACTTTTGAATATTGAAAAAAATCGCTTGAAAAAGTTGATTCACTTTTTCACTTATAGCTCAAAAACGGTTCGGAGTGCGCATATGCCACCTATATCAGTTGATAGTAGACCTTAATGCGCATCTTTTGATATGTAGCCCTAGACCCAAAAGATGCGCATTAAGGTCCCCTATCAACTGATATAGGTGGCATATGCGCACTCCGAACCGTTTTTGAGCTATAAGTGAAAAAGTGAATCAACTTTTTCAAGCGATTTTTTTCAATATTCAAAAGTTTGCTAATCGATAACTTTTGATCGCAAGTCTTTTGAGTCTAGGGCTATATATCAAAAGATGCGCATTAAGGTCCCCTATCAACTGATATAGGTGGCATATGCGCACCCGGAACCGTTTTTGAGCTATAAGTGAAAAAGTGAATCAACTTTTTCAAGCGATTTTTTCCAATATTCAAAAGTTTGCTAATCGATAACTTTTGATCGCAAGTCTTTTGGGTCTAGGGCTATATATCAAAAGATGCGCATTAAGGTCCCCTATCAACTGATATAGGTGGCATATGCGCACCCGGAACCGTTTTTGAGCTATAAGTCAAAAAGTGAATCACATTTTTCAAGCGATTTTTTCCAATATTCAAAAGTTTGCTAATCGATAACTTTTGATCGCAAGTCTTTTGAGTCTAGGGCTATATATCAAAAGATGCGCATTAAGGTCCCCTATCAACTGATATAGGTGGCATATGCGCACCCGGAACCGTTTTTGAGCTATAAGTGAAAAAGTGAATCAACTTTTTCAAGCGATTTTTTTCAATATTCAAAAGTTTGCTAATCGATAACTTTTGATCGCAAGTCTTTTGGGTCTAGGGCTGTATATCAAAAGATGCGCATTAAGGTCCCCTATCAACTGATATAGGTGGCATATGCGCACCCGGAACCGTTTTTGAGCTATAAGTGAAAAAGTGAATCAACTTTTTCAAGCGATTTTTTCCAATATTCAAAAGTTTGCTAATCGATAACTTTTGATCGCAAGTCTTTTGGGTCTAGGGCTATATATCAAAAGATGCGCATTAAGGTCCCCTATCAACTGATATAGGTGGCATATGCGCACCCGGAACCGTTTTTGAGCTATAAGTGAAAAAGTGAATCAACTTTTTCAAGCGATTTTTTCCAATATTCAAAAGTTTGCTAATCGATAACTTTTGATCGCAAGTCTTTTGGGTCTAGGGCTATATATCAAAAGATGCGCATTAAGGTCCCCTATCAACTGATATAGGTGGCATATGCGCACCCGGAACCGTTTTTGAGCTATAAGTGAAAAAGTGAATCAACTTTTTCAAGCGATTTTTTCCAATATTCAAAAGTTTGCTAATCGATAACTTTTGATCGCAAGTCTTTTGGGTCTAAAGCTATATATCAAAAGATGCGCATTAAGGTCCTCTATCAACTGATATAGGTGGCATATGCGCACCCGGAACCGTTTTTGAGCTATAAGTGAAAAAGTGAATCACATTTTTCAAGCGATTTTTTCCAATATTCAAAAGTTTGCTAATCGATAACTTTTGATCGCAAGTCTTTTGAGTCTAGGGCTATATATCAAAAGATGCGCATTAAGGTCCCCTATCAACTGATATAGGTGGCATATGCGCACCCGGAACCGTTTTTGAGCTATAAGTGAAAAAGTGAATCAACTTTTTCAAGCGATTTTTTCCAATATTCAAAAGTTTGCTAATCGATAACTTTTGATCGCAAGTCTTTTGGGTCTAGGGCTATATATCAAAAGATGAGCATTAAGGTTCCCTATCAACTGATATAGGTGGCATATGCGCACCCGGAACCGTTTTTGAGCTATAAGTGAAAAAGTGAATCAACTTTTTCAAGCGATTTTTTCCAATATTCAAAAGTTTGCTAATCGATAACTTTTGATCGCAAGTCTTTTACGTCTATAGCTATATATCAAAAGATGCGCATTAAGGTCCTCTATCAACTGATATAGGTGACATATGCGCACCCAGAACCGTTTTGGAGTTATAACTGGAAAAGTGAAACAACTTTTTCAAGCAATTTTTACCGATTTTCAAAAGTTTGCTAATCGATAACTTTTGATCGCAAGTCTTTTGGGTCTATAGCTATATATCAAAAGATGCGCATTAATGTCCCCTATCAACTGATATAGGTGCCATATGCGCACCCGGAACCGTTTTTGAGTTACAATTGAAAAACTAAACCAATGCTTTTTTTGTATGCTTTTGCTAACTCTTTCGCACTATAACACCCGATATTAAGTCTGTCAGGGAGTGCGTGATACTGCAAAAGATTTGTATTAAACTCCTCTGTTGATCGGTATATAAATGTTAAATATACTCTAAATAGTTAACTTTTTACAAGGGAAAACTTGAAAATTTATACACTCAAATTTACCTCGTCATACACTACATTAGGTAAAAATGTCGTAAGTGACAACCAAAAAATTAGATACTAGGGGCTTTGAGCTATCGTTTGTTATTTTTTAATATTTTTTTTATTCAAAATTAAAATATTTATAATAATATAAAAACTCGCATTTTTTTTCATGATTTGTTTACATTTTCACAAAAAAAATGTTGCTAAGAAGAAAAAAAAAAGGTTGCCAGGGTTTGTTTTCTTCTGGTCGATGAAATCTAGTATATTTATTTGAAATCCTACTTTAAATCTATATCGCTTACACTGCATGTTTTTGGCATAAGCTAGATTTTAGTTTTACATAATACATTTTTTGGGTAAATGGCGTTAATAAAGCAAAGCCAAGAAAATAACATATTAATAGAAAGGCTTTTGCCGTAAATGTTATTAATACCACATAACAAACAGAACCACACAGGGTACACGTATATCAGGTAGCCTCAGATAAACAGCTGCGAAACGGTATTTCGTTACATTAATGTCAAACTTTGTTTATGTATTTTCTTCCTTTTTTACAGACAACAACATTGGTATTGTAAGAAAAGCTCAAAAAGAAGAAGAAAGATTTTGTGAGTTTTTGTTATATGCCTTTGACATTCTTATGACGGTTTAGTTGTTTTTGTAGAATCGCTCTTACCTGTTATACGTGTACCCTGGAACCACAGTTGTATTACTAGGTACTAAAACATTTTGTGGAGATTTTAACAAAATATAGTGCATGGCGCAATTATGAGTATCAGGTGGTGTCGATTCTACAACTACAAAATTTGGTGAATATAATTATCGTTTTTGTTGTAGTTTTCGTTGGCTCTGTTGTCAAAAAAAGATATGTAAAAGTAAACAACTTTGACTACCCAGCCTCGATTCATGCATGAAAAAAGTAGATCAGCTGTGCTTGTAACACCACCTGGTACGATTATTTCACCATGATATAGTGCGGCACTAGATTTCTTATGGGAAATCTAGTAAAAATCAACTAGACTATGCTCGAAATCTCGTAAGTACTAGATTTCTAGGCAATGTAAATGCACTATTAGCTGGTGCTTTCTTTATTATTCAATAGTGTATTTAGTGCTTTTTACATATATTAGTATATATTAGCGATTATTGTATGCAATTCAAGAGTTCTTTCAAATATTCAACAAACCTTTCTTCGTTTTTAAACTGTTTTGATTTCCTTTTTCCCTTTTACATCTGGATAACCATTGGTTACCACAAAATGTATTATAAGGGCTACTGAAAACAAAACCTTTTCGTATTGCAACAGTTTTTAATTATTGAGAATATTAAGATCAAATCCTGAATATTATTTGGAAATAGTTGTAAACCTGAAATTTTTAGTTTTCGCTTCATAAAAACTTGTGGGGGGGTGGGGAGGGGGGAGGGGCTCATGGTGTAAAATAGATAGGATTCAGTTTAAAACAAGGTTATTAAGATTTGCAAAATTTTGTGGTTTCCTTTATTGCACGTGATTTATTTTCGCTTAATTTTATATTTGTTTTCACTTACTTTATTTTAATGTAAACTATAGTTCACATGTAAATTAACATATTGGGAATTAGGCATTAAAATTTTACAATTTAAAACACAGTTGAAATTCTAATTTTATATAAAAATTTCGTTTAAAATTCCTATTTTAATTATTAAGTCTATTTTTCAAGCTTTAGCTACTAGGTCTATTTATCTGAATATATATTTCTCACAAATATTTCGATATTCCGGCACTCTGTTGTGTGGCTTTACCAGGAAGTTTAAATTAAAATTAGTATTCGTTATATTAGTTTTAAAATTAGCTTTTAGCTTTTTTGTTAACAGTTTTTCACTTAAAATAATAATATTTTTAAGAATAGATTTCAAAATTTTAAAATTATAAAAACGAGTACTAATCTTGCCACATAATCAATAGAGAGGTTTACTGCGCAAAAACTTCTGCTAAACAGCATTTATTTGCCCACATACCATGCAATTATGCCCGCTTGCTTATGAAAGTAATTAACTGATTTTAACTGCACTCTATTAACCAGTTTAATCGCATTAAAAGTAAAAACACGGTCATTAGTAAACTACAATGGGATGTTTATTTAATAATGCTTTCTTGGAATATGGTCGCATTTAGTGCAGTTTTACAAGTGCCAAAATTTTTTCTTTTACCTAAAATATTTGTTCTCACCTTAACTTACGTAAAAATCGCTAGTTGCTCAATTAAGAAAGTATATCATCACTTAAAAATGTTGAAAAAAAGGTTGGAAACTCTCAAAGTTTGCAACGCGTCTTGTATCTGATTGGCCAATTATATTAGCCAATGAAGAAGTAGCGCGTATGTTTCTCTGCACCAGGCAAGGCATCTAAAACTTTACGTGTACTAAGTCCCAGAATTTATTTATTTTACATTTACCTTGCGTTCGCATTCAGAAATTTATTCGGTGTTAAATAGAGTTCTATAGTAGTTCAAAATTCACTTGGTTAAAAAAAGTTAAAGAGGCTAGCCGGTTTCACAACGAAATGGTTAAAAATACTGTATTATTATTTGCGCTTTTTGCGCTATTTAATTATGGTTCCTCATCTGTGCACTTTGAAGAAAAATTTTTAGATGGTAAATTCGTTTGAAATACTATTTTGTATTTTCTTGTTTTTCATTCGAGGTTTTTAATTATAGATTCATGGAAGGATAATTGGGTATATAGTAAACATCCAGGAAAAGAATTTGGCAAATTTGTTTTGAGCTCAGGAAAGTTTTACAATGACGTGGAAGCCGACAAAGGTTTGTGTTTCTTGAAGTTGCTTGTTTATGCAAAAAAATCATTTTATAAATATTTGTATATTTAGGCATTCAAACATCACAAGACGCCAGATTCTACGCCGCATCGAGAAGTTTTAACCCATTTTCAAATAAAGATAAACCTCTTGTCATTCAATTTTCTGTAAAACATGAACAAAACATTGATTGTGGTGGTGGATATGTAAAACTTTTTGACTGTTCGTTGGATCAAGAAGACATGCATGGTGAATCTCCCTACGAAATAATGTTTGGTCCTGATATTTGTGGATCGGACACAAAAAAAGTTCATGTCATATTTAGTTACAAAGGCAAAAATCTTTTAATTAAAAAAGATATAAGATGCAAAGATGATGTCTACTCCCATTTTTACACTCTCATCGTAAAACCAGACAATACATATGAAGTCTTAATTGATAACGAGAAAGTAGAATCTGGAAATCTAGAAGATGATTGGGACTTTTTGCTTCCTAAAAAAATTAAGGATCCTAATGCCAAGAAACCAGAAGACTGGGATGATAGGGTAAGTACAACTTGATGTTTAATGTATGATGGCTTACATGCAGCATTAACGTTACACAACATCTTTTGTCGTTGCGCGTTAATAGACATTATCTGCCTTATATATAAAAAATGTGTATGCAAACTGTCTTAGCAGCTAGTTAGCATTAAATATTTTATCAGTAACGCTGTAAGAAATTTTAAAAATTATTTTAAGTACTATTTTACTTCCAATAATGATTTGTTCATTGGGGTATTGAGAATGTAAATTTACAGCCATACATACATATTTAGGTACTTATATTATTTATTAAATACTGGGGCCAAATCGTCGCAAATCGAAATTTCAAAATTCTTATTAGAATTCCTATATTAAAAGCATTGAAAACTCGATCGATCGAGTTGTCAATCATTTTAATATAGGAATTCTGGGGCCAAATCGTCGCATTCGATTCGAATCGAAATTTAAAAATTCTTATTAGAACTCCTATATTAAAAGCATTGACAACTCGATCGATCGAGTGAAATTTCGATTCGATTCGAATGCGACGATTTGGCCCCTGATAAGAATTTTCAAATTTCGATTCAAAACGTAATTTTACTGGATCGATCGAGTTGTCAATGCTTTCAATATAGAAAAACCAATAATAATTTTTAAATTTCGATTCGGACCGAATGCCGTTAACAATTTTCGCAGTTCAACTAAGACTTTTTTTACTATACTTTTAATATTATTCTTAAAAGAATCAGAAATACCATATTCATATTTTCTATTATTAAAAGTTTCCATTTTTTAATACGCTCAAACAATAATCTTTAGTTAAATTTAGGAAAATATTGTAAACTGCGAACCTTGCAGACGTTGCTCTGAGGGCAAATTACGACATTCGAGTCGAATCGAAATTTAAAAGTTCTTATTGGAATTCCTATATATAAAGCATTGACAGCTCGATCGATAGAGTAGAATTCGGTTTGAATCGAATGACTTAATTTGCCACCTGCTTTGTAAATAAAATCGCCGGTTCCTGTAGTACTTAAAATAGGTATATTATTTAAATTGCATTTTGTTTCGTTGGCCATCTTGTACTAATAAGGCAGGTAAAGTTTGGCTATTGCCTTCAAATACATACACACATTTACACACCTTTTTATATAAGTTAAGAACTTTAATAAATATATAAAAACTTGTTTTTGTTTATAGCCAACAATTCCTGACCCAGATGATAAGAAACCAGAAGATTGGGATAAACCAGAACATATACCTGATCCAGATGCTACAAAGCCAGAAGATTGGGATGACGAAATGGATGGAGAATGGGAACCACCAGTAGTTGATAATCCAGAATATAAAGGTGAATGGCAACCAAAACAGCTTGATAACCCTAACTACAAGGGAGATTGGAAACATCCTGAAATTGATAATCCAGAATATACTGCTGATTCTAATTTATATTTACGTAAAGAAATATGTAAAATTGGATTTGATTTGTGGCAAGTTAAATCAGGAACGATATTTGATAACATTCTAATTACTGATGATATTGAGCTAGCCTCAAAAACGGCATCAGAAGTTAAAAATATCCAAGCCGGAGAGAAAAAAATGAAAGAGGCGCAGGATGAAGAACAAAGAAAGAAAGATGAAGAAGAGAGTAAGAAAAACGACGACGAAGATGAAGATGACAAAGATGAAGATGAAAAAGAGGATATTCCATCTGAGGATGAAGAACCTAATGATCACGATGAGCTGTAGACCTAAAAACATCTAGTATCTATAGAAAAACAAAGACTTAATAAAATATTTTTAATTTATAAAAATGTATTCCACCAAACAACCACACAAACACATATGTTTTGTAAATTATTTTAAATTTGTTTTTAACCAGGGGCCAATCGAAAATTCACTCGATCGAGTTGTCAATGCTTTTAGTATAGGAATTCTAATCAGAATTTTTAAATTTCGATTCGTATCGAATGTGACGATTTGGCCCCACGTTAAAAGTGCTGAAAAAAATAAGGGCCCAAATCGTCGCATTCGATTCGAATCGAAATTTAAAAGTTCTTATTAGAATTCCTATATTCAAAGCATTGACAACTCTATCGATCGAATGAAATTTCGATTCGAATCGAATGCGACGATTTAGCCCAAGGTTTATTGCACTTGAGTCGTCAATAACAAGAAATAAAATGAGGGGCCAAATCGTTTTAAGACAATTTTAAGATATAAAAGTAATAGCTAAGTCATCTTGGACCTACCACTCTGCCATTTTTTAGGTAACTGGCTCGGACATTACCCAGTTCTTGACAGGATCACATCGTTACCTGAAACACACAACCCTTAATTTGAAATAGGGCAGCTGGTATTAAAAAAAATATTAAGTAGTTTCGTTCGTGTAATATATCGTTTCCTTAATAAAAAAAGGCCTTAACTCGTATATTTTTATAAGTCTAGGGAGCAAATTACAGCTTCGATTCAAATCGAAATTTAAAAACTCTTATTGGAATTCCTATATTAAAAGCATTGTCAACTCAATCGATAGAGTAGAATTTCGAATTGAATGCCGTAATTTACCCCCAGAGTTTTGTTTATTTCGATAAATAACCTGCAAATTAGCCAAAAAAAAAATGTTGACTTAAAAATACGAGTTAGGGTAACGACGTTACATCCTTTTTTGCAACTTTTTTATGCAACTCCTTTCAAAAGATGGTTTTAGGCAATATATAAAAAAGGATTAATCGAAAAAAACGTACTGTTTTGACAGTTTTAAAGTGAGCAAACTCGAGCAAAAAATTGTCAGCTGTTGAATCGACACTACCCTGTAAAGTATTGTACCGTGGTCTCAACATTATATTTCGTTATCTTTTTCGTTTGAAATGATAAAAAGTTATTGTATGTCTTGACGAGACATATTCATCCCTAGACGAACGTCAAACTCAGTAAATAAAAACGCAGTTTAAAAATACCGGATTTTTTTTAATATGGAAGTTGACATTTGTCTAGGCATGAAAATGTCTTGTCAAAACGTGCAATAACTGTTTTTGCATTAATGATTTTTGACAAAAAAAAAAAAATACTGCCACCTTCTAAACACTAAACTTTTCTTGTCTCATGGCAACTCTGTCGGTTTCTGACTTTTCTGTTTTGTAGTCAAGTTTGCGGCTTTTTTTATCTTGCAGTGCTGAAAATTACACGTGTTTTTCTAAAGGCAAAAGATTTAAAAAGTAATTAATTTACAAAATAATTCTCACAAAAATGGCTGACGTCGTAGAAAAAATTGAAGAACATATTGAAGCTACTAAGGAAGTTCCCGTGGAAGAGCAAAAGGCTACTGAGGAGACAGCAGTGGAAGAGTCGGCGGCCAATGAAAATGGGTCAGACATTGAAAACAAAATCATACATCAAGTTGAATATTATTTCGGTGATGCTAATTTGAATCGTGATAAATATCTTTTGGAGCAAATTGCCAAAGATAAAGATGGCTGGGTGCCTATCAGTGTGCTCCTTACATTTAAACGTTTGGCATCTTTGAGCACAGACTCTAATGTTATTGTCGATGCTTTGATGAAATCAGATAATGGCTTGGTCGAGGTCAGTGATGATAAGCTCAATATAAGACGTCATCCAGAAAAACCCATACCAGAACATAATGAAGAAAGACGTAAAGAAATTATGTCGCGTACTGCGTATGCTAAAGGTTTTCCCTTGGACACAAGTATCGATATATTGTTAAAATATTTTTCTGACTTTGAGAAGGTGACTCACGTGAATATGCGTAAATATTTGGATAAACCCTCAAAGTCATATAAATTTAAGGGAAGTGTTTTTGTTACGTTCGAAACGAAAGAGCAGGCAGAGAAATTTATTGAAAAGGCAGAGGTAATTATGTTTTAGTTAAGTAAAATTCATGGTAATATCTGTTGTTTAATATAACTTTTTACTATACATTATTATTGCTAAAAGTAATAAAATAAATGGTGAAACTAGCTTCAATTGCTTTGGCTAGTATTGTATATAAACTTCTGTTAGCTTTATGATCATATATTTTTTTATTTATATAAAGCCTGAATATAACAACAATAAATTAGTGTGCAAATGGCAAGAAAAGTATTTTGAAGAGAAACGTGAGGAACAAAAATTAAAATCCAGCAAAAGGAAGGAGAAGAAGGAAAAGCAGGAAGAGATTACATTTGTTCTACCAAAGCATTCCGTTTTGTACTTTGAAGGTGCCACTGAAGATACTACCCGCGAAATTATACGTGAGGCTGTTGAAAAAATTTCAACAGATTTTGAAATTGCCTATATTGACTTTTGCAAAGGTGAAAAGGTGGGACATGTACGTTTCACTGAAGAAAATACAGCTGAAAAGTTCTTGAGTTTGCTCGAAGAGAATAAAGTAAGATATTTCGATACCTTTATATTTTTTTTTTCATTTTTAATAATAACTCAATTTTAATTAATTTCTTAACATTAAGTTAAAAATCAAAGATGATTTATCACTCGAAGTACGCACGCTTAGCGAGGAAGAGGAGCAAGCTTTCCTAGCTAAGGCTGTTGAAAATATGAAAAGTCGGCGTAATCATTTCAATCAAAAGAAAGGTGGCCACCATCATCATCATAATCATGGACGTAAACGTCGTGGGGGTAACAATGATCGTAATGACGAAAAAAAAAATAAATCGGATGAGTAAATTTTATGATTAATTAGTTTAACCACCTAACAAGCAACTAGATATCTTTTTTAACACTATTAATAACATTTTTATATAACTTATATATAAAGTTAATATACATACTTACTGTCTCTTATCAAAACATGTTTTGTCCTATTACAACATGTTATCTAACTTAACGAAGAAAGTAATCTTTTGTCTTCGTTTTTTCTCAATGGAATGTTTTCACTTTTTGTGATTAAACGAAATAAAATTTCTGTTTATTTTTTAATGTAGTTAAGAAGTTTTTGGATTTATATTTTTTTTATTTATAAGAATACATACATAAAGTTTGTCGCCCCTTCAACAGTTTAATTTAAATACAAACATATATCTATGTTGGTATTATAATGATAATAAATTACCAGGTGTAGAAAAAATGGGGTTTAGCTATAAGTTTTCTTTTAAATGTTACTGATATATATGTACACCTTATTCAATAAAAATATTTTTCTTATAAAAATAACAAAATTTTCTAAATAACTCTAGTTTTATTTTTCGTATTTAAGATCGTTTTTTTATATCGATAACCCTTTTGGTAGTCTTTTCGTTTCGCGACGACTTCAGTATTTTTTAAAAGAAAATATGTGTATATTTGGTTCAAATGATTTATAAAAAAATGATACATAATTTGTTATATAAGATTAAAATACATACTTGAAAATAAAATTAAAAATTTTTAAACTCCCAAAACAATCGACCCTATTATGTATTTCGATTGATTCTCCATGCAAATACGGCTGTAATAAAATAACAAATTTATTTTTTCAATTTTAATATTAAAAACCAAAAGATTTTAGCAAAAAAAGAAAAATAATCCAAAATATACCAAATAAAAGTTAATTTGAAGCCAAAATATTTCAGAGTGAATAAGGACGAAGGAAAAAATTTCAAATTGAAATGCAGAATAGGGGTGATTAACAAATTAAGAGCACATGACAAAAAGGGTTAAAACCGTAATCGAAATTTACTTGGTTTAATGCAGTTTACTACTTTCGTAATTAAGGTTTTGTGTTAAGTGTTTTGGTTTTATTTTTTGTAGCGTCTTCAGGTATGTAAGATACTGTGCGGAGTTTGAAAGTATCTGGTAACGCCGAAATATAACCGATTTGAAGCAGCTTTAAAAAATATTAAGCAGATTTAAATGCTTCAGAAATTTTATTTGCTTTTGAATTAAGAAATTTATGTTATATATTTTATATAACAATAAATTCTACAAACCCCACTGTTCTTCCTCCTTCTAACAACCAAATGTTAGCAACAATATAAATTAAAACACGTAAATGTACGTTTTTGATTAGGTTTTATTTTCTATTTTTCTAATTTTATTTTATTTATATTAACATTTTTTATGTATGCATTTTTAAAAGTTATTTAAAACATTTTTTTTATTTTTTTTTTTATTTTGTGGTTATATTAGTAACAACGTTTCATTTTGAATTGATTTTTTTTCAAATAACATTAATGTATTTTATCCTTTTTTTAATAGTTAATTTTGGTATATATAATAAAAAAATAATTTTAATTAATCAAATTAATTTTTTGCCGGAACATACAAATATAAATATCAAAATGCAAATCTAATTTTTGAAATTAAAGTTAGCAAACATTTTATATAAAAAAATCTTTTTTTTTGTTGGTTGAATAGTTTTTTTTACGATAATATAAATGCATTTTAAATAAATTTTTAAATTAACAATTAAATTCAATTGAAATTTAACCATAAAATAAATGAATTTAACTAAATATGAAAACAAAGTGATGCTTGCTGGCTTAATTTGTTCGTGGTGTATTTTGTTTCTTTTTAAATAAGATTTAAAGGAAATCGTTAGTTCTTTTGAATTTTTTAAACAATTTATAAAACGAACTTGTTGTTATTAATCCAGTAAATACTTTTTGAATAATTTAAAATTAAATTTTAGCCTATAATTACAAACTAAAGCGTTGGGTGGGTGGGGTGTTAGGCTGGTGTATCTATTTAAATGATTTTTTTTTTATAAGAATTTAAAAAGGTGATTTGTGTTTGAAAATTTAAATTTGTAAAATCATTAGTGCATTACTTATACTAATTAAATTACTCTTATATTGTTTATATTATTTTATTCGGCAGAAAAAAATATTCTATAAAAAAAAAATAACTTATGATAAATTATATTTATAATCGTATGTATTTGTTAAAGCAGCATATTTCTTTAATAGAATTTAGCAATAATTATTATAGAATACTTAAATAAAAAAAAATATAAACAATAACTACATAAAAATATATAATAAATACAATTATTTAAGAGTCTTTTTAAACGACAAATAAATCAACTTTTTCATTAAACGAAATGTTTTAATTTACATAAACAAATAAAACGAAAAACTTTCTAATTTAAGAAATTAATTAAATGTTTAAAATAATCGAACAATTTTATTTGATTATAAAGCGATCAAATCATGTGCGTTAATATTTTAGGAAAAACATAGCTTAAAGTTGTGTTTTTCCAATAACAATAAATTGAATTAAAGGAGGAAAAAAAAACGAAAAATTTAAATTTATCTTGTTTTTCTTTTGATATGAAATTTTAATCAGCTAAAAGTCTATATAAGAAGAATAAATATTTATTTGCCTTAATTATGGTTTAAAACTTAACTCAGTTGATAAAAAGATGAAAAATGTAAAAAAAATTATTATCATTTACAGCCCTTCGTTAAAACGGTTGACAAAGATTTGAAAACAATTGCAACTTATGAGTAGTAGTTATAAAAAAAGAATTTAATGTTTCAAAACTGTTATACAATTTTAACTCAATTGAGTTGAGTTGTAAACCATAATAGGGGGTTGGATAAGTTTATTTCCTAAATTCATCTTATAATGGTTCTTTACATTTTGTCAATATTTTTTTGTTTTATATGAAATCTAGAATCTAATAAATACATATAACAAACAAACATACTATTTAATACGTTGTCAGACAGACAGGCAGACATTGTTATAAACACTAAATTACACACAAGTTACAGTCGATTTAAAACACACAAATTCTTAAATCTTTCCATGAATTCGAGAGAAAGACTTTAACGTCTGCTGCTCCCTTTTTCGGTTTCACATTAAACAGTTTAAATTCGTTTTATATCCTCTTTCAGCCCATAGTCAGTCAATAAGTATGTTGGATAAACATTTGTATGTACACAAACTTGTTGATATTATTAAGTTCTTTCTAATGCTGTTTACCATAATCACTTCATTTCCAAACGGGCGATAAATCAAGTGTGAGATTCCTTAGGGTACGATTACGAGCTGAAGAACGTTTTTGTTTGGCAGACCTTGAAATTTCCATGACAAGACCGCGGCAGTCATTGCAAACGGGCACTAATTCACCGCGCATTTTTTCTTGATCCTGACTCAGTTGAGTGCCGGATGAGGAGAGTGTGTAAGCACGTGAGAATTTTGTCCTGTAAAGATGCAAGAAAATTCATTTGTTGAGTACAAAATAGTTTTTGTTATATAAAAGTAAAAAAGTAGTATTTTTTTTAAATAAAGGACAACTCGTCCTTGTTAAAAGGATTTTTCGAATTCTCCTTTTTTTTACTTTACAAAGACGTTTCTAACAAAATTGGTAGCAAAACAAGGGTCGCACAAAGTACTTATACTGGACAGCAAGCTGTCGCAGAAGCGCAATGTGAAGAGGATAATTAAGGAGACGACCAATGCGCTCTATGCATGCAGGAAAAGATAGATTTTAACTATGGTTTCTAAGCCTATTCTACCAAATGGCTGATTGGTATGTGTTAATGAGGTGTGATGCATTGCCTTGGAAAAGTATGCGTGACTGTGTAAATATCTCTACTATGATGTTAGACGCAATCCTGGATTTAAAATCAATTAATCTGGTATCTCGGCTAAAGGCCATAGGATAAGCATATGGGTTATGGTAGGATATTGGGGCAAAAAAGAAAGCGTACAGGAACGAGCGAAGACACTCATCGACGACGTTGTGGTATCTAACCGTCTTGATTCACTCGAACACCGTCGTGATGTGGGGTGTGTTTCGCTGTTCTATCGATACTATAATGGGATGTGCTCTGAGGAAATCAGGGAACTTGTTCCCGAAACCCGGAACTTTTTGCGTGATACACGTTTTTCTAGAAGAGCACACCCATAGGTAGTCGACTGGCCAGTAAATCGCACCACTCATTACAGGGAGAATTCCTTCTTCGGTCGCACAGTTCGTATGTGGAATAAACTCCCTAGTGATGTCTTTCCTGCCACAGTAAATATCGGGAAATTTAAATCAAATGTCCACAAACACTACTCCCTTTATCCTCCTTCCCATAACTTATTTTCCTGATACCAACACAATGCAATGCATTTGTAGGCGTCATCCCCTGAGTGCTGGTTATTATTAAAAAAAAAACAGCGACATCATGGTCCCAAAACTAAGGTAAATTGGGCAGTCAAATGTTACCATGGAGGCTGGTGGGCGGCCCTTGGCCCAGACCGCAGGATCCATAACTTCCAAAGGTTTAAAATGATTGGGAAGGGGGTAGAGACAGAGAGAAATGGGGTAGCAGCTGCCTTCGGCTGCAGATGCCGATAAAAATGCATCAGAAAACCTTACAAACAAGCATTCGTGTCTTAATTTTCCCAAAAAAAAAATGACTCATTGGTGGTCTTACAGCTTTCTTCTTATATTTCAAATCTGGAGCAAAGCCTCTACTAGCGAGCTAGTCGGTAATTTTGTTGCGAACTTTGCCGCAGTATACCGGAACCCAACAAAATCTATTGAACAAGATGTCCATAAGGGCCGTCTGACTAGTAACATAAATAATGCCTTCACTTTCTCTTGAAACATGCTCCACAACGGATCTTGCCCTTAAAATGTCCAGTATTTCTGCCTGGAACACACTACCGTCGTCAGATAAACTGTAGGATAATGTGATATTCCTTCCAAGACATACACCCCGGCTTCAAGGTATATATCCAACTTAGATCCGTCAGTGAAAACTGCACACCCCTCATAAAGATTATCGGATTCCAACCAACAATCCCTTTCAGGGATTATTATCGGTGATGTTTTCTTAAAGCTGGCCTCCATGACTATATTGTCCGTCCTAAATTTCTGGACCAGACTAAGATGCTCAATACCAATCTCCCAGTTTTTTTACTAGTGGTGTCAGTATTAAAAAAAAGTTTTTCAAATCTTGACTTGGCCAGTCAGACCAAACTTCTTACTGTCATTCCCGTCACCCAGCATGCAATTGTTACAGTTTGGAGAATTATGTATAGTTTCGCGAAAGCTTTACTTCTTATGGCACCAGTGATGCCAAGCGAAGCACATTTTTCGACCATAGAAAGAAGCTTCTTCTAGCAGTTATTTTATAACGCCTCCCACCATACAGTGCAATCATACGTCAGAATGTGTTTTACAACCTTTGTGTTAATCCAGTTAACCAGTTTGATTGTAACCCACTGAACTCTTCTCTTAAATATTTGGATAACCCAAAGATACTTAGTCCACATGCCAACTTCAACTCCACCCCAATTGACTGTTAGGCCTCTAAAAGCCCCGATCCTATTCTTCTTAGTGGAGAGAACATGCATAACCGTTTTCTGAACCGGTTGTGGGGTTTCAAAGATCGCTCAGTCTATCCAAACAAGTTTAAAGACCAAGAGTTTAAGGCATATTGAATATTGCTGTCAAACAAGACCTTGCAAAACTCTTGGAAACTACTAAAGCAATGATTTTGAAACAGATAAATCGGACACAATACAAATTAAAGCCAAGAGATATTGTAAGATTATTTCGCAAGTCCGAAATGTTGCTTGAACGTTATTAAGTAACACAATTTTTAATATTTCTTGTAATGAAAACTGGAAACATTTTAATAACCCAAAAGCGTAAGAGATCGTATGTAAGGCCTGACTAGCCAGCCGAATCGACACCGAGTCAAACATTCCAGACGCTGAGGCAATGCTCTGTATTCGGGAAGAGCAAAAGGGCCCTACTTAATATCAGCTGCAGAAACCTGGCCTGAACTCAAATGATTCGTTTGAAATGAGCATTGTCGAAAATAAAAACCACAATAGAAGACCAAAACATGAAATCTTAATACTCTATTAGTTCCACGTTTGGCCACATGATACAAGATTGTTAAAACTATTTTGTTTAACTTTAAAATTTAATGGCAGAGTGCTAGGGTGTCTCACGTTGATCCAGACAAGCGAAAACAGTCGACATATGCCTTCGAATAGGAAGCTGTTACGGCCTGGATACTTTGTTTTTGTACGCAGTTTATTTATTTTTGAGTTTGGTGGTTCTCCTCCACATAGTCAAAATGTTTTTTGCATGCAGACAATCATAAAAGCCCCCGAAAACTGTTTTACAGTACAGCTATGTGACGCCAAACAATTCCCCACATGCGAGGGTGAATCGCAAAATTCTTGAAGTGCGATAAAAAGGGACGGACTGGTTGTCCTTATAAAAACCAACGACGCGCGAGCTCTTTACCTCACCAGAGATATTTTACGACTGAACGGTTTAAACTATTAAGAAGAACGTAGTTAGAAAGTTTTTAAGTATTTACCTTGCCTTGCCAGACTTTTACTTTTTGCAATCGATACAAAACACTCTCTATGAGATACGCTTAACTGTCGTCTCAAAAGAAATCCATATGTTTTTAAAAAATTTGGAAAATTTCATAATGCATATGTACTTACTTTCTATCTAATGTACTGCTGTTTGAATGTGGCCTAGAAGCTGGACTGTGTACAGGCAAACTGCGCGGCCCTTCCATGCTGCGTGACATAATACTGAAATGTCGATTGTTAACATATTGATTCTCTTTATGACTATTACCGCCATTGGCCATAATCGACGCGTTATGCTGTTGTTGGAGATGATAATGATAACTGTTGGTGGTGCCAGCTGTATATGATGTTGTCATTGCGGATGTATCATGTAAAGCCTCAATCGCTTGTCCTGCAGCAGCATTATCAACACCACCAGCCAAAATACCGGGTGTGCTCATATTAGATCTTTGGTGTTTAGGGGATGAGGGTGCGCTGCCCACTGAATTGCGAGCCTTTAAAAAAATTTCAAGGAAAAGAAATTGTTAAAGATATTTTTCGATACTCAAAAACTCTTATTCATAAAAATGAAATGGTCTTCAACTAGTAACAAGTTAATTTTGTATAAGTTATCTAATTAAAGAAAAAGTTTTTATGATATCTGTTTTAATTACCTTACGTTCTGCTTCTGAGCCCATTAGCCTTTCTATCAATGATTTGGGAAAAGTTTCATCTAATATATTGCCCGTCGAAGATGAGTGCATGTAACGAGCATGATGAGAAGGTGAGGGTGTACTTGAACCAGCTGGGCTTGCCAATAATGAGGGCGATATTAAAACAAGCGGAACATTACGGAAGTGTTCGGAAGGTATGCGCATCTTTAAAAATTGGAAATTTATAAAAACGATTAAATTAAAAAATAAGTTTTATTTCCTTACTTTTGTATAACACTTGGAACAAACGGTACGCTGACATATTTTACATTGTATACCCCATGGACCAAATATTGAGAACCTTGTACGCAAACATAAAAAACATATTTTACGCTTTTCAACATCCTCCTTGACACGTATACCAACGGGAAGACCTTCCAGTTCGGCTTTTGTCATAACAGAACGAATGTGCACAATCTCCTCCAGTGTTAAGGAAAGGCGATCATCGCCACGTTCGTTCCAAGTCTTCTCATCCATAAAGGATTTGTTCCACGGGCCAAGAGTGGATGATGAATTGCTTATGTTTTTCATATCCTCAACAATAGGACTTTGGGAGCGTTTGGATTCTTGCTGATGATGTTGATTATGTATTTGATGTTGGTTGTTGTCATTGTGTAGCTGTAAAAATTTTAGCATTAAAAATCAATAAGCATTAAAAGGTTTTAATTGAAAAATATTTTCTATGTACCTGTTTGGCTGTGCTCACATTATCACCGCCAACATTACCATGCCCAACCGACTGCCGTGACTCCGGTCGTGATGGTGGCATCGAATGTGTCTCATCGAAATTACTTTGACAACCAACAATGGTATGACGTCGAGACGAACCCCGCCGAGAATCGCATTGTGGAGCCAAATCATAATCTAAATCGTTTTAGAAATAAAGTTGCTTTATTTTAGATCATGTTTGAAATTCAAATTTAGGTGAAGTAATGTAAATTTGAAATTATTTGGTGGCATTTTAGAAAATTTGATGAAATTTATTAAAAAAAAACAAGTTATGAATGTAAGGAAGTGAAAAGGTTAGAGGTTTGTGGATAGAGTACATTGCCGGACGTCATTAGATCAAATGCAATAAATTCGCTTGTTAGTCGAAATCGGGGCACTTAATTTTATTGTAGGATGTGTAAGGGTGAAGAGGCATTTGAAGACAAAAGAGTGTTTTATGTGTTACTATCTGAGATTTAAAAAGGTTAGGTTACGAATGGCAACCTTACCTGTAGGCCCATTGTGAATCCCTTCAGAAGAGTTCAAAAGAGTAATAAAAAAGAATAGGAAATTTGTAGAAAAAACGATACAAAAATAAAAAAAATAGCAAGAACGCTGTCAGCTTAAGTCAGAGAAGTCCGTGTTCGTCAATCACGCGCAGGCGCTGGAACCATCTATTTACATATGCATGCAGCCCCTTTGATTCCTATGATGTTTTCCAGCCTACAGCTAGAGACTACACCAGGTCCATTTAAGAAGCGCCCTCCCAGCCTCCTCTGTCGGCGGATCTGCAACCACCTAGGGTAGTGGCAGACAAGGTGTTCCATAGTATTTATCTCCTCCTCATCCCCGTATAACCTGCAAAAGTATGGAAAGTTCCAATTCCATTTCTTAGTCATGAATATCACATCGCAGGGATCCATGAGAGTCCTATATACCTCAGCAGATCCCTGCCCTCCTTGAGCAGCAGGTTAGTACCCCTCCTGTCCAGCCTGGGCCACAGAAGCCTGGCAATCAGCCCTAACCCTCCATGCTTGGTCCACTTAGTCTGTTTCCCAAATCCCTATCAATTTAAAATAGAAACCCGTTGGTAATCTTAACGGCTCACAGCCCAGTTCAATATCCGGCCGATCCCGTTCATGCCAATTTATCGGCAGTTTAATTACCGGCAACATCACAATGAGCCTAACCTTGCGTGTCGCTAAGATCACCCTGAGAGGACGTCTACAGTCTTTCATAAGTCTAGACCTGACATAATGCCCCTCTGGAGCCTTGAGCGTGGCCTGACTATCGACGCGAATCAGTTGGCTAGAAAATAGACAATGAAATGGAGGCCTTCCATTGGTACTGCAATAAATTTTTTCCTGAGTCTTAGACTTTCTTTTTCCTTCTTGTTAGTCTTATTATTTCTATTCCTGTTTACTATGTTTTTTTCTTACTTTTTCCTAGAAGGGATGCACAATAGACTCAGAAGGCTTTCGAGTGTTGATGTATGCAATCTAACCTAACATATTTCATATAAAAAACAAAAACGAAAAATCCTTTCTAAACTGCCGTTACCTTCTGTAGTTACACCATAATTGTAGTTACCAGGGGCCAAATCGTCGCATTCGATTCAAATCGAAATTTCACTCGATTGATCGAGTTGTCAATGCTTTTAATATAGGAATTCTAATAAGAATTTTTAAATTTTGATTCGAATCGAATGCGAAGATTTGGCCCCAGTTCTTTTCTAACTCTTATTAACTATTAACTGCAACGGGTTTAAGAGTCATATTAGAATGATTGTGTAGCAAAAAAATTTCAATAGTTAAGGAACCGTCTTAAAATAAAGTTTACTGAAATGTAAACGGAATTTTTGTTATTTTTAAAAATTTCGTCTGGGAACTGTTTTAAAAAAACAGAAATGGTTTTGATGAATTTTGAGCTGTTGCTTAATTCTGGCTCACTTCTTAGATACCACTATGAATCACTGTTGCTGAAAGGGCCAAAAATGTCCTTTGAACCAAGATTAAAGGTTGTAAATTATTACAAATAATTTGGAAACATTCTTTATAAAAAATGGGAAAAATATGTTACTTACAACCTTGTAATATTGAGCAAGATAGGACGTAGCCTTGGAAAAGAGATACAGCCTAACTGGTTAAATCGGCCCCTCTATGAAACGTTTCTAAAGGATAAGGGAACAATTAGTGGAGTTGGAATAAAGAGAGGAATATAATAATTAAATAAGAAAAAAAAAGTTACAGACCAGAGTTACTAAAGGAAGTTTTAAGTGCAACACTCATATCAGACTTGTAGAAAGTACTAAGTAATCCGTCAAGATATAAGCTGTAATACACATATGTATAGGAATTTCAGAGACTCAATTTCTTAAGGAACAAAACTTTATAAGAAGAGGGGAAAATAGAACGCAAAAATTTTTCTTTAAATATTAATGAGAATAATTAAAAATTCGAGATTGTGTTAATAAAATTTTTATATATTTTTTATGTAATTAAAAAATTTTCTAAAATGCCACCAATTTTAAAAATTTTTTATATCTGAATATGTATTTAATAAGTTAAAAAACTATATATTTATAATCCATGCAAATAAAATGTTTTAAAACAAATGAAAATGTGGGTGCTAAACTAATAACGATAATAAAGCATAAAGGGTTAAAAAAAACTCAAATTAAATTAAGACATACACAAATAAAAAAAAAGAGAAAAAAAAAAATTTAATAGACATACTTCCAGCCACCCATCCAAACACGCACACCTAACTTAAAGGATATTGTTATTTAAGACAAAGTGTGGGTTATAAACGTACATATACACGTGTTTAATATACATTAGTAGATAGTGATGTTAGTTAAGTTTTGCATTTTGCTGTTGCTGTATGTTGTTTTAAAAATGAAAGTTAGAAAAGCCAAAGATTGAAAATGCCAGACTAAAAATGAGACAGATTGACACATACACAGGACAGACAATAACAAAGAAGAAATATTTGTTTATTTGGCTGTCAATTATAACATTTATATATACATACATACATAGTACAGAAGAATATTTTTTGAGATCTATAAATGTCTGACTGATTTTATGGATTTCACGTGTATTTTTCATATGTACGAGTTTGTACAGCTTTTTAATTATAATAATTTTTAATATATACATTTCTTTGGTTTTGGCATATTTACATTCTAAGGCGTTGTCAAGGAATCTATGATAGTCATCCTGGCAATAGGAATCCTCTGTGTAGTACTTAGACATCACACGAAGTAGCAGTAGTAAGAGTAGCAGACATTTTTTATACTAAATAGCGGTATAAAGTAGTAGGTAGTACAGTGGTATGGTAACGCAGTAGAATGCAGTAGTTGAATGAAGAGTTGCCATTTTTCAACAATAGTTAATAGTTTTTAGGATAAACAAATTTAATTTTTCTAGTATGTAGTATCATTAACAAAAAAAAAAATTATTAAAGTATGCAAACAAATTTAACATTGACGTGAAAACTTTATTGTTACAGTAGGTGTTACACTGTGTTTAATTTTAATTAAAAGTTTATAATGTAAACATTTATGTTCATATTTTTTGTTTTATAAACGACTAGCTTATTAAATTTTATCTTTGTTCAGTATGCTTTTCTTTTTTTAAATAAATATTTCCTAAAATAGTTAGAAAACTACAAAGGTTTTTTACAACTACCAACCAAGCAAAAACCCACATTACACAACTTAAATACCTTAAAAAATAAAAAAAAAAAACAAAATATTAATTAAACAAAATAAAAAATAATTATCCTTAAATTAAAATTGATTATATTAAAAGAGGATTAATAATGATCTGTATACTCGGCTACACCGACTATAAGACCCCCACCACCAACAATTTCAAGGAATAAAAAAAGTATAATAAAGTGTGTAGTTAAGAGCCCTATTTCCTGACTATTAATCGAAATTGTATATAAATTAAAGAAAAAACATATGTATATAGTATCAACATCTGTTAAAATGTATGCAAGTTAAGGTCAAACAGTTTACTTGAAAACCCAGTCATACGGTCAGACGGACATTGTAAAAAATTTTTTTGGCATTACAAAGATACGATATTTTAATGGTGTGGGTATAAAAAACTAATTGAAATAGAATTAATAAAAATTAATTTGACTTAAATAAATAATTAACAAAAATTAATAAAAAAAAATACAAACTACACACATCGATATGATAAATAACATTAGAGCCAAGTTTATTTGAAAATCAAAATAAGGAGATCATTAGAAAAATATTAGGGGGAGAAAATATATATTAAAATAACAAATTGCTTTATAATGGCAACACTACTTACTTGTACGACGCGTTACACGTGTCGTTGTGGGCTGTTGGTAGGTTGTATTCATATTCGTATTGTTGTTATTATTGTTACACTTAAGTCCTCTTGACGCAGCCATAGTGTCACTCATCATATAACCACCAATTGGATATGGAGGCATTTTTGGTTGTGAACACACACCTATGTTATGATTACCACCACTAACGTTGGCCGTTGAGACCGAGGAAGTTGTGGAGGCCAACGAGGTCTCATCAAAGCAATTATCATCATCCTAAAAATATGAAAAGTAAATAAATACACAATGAGTTAAAAAGGCAACAGGTCAATAATAATTCCCCGTATTTTTGCGATTTTTAAAGAACACTGTGAACGTTATTTGTAAATCAGGATTGTTTGGCACATGTTGTTAAATAAGAACTTATCTTTAAGATGAGACAACAAATTATTAACAGGTTTATAAATAAATTATGGTCGGTAAATCTCGACGTGTGGGTGTTGAAAGCGTTATGTGCAGGGTACAGAAATATTATGAGAAACGCTCGGACGTCATATTTTAGAACATATAAAACAGGGTGTCCGCCGGCAAGGTATACACTTTGTTTTGCCGCTATTTTGGTAAACATTAGTCTTGACAGTTCATATTTGGCATTCGTGAAGTAGAGACGTGGCAAAATTATTATGGAAAATTATTCGGTAAGCCAACGTGTTTTAATCTTTAAAACATTTTATTAAAATCAATCATCGATTACTGTGACGATAAGAAAGTTACGTCATTTTTTTTGGAGAACAATGGGTCAACAATACACTATTTATCGTGTATTGAATGATTTCGAACAAAGTGAGGCTGCAGCTGGTAGGCCCAAGCATGGACCACAACGTACTGCAAAATCGGATAAAAACATTACTGCTGCTCAAGATAGTGTTCAAAACAATCCATCAACCTTAATTCACCGCTGCGGCGATATCGTGATATAATTGAAAACTGTCACAATTGCATGCTTTGAGCTTGGTTAACATTTGTTATCAACAAGACGGTGCCACATCGCATACAGCCAGGATTATAATGGAATTACTGCGAGACCTCTTTCCACAACAACTTCTTTCAAGAAATGGTGATATTGATTGGTCTCCACGGTCGCCTGATTTGACTGCTCCGGACTTTTTTTGTAGGGATATCCGCACAGCAAGGTTTATGCAAGCAATTCAAACAAAATATACGTGATGAAATTTAAGATATACCGCGTGAAATGAGTAAGAATGTAATGAAAAATGTGCTCAAAAGGGCTCCAACTCGTGAGGCTAACAGAGGAGGATATTTATCTGATATTGTATTTCGTACATAATTGCAGACATTAAATAAAACATTTATCTAAATAAGATTCATTATCTTTTATTTAACCAAAAATTAAAAACAAACAATGTAGTAAGCCTTGCAGGCGGACACCCTGTATTATACGTCATCAAGTCTCATAAGGTTAATGTTTATCTAATCTATGTAAATAAATTGAGTAGTTATATACATATGTGTATATATGTAAGTTAATATTGTGTAAAACTAACATTTTATTAATGTTGCCACTAATCAATCAAGCTCATCTTACCTTTTTAGTATTGATTTTTATTCTCAAAAATTTTGTTTCTTTAACTATAAATGATCTTGTTTTTTCTTTGAATTTTGAACAATTTTTTCCCAAAAGCATTCTTAAATTTTAAATTACTGTGACTTGAAAATTGTTTTTTTTGTTTCTCGAAAAATTTTACTTCCAAACACCCAACAAACAATATGGGGTACTTATAAATTTGCAATAATCAAACGTTAGCTGTAAATTCATAAATTAATTTAAAGGTATTTCTGGTTTTTTCAAGAAACATATCAAAAGTAAATTAAAATGGAATTTTTATATAAATAGATTAATTAAAGGTGAATAAAAAATATAGGCTTAAAATAACCAACTAAAATTTACCTGCAACAATGACAAATCAACTTTGATTAGACGTTGTTTTGAACGTGACGTTTTTGTTGAGGTTGATGTTGTTGTTGTTGGCTCCATATTTTCTTGTAACTTGTAGGAATCACGCAGTGTATTATGAGATTGATGATGAGATTGTTGCTGATGATGCGGTATAACCGATGATGTTGTTGAAGAGGGAAGCACTGCAAAAATGTATAGAAAAGAAAAACAAATACATACATTATTGAAGAAGATACAACTTACAAATTTGCAGCTGCAAAAAAAATTATAAATACAATTGAATTAATGGAAATTACATCTGTATAATGACAATTCATTATATAATCGAAATAAAAAAGTTGATTGCATGAAAATGAATTATTTCGAAAAAATTCGCTGTTGTACCTCAAAAATGGTAATTTTTCAATTTTTCGATTACCTTAAGAATTTTTTAAAACTATAAATTTAATATATTTTATGCTGGTTTTTGCCTATTTCTACGATTTTATTATATTTTACGCAACTCTAAAATAAATTAAAAATACCTTCGGATACAGTCAGATATAACTGAGTGATGCAACTCAGGGTAGGCGATGAATAGGTAGGGTGACCATTCGTACTGATTTTATCAGTACATGTACTGGTTTTTCATTTTGTGTACAGTTCAAAAATTTGTGTACTGAAATGTACTGTTTTTTCAGAAAATGTACTGATTGTACTGATTTTTCAAGATAAATTGAAATTAAAATTTTTTCCTCAAAAAGTTTTGTTTTCAGTCAATCAACAGCTGCCCAAAAATGTTTTCTTTACACGAATACATAGACACCCAAGGGACAGAAAAGCTTTAATTGACTCAGAAAGTGATTTTAATTGGATCGCTCTAATTGAAGTAGGTTCTTAGTAAGAGCGTTATATTCTGCTATGCCGAATCTTATATACCCTTCACAACGTTTGGTTGTGCAATAAGACATGTATTTTTGAAATCTAAAAGTTCTTTTCAGGGAAAACTAATGGGGGTCTGAGATACATTTTAATCCTCTAAAGGCGACTCCTGGGAAGTTGAAGAGGTTTTTACCCTATTTTTTTTAAATTTTGTATGGCAACCATTTAGGTGCTGGATATAGGGGGTATATATTTTCCACAAAAATAAGTGGGAAGAAAAATTTATTGCCGATCTTACATTAGACGTTTGTAGGAGCACCCTGGAAGCTGTGCAAGCGACTTAAAAGAAATTAAACTTTGTATGGCAACCCTGTTAGGGGGTGGAGATAGGATGTAAGTATGTCCCACAGAAATATTTGTAAGGCAAAATTAATGAGAATCGTCTTACATTGCACCCGTGTACGGGAACTCCGGGACAGTTGTGGAGATTTTTATGTACAAATTTTAGAGAAATAAAGAGAGGTAGTCGTGGTTGTTGGCTTATATCTCTTTTAGTTATCCGGCGATTTTGCTGAATTTCAATAGCAAAATTTTCGCAGGTATACCTGATGTTTTGATACCCCAAACAGGTCCAAAAATGTCAAGGGGCTTAAGAAACTTGATTTTAACAGATTAACGGACCAAAGGGCATCGCTAAATCGACTTACCTATCCATAAGGATCAAGAAAATATATACTTTATAAGGTCTCAAATGGATATTTAAGAAATTATAAACGCAATGACAAACTTATATATACCTAAATCACTAATGTGAAGGGTATAAAAAACTGAAAATCGTACTAAATTCGAAACAGAAAACAATGGTCACCCTATGAATAGGTCAACTAGCTAATTAATGACAAAACCATATTGATATAGAAATTATGACAGAACTGAAAGACATGGTTTTATTTATATCAGAAAGTCATTCTTAATCGACCGGTATAATTGAAGGTGGCTCTCAGACTATTATTTATTGAAATAACAAACATCCGCCCAAACGCAAAATACCCTACCACGCATGGGGTGTGGGTATAAAAACTTATCTAGAGCATAAATGTAAATTAAGGTAACGATATGTATGTTTGTATATGTGCAGTCACCTATTGCCACTACTATGCTCCCTATTTCCCGTTTAAGCAATACTAGCATGAAGAAATGTTATATTTAACACATAATGAAATGACATAACCCACCTCATTTTTATGTCATTTTTGTTTATTTTTCTTAGCTTTCTTTATGTCCCACTAGCCATTATATTGCATTTAATAGTACACTGAGTCAAACTTGTGATAATAAAATTTAAAAAAAAATAAAGAAACTATAAAATGTAAGGGGGAAAATACAGTAGGAGAAGAAAACTAGTTTATTTACTTATGGGAAAAAATTACTTTCTTATGAATTGTATAAAGTATGCAACTTTTATTATACTTCTTGTTGAAATATTTTTCTTTAATTTAATTAACAAGGAGGTTCTTCTTTACAATAATGAAGTCATAATTTTGACATTTATTTGTTTTAAAATTCATAAAAAAATAATATTAAATACTGTGAGAAGTTGAATAAGTACCAGAATATAGTTTTTGTTAGGTTTCCCAGTAAACAAAGAAAATTTAGTGAAAAATTGTAAAAAGGGAATTTTCGTTATTATTCCCCCAAACAATAAAAACAAAAATATGTAAATAATATAATAATGATTGGAAGTATTTAAACTTATATTAAATACTTATTTTAATACAAAGAAAGCTCTCAACTACACGTTATCTACAAATTGACCAAATTCGTTTACTTAAAACATCTATTAAGTTTTAATTAAAATCACAAATATTTCAATTGAAAATTGTTCTTGGTTTTTTCTGTGTACAGTGTCACAGTAAAAATAAACAAACAGTTTTGACAGCTAAAGTTTAGCAAAATTTGAACAATACACAGAGTAATAAGGCATTATTTTATTTAAACAATATTTTAAATAATAAAATTTTTTTAAAAGTAAAGCAGACCAAATATTTTTTTAAACTAAGTAAACGTTGATGGTTAACCAGTTTACAAAGACTTTATTAGCTGCTAACTCTTCAAAAGTAAGCTAAAGAAGTGTTAATTTGACCAGAGGTTAAGCGTCGTATAGTCTCAGGCAAATGCAAAAATACAAAAATAATAAGTATATTTATTGTGGGCGTGGCACAGATTATTTTGACTTTAGAAGCATTATCAATGAGTACAAAGTATCAAAAAAATCGGTGCAGTAAAAGAAAACCACCATGAAGAATTAAATTTTTTTGGAAATGCACTTCTCTGTCTTCTAAAAAATTTGTCATCAAAAGCCACCAACCAGTACGCGTACAAAACTTTTAAATAATCGGTTCGGTATAAGTAAATATGTTAAGAACTTCATTTTTGTGATCATGACCTATTTTATTATCTTTTGAATTTTTACAAAGTGAAATGCGTAAAAAGTTTTGTTGAAGTATAAGGACTTCCATTGCGATTTAAAGTTTTGTGGGCGTGGTACCGCGCCTGAGAGTTTTGATGGTAATAGGTTTCATATATGCGTAAAAAGTTTCAAAAAAATTCGCTGCAGCTGAATCGCTAGTAAAAGAATAAATTTCTCAACATTTCATACAAATTGGTGCGGTAGGTATTGAGATTTAAGTTATTTTGGGCGTGACACCGCCCTTTTTATTGCCTTTGAATTGCTTGTTTCATAAAAAAATTGTTGCAGTAGAAGTAACTGCATTAAGATCTTAATTTTTATGGCAAAGGCACCGCTTACTTAATGCCCCGAGAACTTAAGCATTAGAGGTCTTTTACAGGGTGTCCGCCGGCAATGTATACTACTTTGTTTGTTTATAATTTATGATTAAAGAGAATGTATCTTATATTGATAAATGTTTTATTTATTGTAGGCAATTGTGTATGAAATACAAAATCAGATAAATGTCCGCCTCTGTTAGGCTAAAAAATGCGAGCCCTTCTGAGCTTTTTTTTTCATTACATTCTCACACATTTCACGCAGTATTTCATTACGAATATTTTAATTAAGTTGCTCCAGCGTTTCTGGTTTGCATAAACCTTGCTTCTCAGATATCCACACAAAAAGAAGTCTGGAGCAGTCAAATCATGCGACATTACCATTTCTTTAAACAACTGGTTGTGGAAATAGGTCTCGCAGTGATTCTATTAAAATCCTGGCTGTATGCGATGTGGTACCGTCTTGTTGATACCACATGTTAACCAAGCCCAAAACATACAATTGTAGCATTAAAAAGTTTTCAATCATATCACAATATTGCTCCCCATTGACAGTTACCGTTACGCCGTTTTCAGTTTCAAAAAAGAAAACTCCAATGATTTCTCCTGACCAAATTGCACACCAGACTGTCACTTTTAATGGATGCAAAGGTGACTTATGAATAATTTAAGAGTTTTCCATTACCCAGATCCGACTATTCTGTTTATTCACATATCCATTTAAATGAAAATGTGCCTCGGCACTTATTGTGATTTTTTCATGAAAATCGATAATTGATTTTGATAAAATGTTTTATCGATTCAAACACGTTGGTTTACCAAATATTTTTCCATAATAAAAAAAGCCATGTTTCTACTTCACGACTGCCAAATATGAACTGTCAAGACTAATGTTTACCGAAATGGCTACAAAACAAAGTAGAAGTACCTTGCCGCCGGACACCCTGTATATGCGCATAAATTTAAAAAAAATCGGTGCAGTAAAAATATCAGTGTAAAGAGTTAAATGTTTGTAAGCTTTTTAAAATTTAAAAGCAACAGTAAAAATTTAACAACAAACATATTGATAGAATTGAAAAAAGGGAAAACAGAAGCAATACAACTTATATAGCAAAAGCAATATCAACTGCTGTAAAGCATTTTTGTTTAACCCTGCTTCAAAATTTTGGTCCCAGAAACCATTAATAAGCGTTTAAAATTTTATAAATGCAGCAGAAGTTCATTCCTGCTAAATAGTAGTTTGGAAGCAAAGATATGATTTTTAATGAATTATTGAACATAAAAAAATAAATTTTTGAAAAATTTTTTTATGCAGCAGCATGTAAAGCACATGTTTATCTTTATGTCTTTGCTAATGGTTAAAAATTGTCACATTTAGGTTTTATATAAAAAATGCTAAATGTTTTACTTTTCTCATACTTTTTATACCTGCTGTGTTAAACTTGTGTTGAACAAACTTACATATTTTACAACTGTAAAAGTTTTAACCTCTCTCATGGGCAATTTACAACCATTAACACCTTTCGAATAAAAATATGTCTTATATTTCAAAACTACCCCAAAATGTTTAGGAATTGCATACAGTCATTCATACATGCAATATTAAGTCAAAAAAAATATGTATATTGTGGTCAATTTGCAAAAGAAAAATCTAAATTTTTTAATGGGTTTTCGCATAAAAAAAAATTAGATAAAGTTAAGAGAAATATTACACACATGAATTAATTAACTATTTCAAATTGAAATGAAATTTAAGATGAAAATTCTATATTAAGTATGTTTTCCTGTACATTAGATATTCATGTTGATCGCCTTTTTGTAGAAAGCAAATAGTGCGTGTGAAATACATGATCAAGTTATAGGAAAATATCTATTATTTCTCAATGCAGACATGAAGGTTTTCGTTATAAACAAACAAACTGAAAGCAGTATTAGAAGAAAATCTTGAAATAAAATTACAATGCACAACTTAATGATAAGTATCGCAATGATATTGAAAAAACAACTACAGATGCTACTAAAGTTTCTTATAAATTTTATAAGTGCTGCTTTTAAAAGCAGAGCAATAAATGAATTAAGTCGTTAAGTTTTTACAAGTAATAATAATACATATTATGAAGCGTATTTTTGGAGACCCCGTGTTACCAGCTTTACATATCAGTACCTGGTTTATATAACTTGCAAGAAGTTTTCGCATTGAAAAATATTTTATGATTGTAATAGTGTTCCCGGTATTAACAGTGTGGATTATACAATTTGAAAATAATGTACGTTAAAATTAAACAAAAATTATTTCCATTTGTGATTCAATATGTGTTCGACAGGGCAACTGTAAGTTTCTCGGCCAAAATACTTTTCACATACAATACAGAAACAAGGCACAGGCTATTAAAGACCCACCCAAAACGTGTTTCAAGCATTTCTTTTTTAAATTTTATACTTTTAACATATAAATGGGTTAAGGGTATACATACATCAGTTTTTTTATTTTGTTTGTAATTTTTATAACATTTATTTGCGACCCTAAAAGGTATTTACATTATAGATCAAGAACTCAAATAAGCCATGTCTGTTTGTCTGTCTCTCTGTCTGTTAAAATCAAGCTTCTGGGGCCAAACTATAAAAAATATATCTAAAAATATACCTAAGATTACTCTAAGATTACTTTAGAGCAAAATCAATGCACATATCCCAATTTATGTCAGTAACTATGGTGGTAACACCAAAAACCTTGGCAGCCAATTTCAAAACCAGCAAGCAAATTTACAAAAACTGTTTTATGAATAGGAGTATAAAAAAATGGTAGTCCTATGTAAACGCGAAAAATTTAAAACGTTATGTTTCAAAATCTGTAAAAACTACTTAAGTCAATCCTTCCACATTTGGCCGTACAAATCCTGTATAATCTTTATCAATGCGTAAAGAACTGAATTTGTTTTTTTTATTCTACATAGTTAATTTTAAGCACTTGATTAAAAAACTTGTCATGCATATACAGACTCTTTGCGCCTTAAGGCATGCTGCCTTTTTTGTTTGTTTAAAATATTAAATTATTGTTAGTATTGTACTTAAAAGCATGATGTTGTTTGTTAATGTTGATTTTTTAAGTGTAGCCAGGATGTTTGAAAAATAAGAAGAAGAAAAAAACAGAGACCTAAGTACATTAAGTAATTTTTTTTATATATATTATTGCTACTTCTAAGTCATATTAAGGGTGCTCTTTTAGGCGAAAAAACTTCAGACAAGGATATATTCAAAACAAGCAGTCACCAATTCCTCACGCAAAGAAAAAACATGGTTGATACAATCACAAACACAAACTATCATTAATGATTGGCTTAATGATTATATCAAACATATTTATGGCAAGATCTTGTGGATCATTATATGTTTGTACATGCTAACCATGGTCAATGGTTAATGGTCATATTGAACATATTTTTTTGTTCATATGGACCATTTAAAATCTTTTCTCGAACATATATTTATGTTTGCGAGAGCTATTTAAAATCTAACCTTTAACATATTAATATGTTTCCTAAGACCTTAAAAGCTTCTAATAATAATAATAATAATAATAATAATAATAATAATAATAATAATAATAATAATAATAATAATAATAATAATAATAATAATAATAATAATAATAATAATAATAATAATAATAATAATAATAATAATAATAATAATAATAATAATAATAATAATAATAATAATAATAAATTTTTGTGGTTATTATTATTTTTTTATTAGGAAAAAAATAGTTTTATATTTAATTTTTCCTTAAAAATTACGTACATATATAAATATACACAAGTATTTAGAAAATAGTTTAGCAATTAATAAATACATACATATTTACACATGTTTATGTACATATATTTACATTTATATAAATAAAAAAACAAAAGTTAATTTTATATATTTTTTTATGTAAAAACATTCACAAAATCCACTGTGTTTATATACCGCCCAATATCCAATAAAAAAAGGCCCGACCTTAGAATAAAATCATATGTTAGATGTTTAGGTTAGTGGTTTCTGCAATTTGGTAAATTTTCTTCGCTGAAAATAGAACAAGTTATGTATGTTTTGTACGTCACAATTGAAATAAAACATTAATTAGCCGATTCAATAAACGCGTTGTAGTTAAAAAATTTATTAAAATCTATTGTCATAATGGCTTTTTTTTTTAACTATTATTATCAATTTAAAATTGCTCACATTTAAGTTATTCACAACCCGCACTTCTAAAATTAAAACTTGAAATGACGCTCGTTTCGGCTTTTGAAAGCGTCTTAAAAAAATTGTATATTCTGCACAAACATATGCTGGTCGTATTGACATTAAATTTTTTTGCATTACAAAAATTGGTACTTTGTTGAAAAAAGTAATAATGATAACAAACAGTCCATTTTGTACAACTATGCTATTTATAAAAATGTTATTATTATCAAATTTCAGTAATTTTATTTTAGTTTTATATATTTATGTAGGTTGGCAAAACCTTTATAAAAATAAAATAAAACACGTACAATTAATTTATAAATTTATATATACTTCACATTTGATTTTCCTTTTTTTTATCAAATATTTTAAAAAGCACTTTTAGCTATAAATAACACAAACAAATAAAGTGAAAATAATTTTTATTTCAATTTTTTATTACAAACATTTAATTTCTTACAACATAGTTAGAGCTACCACATTCACCACTTGAGTATCAATGACCATATTATGGTGTTAAAAAGAATACTTACAAGATTAGGATAAAAAATAAGTTTTCAAGTGCTATTTTGACTACCATATTTAATGGTTTGAACTATAAGGGACTGCTATAAACAAACTATGACCGTAATGACCATTTACCTATCATGTTTTTTCTCTGCGTGCTATGTCGGAAAATTTTTTAGCATATTACCAAGAAAAGATATACACCAAGAAAACGTCTACAAATCGTGGAAATTATTTTCTAAATTCGCCCTCTGCTCGTCAAGCTTATTGAGCTGTACAACTCAGCACGTGATACGCAATACTATGGATCAATTGATGATCAAACTTATTCTTATGGATAATGTTCTTCACAATCGAGCCCATACTGTTCATACAAAAAAAAAACTATCGCCGCTGTTGATGCGAGTGTGACAGAGGACTTGAACCCCGTTCTCTGCAACTCGGTCTCTTCCCGTTCGATGCTTGAAGAATTTTGGGCACACGCAGAGAAAAAACATGATAGGTAAATGGTCATTACGGTCATAGTTTGTTTATAGCAGTCCCTTATAGTTCAAACCATTAAATATGGTAGTCAAAATAGCACTTGAAAACTTATTTTTTATCCTAATCTTGTAAGTATTCTTTTTAACACCATAATATGGTCATTGATACTCAAGTGGTGAATGTGGTAGCTCTAACTATGTTGTAAGAAATTAAATGTTTGTAATAAAAAATTGAAATAAAAATTATTTTCACTTTATTTGTTTGTGTTATTTATAGCTAAAAGTGCTTTTTAAAATATTTGATAAAAAAAAGGAAAATCAAATGTGAAGTATATATAAATTTATAAATTAATTGTACGTGTTTTATTTTATTTTTATAAAGGTTTTGCCAACCTACATAAATATATAAAACTAAAATAAAATTACTGAAATTTGATAATAATAACATTTTTATAAATAGCATAGTTGTACAAAATGGACTGTTTGTTATCATTATTACTTTTTTCAACAAAGTACCAATTTTTGTAATGCAAAAAAATTTAATGTCAATACGACCAGCATATGTTTGTGCAGAATATACAATTTTTTTAAGACGCTTTCAAAAGCCGAAACGAGCGTCATTTCAAGTTTTAATTTTAGAAGTGCGGGTTGTGAATAACTTAAATGTGAGCAATTTTAAATTGATAATAATAGTTAAAAAAAAAAAGCCATTATGACAATAGATTTTAATAAATTTTTTAACTACAACGCGTTTATTGAATCGGCTAATTAATGTTTTATTTCAATTGTGACGTACAAAACATACATAACTTGTTCTATTTTCAGCGAAGAAAATTTACCAAATTGCAGAAACCACTAACCTAAACATCTAACATATGATTTTATTCTAAGGTCGGGCCTTTTTTTATTGGATATTGGGCGGTATATAAACACAGTGGATTTTGTGAATGTTTTTACATAAAAAAATATATAAAATTAACTTTTGTTTTTTTATTTATATAAATGTAAATATATGTACATAAACATGTGTAAATATGTATGTATTTATTAATTGCTAAACTATTTTCTAAATACTTGTGTATATTTATATATGTACGTAATTTTTAAGGAAAAATTAAATATAAAACTATTTTTTTCCTAATAAAAAAATAATAATAACCACAAAAATTTATTATTATTATTATTATTATTATTATTATTATTATTATTATTATTATTATTATTATTATTATTATTATTATTATTATTATTATTATTATTATTATTATTATTATTATTATTATTATTATTATTATTATTATTATTATTATTATTATTATTATTAGAAGCTTTTAAGGTCTTAGGAAACATATTAATATGTTAAAGGTTAGATTTTAAATAGCTCTCGCAAACATAAATATATGTTCGAGAAAAGATTTTAAATGGTCCATATGAACAAAAAAATATGTTCAATATGACCATTAACCATTGACCATGGTTAGCATGTACAAACATATAATGATCCACAAGATCTTGCCATAAATATGTTTGATATAATCATTAAGCCAATCATTAATGATAGTTTGTGTTTGTGATTGTATCAACCATGTTTTTTCTTTGCGTGGCAGAAGACCATAAATTAAATCGTGTATTTGGTAAACAGGCTAAGAATCAACTGAAAGTGAAACCAGATTTTTATCGTCGAGACATATTAAATGTGAGACCCATTTTTATTATTTTGGGCAGCATGTTAACAATCAGAATTTTCATTTTTGAAGACGCTTTATTAAACCCTTTAGATTCAAAGAGCCGGGTCCAAAGTTTAACATAGAAAGTTTTTCGAAAAAAAGAGATCAAATTTATTATAGCAAGAACAATGCAATCTTATAAAATCCCAATATTAAAAAAGAAAATTTTTTACTGAAGCCAAAAGCAACAAGTTTCATTCAAAATGCCGGCTGTCTACCGCTTTAATTCACTTTTGCTTTATTTAACCTTTGCCGCATTTACAGCATGTAGAACAAAAACAAAAAAACCCGGTTACATATGCAGAAATAAAAAGTCATTACCTTAAAACTCTGTCCTTAATATACTTTTAATAATATATTTCACTTTTAACAAAGAGGTCATAATTATGATGTACCTTGTAATTGCACTTACAATAAAAACCACAAGTACCTATTTATGTTTAGTTTAAGAACTTTACCTGAACGTGGTTTTGGCGTAGGTGCTGTACTGCCAACAGTTTTAGATGATGTTGGCGTTGAATTTTTTGTGCGTGGCCGAGGTGCTGCTCTTGGTTTGGGCAAAGGTTCTTGGTTACAATACAATGAGGCATCACTGGCCTCATCAACACATTCGGAAGCACGTGATATTGGGGTTGTTATAGACTTATTTAACTTGTTTGAAGACACTTTATAGCCGGTGGTTGTAGTCATTTTAAAATTCTTGTATTTTCTTTGTACATTTGCCACTTGGGGATTTATGGAAAATGTAAAGATTTATTGGTAAGGGGAATGATTATTTTTTCGCCTCAACAAATTCTTTATTGTTTTGGTAAAAGCATTAGTCATATGTATGAGTTGTTTCAAACATAAATGTTGTTTTTGGTTTTGCTTAAATGTTTATCCCTAATTTGTTATCACTGTCATCATCACCATAAGCAACAGCACCATTAAACCTAAGAAAGTTTAATATAATTTCACTTTCATGACGTTCCTTTTTTTCTGTTATCCATCCATTTACTTTTCTTTGGTTTTCTTTTTAACACACATGACTTTTATTTCTTTACTTTGGAAAATTAAATGTTTTTTCTTTAGCATTAACTTTTACTCACTATCGATCCAAAAGAAATAAAAATCAAAAAAAGAACAATAATGCATTCAAAGAAGGACATTCACATGTTAAGAACATACATGTAGAGACAAAAAAGAAAATCTTGCATATTTTTAGGAGTTTAATTTATTTTTTAAGCCATATTTCTTTATATAACATTATTGCACTTGGGTTCAAATAATTTTCTTCTGTACATACATATGCTTTTGATGACTTTTTTATTTTAACTTTTATTCTTTTTTGTTAAAAATATTTAAGGCTTTGTTAAGCCATATTAGTATGTCAACTTTATGCCACATTTAATTTACAACTGAGTGTGGCAACTTACAGTTTGTTGTTTAAAATAGACACACAACAATGTCGCTTTTTCAATGTGTTTCGCGAGAGTTTTTTTTAAAGGTAAGTGTTAGTGAGCTTGCGTGGTTAGAAATTGAGTATAAAAGAGAATTTTAAATTAAACCTAATACAATAAAAAAAGCTTTTTCAAAAATTTCACGGTGTGAGTTATTGAAAGCTTATTTCCTGTTTTATATGATTTTTATTTGAAAAAAGCACAAAATGCAAGAAGGTCTTTTCCATTTAAATGTTAACAGTCATTAACGTGATTAAGTAAAATGTCTAAATGCATACAGCACAGTTGTTTTTGTGATTCTTTAATATCCTTTTCTACCCCCGCCAACACATACATACATATAAAATTGTGCAGTTTTGTTATAAAGAGAAATAAGTGGGTATTTTATGCATGTATGCAATTAAAAAAAAATAAAGGTTTTGACATTTTAAATCTTTATTTGCATTTCATATGTTTTAATGGCAAAGGATAAATTTATTCATATTTTAATTATTTTTATATTAATAAAAAGTTAAAAGATGGTAGCACTTTACATTACAACATAATTCGTGGAAATGCTTTTTGTTTATCTAAAACTTGTTTTTGTTTAATTTTACCTCGATATTTTAACAGAGTAGATTTTTTGAGGCAACTCTTATATAGAGATAGGACTATTCGTAGACGCATCAAATAAATGGGATATAATTTTAAAAAAATTCAAAATTTTGAAAGCATGTGACTTTATTTTCCTGTTTTATTATTTCATTTATAGCATGGAAAAAAGCTATACTTATCATAATAATCTTTATTTCACTTCAATATAACCATCTGCAAAATAGTAAGCAAGCGCAAGTGATCTCCGGAAGTGGGGCTTATTAGTCCCAAAATTTTGTAAAAAAATGTCTTTCATAAAAAGTTTTATTTTATTATAAACTAAGATGATTTTCTGGATTAGGACTAATATGGAATCAGTAGTTAAATGTGGATATATATAAAAATTTGACCCCATAATGAACTGCCTAAAGCTTTTATGCGGGTTAACATGATTTTTGGATTAGGGCCAACTGTGCCGGATCACCTACAACAAAGACAATAGGATGTGAATCAACAATTATTTAAGACATTAATTTAACCACATTAAAATAGGAGAGTTTGTTTTTGAAAAAAGAGATCAATTGTGATTAACGTCAACGGCATGAGTAAAAATAACAATTTGAAATTTTTGGTTGAAACCATCTACTACTTGTTTTGTTTGTCTTATGCATCTAAAAGAAATTTAAAAATTGTTTATGGATATAAGGGTCCATGTTCCGTTTTCAACGGCCTTATTAATTAAGTCAGCTTATATTATGTTCAGATATAAGACTTTAATTGAATTATTAGCACATTTACGCAATTAAGGCCTCAATTGAGCTCAATTTGCCACACAAGGTTTCAATTAATAAATTCAGCAATTAGTAAATTGCTTTACTAATTGAGATAAACTCGAAGTGCAACTCTGCTGATTTCATAAGAACTGTGTTAAGTTAATAGAATAATAAGGTGACCTCGTCCCTTCAACAACAAATTCCTGTGAAAATTATCATGTATTTGGTTGTAGCTTAGTTATAGTTAGGTTGCCAAATATGTTGCTATTACACATACTGTACACACAACCGTAATATAACATAAAAAATTTGCCAATCCAAGTAAGAAAACATGTGGCGTAAAAAAAAGTCGACTGATCAGTGGCTCCTACATTGCTCAATGTACCTTAAAAATTAAAATAATATTTTTTTTAGTTGCCATATGATAACTGAGTAAGCTTAATTAATTATATTATGGTTATTGAAAAGTTTCCAATACTATTTTTGTTTTGCTGAATCGATTATGTGTAAACGGAAAACTTAACTGCTCAATTGACTTTAAATTGCCTCGATTAACGATGTATCTATGATTAAACATGTATTATAATATATATATGGAGAATTCACAAGGTACGATACGATAGCATATTGTATTATTGTCATATAATTTCACAATAGCATAAAAATTTTGTTGTTGCTTTTCATACGAAACTTTTTGTGAAACAATACAACTTTGTTTGATATGTTTATTGTGATGTCATATTATATACAAAGTCATGCGCCAAGCGCCTAAAACAAAACGGCGAGTTTTCTATTTAATTTTTGGAAGCCGCAAGCACTCGCCACTCGTAAAAATGTATAATACTAGAATCTTAGGCAAAACAATTGTGTTTTCGTTTAGTCGTATCAGCTGATTTAGATTTTTAGAGTTGTGTCGGTCATGAACGAACTAGTTCAATTGAACGATTCTTTCCACTGAGCGGTTGAAACAGTTCAGTTTTTATCGCTCTTTTGTTTCATTTGCTTCTTTTGTTTCACATGAATCTTTTTTTCTCTTGATTCGTTTGCTTTTTTTGTTTCACTCGATTTCTTTGCTTCTTTTGTTTTCCTTCTTTTTTTCTTTCGGCTACACGACCGTTAGACCAGACAAAAATGTGGTAGCGGGAATCAAGGAATTGGATATATATCAGAACGAAGAATATTTGGCATGGAAAAAAGACCCATTATTATGGTGGAAGGAGAGGAAGAAGTTGTATCCGAGAGTTTACGCGTACGCTTTAAAACGTTTATGCATAGTAGCCACATCCGTGCCATGCAAGCGGATTTTTTCAGCTCCTGGGCAAATTGTGTCAGAAAGGCGCACTCTTTTAAAGCCAAAAAAAGTGGGTAGCATAGTTTTCTTACACAACAATATGTGAATAAAGATATATAAATATTTTTTTTAATACTTTTGTATAAATTGATGTTAAAATGTTGATATTGAATTTGCTTTGTATTCATAAATAATTGCAATAAAACTGATTTTTTTATGTATGTATGTATATAACAAATAGGTTCTTAAGATTATTTTAAAAAACATGCAAATTTTATGTACTAATATCTTGTTAAAACAACTTTTTCCCTGTCTGTATAATTTTTGCAAAATCGAACAAACTGCAATTAAAATAATTTTTTTTACTAAAAACACCTAAAAGAAGCTATGTTTATGTTCAAATGTGTTTAAATTTTTCATTTTGTAAAATAATATTCAATATTTCCAAAAAAACCTTAGGTTCAACATAAAAGCTACCGGTTGAAATAAAAGGCTACTTAAAAAAAGGACCGACTAACCTAAAAGAGCTATTGAACTAAAAGACCGACCTAGTTCACTAAACTAAATTGAAACAAAAAGACCGGTCAGTCAATTGAACTATTAAGCACAACTCTATAGATTTTAAATACCACACTTATATATGAGAGGTTGTTCACAACAGTCATATTTTTTGGTTCTATTATTTCACAACATATGATTTCACAAGGCCTTGTGAATTCGCCAATAGATTTTTAACCACTTATTTAGTACAAGGCCCCACTGTTCAACAGCATTTTTATCACCCTTAATAATAGCTTTTTGTTAACAGCTAAACATAATAAACACATCCTAATAAATTACTACCACTCATGGTGAAATTATGTGCATTATTGCGCCAAGCTACCATAAATGTCTTTGTTAGTATTTGTATGCGATAAACTAGAGGTAAGTTTAGCAGTGTGGTAAGAAAAAGGTTAATGTCTCAACTAAGTTTATATTTCTTGATGTAATTTAGGCGTAAATGCACCACCTAATATTTTAAAGCTGCCAGAGGTAATATTTGGCATTTTAGGAATATCGAAATTAAAAAAACCTATGAAATTGGAAATTGGTTTAAGATATACAATATATTTAAGTTTTAAATTTGTTTGTATACAAAATTATTAAAAAATTAATTTTTTATAATTGACAATAATTCTAGACATTACAAAAATTGTTTTCGGCCGTAATCGTTTAGTTTTTTTTTAATGAGTTATTTCAAACTTTAAAATTTATTATTTATTTGCCTCTTAATCTTTGAATAAAATATTAAATTTAAATTAAGCATTTTTTGCATTTTTTTTTTTGTTAAGTATTTTTGGTTTTGTTAAGTATTTTTTCAGTTATAAAATATACTAATAATTTATCTTTCTCAAACATTTTTATTTTACCAAGTAAATAATACGAATAGTGATGTATGTTAGTGACATTGAAGAAACAATCAAGACCTTAATTTAATTGAGAGTAATTTTGTTCCTTTTTTATGTACTTTTTTTTGTTATGGTGCCGTATCGCAGATTAAAAAAAAACTTATTTTACACATGACATCATACTGCAAATAACCAAATATTTTTTTCTTTATCTTATTTTGCGGAAGCCATTAAATTAAGTTGAACTTTTTTGAATTTTTTCAAGGTGCATTGTTAAAATAAAAACATTTAAAGAAGCAAAAATAAAAGAAAAATTGCTACAAGTCAAAAGTATACATGTAAAAATTAGCATCAAGCTTTGCCTTTGCAGGTTTAAAAATTTGTTGCATTTTAACCTTTAGTTGCAAAGGCAAGCTGATGCCAAATACTGATAAGCAAAAAGCAAATAATTTCTTTTATTTTTTTGGGTTGTGTTAAAGATGCAAGTAATTTTAACACCTCCTTGAATAGTTTGTTTTTTTATTTTAATACTTAGTGAGAGTGAAATTTTTGTAATTAAAAGAAATAATAGAAAATTTTCCCTTAAGCTTTAATTTTTGCCTGCGTTTGTTGGTGCTAAAAAATGTACGAAATTATTTAACCAATAATATGGAAGACAAACCAAATCTAAACCCAAAGTTAAAATATTGTTAATTAGTTTACTTATACCCGTTGTTATGACTTGCCGATAGTTAAAATTATGTATGTATATTGTTATGGGGCAGACAGACAATAGGCACGTCGTTTCCACTTAAGAATGCTTTGAGCTTAAAGTAAGCTTTTTCCCAAAGGTTTATGTACTTGCAGTTGCCAGACTTATTTTTGTGTTTGTTGCTAGTGTAAACAAATACTAGCTACGAACTTTTAAATTTCATAAGTAATCAGTGTTGCCATATTTTTAACAAAATTAAAGGGACGTTGTAACAGTCAAAACTTTTTTAATGCCACCTTATTGCTAAGAGTAAGCCTTAGCATAAACACATTTTATATGCATGTTGTATGTAACACTGCCCCTTTTAGTGTAAAAAAAGCATCCTCGAGGCGTTTGTGCGTTAAATTAAGAAGAACTCAAACTTTTAAAGCTAATAAACCTAAAATAAATTGTAATTATTTGCATTTTACAAAAGAAGTTTCAAAAGTATTAAAAATGTTTTTATATTTTTTTTATGGCTATTACTGGCATTAATTTCCTTTCTAAAAATTACTTTAGAAAACTTTTTAATGCATCATGACCTAGTTAGGAGGGCTGGCGATCAGCACAGTAGCAGCTATTGGCAGGTGATAGTCAATGCTATCTTTTGTTTGTTAAAGAAAACCACACAATTTCAATTTTCATTTACAACAAATAGTAAGGAAAATGAAAATTAATTTAATATTTTCAATAATGCATTATCAAATAAAAACAAAGCTAGTCCAGTGTTTTTGTAGCACCAAGAGTTATTGTCTTTTTTTAAACAAAGAAAATATATCGCAAAACTTTAATAAAAAAAATTTTAAAACCAGAACTTGTTAAACCTTTTAATTGCAATAAAAGTTAAAAATTTAATAGACATTTTAAACAAAAATTTTTCAGTTTTTTCAAGGATATAAAAATTTTGTTGAACACTTTTAAGAAAAATTGTGAAGATTTTTTTAGAATTTTTTTTTAGAAAAAAATAAATTTTTTTGAGATGTTTAAAAAAATTTTTTTTAAAAGATTAAAAAATATTTTTTTAATAAAACAATCAAAATTAATATAAAAAATTTTGCTCAGTAAAAATATCTGATTTTTTAAAAAATGTTTTCAAATTTCTTTGCAGAAAAATATTAAGTTTTACTTGAAATAAATAATTTTTAAATATTTGTTATAAAAACATAAAGTTTAGGTTGAACTGATTAGATCTAAAGTCCCTACATCAACCTCTCGAGTTCTCATAGTTACCAGACAAAAAGAAACGATAGCCCGGTGGTTTCAGTTAAACTAATTCGGTTTAATGAACCCCAGGATGATATACCTTCTCTTTGCAAATGGCAGCAGTCTTTTCTTTCCAGTCCCAGATATTTCCTTCAGGTTTTGCAAGAAATAAGACCTAAGATAGTTTACTCTGGAGTGCATGAGCGCTGGAGAAAGAGTATGCTCATCAGTCTTCCTGTCCCCCGGTACATCACAGAAACTGAAATCGCTGGCCAGTCCTCCTGCTATTTGGGCATGAACCGCTGTCCAAAAATGACCTGTTACTATCCCCACTAGAAACCTACAATCGCTCCTTCGAAAGAATATAAGAAATCTCGTACCGATAAAAAGATTTCCACAAAATTCTGGAGACTCTACACGAAGTGTTATTTGCCCAAGCCCCCGTAACTCTGACCCTCAAAGCAGAGTTTATACCTTTAATAAAGTGCTAAAGTGGAGCACGAACTTCTATTGCCATTTTCATATGCAAATGGACTCCTTGCTTCGCTAGTTCGTTCGCCATATTATTTCACGAACCCAGCAACTGTGCACCTGCCTTTTTGGCACACAGTTTACCAATAGATTCCTCGCACGCTTAAGCAAGTAAAGAGCAGATAGGGTTTGCGGAGATTGGACTCTCTGATATTCACTTCTCGACAAAAGTCAGCATTTTCAAAAGTCAGCATTTTCAGGCGCCTGCAGTTAGCTTAAAGTAGGCCTAGCCACTGCAGTGTTGATCCAATCGTAAGATTTGGCCCCTGTCCCACCTAGCATTTTCCTAGCTGCATAGAACGCATTGGTCTTCTTTTAGACTCTTTCCTCTACATTTAGCCTCTACGATAGCTTACTCTACACTCTAAGGTACTTTGTAGTGTGTTCCTTCAGTATCAGATTTGAACTATCCTATCTCGCCGAGGTGAATCTTAGTTCCTTGGTAAAGAAAGTCAGGAGTTTACACTCAACCACACTTTCCTCGCCCACTGGTTTATCCTAGACAGTGATAGGGAAAATGACGTATAAGGTTATTGCAGAGGCCCGTGAGAAATTTCAATGAAAAAAGTGTAAATAGAGGGTGAAAGTATTTCTTCTTGCAGAGTTTCTCTAAGAGCCCGATCTCTTGTTTTCGCATCTTCCATTTCACACATAAAGACTTGCACTCCAGGAGAATAGATATCCAGTTTATAGCTGGTAAGGTAGTTTCCGTTTGGTGACACGTTTCCAATGATAGCCAACGTGCCATCACAAATAGAGAATCTATTTATATTTTAGGCGTATTCACTTACTTTTCGTAATTTGTTAAAAAAAGAAAAAAAAAAACAAAAAACAACAAATAAAATAGAGGGCGGATAGGGATACAAAGTAATGGATGTAAGAAATCATTACAAAGTAAGCTGTTGGTAAAGTTTTCGCTGAAATTTTTAATTGTTTCGTAACACTTTTTAGCATCAACTGAAAAAAAACAACAATTTTACTGCGCTTTTTCTTAACCCACAGTAAAAATGAGGAGCAAAGAATATTTCGATTCGAATCAAGATGCAGAATAGTGGTTGGTCATCTCATTTTCGCTGTCTTATTATTATCTTATTATTTTGGCGTAATTTTATATTTTTAATTTTTTTAATAAGAAGAAGTCAATATTAAAAGACACTTTATTTGAAAAAGCCAGTTTTTCTACCGATACTAGCCGAGTAGAATGCATTTTCGAAACCAGCTACGAAGTTTCACCAACAGTACTCCTTGAACAACAGTAGTGTTTTTGGCTCTAAACATCACCTATTTAAATAACTTGTTATCCGGAAAGGTAAACGGAAACATTTTTATTTTATAAGTTAGAACAAAATTAAATTTTTTTAAGTACACTTTGTTTTTTGTATTAAAGTCTCTTTGGCAGCACTTAACTAACGGTTAAGCTTATTTTATAAACTAATTTCAATTACCCTTTTCTAAAATAGATTTTGTGTCTTAAAATCTTTAAAAAAAAATATTTATATAATTATGAAGGAAAATAAAAATTATAAACTTACGTCGATCTTTTAGGCGGGGAAGTGTGGGCGATGGTATGTGCTTAAGTGTGCGTCCTTTACGTATTGAGTCCATTAGCTGTTCTCTTGGCGAAGGCGTACGTTTAATTGGCGGGGGAAGTTTACGTTCAGAGGCCTAGAAATATAAAAAGAAAATCAAAAATTACATTTTATAAGCCAACTATGAATTGAAGTTTAATTAATACCAACCTTTTTCAAAGGTGGCCGTGATCGTATAAATTCTAATATTAAGGCGTGGGCATCCTTTTTAACACGCGGAGGAATATCACCATTAACCATCACTTTGCGTAATTGATATTTTCTAAGAAACCGAAAAAGAAATAAATAAATTTTAATACAATATCAAGGTACATTGAATAAGATAGGATCAAATGATCAGCTGAATTTTATATCTGGTATATGAGTTCTAGTAATCTTGTCAAATTTATATAGAAAATTTCTTACAAGAAAGTATTAAGCTCACAGGAAATGCAATACATACTACAAAAACAATAATATATGATGATTTTGACAAGATGGCTAGAACTGCGTATGTGTAAAATTGTTGTTGTAGGGGCGAGGTCACCTTTTTAATACACCTTGTACAATATATTTCAAAATGCTTTTGATATATATTTTTTAAATTTTACCTTGATCTAATATCCTCCATAAGTATTTCATAAGGCGTTAGTTCATATTCTGTTGGTGCCCTTTCATAGTTGGCCTTTTTTAAACGAACGCCTCTTCTTAACTCATCGATTACTTGGACCCAAAAACGTGCCTGGAATAATTCAAATGAAATAAAGTTTTTATTAATTATAACTTTAATCAAAATCAGTAAAATTTAACTAAAGGCATAGCCAAAGTTCTAAGTTGAAAATTTCAAAAAAAGGTTGCCAATTTAGAAAAGCATGCAGCAAAATTACAATATGATTGACCTACTTGCACAGTTCTCCACATTTCAAACTCTTTCTGGGTGCGTAAAATTTTTTAGTTTTTGTATAATTTTTTAAAGCATTTAAAAAGGAAAAAAAAGGATTTAAAATTCTTCAGTTTAATAGAAAAATAGTTCTTAGGAGGGTAATATAAGGAAAAATCTTAATACAAAATAAAAGGAAGAAAGTTAAAGTCGGTCCAGGCTGACCACAATTAACGCTACATTTAAATTTATTTGAGTTTTTATAACAACATCTAGAATATATCTATGAGAGCTAAGTGGAGTAAACATATATGGCCCCAACTTAAAACTAAACTGAAGGAATGTACAAACCAATTCAGATATTTGCTTGGGACACATAGAACGGTGTCACTTATGAAGCAAACAGAGGTTCTAGATACGACTCCTTAAACAAATTATTCTTTATGGCGATCAGCCAAAAGTCTTACAAATACCTGAGTCTTTTAACTATCTTTGACTGATCACCGTAGAGAAAGTGAAGTTTCCTGCCTCACGTGATGCTGATCTATGTGCCTTCATCACATTTCTAAGATGATTTGTGTATTCCGTTAATCCAGCTTTAAGTTCGAGCGATCTGTAATTTTGCAATACTTTTCAGGCTTTAATTTAATACACATCTGAAGAAAAAATTCTGTTGTATTAAGTCTGCGGTTGATGAGAGCATTATGTTCAGTGGCTTCCTCAATATGATAAATTAAGTTATAAGCAATTTTACTTTGATATAAAAGAAAACTCTTGATTACAATTCGGTTAGGACTGCACACGGTGATTAAAAGGAGCGGGTGGTCTGAAGATAAACCAAACGAGGCTTGAACCTCAAAAAGTTTCGGGGATATATCTTTCTTTATCTCGGATTCATTAATTAGCTTTAAGTAAGAACCTGGGTTAGGTTAGGTTGAAAGGAGGAGATCTTTAAAGACGGCTGGGTCTGCAGTTCAACCCAGGGATCGGCTTATAGTACACTCCTAGCAATGGAAAAATAATAAGGGGGATAAACTTACAGAATTTGGATGATGCAAATAAATTCTCTTTAGATTTCTTATTTTACATCTTTCAAGCAAACCACATCTGGCAAAACGTGGTGCTTTGGCCTAACGATGTATAAAAATTTTTGCACCGATCTTTTGTTATTAAGCAAACTCACGAGATTTTGTAAAATCTCATTAATACAGCCATTTATGGCTTGAATACATCACCCAGAAAGTTCACTCATTATATGTTGTATGATTCTAGATTTGAGCACAAGATCTCTCTCTTTTTCTCTCTCTCTCTCTCTGGAATCTTAGTATGTAAAAAGTATAACCACTTATTTTGAAATATGTAGCTCCTAGATGTCATATGAGTTTCAGAAATTAACATCACATCAAGTTTTTTGATTTAATAGAAAATATTTGACTCTATTTTTATGCTGGTGAATGTCGTTTGCGCTTCAAAAACAGATTACAGACTGCTAATAACCAATAAAATATGGACTGTAGTAGAAGAGACTGCATTTTATGAATTTTTCCCCACATGCTTGCCACACTCGCTATTTCATAGATTTCATCATATTCTGAATTTGGCCTTCCAGACGACTTAAACTGGGCAAAGTTGGTTCGTTTGTCGGCAATTCTTTTTGTGTTGATGGCTGGTTAGACTTTAGTGCAAGTGACTACCTGTGCTAATGAGGGAAACATTACAGCAGTTTTTTTTTTATCGACTGGGAAGGAGCTGATATTTTATCATGGTTAGATAACCTCTTGATTTCATCAAACCAGTGCAACTTCTATAGTTTTCAGTTTGGTTTCACTGCAACTATTTTTTCTTTTTGTCTTAATTTCATTTTTTGTTTCCTCGAACTTGGACGTGACATGCCGACACAAACGGAAGGTAACTTACAATAAGATTTGGTGTTGCCATATTGTTAGCAGTTCAACCCTGTAAACATTTATATGGCACTTCCACTTGAACTTAACGGTGTATAATAAATTTTGAAGCGTTTAATTTTTCTTGAATTAATTATCTACATGCTCAAGCTCCACTCGGATAATGACTGATGAAGCCTTTGTTGCACAAACTGGTCTTAGTCTTTTCCGAAAAAACTTAGGAATAAATACTCTTAATAATGGCTTGAAGGCCTTTTGAATTCTTAGCTGGTACGTGTTCATGATTTAACCAAATTTTTATAGCTAAAATAACTTTTAGTGTAAGAAAACCGTCACTTGTTCTTTGAATTCTCATGCAACAATCTTCGCACTGTGATAATGTTATATTAACTATTTTAAATTACGCCAGATTTAAGAAGTCCTTATTTGTCGCTGTGTGTAGGCTTGTGGGTATAGATCAAACGTTTTTGCCACAACGACAAAAACAGCAACAATAACAATAAACATGTTGCTATTGATTTTACCGATTCCGTCACTTTTCCAGCCACCAACTTAATGGAGGTTTTTTGTTTGCTGTTAACTTCTAAGCGGATGCACACATACAATAAACATCAACTTCAACAACATCATGATAATGATTTTGATGTAGATCCCAACAACTATCACTATTAACAACAAAACAAAAAAAAAATTATATCATTTTGTTCTGTTGCACGTCAGTTCTGGTTTGCTGATCGTATGTTTATGGCTGTTGTTGTTACAATTCGCTTATGGAATTAAACGGCTGCTGAAATGCTGAACTTAAGGAGTTGCCAACATGTATGAATGAGAATTAAATAACAATACTACAAAAGAAATACAAGTGTTTGTATGTATGTATGTATATAGGTGTAGCATGTATCCAGATGGATAGGCAGACAGACAGATGAATGGATGGATAGATGGATAGACATTGCTAAAAGAGCACGTCTGTTGATGCGTTTTAAGCTTTTGTTGTAAGATTAAACTAAACGGCAAATTGTTTGTTATTATTTCGTATACATTTTTCTGCACCATCTTAAATAGTTTACGGTTGCCGTTTTTTGTAACTGCATTAGATCATGTATTTAAGTAGAGATTTAAAAGAATTAACAGTTTGTTAAAAACTTTTGAATGTCGAATTTATAATGGATCATCTGTATTTAAAAAATATTGTTGGTTATTTTCCTTGTACTCCAATCTTAAAAAGAAGGCGTCCGAGTTTACTCGCAAGCTGTTAAGTAGGATCTGGAATGGCCATGTAAGTCGACAGATTTATCGTTTCTTAGAATCATTCTTGGACTAAGAATCGACGTTGCTAGATCTGTGGCAGAGAGGTTTTCCAACAGGTCATTTAATCTGCGCCTTAATACCTCGCTAAAGTCATTCAGTTAAAATATAACTGCCTAGAAATATGTCTTCTGACAGCTAAGGCAGGACCTTCGCAAAGAAGGTGAAAAACCGTCTTCGACTTTTTACTATTTCTTACAACTAGGCCGTAAAAAGGAAGTACGAGTCTAGTTGCGAGCTCACCCACCACCCAGTGGTCCGTTGAGACTGTCAGCAACCTCTATACATCTTTCTGATTATGACTTCTTAGTTGAATCGTACGCTTAGCGCCAAGGGAGGACAATATACACCTTGAGACTACGCCACCTGTTTTTAATCACTCCAAGTCTTAAGATTCCGCCCTTGATAGTCCCCAGCAGGATTGCGACAGATATATAACTTCCCTGAAATCTGTGTCTCCTGGGAGCTAAACCAAGATATTTGCAGAGGAAGTAAAAAATCGTTTCCTTCTTTTCAATTTTTTTTACAACTGCGACTGTAGTTGTTACAAGAAAGTCCGAGTCTAGTTGCGAGTTCACTCCCCACCCAGTGGCCCGTTGAGACAACAAATCTCATAATATCCAATTACAGATTATTAGTAAATCTATAAAGGACGGCCACATAAATCTAGGAGCTACGTCACCAATATAAACGTTAAATGTATTCCGATGATCCAGTGTTTGGTTTGAATTTTTAGCTGGCGGTGTTAACCCGCGTATCTGAAAAGGAAACAGTTCATCAACTAAAACGGCGCTTTAATAGGCCGTTGGTTTCCAATTTCTCTTGGCCTAAATTGAATGATATGGACACCAGCGGCACGTGGTTCCAAAAGAACAAAAGTACGCTCGTAATGCTCATGTCATATTGGAAAATCTATGCGGACGATTAGACTTTTTCTTGTGAGGTTGCTTTAAGTCACAGACCTATGCCCGCCCATAAACCTTAATTCACAGTGGCCTTCAAAGCCAACAAAATCCATGCCTTTTATAGAGTTTAACCCATTAAATGTATAACCGTTGTAAATGAGTAATTGGATATTTTGGATGCGCGCTAGCCAGTAAAGCGGAAGACATTTGCATACTATTTTATTACGTGCCTCATGGCATACCTAAAATTGGTGGAATACCGAAGTTGAATACTACATTTCCGGGTCCATTTCGGCCCTATTCATTGCCCATTAAATCCCAACTGATTAAGAGGGTTGCCAGTCTATCACTTAGCCATATACTGTCGAGTTGTAGAGTCCCTCAGATTGTAAGCATTTGCGTAAAACTAATGTTTTCAATTTCGTTTACGTCAAGTGTGTGTCTTTCTGTGATTTCTAGGCATTTCCACACAATGTTTGCGGCTGTTTCAGCCTTCTTCTGTCTAAAGACATTATCTTCTTCTTCGATGCTCATCTTTTCGGCAACGCAAGCAAAGGCCTATCAAACAAATCACAACCTTTGTTTGAAAAGAAGAACAGGGTTTTCACTGCGGCTACCGCTGCTTGATTTCCAGTAACCTATTCTCTTAGTCAAACTTTCCAAGATTTTTCTTACTTGTTTTTTATTCTTCAAGATGCTTTTGAAAGAAAAACTAAAGGAAGCCATATCTCAATCCCAAAGCGCTGAATTGTAATCGACGAGTCGGCTGTTATGATCACCAAACCGTTGGGACAACACAGGACTTTTTTTCAATTGTGGTTTTCAGTTGCGAAGATCAAGTCTAAAAAGCAATCATTAAATGTTAATCTTCGGAATCAAAATTCTTTAGTTAAAACTAAAAAAGTTTATAATCACAACTGAAGCTGTTTTCTATGTGTATGATACTGACAGGGAAATATGTTCCCGTTTCCTTAAAATGAGTAAAAATAAAATATTTCTACGAAAGACATGGCTTAGAACTGTCAGAGTTGTTTTTTGTTTGGACTCTTAAAGAGGGGTTTGCCCTCCCTGGAATAGTTGTAGCGTTGGCTAAATTTTTGAAATGAATCGTAATTTTCATGGTGAAATTATTGATCAGGCGGTGTTACGAGCACAGCTGATCTACTTTATCATGCATAAATCGAGGCTGGGTTTTCAAAGTTGTTTACTTTTACATATCTTTTTTTACACATGAGCCAACGAAAACCACAACAAAAACAAAAATTTTATTGACCACACTTCTGTTGTTGTAGAATCACCACCACCTGATGCATTATTGCGCCACGAAATAAACCTTAAATCAAGGTGAATTAATGCATCAGGCGATTCTACAACAAGAAATTTTTCGTTTTTGTTGTAATTTTCGTTGGCTCAGGTGTCAAAAAATACATGTAAAAGTAAACAACTTTGATAGCTCAGCTTCGATTTTTCCATGAAAAAAATAGATCAGCTGTGCTCGTAACATCACCTGATTAATAAATTTTCACCATGCCTCATGGCGCAATTATGAGTATCAGGTGGTGTCGATTCTACAACAACAAAATTTGTTGAATATAATTTTCGTTTTTGTTGTAGTTTTCGTTGGCTCTGTTGTCAAAATAAGATATGTAAAATCAAACAACTTTGACTACCCAGCCTCGATTTATGCATGAAAAAAGTAGATCAGCTGTGCTTGTAACACCACCTGGTACGATTATTTCACCATGCCATGCCTTAAACATTTTGCAAGCACTGCTGTGGTGTAAGTGAATTCGAGGTCTGAGCTGCCAGATTTTTATTCCTTCGGACGGTTTTAAACACTGAGATTTAGGTCATTTTATTAACGGACTTGGACTACTTTAACGTGTTAATGTTATTTTTTTTATATATACTCTATTCATATGTACTTAGGATATGCTAAATGATTATTACTGCCACTAACGTAGTATTAAGGCTTGTTTTAGGAAAATATAATTTTTAAAAATAATAAAACGTAAGTTTTCATTTTTTTTTATTTTCCTTTACTCTTTAAAATGCTTGCCGTTTTATGAAAGAAGATTATGTTGATTTTTGTTTAATTTAATTTGATTGTACTATGACTGCTTATACGGAAGCTGTACGGGAGATTGTGGTGCAACAGAGGTTGCCACTGTCAACATTTTATTTTTATTGCGAATAAATTGGACATTATTGGATAGTAAAAGTAAACATAAATAATGGTAATAAATTAAATAAATATGCATAAATTAAATTATAATACATATTAGATAAGTATATATTAACATTTGGATTTCATGCTATTTAAGTGTTTGCTTTTACTCTTTATGCTACATTAAATTTTATTGTTTCTTTTTCCTAGTTTCCTAGTTTATTTTTTAAAATGCTACTACATAATACTAAAACAAATTATCATTTAGGGTTTAGGTTAAAAGATTTAAAAAAATTGTGTGTAAAGTTTTTTTTGGGCACAAAATCAACACCATGAAAACAATTACATCATAGATGTATTGAGATTTGAATGTGTGAATTTTGTAAAGATATATTAGGAAAAATAAATTACCAGCAGTTCCTTACACTAGGCATAGAGATTTTTTTTAATTAAAACTTTTAGAGCATAAGCAACTTTAAGCAATAAAAGTTTGGAAAGATTTGGAATCTCTGCCTTAGGCCATTTGCACTTTAGCACATGTGTGTATACGTCTTGATATCGCAGGTAATGTGTAAAGTTTTTTTATTTGTATTTAAACAATTGTTTAGGAATTTGTTTATTTTTTGGTGAATTTAAAAACACTAGTTTCCTGATTATTGCTACGCTACTTGGCTTAAAACTTAGTGCCTTCTGCTGCTGGTTCATTTGCCCTTTTTGCGTGCACGAATCATTAAAAAACAAAAAAAAACACAAAACTTACATTTGACTTAAGGTAAACCGACTTGGCTTTTGTTACAATGTATTTTTCGTTTGTCGTTTTTTATTAAAGTTTTTTTGGTATTTAATTTTAAAATCACGTAAAGTTTCATCAGCGTAATTGTTTTTCTCAAGTTGGAAGTCACACATGGTTGCCTGTCAATATTCGCCACAGACAAAAGTGGTGATAATTGCCAAATACAGGATTTTAAAGAAATATTTTAAATTACAAGATTAAAAAAAGGAAAACTGCTTAAAATGTCTTTGAAAAATTAAGGGAAAGGCACAACAAGCCTAAATGTAAACAAAATACTGTTTGATTTGGTTATTTTGAAAAACTAAGAAAAAATTGCTTAAAACAATCCAACAAGTTTTATTTAAAAGATACAGCCACAGCCGCAAAGAAGCGCGTTCCTGGCATCCCCGTTACAACTAAAACAAATAATATTGACTTTTTGGAATCAAACGTTGCTGGTTTGTCAGCATAAATCAGTAAAAAAATGAGCCTTAATTGCTAAAGACAATTTTGGAATAAAACTTTGGACCAGTTTCCAACTACCCTAGAGCCCATTCGGGAAAAAATAGCGCACAAAGTGGGATTTGGTATTAAACATATCGACAGTTTAACGGATGGCTGGCTCAGATGGACAGTCAGTTATGCAAACTGATGATTGATTTTTCAAATTATGGTAGAAACAGAACTGGGAATAACAACACATTTTTCGTACCTAATGTTTTGTGTTGGTATTCCTAAAAATTTTAACAGCACGATTTTCAAAATGATAAGTCATCCATAGCGGTTGCTTGTTTGTGTGGCATACTTAATTAATTATTAAAATTAAAGAAATTGCCAGTTCCGATGGTTGCATCTGAGGGCAACAGTGTTCTTTCCCATCGAACGAGTATGCCCGCCATGTTGTGAGATGTTTCGAGAAAATGGGTTTCAATGTGTTGCAAGCTTATTTAAATATTTGTCCATAAAGTTGTAGATCCCTGGGAATGTTGCTGCTTTATGATATGAACACAACTGGGACGAACGACGAATTTTTCGTAGCGAATATTCGTCTTAGAAAATAAAATACATTTGTGTATATAAAAATTCATACAAGTAGTGCGTCGATTTAAACTTGTCACGCGTAACGAACTCTGTGATAGGTTTATTTCTATTTCTTACGCCGACGAACGAAAAATAATTTGGCATGGAATGACCATTTTTGTTATTTTTTTTTATTTTGTTATTAAATAATAGTACTTTATACATTAGGCATTATTTGTTGCATACAATACACTTAATGTATTTTTAAAGTTATATTTATATTTTAAGATAGTTTTTTTTAAATTAATATTTTTTTTTGAATTAGTACTTTTATTTTAAGAAATATGGCTACTCTATCACATCTGTTTTATTTCTTCTAAATGTGTTTCACTTGACGAATTTACGAAACGGATTTTCAACAGACGAATTTGTCGTGCAGTGCAAAATTCGTCGTTCGTCCTAGTTGCGTTTAGGTCATTGAATAGACGGCAGCTATCATTCATATGCCAGTTGCAGAGAAAAAGTTTGCAAAAGAAACAAGCACAGGGTTTCTGCCAATAGCCACTGAATTTAAGCAGGGGGCAAATTACGGCATTCTTTTTTAAAATATATTAAAAGCATTGACAACTCGATCGATTGAGTAAATTTTTGATTCGAGTCGAGTGCCGTAATTTGCCCCCAGCTTTTAATTTTATTTTTGTCTGCTTCGCTTAAATATCTGTCTTTCTTGTGAGGCGATAATCCGAGTGAATGCCAAGACATTTCGTTTTAAGGTGTTGAGACCACATCTGTTTTTTCTGTTTCTCTACCTTTGCCCATTTCCCTACATGTATAATATGATGCTGTAATTGGTTCGAGGCCTCTTTAAGATCTCCTCAAAGGCTTTTCTTATACTCCTTTACGAGTCTATGGGTTTCTTCTATTGTACTATATTGTCGTCTAAAGCAAAATTGTTGATTGGGAATGCAGTTGGTAGTAAACTTCATTTTTAGAAATCTTTCGATTAATTTCGATATAGTTACACACAAAAAATTATCTAAGAAAACTTTACTTAAATCAAGCCATAGCGGTGTCAAAAGTACGGTGAGTACGGTTTTTCTTAAATCAAGTACGAAATTTCTTACTCCAAGTAAAATTTTTTAAGTACGAATTTCTTACTTTTAGCCACAATTAAGCCTTAATAGAATTGATTTAAGTTCGGAACCGTACTTGATGTAAGCCAAAAAAAGATTGATTTAAGCCATAAACGGGATTAATTCGAAAATGAAATGTCATTTTTTTGACTTATGGACCTTTATTAAAGAAGAAGAACTTTATATTTTATTTTTATTTTATAATTAATTTATAATTAATTTATAATTTAAAAATTTCATTTTTGTACTTACCGACGCTGAGATTCGAACCAGGGATTTCTGCACTACAGCACAAGCGCGTTACCTCTAGGCCACCGAGACACTTTGTTTTGAAATGTAAAATAATATATTTAAACAACAAGCTTTTTTCTGCTTGATTTGTTGAAGCAGTCCGGTGAGTACGGTTTTCCTTAAATCAAGTACGAAATTTCTTACTCCAAGTCAAATTTTTCAAGTACGAATTTCTTACTTTTAGCCACAATTAAGCCAAAAGAGGATTGATTTAAGTTCGGACCGTACTTGATGTAAGCCAAAAAAAGATTGATTTAAGCCATAAACGGGATTAATTCGAAAATGAAATGTCATTTTTTTGACTTATGGAAAAAGAATTTTATAGTTTATTTTTATTTTACAGATACATAAAATTTATAATTTGAAAAATTAATTTTTTGTATTTACCGAAGCTGCGATTCGAACCAGGGATTTCTACACTGCAGTACAAGCGCGTTACCTCTAGGCCACCGAGACACTTTGTTTTCAAATGTAAAATAATATATTAAAACAAAAAGTTTTTTTCTGCTTGATTTGTTGAAGCAATCCGAATAGGCTTGATTTAAGAAAATGTAAGTAAGGATCGTACTTGAAAATTTCAAGAAAGATTTTGGATAAAATCAAGAATAAAATTCTTGATTTTAGAAAGCTGTTTTTCGTTCTGTGTACTAATAGAATTACAGGCCTTAAAGAATTCTTTCCTGGCTTAGGAGTCATATTTACTAGCGCGTATATTAGCGGAAAGTAATAATAATAACGGAAAGCCGTTATGTGGCGCTAAAAGCATTTCGTGGCTTACTTTATCAAGAAGAGGTTTTTTTTAACGTATAAATAACTAATGGCCCTTATAACATCTAAAAATTGGAAACGTATTTCTATAGGTTGTCTAGTGACAACAGGCTGTAATTGACTTTTGTTAATACATGTTAGGAATATCGATCGGAAAATCCCGAATTCTTGGATTTTTAAAAATGAATCCCAATTGGCAATCCATACTTTTTGAAAAAGAAAACTAACAAAATTTTAACAATTGGCGTTGCTCCTTCCCTATCAAACAAATGTTTCTTTAAAAAAAATTACAATAAGAATACCATGTTTGAAGTCAAAAGCTCTAAAAGTTACCGAGTTACTTCATATCAAAAATTTCTTAAAAATGCTTAATCTTGCTCCAATCCAATTAATTTGTTTTTGGTTAAAAACGTAGGTATTGTTGTTAAATTATTTTTTTAAGTGTACTTAAAGTCGATAGCTGTTATGGTTTTTCAGATTAAGCACAAAAAAAATTTAATAAAACTTGTGCAATTGTAAAGGCGATCCCCCTGCTTCTGTTCTATTCTAAAAAAAATCCTCAATTTAGGGGGCCGATAATAGAGTATCTGTGCGAAGTCTTGTGGGTATATTTTCTGAGATATTTATATAGGAATATCTGCTTCGAATTTGTCTTATTTTTGTGTCTTTTTTTGGCTTTATTTAGGTCCTTTGTAAACCGATCTTGCTTATTTTAAATGGCGTTCTGTCTAGAAATATATTTTTCTAGAGACTTGAATTCAAAAGACAGACAGACGGGACCTCCTCGTCTATAAGAATCCAAAAAATATATAATATATGGGATCGAAAACGGAGTGGCAAGCTGATATATGTATGTTAAGGGTGTAAATATGTCCATTGAATTTCCTACAGTATGAGTTATAATATTGTGTGGGAGAATAAGTGCTAAACAAAAAATTTCAAGACCGTATTTTAATGCAAATACACTAATATAATATTTCAGGGGCGTTTTTCCCCCCCGAAAGAACTTTGAGTTCTCTTCTCTCTCACTACTTTTTCCAAAAAATTTTTAATAATACGTCAAGTTAGCTTTGGGACAACGATATATAGACGGTAATTAATTTTTTTTTAAATATCCTGCATATTTTAGGGTCGTTTTATATCTAATCCCAGCAAAAACTTGGAAGTGATTAGGCATTACAAATTTCTTACTTTTCAACTACTATTACATACCGTCTGTATTACTTACCAGTTGTTAGATAATAAGTTATTTCTTATCTAAAATTTTGTCAAATAGGTTCAGTTTAAAAATTTCTTAACTTTTTCTAACTTAATATTTTAAGCCAGTTTTAACCAAAACATCAAAGAAAAAACTTTAAATGCAACAATGAGTAACTGTAGTCCCCTGGAAAAGGTTATTTTAATGCCAATAAAGTAATAGCTTATGTAAGTCCATCTTAGTAAGCGAGCATGGTAAGTACTTATTTGACTTCCTCTTTGTAAGCGAGCATGGTAAGTACTTGCCTCCAATGTCATTGCCATGTTAAAATAATGGGTTAAAATGCTAATGAGTAAGAGTTTTTTGGATTTTAACTCATTACAAAGCAATGTAAGTTTTTGCTGGGATTTTAAACCTGTTGCAACCTACAAGCTTAATAAATATTTGTTATAAGGAATTTCAACTCCCTAAAACGGGATAAGGTTTTCATACCATAAATTTTCCCACAAAATAAATTATTACAACTGACAACAAAGATTGCTAAAATTGTATTTCGATGTTGCCATATTTAATTGTAAAATGCAGAGATCTCAAACAAGATCAAAAAACATAGATTAAAAAAAAGGATAGAAATGAAAACCCTTCCGAGCGTATTAGATGAAGGGCACTTTTTAAAATTAATTTAATTTCTATTTTTGAACTAAAATTCTGCAAGACTTTGTTGTTTGTTTATAAGGCTTATTAAGTTTTTTCAAATCAGTTGAAAATTCTTATCTTGTTTTAAATATAATAAAAATTAATACAATATTCTCTGACGTACTTATACACTTGAAGAGTTATTATTTTAAAGTTTTATAACAACACCTTGCGTTAAGTGAAAGTTTGCCCAAAAGTACAACCTTGACAGTGGCATCTTGACAACAAATATGTATGAATGTGTATTAAACAATAAAGCCAAATTAAAAAATAATTTAAAGTTAATAAACATAAATATTGACATTGAACCATTAACTATTGACAAAATTTAAATAAAATAAATATTAATTCAAATATGTTCAACACATAGTAAATTAACTTCAACCTATGATAACATTATAGCTAATTTCCTAAGAAAACTAAACAAATATCAATCATTTGAAAATCAGTTTGCTTAAAGCTAACAATCAATAATTTAAATAATAACATTAATTAATTTTAAATTGTTAGATTATTGCCAAAGAAAAACCTTAATCAAAATTCATATTAAAAAATTCATTTATAAACTGCCCATTCAAAATTAAATCTGTTACGTAAGATGTACCACAACGATCAAATTACATATGAACATGTAAGTAGGCCCACCAGCAACAAAACAAACAAAAAACAACACTTTTTGAGGCGATTGCGTAAAAAGTGCATAAAAAGCGAATTATTTTTGTCATTTATTTTGTTTTGTGTAATAAAGTTCAAAAATTACAAGCTAAGTTTAATACAAAAATCAAATCAAAATGCTTTATTTAAATCCACATGCAGCAAGTGATTAAGTTGTGGCTGTTGTGTGCTTTAGGGGAGATATTGGAAAGCAAGTAAAAGCTTTTGAAATACCCTACATCAGTTGACAGAAAATGTAAACAATAAAAAATTTTACCTGTCAAACTGAATAAGTTTTATTGTTATAAAATATATGTATAGGACTGGGACTTCAAATCCAGTCGTCATAAAGTCCATATGCGGATATTACAGTTAAAGAAGATTCTTAAAAAAGCAAAAAGGCTGATATCTGTGGTCACAAGCAATAATAGACCAAGTCGAAAAACTTACTTTTGCAATAATTTAATTTTAATATTCGTAAAGGTTTTTAAAAAATATACAATTATTGTTTAGAAAAAAATTTATATGTAAGTAAGCACACATTACAGTACAATACTTTGACCAAAATTGGTAATAGAACTTAAAGTACAGGGTGTCTGGTAGCAAATTTATATTTTCAAACTTAAGTAAAAAACGCAATAATAACACAAAGTTTTATTAAGAGCATGAATGGATATGCGCATTTTATTTTTAAATAGTATGTCATCCAGATATCCGTCAAGTTGAACACACTGTTTAAAACAGAGCCTTGTGTTCTGCGCCACACGCTGCAGTAAACTTGTTTCAATTTAGCTGATTTCTCGACGAATATTTTCCTTTAAAGCCACAAGAGATTGGGGATTGCCATTATAAACCCTTTCTTTGAGGTAGCCCCTTAAAAAAGCCATTTAAGTTGGATTGGACAACCTCGGTGGCAATGAGATGTCCTCAAAGCGACTGATCAGTTCTGGTTGTGTGTCCAGCCGCCCAATCCTGTTGATACCACGTGTGTGAAGAGTACGATGGATGAGCTCGCAAGGTTTGGCAAAAAGAATTCCATTTTCATGCGTCGATAATTTTCACCGTTTACATTCGTCGACTGGCCTCAAAAATTAAAAAAAAAATAGTCCAATTATCTCATATGTAGATAAGGCACACCAAACAGTTACTCTGGGGCAAGGCAATGGTTTTTAAAGTTTCAATCGAGGGTTGCAGGTTTTTGAAGACCAGTAACGGCATTTTTGATTGTTGATGTGGCCGTTTAAGTAAAAATGAGCATCGTCGCTCTAAAAAAATGGGATTTACAGTGCAAAAACGTCCAACATCATTTTACAAAAATTTTTGCGTAAATTAAAGTCACTTTCTTTCAATTTTTGAACGATTGGAATTGAAAAAGGGTTGAACTTCAGATCCCTTTTTAAAATTTTATGAATAAATGCTCTTGGAAGTCCCAGTGAGGCTGCTCTTTTTCGTATTGAAAGTCGCGGATTTGCACGTAAACTGCTTTCAACCAGTTCAATGTTTTCGGGAGTCCTTAAAGATCGACTGGGCCCTGGCCGTGGAACACTTATAGCCGAAGCAGTTGCGCGGAATCTCTGCACCCACAAACGAATTAAATTTACACTCGGTCCATTACGTATTCGCCGAATACCGAATTTTGAACAAAATTGTCGACGAGCAATTACGTAAGAATCATTACTTTTAAAAAATGCTCACTCGGCTACTGCGAAATCGTGACTGACAAATCCGCACAATCGATAATTCAAACGGCTCTACCCTCCCTCTGCACCGCTAATTACTTTTTGAAATAATAGAATTTAAACATATAAATTTGCTTTCAGACACCCTGTAATTTATGGGGCCCCAAATGGACATTAACGAAATTACAAACAGAACGAAGACAGATATTCAGCCTTATCGCTATGTGAAGGGCATAATAAACTGTGTTATTCCCGTTTTTGCCAAAAAGAGTTAACTACGTATTTTTCTAATTTTTTTTGTCGTTACAAATATAACAACAAACAAAAAATACAATCCTCAGACTTTCGTTAGTAGTGTATCTTTATGAACAATTTGACAAAGGTTTGTGACAGGTTTTCAATTTTTTATTTAGTGGTTTACGTATGTGTGTGTGATGTTTGCTCACTTCCATCTATTGGTGCTGTTTAAATCGTTTGCCATAGCATATCTCATGGTATATATGACATGACATAAGCTTAAATCTAATGGTGGTATCTTTTGTTGTTTGTGCCTGTGCTTATTGCACTGCATTTGCATAATTACTTGTATTTAAAGGTTCAGTTTTTTTTTGAAAAATTGTTTTATATTTTTTATTATTTGTTTTATGTAAATAAATCGTTTCGTTACATAACAGTTAAGGCAAAACCGGCTGAGACTATATTTTAAACAAATAAACAAGTTCGAAATAATGAGAATATTTGTAACGGTTTGATTAAGATTTATTCGGTGCTATTAATAAAGCTTTTTCTTCTTTTTTTCATGCAATTGCTTTCATTTCAACAAAAGGCATGTGTTTTTCTTTTGAAACGAATTTTAGGTTAGTTTTTTTTAGCTTTTTTCAAAGCGTTTCAAATAAACATTTTTTAAAAATTTTAGTTATTTCCTAATTTTCTAAAGGGAAATGTCTAACAACAAAAGCAAAATGTATTAAAAACTTGTTGACGTAGCGTTTTACAAAATACTGCCCATTATCATTTCAGTTTAAAAGATTAATGATTTGTATATACTATTCAATAATAAACGGAACAAGAAAGTTTTTGTAAAATCAAATTAACTTTTGTAATAATTTCTAAATATTATTCAGAATATGATCCCAATTTTCTTTGTTTGTTGTAGGTTGGGTTTGCCCATATGCATTTCATTGGGTCTTACACCAAATCATCAGTAAAAGGGAAAAAGAAAATCAAAACAGCTAACAGTGAAAAATTGTTGGTTGGGTTTTTGAAACAACTTTTGAATACCTTGGTTTGTATATAGCAATTCTCAATAAAATTATTGAAATTATTATATTAAGGCAGAAAATATTCATTAGGTTTTTCAAGAATTTGGTGAAAGTCTACTGACGATTTTCTGTAAGCACCAATGAAATGCATATGGACAAACTAAACCTACAACAAACCCTATAAATAAACTTTTGCAATATTAAAGCATATTAAGCTCTCAAAAGTTTGAGAAACTTGGTAGCCTCTTAGGAAATTTGCAGTAAACTAAATTAACCCCTTTTGTGCATTTCGATTAGAGTTGAATTTTCTCTGTCAACGGACAAACGAAAAAACCCGAAACATTATAATAAAAGTTATTTGGCAAACAACTATTTCACAGAGAAAAAAGAGAGATGGAAGAAATTTTCATTCAAATAAAAATGCAGAAGAACATACAGGGTGTCCGCCGGCACTACTTTGTTTTGCCGCCATTTTGGCAAACATTAGTCTTGACAGTTCATATTTGGCAGTCGTGAAGTAAAGACGCGGCAAATTTATTATGGAAAAATATTCCATAAACGGTCGTGTTTTATTCGTTAAAACATGACAACCCATGACAACCCCGATTTTCATGAAAAAATCATAATGAGTGACGAGGCACACTTTCGTTTGAATGGGTATGGCAACGCAACAAGTTATTTAAAGAAATGGTGATGTTGATTGGCCTCCACGGTCGCCAGATGTGACTGCTACGTACTTATTTTTGTTAAGATATATCTGAAAAGCAAGGTTTATGCCAACAAACCAGAAACGCTGTAGCAACTCAAACAAAATATTCGTGGTGAAATTATTAAAATATCGCGTAAAATGTTTGAGGATGCAATGAAAAATGTGCTCAAAAGTGCTCGCATTTGTGGGGCTAACAGAGGCGGACATTTATCTGATATTGTATTTCATACATAATTGCAGACATTAAATAAAACATTTATCTAAATAAGATTCATTATCTTTCATTTAATCAAAATTATAAACAAACAAAGTAGTAAACCTTGCCGGCGGACACCCTGTACAACATTTCTTTTAACTTTTAAAAGTCTTTCTCGATACGTTTTTTTTATTTTTTTTCAAAGTACAACAATAAAGTAACAAAATAATTTTGAAAACTTTTATTTACACCATTGTTTTACAACGATAATTTAATTGTTTTTAAATGGCATGTACTTAAATAAGTAAAAAACACTCGAAGTAAATATATCAAAAACTAATATTGATTAAGAAAATCACTTCAGAATTTGTTGATGTGTTTTATCTTCAAATAATTAGCAAATACATTTGCTGAATAGTAAAACGTAAATATAAACAGAATTTTTTTAAAAGCGCATCATTAAAGAGAGAATACGTATGTATATGAAATTTTAAAAATCATAAAAATTAATGATTGAAATCATAGCAGATTTTAAATTAAAAGAGTAACAGAAAAGAAAAAATATGAATGATTATCGGCACTATACAGTATTTAAATATTTTCTCGGCCACGAGTAATGAAATTAGAGTTATGATTGTAGAGGGTATTTTTTAATACCGATAAAGCTGGAGCTAAATACCGCAAAAGGTGGCAAGCGAAGTAGAGCTCCTGGCTTATTAACCCTAGAGGTCGTGTCTGAAATGTGATCGAAAGTTTTTTTCAATATTTGGTGGCTATATTAAAAAAAAATTCGAACAACTGGCCACAATAAAATTCTCGAAATTTGTTTTCTCAGAACTTTTTGAGTTTCAAGGTCTTCAGACCGCTCACCTACCATAATGACCATTTGAATTTCTTTCAAAATCGTAGCTAATAATTTTCTTTTTTCCCACTGCACCGGAAACCTTCTTAGCTAACTTTGGAAGACATCGATGGCAGTCTTAGTAGTCTTAAATATATTGAAATATCGGCTAAGCATGCTTATTTCATCTACCGCCAGACTCGATGCAAGAGTCTTTTACAGACATGGGACGGCTATTGTTTGAGAAGAACCCGACACGAATTGCAATTGCATTGATAAAAGTAAACTAGCGAAATGCACAAACAGTCTTTGAATCTTGCTGGAAGCACACATCATCACTTAAGGAACATTTGAAAGATCTAGATACGACTCCTTAGACAAACTTGTCACTATAGCGACTCGTTTTCGCAAAACCGCCAATGCCAAATTAAAAAGGATCCTGGGCAAGAAATAAATAAAAAATTGAGCCTTTTTGTAAAATATGTACTGCAATTAGCGAATTACTAACTGTTTGAAATAGATGTTACAAAGGCTACTAATTGTCTAATTTTAAAAACAGCTCCTAAAATCAGCAACAAATTGCTTTAGGAGGTACAACAAATCGTTTATTTCTAAAAGGAGCCCTCAGCAGACAAAACAAAGGAACATGAAAGGACAAAATTTTTAAAAGTTTTGCCAAAAAAAGACTGCCATATGTCAAGTTTAAATCAATCATATGAATATTCTTTTAAAAAAAATTCATAACAATTGCTTGACTTACCCAATCGTTAAAGCCTAGTTTCGCCAATGCCTGCTGTGAAGTTGGAGAATCAGTTTTAAGATGTAAATTATCGGCACCTGAAGGATATAAAAGATTTAAAATTATAGTATATTATATAATATATAATATTATAATTATAATTTAAACGTAACAATAGCATTAAACCTACAGTAATACTCAATAACATTAATAAACAAGTTTAGACATGTTTGATAAAGGGGTTGCCATGTACTAATTCGTTTTGCTGAAGCCCAGTTTTCACACCACTTTGAAGAAATGTTTAACTAAGGCCAGAAACGGATCTAGCTTTGTCGTCAGAATTTTTAAATTTATATTCAAAACCATATCTTAAATTCTTTTCACATGTTAAATTATCGACCGTACGGGTCTTTAATTCTTTTTCTATAAAATGCGCAGCTTATTGGGAAGCCGGGTGTGACTATTAAGGAATTCGGGTAGTTGGTGGGCCTTTGAGCAGACTTCAGGAACTACAACTTCTTTATGGATCGGTCCAGGATGGAAAATGGGACTCGAAGCTGCGGTCTTCTCTTGAAAGCTAGGTATCAGAGAGTCCTGCTTACTTCCTGTTGACTGCAGTCTTTCAGACGGAGATTCTAGTAGCTAAATCAGGGTTTTATCTTACTTGTCCTCCAAAGCTGAGACCTTTCAGGTCAACATGTTAATTTATAGTAAGGCGGCAATTAAGTCAATTTTAAATTGTTCAACCGTTAATGGAATCCATTAGTAAACTGAGTGCTATAAGGCAAGTGCACTCTTACGTACTGACGCAAATGAGATGACGGATGAATTGGCGAAGCAAGTAGTACGGTTGCTTATGAAAATTCGTGCTCTACTTCAGTTCTCTAATAGGGCTATGTATGTCTAGACTGCTGTGAGGGTCAGGGCTACAGAGGTCTGGGTACATATAACTTCGTGTTGAGTCTCAAGGATTTTGCGTAGATCTCATGACTTGTAGGTGACGAGGTTTCTTCTATCCTTGAGAAGGAGCGGCTGTAGACTTTTAGTGGAAATTATAGCAAGTCATTGCTTGACAGTGGCTTATGCTAAAAGATGATTCCAGCTCTTAATCAAACTTTCGAAGGACATTATTGTCTTAAAAACATGGAATATATAACTGGGACTGGTAAGTTGAGACTGCAGCCATTTTCCAGAGGCTGTAGAGCACGATGAAGTTCATTATAGCAAGTCATTCCTGGACAGCGGTTTATGATAAAAGAGCAGAAGGATGAGTTAGCGATGATTCCAGCGCTCATGCGCTCTAAGGAACACTTTCGAAGGGCATTTTTTTGTTTTTAAATATGGAGTATGAGTATGTCGGGGACTGGTAAGTCGATACTGCAGCCATTTGCCAAAGACTGTAGAGCTCTCTAAAGCTCATTATATTAAACTAGTTAAACTTAATAACCAGCTTATTGTTTCGTCTTGACTGATAACACTAAGGACCCGAAAGGCCCATATGACCTAGCCAGTTCAACCTAACCTAAATAGTTCCATTTTTGTCTCTCTTATCATATTTATTACTTTTGCTCTCTGTGGCTTTCCATAGAACCCTAAATAATTTTTGTGTAGCACAGTGCAAGAGTTTCTTTTTTTCTATTAAAGAACTTACCTTGATTCAAAACTTGTTGCAGAAATATCCGCAGCTCAAGAGTTTCGGTTACTAATGCTCGACAAACAGCTTTATAGTGCTCTTCAGGTACAGTGGGTTTAATGTGATTTTTACAGGCCTAAAAATAAAAACAAAAAATTTATCAATATAATATAATTATATTAAAAGCAGTGCAATTTTATAAAATGGTTTTAAAATTCTTGTATTTAAATTTTTGGCATAAAATTTCACACTAATGCTAAGAAATTTCCCCCTGAAAAGGTATCAAGCAGTCTCAGATAAAGCTGCTGTATGTAAAGAGAGTAATGGAATCCTGCAAAGGAAGTTTACGATAAACAAAAATTAATCAGTTTAATACCATAAATTTTTTAAAGGATTATGAGGCTTTAACCCCCCTCCGAATATCCAAACTAAGAGGACCCCCTGATTCCCTTTCTCACTAGCAGGGAGAAAATAAGAAATAATAATATCAACTCCAAACAAATAAATCAGGCAGCGGATAATATTTTTAAAATGAAAACTATATTGGTAGGAGTTTAGGATAAACAGCAGCCAGGCTCCGAGCCACTATTACACCAGCCACACAGTGGTGTTGTTTCCAAGCAATGAAGGTGGCAGCCCATCATCCAATGTCCTGCTACAAAAGGTCAATCACCTGCTTAGATGGAACAAGAAAGATTGCAGAAACTAAAACAAGAAATAATATCAATTGCGAAAATGAATATCAGACCCTGGAGCCTCTTAATTCAAAAAAAATTGCCAGAAGTTTAAATTAAGGAGCAGAAAGGCTTCGAGCCATTATACCACCAAATATTACAGGGCTCTTGTTTCTAAGTTAACGAGCTGCCACACTATCATGTCCTGCTACAGTAGGCCAATAACCTGTTCAGATGTTGCAAAACAGGTAACAGAAACTAAACCAAGACAAATATGTTCTTTAAAGGAGTAAAGAAAAATAATATATATTTTTGAGACCCCATTAACCTATTTCCTTACCCTAAATTCGCATCTTACCCAACAAAATACCGTTTAACGCTATAAAATGTAAAGTTGTTTACTGAAAAAGAATTTGTTTTACGATCAAATTATATTTGCTTAACAAAATTGAATTCCAAACATTTTGCTTAGAATATTTTGTTAATAAAATTTTTTATTTTTTTCGGATTTTCAACAGTTACTTAAATCCACAACAAAATAATTTAAAGCAACTGACTGGTAGCTGCCACTATAAAATGTTATGGAATGAATGTAAATTGTAGTAAAAATCATTCTTGCATTAAAATTATGTTTTAAAGCGAATTAAAACGTACCAGCTGTAATTATCAAAGCAAAAAAGCAGAGACAATAAAATACTGTAAGAAATATTAATAGTAATTTTACACTTATTAAGTAATTTCAGTTGCTTTTCTTTATTTAAAAAAGAGTGCAGTAGAAGACATAGAAAATTATATAGTAAACAAGAGAAAAACATTGTGAACCAGTAAACGAATTCCAACAAAATTTATAAAAAAATACAAGAAAGCATCACTTCAACAATGGCATCATTACCATCAGTTTGATCGTCAGCTGGTCTATCACTCACTCAACCATTAACCATCCATTAGTTGCAGCTTAGTTAATCATCACGCTCTCAAAGTGATCATAAAACTAATAATATTATATTTCTCTTTTTAAAGTGTTTACAAATATTATATCAATTACATGAGTATGACAATGAGGAATTGATCGTTTGGATTGTCTGGGAGGTAGATGCAGTAATTTTTCCGTAGAGTACTTTCTCATTTAAAAAAAGTGTATGAAAACCACAAATAACATAGAAAAATGCCAGTAATATAGTAAAAATATCACTTGAGTGTGAAACGAGTTACGTTTAAACTAAATATATGTTATTTGACATTAAGTTTTATTTATTTATTAATAACAAAGTGTAACAAAAAAGTTGTTGTCTTCAAACAATCCACTTAAAACGCAAATGTGCACAGTAACTTATCAATCACGATGTCTTCTTGTTTCAATTTCTTTCTTCTTTTTGTCTTGTCTAACGCTTCATTTAGTTGATTGAAATTATTTAATTTCAAATGTAATTTTCCAATTTACAATGCTTTGTAAAATACAAACAAGAGCAGATAATATAACACATTAGTTAACAGCCCTGAATCAAGGTAATAGTACGTTTTCATTATAAGCAAATTAAGTAATTTTGAGGAAATCATTTCGAAGTGTTTCCATTACGTTGTAAGTAATTTTATGTTCGAATTCAATCTGACACATATATCAGGTGGCCTCGGTTATTCAGCTGAAACCGGTGTTTCGTTATTAAAATATCAAATTTTGTTTATGTTTATGTATTTGATTCTTTTTTACAAACAACAACTGTAGTTTTCTAAAAAAAGCTTAAAAGAAGGAAAAAGATTTTGTGAGTTTTTGTTATCTGTCTTGACATTCTTATGACAAATTAAGTTGTTTTTGTAGAACTGCTCCCACCTGATGCATGCTCCTTGCAATCAGCTGTCATTTTTTCGCATTTGCTACTCACCAAAAATGGATTCCCCAAAGTTGCATTTGTAAAAATAGCCTCCGCGCAGTGTTGCATAGACAAATTTCGAAATAATCTTGAGCAAATCAAGTCATTTGAGATGATTTGCTCATATGAAAAATATATGGGAAATCATGTAGCAAATTACTTAATTTGAGCAAATCAAATGATTTGGCGCAAATCACGTAGATGGAAACGTAGTATAAGCTTGAAAAATCATAATTCGACAAATAAGTTTTGCAGAACGTGACAGATCTTAAGTAAAGGAAAGATGGACAGTTATTGATTTAAAAAGATTTGTCATTTAAAATGTTATTAAACTAAATCCGACTTACATAGTACTTTCATTTAGAAAATCTAACCGAAACATTTGGGAAATTAAAGGACATATATACAGTAAATTGGTTATCGTGACAAGCGCCAACAATTAAAATTATCGATAAAAGATCCCAGTGTCAAGTAAATCAACTTTTCGAAAACAAAGTTAGTCCTAAGAATTTACAAACAGGTATAAGATTTTTTCTTTTGACGCTCCGGTACTGAATAGAATTGCACTGACTCAGATATCGCCAGACATCTGGGAGTCATTCTGGGCAGCAAACAATCCTAGAGACTGCACACAGAAACTAGAGTGGCGAAAGCAGACACGGTGATGCATATGTGTAGACGTGCGTTTGGTAGACCCGTGACCTCAGTCCCCGGAACGTCATTTGGTTTTTTAACACAACGATAGAGTCAGTTCTCTTCAACAGAGGTGTTATCTGGGGGAAGGCTATGAACTTTGCCGAGAGCCATCTGCATATTGAGAAAACGATGCATAACATGGTGATTCTTAATACAGGTGATTCTTAATGAAACCGACTCCGACTGAGTCGCTTTTTACCCTACTTCACTGTTGGCGCTGAATGCCGCGATAAGACTACATGCTGTGGGGGGATAAAGACACCAGACATATAGTCATGCTATTACTATTGTGCCGATCTTGTTCCCAATTTAAGGTTCAAGGTTTTTTCAATTCGAAACAGTTGCCATAAAAATCAAAACTCAATTGGTTTTTAAGATTATGGTTATGGCGTCATGGGAAGTCACCTAAAATCAAATACAGTGTTGCTCATAAGTTTGGTTCGAACAGCTGTTTACTGTGGTATGGTTAAGTCATGTATAATTGAACCTTTAATTGACTACTGCACACCGGAATCTTTTCTCTGCAGAAATTCTCTTTCGATATCTCAAAAGGAAGAGGCAGATGAAATCAAATTCTCGCAGCCTTTTGTTAGAGGCGATATTTTTTAATTGTACAAACAGGGGCCCGAAATTTATTTGGACTATCCACTCACTTTAGTATATAAGGGCTGAGTTGTCAGCAATTGGCAAAGTGGCTAACTGGTTGCGGTACGACAGCATATTTGGCAAAAATCTTAGCCGACAGTTAATCCATCATAAGGGTCTCACTGATATATACTTTGCGACTTGTACGCAATTGCGAGGCAGTCTGAAAATGAATGGCTATGAATCCTAGCATCCCTCTTGTAAGGGTGCGCGGACGCGGAACCAATGTAGGCAACTGCGTTGCTGACGCACTGGCGAAGGATGATGCGCAGCTGGATGAGGATTACTGTGAACCGCTATTATCGTTCACTGTTCATATGACATATGTACATACATATAGAATGACATTGCCTTTCAATGATTTTCGTTGAAGCTGTCAAGATGCAGAGAGGGAGAACAATATTAAACTCCTCTTTTGCTTTTTTCAGGCATTGGACGATGTCCGGCTAGGTATTTTGGGATGAGCAGATTGGACAGTCTATCGAATGTGACTTACATGAGCATATCAAGTTAATAATTTTTTACTAGTAATAGCGGTTTACAAATAGCAACCAGGACTATGCGACAACTGCCAACCATATGAATCTACCTGCAACATTTTAACTTTTCTTTTGAAACTTTCTCTTCTCACCCTCTTTGTCATATTACATAGGGACCGAAGTTACGGATCCAAGTGTGCTGCATCTCACTTTTTTCTTACTTCTGCAGCCGCTTATCTTACCTAACCTAAATCAAAATTTAGAACCATTAAGATTTAAAACCATAAATATTAAAGGCATAAAGATTTTCGGAGTTATTTGAGGCCGAGTAACCGACACAAAAACCAGCTTCGTTTAGCGTTTTTACTGACTTATAAGGCACCTTACTGTGTCTCCCCCCTTGTTCAGTTGTCACATTGAAATTCAGTAACTAGTCCCTACTAACTTATTTGTACTCGGTACTGATTACGTTGATCGTTACCTAGACTTTTCATGAAGAGTCACATGTAGAAATATTTGCCCAACTGATGCTGAACCCGGCCACGTAACTTCGGGCTGCTAGTTAAAACATTTCTTGGTGATCTTGTGGAACTAACATAAAACTGATTACAAATAAAGCTCTACCAACTAATTCCTGATAATTAAATGGTATTTGTTCGGCTGCTCTTAAAAGTAATCCCATGTATATACTTTCGCACGCAATTTACAGTCATTGTCAGTCAGGGATCTAGATAGTCCCAGCTCTTCAACAAGGTACCTGTTTTTGTTTTTTACACAAATGTTGATTACACAAATGTTGCAAAAAATATAAACGATTCTACCTATATTGGCTTTTGAAAAGCCTCATTGGGCGCTTGTCGAATGCAAGGTAAAGCTGAAGTTCATGCAACGCGTCAACGCATGTTTGTTATCGCGTCTTGCCATTTTACCTTTTAAATTGCATGCAACGCTTTGACGCTATTATGTAAAAACTAGGATTAAACGCTTAAAATAATGTATAGTTTGCCACAGAACTTAGCTGACATGCTGGTTTGACGCTTCCAACGTATACAAAAGTATATCTTCTTTTTGCGTGCGTCGTGTAAGCTCGTCATACTCTGTAACTTGCCATATCGAAATACACGTATTAAACATTTTTGACAACCGCGTATAGCGCGAAAACGCAAGAAACGCGTGTTATAGACTTTTAGCTTAAGACCACCACGAGATTAATCGTTTTCAAATATTAGGTTAGAAAACAGAATATACTCTGGGATATTTTTAAATGACAAAGAAATTTTGGGATTTGGGGGGAAACTCCGGAATAAGACTGAAAGTCCTAATACAACAAGCAATGATTCTAGGCAATTTGTTTATTAGTTTGTTGTTCTTGTTTTTAAATCATCATAAATTATAAAAGATTTTGAGCATTTTAAAGGTGCATGTCAAAACAACTTTAAGCCAGTTTTATTTTAAAAAGTTGGCATCACTAAAAATTAAGTGTCCTCTTAACATTAGCGATTTCTTCTTTTTTCCCCAAATAATAACATGAATTACCACAGCAATAAGATAAAACATAACTACAAATACAATGAAGAATTTAAAAAAAGAAGCTTTGACAAAGTGTAGTGTAGTTGTTAAAATTAACACCTTAAAAGTTAACACTGACTAATGATATTTAACCAGGTTGAGATCTGAGTTCCTGTTACTCTGCTCCTCCTTTCCTTAAACACATAAACAAATTAATTTAGCAAAACTAGAAATAATAGTTTTTGAGATTTTAAATAAATAAATTCTGAAAAACAATACTCAATGTCAAGTTCAAATGTAAAAACATCATAAGCTTACAACAACAAACTGTGGTGATATTACGTTTTATTTCAGAAAAAAAAGCTGCCACATTGAGAGGGTTGCGGCCAATCAACTAAAAATACATGTGTACATAATTCTATGCAATTTGTTTTAAATTTAAACTCAAATAGTTTAAATTAAATGATTGTTGGAAATTTTTAAAATGATTTACACCACGTTAAAAAGCTATAGATACAGATTTTGTGACAAAATATTTTAAAACTAATTTAATGGATTTATTTAGAAACTTACCTCTAACACATAATCGAATTCTTTGGTTTCATCATGTTCATCGTCCCAACGCTTATAGCCCTCGTCAATGCCTTCATCGATGCAGTCATCATCAGCTTCTGAAATGGCGAAGAAGTAAAAAATTAAAAGAAAATTTACAAGAAAATTTCAGTTATTTTGTTAAAAAAAAATGCGTGACTCACAACTTTTGTTAAAAATATATTAAATTAAAAGTTAAAAATTAAACCTTAAGCAAAACAAAAATTATTATTAAAAATAATTAAACTTTGAAATCTCTTTTGAGATTTTTTTTAATCTTAAAAAATTAATGTTGAATTCGTGCTTTGCTTTGATTTAGATTATTTCGTTGATTTATTTCGTAAATACATATATACAAAGATAGCAGAAAGTTTTACTACTTACCATCCTCTGTCATGTGGGTAATAAGTTCTTCCAATTCTTGGGACATTTGACACTGTTCATCTTCATGCAGATTATAATCCAGGGCATTGTAAACAATAACAGCAACATTACGTAGAATCTAAAAAAAAGAAAAAAATCCAAAAGTGAATTGTTGATTATTTTTTTTAAGCAAACATTCCTATACGAAATACTTAAAAGAAATATTAAAAAAACTTAATGATTAAAAATAAAGCTAAACAAATTTTGACTTTATAAAAAATTTTCAATAAAATTTCTTTTAAATAAAGGCACATGTTTCGTAAACTCCTTTCTATTCCTTCCTGCAAAATATTATTTTTAGTAGAGTTAAAATTAAATCATAAGTAGTACCTCCTTCTTGCCTAGACAAAGGGCAAATAAATGGGTAGTGCCCACACTCAGGGAAAAAACATGATCACGAACAATTTCATCATTGTCTGGGGATGAAGATCATTATTATGACTGCCACAAATGCAAACATAGTAATGATTAAAATGACCATTATTTGTTTGTGGTAATCATTACTTTGATTACAGGTAACCATAATCTTAATTATCATTCATATGTTGCTCTTACATATTCTAAGAGTATCATATGCAGGGTAGACTTTGTAGGAGAGAAGGAAATGAGAACGTTTGTTGTCTATTATAAAAACTATAATATACCTTGGAAGGCATAATATACCTCCCCGTGGACATCGAGATGATGATTCTTTGCTATCCTCTGAAAATACAAGCTCATAAGGTATTATTCGTTCATTTCTACGATTTCGTTTAGATGCCGGAGATAAAGTTTTAGGTTATCGTTTTCAATTTTTTCCTTTAGATGATTCATATATATTGAAATTATACTAAAAAATATTTATGACACTAAATATTGTTCGATTATTTTTGACGAAACCACTAAATTATCAGGAAAAAAACCAAACTTCTTTAGCTTTAAAGTTTTTTAACGTAAACGAAAAGTTAACAAGAGAAGAATTTATCGGTTTTATCGACGCATTTGAAGAGGCTTTAAATGATATTGGCGATGATGTTATCAGTAGTTTTAAAAGCTTTGAAACACGTTGGTCTTGATTTTGAAAATTGTGTAGGGATTGGAACTGACGGGTGTCCTTTGATGTTGGCAGAATATCGAGCAGAAAAAAAAATACAAGAAACCGCAAAAAATGCAAAAGAAACGCATTGAGCCACCACTTAACCACTTGATATCGAAAGGCAACAAGGTACCAATAATACAAAAAGTTGTATCGTTTGTTAAAGAAACCAGCAACATTTATTTTTTTAAAAACATTAGCCTAAACGTAATGTAGTTTTTCTGAAATATTCAGGTACAAAGTTGTCTCCATTATGCGAAACACAATTGGTGGATCGTCTTGATTTAATTTTACAATTTGCAGTAAGAATAAATCACATAATTGAGGTTTTGGGAAAAGAACTTCTCTGAGCACTTTCGAATTTATTTGCGGATGACATATTTTTAATGATATACTACCTGTCACACAGCCGCATAGTGTAATTCTAGAAAAGCAGAATAAAGATTTAAAAAAAGGATCATCTTATAAAAACCCTGATAACGTATCTTGAGACTAAGAGGAATGAAGCCCACACACAATTTAAAACTATTTTTGAAGAGGCAAAACATATTTGCGCTGGAATGGAAATTTTAGTTGAAAAGCCTAGATTTGAAAGAAAAAATAATTTTAAAGATGTCGAGATAGACCACCGCATCAAGGGCTGCATATGTACTCTTAATTGAATCTGTTTTACAGGACTTAAAAACACGTTTCTCAAAGGACGTTCTTTATTTGTTGAACATCCCTCAACTTCTGTTTTAGAATAATGCGTTTACTGATTGAAAGATTTTAATTCCACAACTTGCAGATAATTTACTAAAACTTAAAAAAAACTGCTTATTTTCGAAATTAACTGCTGAAATTTTGCATTGGAAACAAAAATGAAAAATCTATAAAGACCACCCAGAAAATATAATAGATATTTTAGCAAGATGTGACCCAGATATTTATCCATAATTGCAAAATGTGTTAATCATTTTTGTTTTAATGCCGGTTAGTAATGCTGCGGCTGAAATGTCATTTTCCACCCTTCGCCGTATTAAAATTTAGACACAATTTTTTAACACAATCGGTCAAGAACTCTCTGAGCTAGAGGGGTTCAAAATTTGACGTTTTCGGCAAATAGGTGTTTTTTCTAATACATGTAGTTTATTACCTTTTGCTTTTAACAAAATTCGTCCCAAATACTTTCGATAGCTTTTTTTTCAATCTTCCAGAAAAAAATATTTTTAAAATTAAAAAAAATTTTTTTTTATTTTTTTTTTATAAAATAATTAGAAAAAAATTTTTTTTTCCAAATGTGCCCATTTTTTTTTTTTTTTTTTTTTACTCAAAAGAAAGCTTAGGTCTTTTGTTTGAAGAGCTTGGAAGTTGCTTAGTGGGATGCGAGTGGGATATCTATAAAAAATAATGTTTTGTAACTCAAGGTAGAGGTTTTCCAATTTTCGCGTATATTCTATTTTGATTTTTTTGCTATTTATGTAAAATTTTCTCTTAAGCAAAAAAAAAATATTTTATGCGAGTGTATAAGACTTTATTTTCAATGCATACCGTCGGAAAGGTTAAATTATTTTGTTTCTTAGCATAAAATAATTTTTTTTTTTGCTTAAGAGAAAATTTTACATAAACAGCAAAAAAATCAAAATAGAATATACGCGAAAATTGGAAAACCTCTACCTTGAGTTACAAAACATTATTTTTAATAGATATCCCACTCGCATCCCACTAAGCGACTTCCAAGCTCTTCAAACAAAAGACCTAAGCTTTCTTTTGAGCAAAAAAATGGGCACATTTGGAAAAAAAAAATTTTTTTCTAATTATTTTATAAAAAAAAATAAAAAAATTTTTTTTTTAATTTTAAAAATATTTTTTTCTGGAAGATTGAAAAAAAAGCTATCGAAAGTATCTGGGACGAATTTTGTTAAAAGCAAAAGGAAATAAACTACATGTATGAGAAAAAACACCTATTTGCCGAAAACGTCAAATTTTGAACCCTTCTAGCTCAGAGAGTTCTTGACCGATTGTGTTAAAAAGTTGTGTCTAAACTACTCTCTGCAAGAACTTACTTTGGTCCAAATTTCTTTTCAATCGAAAGACATCGGTTTTAAAAGTTGGGTCACTTGACATGAAATCCCCCATATATATAATTAAATTAAGACTGACGCAAATGCCGTGCTTTACAAATTTGCTTCAACAGAAAACCATAAACTATTAATTTAATAAATATGTTTTTTTGCCTTTTATGTAATTATAATTATTTTAAATGAATAAAATAAACCTTTTTGTTGAGTTTTTGTTTTAAAAAACCGCTTAAAGCTAGTTTTTAAATTGTGTGCTTCATTTAGACGTTAAGGGTTTTACGTAAAAACCTACCCGGAGGGCAATAATTCACGGTGCTCATAACACATAGTGGAAACAAAGCGTCCATGTTGCACCCAACGAATGCGACACCCAGCTCTGTTTTAAGGATCTTTTCTCCTTTAGACAAACCAAATTCTCCACTTTTATCAACGCTTTATAATCTTTTCACCTCCAGTCAAGACCGAAACACTCACATGCTTCAACATGCCAATGCCGGCTTTTCCATTATTTTCTACTACTCTGACGGGATCTTATTTTAGATCCTAGGGTCCCCAGCCGTAGCCAGTTTCCCACATACAACGTTATTTTATTATTAAAGAAAATGTTGAACTTTAACCTATTACGCTGTAATTATTAGAATGAACACCCTTACCATTTAATTGTGATTTTGTTAGCATTTGCGGAAAACAAAATTTGCAAGGGTAAAATGACTTACTTTTTTATATTTGTTATTATAAAATAATTCTATGAGAGAAGATAAAGTTCGGTAGCGCTGCCGTTAATTTTTGAATTCTGCAAATAGGGCAAATTCAAAATTTTGTTAATATTAACAACTCAAAAAAGCATTTATAATTCGAAATAATGACATAAGCAAATATTTCAAATATTTTTCAAGCAAACATAGATCAGGTTATTATGTTTCTAATTGTGTTTTTTGTAAACTAAAGAAATAAACAAATGAGATCGACGCATTTTTTGAACAGCTTCCTATCGGAATCAAACAAAACCCAAGGTGTATTTAAACCAGTTTTCTTGTAGATCGACGCACCCACATTTTTGAAATAAGTGATCATTAATTTGCCATTATTGTAGACAAATTATTTAACATTTATTTAAAAATTTTTACAAAAAGTAATCATTATTTATCATTCAAGCTAGTTGTAAAGAACATAAAAAACAAATGTGTTTTTAAAGATTTTTAACGTTTACAATAATAAAGTCTTTAGCTGCCTGTTAAAACGTAAATATTTTAAATTAGACTTAAAATTAATTTACAATGATTCAAGAAATATTTTCAATACATTTAATTATCATAAAATGACTTCTTATTGTCTAAAGCTTTGATTTTAATTGTAACAAATCAAAAAACAAATAATAAAACCAACTTAAGTTATCAAGTTGTTATGTGTGACCTTTAAAAATTCCATTTACATGTTAAATTAAATAAATCTTGTTTTCTTTCACACTTTTTTTTTTATAAAAACTAAAAGAAAAAAATGCAAAAACAATGGCCTACAAAATATAAATAAAATTATGATTATCTCATAAGTGGGACAAAGAGCTAAACAAAAAACTTAAGACTTTAAACTAATTATCAGGTGTTTTTTGCGAGGCAGAGAACTTCAAAAATATAGATTTTTCTAAAAACGATTTCGGAACTTGGCATGTTCTAAAAATGTCTACAAATGAACCTGCCTCTTTTATTTCCTAACTTGTGAAAAGTTTTCGCAGTGGGGACATATTTTAAAATGTCGGTTTTCTGATTATTAACAGTGTGATTCAGATGCAGCAAAAACTTGTTACTTACAGCTTTTAAAAACATAATAAGTTTTAGCGTAAACACCCTGTCTTTAACAAGGCGACTTAAAATTTTTCAAAGTAAGAAGTTTTCACTAAAGTTAGAGGCACTGTTAGGCTTAAACTAGCCTACAAGAAATTTGTGACCGAAACTAACATTAAAACATTTTTTTTCGGTGATTTGTGACCAATATTTCTATCACATCTCAAGGTGCGAGAGAGATGCAAGATCACACGTACACAAAGTTTCGGTCATTTTTTTCACATCGCCCTTAGGAAAATGATAGAAAATAATGACCGATTGACCGGTCATCTGTGTCGGTCATATGACCGGTCAAATGACTGTCACTGTTCTGGTAGGGTAAGTTCTTTTTTTTTGAGGGGGCTTATTGATTCACAATTTCAAGTGTGCCACCAACAGGGTGCAGAGTCTTTTATTTGATTAAAATTAGTTTAACACTTTAAAAGTTCGCTCATCTCGGAAATATATCTTTCGTCGTATTAAGAACAAGAGTTTCTTTTATATAAAAATAAAACACCCGATGTGATACACTTCAACTCCACTTAGACTTTGTTGTGTTAACATTGAATACTGCTCGTTTGTCCGGCCAGAGCCTGATATGCTCTCCTCTTTACGTTTGATTGTTCCGTGATGGCAATCATCATCTTTTTTTTTTGTTTACAAATAAAATTTTCAAAACAAAAGGAGGCCAGCAAAAAACTTCTGACCGAATATGTGTTAACCAAGATGCAAAAATGTTAAACAACAACAGTTACGTTTTGCAAAACAAACAAACTTCCCTGTTTTAAAAGCCATAAATGCATTTCGATTACATCATACATATTTTTACACAAGAGTGAGTTCTTAGTTAGTTGCCCGTCTCATGTCTGTGCCGCTCAAGCGAAAATGCACCAAGAATTACTTTATATTGAAAAATATACACTGACAAAAAAGTATGGGAGGTAGCGAAGCCATGATGAAATAACTAACTAGGTGGCCGCAATTTCGGATAGACATTTTGACTCTTTTACTTTTTTCTTTTTTTTTATGAAGTTTGACACATGTATTGAAAAAATTTTTTCTATTTAAGTGCCAAAATCCATATAAAAAATAGTAGAAGAGTGAAGAAATTTACTTCGTGTTGCAATTACCTGGTACATTATCTCACCATTAACGAAGACATGGTCATATAACAATCAGGTCCAAGGCCCATCGATACAAGGTGGCCGCAATTCGGACAGACATTTTTGAAACTCTTTCCATTTTTTTTAAATGAAATTTGACACATCTATTGAAAAAGAATTTCTGTTTTAGTGTTAAACTGTATTTATCATTTCGATGTTTCGCCATCGGTCGGATAGTATGGTCTCTGAGTCTTCCTCTAGTAGCTTAACTGCTGCAATTAAGCCCTTCCTTTGGGAAACAATAATGCTCAAAAGTTGCCAGGTCCCATAAAAAAATCAAAAAATAATTCCAACATAAAAAATGAAAATCCCTAGGTTTCCCTCAAAAGCAAAAAATAACCCTAAGACTAAGATGAAAAACGTAAAGAAACCGATTTGAATTACGAAAATAAAAAAAACTTTCAGAGAACATAAAATGACTTTAAGAACTACTAAGGCTTAGCAGATCAGATGAAATAATGAAGCAGCAAAATTGCATGTATTTAATCCCGTAATTTTTTTAAGTGTAAAATACAACATACATATGTACTTGATAGTTATGAAGTAATAAAGAAAAAAATTTACAGGCCACTTGTTTAACATTAGGTGGGCCATCTGTTGGTTTAAATTAAACCAGCGGTTATTTCCAATACTTATGCCATTCTATTCTGTCACAAAACTCTGTATATTATCTCCGCTGAACGAAATAATTTGATTTATGCGTTGAGAAACAGAGACAATTGGTCGGAAATTGTACGAAAATGCCATAAAAAATTTGATCGCAGAGAAGGGCCAACAGTGCCTGGTATACGCAAGTTTATTGCTAAAGTTTGTGAAACTGGTTTAATTGTTGATGCGCTAACACGTGAGCGTCCTCGTAAAGTGCGTACACTCAAAGGTATCAAAGCTGTGGCTGAGGGTATGCGTTAGAGGCCTGCATCAAGTCCTATTTCAAGCTAATTCAAGACCCGGATTATTTTCTAATTCTTGTACTGTTGTGCAATTAAACTGTTTAAGTGCTGTAATGTAGAGTAGCTGAAACAGTTTGTGTAATGTAATGTAGTATAGTTAAGAATAAAGAGTGGTGTGATGCATTGTTGTTTAAGCAATTATATACTGTGATGTGTGGTCAACAACAACAAAACTGTGTGTATTACACACAATGTGGAAGGAATTTATAAGCAAACATACATATACACAAGCAGGCAAATCAATATAAAATTCATACGTAATTACATTACATTACATACATACATTAAAAATCAACCCCCGTTTTTAAAACTATCACACCAAGAACATCACGTCAACAGTAAAGTTTCAAGATGAATTGAAAATAAAATGTGTGATCATGATGAATTGATGTGCCGTTTTTGTTAACTTAAGTGTGCTTAAGTGTAAATGTTTTTTTTTCATTTAAGTTAAGTAAGCAAAAGAAATGGCGAACAATACAGCACAGCACTTATCGTTGTGTGTGCACTCGTAAGTTATATAAAATACATTGAAAAATCAAGATGATACTTTAGTGACGTCTTAAGCTGACCTCTAGTATGCGTGAGAATTAATCAATATCAACTCGTCATCGTTCTCAAGAATTGAACATTTCACACACCAGTTTACGCCGATCTCGTTATGACCCCTTACAAAGTTTATGTGGTTTAAGAGTTGAAGCCGCATGACCATCTGCTTCGTTTTCGCTTTGCAAGATAGGCCAATAAGAATCTGCAGGAAATTGTGAATTTAATTGACCGCCAAGAATCTGCGTTTTGACCGTTGGACTATTTTGTGTGTGGCGCCATTAAAGTAAGTGTTATGCCGACAAATGCCGACAAACCAGAGACAATTAAGCATTTGAAGGCCAACATTCGTCATGCCATTGCCGAGATACAACCCTATACACTCGAAAAGTGAAAAAATTTCAAACCGATTATGTTTTATTGCATTTTTATTTTTAAACTTTTAAATGGCCCACCCTTTACCTTAATCTTTATTTTTTTATGTGATTTTTTCACATTAACACTTCAATGCCAGAATTTCTGTAATTTTTCTTTAGTAACGGTTACTGCCTTTTACTGTGGAGCTAATTGTTGACTGTTCCATTTACATAGATTCACACATGCAAATGGACAACTTTTTAAATTTTTTTAAAATGTTATAAATTTCCAGGAATTTCCTTTGCAATTTAATTAGCATTTGTATTATTTTTTCTATTTATTTCTATATGTTTATGTAAGTATCTACTTGTGGGAGTTAGTTTGAAATATAACGTGACCTTTACTGATGACCCTCAAATACTTTATGTTGTAGTATAAAGCTTCGACATAAAAATATTGTTACGGAGTTAAATGTTGACTGGGTATGTCAATGTTTACTGGGTATGTAACATGATTGGCGGTTGTTGTCTGTGCTAAGAAGTTATTTAAATGTAACGGCCATTCGCTAGAAAGTTCTAGTGTGTTATCGAATCTTGTGGAACATTACAGCGTATTACCAACCACTATAAATAGCCGAGTAACACGAATGCAGCAAGCAGTTTAAGTTTAACAGTTGAGTTGAATAAGTGAACATTCAAAAGTGAACAACTTTAAGTGTTTTATAGAAGATTGTAAATAAGTGTTTTAAATAAATAAAGTTTTGTACTGTTAAAATAAAATTTAGAGTGTTTATTATTACTTTGGCAATAAAAAGAATCCCGGTTTATTTAGAGGAAATAAACCAACGTTTATAAAAGGTATAAACGTAACAATTGGTGTCAGAAGCGGGATTGCATTTTAATAAACATGAAATTCGAGGATCTTAAAGTTGAGCAGCTTAAGAGAGAGTTGAGCAAGCTGACATTACCTACAGCAGGTAATAAGGCAGAGTTGCAAAAGAGGCTGATCGAGGAATTTAAGCGGCGTAATATCGACATTGATGTTTATGAGTTCGACGAAAAGGAAGAACTGGAGGTTGTTACCTGTACAACAGCACACAATGTCGATATAGGCACAATGCTTGCTGCCATGATGGAAAAAATGGAAATGAAGTTCCAAGAAGCTCAGGAAACTTCTAGAGTTATTAATGAAAAAATAGAAAGGAAACTCCAAGAAGTTCCGGAAACTTCTAGAGTTAATAATGAAAACATAGAAAGGAAATTCCAAGAAGTTCAGGAAACTTCTAGAGTTAATAATGAAAACATAGAAAGGAAATTCCAAGAAGTTCAGGAAACTTCTAGAGTTAATAATGAAAAAATAGAAAGGAAATTCCAAGAAGCTCAGGAAAATTCTAGAATGAATTTCCAGGGAGTTCAGGAAACTTTTAGAATTAATAATGAAAAAATAGAGATGAAGTTTCATGAAGTTCAGGAATCTTCTAAAGCTATGGAGTTTAAACTTCAAGAAATATCTGAAGCTGTAAACAACAGAGTAGAGGGCATAGTAAAGGAAGTTATTAAAATCGATAAAAAACTATCTCACCTTGAAGATGGCATGGTTGCACAAGCAAACGACTTCAATAGTAAATTGCAACTACAAGTCAAAGATGTTGACGAAAAATTCAAAAATCTAGAAACAAAAATTAATAGTCTTTAAAGTCATGAGGTACCAGTGCGAGTAATTCCAGAAATATCAAACAGAATTAAGGCCCCTACTTTTGACGGCAGTGCACCATTTAATGTTTTTAAGTTCCAGTTCGAGACAGTTGCCAATAGAAATGCGTGGAACAATGAAGAAAAGGCGTTAGAGTTGATTTTGGCCTTAAAAGGTAACGCAGCTCAAGTTCTGGAAAGTATACCTATTGGCTGCAGAGAAAACTACGAAGAGATAATGGTTGCACTACAACGCAAGTATGGCGGTGAGCACAAACGAGATATATACCGAATGGAATTGCGAGGTAGAGTACAGAAAGCCAACGAATCGTTGCAAGATTTTGCAACAGAAATCGAGCGTTTGGTACAGTTGGCATATCCAGGCGAGAACCACCCATTTTTGGATCAGTTTAAGATAGAAACGTTTGTGAGTGGAATACGTGATCCTGAAATAAAACGAGCGGTGTTTGGCGCATTGAGGTCAACGTTTGCAGAAACCGTATCATACGCGTTGACACAGGAGACTGCAAAATTACTCTCTAAGCCGCAAATACATCACGTGAGAAATCTTGAAATTATCGCAAAAGAGGGCGTAGATATTGTCGATGAGTTAAAAAATGCAGTTATACAGGCGTTGGAAGAAAAGCGAGGTACAGCCCGAGTCAAATGCTATAACTGCGGTAAGAGTGGCCATTTTCAGCGAAATTGTAAAGCACCGACAAAGAGGGTTAGATCTGTTTCGCCACCTGAAAACTGCAAACGCGTAAACTTGAAATCAACAAATAAAATGGCACAGGCTAGCCCTACGAGGCAAGAGCTAGGTTTTGAGGGCCCCACAATCTCCATATCAGTTGGGCAACAGAAAAATAGCAACCTTACTGCTTGGGGGTATATCAATGGTCAAAGGCATATTTTTACTATAGACACAGGAGCATCGCAGTCTATTATCAGACCCGATTTAGTCAATAAAACAATTGAACCGTTATATGGCGTAAGTCTACAAACGGCTAGTGGAGAGCCTGCTACTGTCTATGGTAAAATAAATGTAAAAGTAACTATTGCTAACAAAAGTGTAAATCATGTTTTCATTGTCGCCGAGATTGTAGACGAGGTAATCATAGGTGCAGATTTTATGATCAATCATGGGATAAGTCTGCATATGGGACAAAAGAAAATGATTTGGCGGAATACTAAAATACCCCTTGATGTTGGTTACAAAGATAAGGCGTCTGTAAGGAAGCTATTCGTTATAGAACAAGAGAAAATACCACCACAGTCAGAAAGTGTAGTATGGGCGCGTATAGAGGGAGATTGTGTCGACAACCGGTTGTGGGTGGTAGAACGAACAAAAAGCCCTGGTAAGAACCTGTAACAACGGAAGAGTCCCTGTTAGAATGCTAAACCTTTCCACATGCGAAAAAGTCGTCAGGCCGAATTGTGAAGTGGGCCAGTGTGCTACAGCTGAGGCAATTATAAATTGCGAAATGGAATCGGTTCCTGTCTGTATGTCAAACAAAGAGCAGGAGATGCTATCGGAGTGCATAGAAAAATGGGTTAAAGGGTTATCCTCGTCCGACAAAAATAAAGCAAGGAAACTGCTTAGAAAGCACGCCTCCATCTTCGCCTTGAAAGGACAACAGCAAGGAAGAACATCACTTGTGAAACATCAGATAAATACAGGAGATGCAAGGCCAATAAAACAAGCTCCCAGAAGTATTCCTCTAGCAAAACGCAATGAAGTAAAAGAACTTGTCGGCGAAATGGAGCGGAGTGGAGTAATAGAACCTTCTTCAAGCCCTTGGAGCTCCCCGGTAGTGTTGGTCAAAAAGAAAGATGGCAGCACCAGATTCTGCGTCGATTATAGAAAACTGAATGACGTAACCAAGAAGGACAGTTACCCGCTACCAAGGATAGATGACACGCTGGACACGCTAGCTGGAACGAAATGGTTCTCCACATTAGACCTGCAAAGTGGTTATTGGCAAGTTGAAATATCTGACAAAGATAAGGAGAAAACAGCTTTTAGTGCAAGTGATGGGCTGTGGCAATTTAACGTAATGCCATTTGGGCTATGCAATGCCCCAGCCACATTCGAACGGTTAATGGAGCGTGTATTGAGGGGACTACATTGGAAGACATGCCTGGTGTATCTTGATGACATTATTGTCATGGGTAAAAGTTTTGACGATCACCTGAAGAATCTAGAAGAAGTCCTCAAGCGGATATCAATGGCTGGACTTAAATTGAGTGCGAAGAAATGTGCATTGTTCCAAAAAGAGGTTAAATATTTGGGCCATCGCGTCGCAGAAAATGGTATATCAACTGACGAAGATAAAATTAAAGCTGTGAAGGACTGGCCTCGCCCAAACAATCTGCATGAGTTACGCAGTTTTCTTGGTCTTTGTACCTACTATAGGAGGTTTGTGCCAAATTTTGCCAGTGTCGCTGCCAGTCTACATGAGCTTACGCAGAAGTCACGGCCGTTTCTGTGGGCGGATGCACAAGAACAAGCATTTCAGAAGCTCAAGGAGCTATTATGCGTAGCACCAGTTCTGGCCTATCCAATTGCTGGAGAGAAATTTGTGCTGGATAGTGATGCGAGTGGCTACGGGATAGGTGGTGTTCTTTCACAAGTTGTCAACGGTACAGAAAAGGTCATAGGCTACTACAGTCGAACACTCTCAAAGCCTGAAAGAAATTATTGTGTTACACGGCGAGAGCTTTTGGCAGTGGTAGAGTGTGTAAAACATTACCACAAGTACCTGTATGGACAACACTTCGAGATAAGAACCGACCACTCCGCACTCAGGTGGTTGCTACAATTTAAACAACCAGAGGGGCAGCTAGCCCGTTGGATTGAACGTCTCCAAAGCTACGATTTCAGCATCGAGCATCGAAAAGGTACTAAGCATGGAAATGCGGATGCACTATCCCGAAGACCTTGCAGATCGGAATGCAAGTATTGCCTAAAAGCTGAAGAAAAAGAAGGCGTCGTTGATGTTCGACTCACACGCATAGAGACAAGTGACGACTGGTCAGCGGCACAAAGGGACGATCCCGTACTGGCGAAAATTATTTCAGCGAAGGAGGAAGACAAAAGGCCAACCCGTAACCAAATATCAGCAGAAAGTCCACTGATGAAATCATATTGGGCGCTGTGGAATAGTCTGCAGCTAATTAACGGATGCCTTTTTCGTCAATGGGAAAGCGCTGATGGCAAATCAAAAACGAATTTAATTGTGGTGCCATCCTCTAAAATTGAAGAGGTAGTAAAGGAGTTTCATGATGGTCCTAGCGGTGGTCACCTTGGCGTAACGAAAACCGTAGAGAAGATTAAACAACGTTTCTATTGGGTTGGGTGTCAACAATCAGTTGCTGATTGGATAGCAAATTGTGGACGATGTATCGCAGCCAAAGGCCCAGTAAGAAGAAGTAGGGGACCACTGCAGCAGTATAATTCAGGTGCTCCCTTTGAGCGAATAGCGATGGATATAGCAGGACCCTTTCCTATCAGTGAGGCGGGAAACCGTTACGTCTTAGTGGTAATCGACTACTTTAGCAAATGGCCGGAGGTATACGCTATACCAAACCAAGAGGCTAAAACTGTCGTAAACACGTTTGTAAACAACTGGGTATGCCGCTACGGTGTTCCGCTAGAATTACATTCTGATCAGGGGAGAAATTTCGAATCTTCGATATTCCAGGAAATGTGCGAGCTATACGGTATCCGAAAAACAAGGACTACGCCACTTCATCCACAGTCTGACGGCATGGTCGAAAGATTTAATCGCACGTTAGAAGAACACCTGAGAAAAGTGGTCAGCGGACACCAAAGGGACTGGGATGAGCACATACCTAAATTTCTGTTGGCATACAGGTCAGCCGTTCATGACTCCACCTCCAGAACACCTGCCAAAATTATGTTTGGAACCGAGCTGAAGCTGCCAGGTGATTTAGAATTCGGTATTAAACCCACAACAATAGATGAACACGAAGACGACTCTTCAAGGGAACAAAAAGATCTTAACCAAGTTCATGAATTCGTACGTGGCCGGATAAAAATGACCAGTGACAAAATGAAAGCCAGATACGATCTAGCAGCGAATTCCGAAGGTTTTAATGAGGGTCAGCTAGTTCTACTATATAACCCACAACGGAAAAAGGGATTGTCTCCTAAACTACAAACCCATTGGGATGGACCGTATAAGGTGATAAAAAGAATAAATGATGTCGTGTATAGAATTCAAAAATACAAAAGCCCAAGAACAAAGATGAAAGTGGTTCATCTCGAGCGCCTCGCCAATTATGGAAAAAGTGAATCTATGCCTGTTCGGGACGAACAGGCTTAAGCGGGCGGTAGTGTTACGGAGTTAAATGTTGACTGGGTATGTCAATGTTTACTGGGTATGTAACATGATTGGCGGTTGTTGTCTGTGCTAAGAAGTTATTTAAATGTAACGGCCATTCGCTAGAAAGTTCTAGTGTGTTATCGAATCTTGTGGAACATTACAGCGTATTACCAACCACTATAAATAGCCGAGTAACACGAATGCAGCAAGCAGTTTAAGTTTAACAGTTGAGTTGAATAAGTGAACATTCAAAAGTGAACAACTTTAAGTGTTTTATAGAAGATTGTAAATAAGTGTTTTAAATAAATAAAGTTTTGTACTGTTAAAATAAAATTTAGAGTGTTTATTATTACTTTGGCAATAAAAAGAATCCCGGTTTATTTAGAGGAAATAAACCAACGTTTATAAAAGGTATAAACGTAACAATATATTGTTGACAAGTTTTATTAAATTTTATTTAAATGTCATGATTGTAAATCATTATTAGGAGGAGGCATTTAAGCTATAAAATGTTTTTGTAACTAAACTTAATTTAAAAAAAAATAGTTTTTCTTGATAAAAAATTTTTTAAAGGAAACAGTTTTAAAATGTCATAACTTGTGAAAATGCTTTCATTATGGAAATCTTTTTAATACATACTCTTCATTACCCAATGCTTTTTGACAACTGGCTGGTATGTATGTATGAGTGTAAGGCTATTGTCAAGCCACTCGCTACCACAAGTCCTTACAGGTAGAGTTTTTACCAGTTTTACAATATAACAAAGGAAAAACTCGAACTGAGTACAGTGGTCTGATGAGATACTCCGCCGGGTACAGTAGAGAGTGACGATTGCAAGGTAAACAGGAAAGGCATAAAATGAATGTGACGTTTTCTATTTCATGAATTAGCATTTGAACAGTAACAAATCCGTTTTCTGATGCGTGAAAAGTGTCAGACGTGAATAATACAAGTTAAATCAAATGAAAAGGGTTAAGAGAGTTTGTGCGCACCACCGATTTCCTGGAAGCGTCACGAAGTCTCTAGTTTTTCATTTTTCGATTGCAAGCTGAACACAGAAAACCGATTACTGGCTGAAATAAATGACTTATCGGAAATAATTGCCTCTTTCAGTTCCCTCTTTTCTGTCTACTTTTGCAAAATTAGTTATTGAAAATGTTATTTTAAAATTTAATTATTTAAGCAAAATACATATATAAGGGCTTTTGTAATTTCAAACATTGCCTTAAGTTCAAATTTTCTTATTTTATTCACAAAAAGTGTATGCTTTGGACTCTCAGTGAGGCTGGTGTAACATAAGGTACTTCCGATTGGTACAAAACAGCTATACCGTGTCGTGTCAGAGGATTGCTATGCTGGCATGAATGCCAGTATGATGGACAATATGCAGGACTGGCGCTATTCAGGTCTTGTTTGATGTAATTCCCCGCTAACGTCATGCTAATTTTCAAGGTCAACGAAAGAATACAGCTCACTTGGATCCGTTTATTCAGTTTCTTTGTGATACTCAAACCCGCAACCCCCAAACTGATAGAATAGGGGGTAAGTCTACTTGGGCACCCAAGTTCTTGCTTATAATTGGATATTTGCTTCTGACTCGGTAGGTAAGGACGTTAGGCATATTAAGTTGCTTCCCGCGGAGGAGCTTAATGCTGGCTGAAGAAAACGTTGGACGAAAAGCGACAAGGTTAGGGTAAGGTATGGTTATACACGGGACGCGAAGCCTATGGGACATTATGAATTTGCAGAGAATTAGCGTTGTTTTTGATCATCGCAATTGGTTTATAAGTGTGTGTTTTCAAAATGATGCTTATCGACGATATTTTGGCAAGTTAGCTAGGTGCAATCCATACAGAGTATTGGGAGAACTGTGGAGTTAAACCAACGTGGTAGATACCTACATTAATTTTAAACACATCTGCTTTGGATTTTCAGTATTCATTTACATGTCGAGTAGAGTCTAGGTGACTACGTTTTGAGAGGACTACACAATTTACAAGATGTGTTAGCTCTTTGTCCGTACCAACCATTTACATACTAAATATTCCGTTTCCACACAACAAAATCCGTTTCGGCACGTTATCTGCATCCGAAGTTTTAACTATTACCCACATGAGTGTGGGTCTTCGTTTTTCGTTTATCAAAGAAAGCCTTTTGACCGTTAAAGAATATTTGAGCATCAATTTTAAGTTAGGAACTGTTTGAATATTAAATGGTTTACAGGGCAGCTCGCCAAGCTGTCAAGTATGGTCCCGCATTATTATGCCAGATGTATCGCCCCTTAGAACTTGTACTTGGATTAAGACTTCGAGTGATCCAACTCATTGCCTTAAAGTTACACCTTAATACCTCACTTAGGTCATCTGGTGTACAACTGCCCATAAATCTTTGACTTTTGACAGATAGGGAGTCCAAACCTGTCTCTTTCTTTTCCCTGTTTTCACAGCTACGTAAGTGGTCGTTACGTTCTTCCCATTGACCAATTAAAAGTGGCATCGACTTCAATAATTCTATTGGTTCGGCTTATCAGCAGGATCGTACGCTTGCAACCAAAAGAGGGTCACAACGTCCCAAAGACCATACCCACGTGCAATTTACGCCACCTTGCCTCAGCTACTTTACACAGATCTTTGCAGTTTCTAGTGTAATTGAAACTGACTCCGCATTAGGGAAAGGTAGAGCATGTCCTACTTAAGCCAGTTCGTCTTCCGGGTGATTACCAAAAAGGTCCTTTTGAGCAGATATCCCGACTGAAGTAGTATAAGCGAGACGACCTAACTTACACAACTCTTCCTTACATTGGCTAACCAGTAACAATGTAGAAGTGTTCGAACAGAGTGACAGAGTGGCGCTTGACTATCAATAAAAATAAAGCAGGCTTGATTTTCCTTAGATCCACCGAGTAGACACCGGATCCTACACAGCATTTAATCTTAAAGCCGTCTTAATAAATCCTACTTTCATAATTTCAACCGAGATTAGCCCCACACTACATACTCCCGAAGGATATAAGAAATCTGAACTTTTTATCAATTACAAGGTTGGTTTTTGATCGAAGGCAATGTGCCCAAGATTCCAACTTTGTCGTATGTTTTCAATCCCAAACATCACTAAGCCTCACTGCGAGACTTGCAGAATGGCTCGTTATATAAAGATCAATAGGAACTACGTTCAGTGTAGTGCTTTTGAAGGACTAGTACAGAGTGCGCCTGTAATTCCAATGCAAGCCGATGTTTAAATTTTGTCTAACTGGTCTACCATATATTACCTACCTTTGTAGTCCACGTACTGCAGCTGTATATATCCATTTGACTATATTAGAATTAAGTCCCAATTTTGAGCCTAAAGGTTCATTTATCACGCGACTTAGCCATACCACAGTAAACAGCTGTTCGAACCAAACTTATGGGCAACACTGTATTTGATTATAGGTGACTTACAATTATGCCATAATCATAGCCTTAGAAACCAATTGAGTTTTGGTTGTTAATGCAACGGTTATGGTTATGGCGTTATGGTAAGTCACATATAATTGAACTTTAACTCCTTACGACAAGTATAGAAGGCTACCATAGCCCTGTTCAATCTGTATTTTGTGTTTTTTCCTAACTTTATTGACTCAAAATCACTTAACTAGGTTTGTGTATGTCAAAGTAGTCAGTGATGACGACTCCACGTGGCAAAATTGGTTATATAGATTTTTAGTGTTACCAGACAAGAAGAACCGAGAACCCGGGAGTCCAGGTAATTCGATGTATCAAATTCTCTTGAGAAATTTTAGCAAAATTGTCTTACTAACCTAGATAGTTTCTCCTAATAATGGAAACGATGAGACACTCAACAATAAGCATATTATACGACGAACATCAAACTTCTAATTTACAAAATTTTAATTTTTGTTTAGACGTTTTTAATCTTTTAAAAAACGGCTCCATTCTATCTATATTAATTAAGCAATTTTTTCATGCTAATAATCCATTTAAAAATTTAAGACATTCATATAGGCCTATTTAAGTCAATCAGCCTAAGTATTTCTAAGACTATTGTTTAATTAAATTATGCAAAGAAAATACTGAATAACTTTTCTAAAGAAACACCAAAAAGTATTAGATCTTTTGTTACAATAGAATCATTAAACTCTCATATATTTTCTTAAACAAGTTAATCTTCTTTTCAAATTAATTTGTTAAGCCTCATTTGACATTATGACATAAATTGTTACAATAAAGAAATTAACAGCAAACATTGAAAGAACTATAACTAATTGAAATATATTAAGCTTCGATTGAAACAGAACTAAGAAAGACCACCCAAACATAATAACAGTTTTTTTAATTGAATGAACAGCTGTTGTATCAGGTTTAGAGCCCCTGACAATGCATAATTTAGAAGATTATAACCAAATCGAACGTATAGAATATCTATTCAATTAAATTTTTCTTTTTTCCTCTAGTAGATATGGGTGACTTTGTGTTGCTAAGCCCCAACTTAAAAAAATATTTTTGAATTTATATATGTATGTATGACCCAAATTTTTTTCATTCACATTCATCTATACCTACATGTATATACAAATTTACAGGGGCCTTACTATTGTAAAAAGTTGTTGTTAATGTTGTTTTACTGCTTCTTATCTCTAATGTTTGTTGTCAACACACTGCACACACATAGTTTATGTTGGTTGTAATGTGGCAGCCAATCGACATTAATGCATAAAATAAATACAGAAATTCATGGCATATGAAATGCAAAAAACTGCAACCAAAAACATAATAATCCAATTTTATCACTTTTTTTCACACTGAATGAACACATCACATTATTGTCAGTCATTCGTCGACAACATCATCCAGCAACGCCGTCAACCATATCATTACATTGACGTCATTTTAACTTTAGTCTATAATCGTCATAATGCTCGTGCATGATATTCATGTTTTTTTTATTCCAACCAACATCATTTATCAACTTTATCATTCTGTTTGTTTTTGTTGTTTGGGGCATCATTATGATGCCACCGTTGAACAGTGAACGAACATTGCAACAATGCTTAGAAGAAGTCAATTTAAAGCTGCATTTTAATGTTGTCAGTTGCTTTTGTTATTTTTACTTCTGCTGCAGCTTTTTTTTAATATTTGTCAACTTGTTGCTGCCGCCTACACATTGCATACATATGTGACAGGTATTGTCGTTGTGCTAAGGCGGCGAAAGTGTAGTAATTTTGTGAACTACTTTTTTGTTTGTTTGCTTTTTGTCATAAAAATTTTGTTGTTGGTTTTTAAATCGTACTTAAGGTAGTCAGTGATGCCAACTCTTGCATTATTAAAAGCATGGTTAAAATTAAAAAAATTGCGGGTGAAAAAAACCAAAATATTCTTTATTAATGACCTTGAATAACAAAAAAAAAAAAACAAATGTTTGTTTTTAATGTTGAAAGTTGATTTTTATTAATATAAAGGAAATAGAAACATGCTATAGCACCTTGCAACAGAGGAAAAAATAAACACACGGTATAGGGTCGATTTTACTAACAAAGGGTAGTTAAACCCTGCAATCAGTTAAGCGAGATTTCTGATCGTTTTCTTTTTATGGGCGTAAGAAGTTTTCAAAATTTAGTGTACCCCTCAAAAAATTATGTAATCAGCTCTTGATCAACAGCTGATTTAGATTTGGTTTAAAGCCCTTAAAGCATTATTGTATCTAAGACCCAATTCAATAAATATCTTTATATAAAAAATATTACGTTAATTCTGAAAAGGCACTTAAAAGCACTCTGGGAAATTGTTAAAAGCATTTTAAATAATCGCTTTTTTAAAAAACAGGTATTTAACAAAGCTTTAATTTTTGCAAATGCCGGCCAATGTCAAATCTGTTTTGACATCTCTTTAACATTCATCTGCCACCCCATTAAGTATATATTTTTTGGGTCCTTATAGACAGCAAAATCGATTTAGCGATTTCCGTCTGTGCGTGTTATAGTTAAAGCCCCCGATATCGCATAGACTCGTAAGTGGTATCAAACCATCAGAAATATCTGAGGGGAAATCGCTATTGAAATTTAGCAAAATCGCCCGATAACTGGCCGAGATATATTTCAAAAACAGTGCAATGTAAGACAGACTCCCATTAATTTTTCTTGGAAAAATTTTTTTTGGAACTTAACTACACCCTACCCTCGCCCCCTTACAGGGTTGCCATACAAAGTTTAATTGTTTTTTAATTTCTTTTTAAATCACTCCCACAGCTTCCAGGGTGCTCCTACAAAGGTCATATGTTAGACCGACACCAAATAATTTTTCCTCACAAACATATGTGGAACATACCTACCCTCTATATCCAGTCTCTTAAAGGGATGCCATACAAAATTTTAAAAAAATTAAGGTTATACCCCTACAACTTACCCGAAGCCGCCCTTAGAGGAACAAAATGTATCACATGCCCCCATTAGCTTCCCCTCGCAAACATATTCCTATAACATTCTTACCCCCATCTCCATCACCTAAGGGGATTGCCATACAAAATTTACAAAAATGATGTAAAAACGCCCATAACTTCCCGAAAGTCGGCCTTAGAGAAAGAAAATGTACAACCGACCCCTATTAGTTTCCCTTCTCAAACACATTCCTGGTACATACATACAACATCCGCCTTAAAAACTATCTGACGATAATAGTATCAACTAGGCAGAGATTAAAGCAGTCAATTTAGCCGCTTCTTTTATTTAGTCTTTCGACACGAAAAACTCTTGGCTATCAAGGAAATTTTGGAAAACTTTATTTGCTTCACCCACAGTGGGACTTAAGTAAATACAACTTGTAAAGTCTCCAAGATCATGAGGACTTTATGCGACCGGTGGTCATTGTACCCTCACCCCCACAGTGGGGTATTTAGCTTTCTTCGGATGTTTGTAACGACTAAAGGTAAAAATCCAACAACCCCCTTTAACTGAATCTTCTAAATCAGCATCAAATCTTGAGTCGGTTTAGCTATATTTTTTGTTTACCCAGTTGTCTGGCTGTCTATGAACTAAAAGTTTCGGTCGCAAACATAGTCGGGGCCAGAAATCACGCCAATTCAAAACGTTACATACGGAATACGGCCTTTTGCTATAATATTTTAGAGCTTCACTCGTTGTATTTTTGAATTTGAAACTCATTTAATAACAACATGAATATTTGCATCTCTCACATTTTTTGTAGTAATGTTAACATAAGCATTTTTTGAGATTTTGTATATTATTTTAATATTTGCTTATATTTAGTTAAATGTCATACATTTTAAAATACAATTTTGTTGGCTGATATTTTTTAAGTCTTAAGTGGAGCGAACAAGCGAGTGAGTTGTTAAGTTGGTAAAGTGTTTAGTCTGGTCTATGGGTCGGTATGTTTGTATGTCTGTCTATCTTTATATTTGTTTGTTTATTATTTAAACCTTTTTTAAACCAAAAAGCCTGATGACTCCACTGACTGTTTGACGTTGAGACTATCTTAGAGCGTCGCCTTAATGTTATTTTTTTTTTAAATTTCTATGACATTTTGTTTATGTTTACGTTAATTTTTTATTTGAAGAAACTTTTTGTTATTGCTCATGTAAACATGCTTTTGTTATTGTTTTATTATTATTTTTTTTATTTATTAAATTTTTGCATTTTATAATTTGATTGTGTTGGTGCAGTAGTGAGCGGCATTACCTTAACTGACTTCATATTTACAATTAAGTTTTTTTTTCTTTTAAACAATAGCCTGGGAACGAGGTTAACTATTAATTATCTTTAAAACTTAAGAATTTTTTATAGAAAAAACTATGTTACATTTTTTATTTTGCCACTTTTAATTTAAACTTAAGTTGGTTTGTTTAGAGAATTTGCAAATAAGATTTGAAGGCGTCATGCATTTGACAGTGACGTTTAAATATTCAAATTGATTTTTCTTTAAAAATAAATTAACAAATCAAGTGTGAATAATTTAAACTCTTTAGGCAAAGGCGGTTAAAAGAGTTTGGCATTGTGAGCTTCTATATAAGCTTGCTGTTTTTAGTGTCGATGATTAATTTTCTCGATTTATATCGGGGTTTCTCTCTCTTCCAATGAGTTTAAAATTAATTCAATAGCACCACAAGGCTCTGTCCTCTCATATTCTATTTCTTATCTTTCTTAATGACTTTTTATGTCAGACATAAAATCCTATTTATTCCTGTGCAGACGACAGCACCATATTTCATTAACACCCATTTGACTACAGGCATAGATCTTTGAAGATTGGAGTTATGAGGGGAAGTATAAATGATACAATTAACTGTGCTCTAATGCTAATCTCCGATTAGGGCCGTGAAAATGGGGTCGATTTTTAAGCCCGTAAGACTCACTTTTCTCTTTTGACACATAAGCGCATACCAGGCAATGTTGCAACGTTTGTTTTTAGTGGATGGTATAAGTGTTCAGATGACAGAAACTCTTGAAGTTCTCTGCATAAAAACCCAGTGCGAGGTCCACTGGATGTTACACGTTTATATTGTATCGAAAAAAGCCTCCAAGTGTCTTGGTTTCTTGAAACGGTGAGGGAATTATTTCACACATTTTGATCTTCTCGATAATTATTCCACCTACATGCGACCGAAAATGGAATACAACAGGCAGGGGCTGGTGCTCCAAAGTCACTGCTGCATTGTCCTGATACTAGATCGATTCTGAGCCAGATGCTCAAAAGAAGGTGTTGGTGACCTGAAGAAGCAAAGAAAGGAACCAGACTTGACATCTTTGTTAAAAGCCCTAAGATCAATATCTTCTTCCACCGTGCAGTCTGAGTAGTTGCAGAATGTTTGTCCTGGTTTGTGAAACGTCAATACTTGAACAGATAGCCAAGGGCCAATAAAAACAATTATGTTCGCAAGCACTAAATCTAAGAGAATGTTGCAATGCAAAAAAATTATTATTGAGTCTTTCTAATATGGCCAAATACACATTATATGGGTGCCTGAACTTTGTGAGGCAATGGGAAATAAAGGGGCAAATATTATTGCGATTAAAGATAAAAAAACCGCAGCAAGTTGACCCGCGGAACTCAAAGCCTTCATTGCACCGAATACTGAGTGGAATAAGTTTGTGAAAACTTTCTACAGGAAAGTCTGGAACGATGAAACAGTTGAAAAGATACGAATGAGGATAAGAAGAAGACTTAGAAATCGTGAAACTGAAGAGAGCTAGGGGAAAAATACAGCATTTAGTCTAAAACAAATTTAAAAATTTTTTATTGGAATTACTTAATATAAAAGCATGGCCAAATAGATCAATCAAATAAAATTTCGATTCGAGTTTTTTAATTTGCCTCTTTAACTGAGGAAGGTAATGAGTGTAGTGACAGCTCACTCAAACCTTCAAACACGCCACTGTCAGGTAAAAGTTGCGGAGAACAGGAATTGCAGGGCTTGCAAGGAAGGACAACGAATCGTTCATTTATCTTGTTGTTTCATTCCACCCTGAGTACATTTTGCGCCCCACTCTTTCAACTCGGCCTTCGTAACAACAATGGGTTTCGGGTTTAGCAGGTCAACCTCCTGCCATCCACTAGCCCTTATCACCTGAATATCCGCCCTTTTATTTCCGACCACCCCTGATGACAAGGCACCTATATTATGCGAACCTTTCCATGCTGCGAGTAGCCACTTAATATCCTCTTGCACTGAAATACCTTCCTAGATCCGGTGTTTGCAGACATACTTAATTGCGTTTATAGGCGCTTGGCTATCTGTACAGAGGTTAATATTAGTTGGATCTGCGTGTGCCCTGAGAAAGGACAGACATTTCCTGTTACTTTCAGAATTTTCTCCCTCCTATCCACGTTTGGGTCACCTCATTTTACAAACTGCTTTACTACTCCATCTTTGTTGGCCATCGTTGCAATAAACCGCTTTAAACTCTTTAGGTTAACTGTTGTACCATTTTCAACAAAAAATACTAAACTTTTTTGTTTGTTTGTAAGTTAAGTATATTTGTCTTTCATATTCGTTAAATAAACTAAAATCTTTTTTTAGTTCTTTCAAAAGTAAATTTTTTTAAAAATCATAAAATAAAAACCACTAAACAGTAGCTTGTGGCTAAGAGCTAAATGTGTTAATAAGTTGGTTATCTTTGAAATGCATGCCATTTTTTGATTTATTTCTTTTTGCATTAAAGTTCAACTTCTAAAAATATTAAAAAAATAAATGCTTTAATGGTATTTCTGAAAGCTAATTATACAGATCGCACGTTTTAATAAAACGTTTTTAACTGACAATGCTTCCAATGGAACAAAACGTAAGTCCTTATCTAGGCATACCTCCCTCTTTTGGAAAGCTTGTTATTTTCTTTAACTACTACTCAAGATTAGTTCGTTATTTTTTTGCATCTTTTATCTAATACCAGTTGTTTTAGTATATGCTTGAATATTTATTCTTGTTTTTATTAAGAAATGCCTGTTATTTAAGATGTGGTACAAACAAACAAACAAATGTATTTATAAATAAAACACATGGTCAAAATCGTGAATTTCTACTCGAGATCTTTCTATACTATTATGCATTTATTTCTTCTTCTTCTTTTTACTCTTCATGCAAGTTGCATGAAATTATTGAATGAATACTTAGAATCTTTCTAGTCGATGTGTACAAGAAAAAAAGTAGAAGAGTAGGCCACATTCACTACACACGTTTAACAGCGTTATGTGGCAAAAGCCAGTTTCGTTTCTTCCTAAACTGGCAAATTTATTTCATAATGTCTTACGTGTAGTAGAATCTTCCAGCTGCATGTAAGTGCCTTTAAGAGTGTAGTTTTCATGTAAAAGTGCCAGTAGGTTAAGGTATGCATTATTGTTTGGATTTTTTTGAACAACAAATTTTCTTTGGTATGTCTAAGAAAATTAAAATTTGATAGAAACTACCAAGTTTAAAGGATTTAAAGGAGGTACCCATATCCTTGCTCAGATCTTGCTGAAAATAAATTTATGTACATTTTTTTTAAAAATATTCCGAAAATGCCAGGTTTTGTTAATTTAAGGCAACGTTTTCGAAAGAGGGTATGAGGGAAGTAATTATATTCTTGCTGAAATTTAGCTCAAAATAAATATTTTTTAATTTTTTATTTATTAACACGAGAAAATAAGAAGAATTCAGGCTCCAGGCTTTTTAAAGAGATGTAAATCAAAGTACTTCCAGAGAAAATAAAATAGACAGACAACATTGCAAAAGAAGCACAAAAGAAAGCCGAGACCGGTAGAATACGAGACCTGTAACGAATAACAAAAATCTTAAAATAAAACCTTCGTCTCCTTAAATCACTTCGAAAAACCATAAACTTGATGTTTGAGTTCACTAAATTCGTTGCAAGCTGATACGAACATAGCCCCAACGCTATTTAATTGTGCTAGACATAGCAACAGTAATGCCATATCTTCAACTGCAACACCTACAGCATAAGTAGTGGACGCAATCTACGTCCTCAAACAAAAAGAAAAGCTCCAGGGTCTAACAACATCAACCCCAAACAGCTTAAAGAAGACCCCCAACAAATGCCACGCAAAATTTGATACAAAGACCCTGGGACAATAATAAACTTTTTAATGAATCAGAAGAAAGTCTAATCAAACACTTTCCAATGAAATTTGATTTTACAGAGTGCAAAAATTTAGGAGAGAGGGGAAAGGGGGTTAGGTACACATCCCTAAGCATGAACAACAAGTTAATCTCAAATATGATCAAAAAAAAATTTGCTGATTTTCTTGATAAAAGTTTCGATGCTAACATGCTGGATTAAGAGGTCTATAACCCTGCGTACTTATCTACTTAGTCGCAAGCTAGATAACAGGAGGATAACATGCGGATTATATGGTATTACAAATAACAAGTGCGGAATGTGGATCCCCACAAGGCGGAATTTTTCCGCCACTTCTGTGGTTTACTACAATATACAACTACTAGGAATTCTAACTAATGCAGATTCTAAAATAGTTTGCTACTTGGACGATGTGGGGAAAAGTTCTGAGTCAACTTTGTAGAAAGACGAAGGATGCCTATAATATTGCACATGACTCGGCTCAGCGTAGAGGGCTGAGTTTGAACCCGGATAAGACTGAGATTTGTTAACTAGGTAAACTTAAATCACATATTACGACGAGACTCGTCTTTTTAATAGGACAACCACGATATCCGCGAAGTTAAGATACCTAGGAGCAATACTGGTTAGAAAACCGAATTGGAAGCACAAATTTAGGGAAAGGGCAGTGAAGGCTCACCGATGTAAGGCGCTTTACAAAAGGACTTGAGTCCAAGGATGACACACTGGCTATACAGGAGGGTAATAAGACCGATACTAACACCATTATTTCGATGGTATGGTGGTCACAAACGGACAGAAAGTGCAACATTGCGGCCTTCCCAACGCTCCAACGTATATGTTCCCAACGTATATGTTGGGTTTAACGGGCCATTTAGAACTACTCCCACAAAAGCTTTTGAGTATCCAGCATTTGAAACCCGCGTACGCTAGAGGCGGCACTTGGGTGCCCCGGTAGGTCAGTGGTAAGTGCACGAGTCAACCAGTCAGGGGGTTGTGGGTTCGATTCCCACCAGAGACCCTGGTAAGTCTGCTTCATCTTCTGTTCTTTCTTTCTTTCTTATCTATCCTTCTCTAAATTTTTTCTCTCCTTCTGTCTCAACCTATTCTATTTGCCTCTCCAGGTAACACAAAGGGACCGAACTAAGCGGACCCAAGTGAGCTGTATTCTTTCCTTCAACGGCTGCCTGTTCTACCTAACCTAACCTAACCTAGAGGCGGCACTTGTGGAGAAACCCCTTCAGGCGACGGTGAAATGGATTGATGGGGACTTTGAGTCCAACAATCTTTTTGAAGACACTACAGGGTTATACAGACACAGAAAAGTTTTCCGATTATATACCTTCAATAAAGGTCAAGGCTAACTGCACTGCGCTAATACCAAATCGACAGTCCTAGTTGAAAGGGACTCTGGGGCAGATACGCGAAGGAACGTGTTGTTTTACGGATAGCTCTAGGGCGGGGGAAAAGCGGGAGTAGGCATCCTTATTAAAAACCCGAAAACCGAGATTTACTTCCGCCCCCTGACCACGATACTGCCCTACAGCAGAGGCCCAGTTTGTCATGGAATGTCTGTCCTGGCTCAGGACAGTCGCAGATCCAATTAATATTAACCTCTATACAGATAGCCAAGGGCCTATAAAGACAATTATGTCTGCAAATGCCGGATCTAGGAAAGTGTTGCAGTACAAGAGGATAATAAGTGGCTACTCGCAACATGGAAAGGTTCGCATAATATAGGTTCCTGGTCATCAGGGGATGGTCGGAAATGAAAGGGCGAATATTTAGGCGATAAGAGCTAGGGGATGGCGGGAGATTGAGCTGGTGAGCTTCAAGCCTATTGCTGCGACGAAGGTCGAGTTGAAAGAGTGGGCGGAAAATGCACTCAGAGTGAAATGAAACAACAAGATAGATGGAAGAATGTTGAGAATCCTCTAACGAGACCCAATTGAGTTCACTGAAACTTAAGAAGCCTGAACTGAGCAAGATGAGTTTATTTGGTTCAGTTTGTTTTGATTTCATCCATACCTTGGATTAAAGATTGTTTTTGAGATGTTGTTGCAATCCTTTAGAACTCTGTTTATCATGTTCATATCTCCAGTTTATCATCTATAGTTTAAGTTTACGGTACTTGGGCCAATTACCTATTTTTTTGTTGCTGTTTAACTATAAAATCTTTGTATTTCTTTTTAGTTTTCTTTTTGCAAAATCATTAGTTATACTTGTTCTACACGCCAACAACTTTAAATATTAATTCCCTGAAAATTAACGTCTTTCTTTGTTTTGATTAGACAAGCCAAAACACAAGTCAAACATTCAAAGAGACAAGAGAGTTAACATATGACTATTTTTTTCAATTTTGATTATTTAGGTTGCTGTTTTTTTTAGAATTAAATTTTTCTAGTCTTTATTTTTCTAACGAAACGCGCTACCTTAAGTGCCATATCATTCATCCTCTTAGAATGTTTATGCCATGATATGCGGTTTTTTTCCAACTTCAATAATTCTATTCAAAACATACAATTTGACTTCTTAATGCCGTGGCATGATTACAAGTATGTACTTTAACAATTTTTTTTCGCATTTTTATGTATGAAATTTGATCAAGTGTTTGGAGAATTGCCTTAACATTTTGCCAACATACACATCCATATATTAAATATAAGAATGAAATAATCAAAATTTAGTTTTGACTTTCTGCTTTAGAGTCTTATTTCTAGATTTAATATAAGTTTTCTTTTATTTTCTAAAACGTGCTTATGAGATCTTATATTAGATAATAAAAAAATAACAGTAAAATATTCTTTTCTTCTAAGAAGATCTTAAAGAGAGGAGATTTAAAAAAATTTTAAATTTGATTGGAGCTTCCAAAGAAAATTCAATTGATTATCTACACAATGCGAAAATAGTGGAAAATTCCTTGAAAACAACTTCAATGTGGCAAAAAGAAAAGAAAGAGAGAGGGAGGTGAGTGGAATTTAATTTTATTATCTTTGTATCTGAGATTACTAATTTCAAAGAACGAAAACGATTAAATGGTTAATTGCAAAACAAAATGCCACAGCTTTTTTAAACATTTTTAAATAATTTAGAAATCTTTATAAAGTTAAGCATGTTGGAAAAGGATATTTGTTGTCTCTCAACAGCGATTATTTTATAAATAATTTTGAAAAAGCGTACTCACAGAGAAAAAATATGGTTAAGTATGGTCACGGGAATAGGATCACGGACAATTTCATCATTGTTTGGTTAATATTATGACTGCCGCAACTGTGCTATATAGTTATGATTAAAATTGCCATTACATATATGTTTCTTGTAACTATTACTTTGATGATAGGTAACCATAATCTTGATTAAGGGTTAACATGCATATGTTGCTCTTGGATTACGTTAACCATATTCTTAGAGCATCATACACAGAACGAAAAATGGCTTTCTAAAATCAAGAATTTTATTCTTGATTTTATCCAAAATCTTTCTTGAAATTTTCAAGTACGATCCTTACTTACATTTTCTTAAATCAAGCCTATTCGGATTGCTTTTACAAATCAAGCAGAAAAAAGCTTGTTGTTTTAATAAATTATTTTACATTTGAAAACAAAGTGTCTGGTTGGCCTAGAGGTAACGCGCTTGTGCTGCAGTGCAGAAAGTCCCCGGTTCGAATCACAGCATCGGTAAGTACAAAAAATAAAATTTTTAAATTGTAAATTAATTACAAAATAAAAATAAAATATAAAATTCTTCTTCTTTAATAAAGCTCTATAAGTCAAAAAAATGACATTTCATTTTCAAATTAATCCCGTTAACGGCTTAAATCAATATTTTTCACGCTTACATCAAGTACGGTTCCGAACTTTTAAATCAATCCTTTTTTTGCTTAATTGTGGCTAAAAGTAAGAAATTCGTACTTGAAAAATTTTACTTGGAGTAAGAAATTTCGTACTTGATTTAAGAAAAACCGTACTCACCGTACTTTTGACACCGCTATTATGGCTTGATTTAAGCAAAGTTTTCTTAGATAATTTTTTGTGTGTATATGTATTTGATAATCTATAATCAAGATAATGACTGCCCATGACTAAAATAATGATTTACACAAACATATAATGGTAATTTTAATCATAACTTTGATTGAATTTTTCGCCCAAAACTTACTACAATAGTATTGTTGTGGCAATCATAATAATGATCTTTGTATCCATACAATGTTTAAATTGTCCGTGATCATATTCTCGTGACCATATTCAACCATACTTTTTCTCTGCGTGTAAAGGTTTTAGGGTCTTGAGAGGCTTTAGAAAGGTATCTTCAACTGATGGACAGATTAAGTTCATAACCTTTGGCTAAAGAAGAGAAGCTACCTCAGCGAAGTATCAACTTGGTAACTTTCAGTAAATCAGGGTCTTCGCACGACCTGGGCTGGGGAGAAAATTCCCTTAGCATGATCTTCTTTTATTAACAACAATCACTACTATCAACCCATAAAACTTTAACTAAAAGTAATTGTTCTTAAAGCGGCTTATTTGAGACGGGTACAGATGTACATGCAATTCTCGACAATACACGTTCTAAACACTACATGTATGTATGATTGCCTGCATGTAAATCTTATGTACAACTTCAATTCTTTGTTTATTTGTTGGCATTATTATAAAACTAAGTATTAGTACAGTTTATAAACGTTAATACTTATATTTAGATATAGAAAAAAATATATTAAAGTGCAAGTTGAATTGGTTTAACTGGTTTTAATCGATTTAGTTTTTCTTTGTCGCTCTGATGATGGTTGGTTGGTGGCGGTGCAACTTTTACAATAAAACAATACAACAAAGTAGAAGAGGAAATAGAAGAAGCAGAAATAGAAGTGAAGGCAAAAACACTTTATTATACCCTTCACATAAGTGATAAGGGTATATATAAGTTTGTCATTCCGTTTGTAATTTCTTTAATATGAATCTGCGACCCCATAAAGTATATATTTGCTTGGCCCTCATAGATAGGGAAGTCGATATAGCGATGTCCGTCTGTCCGTGTTATAGTTGAAATCAACTTTTGAAGCCTCCCGATATCGCATAGACATAGTGGTATCAAACTATCAGAAATATCTGTAAGAAAATCGCTATTAAAATCCAGCAAAATCACCCGATAACTGACCGAAATATAAGCCAGCAACTACGGCTATCTCCGTTTATTTCTCTAAAATTTGTCAATAAAAACAACTGCCCCGGAGTTGCCCCTACACGGGTGCAATGTAAGATCGACTTCCAATTTTGTTGCTCACAAACATTTTTGTGGAACATACTTATACCCCATATCCGCCCCCTAACAGGGTTGCGATACAAAGTCTAATTTTTTTTAATCGCTCCCACAGCTTTCAGGGTGCTTATACAAAGGTCAAATGCAAGACCGACCCAATAATTTTTCCTCACAAAGATTTTTGTGGAACATACTTACCCCCTATCGCCAGCCCCTAACACGGCTGCCATACAAAAAAAAAGGGTAAAAACCGCTACAACTTCCCCGGAGTCGCGCTTAGAGGAATAACATGTATGACAGACCCCCATTAGTTTTTCCTCCCAAACATATTCTTAGAACATACTTAGCCCCTATATCCATCGTCTAAGGGGACTCCTATACAAAGTTCTAAAGTGACCGTGGATAGGTCAAATGTAGGACTGACCGCAACTCATTTTTCCTTGCAAACATTTTCTTAGAACATACTAACCCTCTTTCGCCACTCTCTAAGAAGGGTTTCATAAAAATTTCAAATAAATTAGGGTAAAAACCTTCACTCGTTGTGAAGGCTATATAAGATTCGGAACATCCGAATATAGCGCTCTTACTTGTTTCATTCTAGTTTTTATTACTTTTTTTTAATTTAATCTTTTTTCTTCTTTTTTTTTTTGTTTTGTTTTATAAAGTTTGTTGTTTTCAAATTTAGCATGAAAACATCTTTCATTTAACAAAAACGTCTTAAAACAAGTATCGTTTTGCAATGAACATTTTCGTTAAAAAAATGACTTTTGCTTAAAAAATAAAAAATTGTTAAGAGCAATATGTATGTTAAAGAGAAAAAATATTACATGCAATAGTAAAATTACAAATTTAATAGGAAAAACATAGTGCAAAATAGTTTTTTTTTGGTAAAAACATTAAAGAATATAAATCTAAAACGGTGAAACATTGTTTTATGTTGTAAAAAAGTACTTTTTGTCCACTTAAATGACTTCTGACCTCCATTTGGGTCAAAAGTCCTTATTATCGAGACGCTAAAGTATTAAAAACTTAAAAGGTACTTTTTGTACACTTAGCTGACTTTTGACCTTTATATGGTTCAATAGTGAAAAAAGTGCCAAATATGTTTAAAAAGTGCTTTTTGTCCAAAATGTTAAAAATGCATAAAGTATGTTTTGCGTGAAAATGTCGTTTAGTACCTCAACTGTATTATGTAGCTGTCGAACGCAATTTGAATTACGTTTCTATCTTTATTGGTTTAGATTTTACAAAAAGGCCTTTAAAAGTACCAAAATATAATTTTTTCTATTTTTTACTTTTTAGGGTCCGAAGTTTAAAAAAAGTAATAGACAAAGGTTTGTTTTTATTTATTGAGTATAAACGATGCATGCTTTTTAACTTTTTTTTCTATCTTATAAACATACTGAATGTAGAAAACATTTGACCGATTTTTATCCCCTTCGGGTGTTTTAAGGAAACTTAATTACAAATGGTACTTAAAATTTCATATAAGATTTTTGGAAAATTCTAGAAATAATTTTTTAGTTTAAGAATTAGTTTTTTCTTTCTATGTATTGTTTTTTTAAAAAATAACGCTTAAATTGTACTGACGGCTAATAATTACTTAATCAAGCAAATTATTTGCTGTTTTCAAAATTATAATTTATTTTTTTAATCCCTGCGACTTTTAATTATTTTTAAGGCAGTCTAAATATAAATTATTTAATTATGTTTGTAAATAATCGATTTTATATGGAATAGAATAATTTTAAAAGAATTAAATTTGGAACTTTCGGTTTTAAAAGGCAAATGGTTTTTTAATTTTTTTTCTTCCTCTGCGTCTTTCAAATATAATCTCAAACTTCTAGAATAAATACTTTAATTTTTTCATTTGTTGTTTTTAGTTAAAATTTTTATATCAACAATTTAAATTTTTTAATAAAATTATTTGTTTTCTAAATGGGGGTTTCTGTTTGTCAATATAATTTTGTTTTCGCACTAAAGTAAACAAATTAAATGACACTTTATCGCATTGATATTTAAATGGATTCTTATTAATAGCAAAATTAAATAAAGATATATTGATAAATATTTACAAAAAAATGCTTAATTGAATTAAAAAAGAAGCAAATAAGTCATTTATATTTTATTTAAACAAAACAAAGCTTCATTAAAAAACCAGAGCGCTATATTCGGCTTTTTTGAATCCTACATATCCTTTACAACGTTTAGGGCTTTTTACATATAATATTTTCAAATTTTGTATGACAACCCCTTTTAGGGGGTGGAGATAAGGGATAAGTATGTTCTAGGAAAATGTTTGCAAGGAAGAATTAATTGGGGCCAGTCCTACATTTGACCTATTCACGGGCACCCAGTAAGTTGTGTGGGGGGGGGGGGGGATTATTTCTCAAACTTTTTATGGGAGTCCTCTTAGGCGATGGAGATAGGGGATAAGTATGTTTTAGGAATATATTTGGGAGCGGAAACTAATGGGTGTCGGTCGTATGCCTTAATTCTCAAAGGCCGACTCTGTGGAAATGTGGGCGTTTTTACATCTTTTTTGTAAATTTTGTATGGCAACCCTCTTCGGTGATGGAGATAGGGGGGAATATGTTTGGGACAGAAAACCAATGGGGGTCTGTGATACATTTTACTCTTTTAAGGGCGACTCCGGGGAAATTGTAGGGGTTTTTACTTAAATTTTTCAAATGTTTCACAAAAATTTTAAGAGGAAAAATTAATTGGGTTTGGTCTTACATTTGACCTTTATAGGAGCACCCTTAAAAAAAAATTATACTCTGAATGGAAACCCTATTAGAGGGCGGAGATAGGGCGTAAGCATGTTAAATGCTCGTAAGGAAAAAAAATGGGAGTCAGTCCTACATTGCACCCGTGTAGGGGCAACTCCGGGATAGTTGTAAAGGTTTTTATGTAAAAATTTTAGGAAAATAAACAAAGGTAGTGGCAGCTGGCTTATATCTGTGTCAGTTATCGGGTAATTTTATAGGATTTCAGTAGCGATTTTCTCGCAGATATTTCTGATATTTTGATACCACTTACGGATCTACGCAATATCGGGGGACTTTAAAAAGTTGATTTCAACCTTAAAGCGGACGGACATCGCTAAATCGACTTCCCTATCTAGAAGGACCAAGGAAATCTATACTCTATGGAATTGCAGATGGATATTAAAAAAATTCCAAACAGAATGGCACACTTACATGTACTCTTATCACTTGTGTGAAGGGTATAATAAGAAATCGATCAAAAGCAAAAGTAAAGAGGAAATAAGATTAAGTAAAACCATTCATGTGTGAATGTTATGTAGAAGGTTTAAAATATAATTATTCACTCCCACGCCCTTAAAGATCTTTTTCATTTAGAATTTTGTAATTAAATTTTAAAACTGTCTTTAAACTGCCACCCTTCCCACTCTACTAGATAATTTTTAAGTTAAACTGAATTTTGTCATATAAAAAACTTTTTTCTAAGGTTTTTGACCTTTTTATTGTTTTGATTTTGTTTTTTTTCAAATTTTTTTTTTGTTTGTTATGACTGAAGTCTTTACACGACTTAATCATTCGTGCATTACACGCCACATAACAATGACTATAAAAAAAAAATAGTAACGAAATAACAAAAGCCAGAGGGAAATATGCTTAAAAAAAGCAACAACGACAGCGACACAAAGAACCCCAAATCACAAGTTAATGCTTTATTGCAGTTAAAGGCACTCCCGGTTTTACAAAAGTGCCCAAAGAGACATCGACCACTGCGTTTATTTACTTTTAGAGAACCATTACCACCAACCAAATGAAAAAATGGCATCAAATTTTGGCTTGTTTTCATCAAACCATCAAACTAATGGACATGAAAACAAGAGAAAATTCTGATTAAAACACTATTTAGTGACTACGCTTCCTGCCAAACAAAGGCAAATAATATTCAAATAAAAATGTTACATTTTTGGGGGAACAGAAATGGTAGATATGGACGAACAACAACTGCATGAATTATTTTATAGCGAAATAGACAAGAATTCATTGTAAAGGGTTCTATGAAGTTTCAAAATGAAATATATTTGAGAGTAATTGAATTATAATGTGAAGTTAAAACAAAATAATTTTAAATTTCATAAATTAATTTATTTAATTGTTTAAACATATTTAGTTACAATTAGATTGAATATAAACTTCCCTTAACTAACTGACTTTAATGATAAAAAAATGCTGAAAATACGTTTTGCGCTAAAAGAAATAAGTGAAACTCTTGCCACTTCTATGTTCAGTATTTTCGGTACTGCAGAAGCTCAAGTTGCTTTGACTTAAAAATCTTTATTTATCTACTACTTTTAACTAAAGTTCGTTCTTAAGCAGCGTAAAGGTGGAAGCTGGGAAAATCTTACTCCCAATTTTTTTAAATAAGATTAGGTTGGGCTTCCTTAAAAGATGGATGGAAAACTTAAAGAAAAGTCCTTAAGTCCCTCAAGACAAGCACTTAAGCCAAAGATCGGCTTGCTGCGTGCTCCAAGCAATTAAAGAAGAAGACGAAGAAGTTAATTTCAATTTGGTATTGGGAATGAAATCCCCCCACGTTTCCTTCTATTTCAAACCTCTTATAGAAGCCACATCTGGTGTAACAACAGGTGTAAAATATCGGATTTTGGCCGGAGCAAAAGCTGGGCAATGACAAAGAAAAAATGATTCGTCCATTAATATCAATATCCTCCCTGTCTGCTTGGCAATCGCTCTTTCCCAAAACCTCTATTCGATGGACGGGTGCTTGTAGGCTTCAGTGACCCTTTAGAGCACGCATCACCCTGTTAAATTCAGGTTTTCTCAGTTTAAGGGTTTTTCTAGTCGAATCCTCATTCGGATCGCTCCAGAAGACTTTGGGCATTTTGCAACTTTTTTATCATTCGTTAGAGCCCTAAGGGCAGTTTAAGCCCACTTCTTGAACATGACCTTCGTTTTAACGAAGGGCTTTGGGTTCCTCAAGTCAACAGCCAGATTATTTGCCCCGCAATGTCCAGGCACGCATTTAATACATATTTGGTCATATTCTGAGTAATCATTAAACATTTTTTTTCTTTGCTACACTGTTTTTGATTTGATACTCCGGATATATTTCAATGCCCTTATCGGCTCTTGGCTATCCGTACATTCAAGTATTTTAAACTTGCGTGTGCCACGTGTCATAACAAATATTCCGTGACTGTTTGGACCTTCGATCAGAAGTCTACGTTGTGGTCTGGAAGGTGAAAGCTATGTCAGTCGCAAGTTTTTTAACAATAAGTTAAGCCTGTTCTTCCCTACGTCCTAGAGTTATCCATATAGCAGCATGTTTCTCTAGGCACCCGCCCCAGTTCAGTGTAATTTGCCTTGACATTCACTTAAACCATTCGTTGTATAAAAAATGACTAGATGTGTATATTTATCCAGTTTTTTTTACCAATAAGCTCAGTCTGTTCTTTCCTCCGTCCTAGACATGCATGTTCCGTTTGGTACCCGCCCTAGTTCAATGCAGTTGGCCTTGACATTTACTCTTCGCAGATCAATAAAGATTTGATGGCTAAGCTTATAACCACCTACAATTCGCTTCCTCCTTCGCGGTAGGCGTTCTGACGCGAGTGATATCTTATGGAATTAGCGGGTCTAAATAAGTAGGAAATTCTAAATCGCCTTCAAGGCCCCCATTGGAGTGGTCCCAATTGCCCCATTAAGGCGAAGGAAACATGTACGTTGAGCCCTTTTTAGAAAACTAAGAATGCACATTCTTTTCGTTGATGTCCACCACGCTAACGAAGTGTAGTAATGACCTTATTACGCCTCTATATAGTCAAGAGTGTCATCTATTGATTATAAGCCAATTCCCCTTCCTTTAGTCTCTTAGGCTAAGCCTAGTCTTTTGAAATATTCATAGCGTTTTCATTCTTCTACAAAACTGATTTGGAGAATACAACCACATCATCTGCGTAGCAAACTGATTTAATCCTCCCTCAGTTAAGATTCATGGTTTGCATTGCAGCTAGCATTGCACGCAAGCTGTCAAGTAGCGTCTTAAACAACTTCGTGTTGACATTATGAAGATCCCTAGTAGACTGTGTATTACAGTAACCATGAGAAGGAGCTCTAGCATATGACCAATCGAGTCTTTTAGTAAAGGTTTAAAGTGAAACTTCTTTAAGGAGCGCATAAGCGTGTTGGTTCGTTTAGATCAATTAAGATTTAGTCATTCATAAAAGGGGGATTTAATTTTTAACGTCGAGAAAAGAAGCAAAAATTTTTAATTTTATTTGTATCTAGTATGAATGGTTGAATAAAAGAGTAATATTTAAGACAGTTATAGCCCGAAATGCTTATTCCGGGAGGACATTTATATTGGGGCTATGTTCAAAAATGGTATCGATTCTCACTTACAACAGTAGGTTTCGTACCAGTGCTAAAAAGCGTATCTGTTCCAAGTTAATTTTTAAAATTGAAGCCCGTAGCGTGTTCACAAGAATACATGGGCACCAAGGCTGATGTACGGACATGATTAAATCGACTCAGGAAATGATTCTAAGTCGATCGGTGTACTTGAAGACCGGTGGGTTCTAGAACATTTATTTTGGGCGTCACAAATATTTGCACAAACGCATAATACCACTACCACGTATGCATTTGTGATGAATATAAGAAATTATTTTGATTCTAGTTAAATACCGTTCTGCGTGGAATACGCCATAACTTACAATGCATCAACGTTTTATAAACCAGGATATTTCTTTTCTATTTTCTACAGGTGGCTTTAATCAAAATAACGCAGCCTATTGGTAAAAGTAGTTTTATTTAAATATTTTTTTCTTTCGAAATAGACCTATTTCCTTAAGCGCTTTTCTGTAAAAACAGATATGGAAATTTCTACTTTAAACCCCTTAAAACTTTAGTGATGACGATTGACAAGCACCTCAATAATGAAAAAAGATTTTGATTGATTTATTACATAAAACACAAACATGACAACTCATGACATGAAATAAATAAAGAAAACTGAAATGTTTTCCTTAACTCAGGTTGATCAGCAATGCAGTGAAAAATTGAATTATTTTTTTAATGCAATTTCTGTATTCAATAAAGAAAAAAAATATTCAAAGTAATGCTTAACAAAAAACCACACGCATATACGGAACTTTATAATCAATATTTTTGTATATGCAAACATATTTACATTCAAACATAAATACATATGAATAATTTTATCTATTTATAAGCATATGCATCTGTTGAAAGACTACAATGATGTGGGCAAAATAGATATCGAAATAGGTTGGTTTACTTTTATTATTTTGAAATATCGAATAACATTTTGGTATGATTATGCAAAAATCTTTAAAAACAAAAAACACTAAACAATGAAAATAAATCTATGAAACGCATCGTAATTTCACATAAATCAAAATTATGAGACAGTAAAACTATTATAGTTTATTTAAAAGATGGAAAGACAGACAGACTTAGAAAGGGACAGACAAAAAGACAGTCGCTTTGAGAGGAGGTTTAGTTAACAGACAACCTTAGATCCTAATAAATATGTCGAATAATAAATAATGTTTAAGTAATCCTATAATAAAAGAAAAATAATGTTAAATTAAATATTGAATAAATCAATTAAAATTTATTTAGAAAATTATTTTACCACAGACAACAATAAAAATAAGTAAGAGAGCTATATTCGGCTGGGCCGAATCTTATGTACCCTTCACATTGGCCTTTCGGAACCCCGAAATTTTCATTTTATTTTTTCAATTTTTTTTGGTTACGAAACATTTCTAACTTTTAAGCAGGGGTCGGTAATATATTTTACCCCTTTTAGGCTGACTGCGGGGAAGTTGTAGAGGTTTTTATTCTTATTTTTTCAAATTTTGTATGGCAACCCTCTTAGGGGGTGGAGATAGGAGGTAAGTATGTTTTAAGAAAATGTTTAAAAGTAAAAATAAGTTGGGATCAGTCCTGCATTTGACCTATCCACGGGCACCCTGAAAGCTGTAGAAGACGATTTATTACAATTTCCCAACTTTGTATCGGAGCACCCTTAAGCGATGGAGATAGGGGGTAAGTGTATTCTAGAAATATTGTGGGTCTGTGATACATTTTATTCCTCTAGGGGCGATCCCGGGAAAGTTGTATGGGTTGTTACCCTAATTCTTTTCAATTTTGTATGGCAGCCCTGTTCCACAAAAATTTTCGTAAGACCGTCTACGTTGCATCCGTGTAGGGGTAAATCCGTGGCAGTTGTAAAGGGTTTTCCGTACAAATTTGAGAGAAATAAACAGAGGTAGTCTTGGTTTTTGGCTTATATCTCGGTCAGTTATCGGGTAATTTTTTTAGCGATTTGCTCGCAGATATTTGTGATAGTTTGACACCACTTAAGGGTCTATGCGATATCGGGGAGCTTAAAAACTTTGATTTCGACCATAATACGGAAAGACAAACATCGCTAAATCGACTTTCCTATTTATAAGGACCAAGAAAATACGAGGGTTGCCTTTTATGTTTTGGGATTCGGCAACGCTAGTGTTTCAATCTGACAACTAACAACTCTATCATAAAGTTTGACATTTTCCAAGTTATACGTACTCAGAAAATTTTGACATACGAGCGCTATTTGTGTTGTTTAAAAGATTAAACTCGACCCAAAAATTAAATTAAGTCGTGAACGTTTTCGGGCGAATATTTTTTACAACTTTCGACGTGGATTAACTCAGCAACACTGCATGGATGAACTAAATTCTGTTTTTGGCGCTGAAGCTCCATCAAGAACCAGTGTTAATTGATGGTATAGTGAATTCAATCGTGGTCGTAGTTCACTCCATGACGAATTTCGTGAAGGTCGTCCAAAATCAGTTGTTGTTCCGAAAACCATTGGTGCTGTGCATGAACTGATATTGGAAGATCGTCATGTGACCTATCGTGAGATTGAGACAACCTTAGGCATTAGTGAGACCACTATGCATTCAATATTGCATTAACATTTGACTGTCAAAACAAAAATTTGTCAATCGCTCAAAAAAAGGCTCGTGTCGATTGGTCGAAAGAATTGCCCAGAAAATACGATCGCGGTGCTTCGAAACACGTCTATGATATCGTCACAGGGGATAAATCCTGGATTTATGCGTATAAGGCCAAGAGTAAACAGCAATCGACTGTATTGGTGTTTCAAGGTGAGTCAAATCCAACAAAAGCTGTTCGCGCACGAAGAACTTCTAAGCAAATGATTGACAGTTTTTTCCGAAAAACTGGACATGTTGCAACCGTATCAATATAGTTACGCAGAACAGTCAATTCTGTGTAGTACACAACCATTTTTTTGTCAGTTGTCTTCCAAGAAATCAGGAAAACCAAACAGCCGAAGATGGATCACTCTTCACCCCAACATTGGCTCAAACAACTGCATTTTTAAGCACCCAAGACATCGATTTGATGAGTCATCCGCCATATAGTCCTGACTTGGTACCGAATGACTTCTTTTTATTACAGTTCGTAAAAAATAAGTGGTATAAGTGCTACGACAGTTGGTTCAAACTTATGCAAAAATGTATAGATTTTCATGTGGAGTATTTGAAAAACAAAAAGTGATTTTCGATTATTAATATTCGTTTTTCTTCTCCAATCCCGAAATATAAAATGCAACCCTCGTATATATGTACATACATACTTAGTGGGGTCGCAGATGGATATACTGAAGCTTACAAACAGAATGAAAAACTTATATACTTTATTACCAGAAACGTGAGTTGCCTGGATAAAAATAAAAAAAATCACTTTTGGCCATTCTTAAGTTAATGATAACGAGAAAGCTTTCCACATCTGAGAAAAACCGCAATCCCCTTATAAAAAGCGGTTATTGTTTCTTATTCTCTGGCAACACTAAGGATGCAAAACTTTGAAAAACAATAATTTTATATCTGAAAGATTAAACATTTATAAAATTAAAACCTGCTAAAAGTTAATTTTTTTATAAAAACAGTTGAGATGTGGGGGTCTGGTAGTGTTTATAAAGGTATATATTTTTTATGAATTAGTTTTCCTTTTCGATCTGCGTTTGATATTGGAACCCACTTTTTATGCACCTTTGTATGTGGTTGCCCTTAAATCATTTCATATTAAGGATTATTTTTTCCATGATCAGGAACATAATCATTATCAATTTCATTGCCTTTTTCTGGTATCGACTTAATCTATTTGTGTTTGCATGTCTGTGGCATATATCACTTGCTTTAAGGAAATCAAATTAAAAGCAGTAGTATTGGGGTAAATAGGAAAAGTGATTGCAATATGACTGTGATGACAACAAAGATTGTCAAGTATAAGTATCTGCGGTTTGTTTATTTTTCTTCCACTTTATTTTATTAGTTTTTAGTTTAGTTATTAATAAACCACAACTTTGAACTAAAAATGCGTTTCAATATGTAACTGGTCCAATGTGTACATTGACAAAGGTGTACAAACACAAGTGCACACTTACACATATGTTAGACACTTTTGTATGAATGACATATTGCAAAGACTTATATGGGATATTGAAACTTGTTACGTGATTGAGTTCAAGACAAAAGATGCTAAAAAATTAAACTAAATTTTTTGTTTATATTTCTTTCAATATATTTTTACTTTAATTTTTTGTGCAGACAGTAACAAAAAATATTAGTTATTAATTTATTAATTAAAATGATTTTTAATAGAGAAATCGGTTGACAGACTTGCTAGATCATGCCACATGCGACTGCGGCAATTGGTTTGTGTCCTTGCTGATTCTAATATTGAATATAATCTCCACCATTTAGGCTTATGGGCTTATTGTAACGAGCGATGTAAGACGGACTCTATGTGCTTGTTTTTGGTTTAGGGGCAAATTATTTTCAAAATGACGGGCATGAAAAATTAAGGGCAACAGTTGCCCTAATATTATTTCTCTTAAGAATTAAAAAAACTCTGGCTGTTAATTTGTTAATTTATATTCCAAAACTTTATATTTTAAAAATGTGTTCCACAACGAAAAAGTTTTTTTTTTTGGTTTAGGGGCAAATTATTTTGAAAATGAAGGACATGAAAAATAAGGGCAACAGTTGCCCAAAACAGTTGCCTAAGTACTATTTCTCTTAATAATAAAAAAATTCTGGCTGTTAATTCGTTAATTTATGTTCTAAAACTTTATATTTTGAAAACGTGTTCCAAAATTAAATAGTTCTTTTTGTTATTTCAAGCATATAAAACAAATGTTTAAAATTTAATAATGTTTAAAATTTAATAATTTTTTTATTTAAAATTACATATATATTCCTTTTCCGGATAAAAAAACAAAACTCAATGATTCAGAGTTTTTATTTATTTGTTGTATTTTTACTTTTGTTTATTAAGAATTTATAATGTTACGCTTGGATGCAAAAAAGTAGTTTTTTTAAGTAAAAAATAAAGAAAAAAAAACACGAAAAATATGTTAATTTTGATGGACAAATGACTTGTGTGATGCGACGCGTAGCTTTAACAAATGAAATTTTATAAAACTGTTGAAGCATTAAATGTTTTTCTAAATTGTTTATTCATTCTTTCATCACTGCTGAACAATTCTTTCTGGACATTTATAAGGGTAATAACTTTTTATTTAGAAGAATGATAAAAAGAAATTGAAAAAAAAATATTTACGGATATTAACTTACCTTTTTGTGTGAGGCAATGTGTTGAGAATGATTGTCATCACCTGCAAGAATAAAATAAAGCAAACTTGGTTAATATTTTATAATGAAAATCAACATATTTATTTGGAATGATAATATTATTTTTTTAAATATCGAGGGCAACTAATTTATTTTTAAGACGAATCTTTGCTTCAGTCATTTAGGGTTAAATTCATTTATCAAATTTCTTTTGTTATGAAGGAATTATTTGAAAGCAGGAAACATACTCTCATGAGGCTGGTAGACTTCGCCGCGGTAAAAAATATGTCAGTTTACAGCACCAGGGGTGCCCGGTAGATCAGTGGAAAGTGCACGAGTCTACCAGTCTGGGGATTGTGGGTTCGATTCCCACCAGGACCCTGGTAAGTCTGTTCTTTCTTTCTTATCCTTCTCTAAATTTCTTCTTTCCTTCCATCTCAAACTATTCTATTTGCCACTCCAGGTAATACAAAGGCACCAAATTAAGCGGACCCAAGTGAGCTGTATCTTTTGCTTCAACGGCTGCCTGTTCTACCTAACCTAACCTAACAGCACCAGATTTCAACATCTCGATATACATAAAGCCACGTGGCTGTCACCAGATCAAAGCACGAGGAACCAGATTGATTAGACCCGTCTTAATGGCGAGAAACGTACGAACTGACACACCACGGACGCTTAACGTCGGAAAGCTGCAGATACAACAACCAGCAATGTCTTACTCCGCTCGATTGACTCAATTGCTTGAAGAAAGCAATCCTTATCCTGATAATGTTGCAGCGCAACGGAAAAGCATTACCAACTCCATGGAAGAAGCCGCAATAACCGCCCTTGGGTACCAAAAGCCTTCCCTTAAGGAACCCATTGTACGAAGAATGCGGCTTACAGGGCAACACTTCAATCAATAGCAGCACGTTTTGTGAAGGAAAGGTATCAGGAGAAATGGCGAAAAGAAGAAAGTCTATTTCGCAGAAAGAAGAGAGAAATTGAAAGGCATGAGTGTGAGCGTATTGAGATGTTCAGAAGTCACAATGAAGTCAAAAAATCACACCAAAGAGTGAAACACCAAGCTGAAGACTTTTGGGATGGAACATTCTCTGGCAAAGATGAAGAAGGTAATCTGGTGACTGATTCATATGGTGTGCTAAGAAATGGAAAAATCATTGTTCACGACTGTTGTTGTAGCAACGATGAAGATATCAAGAACCAATCTCGGAAGACTAGTCAGAATGAAGTCGAAATAGTAGTTACACGGCTGAAGAATAAAAAAGCAGCAGGAAGCGATGGGTTGCCAGCTGAAGTATTTAAGGCCGGAGCAGATATGCTGATAAAGCGTTTGTACCAGCTTGTTTTTATAACTGGAAACATCAGTGTTTAATGTCCTGGGCAAAAAAGGAGGCAAGACCGTAGGTGCCAACTACAGAGGAAGAGGTCTTCTTCCAATTGATTATAAGATACTATCCAGCGTATTATGTGAAAGATTAAAATTAAAAGCCGACGAAATAATTGAGCCATATCAATGCAACTTGAGACCGACCTGGCAAATCCACCATCAACCACATATCACACTTTGTCTAATCCTGGAAAGATCCAAGAAAGACAGAGCGACACATACCATATTTTTGTCGAATATAAGGCCGCTTTCATCAGCCCCATACACTAAAAGGTGTTTCAAGCTATGTCTGAGTTTGGTATCCCTGCGAAACTAATATGACTCTGCAAGATTACCTTAACTGATACGCAATTTTCAGTGAAGATAGACAGGAATATCTCTAAGCCTTTCAGTACCAAACAAGGTTTTAGACAGGGAGACTGCCTTTCGTATGACCTTTTTAACATTCTCTTAGAAAAGGTTATACGAGACGCAAATGTGGATATAGATGGCACAGTATTCACAAACGGCACATGTTATTCGCTTCTGCCGACGATATCGACGTCATGTGGCAAACATAGCGAGCAGTAGCTTCCTTTGAAAAGGCCGAGAAAGAATCAGCCAAAGTGGGTCTGGCAGTAAATGCAGATAAAACCAAGTTGATGGTATCAACGCACAAGACGTCCAGTAGACTTGGGCAGACAGTGGAAGTTAAAAACTTTAACTTTGAAATAGTCAACGATTTTATCTATCTCAGCGCTGCGATTAACAAAACAAACAACATCAGTTTTGAGATAAAAAGAACAATATTTGCGAATAGATGCTACTTTGGACTAAGTAAGCAGTTTAAAAGTGATTTTTGTTTGTGAGGAGGTGACAAACAAAAATCACTCTCTACGAGACACTGATACTACTCGTCCTTATTTACGGTTCTGAAGCATGTGTACTTGTGAAAGCAGATGAGGAAATTGCCTGGAGTTTCGAGAGAAAGATGCCTTGGAAATTCTATGGACCAATCTGCGTTTACGTAGAATACCGGTGTCGTATGAACTGTGAGCCGTATGAGCTATTTGCCGACATTGAGGTAGTTACGCGTATCAAAATTCGACGTTTACGTTGGTTAGGTTATGTTGTGAGAATTAATAAAGATGCTCCAACTTAAAAGTCATTTGAGTGCGAGCCTGGTGATGGACCACGCAGAAGAGGAAGATCGAAACTCCGATGAAAGAATCTGGTGAAGGAAGACATCTCGGAACTTGGTGTCAGAAATTGGAGAAGAAGCGCAGAAGATCAAGGCGCCTTAAGATCGATCCTACGTTCTGCTAATGGAACAAGTATTTTGTAATATCAACCTAAATAAGTAAGTAACCTTATGATCGATTAATAGACTACTCAATTGCTTAGAAACAAAATCTTCAAAAATAAATATCGCACTTTTTACCCACAGAGTTTTTTAATTTTATTTAATTAATATGATCCTTATACATTTGAAAATTTTTTTAGGTTTAAACACAAAATTCTATGAAAAAAAATCCTTAAGTAAATAACAATAAAACTTAAAATTTGCGTTTAAAAAATCTAAAAGTCCCCTAATAATATGGCCGTTAAATGCCAATTAGTTAAAAAGAAAACATTTATATTAGAGCAAATGTGTTGGAATCAACAATTTTTTAGCAATAAAATGAGAAGTCACACACAATTAATAGGAATTTTTAAAAAAGCACTTTAAAAAAATTTAATCTTTAAATAATTCTTGAACAAAAACTTTTTTTGAAGTAGAAAAGGAAATTTAAATGTTAGTTTGTGCAATTCCAGTAGCAGTTTTTGTGGGATATTTATGAGTTTCCAGAGAAACTAATTAAATTAAAAACACATTTTTTCAATTTATGCAAATTAAAAATGTTTTCCAATGAACTCGTAATTTAAAGCTCGTGTTTATTTAATAAATTTTTTGTGAGTTTAAAAATTTTTTGTGTTTTTCTATTTGATATTTTTTGTTGCTTTTTTAATTAAAAATCGAAAAATGTTCAAATAAAATATGTTTAAAACTATAATTTTGATTGTAGTATATTGACTTGTACACACTCACTTAATTTATATACTGCCTCAACATTTACCTCTAACACTTCCATTAAGTTACACACGTTTGAAATTGTTAATTGCAGTCATTAAAATAAGACCAAAACACCAAACAACAATGGGAAATTTGTAAAAAAAAAAAATATAGAAATGAAAGCAGTCAGCAAAGTCAAACTTATAACAGTTAGCAGAGCTGAACATACAATATATTAACAAAAAAGACAGACAGACAGACAAGCGAATAGATAGATACATGGACAGACAGACAGACATTAAGCTTAACTAAAAAAAAAAATATTTATACTTAATAAAACTGTAAGTTAGTAAAGTTTAAAAAATTTACTCTCCATATATTTTGTTTTAATGCTTTTCTTTGACTGCAGAGCTTGAAATGTCAGTGAAGATCAACGACTATTTATTACAACAACGTTAATACGTTTGAAACAGTTATGGGTAGAGAATTAGAAACGCTGTTTAAACCTTAATAAATCATTATACATACATGATACAATTATTTAAAGAATTAAGTTAATTGTTTCGTATTAAAAAAAAACGTTAAAAATTTTGTTTAGAAATAGATGGAAAAATAGTTCATTGGAAAAAGTAAAAATTTGTTGTGGTGGTTAATAACAGTTTTAGGGCAACAGCAATGAAAAAGAGCTCATGCTGCGCTAGATACATATATTAAAGAAACGTTTTGGTTTTTCTTTATGTTGATTTCGTTTATTTTTTAAAAAATGTTAATTAAAGGGTCTTGTTTTACCCTGTGTAAACCATGTTTCTTTTTTTTAATTTTTTTTTTCGAGGATTCGTAGCCTTGCGGTCGCTTAAGTCGGTGCCAAAATTGTCACCCTCTGTTCTCTGACTGTAGTTTTAGTTTTGGATCGTGATAATTTAATTTCAAATGTTTAGTTTAATAAGAAAAAAATTATGGGTCAAGGATAAATGCCAATACAGGCCCGGTTAATGGCTGGTTGGCTTTCATGATAGTTTGCTTTCTTGCCAGCTGCCAAGTAGGTTTTGACAAAACCATACCACTCAAATGATATATCGGGTCTTTAAGCATTACTGACCTAAAACTTGGAATACTGGATCTAATATGTGAACGAAAGGTATCTAAACGAGTATTTAAGCCTACTAAGGTGGTTTAGCTATAAGTGCCAAAATTTCTTCCTTTCTCTATTCCCAAAACTGTAACGAAGGCAGTTAGAAGGAAAGTCCCAGCCTACCTTCATGTCTACAAATTAGCCAGTTACCCATTTAGGCTGGAAGCAAGCTCGATATATCATCACGATTATGGCTTATCAGTGGAATCGTACGCTTACCGTCCGAATACGGCTACATTAACTTTATGTACCCAGACTACGCTAACTGTTCTTATTCACCTCAAGTACGTCCCCAGCGGAATTTCCTTAAGTTCTTTTAAAAGGTATGTAGAGCAGATCCTAGTTTAGCCAGCTCGTCTGTCATTTTATTACTAAAATGATTCCTATGCCCAGCGAACAAAACATAAGTAATTTTAGAAAAACCTCCCATCCTATAAAACTCTTCTTTCCTTACATTGGCTGGCCAGTAACGAGGAAATAAAGTTCTAACGTAGTGACAGAAAAGCTTCTGACTTTCGACAATATGTGCAACTCATGTCTCATTATTAGCAACTACTTCGGCCTGAAACACCCTGCAATCATCTGGAAGAAGATCTCTGGAATTTATCCTAAAATTTTCCGAATAGACGTCGAATCTTACATCACAGTCTATGTAAGAACCAGATTAACTCCACCCTACTTGCTCCTGGAGAGGATTAGAACTTGGACCTCTTTATAAGAACGTAACAAGGTCAGAAAGTTGATCCTGGAGCGAAACAGTGTGTTCAACATTCTGACACGGCCGTACTTTCTCGATCTCCAACATCTCAATGGCTAAACCTTACAGCGCTACTAGCAGATATATTCATCATGCGAGGATCAACAGGAGCCAGGACTTAAAGATGGCAAATATTTCGGTTTAAAAAATACTGCAATCACCAGGAAATATGAGGAGTTATCTTAAGATCGTCTTCTCACACCAAAGTATATCTTAGAACCATCTGTGAAAACCCAGTCGTCATAATTATGCACGAGATAAGCCTAATAGCACTTACTCCTTGATGAGATAAGAGTCTTAAACTCTTTATAAAAGTCCGTATTTTTATTCTGGATAGAGGGCAATATGCTAAATATTCTCGCAAGAATGTTCGTTCTCGATCTTAAATATTCAAATGCCGTGAGACTCACTTCGCTACAAACAGGTAGGAAAATTATATGAAGATCAAGGGAACCCAGGTGCATTAAAGTGTTCAGTGACTCCTGTAATTTCAATGCATGTCGATCATTGGGTTTTACCTTATTGGCCCATCAGATATTTTCATATTGTTAGAGTCCATTTTACCAGAGATCGGACTTACTGTAGTCGGGCTCATCAATTCGACTTTGTCAAGACTAAGTCCGTATTCTGTGCCAATCATATTAAGACAAGTGAAGTAGGCTACCGTAGTCGTATTTGTCGATTATGTACGACAACCCAACTTTAGTTGCGGCAATTAAAACTAATTGGCCGTTGCTCATTAAAATTGGCAACTTTTAGTTGTAAGTTGCCAACATTAACATAATTTCGGCAACTGACAACCGTAATGAAGTTCGATGCCCATCCGTAATCGTTTCATTACTAAATTGTTAAGTTCCCATGACAATTTCGAGTCGATACCAATACTGATTTCTGACAGTTTCGAACACTATTGCCAGAATTTCTGCAAACAGGTTTCCGTATTTCTAACATATATTCTCTTTTAAGGACTTTAAGAGGCTGAGGCTCGTTAACAAAGGCTCATTACTTCAAGAAACCCTACAAAAAGTTGTCATAAGTGGTTAAATGAAACGATCTTCTCGGCTAGTGTAAATCATCAAAACGAGAGTTTAAGCAAACCGGATATGCAGTCTTCAGGAACATGTTACTCAGTCCGAATTCGCCCAGTTGTGGTAGAAAAAAACCGTTGCGCACACCGTTTACAGTAATCGTTTGGTACTCGAAATTTTTGAAGAAAGGGCTCATGACTCTAACGTGAACATCACATAATACAGTAACTTCGAGTAACTTCAAGTTGTTCATAAAATTTATTTTAAATGACCGGCAGTTGATGCCCAATTGAGTGAAACGTTGTCTGGTTGATATTTCCGGTTTTTCTTCAATATAAAGGAAGAAGTTAAAATTTCGAACTCGAAAGCAGACTGCTCTTAGGAAGGCAACCAATCCTTGTTCCGCGTTCTTGAGAAGAGAATCAATTTATGGCGTGTATTTTTATTTGTTTAATTCATTCATACTAATTTTGTCAAATTTAAAAAAAGAAAATTGCTTAATCACACCTTTGGATCATAAAAAGCGCCATTCCGTGACAGCACGCATAGCCCTGCCAAAATCGCAAAATTAACTTTTGCTTTTAAGTCCACAACACTGTCCTATAAGTAAAGGTTTAGGCAATCACGGATCTTTTGACCTGGCTTACAAAACATCAATTTCCAATTGACATGAACATCTGTACCCATAGTCAATGGTTGATAAAATCAAATATGTCCGATAGCACTAAGTCCAGAATGGCGCTGCCATCTTAGAAGGTGATAATCTAATACTTTCAGTGGGGCGAAGCACGTATAATATGTTTTATCGCGTAATTAAAAATGAACGGGAGAATAATTTGACGATTGAAATAATAAATCAGCCGGCATTTGACCTGACGAACCCTAACCTTTTATTGCAATAAAAACCGAGTTTAGGGAGTGGGCAGAAATTAACCACAGGGCACTGTGAAATTTTGCAACAGTTGGCAGAATAACGAAAATCCTCTGGGAAATGATATATTATTTTTGTGTCACTAGCCAACTTTTGCACATGCCAGGTCCTGATGTTTTATGTCTGACGCTATGCCAGATGTCCCTTATTTGGGAGGCGTAAATTAGAAAACGTTGAGGGAATCGTTAGCATCACCAAATTTTGAGAAATTAATATTCAAAAGGGCAAATAGAGAGTCTAATGCCCCTAAAGTTTAATATCTAATATTTTTAATTGTAAAATTATAAAAGCAAGGCAATTATCATCTAAAATAATTTTCCTACCCATAAAACGCAGATGAACTTGGGCTTGCAACATTTATGTTTATTAATTAACGGTTATGAAACACAATAACTATAAAAAATTTTAATAAAATGGATTTGTAATATGAAAACAATATTAAAAATAAAAATATAATAAAAAAGTGTTTGTAAGAAATATAGATGAAGACTTGCACTTAAATCTACTCTTAAAAACACCCAGTTTAATCCACATTACTACACAAAGCAAATGTCAGATTTCGGAATTTAAAAACCACACGCCAGCAATTTGAGCAGAAAATAATAAATTTATAAAAACATAAATAAAAACGATAATAAATACGTGTGGAGAAGATGAAAAATGAGAAATAAATAAAATATTAAGACTACTATGGCAGCCATGTGACGAGGTCCAACAGTTTTAGCTACAATGTGAACGATTTGCACAGAAAAGATACTTTTTTTAAGGGTGAAAAACTTGATTCGAGATCAGGAAATTGCATTTTTTTCAATTAAAAGTTACTGCAGATAATTACCAGTGCTGTATTATACAGGATATTTAGTAAACAGGTTACCTACTAAATACCCTGAGGAAATGATTAGAAGCTTTAACCGGAACTAGGAGGCAAGTTTGGGGCCACTTGATTTTTGAGCATTACCAAATTAGGCAAAGTGGCAGCCCTTGTAGACGAGGTACTATTAAGCCAATACTTTATTAAGGCTGAAACACAGACTGTTACTAGATTACAAGAGAGAAACTCTATACGGATTATCTTTTTGATGTCGGATTTAAACACATAATGGGACGCCATAGTGCCGGTGGAAGAAACACTAACGAGAAGCTTTTCTAAGCATTCAAGAAATCTACGCTTTCCGACACAGAGTAAAATTGATCATCTGCAACGTGAACAATAGTTTTAACATGCTTTAAAATTGGAACGCGCCACGCAGTGCCGATATTACTTTTGGTCAATTAAATTCAATGTCAGCCAAGAGTATCTCTGGGGACCGAACGCTAATAAGGCCAACAGGGTGCCCAGGTTTCTTTTACTACTTTCTATTTCCACTTTTTTTTCGTTTTTTGACATAACCGAAAGGAGTTTTTAAAGTTAAGTGATTTTTAATATTTTCTGTTAAGGTGCCTTTACATGGCAATACATGTGTTACGACATGCTAAAAAAATGTTGAGGAATAATACAAAATCTCATCATGTAAAAGCATAATGTATTGAGTAGGAGGGAATAACGAATTCTAATAACATCAGAGGTGTGAAAGATTGGCAGCACTTACATCTTATAAAAGTGTGGCTACATTTTATGAAACATAGCATAAACAAACAAGGCGAATTCATAGATCAGCTGACTATTTTTTGCTCGTGCAATTTTCCTCGCAATATGCCAAAAGTTTGACTATTTGCTTCTTCTTGATTTAAAAAAAAATACGCGTCGGTTGTATTTTTAAACTAAAAATTTAAAAAAGTGTTCTTAATTAACAAATAGTAAAACCTAATGATGCGTTATTGTGCTTTGTGCAAAAAAAAACAGTGCAAAATTAGTTTTATTCACTTTTTTCTTCTGCAAATAATTTGTGTTTTTTTAATGATGCCATATTTGTGTTTGACATTATAGGTACGAATTTTTCGCCCTGCGTTCACCTTGTATGAATTCGCCTTGATAAACAAATAAAATTAACGCAGAAATTTTTTATGTTGTTTTTGTTAATATTGTAGAACTAAAGCCATATGCCGTTACCAAAAATAAAACAAGCAGGAAATAAACCAGCTTTTGATTTCACAAACACCATCTGTGTAACTATAAAATGTACTTAGAACAGACTTGTTTTCTCCATTCTTAAGCACGAAGAGAATTTTATAATATTTTGATTCTACAAAGTTCTAATACGTTGTATTACCACGTTAGTCCAGTCTAAGTACTACCCCAGAGATTAATTTTGTAGAAAATATAGCAACACCAAAACAAAACCACCGACTACTTTTGGGAAATTTAAGAAAGTAATGATAACAACGAACATTTTTTATTTTGCTTGAATTCAAAGCAAACATTTGCAATAAATACAGCAATTTAAAATAAATAAATCTTTCGTTTAAATTTCAAGATAAAATATCCCTTCCTTAAACTTATCGAATCCCCTTTTAGCTTAAAATTTTTATGTAACAATAACAAGTAATTATCTGCCCGATAACATACTATTTTTAGCTTTGGGCAAGTTAATTAACTCATAATAAAGAAAAATATTTCTTCACAGGTAAAGGGTGAAAAGCAAATTTTTATGCGATAATAACCAAATTAGTTATAGTTTAATGCTTTCCACTTTAATGTGAAATAAATAAAATTCAAGTAAAAACTAATGGATTTTCTGTTTAATTAAAAACTGCAGGGTTCATGTTTGAAAACACCTCCTCCACCTATCTAACATGCAGTGTTTGCGTCCGTTATTTTGAAATTTCATTTCCGTTATAACTGCTAGTTTCTAACAATATTTTAAATACATTTTTATTATTTTATATTATTTTAAATTTTTAAATGTTTTTCCACATAAATAAAGTTTAAAAAATAAAACAATAATTATTGCATGTGCATTTCAATTTCAATTCACTTTGGTTAATTTCATTAACTTTTTAATCCTAAATGTTGCACATAATTTTTCTTTTTAGTAAATGTGTGTTTCTTTTCTTTTTTTTCAAATAAAAATTAATTGACTTGGCCCGTTAATTTTAATGTTACTTTACTGACTTTTAAAAGTTGCTTTGGAAAAAAAATTAAAGTTGTAAATATGTATGTATGTAGTGCATAATATTGTAAATATGTATGTATGTATGTAAAGTGTATAAAAGAAAAAGTAATAAATTATTATTGATTAAATTAGAGGCAATTAAATTGAAGTGTTTCAATTTGATGTTGTATAAAATGGTTTAGAAACCAATGTGGCCATTTAAGCGGTTTTAAAAAAGAAATAAAACGGGGAAGATTAACTAATTAAGATTATTTCGAGTCCTATTTATTGAGATATTTAAGTAAAAGACAATTATTATTTATTTTTATTATTATATGTTTTTCCTAAATAAAATAATAAATTAAAAAAAAAAGTTTTGAATTGGAGATTTGATCTGCCCCTTTTACCTGCAGGGGGTGTTGCAAACTTTGCTGTACTTTCTTAAGAAAGTTTTAGTTACTTATTTTCCGTTATTCTAACATATAATAAAAGTTCTTCACATATTTTATAACTTATAAATGTGTGTTTAAATTGTTTTTCCTTTCTTTTTTCTAGTGCTGCTGCTTTAGAAAATATTTTAATGTTTTTAATATTACGGGTTTTATAAATACGTTTATTGTAATTATATTTTAACGATTTGATCACTTGTAAAGCAAGTATGTGTCTACAGTTACAGACATTCATTAAATGTTTTAAACTCTTTTCAACAATCGTACACAGAAAAAAAAAACATATTCTAAAATCAAGAATTTTATTCTTGAATTTATCCAAATCGTGCTTGAAATCTTCAATTACGATCCGTACTTAGGTTTTCTTAAATCAAGTCTAGTCGGGATTACTTCAAAAATCAAGCAGAAAAAAAATTTTTATGTTTATTGGTGGGGTTGCCTAGATGGTAGCATGCCGGTGTTGTACTTCGAATAGCCCCAGGGTCAAATCGTGGCTATGGGAAGTAGAGAGAAATTTTTTTAAAAAAGGTAGCATAAAATCCTGGTCACGGCAGCAACGATGAAGATACCACAGAGCCAATCCCAGAAGATGGTATTTAGTGCATACCGCATAGCCAGAATGAAATAGCGGTTACCCGGCTTAAGAATAATAAGGCAGCAGGAGCCGATGAGTTGTCAGCGGAACTATTTAAGACCGGAGGCGACACGCTAATAAGGCTTAGGCTTCAGCTTGTTTGTACAATCTGGCTAGAGGAACGCATACCCGAAAATTCGAACACCAGTGTTTTATGTCCTGTGCACAAAAAAGGAGAACTGACAGTATGTGCCAACTAAAAAGAAAAAAGTCTCCTTTCCATTGGTTATAAAATTCTATCCAGCGTATTGTGTGAAAATTAAAAGTCAACGAGATAATTGGATCATATCAATGCAGCTTAGACGTGGAAAATCCACCATCGACCAAATATACACACTACGCCAAATCCTGGGAAACACCCAAGAAAGACTAATCGATACATAACCTCTATTTTATGACTCTAAGGCCGCTTTCGACAGCCCCATACATTCAAGGGTGTTTCAAGCTATGACTGAGTTTAGTATCACTGCGAAACTAGTACGACTCTGCAGAATTACCTTAACTGATACACAATTCTCAGTTAAGATAGCCAGGAATATTTCTGAGCTCTTCAGTACCAAACGAGGTTTCAGGCAGGGAGACAGTCTTTTGTGATCTTTTTAACATCTTCTTAGAAAAGGTTATACGAGAAGCAAATGTGAATAGAACTGGCACACTATACACAAAATAGTACATGTTACTTGCTTACGCTGACGATATCGACATCATGGGGCAAACAAAGCGAGCAGTAACTTAAAAAATACCGAGAAAGAATCAGCCAAAGTGGGTCTGGCAGTAAATGCAGATAACACCAAGTTGATGGTATCAACGCACGAGAAGTCTAGTAGACTTAGGCAGTCAGTGGAAATTGAAAACTACAACTTTGAAATAGTCAACGATTTTATCTACCTCGACACCGCCATTAACAAAAAAAAAACAACATCAGTTTTGAGATTAAAAGAAGAACAATATTGGCTAATAGATGCTACTTTGGACTAAGTAGGCAGTTTAAAAGTAAAGCCACCTCCCCACAAACAAAAATCACTCTCTACAAGACACTGATACTACTCGTTCTTATTTAAGGTTCTAAAGCAATGTTACTTGCAAAAGCAGATGAGGCAGTGCTTGGAGTTTTCGAGAGGAAGATTCTTCGAAAAATCTATGGACCGATCTGCGTTGACGGAGAAAACCGGTGTCGTATGAACCGTGAGCTGTTTGCTGATATTGACGTCGTTACGCGAAAGTGACGCTTAATTGATTTTTTAAAAAGTTTTTGTATTAAAATTTGGTATCGGATAAAACTAGATAAAATCCTACATCACTATGTAAATTTTCAAGCATCTATCTTGTCAGCTGATTCCGTAGTGACGTGTCAAAGTTAAAAATTTTTTGCAATTATTTTAAAAAGTGAAAAAAGTAAAATTTTGAATTAAACGAGTCCGTAATTTCCAAATTTAACGTAAACAAAGTGTTATTTTAAGAATGGAACCTTCAACTTCAGGTATTAAAGTGTATAAAAATGGTGTAGTGTTTTTGAAAATATGTGTGAAAATATTTTTGACGATTTTTTAAAAAAAAGGTCTAAAATTGGCCTATTTTTGATGTTTCGTGAACCATAACTTCTAAGTTAGTTGGGTTTTGAATCATAAATTTTCTAAAAGTATGGATGAAGGTGAGGATGAACATAATATGGTTTCTTTTAAAGTGTATGACAATTATTGATAAACAAAAAAAATTATAAAAATTTATTTCGTTACTTTTTTAAAAAAGTTGTAATAATTCTCGAAATCCTTCAAAATCCAAATTCAGACTTTAAATTAAACTTATATTCATATTTATGCAAAATATATATTTATTTTTTTGAAAGAAAACAATACAAGCTTTTGTTTGCTTCTCATTTTTTAAAAAAATCACTTTCCATTTTAAAATTACGGCGAAAATTCTGAAACAAATTATAATTTTCCGAAAAATAAAAATGTCTATAAGATCGAAAAAATTTTTTTTCCGTGTATCTTTTTTTCAGAATATACCTTTTTATGCATATTTAACGATTTGAAAAAAAAAATTCAAAAAATTTAAATTACGGCTCCCATGAATTAATCGCCACTTTCGGTGTCATCGAACCCACTGTGCGTTGGCTAGGTTATGTTGTGAGAATGAATGAAGATGCTCCAGCTAGAAAGTCATTTGAATGCGAGCCTTGTGATGGATCACGCAGAAGAGGAAGATCGAAACTCCGGTGGAAAAATCAGGTGGACATTTCAAAACTTGGTGTCAGAAAATTGGAGAAGAAGCGCATAAGATCGAAGCGGCTGGAGATCGATTCTAAGTTCGGCTAATGGAACAAACGTTCTGTAAAAGATGCCTAAGTAAGTAAATTAGTAAACATAAAATATGTGTAAAATAAATATGAAATATAAAACTCTCTCTCTCTCTTTAATAAAGCTCCGTAAGTCAAAAAAAACTACTTTTAATTTTTGGATAAGCCCATTTTACGCTTAAATCAATTTTTTGAGGCTTACATACCTCAAGTACGGCTTCGAACGCAAATTAATCTTTGTTTTTTTTGGCCTCAATGTGGCTAAAAGTACGAAATTCGTGCTATATATCACTTGGCTTAAGAAAATCTATATTTACCGTACTTTTGACACCAGTACCTGACTCAAGAAAATATTACTTGTTTTTTTTTGTGTGTAAATTCAATCACTTATTCAATCTGTTCGTTTGCTTATGCACTCGACAACACTTAAAAAAAACGCTGGTGGCTAAAACAATTAACCCAAACCATAAACGTATCCATTCAAACAGTTTGATGTACATAAATACTTACATACATTTTTCTATTAATCTTTTTTTATCATTTTGCTTAATTTATTGTTTGAGAAATAATATTAAGATTTTTTTGTTTGTAATTTTTTTCGTCTAATGTTTGAACTTGTTTTCGTTCCGCATGCTTAAGCTGTCTGTAGTGGCATGCAAGTAAATTTTACATTTTGTTGAACATCCATCGTCGAGCCATTCATCAAGTATCAGAAATATTAAACAGCAAAAAAGATTGTTAAATACACATTTTTATAAATGAACAATAGATACGTGGTGATTAAAATAACTGTTATTGAGAAATTGCAGAATTTTTTTTAAAGAAATATTTATCGATAGAAATGAAGTTCCTTTTATGCTTTAAACACAACTGGAACGAACGGCGTATTTCGCACTTCACGACGAATTCGTCTGTTAAAATTCGTTGCGTAAATTTGTCAACTGAAACACATTTAAAATGAATAAAACAGCTGTGAAAGAGTGACCATATTTCTTAAAATACAAGCCGTAATTGAAAAAAAAAAATATTAATTTAAAAAAACATATTTAAAAAAAATATAAATATGTGTAACATTAAAAATACATTGAAGTGCATTTAATGCAACAAATAAAAAGTGAAAATAATTCTTAAAGCATAAAGTGAAATTATTTAATAACAAAATAAAAAAAAATTCTAAGAAAAATGGTCATTCTGTATCAAATTATTCGTCGGCGTAAGAAATAAAAATAAACCTATGGCAGAGTTCGTTACGCACGACGAATTTTAGTTGACGCACTGTTTATGTGCATTTTTATATAAAAAATAGGGGAGGTTCAGCAGCTAACCTGGCTGCTTAAATTTAAGCCTGGGGGATACAAGCCAAAATTCAAAGGATCCGCATAGAACTTGTTGATGATTTTTGATTTAATTTATTTGTATTTAATTTTAAATTTGTTTGTGTTTTGATTAAATCGATTAATTAATTTTTTCATGAACATTTTTAAAAACTTTTAATTAAATTATTTAATTGAATATGCGAATATCTTGATTTCTCTAAACATTTTTGTTAATCAAATTAACAAATCTTTTTAATTGAAAATGATTTTTTTCTGTGCCATTTAATTTGGCTTAAACCTATGACCATCAAAATGTTTTCCGCTTGAAGACTTTGTGTTTGACTGTGTTTAACACAAAACGACAAAGATATGTGTAGCTGACACAACAATTCAAATTAATTTTTTCCAATCATTTAACAACTATTTAATTACATGGCATGTCTTATTTTTGACTGGCCTTTGTTTACGCATTCAATTAACAATAACTGTTTTTTGATTATGTCATAAAACTAAAGCTTATTTCGTTTGCTGTTCGTTTATGATCGTTTCTTTAATTTGACAGTTCTGCTCAAAAGTCTTAGGGCCAAAAAACAAAGAATAAAATGTGATACTAATTAAAAAACAATTAAAATATTTTTTTTTTTATTTTCAAAGTAAGCATGTGTAAAAAACATTTTAAACAATAAATTTACAAATCAAAAAAAGCGCTAGGGGGCGCCAAAGTCAAAGAATTTGAAGTAAAAATGGCTAAACAAATACCCGCGTCTTACATGCTTCAGGAAAACAGTTGTAAAAAAATTATTTTTTGGACTATGAGATTGAAATTTTTTTCTGTAGTAAATAACTATATTTGCAACCAACTGTCAAAAAAATTTTTTGTGATTTCCTTTTTTATAAGTATTTCTTATTGCTTTGAAAAATGCTTATTATTCACTTAAGCTCTAAAAATTTTTTAACTTTGATGGAAAATTAAAAAAAAAAGAAAAATATGGTCTATGGGTTTTTTTCTGTTTTTAAAAATTTATACTGTTTTCTAATAACTACAAGAAAAAAAATTTTAAAAATTTAACCGGAACTTTAAAAAAAATTTTTTTTTAAAAATGGCTATTTTCGTGATTTTTTCTCAAATTTCGACAGTTTTCTAAGTTTTAAAAGAAAACAAACTACAAATACTAAAAAATATAAATTTAAATTAATATTGTTTAATAAAAAAACCGCAAAATAGTAAATTTTTTGCGTTTCTATGTATTTTACGCTATAAAATGACACTAAAACCCCAAATTACCTAGGTTTTTTATTGTTTTAAAAAAATTATTGTAAAAATTTAATTTTTTGAACTAGGAAATTTAAATTGTTTCTTGTAATAGCTAACTATATTCGAAACCAACTGTGCAAAAATTTTCATTATATTATTTTCCTATACATAATTTTTGTTGCTTTGAAAAATGCTTATTATTCACTTAAGCTCTAAAAATTTTTTAACTTTGATGGAAAATTAAAAAAAAAAAAGAAAAATATGGTCTATGGGTTTTTTTCTGTTTTCAAAAATTCATACTGTCTTCTAATAACTACAAGAAAAAAAATTTTAAAAATTTAACCGGAACTTTAAAAAAATTTTTTTTTTTTTAATGGCTATTTTCGTGATTTTTTCTCAAATTTCGACAGTTTTCTGGAGCTAAAACTAAAAGAAAAACTTACAATATAATAACATATAAAACCAAATTGATACCATAAGATTATAATAATTAACGAGATAAATTAAAAAAATAAGTATAAAATTGTTTTTGCCTCTTTTTGACGCTACAAGATGCTGCTAAATTAACAGATTGACGTTGGTGTTTCATTGTTTACCTCCCACCACTGCTGCTAACTTTTTTTCCCAAAAATATAGATAAGTTAGTATAAAAAATCGCTAGAAGTTAGCTAAATTTTTAAAATGTAAGCTATGAACTGCCAAAAAATTTGTTTTTTCCAGGTCTGTTAAGACTACTTATAACAAAAACTAGATCAAAATATAACAAAAATTTAATGTTTTTCATAAATCTTATAAAACTTTGCATCACAACGAACTAATACAGCGCCAATATTTTTTGGGAAGATTCTAATACTAAAGAAGATTTATTGTAAAATAAAATATACATATATAATATATTAAAAAAAAATTATTATTAAAAAACGCACTTATACGTATTTTAAATTAAATTTAATTTAGAAAGATTGCCATTTTGTACTTTCACGTTGTCGTCAAAATCCTAATGTAGAAGATTTTTAGCCAATTTAATTTTTATTTTCTATTTTTATAAATCAATTTTAATGTAATTTGGCACTACATTTGTTTGACACATAATAATAACCATACCACCCAATTCAATGAGAATCGGCTAACTTTTGTAACAGTCTTAGCATTTTTGCAAAAAAGGATATATGGCAGGACCTAGAGTCCTTGCGTCAATCCCAATAAAAATTATCGCACAAGTTACTAGCACGGGATGTAAATAATCTACGGACTATTGTAACTTTCTGTGCAGTTTTGTAGTCAAAATTTAAAATTTCGTCCTTTCTATATATGGGCAGTAGGCGTGTCCTTTGCCCAATTTTTTCAAAAAATTTAATTTTTCTTAATTTAAGTATTTTATACTAGTGTACCAAAGGTCTGCACAAGTCAATTTCTGTGGTAAAGTAAGCCTATACACGTTAGCATTTTTGCAAAAAAGGATATATGGCAGGACCTAGAGTCCTTGCGTCAATCCCAATAAAAATTATCACACAAGTTACTAGCACGGGATGTAAATAATCTACGGACTATTGTAACTTTCTGTGCAGTTATGTAGTCAAAATTGAAAATTTCGTCCTTTCTATATATGGGCAGTAGGCGTGTCCTTTGCCCAATTTTTTCAAAAAATTGAATTTTTCTTAATTTAAGTATTTTATACTACTGTAAAAATTTTCAAAGCTCTAGGACCACTTCTTCTATTTTTGTCCCATCACTATATGGGATCAAAGCACTGTGCGACATGAAGACAGAGGCGTGAATATTTATTAAAGTGGAGTTTTAATGACTTCGTTTGCATTTTTTACCGCATATCTACTAAATTTAGACGATTTTTGAAAGTTTTTTTTTAAATTGTAAACAACAAACAAATTTTATCACATTTCAATGTTTCTTGTATCTCTCATTTTTATGATACAAAATAAACCCCAAAAAAAACCTCTTGTGTTCGTTGTTAATTTTTGTGATTCTTGATTAAAAGTAGAAAAAAAAAAGATTTTAAATAAAGCAAATAAAAAGTAGTTATAAAAATAAAACTACCAAAATTTCACATAAATTACTTTAATTTATGGAAAAAAGTTTATATCACATTTAAGAGGGTGATTGACTTATCGACTACATTTCTTTTCCACCAAAGAAAAAAAAAAAGAAAACGAAATTAATTACTAAATCTTAACTAACCATGATCTGCCATCATTAATCATATAAATAATAAATGTATTTAAAGTTAAATCAATTGAAAGGTTGAAAATAATTTTAAATACTTCTAAAGTGAATGTTGGAAAAAGAATTGCCAAAATATTTATTATGTCAAGTTTACTTTGATCGGTTAATTTGGTATCTTTTCCTGCATGTTGCATTAGGTTAAAATTAGAAAAATAAATGAAACTAAGATGTAGAAAAATATAAAAAAGAGGAAAAATAGATTTAAATAAAACCGACTAACTACAATGTCTAGCGGAAATCGAACCGGCTTCCCTCAGACTGCTCTACTTTTGCACTACTCACTACTCTACCTGTGCCTTAATAGGCTCAAACTAATTAAAAAACATTTACACGGAAGTTTAGATGGTGCAAAAAGTTCCCTTCCATTTTTTTAATTTGAATTAGAATGACCCAGGTAGAAATTAGGCATATGGCAGGAACAAACACGCGATTCTAGGCTGGTATACTTGCGTAGGGACTAGAGGCCTGCATCAAGTCCTATTTCAAGCTAATTCAAGACCCGGATGATTTTCTAATTCTTGTGCTGTTGTGCGATTAAATTGTTCAAATGCTGTAATGTAGAGTAGCTGACACAGTTTGTTTGATGCAATGTAGTGTTGTTAAGAATAAAGAGTGGTGTCATGTACTGTTGTTGATGCAACTTATATATTGTCATAATGTGTGGTCGATAAAAAAAATGACTGTGATAATGTGTGGTCAACAACAACAAAACTGTGTGTATTACACACAATGTTGAATAGATACATAAACAAACATATATACAAGCAAGCAAATCAATATAAAATTCATACGTAAGTACATTACATTACATACATACATTAAAATCAACACCCGATTTTAAAACTATAACATCCCGTCAACAGTAAAGTTTCGAGATGAAATGAAATTGAAGTGTGTGATCCTGATGAATTGATGTGGCGTTGTTGTTAACTTAAGTGTGCTTAAGTCTAAATATATTTTTAATTTAAGTTAAGTTAAGTAAACAAAAGGGATGGCGAACAATACAGCACAGCACTTATTATTGTGTGTGCACACGAAAGGTATATGAAATGAATTGAAAATTCGAGATGATGCCTTATTTAGTGACGTCTTGAGCTGGCCTCTAGTAGGGGCCTACCGTAACATTGTTAAAATATCAACATCAGCCTTACTTCGTGAAATATATTTAAAATGTCTTATTTTTTTTGTTTGGTTTTGGCCGAATGGTATCGTGCCAAACTCGGAAATTTTTCGGGATCATTTAGGACTCTACTTGAAAGCTGGCGAATAAGGCAAGCTACCCTGTTAACCAACCAGTCAAGGACTGCAGGTCGATGCTTCAGGGACCCAAGGGATTGCAAACTGTACTAGATTCTAGGCAGTTTGTAAAACCCGGGAATAAGGCAGAGGATAAACAAGCAGGAATGAGGTTTGGAATAGATATCAGTACACAAAACATAAACATAAACACAAAAAATAAACCAAGTAATCTTTACATAAAACAAGCCGTAGCGGTGTCAAAAGTACGGTGAGTAGGGATTTTCTTAAGTCAAGTACAGATTTTTTTAAACCAAGTACGGATTTCTTACTTTTAGCCACATTTAATCTAAATAAGGATTAATTTAATTTCGAAACCCTACTTGAGTAAGCTTAAAACGATTTATATTAAAATTTTTTTATACATATTTAAATTTATAATTTGACAATTTTGTTCTGAAATTGCCGTAGCTGGGATTTGAACCTGAGACCCTCTGAACTGCAACATTAGCGCCCTACTTTTTAGGCTATTGAGACACTTTGTTTTTTAAATTTGAAAATATATTCAAAAACAACAAGTTTTTTCGGTTTGATTTTTTTAAGTAATCCAAATAGATTTGATTTAGGAAAACGGATCGTACTTAAAAATTTCAAGTAAGATTTTGGAAAAATTCAACAATAAAATTCTTGATTTTAGAATATGTGTTTTCTTTCTGTGTACATTTGTTCTTTTCTTACTGTTTAAGCTCTTTGGGGGAATGAAATTATACTTAAGGGAAAGATCGATAAGGAACTGTGCTGATGCTTCAGGCAATAGTTTCGAAATCTTTATGGTGAAAATGTGCTTTTACAAAAAAATATGATTTTTAAGGAAAAATATGTCATATATGCTGTTATATGAAAAATATGCAAAAATATGCCCCAAACAAATCAATGCCAAAATTTTGCAAAAATTCTGAAACGGATGAAAAACAACATTAGAGGTTAAGGAGACGCCACAAAAAAAAATAAGACTGAATATTTTTGGTTACCCTGGTTATTATCCATTATATAGAACCACATAAAAACACAAAAATAAGGTACAATCTTTTCCAACAGTGTAATTATATAAAAAATCTAGCATATCAACATGTTGATTTCAAGTTTTTTCTCTTGTTAATTAAGTACTTTTCCATATTAACTAGCGATATGTTACTGCATAGTTATTTAAATGTTCTGTTAAAACTTGTAGCATACTTTTGTTTTGCAAAATTTAAAATTCTAACGTTTAATTTCTAGTTATAAATTTCTAAGCCCACATGCCGCCAGCAGACCATAAAATATTTTTAGATGAAGAAGTAATAAATTATTTTAAGTGTTAAAATTTTTTATTTGCAATATTTTATAAAATACTAGTTCTGCTAATTAGATGTTTGTTTATATTTTAACATAAGATTATTATAAGTTTTATAATTTTGCAAGATTTTGTTTCTTTTTTGAAAAAAAAAATCGCTTAGCCTTGAAATGTTTTACATCAGATATTTATTTTTAAAATAAAACAAAAATCAACAATTGCATAACTTTAAAAATTTATAACAATCGTAAGGAAAATAAATTACAAAAGCAGTTGAAAAGCATTTAATTGAATTACATTAAAACAAACAATAAAAAATGATATCCATACTGACCATAACCTTAAATCAAGGTCATCTGTTTTGTATCTTTTTTTTTATTTAAACAAAACCTATTATTAACAATTAAAAAACACTTAACGAGTATTTGTTTAAGTAAAGTAAATAAAAATGTGTATAAAAAGTTGGAAAATAAATAAACTTCCTAATTTTTGTTAAAATAGAAAAAAAAGTTAAAAAGTTAAAAGTCAACTGCAAGGTAAATTAAAAATTGTTCTTATAATTCCTGAATGCAAATTCCTTTTGTAAAATCAATAGTTTAAACTTAAATTAAGTTAAAAAAATTATTTAACTTTTTTTTTTATTCTAAAAGAAGTTTTACAATTTGATAAGTACACCTTAAATTTAATAAAAAAAAATTTTTATTTAAAACCTCGTTTTTTTATGGCGTAAAGCGTACCCAGCAAAAACTAACATTGCTTTGTAATGAGTTAAAATCCAAAAAACTCTTACTAATTGGCATTTTGACTCATTACTTTAACATGGCGATGACATTGGAGGCAAGTAATTACCATGCTCGCTTACAAAGAGGGAGTTAAATAAGTACTTGCCATGCTCGCTTACAGAAAGGGACTTACATAAGCCATTACTTTGCTGGCATTAAAATAACCCTTTCCTGGGGACCCCAGTTACTCATTGTTGCATTTAAAGTTCTTTTCTTTGATGTTTTGGTTAAAACTGGCTTAAAATATTTAGTTATAATAAGTTAAGAAATTGTCAAACTGAAACTATCTGCCTAAATTTTTGATATGAAGTAACTCATTATCTAACAACTTCTAAATAATGCAGACGGTAAGTAATAGTCATTGATATGTAAGTTGTTTGGCAATGACTAATCGCCACCAAGTTTTTGCTGGGGTAAATATTAAATGACAGTTTCATTTACATTAATTAAATATGGGCATATTTTTAACTTATTTAATAAACGTATAAAAAAATATAATACCCTAAAAAATGTTTATGGGTTTTTTGGCATTTTGTTCCAAACAACTTTTATTTGCATCTGATTTTGAAAATCAACCTGCTTTTGAAGACTATAAACACTTCGACCTAATAGTTTTGACGTTAAAGTATTTCCCACAGACAGACGAAATAGCATTTCAATTTACAAGGTCCAATAATACCTTACAAGCGCTTCATAAATATTTTGTTAAGCCCTTAGATAAGTGCATAGTTTTAAGTAAGTGTTCCATATTCAATGACAAGCTTTTATGTATGTATTCACGTTTGAATGTAGTATATGTAAGTATGTATGCCCTCTTGCAGCACGTGCATCCATTATATGGTAAAAAATAAATAATTATGCTTTATGTGTTTGCATTACAAATACAAAAACATTGTTGTATTGAAATTAATTTTTTATTTATTATTATCATTTGTCTTGTAGTTTTTTTTTTAAGGTGGCATCGTTAAAGCATACAATTTAAAGCCTTCAACCTAAATTAATAAAAATTTAAAAGACAACAAAAATTATAACTTATTTCACACAAAAAAATTATTCGTTACAAACTCCTAAATAAAATAAGTTAACAAATGTGTAAATAATTCTTTTCTTAAATTTTCATTGAAGTGTATTTGTTACACTAAAGGTAAATACCGTGTATAACCTACTTCAATTCAATGAAGATTAAAAAATTACAATAATTAACGATTTTTTTTTCATTCTACACTGAAAAAATTATTCACATATTTTTTTCAATTAACGCATTGTTTAAAAAAATGTTACGATTTTGATTAAAAAATTAATCGTCCCAATTAACGACTTAATTGTATTTGAAATATTAATGCCAATAATGATGCTTATTTATAAACTATTGAAAACAACAATTTTTTTTGCATAGAAGTCATGTAAATTAACGCTTTGGTACAATTGTTTATGTCAGTATGCAGCACACTTTATGTTATGTATACAAATATAAAAAACGAACATAAACACTAACATATATAAGAATTTAAACATTGAAAATCATATATCTAGCGGTAGAGCCCTCAGCCTAAAACTCAATAGCTGTCAGGTTCGATGCTAGACTGGGTCAATATTTTTTTTGTATTACTTATTGTTCTTCTCTGTTCTTTTCTGCTTCTTTTTTTTCTTTCTTCTTTCCATTTTGTTACCTAGAGTTATGCTTGTTAAATAAGAATTTTTTAATAAAAAAATTTTTAACTTGTTAATTGATTCAATTAATTGAAATGTTTAAAGTTAGCTTTAATTTTAATTATTTCAGTAATCAAATTCTTAAAAGCATTTGAATGGAAAAAAATTGTTTTTTTCCAGTTTTTATAATATTTTTTACTTTTATATTATATTTTTTACGTTTATATAATAAATATTTTTAGTAACAAATGCGGTTTACTTTCAACACGGTGGCGTGGCGCAGTAGTTAGAACGCTGGCACACCACGCAAGTAGCACAGGTTTGAACCCCAGCCAAATCAAAATAGCTTTATTTTTATTATTTTTCCTTTAACTTGTTAATTCTCTTAAACAATTGAAGTGTTTGAAGTAAGCTTAAGTTTTGATTATTTCAGTAATCAAAATTTTAAAAATGTTTAATTGGCGAAAAAAATCGCAATTTTTCAGATTTTACAATTTAGGTAATTAATATAATCATTTCGGTGATAGGTGCAAATTTGAACATTTAATTAATTGATTCAATCATTTTGGTGATTAAAACCATTTTTTAGTTTTTTCTGTGTATAGCTATGATAAAACAATATGGGATAAAAGTTAATGGGTCACCCTGTCTTTCACTACCCACCCAAAAAAAAATCATTATTAACACCTCTTACTTATATCGCTGGTACAACTTTAAAATAATTAAAACAAATGACCATAAATTACAAGTCGCACGCATGCATCAGAAATAAAAAAAAAAAAAAAATAAGGCGATAAATAAAAACCAAAACGAATTTAAAAAAACATTAATTTTTTTTTAAATCTTATTTGTATAAAAAAACTTAATATGGATAATATCATTTACCTACTTACACACTAACCATATTGTTTAAAGGTAAGTGTAGGTATGTCTGTGTCATTGTAATTTTATAACATTTTTTTTAATCGTTTGTATCGTAAAAAGTGTCAAAATAATTGTACTGTAACAAGTAAATTATTTTATGATTGTAACCTAATTATTTTGTTTAAATTTTGTTTTTGGTTTAAATGCGGTTGTGTTCATAGTTGCCAGATAAGTTTGGTTCAATGTCGTACAACTTTAGGAAGAAAAATCGTCAAAAACGTCAAAACAACTTTTGAAATCGTCAGAGAAACGTCAACCCTAAAATTAATGTTTTTTAATAATGTTTTACTTAATAATAAAAAAAACTCTGAATACAAAATTCTTACTTTAAAAGCAAAATTTATAATTTTAGGCAAAATAAACTGCAAATAAAAAACAGTTTTTTCCAAACATAGTTTTTTGACACAAATAATTATTATAATGTTATTTGAAATAATAACGGCCACTTTCAAATAATTTATTTTAGAAATAAAATTTTTTTTGGACTCTATACTTTTTCTAATCTAACCAGAATTGCTTTTTTTTAACAGTTGTATGTAAACAAACAATAGCTAATATATTTTAAAATCTATTTTTTCTAAATAAAAAAATAAAATATTTATTTCTGCCTCTAATTTTCTTTTTGAAAAAAAGCTGCAAATGTTCCAATCGTTAAAATCCTATTTTTGGCACCAAAAATCATCAAATCTGGCAGCTGTGGTTGTGTTCACTTTTTGTCAAGTGAAAAAGAAGAAGCATTTGTTTATTTACAAAAACACTCGAGAAGGTGGAATTTCATACTAGAATTATTAAGATTTTTATCTAAAGAATGTTAAGGAACATAATTAGGGGGAAATTATAAAAAAAGATTAAGATTAAGGGTTTGATAAGAAAACATTATTTAATGTAAATTTCATTAGACAATAAAGTTTAGAATTCATAAATTTTTTAACGATAAAGTATAACTACAATTAAAGATCTAGAAAACCTTCAAATTCAAGGCAAAAAATCATATAAGTTATAGTTCGGAAATTTAACATTATCTTTCGGCTTTTTAAACAAGACAAAAATTAAAAAAAAAAAAACACTGGAATAATCGAATTTTTTATTTTAATAAAAATTAATAACTATTAACAAGAAAGAATCGGTCAAATTTAATTTAGAAAAAATTTTGGAATATAATTAATAGGCATTTAATCCCTATCTTTATTCAATATATAATTGGCCGTGCCGAATCTTATTTAAAGGGTGCCTCAAAATTGAAGCAATATTTGGACTTGTCGTCATTTGTGCAGTTAAGTGTTTGTAACTCTTAAAAAATCAACATCTGACAGTTAACGTTGTAAAAATTTCACAATAACAAAACAACGGAAAAGAATATTAATGTGCACCTGGAATATCTGAATAGTAATGCGCTGTTATTACGAGTGTAGCTGCCATTAAGCAAAACATAGGTTTGCCTGTGAACTCGTGGTTAGCCAAAGATTCAAACAGCTCGTTTCCAGTTTCTTTCCAATGGGTAAGACAACAACAGTTTAATATGTCATCATGCACCTATCGAAAACAAGGAGAAATCTGCCCCAACCATGAAATCGTCCTAAGAGATTTTTATCCAAAAATACGATGGAAAAATATTTTTGGTCCATCAGCCAGGAAATTTCCCTAATACGAGGAAATATTCGATAAGAAAAGAGGTTAACAGGCTTCGCCGCGGCAGAAAAACAATGATGGTTTGCAGCACCAAGTTTCACCATCTCGATGTACATAAAGCAACGAGGATGTCACCAGATAGATAGACGGTAGGCAATCATTTAGTGTGTTAGACGGGCGATCGATCCGAGAAGCAAACATGGATTCGCAAAATAATTTACTTTGTAACAACAAAGGTTTGCACTCGTCTGCATGTAGCGAAAAATGTGCGATCTGACACAGCACGAAAGCTTGGCGTCTGAAAGCTGCACTCAGAACGGACAGCAATGGCTTACACCACTTGAATGACCCAATAGCTTGAAAAAAGCACTCCTTGTGGAAGAAGTTACAATAGCCCGGATAAAAAACAATAAAGCAGCAGGAGCTAAACTGTTCAGGAGCTTAACTGTTCAGAACGGGTCGATCGAAAAAAAAGTAAATTTCGAATGCTTGTTAAACATTATTTTTTTTGCAAAATTACCGTCAATCAAACCAAGGAAAAGCTTGATAAATGGGGACTCTGAACCATCGGTTTGAATTGCAAAAAGAATGGTTTACTGACTTTCGTTGTGGTCGCACAAGTACAAATGACGCTGAACGTTCTAAAAACGGCCAATTGAGATCAATAAAGTCAAAAATATCTACGATATGGTGTTGACCGATCGAAAAGTAAAAGTGGGTGAGATTGCTGATGCCGTAGAAAATATCATATGCCAGTGTGGTTTCAATTTTAAATGATCAGCTGGGTTTAAAAAAGCTGTCTGCAGGATGGGGGCTGGGTTTACTCTTAATTGGCCATAAACGTAGTTGTATGAATTGGGCTACCAATTGGTTTCCCTCCGCCATATTCTCCCCATTGGCTATTTAATATTTCCAAACTTAAAGAAATGGCTCGGTAGAAAAAAATTTAGATCCAGTGATAAAATAATTGACCAATTGAAATTGACAAATGCCTTTTTTATGGTCCTCGAAAAATTATATTTTTGGAAGGGTAACAAAAATTAGAGAAACGTTGGACTAAGTGCAATGCGATAAAAGGGTATTATGTGTTATGTTTTTTGCAAAAAAAAAAAAACTATGTTTAATTAAAAAAGTCACGGACTCCTCGATCCGCCATCGTATATAGGGACATATGTATGGATTTAGTGCCAAAACAGTGGATTATTTAAGACTTTGGCTTACATCTCGGTCTGTAGTCTTGCGGATTTTTAAATGGCGTTCAGCTGCCTAGAAATATCTCTGATGGTTTGACACCAAAATATTTTCCGTCTTTCGCTCCAGAAACCTAATTTGACCAGACGGACATAGCTGAATCAAGGAAGTCGATCTATAAGGATATAGAATATAAACTTTATGGGGTCGTAAATGGATATTAACAAAATTACAAACGGAATGACAATCTGATTATACAAAAACAAAAATGTTTTAAATAAAAATCGTTTCACTTGTCTCACAATTAAATCTGTCATGGCCAGGGTGTATCTATAGAAGGTGGCCGCAATTCCAGATGGACATTTTGACTCTCTTTATTTTTCCTTTTTTATATGAAGTTTGACACATCTATGAAAAGAGAATTTCTATTTTAGTGTCAAACTCAATATAAAAAAAGCACCTGGTATATGATTTCAACATGGTCATGGCTTTTTTTTCACAACCCTTTACATAATATTTTTTATCCCCAATATTACTTTCTAACTTAGCGTATACTAAGTTAAGCGTTAACCGGGAACTTTTATTTCCGTAAAGAAAATATTTTCCAATTATTAAAAAATTAGTGAACTTTCCATTTTAGAAAACTATTCACAGATTACGTTTACAAACATGTTTTTAGTATTTAATAAATAACTTATAGTGAAAATATCTTTTGTTATACATAACTTAAGATGGTAAAGGTAACAAAAATATTATAAAATTTATCATAAAAGTCGACACTCTATAAATAAAAAAAGTTATTTTTGCGTTTTATCTAACTAGTTATTAACAAAATAAAAAAAAAAACATAATAATTTTTTATGAAGGGGATATTAACTAACTTTGAGACTTCAAAAAAAAAAGACACACAGACAATGACACCAATTTTAACATAATAAATTTTAATTCTCATACAGTTAATATCACTTTTTCTTAATAAGCAGCAAAATAACCCATCCCAAGATGAATATCATTAAGAATTCGTTTAATCAAATCTTTAAAGAAATCGAAAGCTAATAAAAAATAATTTTAAGTGTTTTTTTCGGAAAGCAAAAATACTCGTAATAATAAAAATAAAACAAAAATTTCTTTTAAATTTAAATAAAGCAGAAAGCTTGCTTGAGAAACGACCATCAAAAAATAAAACAAGATGCGTGGTTACTTTTACTTTTTACAGGCAGAGAAGAAGCAGAAAAAGAAGAAGAAGAAAATCAAGCAGTTAACCAGTTAGTTAAGACAAACCAATAGCTGATATCGTCAATTGGAATTACATTGAAGATACAAGACGTCTCATTATAAGTTTGGTGGTTAGAGGAACGTAAAGAAAAAAGCTGGTTTAACTAACCATTGGAGATTGGGATGTTTTCATGGTTTCGTTTCGTTTTCTTTTATTATTTGATTTTTTGCCATTTTTGCTGGGCATTAAAAAGAAATGTAGCATGTCTAAATGCATAACTATATAAAACACTAAAATCAGCTATAAAAGTTAAGAAGAAAAGTAACTGATATTGGGTCGTCTCTTAAAAGGCTTACGTTGTTTATAGTGTCTCATGTTTGCTGTTGCACCAATCAGCCAGCCAAGTCAGTGTAATAAGAGGCAACAATAACTTGCAGAAGCATGTGCTTTTTTGCATCGGTACTCTTTTCTTTTATAGCCATCATCAAAGTTATTATCACGTGCATCAGGTGCAACCATGAATGATTCTACAGCATTAAAAATTCTGTCGGTTTGACTGAGTGACTGGTTGGGGCGACAAAAATCACAAGCAAGCGACCCAGTTAAATTCCAAGCAAGCCTTTCTTATACAAGTAGAAAATTTATTATTTCCAAGTTAGAGCCTCTGTCTGTCTTTCTTTATGTTGAAGCTGTAACATTAAAATTTTTGTTGTACGCGTTCACATGTCACGGCATCGCGTTGCACATTTCCAGCATTATATATTCGCACTTTCTTTGTAGCTTAAATTGTTTTCTTTTGCAACTGTCTTTTCTTTTTATAGTCTTATGCTTTTCTTATTTCTTATGTGCATGTTCATAGAAGGTATACATGACTTGATATTATTACACTTACAACAAAAAAAACCAAGGAATACACCATTTCCCGAAAAAAAAACCCCAACAATTTAAAACGTCAGCATCAGACAAGCCTGGCCGTAACTACCATACACCCTGCACTGTTGTGTGATTTTGTTTGCAAATTTTTTAAGAAAAATTTTGTTTAAATACCAGAACGCGTATGGCATTTATGGGTGCTAAAATAACTTCCCGATAGAGACCTGTTGTGGAAAGTAGGGTCAGTTATGGTCCAATCTTAACACATTTTTGCAGGGAATTTATATTTAATTTGTTATTCTTTTAAGAAGCAACAGACATTTATTTTTTGTACTCAAAGAAATCGTTTTTAAATCTCAGCCTCACCTCTTATTCACCCAGCTTTAGTGTATCTTGTCACGTTACGAGGCTGTGACTACCCAGCGTTTCAAATCCAGCATAGCCTCGCATGTCTGAAGGCAATGTTAGAAGCCCCAACATCTAGATCGAACGCTATGAGGTCATAGGTCAAGTCTTTCGTGCTTAAATATTAGCGAAGCCGAAACAAGAAGATATTTAAATTAAAATAATTTATTTACAGCAATATCGATTCCAAGAATTTGATTTAATATGGAGGTCAACCGAGGCAAAGACAAGGAACTCCAAAATAGATTCACAAAAAAAGTACTCTGTAATAGATCATAAGGTCATTTAAAGTGACCAAAATGACAAGAGGCGAAGGTTTAATTAACTAGTTGAAGATGCTCAAGTAAAGAAGATGACGAACAAAACATTAGAAGTCACAAAGTGTGTGGAGATAGATGAAGACATTATTGCATCAGTCTTGAAAAAACATTATGCTAATAAGCTTTTAGTACCCAAGTACATCACGTAAAATTGAAAGGCGTTCTCACCCACAAGCCAAAGCTGGACTCCACTATCAGTCCATCTGGAATGCACTTGAATTTAAAAGAGTTTCGCAGAAAGCTATAAGCTATCGTATCAACTTAGATCAATCCCTAAGCAAAAAGGCCACCGTATTAAACGGTGTCAGGCAAAGATGTCTTCTTTCGATCTCATTGGCGTGGGAAGGCCAGTTTGGGAGGTGCACTGGCAGAAATAACTACCCCCCCAAAAAAAATTTATAAAATGTTCTAAAAACTTAAAGTTTCCGAAACTTGTCACAGTCTTCAAGTGCTGGTTGTGGGCAGGAATTATGTGTGTTCTGTGTCTAATTACTTTAAATCTCTTAAATTCTTGATAATCATAACATTTTTTCAAATTAAAATCTAGAATTGTTTGAGTTGAGAAAAAAGTGTGCAAAATGGTCACGCCCATCACAATTGAATTGCCCATTCGTTAATCATTTCCAACAAATGTAGATTTCTGGGAATATTCTGGTTTAACATCATCACAAATAACGACTTGTGGATCTAGCCGCGACAGACTCCTATTCGTACGGAATTAAGACAAGGGGTTAGGACAGACCCTAAGTAAACCACAAGATAATTTAACTAGACAAGAAATCGAGTGAATGCCTCAAGGAAGCCGAAAGAGGGAATGCCTTTTCAAAACCTGGTTTAGACAAATTAAAATGGAAGCACCGGAGAGGCTAATGTATCTTGAAGTGAAATTAAACATATTACTAACGACAAACCCAGATCGAAGACCTTTGCTAAGACCATATGCTCCTAAAAACAGCTACGGGAAAAATGTATAAATATAAAACATTTATTCGCAGTTAATTAGTTTAAAACATATTTCCGGGTATCTAATTTCAAGCTATACTTAGTAAATTAGAGACCAATCGCCTTTCGATTATTTTTTGTGGGGCCACGAGGAGTCACTGACTTGTGCAGCAGCAATGCTCGGAAAATTACCTTAAAACTAGACGTCCAAACCTTATGTATGTAATGAGTAATATTTGTGGCATTTTAATCGCTTAGTTAAGTTCTGGGAGGGCCTTTCATGATGAATTCATGGGTTGTTCGTTCTTTACCAATAAAATTATTTGCGCAAAATTTAGTCTCATTATTTAAAAAAAATACGACACCAAACAGGCAGACGGACGGACATCATTAAATCGACCTAATAGAGAATTCTTATTTGTTGGTTATAACTTCAAATAGGAATTGGAGTTTTCTTTTAGATATTATAAACATGGGCTCATAACCATAACCCCCTATAAACCAAGGTTCCAAGAGTTGAAAAAAATTTAATATTAAACTCTTTCGCAGCAGTTAATTACTCAAGAACTATGCATGTTAGCTAACAGTATCTCCAGGGGCCGAACACTAATCGGATTTTACATGTACACAACACGAGTACTTATAAAAAACCATAACAAAGAGAGCAAAACAAAAGAAAAGTAACAACATCTCAGGTTAGTATCAAGGCATATCGATACAAGGTAGCCGCAATAGAAAAACTAAGAGAGTCGTTCTCTTACTCTTAATTTTTTTTACATGGAGTTTGACACTAAACTCGAAAAATTTTTCAATTTTGGTGTCAAACTTCATATAAAAAAAATAAAGAGTAGGAGAACGACTCTCTTAATTTTTGTAATGCGACCACCTTATACAAATATGCCTTGGTTAGTATTGCATTGTTTTTTTATACATCACCTAAATCATCTTCTCTCGCTGGAAACTGCTGCTTAAGAACTATTGCACGTATATCAGGTGGCCTTAGTTAATCAGCTGAGTAACGGTATTTCGTTATATAAATGTCAAATTTTGTTTATGTTTATGTATTTTTTTCTTTTTTACAAACAACAACTGTATTTTTCTAAGAAAAGCTTAAAAAGAAGAAGAAAGATTTTGTGAGTTTTTGTTATTTGTCTTTGACATTCTTATGACGGTTTAGTTGTTTTTGAAGAATCGATCCCACCTGATGCATGCGCCTTGAACTATTGTTTCAAAGTTCTGCAGTTTTAAAAAGCATTTACTGATAAGGAAGTGGTCAATGAATGAGTTTAATCAGTAACAAACCGTTTGTCCTAAGGTACGTAATATACTTGACTTAACCATTTGTTTCCAAGATGAGTTAACATTTAGATAAATGTTTCGTCATTGAAATAAGTGTTAAAAAAACAATGAAAGTGCAACCAGTGACTCGACATTAAAATCGGTTTTGTTAGTGAGAAAATTAATCGTTACTCAACTTGAATGATTTTTAAAAACTATATAAAAATAATAATTTAAAAATTGTATTATTTGTTTCCCCAACAAACACGAGCATGACTTTAACATTTGGTATCAAAACAAATTCTCATGTAATTTTTAAAGCAAAGCAAAGTTTTAATTTAAACACTTTAATCTTAAGATAATTATGATTTTATTTGCAGTTAACATTTTAAAAATATTTGAATATTTTTTGTTAAGAATGCTTTGTTTTGTTAAATAATTGTTTTAGAAAAGTTAAATGTCAATGGAAATGGTGTACATTTTTTATTTATTAATTATATTTTAAAGTTTTCTTTCTTTTTTTAAGAAAACTTATGTCTGCAATAAAAATTATTATTAGTTCTGTTTCTGATCCCGCTCCTTCTCCCCAACCAATATGATAACAAAAATATATTAATAATTTTCGTGTTAATTTTTTTTGTAAAATTTTTGTTTCAGTTGTTTAAAAAACTACCATTTTTCTATGTAAGAAAGCTGCTTGAAAAATTTCTCTTGTTAATTTGATTTCAAAATTAGGAAGATATGATCTTTTTACTAAAAATTTTAAAATTTTATAAATAAAAAAATCTCGAAAAAGGTAAAACAAAATTAATACTTTGTTATGCTGCCATCTAATACTTAATTTTTTTCTTTCTTTAATTTTGCCAAAAAGTTAAAAAAAAAATAAATGAAATACTTTTGCAGTCTTTTTTCCGCTTAATTAAAACGCTTATAATGGGTAATTTTTTAAGGCTGGTTCACCTGTTATTACTTTCAGAAGCGTTGACAAACAACAATCAGCAACAGACATTTGCAAAAAAAAACTCTTTCAAACGGGTTTCAAGTATTATTTTTTTTCTCTCGTTAATATTTTTGTGTGTGTTACTGGTTAACAAAAAAAGACTTTCAACAATGTAAAAAGAAATTGTTAAAGACCAAGTTTGTTTAAGGTGCCTTCAGACTATATTACTGGATAAAAACACTTGTCAAAAAACTCAAATAAAATGAGAAAATATAATAGTGTGAAGACATTATGTTATGAAATGTCAAAAAATACCTAAAGAAATTTGACAGTAGTATGGCTCTCTTCATTTTTAGAAATTTTTCTAAACCATTAGATTTTGCATGTATCAGAGTTGCATATTTACAGCAGCCATAAAGAAAATCAGACATGGAAAGTTTATATAAAGTTTGGCATTGTAATATAATTTTTAATAATATTTTTATGAAATTTATAGTTATTTATTAGGAAATAAAATATATTTAATTGAAACTAAATTAAAAAGTTGTAAAAGTAATTTTTTTTTCATTAAAAGTGTTGTAAAATTATTACTTTCGATATGTATATTTATATATTTTTTAAAAAATCGATAGGTGTCAAAAAATGGAGTCTTTTAGCAAAATAAACTCACTTTGTATAAAAAAAACAAAT